>CM067334.1:140602108-141911977 GCA_034376525.1 Nicotiana benthamiana | reverse complement strand
AAGTTCAACGACTTCTTCTCCAATTGGTTTCAGTGCAAGTTGGTCTTTTGCGTTGCCCTTATTGTCAAGGAATCACGGATCATTGGCAAAGAGACGGATTAAAAAACCAACGATAACACTTATAAGACCAACCAGATGGAATGAGATTCTCCAGCCTGGGATTCCCATGAATGATGTTTCTGCTATTAGCATAGCCAAAATCCCACCAAGAATTGAGCCAAAATTTGATGTTAGTGCTAACCATCCAAATGCTGTACCGCGATTTCTATCATCAGTTGAATCAGCAACTAGAGATTGGATTGCTGGTATGACTATTGCAAGTCCTATTCCATTCAATCCTCTGGCAATTGCTATCTGTTTAAATGACATGAGATTGATAAACTTAATTATACAACTCAAATTCTCAAAAGAAGACACTTTATTCATGTCATTTATGACAACAAGAAGGGTAACATAATATGAGAAGATTAAGAAAGTCTTTCCTTTATTTCTGAGCTCGGTACCTAGTCAAACTATGTCATATAAATGAAAAAAGAAGGAATAATAAATTGAGGCTGTCCCTGAACTCTAAACTCATAAATCATCCAAAATTTAGGGAATATGAAGTTTGTTCTTTCTCTCTTTGATCTAATTAAAAATATTAGATATTTACAAGTCTGGTAGGTAGAAAAGGACAGCCCGTTGCACTAAGCTCCCGCTACGCACGGGGTCCCGGGAAGGGCCGGACAACAAGGGTATATTGTACGCAGCCTTACCTTACATTTCTGCAAAAGGAGATAGGGGTTCCACGGCTCGAACATGTGACCTCTTGTGGAAACTATTGGGTTTGTTGTTGTTGTTGTTGTTGCTCTTATTGTTTCCAGGCAAAACTCCATTTGTGATTTGTAATATAAATAAGGTGATGTACTTATATTGTTGTTTGCTCTTATTGTATCTTTATCGGAAACAACCTCTCTGCCCTTTCAGGAGTAGGGTTAAGGCTGCGTACATCTTACCCTCCTCATACCCCACTTGTGAAAACTATTGGGTTTGTTGTTGTTGTTGTTGCTCTTATTGTTTCAGGGCAAAAAAATTGTGTAATCAAGCTAGTATATTATTATGAATCATATATCATTGTGAATCATACTCTTTAGATATTTAGCCTCTTCCTTGGTATAAACAACTAGCTTAAGATAAAATTACTACAGTAGATAAAGTGAATTAGAATGTTTTGCATCAGTTACTACAATAATATATTACAAACTGATATAATCTTTACAAACTCCATTTGAAAACAATAATCAAATACACCTTAGAAATATTTTGCAATAGTAAAGTTGTCTCCATATGACCTATAGGTCAACGGTTCGAGTGATAGAAGCAGCCAACTAATACTTGTACTAGGATAAATTTTCTATATCACATCTGTAGGGGTGCCGCCCTCCCTCAGATCCTGCCTGAATAGGGGATAATTTGTGCACCAGGCTGTCCTTTTTACACAACAGCATAACGAGAAGTGATTTTCTGTTTGTTCGATTCTATGTACAGAGAGCCTAAAATATTGTCGAAAGATTTCAACAAATTGCTGAAAGAGGTCTGTGCTCATCGCTCTCAAGTAAGGCTTGTTGTTCTTCAGATGGAAAATTGCATGTTTCATCAATCTGTTGCAACCGGGCATGATCCTTATCTTGTGGATACGTGCAATAGAGGAAGGAATATATGAAGCAACAAATGGCCAATGGAATGCCTACTGTAGAGTACAGTGCCTTGGCAAGTGAGGCAGCATTTTGTCTGTCTGTTTCAATTTCTTTTGAGTCTGTTGATCCCTTTGGGATTGGTTTATAACCAAAAACTTGTTGAGCCAACATACCAACCACCAGTGGAGCAAAGGATGCTATTATCGTCTCAAAAGATCGATCCAGAGCGTAAATGCTTGTCCGAGCTCTCTCAGGGACTATCTCAGCAAATATTGGACTACAAACATAGAAAAAAGAGTAAAACAAACAGAAGAAATCTTCAAACTATTTTAAGGGCAGTCCGGTGCACTAAGCCCCGCTATGCGCGGGATCCCGGGAAGGGCCGGACCACAAGGGTCTATTAATGCAGCCTTACCCTGCATTTCTGCAAGAGGCTGTTTCCACGGCTTGAACCCGTGACCTCCTGATCACATGGCAGCAAATGATATATTGGATCTGAGGAGACATACTTGTTTGTTGCTGAACCGCACCATGATATGATTAATCCCATAATGATCAAGACTAAACCATGCAACAAAGCTGTTTTAGGATCATTAGGCAATAGCAACAGTAGAATTGCAGCTAAAGGAATTCCTGAGCCAGAGCTAATCTGAGCTAGAATAATTCTACCAGAATTAGGTAAGTGCTTGGCCAATACATCCCCCATGCGGCCCCCAAACAACGCGCCAAGCGACAGAGAAACTTGAAACAAAGTCCAGAGTAGGGCTGTTGTCTTATGGGAGAAGCCAATGAGCTCTAACCACATAGTAACAAACGACAACGATGACCAAGGGAATGTCCCGGAAACCCCTTGTGCAATAATTATTTGGAAAGAAGGTATTTTGATAACTGCTTTCGCTTCTTTTAGCAGTTCAATGACTTCTTCTCCAATTGGTTTCAGTGCAAGTTGATCTTTTGCATTGCCCTTATTGTCAAGGAATCGCGGATCATTGGCAAAGAGACGGACAAAAAAACCAACGATAACACTTATAAGACCAACCAGATGGAATGAGATTCTCCAGCCTGGGATTCCCATGAATGATGTTTCTGCTATTAGCACAGCCAAAATCCCACCAAGAATTGAGCCAAAATTTGATGTTAGCGCTAACCATCCAAATGCTGTACCGCGATTTCTATCATCAGTTGAATCAGCAACTAGAGATTGGATTGCTGGTATGACTATTGCAAGTCCAATTCCATTCAATCCTCTGGCAATTGCTATCTGTTAAATGACATGAGATTGCTAAACTTAAATCATACAACTCAAACTTACAAAAGATGACACTTTTATATGTCATGTATGACAACAAGAAGGGTAACAAAATGAAAATGTCGTCAGACTAACAGATGAAGGGTAACAACAAGATTACTTAAGCATTGTACCTAGTCAAACTAGGTCATATAAATGTAAAAGGAAGGAATAATAAGTTGAGGCTGTCCATGAACTCTAAACTCATAAATCATCCAAATTAGAGTGAATATTAAGTTTATTCTTTCTCTCTTTGATCTAAGCTCCCGTTACGCACGGGATCCGGGAAGGGCTGGATCACAAGGGTCTATTGTATGCAACCTTATCCTGCATTTCTGCTCCACGGTGCGAATCCATGACCTCCTGGTCATATGCTGTGGCGGAGCCAGGATTTTTATTAAGGGAAGTCAAAATATAAAGAAACAAACATATTAAGTCAAGGGGTGTCATTATATGGTATATATACATAAAAAGGAAGCCCCGTGCACTAAGCTACAGTATATATATAGATAATTTTTAAAAAAAATTAGCAAGCTAAACAGTGTAATTTTCCGACTAAGCAGTGTCGGTTGATGCATCTGGCTTCGCCACTGGTCACATAGTATAAACTTTACCAATTACGCCGAAGCTCCCCTTCATTTACAAGTATGGTGGGTGATTTTCTTCAATAAAGAATTAACAAAATACAAAACAGAGATTAGAACGGAACCTCCGTAAAGGTGGAGGATATAGCAACAAGGAAAGTAGCAGCAGACCATAGAAAAGCGCCAAGAGCTATGACATGGGCTCTGTTGTGTCGAGCAGCTAAGTATGCAGCTAAAGGATAACAAAGGCATTGAACTAATGATCTAAACACAGTGAGAGAACCAAGACCAGTAGGATCAGTGTGCAATTCTTTGCCAACTTCTTTGTAAACTCCAGGTAATAAAGACTCATCAGCTTTCTCCATTATACCAGCAATATTTACAAGTACAAGTGTCAATGTATCTGATCTCAACTTCTTGAGCTTTACCATTATCTCCTCTCCTGTCAATTCGATTCAGAATTTAGACGTCGTGGATTCTGAGTTGAAAAGTGATTTCTTGAAATGTACGTCTAATTTCTCTTATACATATAAATATATAGGATTGGATGAGTTCTTCCAAACACGCGAACTTCGTAGGTGTGGAGTGTGTTGACAAGCAAGCCTTGTTTCCTTATTTGAATGGCAAACTTTATCATGACATCATGACATGTATATGAAGGACATGTGTCCAGCACCCAAGACTCGTATAAAAAATAATTTTGAAATAATATATATACAGGGAATTCGGAAAATTTTATTTTGTATCACATGTAACTAATACTAGTTGTATGAGACAACTTTTTATTTCACAATTTTGTGAACCCAAAATTCTATAAACCCAAAAATATAACATTATGGTCTATTATTTTATGAGATAAAAATGAAACTTATACAATTAATATCAATTGTAAGCGACACATCTCACGTAATTCGGACGAAGCCTTTCTTCCCGCCAACAATCCAGCTCCACAAAAAATCATGAAATACTTGACAATAGATACTAAGGGGCCCACACTGTTGACCTAGAAGATTTTGGGCAGTTTTCAAACGGAACTTTTTACGTTTCTTTATTTATTTTATTCTTTGGTATTGATGGTGACGGTGTCGACAAATTTTGTGCAAAGCAAGATCTTATAGTTTCAAGTTACATGCACTAATAGTTCTATAAATTTTATCGTTAATTTAACTTGTTATAACATATTGTGAGTGTTACTGTAATAAAACAAAATTAAAAAAACCTAAAACAATAAAAAAATGTAGAAAATAGTAAGAATTAGAAATATTCCAAGTCCATAATTTTCTTGTGCGTCATTAAGAAATTTTAACCCCTTCACACGTTGCCAAGGTAATAGATTAAATCCTCCCAAGATAAAATGGAATAAACCTTCCTGCAATAGTGGCAATACAAACTGTAGGATACCAACAAACTCAAAGAACGGAACAAAATCACACTTACGAATTTGAGAGAGAGAGACTGCGAAGTACGATGCAGTGTATTTAAAAAGAAAGATGTTCTGGAGTGTTTTTCATGTTTTTAAGATGGAGCCTTGCCTTAGAATTTATAGGCAAATATCATAAGAGGTGTCTGAAAAAGTGTCTTTTCAGAAATACGCAACCTGCCACGGTTCTACTGCGATCGCGGAAGAACCGCAGTCAGAGATGCTCTCTGAAACTAACTGTCGCGGTTCTACCGCGGGCACGGCAAAAACGCGGCCAGCTATGTTCTCTGAACGTGGGATCAATGGCGAAGCCAAAATTTTTATCGAGGAATTTATAATATTAAAAAATAAACATACGAACAAGTCAAGAGGATTCAACATATACCTAGGGGTGTGCATTCGAATAGGTTTATCGATAAATTGAATCGATTATTTGTTACCGATTCATTGATAAATCGAATCAAAAAAATCAAAATCTTATTGAAACGATAACGATAAGCATATGTACAAATCGATAATCGATAATTCAAAATCGAATCGATAAATCGAATGCATACCCCTAGTTATTTCATCCACCGCATTTAAAGAATGATCATATTTAAAGCTCAAGGGAATGAAGTTCAAATTAATGGAAAATAGAATTAGTAGTAATGATGTATTTTTATTTTTTTAATACCGTTGGAGTGTTGGTGACATACATTTGATCCCTTACTTTAGTTTCGTTGCATGTGCCTATTGACATAATTTTGATGTTATAAACGGTGTTCGTCTTATTTTAGCTTCTTTTTGTCCATATTAGTTAGGCGTGTTTATAGCGATATACTTTTCGTGGAATCCCGTAAATTTTCTTATTGGTGTAATCGATAACCGAATCGATAAGCTCCAAAAATTGATAAATCGAGATCGAAAAAATCGAAACCTTATTGAAACGATAACGATAAACATATGTACAAATCGATAATCGACAAGTAATTATCGATAAGGGTCAAAATCGAATCGATAAATCGAATGCACACCATAGAATACTTGACAATAGATACTAAGGGACCCACAATGTTGACCTAGAAGATTTTGGGTAGTTTTCTATTGGAGTTTTTTTACGTTTTATATTTATTTTATTCGTTGATATTGATGGCGTTTACGTGACGGTTTGGATCCAAAGCAAGATCTTATAGAAGTGGGTTTAATTAAAATAATGAAGGATTCAAGTTACATGGACTAATAGTTATATAAGTTTTATCATTAGTTTAACTTGTTATAACATATCACCTACCATTCATTATAAGTTGTCAATGGATGTTTATTATTTAGAATTGCCTATAATAAATGTTTATTTTTCAGAATTACCGACAAGTACCTTTTAAATACCGGCAATATTTAAAATTAAATCCAAAAAAGAAAAAAATCGTGACAGCAACAGACATTAGACACCAGGCTTAACAAGTTACATTGGTAAATATTTACCTCGCATTCGTTGTTTATACCAAATCAATTTAATTTATTATGATTAAATAATTTAATAAACTAAATTAATTAATCATAATTAAGTGAATAAACTCGATGTGCCAACATATATCAGGCTTCTATTAATGGGCCAGGGTCTGTATCAATGGGCTGGAAAATAGCACCTGTGTAGAAATTGGTTATATTTAAAATCTTCCAGTAATTAGGTTAAGGTTAGCTCAAGCGCATCTTTCTTGGCCGTATAAGAAAAAAGGTTTCTCATATCAAGTCGATTAATATTTTATGTGAGTTACAGGTTTTTCCCACAGGAAACTTATAAAAAAGTCAACATTATTTCTTTACTGTTATAAATAGAATCCTATTTAAGGTGAATGTCTATATTTAGAGAGATTCTAGAGTTTTACTTTGAGGCTAAGTCTTTTCTATGCCTATAAATAGAGGGGTCTTACCCCATTGTAAATCATCCCTAAGTATCAATAAGAATACTCCTCTCTCTACTTTTTTCTATATTGTTCTTGTTCTTATATTATTTTATAACACGTTATCAGCACGAGACTCTACTGTCTCAAGAATCGATTCTCGAGAAAAACTAAGGTATTTCTCTCTTCCTAATTTGATTTTCGATTATGTCTGACATTACGAAAAGAAAGTTCGTTGCCCTTGAAATTTCGGGCAAGAACTATATGACATGGGTGTTGGATGCTGAAATCCACTTAGATGCTATGGGTCTTGGAGACGCCATTAAAGATAGAGATAAAGCATCCACCCAAGACTGTGCTAAGGCCTTGATTTTCTTGCGCCATCACCTTGATGAAGGTTTGAAAATTGAATATCTCACAGTCAAAGATCCACTCATCTTGTGGAACGGCTTAAAGGAGAGATATGACAACCTGAAGTTGGTCACTCTGCCACAAGCACGATATGATTGGGCTCATCTGAGGCTCCAAGACTTTAAGTCTGTTTCTGAATATAATTCTGCGATGTTCAGAATTACTTCTAAGTTGAAGCTCTGCAGAGATAGTATCTCTGATTATGATATGCTTGAGAAAACGTTTACAACGTTTCATGCCTCCAATATGGTACTGCAACAACAGTACAGAGAGAAAGGCTTCAAAAAGTACTCTGAACTGATTTCTCTCCTACTTGTGGCTGAGCGAAACAATGACCTGCTCATGAGAAATCACGAAAATCGACCCACCGGGTCTACACCATTGCCTGAAGCAGATAAGGTGTATTCTCATTATGCCAATCATGAAAAGGGCCATGGATCTAATCATGGTCGCGGTCGTCATCAGGGTCATAGCCGTGGACGTAGACAAGGAAGAAATCTCCATGATGTCCGTCACCCCCCGAGGAGAGATAACCGCCGAAAGCAGAAACGGGATTATGAGGATCCTAAGGCAAATAGTTCAGAAACTATATGTTATCGTTGCGGTGGAAAAGGGCACTGGTCAAAAGCTTGCCGTATACCAAGACATTTGGTTGACCTTTATCAAGCATCTCGAAAGAGTAAAGGCCCTGAAACAAATTTTGTCTCTGACGACAATTTTGACATCACCCACTTGGATGTGGCAGATTTCTTTGAGCAACCCGATGTGAAAATAAACCACCTAATCGGTGATGGATCTGTGATGAAGGATGATGGAATTGTTTGATTTTATTTGTATTAATTAGTGAATAAACTAATAGTCATTAGTATCAGCTCGTATTAGTTAGTTTATGATATAATGTTAGTATTAGTTCTTTAGAATGTTTCAATATGCTTAAATTTCAAAGATATTTTTATTTTTCAGTAGAGTTAATCGACTAACCTAACCGTTAGTCGATTATATAATATTTCGCATTAAAACTGCAAAAAAATCGATTATATATTTGTTAACAATCGATTATATTAAGACATAATCTATTATGTGTGTTTAGCAATCGATTATATTAAGACAGTGTGATCTGAAGTTTTTCAAAATAGCAAATAATCGATTATGTATGTTTAACAATCGATTATATTAAGACATAATCGATTATGTGTGTTTAACAATCGATTATATTAAGGCAGTGTGATCTGAAGTTTTTCAAAATAGCAAATAATCGATTATGTATGTTTAACAATCGATTATATTAAGACATAATCGATTATGTGTGTTTAACAATCGATTACATTGAGACAAACAGATTGAATTTGTTTATTCTCATGTTCGTGTATTTTCTTTTGTATGTCAAACCATGGGAAAGAAAATATAGATATCTCACAAAGCAAACTTGGATCAAATATTTGTTTAGTTGATTCATGTACTACACATACGATACTCAAAGAAAAGAAATATTTCTCTCAACTAAGAATGTGTAAGGCAGATGTTACTACAATCTCTGGTAGTAGTAAATTGATTGAAGGCTCCGGAAGAGCAACTATAACTCTGCCTAGAGGAACAATGTTTATCATAGAGAATGCGATGTTCTCCTCCAAGTCTAAGAGAAACTTGTTGAGTTTTAAAGATATACGCCGGAATGGCTATCATATTGAGACAATAGATGAGAATAATTTTGAATATCTCATCATTACAAAGAATGTCTCTGGCCAAAAGAGGGTTATTGAGAAATTCCCGTCTTTATCTTGTGGCCTGTATTGGACAAAAATTAGTGCAATTGAGGCACATTCAACAGTAAACCAAAAGGTTACTAATTCCAATACGTTTGTACTTTGGCATGATCGATTGGGACACCCTGGATCAATCATGATGAGACGGATTATAGAAAACTCATATGGGCATCCGTTAAAGAAATTCAAAATTCTTTCAAATAATGAATATCCTTGCACTTCTTGTTATCAAGGCAAGTTGATTATCAGACCATCACCAACAAAGGTTGGGACTGAGTCACCCACGTTTTTGGAACGTATACAAGAGGACATTTGTGGACCTATTCACCCACCCAGTGGGTCCTTTAGGCATTTTATGGTCTTGATAGACGCATCCTGTAGATGGTCTCATGTGTGCCTGTTGTCATCACGCAACCTTGCGTTTGCGAAATTAATGGCACAAATAATTCGACTACGAGCACAATTTCCTGATAATCCAATCAAGTCTATTAGACTGGATAATGCTGCTGAGTTTTCATCCCAGGCATTTAATGATTATTGCTTATCAATTGGGTAAAAGTGGAACATTCTGTAGCTCATGTTCACACTCAAAACGGTCTTGCAGAATCGTTAATTAAACGCCTGCAGTTGATTGCAAGGCCATTACTCATGAAAACGAGGCTGCCCACTTCGGTATGGGGTCATGCCATTTTGCATGCAGCAATGCTAATTCGTCTCAGACCGACGAATTATCACAAATATTCCCCGTTGCAATTGGTTTTGGGTCATGAACCCAATATATCCCATTTAAGAATCTTTGGATGCGCAGTATATGTGCCTATAGCACCGCCATCCCGCACCAAAATGGGTCCGCAAAGAAGGTTAGGAATATATGTTGGGTTTGAATCGCCCTCCATTATTCGCTACCTCGAAACATTGACAGGGGATTTGTTCACTACACGATTTGCAGACTGTCGATTTGATGAGACACTTTTCCCAAAATTAGGGGGAGAAGTTGGTGAAACCAAACGGGAAATTTTGTGGAAAAATGCATCATTATCTCATCTTGATCCACATACCTCTATTTGTGAAAGAGAGGTACAAAAGATTATCCATTTGCAAAGAATAGCAAATCAAATGCCTGACGCATTTACGGACTTGAAAAGGATAACGAAATCCCACATCCCCGCGGAAAATGTTCCAATCCGTAGTGATGTCCCTGTTGGACAATCATCTAGTGTCATAACCAATGAGTCGAATGCAGGCCTGAAGTGTGGCAGGCCATTAGGTTCCAAAGATCGAAATCCTAGAAAGAGGAAAGCAAACGATCAAAATGACACTACGAAAGAATCTCATGAGTAAATTCATGATTTAACAAATTCTGAGATTCATGAAGAATCCATTGAGCCCGAGACTCTGGAAAATACGGAACTATCCATAAATCCAATCAATATTGAGGCAAATTTTGATCGAGTGGATATAGTGGTGGATAATGTCTTTGCTTATAATGTCGCATCTAGCATTATGCAAGAATGTGAAGATCTCGGACCTCAATCTGTTGAAGAATGTCGAAAAAGACATGATTGGTCAAAATGGCAAGAAGCAATTCAATCAGAATTGAATTCGCTGGCAAAACGTGAAGTTTTTGGCCCTATAGTTGAAACACCTAATGGTGTTAAGCCCGTTGGCTATAAATGGGTCTTTGTACGCAAGAGAAATGAGAAAAACGAGGTACAAAGATATAAGGCACGCCTTGTTGCGCAAGGTTTTTCTCAAAGGCCTGGTGTCGATTATGAAGAGACATATTCGCCTGTAATGGATGCTATAACCTTTCGTTATCTCATCAGTTTTGCTGTCCTTGAAAAGCTTAACATGCATTTAATGGATGTGGTTACTGCCTATCTTTATGGCTTACTTGATAATGTGATATACATGAAAATTCCCGATGGACTCAAAGTGCCAAACGCTCATAATTCAAAGTCTCGGGAAATGTTTTCAATTAAATTGCAAAGATCTTTGTATGGTCTAAAGCAATCAGGACGAATGTGGTATAATCGTCTTAGTGAGTATTTGTTAAAAGAAGGCTATATAAATGACGCCATTTGCCCGTGTGTTTTTATAAAGAAAACAACATCGGAATTTGTTGTACTTGCCGTATATGTCGATGACATAAACCTTATTGGAACCCCCATAGAACTCCAAACGGCAATTGATTATCTAAAGAATGAATTCGAGATGAAAGATCTCGGAAAGACAAAATTATGTCTTGGTTTGCAAATTGAATATTTGGCAAACGGAATTCTTTTTCATCAATCTACCTATATAGAAAAGGTACTGAAACGGTTTTACATGGATGGAGCACATCCTTTAAGTACTCCGATGGTTGTTCGATCACTTGATGTGAATAAAGATCCATTCCGACCGCAAGAAAGGAATGAAGAGCTACTTGGTCCTGAAGTACCATATCTTAGTGCAATTGGCGCACTAATGTACCTTGCAAATACTACAAGGCCCGACATAACCTTTTCAGTTAATGTCTTAGCAAGGTATAGCTCGGCTCCTACAAGGAGACATTGGAATGGGATCAAACATATATTGAGGTACCTAAAGGGGACTACCGATATGGGCTTATTTTATAGCAATAATTGCAGTTCTGATCTTGTTGGTTATGCTGATGCTGGATATTTATCCGACCCACACAAGGCTTGATCTCAAACAGGTTATGTGTTTACCTGTGGAGGCACCGCCATATCTTGGCGATCGAATAAGTAATCAATTATGGCTACTTCATCTAATCATGCCGAGATAATCGCTATTCATGAAGCAAGTCAGGAGTGTGTGTGGTTGAGGTCTATCATACATCATATTCAAGACAAATGTGGTTTGAAGTGTAATAAACTACCCACGACTTTGTATGAAGACAATGCAGCATGTATAGCTCAATTGAAGGGAGGATTCATAAAAGGAGATAGAACAAAGCATATTTCACCAATGTTATTTTTCACACATGATCTTCAAAAGAATGGTGATATCAATGTGCAACAGATTCGTTCAAGCGATAATATGGCTGATTTGTTCACAAAATCTCTACCAACGTCAACCTTCAAGAAGCTAGTTCACAAGATCGGAATGCGAAGACTCAATGATATGAATTGATGCTCTTTTCAGGGGGAGTTAATGCGCGTTGCACTCTTTTTCCCTTACAAGGTTTTGTCCCACTGGGTTTTCCTTGCAAGGTTTTTAACGAGGCAACCAATAGGCGCATATTCAAACATGTGTACTCTTTTTCCTGTTCTTTAAATTTTTTCCCATTGGGTTTTGTTTTAGTTAAGGTTTTAACGAGGCACATTATTGAATAGACATTCAAGGGGGAGTGTTATATATAGAATCCTATTTAAGGTGAATGTCTATATTTAGAGAGATTCTAGAGTTTTACTTTGAGGCTAAGTCTTTTCTATGCCTATAAATAGAGGGGTCTTACCCCATTGTAAATCATCCCTAAGTATCAACAAGAATACTCCTCTCTCTACTTTTCTCTATATTGTTCTTGTTCTTATATTATTTCATAACATTTACTAATTTTCTATAGACATGTAATTTTTTATCCTCTTATAGATTTTATATATTTTAATGTTAAATATTTAGTTTAGGTTTAGTATAGTTATTTTAATTAGTTTTGACTTTTTAACTTTATTTTGTCACAAAACAAAAATTACAAAAAAGTATTTTCTTTTATTTAGGTAATTAGTACTTTATCATGTCACTTTTATTTTATCTACTTCATATAAAATTTTAAAATACAAAAATAATTCCACTTTACTTTTCGAGAATATTAATGTTTTTGATAGTAGTATTATTTTAACTTTGCGATAATTTTAATCTTATCCTATAATTATTTTAGTATGACATTTGAAAAATAAAAAAATTATATTTTATATATAATTTAGTTTAATTAATTAGATCAATTTTTGCATTATATAGTATATTTATCTTATATTAAAAGAGATTTATCTAAGGTTTGAACATTTATTTTTAGCTCATTAAGGCCCAAATTTGAAGCCGAACACCTTACCATGCCAAGTCTTCATCAGATTTTCTTTTTGGAATTAAAAATAAAACCATAGAAAGATCTAGCTCTCTTCACCTAAATACACAAAAGAAGACAAGCCAAAAAATAACTCTTGAACCCTGAAAGAAGCAACAACCGCCACCCCAACTCTCTCTCAAATCCGTCGCCGACCAACAACACCCAGTGACACCTAACCCTTCTCCAAACACACCCTAGGACCCCTGACTTCTTCTTCTGCAGAACCTAGACGGCACAAAAACGACCGCTGACCACTCCCGTTCTCACCAACAGCAACCAACGACCACTCCAATTCCGCTCGCACAGACCCACCATCTCCTCAAATCTGACCAACAACTCCTCACCACAAAATCCAGCGAGTCTCCAACACTAGCACACATATAGACACAAAGAAACGAGAAAGGATTTTTTCTAGGTTCGAAAATTGGAAGCGAATTGCTGTTCATTTTTGTTTTCGATTTTCGGTTTGGCTAAAAAGAAAAGAGAAATGGAATTCAATTGAGGTTGAGGTCGACTCAGGTTCATCTGTATGGAGTCTATTCGTGGTTCTGTTGCGTCTCTGTTTGAAGTTGACTACCGTTGCAAATTCCGACCGTAGCTGCTGATCCATCTTGTTCGTGTAATTACGAAAATTTCCATCAGTTAAAGCTTATCATTCATGCTACCAATCAGTTAAGTTACAGATTCATTGATGCTCTGTGATGTTGAATGAGTTCTTACCTCATTGAGAATGCCTTAGTATGTCTTTACTCTGCTTGATTTTGTTGTTTAGTATTATGTGTGTTTGAATGAGTTTGATGGTTATGCTGAATTTGTTATTTACTATTGCAACTCTTCATTAAGAGGTAAATGTTTTAGGCTTCAAGACTATTTTTTGCTTACGTAGGAATTTAAATCGTAATAATTTAAATCATTACTTAATTAGGTCAATTTAAAAATAAGTGCTAGGCTATGGGAATGGGACTGTCAGATACATGAAATGAATATTTTACTTTAGTTCTATTTTTAATTTTTTTATTGATTCGTTAGGAGCATGTGTAGGTCAACCACGCTCGGGTAGGCATTAAGATTTTTTGTATTTTTGAGGCGAGAGGTCGTTCCCTTAGTCGAATTTATCCGGGGAATGCCCCTAAGGATTTGTATATATTTTTATCCGGAGTATGCCCAGAAGTATTTGTATTTCGAGGCCGAAAGTAGAATTCGTAGAATTTTTATTTTTATTTTTTTCTTTTAATAGGTAGGGACGACCTCGAGCTTCTTGTGTATTTATTATTTTTCTTTATTTTGCGTTTGTCTTTTTGCCTCAAATTGAATATTTTAAAAGCCAACTTGATTATGTACATCACCGTACTAATTACGGGATTTGAGGAATGCCTAACACCTTCTCCCCGAGTCAAATGAATCCCCTTACCTGAATCTCTGGTGCAGACTTAGTTTTAGAGTCCAAAGTATTTTAAAAGGAAAATCATTTTAAAAAACGGTGACTGGCACACCGAAATCATTGTCAGGTGGCGACTCTGAGTTATTTTTTTTGAACATAATTTTTTGTCACTCTCATAATTTGAAAACACTTTTGAGCTTTACTAAATCTTTTTATTATTTTAAGAGGGTTTAGTGAGTTGGTAAACAATGAGTGTGACAGCTCTCGCGACTCTGATGGGGAGTTGCAGGTTCGAGTTGATATTTGATGTTGTTGGCTTTTTTATATTTTTTACAACCCCTCCCAAATTAAGAGGATCTATAGTGTTTCCACACTTCCCCTCCATGGTGCTTTTACCAACTGAGCAAGCCTCACTTGTCCTTGTTGACTTTTAGAATATTCGATTGAGGTGTTTATGTTTTTTTGGGCTTTATCTGAATTTTATTATGTTTTTATACTTTGTTATTATTTGCTAGCGTTTTATGTATTTTACAATTTTCTTTGTATGTGTATTAACTGTCATCATTTGCATAATCTTGGGTCTTCTTTCTGTAACAAGTCTTCCGGAGTACGTTTGAGTGTATACGGCCTTTTCGCGAGTCACCCGTGTCTTTAGGGGGTGGCCTGGGAGTGTGGAGTGGGCGGAATACTAGAGCAGCCGCCATCGACCACATGCCACCCCAAATTTTCTTGTCTAGTGAATCCCAAACGTAGGTCACCCTTTAGGTCATGCTTATTTTCATCTTATCATTTAAACTTAGCAGGATTCGGTCTCAGGCACCGTATCCCATTGTAGGAGGCTTATCCAAATTATGCTAAAATAGACTTATAGCCCAAAAATACATTTAATCATCCTTATGTGCTACATGTTGCATTTCTTTAGGGGGTATGAAGGATCATTCGGTGGACCAATAAAAATTTAGGGTGCAGTATAAAATGAGGCAAGTGGGGCCACTCGCATTTTTCTTTCATAGTTTTTCAAAAAAAAAATAAATGTAAGTGAAATAATTCAAAAAAATTTTGCACTTCCCCACCATTTTTTAAAAAATCAAAAAAAGAAAAAGAAAAAGAAAAAGAAAATCAAAAAGATTTTACATTTTTCATCATTTTTAAAAAAAATAAAAAATAGATTTTCCTAATTAGTTGCATTTTTTTTTAAAAAAAAAAGCTTTCTTCCATGTCCGATCTTCCCGAACTACACATACATGCTTCTCGTATCTCGGGACTGGATACGTAGGCAACCCATATAGGGTCCAATTTGTCTAGTAAGTCTTAGGTTCTTGACTTTGCAGGGTATTAGCCAAATCTTGCATGCTTAGCCACTTTTGGCCACATCGGCCATTCTTGCAATGAGTCATTTTTCCAAAAAATGATCCAATTACCGATGTCTTAGAATCTTATGTCCACAACTAGGTGTCATATTACTTTAAGGTTCATTCTTTTTGAGTTTGCATCTCTAGCCACTTCTGGCCATATCAGTTGTTTTTGCAAAATGAGTCATTTCTGCAAATTAATTTTTGGGCCATGATTATTGGGAGTTGAATCCATATAAGCATTGGTAAGGTATTTTCATATCTGAGTAGTCACCCTTGTTGATTTTACACTTACAGCCACTCTTGGGAACATAGGTTAATTTTTAAAAAATAGCCTAATCGTGTCTTGCATGTGTCCAACCGGAGGTGTTGTGGTGTCGCATAGTGTCTTGAGTCACTAATATTTAGTCTTATTTTTCTCATTCAGGTGTTGATCCATGTACCAGGGCTTGAGCATGATAGATACCTCAGGACCACTGCATTCATGAGCTGCTTGATGAGCCTTTTAATGTTTTTGAGTCTATTGTTCATGTTTACTTCCTAGTCGTAACAGTAGTATTTCAGAGTTGTCGTAGTATAGTTTAGTTTGTCGAGTCTCTCATTATCGTACTTCCCATTTTGTACTTGAAAATCGAATTTTTTTTTATAAAAATGAAAATTCTAAAAAGATTTTTGTTTCTTAATTTAGAGCAAGTTTCACAAATGGTCAAGTAACTATTACTTTTTCCATGAAAGTCATATAATTGTCACGATCCAAATTTATCATAGGTCTTGATGGCGACCAGCACCGTTGTCAGCCAAGCCAACATAGAAATATTGATTAATTTTAGTTCTACGTTTTTCCAAAGCAGTTGCGAAAAACTCTAAATTTGAATTTCAAACAAACAATAATTAACATCATACCAAAAATAACTATACAATCCAAACAAAAGATAGTCTACTAGTGTGTTTTCCAAGACCCGGTGTCACAAATATGTGGGCAGCTAGTAGAATACACAAAAGAATAATACTATCCTACTGTCTGAAATAGAGTAGACAACCAAAAGTAAAGAAAAGACTTCATCGGGCTGCTACGACATAGGAAGGGAGCCATTCACCGTGGAATCTTCGACCGGATCAGGGGTATGCACCAGCCTGGTAACCAGATATACCTGCCGCAGATCCTATACAATTAAGTACAGAAGTGTAGTATGAGTACATAAGCAACATGTACCTAGTAAGTATCTTGTCTAATCTTGAAGAAGTAGAGACTAGAGTCGGCTTGACACTTACTATGGTTAAATAATATGATAAGTGATATATTAAGCATAGCTAGCACAAACGATCAACAATTTACAGCATGAGGCAACATGTCCTTTCCTAGATGATATCACAATTATCCATTTACATTTCAGGGCATATAACAAAGATATGTTCACAATAATATACCAAGCAATAAGCATATGCAAGTAGTGCCGAAGTTGTACGGCCTGATCCCACATAAAAATAAAATGTGCATTGCCGGAGGGTCGAACAACACAAACCATAGGTGCATCTATTACCCCGCTTGTGAATCTTACAAGCGATACTGTCAAATGTATTTAAGCACAATAACATGAGGGCAAGAATATATATCAGGAGAGCAATTACTCACGAAATATCAACTTGTCTTTAAAAGAGCCAAAAAATGATGTTCCTATTATTAGATTCATTTACCACATTCAACATGATTTAAGCAAATCCCAAATTAATCATAAAGTTACAAGAACATCACATAAAGCATGCTTTTGGGTCCTAGACTACCGAACTTAAGCATAATAGTGGCTACACATGGACTCTCGTCACCTAGTGCGTACGTAGCCCCCGCATTTGGTGGAAAATTATTCATTTGTTATACCCATGGGGACAATTCCCTCTTACAAAGTCAGATAGGAGATTCACCTTACTCCAAAACGTACTTCCAATATTAAGAATGTGCTTAAACCCTTAATTTGGAGCCGCATTATCAGAAACTAATTAAATGAAGTTGGAACTAGTCTATACAAGCTCAAGAGTACAACAACAACAACCTAGTGTGGTCCTACAAGTGGGGTCTTGGGAGAGTAGGATGTACGCAGCCTTACCCATACCCTGGAAGATCAGGAAGACTGTTTTCGATAGACCTTCGGCTAAAGAAGGTGAGAGAATCCTGGTAGCAAGTAATAGAAAAACAATAATTAAAAAACCAATTCAGAGATAGCAAGAGATAATATGAACGAGGTACTGATAACAAGTAGCAGCAAGATAACATATTTTAAAAACTAATTCCAAGGCAGGAGATGAGAATATAAATGAAGTACTGCTAGCAAACTAAGGAAACAATGGGTACCACACTAGCACTGATACTATCGAGCTAGAGAAGACAAAGGGAGAAGCATGACTAACTTCTAACCTAATCTTCAACCTCCACACCCTTCTATCTAGAATTATGTCCTCGGTTAGCTTAAGTAGCGCCATGTCCCTCCTGATCACCTATCCCAAAGACTTTTTTGGCCTACCTGTACCCTACCTCTTACCTCCTAAGGCCAACCTCTCATATCTCCTGACATAGGGCATCTGCGCTTCTCCTATTAACATGTCTGAACCGTCTCAACCTTGCCTCACGCATCTTTTCCTCCACAGTGGCCACTCCCATATTATCTCGAATAACTATATTCCTAATTCTATCCAACATAGTATGCCCACACATCCAACTCAACATCCTCATTTTCGTTACCCTTATCTGCTGGACATGAGAGGTTTTGACTGACCAACACTTTTCCACATACAACATAATCGGTCTAACAGCGACCTTGTACAATTTACCCTCAAGTCTCAGCAGCACATTTGTATCTCCGGGGACTTTCTCTTAGGCCTTCTTCAAGTCAATGAACACCATGTGCAAATTCTTTTTCGCTGCTAAAAATTACTCCTCCAATCTCCTCACAATATGAATGGCCTCAGTGGTCGACCGTGCTGGCATGAAACCAAATGGGTTCTTGGAAGTGGACACACACATCCTCAACATCCCTTCAATCACCCTCTCCCACACTTTCATTTTATGGATTAGCATCTTGATCCCCCTATAGTTGTAGTTTTGGACATCCCCCTTATTCTTGTAAAACGGGATCATCGTACTCCGCCTCAATTCTTCGGGCGTCTTCTTCATCCTAAAAATAACATTAAACAACGTAGAAATCCATGCCAAGCCCTCCTTACCCATGCTCTTCCAGAATTCCACTAGGATCTCGTTCAGCCTTCTCGCTCTACCCCTACTCGTCTTGCACATAGCCCCTACAACCTTCCCCACTCTTATGCGTCTACGGTACCCAAAATCTCACTGCCGCTCCGAGTCTCCAACTCCCCCAGCACAATGCCTCTATCTCCCTCTTCATTCAAGAGTCTATAAATGGAAGAATGCCATCTCTTCGTAATCTGTGCCCCCTCCGATAAAACTCTTCCATCCTCACCTTTTATGCATCTCACTTTGTCTAGGTCCCGGGCCTTTCGCTCCCTCTACTTCGCTAGTCTGTACAACTTCCCGTCCCCACCTTTATTCCTAATTTCTTCATATAGACGACTAAATGCGGCGATATTAGCCGCAGTAACCGCCAACATTGCCTCCTTCCTAGCTTTCTTATACCCCTCCCTGTTAGCACTCTTCTGCACCTCGTTTATACTCTTTACTTTTTTCAAATATGTCGCTTTCTTATCTTCTAATTTCCTCTAATCCTCTTCGTTCCACCACCAGCCCCTTTATAGAACCAGAAAAATCCTTTAAGATCCCTAAAACCTCTACTGCCACCTCTCTAATGCAATTTTCTTTCATAGACCACATACAACTCGCTTCCCCGCTACTCCTCCAGGCCCCCGTAGCCATCAACTTCTCCTCCAATTCCTAGGCCTTGTCCTTAGTTAATGCACCCTACCTGATCCTAGGTATACCTGACATAGCCCTCTTTTACCGTGTCCACCTCATCTCAAAGTGCATAATCAATAGCATATGATGGGTCGGAAGATTCTCACTTGGGGTGACCTCCGTGCATGAACCTCTATCATATTTTCGAAGAAGTAGATAATCAATCTGGGTCTTGGACACCGCACTCCAAAAAGTTATTAGGTACTCCGCTTTTAGCGATAACCAGCACAAAAGCTTTAACATACTCCAACAGCGAAGTATCTCTACCATTTCTATCTCCAAAATCGAAGCCACTATGCACATCATCATATTCCCAAGCAACCTCCCAACGTGGCCGTTAAAATCACCCAAATAATAAGCTTCTCGGTGGACGGTATACCCCGCACCGACCCATCAAAATCTTCCTAGAAGCATCTTTTAACCTCTTCATCCAAACCCACTTGTGGCGTGTAAGACTAACTATGTTCAGAGTATACCTTCCCACGACTATCTTAATAGCCATCAACCTGTCATTCACTCTCTTAACCTCAACCACTAGCTCCCATATATCCATACCAACTAAAATGCCTACCCCGTTCTTCCTTCTCACCCTCCCTAAATACCACAACTTAAAACAATCCACCTCCTGAACCCTGTTTCCCACCCATTTAGTCTCCAGGACACAAGCAATGTTAATCTTCCTCTTATGGAGTATCTTTGCTAACTTTATAGACTTTCCCTTTAGAGTTCCTATGTTCCATGACCCCTCTCTCAGCCTATAAGGTGCCTTACCCCCTGCCACCCTTACTCCCTAATTTCCCAACCTTAAATATAAGTTTCTTAAATTCTGACCCCGGGCACATGTCCATACCCCGAAACGTTTTGAAAGACGTTGTTCTCTATAACCTAAAGACCACTAATATATTATTTTTACTTTATTTTATCACCAATTCCTTGATAAGATCTAAGTTTTATCAAACCCCTAGGTTTTGCTCCAATCCCTTTTTTTTCCTAATCTTTTTATGTTAATCTACCCAAAAGTCAAATATTAAACTTAGAAATAAGGAGGATGAACTTACCTCAAGATTCTCGGTGAAAATCATCTCTCAAGAGCTCCAAAATCAGTTAATAAACGAGTGCAAAATAGGAAAAGATGGTTCGAGCCCATATCAAAATGAAGCTCACTGCTTCAGAGGTTTCCGCATCTGCGGTCCTGGGCCGCACCTGCGTCCACTGCATCTGCGGAAAGGCGCCCGCTTTTGCAGAATCTCGACTGGGCCACTAGGCCGCATCTGCGAGATACAAGCCACTTTTGTGACTCTGCATATGTGGAAAACAACCATTTCTGCGGCTTTGGGCCTAGGCTGGCTTGGTTGCATCTGCTAGAAGTAGACTGCTTCTATTGTCTCGCACCTCCGGCTGACGAACCGCAAGTGCAGTTATGATAGATAGCTTGAGCTTCAAGTCCTTTCCAAAATTTTCAACTACACTTGAGCCTCGCCCGATTGATGCTTCGGGTCCCCGTGCCTTTCCCGAACTTACAGAAAAGTTTGAAATCATGAAACAGACTCGCTCGAACCCTTAGAACGCCCAGAAAAATGCTTAATCTATGAATCACCCCCTAAAATCAATTGAATCAAACTTATGAATTTAAAGTTTTTAAATTCACTTATAACGTGCCGAAACGTACTTCAACTACTAGAATTGACACCAAATTTTGCGGGCAAGTCTTAAATATTATGTTGGACCTATACCGGGCTCCAAAACCAACATACGGTCCAGATATTGACATGATTAAGCATTATTCAATTCCATTAAATCCTTAGAATTTCTAGTTTAACAATTTATAAAAAAATTTATTATTCGGGCTAGGGACCTCGAAATTTGATTCCGCATACGCCCAGGTCCCATATTTTCTTGCGGACCCTCCGGGACCATCTAAACACCAGACCGGGTCTGTTTACTAAAAATATTTATCAAACTCACACTTAGCCATTTAGAAAATTCTTAGGGAATCAAGTGTGCTTACTACAACAAAAACTCTTCCAAATCTCGCACCAACTATCCCTACAGATTGTAAATTAGTTAAGGCAAGTGAAAAAGTCTTATTTAGCTGGACAGGATTCTAACAGGTAAAATTACTAGTTGGGTCGTTACAATAACTATCTTTTCTCACAAAAATCAAAAAACTTTCGCTAACTCATATAAAAATTTTAAATTGAAAATACAACTTTTCGATAGTATTTCTTATTCCACTCTTTTTCTGTTGTTAATTTTTAGTTTATCAAATAATAACCCAATCATTATATAAATGATCTAACCCGATCCTATTCACTTACACATATATATAAATTAAAATAATAGGAGTAATAATAGCAAATCGTTCTCCCAAAATATATGATATTTATATATATATTTTTTTATAATTTTCATTGAAATTGAGAACATTATTATTTCTAGAGCTCTTTGATTATCTACACTGGTTTTGTCATAATCTCACATAAAATACCTCAAAGAAAGAAATATATTATTGTATGCAAAATACTTTAAATCATTTATGTCAGACAGACATTAGGTGGTTAATACTCCAAAGAAGTTTGGAGTATTTTTCGTGAGATTCTAATAAATAATAAATAAGGAATGGAAAATAGAGAGCTCTTGAAATAATAATGATAATAATTTGAATGAAAATTTTAAAAAAGAAAATAAAAAAAATAAAAGGATCGTGTATTTTGAGAAAAAGGCTAGATCCACCTAATCTCTATCGCCCCTCATGCAACTCTTGAGTATCATCACCATCATTGAACCACGTTTTGGCTACTTTCTCTTATCAGAAATATATTTTCCAGCTTAGTTCCCCCCTCTTACCCCCATGTAGACATCAGGGGTAGGCCCGTTCATAGATCGGATTGAATCGGATTTGGCATATTTTGCACTATAATATTGGATTCTAGATTTGGCACATTTTAATTCGAATCCGAACCAAATTAAATTCAGTTCGAATTGGATTTTGATATTTGGATAGGATAAATAATTTGAATTACGGTTAAGATTATAAGCCTTATTAATAAGATGTTTATTCCATGAGTTCATCTGTTAGTGATCGTTGTATCATAACCATAAAGATTTACAATAAAGATTTACCCAGATAGAACGAGAAGGAAATACATACTCTATAGTCCTATTTGGAATAGTTCACGGGTATATTTGGACCTTCTCCGTGTACATAATAATATCTCCATCCTATTGTCTGAAACAGAATAGGCAGTCAAAAGTATGAAAAGACTCCATCAAGCTGCTATCGGCACAGGAAGGGAACCAGCTCACCGTAGAAGTCTCGAACTACAATCAGGGACGCGCACCGATCTGATAGCCAGATGAACCTTCCTTAGAGCCTATACAATTAAGTACGCAAGCGTTGTATGAGTATATAAATAATATTTACCCAGTATGTATCACGTCTAATCTTGAAGAAGTAGAGGTGAGAGGTCGACTTGATACCTACTAGGGTCAATTAATATAATATGAGATTATGCCAGGCATGAAGGTCACAATTAGATAACAGTTGAAATAAAGGTTTATAAGTCATGTCATTTTAATATCACAGTTAATCATCTAGAATTCAAACTACTAATCAGGAAAGTCACCAATGATAACTCACATAAATATCATGCACATTATGCCAAGGTTGACGGCCCGATCCAATAGAAAACACACTGTGCACTTCCAGATGGTCGAACGACACGAACTATAGCTGCATCTATTTCTACCGAGGCAATCAGCCTGATCCAAAAATATCAATTATTAACAAAAAAATACAAGAAGGAGAAATCAACTCATACAAGTGCTCAACAATGTATTTTTTCATTTATGTTCATTCCCAGTTTTCTAATATATCCTAAATGATCACATTAGCAGGAAGGCATATAACATTTTGCAAATATAGCATGATACGAGCCCTAAACTACCCGAACATTTAGCATGATAGTAGCTATGCAAGAACTCTTGCCACCTCGTGCGTACGTAGCACTCGCATTTAGTGGCAAATTATACAATTATTACTCCTATGGTGTCACAACCCCAATTTGCCCTTCGTGATTATGTCGTGATGGCACCTAGTCGCTACGACTAGGTAAGCCTAACCAATGCGGAAATTTAATCAATTGCGGAAGAAAACATTAAAACTAACCAAATAAATAACTAAATGATCAAGGCGCCACCTGGCACATACAATATCAACTCGCATAGCTAAACAAAATTTCCCAAAATCCGAAATCTCACAAATCACAAGCTAAGGGATACATAAGAAGCTTTGACTCAAGAATGTCTATACAAGCAGAAATACTGGAAGGACTATACTTATTACAGAAAGCTGGAAAGGGACTCCTCGGTCTGCGAAAGCAGCAGATATACCTCAAAGTCTCTAGCGGTGCCCCACCCTCCAAGGCTGAAAGAATTGAATAAGAGTACATGTACTTGCACAATAAAAGTGTGCAGAAGAGTAGCATGAGCACACTACAGCGGTGCCCAGTAAGTATCAAGACTAGCCTCGATTGAGTAATGATGAGGGACACTCAAGACACCTACCGGTCAATAAACAGTATAACCATAGGGATATTGGAAATGATATATAATTATGTAAAGACTGCATGAACAACTAAATGCTACAACTCACAATGAAGAAACAGGGCAACAAGTTACAACCAGAGTATAATAAATGATGATACAAAATGACTGCAGAATCATAATCCATATCCTATGGTCACTATACAGCAAGAACCAATAAGTCACTAACTCATCATTCCGAAATGATTCTTACATAAGGTCCTTTCAACTCTTTCCATAATTTTACAAAAATCTCGGACCAGCCACAATTCATGAAAACCCAGCATTTGAAGTCTAACACTTGGCATCTTGTGCCCCATCACTCCCACGGTCATGCTAACAACTAACTCGTCAACTAGGTCCACTCTCATATATATATATATATATATAATGGGTAAATGAGGGCGTATCTCCACCTCTAGTTAAAACATGAGGGATTCGTCTCTAATAGGAGGGTCCAACTACGTGTATGCTTGTACAAGTGTACCAAACAAGAATTCTACCAACTAGTAAGTCTAAGAAATGGAACGACCGGCACTCGAATTATTCACACCCGGATAGAATCAATGAAACTATCAGTTCAGAATACAATGAGTTTAAGAATGGGCATCTCACAGGATATCGTCCTGTATCTCAAACATAAATAGGTGTGTTAGGGATCTCTTTGTATCCCGAGGATCTCTTGGTATCCCCCATAGATTTACTAGGGATATCTTGGTATCCCGAGGATCTTTTGGTATCCTCATAGATGTACTGGGGATCTCTTGGTATCGCGAGGATCTCTTGGTATCCTCAATAGATGTACTGGGGATCTCTTGGTATCCCGAGGTTCTCTTGGTATTTTCAATATATATACTAGGGATCTCTTGGAATCCTCAATAGATGTACTAGGGATCTCTTGGTATCCCGAGAATCTCTTAGTATCCTCAATAGATGGGCTGAGGATCTCCTGTATCCCGCACTACAGCACAATAAATATAGATGTACTGCCCAAACAATAGAATAGCAATATCCCGACAAGGGAGTCAACAATAGAAACTATAACGTCCCGGCAAGAGAATCAACTATAGAAACAATAACGTCCCGGCAAAGGAATCAACAATAGAAACAATAACGTCCCGGCAAGGACAAGACATAATAAGGGCATAATAACTACACCGATACCACAACAGTTGGACATGTAATATATTTGCACGAAGTCATAGATGAACTTACAATCAAGGTGTATCCAAACAGCAAGGAAGTTATCATGAATCGAATAATTACAATTTAAGGAAATATCTACTAATTGTAAGATATCTATCTTGTTTCCAATTAAGACCGATTAATTATATGAGATATAACATTTTAGATTTCCAATTAAAGACGAGTAGTTAGGACGGATAATATGACTATATAAGGGTGATTGTCTTCAGTTAAGCACGTAAAAGTCAATTAAACAACAAGAATAAATCAATAAGAGCAAACAATACCAAGTAAGACATGCAGAGGTGAAGCTAATAACAGGGAACTCGATTGTATCAATATCATCTTCAAACTCGGTGATTTCAAGGGTCTAAGAGCCTAAAAGGGACAATTTACCACAATTAAACCCGAGCACGCACTCGTCACCACGCATTCACGGAATACAATCAACAGAGAAAACTCATATCATTAGAGGAAGTCCCCCACACAAGGTTAGGCAAGATACTTACCACAAGAATGGCTAAAGTCAGTAGCAACCACGTTCTTGCCATGACTACTCGACTCCAAATGGCCATAATCTATTCAATTAAATCACACATTATAAATAATATCTCTAGCAACTGATTCTACAATTTAATTCAAATCTAAAGTGCGAAATTAGGTAGAATAACCAAAATGCCCCTCGGGCCCACGTCTCAGAATCGAATAAAATTTACATTTCAAGAAACCTCATACTCTCAAGAGCAAACAATACCAAATTTATAGAATTCCGACACCATTTGGTCCTTCAAATCTTCATTTTGTATTTTTGAAAGATTCCACAATTTTCTTCCCAAATTCCATATTAAATCACTAGTTAAATGATGAATTTAATGGTATATTCATGTATTCTAACGAAATCTGAGTTAGAATTACTTACCCCAATGAATTTCTTAAGAAACCTTCAAACAATCACAAAAATCCGAGCTCTATAGGTCAAAATATCAAATAAAACCCAAAAATTCATATTAATAGGGTACCCCTCAGATTCCAACAGTGTTGACCGCACAAAAATGACCGCGGTTCGTGCCCAGCGAGTGCTGACCCCACAAAAATAATCGCAGCCGCGCTGCAATTTGACTGCAGTGACATGCTTCACTATTTTGGCCGTAACTTTCTCTACAGATGTCCAAATGCCTATTATAATATGTTTCTGAAAAATAGATTCAAAGCTCTACAACTTTATTGATTCAATCACCTCAAAATCCGTACTAGTCAAAAGATATGAGATTACGAAGTGGAACCAGCAGCCTGTAGATCTTCCCGTGCACGGCCGCGCGTCCAACGCGAAAAGGAGCGCGGTCCGCGCCTCCACTGCTGCCACCTCCATTTTTCTAAGTTACAGGGTGTCCGTACTCGCTCAGAACTCACCCGAAACACACTCGAGGTTCCCCGGACCTCAACCAAAAGTACCAACACATCTTAAAACATTATGCAAACTTGTCCCAATCATCAAAACACCTCGACTAACACTAAAATCATTGAATTATATCAACTTCAAGCCTAAGTTCCTTCAGAAACTTCAAAACACACATTCGATAAAAAACCCGACCAAAAACAAATCCGAATGACTTGAAATTTTGCATGCATATCCTAAATCATCTAACAAAGCTACTGCAACTTCCAGAATTCTGTTCCGACCCTTGGATCAAAATTTTAAACTATCAACCGGAATTTGTCAAAATACTATCTTTCGGCATTTCTAGCCTAAATGAGCTACGGACATCCAAAATATGTTCCAAACATGCTCCCAACCGCAAAATCACCTTACGAAGCTGTTGAGATCATCCATGACCCATTCCGGGGTAGTTTACCCAAAAAGTCCAGTCTGGTCAAATTTTTACCATCCTAACTTCCAAAATAAGGTTTCATCTCTAGAATCGACCCTGAACCATTCGAAAACTGAATTCTACAATGACGCAAGTCAATACTCATGTTCCGAAGCTGCTCCAGACCTTATGCTGCTGAACGGAGCTTAACTTCTCAAAACGACTGGTCGGGTCTTTAAATCCTCCTCCTATTAAAACCAACGTTCGTCCTTGAACGTGCTAAGATTCACCTCGAATTCGTCAAGTCACTAAGTGCGCACTTCTAACAAACACCCGTGGATGATCCCACGTCAGCCAATCCGCTCTAAGCATGACGACACCATCTCAACTAAAATTTAGTCTTCCTAGTAATACCAATAAGCCTTTAAGCCAAAGGTTTTCACCTTCCATCGAATTCCAAAAGACCCGATTCTAAATCTATGGCTGGCATCAGTCTCAACCAGCTATTTCAGTACAAGCCAACACACACAGGGTACATCCACACAATACGACAAACCACACATAGGCCTACAATAATATTTCTAATAGCAACACTTGCATGAGATCAAATCTGCACTGGACTTAAGCCTCATAGTCAATAGAAACTCTTTTCCCAACCTCCACAACACTGGTGATGATACAATAACCATGAAACAACATAACAAAATACCCGAATAACCAAATCTTAGCCAGCACCATCGGGTGCACACCCCACACAAAAACTCGAAAAGCATAGAATGAAAATGAATAAATACGGAAAAGGGAAACACATAAGGGTACTAACAAACAAATCGAACTAGCATAAATTCTTCTAACACATAATTCTACAACAACATCTAACAAGAAAGAATGAAAGCATATAAAAGACTAACGAGGATCTTATACTGATTAAGTCTCATCTCGGTACACATCCCGACCTCAATATATATCAAAACACCTGAAATTAAAAGGGTCCCGGCCTCAACACTGAATCACAAGTTGGGTAAGGATCAACCCATCTAGAGACTCTCACTAGATCAGTTCCGTCTACAATTTACAACATAGACTAGCTCCCACATCTGTGGTGCATAAAAATCACATGTCGTAACCAAGAATGCTCGGAAATCACATCAAGCCTACCAGAACAAACAACAGGAAAATACCACTAGCCTCATAACTCTCTACAACGGCTAGAAGAGACGATAGACACGGCTATCACTCATAAAACCCCCCAAACAGGATAATCACATATACAGAGTGTAAATTAAGAAGCACTCCCATAAATGGAACAACAAACAAGGAACTCAACCTGAAAAGTAGAAGTGTGATGAACTACAGGTGGTGCCTCTGTATCACAAACTGAATTACCACCTAAATGACCCTAGCTGGCACACCGGTCTCAATCCTACTATATGAAACACAGCAACAAGTCAGGCCTCCCCCTCTTGGCCGCCCTCTACCTGCCTGAATACCTCAGTGCGACATATCGGTCTGAAGTTTGGGACTATCTCTCACAATGTGGCTGGTACTTCCATACTCAAGGCACCCCCTCTGCCGACGAGGCGGTGGGAAACTCTGTGATATGGGTTCTCTGAGACCCATCCTGAATCACCATATAAGGGACAAAACGCGAGCTGAACTGGCTGACCTAAAAAACCTCTACCATGGTATACCCTGCCTATGAAATCAAGACCAGTATATCTCACTAGCCTACGAGGCCTCCTCGCCTTCTCAAGATGTCTCTCCTGATCTCGTCTACTCTCTCTCTCTCATGACCCTGTCTGCCCTCTCTCTCTAGCATGCGTACCCTCTATCCTCCTAGCAATGTTCATCACCAGATGATACGAAATATACATCTCTAACTCACGGGCCATACTAGACCTGATGCAAGGAATAATCCCCTTAATGAACCAGTGAACTTTCTCGCGAACAGAAGAAACCAAGGCTGAGCCATGTCTAGCTAAACTGGTGTAACAGACATCATACTCCGAGAAGGTCATAACACTCTGGTGCAAATGCTCAAACTCTGTGCGCCATGTATCCCTGCGGCTTTGAGGAACAAACTCTCTCAGGAATATATCTAAAAACTGGGTCCAAGTTAGTGAAGCTGCCTCCTCTAGGCTATCTAACTCATAGGTGCGCCACCAATCATAGGCGGCCCCTCAAATCTGGAAAGTAGTGAAAAGGAATCTCGCTCGAGCCAAATACCTAGAGTAAGGAATATGCGATAACACTCATGGGGAAATTCCAGGGCATTGTTTGACGCTAATCCCCTGAACATCGGAGAATCATACTTCTTGAAACCTCTCTAGTCACATCTACTTATACCCGAAAGCCTCTATCATGCCCTTTGGTTGAACTGGTGCTGCAGGCGGCGCAGGAATAATCTCAAGGACCTGCTCAACATGCGCTCGCTGCTCAGGACTGCGGGCAGTGGGAGTCTGTGCTCCTCCCCTGGCCTGGGGTGTAGCTACAGTAAGTGGAAGCAGTCGTGCCTGAGCCAAAATGGTGCACGTACTCATGAACTGTGCCAAAGTTTCTTGAAGGGCTGGAGTAGCAGTAGCTGTAGACGTCCGATGTACAGACTCCGGCTGGATCTACTGTTGGTACCTCAGCAGTCGTTCGCGCAGGTGCTCTCGCTACACCATGTGTGCGCCATCGAACTCTAGCATGGCCCCGACCTCCGACGGCTGCAGCAAGGGGCGCGGGTGCCTAGTCACCTTGGGCAGTACGTGTCGTCACAATCAGTGAGAGAGTGGAAGGCAGATTATTAGGGTTGCGAATATCAAAATCTCGCACGTGAGGGAAATAAAATGAAGTGGAATTTTTCCATACGATTACATAGCCTCTCGTAAATAAGTACAGACATCTCCGTACCGATCCACGAGACTCTAATAAATCGGCTTGTGATCTGTGATTCCTATGAACCTAGGGCTCTGATATCAACTTGTCACGACCCCAGTTCGACCTTCGTAAACATGTCATGATGGAACCTACTCGTTACAACTAGGTAAGCGTAACCAATGCGGAAATTTAATCAATTGCGAAAGAAAACATTTAAACTGAACCAAAAAAAACAAAATGATCAAGGTGCCACCTGGAAATCACAAGCTAAGGGATACATAAGAAGCTCTAACTCATGAATGTCCATATATGGTGAAATACTGGAAGGACTATACTTATTACAGAAAGCTGGAAATGGATTCCTCGGTCTGTGAACGCAGCAGATATACCTCGAAGTCTCTAGCGGTGAGCCACCCTCCAAGGCTGACAGAACTCAATGAGAGTACATGTACATGCACAACAAAAGTGTGCAGAAGAGTAGTATGAGCTCACCACAATGGTGCGCACTAAATATCAAGACTAACCTCGATGGAGTAGTGACGAGGGACAGTCAAGACACCTACCGATCAATAAATAGTATAACCATAGGCATATTGGAAACGATATATAATTATGTAAAGACTGCATGAACAACTAAATGCTACAACTCACAATGAAGAAACAATGCAACAAGTTATAACTAGAATACAATAAATGATGATGCGAAATGACTGCAGAATCATAATCCAAATGCTAAGGTCACAATACAGCAAGAACCAATAAGTCACTAACTCATTATTCCGCAATGATGCTTACATAAGGCCCTTTCAACTATTTCATCAATTTTACCAAAATTTTGGACCAACCACAATTCATGAAAACCCAGCATCGAAAGTCTAACACCTGCCATCTTGTGCCCCATCACTCTCACGGTCATTCTAACAACTAACTCGTCAACTAGGGCCACTCTCTCTCTCTCTCTCTCTCTCACACACACACACACACACACACACACATACACATATATATATATATATATATATATATATATATATATATATATATATATATATATATATATAATGGGTAAATGAGGGCGTATCTCGACCTCTACTAAAACTAGAGGGATTCACCTCTAATAGGAGGGTCCAACTACGTGTATGCTTGTTCAAGTGTACCTAACAAGAATTCTACCAACTAGTAAGTCTAAGAAATGGAACGACTAGCACCCGAATTATTCGCACCCGGATAGAATCAATTAAAATATCAGTTCAGAACACAATAAGTTTAACGGGGATCTCACAGGATATCGTCCTGTAGTCTCAAGCATAAATAGGTATGTTAGGGATCTCTTGGTATCCCGAGGATATCTTGGTATCCCACTTAGATGTACTAGGGATATCTTGGTATCCCGAAGATTTCTTGGTACCCTGAATAGATGTACTGGGGATCTCTTGGTATCCTCAATAGGTGTACTGGAGATCTCTTGGTATCCTCAATATAAATACTAGGGATCTCTTGGTATCCCGAGGAACTCTTCGTATCTTCAATAGATGTGCTGGGAATCTCCTAATATCACGAACTATAACAATTTCAACATAGATGTACAGCCCAAACAATTGAATAGCAATATCCCGGCAAGGGAGTCAACAACCGAAACAATAACGTCCCGACAAAGAAATTAACTATAGAAACAATAACGTCCCGGAATGGGAATCAACAATAGAAACAATAACGTCCAGGAAAGGGAATCAACAAAAGAAACAATAACGTCCCGAAAAGAAAAAGACATAATAAGGGCATAATAACTACACTTATACCACAACAGTTGGACATGTAATATATTTGTACGAAGTCACAGATGAGCTTACAATAAAGGAGTATCCAAACAGCAAGGAAGTTTACATGAATATAATAATTACAAATAAAGGATATATCAACTAATTGTAAGGTATCTATCTTCTTTCCAATTAAGACTGATTAATTATATGAGATATATCATTTAAGATTTCCAATTAAAGGCGAGTAGTTAGGACGAATAATATGACTATAGAAGGGTGATTGTCTTCAGTTAAGCACGTAAAAGTCAAGCAAATAGCAATAATAAACCAAGAAGAGCCAACAATACCAAGTAAGACATGTAGAGGTGAAACTAATAACAAGAAACTTGGTTATAACAATATCATCTTCAAACTCGGCGATTTCAAGAGTCTAAGAGCCTAAAAGGGACAATTTACCACAATTAAATCCGAGCACACACTCATCACCTCGCGTTCACGGAATACAATCAACAGAGAAGACTTATATCCTAAGGGGAAGTCCCCCACAGAAGGTTAGACAAGATACTTACCTCAAAACCGGCTAAAATCAACTAGCAACCACGTTCTTGCCACGAGTCATGACTCCAAATGCCAGAATCTATTCAATTAAATGATACATTGTAAACAATATCTCAAGCAATTGATTCTACAATTTAATTCTTGTTAAAGAGCAAAATTAGGTAAAATGACCAAAATTTCCCTCAGGCCAACGTCTCGGAATCCAATAAAATTTACATTTCCAGAAACTCGTACTCTCACGAGTCTAACCATTTATCGAATTCCGACACCATTTGGTCCTTCAAATCTTCATTTTATATTTTTGAAAGATTTCACAATTTTCTTTCCAAATTCCATCTCAAATCACTAATTAAATGATGAATTTAATGGTATATTCATGTATTCTAACCAAATATGAGTTAGAATCACTTATCCCGATTAAATTCTTGAAAAATCTTCAACAAATCACCAAAATCCAAGCTCTATGGGTCAAAATATAAAATAAAACCCAAAACCTTGTATGTATAGGGTACCCCTAGGATTCCGTCAATGCTGACCGCACAAAAATGACCGCGGTCCGCGCCCAGGGAGTGCTGAGTGCACAAAAAAGTCGCGGCCGCACATCAATATGACTACAGTGACAGGCTTCACTATTTTGGCCATAACTTTCTCTAGAGATGTCCCAACACCTATTGTAATATTTTTCTGAAAACTATATGCAAAGCTCTACAACTTTCGTTTTTAAATCACCTCAAAATTCTGTGTTAATCAAAATATATGAGCTTCCGAAGTAGAACCAGCAGCCTGTAGATCTTCCCATGCACGGCCGAGCGCCAAGCGCAAAAAGGAGTGCGGTCCGCGTCTCCACTGCTGCCACCTCCATTTTTCTATGTTCCAGGGTGTCCGTACTCGCTGAAAATTCACCTGAAACACACCCGAGGACCCCCGGACCTCAACCAAAAGCACCAACACATTCTAAAACTTTATGTAAACTTGTCCCAATCATTAAAACTCCTCGACTAACACTAAAATCACCGTATTACATCAACTTCAAGCCTAAGTTCCTTTAGAAACTTCAAAACACACATTCGATCAAAAACCCAACCAAAATATGTCCGAATGACTTGAAATTTTGCATCCTATCCTAAATAATCTAACGAAGCTATAGAAACTTTGGGAATTTCATTCCGACCTTTGGATAAAAATTTTAACCTATCAACCGGAATTTGTCAAATACTAACTTTTGGCATTTCTAGCCTAAATGAGCTACGGACTTCCAAAATATATTCCGAACATGCTCCCAACACCGAAATCACCTTACGAAGTTGTTGAGATCATCCACGACCCATTCTGGGGTCAGTTACCCAAAAGTCCAGTTCCGATCAAATTATTACCGTCCTATCTTCCAAAATAAGGTTTCTTTTCTAGAATCGACTCTAAACCATGCGAAAACTGAATTCCACCATGCACACAAGTCAATACTCATGTTCTGAAGCTGCTCCAGACCTTATGCCGCTGAACGGAGCTTAACTTCTCAAAACGACCGATCGGGTCGTTACATATGGGGACAATTCCCCCATACAAGGTTGAAAGGAGATTGACCTCGCTCGAAAGTGCACTTCCAATATAAAGAATGAGCCCGAACTCACAATTTGGAGCCGAACGATATGAAGCTAGTTAAATCGGGAAAGAACTAGTCAATACAAGATCACATTCCAACTATTAACACGGTTTCCCAACTTTAAACACGAGTTTCCTAAAATCCGACCACGAGACCAAGTGCCCAAATTCAGAAATTTTTTAAAGAAAGTTGTTCTTTGTAACCAAAAGATAAATAATATATGATTTCTACTTCATTTCATAAAAACATTCATGGAACAATCTATGTTTTACTAAAACCCTAGGTTTTGCTCTAATCCCACGATTTTAGTGTTTTAATCTATCTAAAACACAAGTATTGAACCAGGAATAGATAGAATAAAATTACCTCAAGATGATAAGTGGTATTCTTCTCTCAAAATCTTCAAAATCACCCAATGGATGAGTGAAAAATGCCAAAAATGACTTAGAACCCGTATTAAATGAAGCTCACCGCTTCAGTGATTTCTGCATCTGCGGTCATAGGACCGCATCTACGGTTCCGCTTATACAAGAAATAGGCCAGGCGGGCTGGGACCGCTTATGTAGTATTGAAGTCGCTTCGGCGCAACCACTTTTGCGGATTTGGGCATGGCCTACCTTGGCCGCATCTGTGATAGGACGATCACTTCTGCGGTCTCGCACCTGCGCCTGACCAACCATAGGTGCGGTTATGACAACAACTAGATGCTTCAGCCCTTTTAAAAATTTTCAATTTTACTCGATCCTCATGCGATTGGCGCTTAGGGCTCCTAGGCTCCGCTCGAACATACCGACAAGTCTGGGATCATGAAACAAACATGCTCGAACCTTCGGAATACACGAAACAACGCTAAATCAAAGAATCACCCCCAAAAACCAATTAAATCAAACTTATGTGCTTAGAGTTCCTAATTTTCCTCTAACGAGCCGAAATGCACTTAAACTACTCGGATTGACACCAAATTTTACAGGCAAGTCTTAAATGTTATATCTGACCTGTAGCAGGATCCAAAACAAACATACGAGCCTGATACCCATGTGATCAATCATTATTTAGTTTCTTTTAATCCTTAGAATTTCATTTTAAGAATTTTGAATAAAAATTCACTACTTGGTCTATGGACCTCGAAATTTGATCCTGGGCATACGCTTAGGTCCATATTTTTCTATGAACCCTCCGGCACCGTCAAAATACAAGTTCGGGTCCATTTGCTAACAATGCTGACCAATGTCAAACTTAGCCTTTTAAGGAAGTCTTAAGGAATTAAGTGAGCCTATTTCAACCCAAATTCTTCCAATACCCGAACCAACCATCCCAAAGGTCGTAAATCAGATAAAGCAAGTGCAGAAAGTTTCACTTGGGGGAATGGGGTTCTAAGAATCAAAATGACCAGTTGGGTCATTATATTCTTCACCTCTTAAACAAACGTTCGTCCTCGAACAGACATAGAAAAGTACCTGAGCTGCCGAATAAGTGTGGATATCTGCTTCGCATGTCCTCCTCGGACTCCTAGGTCGCCTCCTCGACTGGTTGGCCCCTTTACTGAATCATCTTCGGTGAAATCCTCTTGAATCTCAATTGGCGATCCTGTCTATCAATAGTGGAAACTGGCTCCTCATCATAACCCAAACTCTCATCTAATTGAATAGTACTAAAGTCCAACATGTGGGACAAGTTGGAATGATACCTCCGGAGCATGGACACGTGGAAAAGCGGATAAACTCCAAATAATCTAGGGGGTATAGCAACCTCGTAGGAAAACTCCCCAACTCGTATCAACACCTTAAATGGGCTAATAATCGTGGGCTCAACTCCCTTCTTCTCAAACCTCATAATTTTCTTCATTGGAAAGACTTTCAAAAGGACCTTCTCGCTAACCATGAATGATACATCATGTGCCTTCTGATCCACATAACTATTTTGTTTGGACTGAGTTGTGCAAAGCCTTTCTTGAGTCAACTTGACCTTATCTAAGGCATCTTTCACCAAGTCTATTCCATATAACTTAGCCTCACCAGGCTCAAACCACCCGATAGGGGAACGTCATCGCAACCCATATAAGGACCCAAATGGAGCAATCTCGATGCTGGGCTGGTAGCTATTATTATAAGCAAACTTTGCCAAAGGCAAGAACTGATCCTACTTCCCTCCAAAGTCAATCACACATGCTCTAAGCATGTCCTCCAAGATCTGAACTGTCCGATCCGACTTACCGTCAGTCTGTGGATGAAATAATATGCTACGCTCTATGCAGGGCCCCAACTCACCATAAACAACTCTCCAGAAATGAGAAGTGAAATGAGGGCCTCTATCTGATATACTGAAAATTGGCACATCGTGCAACCAGACTATCTCCCAAATGTAAATCTGAGCCAATCTCTCTGAAGGGTAAGTAATCACAACCGGTATAGTGTGCCGACTTGGTCAACCCATCAACAATGACCCACACTACATCAAACCTCTGCAAGGTCTGGGGCAACCCAACTATGAAATACATGGTAATGCACTCCCACTTCTACTCTGGTATAGCCTTCTGCTGAAGTAGGTTGCCATGTCTCTGGTGCTCGTACTTGACCTGCTAAAAATTCAAACACCTAGCCACATACTTCACTATGTCCTTATTTATCCCCCGCCACCAGTAATGCTACCTCAAATCACGATGCATCTTTCTAGCACCCGGATGAATGGAATACCGCGAACTGTGAGCCTCCTCCAGGATCCTCTCTCACAGACCATCAACATTAGGAACACGCAAGTGACTCTGGAGTCATAGAACACCATCCGCGCCAATAGAGGCCTCCTTGGCACCACTATGCAGCACTGTCTCTCTAAGAACTGCCAAGTGGAGATCATCAAACTACCAGGCCTGGATCTATCCTAATAATAAAGACTGAGGAACAACACACGAAGAACTTGATTGGGCTCCAAAATATCTAGCCTCACAAGTCTATTAGCCAAGGACTGGATATCGAAAGCTAGTGTCATGTCCCCTTCCAGAATGAACGCCAAGCTACCATACTCTCTGCCTTCCTGCTTATGGTTGCCTGGATGATAAAGAATGGTGAATTCACATTCCTTCAGTAACTCCAGCCACCTACGCTGCCTCAAATTGAGATTTCTCTGCTTGAACAAATGTTGTAAGCTGCGATGATCACTATAAATCTCATATAACACCCCATACAGATAATGCATCCATATCTTGAGAGCAAAAGATAATTTTTCTCATGAATCTTTAGCTGGCACGAATCATAAGCAATAACTCGCCCTCCTGCATCAATGCACGCCCCAATCCAATGCGTGAATCATCATAATATACCATATACATCCATGAACCGAAAGGGACCAAAAGAACTAGTGCTGAGTCAAGGCTGGCTTGAGCTTTTGAAAGCTTGCCTCACAATTATAGGAGCAACGGAAAGAAGAACCCTTCTAGGTTAATCTAGTCATAGGTGATACAATAGATGAATAGCCATGCACGAATCGCATGTAATAGCCTGCTAACCCTAGCAAACTCTTAATCTTAGTCATTGAAGTAGGACGTGGCTAACCCTAAACTATCTCAATCTTCTTGGTCCACCTTAATACCCTCTCCGGGCATAATATGTCCCAAGAATGCCACTGACTCTAGCTAGAACTCACACTTGTAGAACTTAGCATAAAACTTATTCTCTTGCAAGGGTTGAAGCACTACCCTCAAATGTTGCTTGTGCTTCCCCAGGCTACGAGAGTATATCAAGACGTCATCAATAAAGATGTTGACAAAGGAATCATAAGGCCTGAACACTCTGTTCATCAACTCCATAAATGCTGCTAGGGCATTAGTCAAGCAAAAAGACATCACCAGAAACTCATAATTGTGGACATGTGATTTTTTGCCCTCCCCAATATTGTTTATATTTTAGCATGTAAATATTTAATTTAGGCACAATATCACTATTTTAATTAATTTTGACTCTTTTACTTTAATTTAATCCAAGAAAAATAAAAATTACAAAAAAATTGTCTCACTAATTTGTTGTAGTCATTTTTAATCTTGAAAAATACCAAACAAAATAAGTTATTTTAATGGACGGTCTTATTGTAACAATTATTTTACTTAAGTAGGATTAATTAATATATAAGGTAGGATTTTAGTCTTGTTCCTCAAAAAATAAAATTTTGTGACGACCCAAAGGGGTCATCACTTATTTAGTATGCATTCTGTATCTCCTCAACCTTGAAAACCTCCTCTCAGGTTTCCTCAATTTGCATGCATAGTCTGAGCACGTAGCCGGAGGAATTAAATATGAATTCTATAAGAAAAATGCTTATTTTGATTCTAAATTGAACAAATTTCACTTTGGTCAATTTTTTCGGTGAACAGACTCGAACCTGTGATTTGACGGTCACGGAGGGTGCGTAGGATAATATGCGATTTGAGTATATACCCGGAATCGGATTCTGAGGTCCCAAGTTCGAGAAATAAATTTTTGTGTGAAATTATTTTATTGGAAATAATTAAGGAAAATTAGAAACAAAGTTTGATCAAAAGACACGGGTATCGGGCTCGTATTTTGGTTCTGGTACCCGATTCAAGCCTAATATATAATTTAAGCACTTTCTATAAAGTTTGGTTGAGAACGAAAAACGTTTGACGTGTTTCGAACCCCAAATAGGAATTTTATGTTTTATGAAAAATTTAGGAAGAAATCATTAGTTATGAGGCTTGATTCGATGCAAATGATGATATTTTTGGTGATCCTATGGAACAAACGAGTTCGTAGGGTATTTTTGAGGTTTTGTGCATGTTTGGTTTGTAGCCCCAAGGGCTTGGGTGAGTTTCGAGTAGGTTCCGGGAGGCCTTAGAGTTAAAAATACCAGATGTTGCAGGTTAGGAAAAGTTGCAAGCTCCAGCACGCCCGCGGTTCGCGGTGTGTGCTGCGAAGACGCGATCTTCCTAGCGTGGTCCACGATGTAGGTTGCGCGGCCGCAGTCGTCCTTACGCGGCCTGCGTGGAAAACTTCATAGAGTCAGCAGTCTTCAGTTTCACCAGCACGACCGCAGTCCCTTTTTATGCGACTCACACTGGGTTTCAGAGAGTAGCAGATTTTCTTGTTTCCCAGCGCGACCGCGATCCTTTTTTCGAGGTCCACGCTAGGGTGTCAGAGAGTATAAATACATAGCATTTTCAGTTATTTATCACTTTTCAAAAACTCAAAACATAAGAGGAAATTTTCTAAGCAATTCTTCTTCTTCAAAATGATTGGTAAGTGATTTCTAACTTATATTCTTCACTCCTTAACACCTTTTGACATAATTTCAACATCAAATCGAAGATTATAATGAGGAAATTTGGGTATATTTGGTAGGACCTAGGGTTTTGCTAAAACTGGTGGTTGGACCTCAATTTGTAGTCTGATTTCAAAACTAATCACATATTTGGATTCGTGGGGGATTGAGTAACCGAATTTAGTTTGAACTTCGAGTTTTGACCATGTTGGCCTAATGGATGTTTTGCTCTTTTTATCTAATTTTTTCATCTTAGCTTTAAATTGAATAGTAGAATCAGTTGCTTGGGATTTACGAGATGTAATTGAAATGAATAGATTTTGGAGTCGGATACTCGTGGAAAAGGCATGGGTTCTAGGTTATATTGAGCTGGTTCGAGGTAAGTGGCTTGTCTAACCCTGTGTGGGGGACCTTTCCCCCTAGGATTTGTTATTTGGTATTTGAGTGCCTTGTACGCGAGGTGACGAGCATGTACTTGAGCCAATTGTTGAAAATCCAATTTTTAGTTAAGATATATAGACTTAGTTTCCTTCATATTTTCCTTTTTACTTGCAATTATAACCTCTGTTAGATTAGAAAAGCATGTTTAGTTGATTCAACTTGTCTAATTGTTTAAGTTGCCTTGAGTGTACTACGTGCAGTATGCTAGGTTAGTACTACCTGTTGCATGTCTTTTCTACTTCATTTCTTAGTATCTTCTTGTTGTGGTTGCGCATTTACATTGTGACTACGAATGTGGGATTCCGGTAGGTCCCCCCTTCTTTTTTTACTTTGGGACTATAGGTTCGATTCCCGGTAGATCCCCCTACACTTTTACTTTGGGACTGTGGGTTAGATTCCCATAGACCCCCCTCCACATTGGCAGTTGGACTACGGGACGGTATCCTGGGAGATCCTTCAGATTTACACATATGATGGACTATGGGACGGTATCCCCGGAGATCCACTAGACAGTTGAGAAAAAGACAACAGGACAGTATCCTAGGAGATCCTCATTGTTATCATTGGTATTGAGTTATACATATTCCGTGTTTATTCTGTTCTTTGTGTAGTTGCTATTGCCTTGATTAACCTATCTATTCTCACAACTATAATCATTATTACTTTCAGTTTCATATTGTTAATCCATATTATATTACTTCACCTCAGTGGGGCCCTGACCTTTTGTCTCCACTACCCAACCGAGGTTAGGCTTGACACTTATTGAGTATTTCTGTGGTGTACTCATTCCCCTTCTACGCATGTTTTTCTTGTGCAGATCTAGGTACCTCCACTCAGGCGTACTATCCTCGAGGCAGAGAGATCTAGCGGAGACTTTGAGGTATATCTACCACGTCCGTAGATGAGGAGTCTTTATTTTGTTCCTGTTTAAGTAGTTATCAATCCATTTCTTTCAGTTGTTTAGACATTCTGGAGTTAGAGCAGCATATTACATTTCTTTTAACCTGTGATTCCCGTGAGTTTTTGGGTTTTGGGATGAGAATTTTGACTTCCACGATTTATTTTTGAGTTGTATATGCCAGGTGGCACTTATATACAATTTTTCTAGTTTTGCTTAATTTAATTAAATGTTTCTGCAAGTTATATTAATTTCAACAATGTTAGGATAACCTAGTTGTAGGAACTAGGTGCCATCACGATATGTTCATGGAGGGTGAACTGGGGTTGTGAAAAGTTTGTATCAGAGCTATAGGTTCATAGGAATTAGAACACATGCTAGTTTATTAGAGTCTCGTTGATCAGTACAAAGACGTCTATACTTATCTACGAGAAGCTATGTAACTGTTTAGAAAAAATCTTTATTTAATTTGAATTCCTTATTGTGCGATATTTTGACATCGATTCTAAACTTCTATCTTCTATTCTCTCACATATGATGAGTATGCTTACTACTCGAGATGATCAGGCACCCGCACCCCCTCCTGCAGCCGTCAGAGACCGGGGCCAGGGTAGAGGTCAAGGATGCGCACGTGGTGCAGCCAGAGCACCTACGCGAGATACCGCTGAGGCACCACCAGCATATCCAGCCAAAGCCCAAGAACCTCGCACGCCTACTACTGCCACTACAACTCCAAGTCTCCATGGGACTTTGGCTTTGTTCATGAGTAAGCACACCACCTTGGCTCTTGCACGCCTACTACTTCCCCTTTCTGCAGCCACATCCCATGACGGGGGATGAGCATAAACTCCTACCGTCCGCGCTCTTGAGCAACGAGTGCAGGTTGAGCAGGCTCCCAAGATTATTCCTGCACTGCATGCAGGGCCAGTTCAGCCTAAGGATAGGTCAGTTACTTTAGAGGACGAGCAGCAGAGATTTGAGAGGTTCAAGAAGTATGATCCCCCACTATTAAGTGGATTAGCATCACACGATGCCTTGGGATTTCTTTAGGAGTGTCATTGTATTCTTCGCACCATGGGAATAGTGGAGTCCAGCGGGGTTTCTTTCATTACTTTTCTACTTTGCGGAGCCGCCTATGATTGGTGGGGCACTTATAAGATAGAAGTCCAGCCGAGGCTGCCTCACTGACTTGGACAAAGTTCTCAGATATATTCATGAGGGAGTTCATTCCCTAGATTATTAGGGACGCGTGACGTGCAGGGTTTGAGCATTTGCGCTATGGTGCTATGATTGTTTCGAAATATATTATCCGTTATACCAGGTTGGCTAGGAAGCACCGGCTTTGGTTGCTATAGTTCGAGACAGAGTTTTCAGGTTTAGTGAGGAACTTATCCCTCCCATAAGATCAAGTGTGGCTCGAGAGTTGGATATGGACATTCTTTACCAGCAGGTAGTGACCATTGCTAGGAGGATTGAGGGTATGCTCTCCGGGGAGGGGGGAGGGAGCTTAAGAGGTCTCGAGAGTTGGGTCAATACTCTAGTGCCCGTACCCCAGTAGCATGTTGTTATGGTAGGGGTCATATGGTTCGTCTCATTTATTCAGCTCTTCTAGTAGCCAGCAGTGCTCTAGCTCCATCTATACCTCAGGAGCCTTATTATGCACCTCCAGTTTCTCGCACACCACCTGCGCAAGGTGTTTACAGAGGTCAGTCCAGCAGACCTAGCCCTAGTCAGTCATAGCTGCCCCATCCTTCCATTGCTTGTTTCGAGTGTGGTGATACACACCATATGGTTGGGGATTGTCCCAGACATGGTAAGGGTGCATCTATAAAGACTTCTCAGCCACAACATGCTCAGCAGAGTTCTCAGGCCATGGTCCCAGCTCCAGCTACTACCCCACGTGCCCAGAAAGCTAGGGGCGGGGGTCGAGGGATAGTGGTCGCCGTCAAGAAAGAGGGTCGGGCAAGATATTATGTTAGACCTAGTTTTACCCTCTGACTCTGTCATTATAGGTGTTATACTGGTTTGTCACAGAGAGGCATCGGTTCTATTTGACCCGGTCTCCACTTATTGTGTCTTCTTACTTTGCTCTGCATTTGGGTGTGCCTTGGGATTATTCGAGTGCCCCTATTTACGTTTCTACTCCTCTGGGGGATTCCCTTGTTGTCTACCACGTGTATCGGTCATGTTTTGTTACTATTTGTGGTTTTGAGACTAGAGTGGGTTTATTGTTACTCGGTATGGTTGATTTTGACAATATCTTGGGCATGGACTAGTTGTCACCCCATTTTGCTATTTTTGATTATCACGCCAAGACCGTGTGATGGATATGCTAGGTATTTTGTGTATTGAGTGGAGTGGTACTTTAGATCACACTCCCAGTAGAGTTATCTATTTCTTTAAAGCTTAGTGTTTGGTTAAGAAGGGGTGCGCCATGTATTTAGACTATGTGAGAGAAGTCAGTGTTGATACCCCTTCTGTTGATTTAGTTCTAGCGGTGCAGGATTATCCAAATGTGTTTCCAGCTGATCTTCCAAGCATGTTGCCCGATAGAGATACTGATTTTTGCATAGATCTGTTTCCGGGCACTCTATTTCCATTCCTCTATATCGTATGGCTTCTCCTGAGTTAAAGGAGTTGAAGGATCAGTTACAGAAATTTCTTAACAAGTGTTTTATCCGACCTAATGTTTCACCGTGGGGGTGATTCAGTCCTGTTCGTGAAGAAATATGATGGTTCTATGCGTATGTTTATTAATTATCGCCAGTTGAACAAGGTTTCATTAAATAAAGGTTATCCCTTGCCCCGTATTGATGATTTATTTTACCTTCTTCAGGGTGCACACGTGTTTTCTAAGATTGACTGGCACTGAGGTTACCATCAGTTAAAGATTCGGGAGCCATATATCCCGAAGACTGGCTTCAGGACTCAGCTTAGTCATTATGAGTTCCTTGTTATGTCATTTGGGCTGACCAATTCCCCATCGGCCTTCATGCATTTGATGCACTGTGTGTTCATGCCATATCTGGATTAGTTTATTATTTTTTTTTATTGATGATATTGTGGTGTATTCCCAAATCCGGGAAGATCATGAGTAGCACCTGAGGATCGTTCTTCAGAATCTGAGGGAGAAGAAATCATATGCAAAGTTTATGAAATGTGAGTTTTGGTTGAGTTATGTGGCATTCTTAGGCTACATGATTTTGAGCGAGGGAATTTGGGTAGATCCGAGGAAGATATTGGCCATACAGGGTTGGCCTAGGCCATACAGGGTTGGCCTAGGCCATACATGGTTGGCCCAGGCCATCCTCATCTACAAAGATCCGCAATTTCCTTGGTTTGGTGGGCTACTACCATCGCTTCATGGAGGGATTTTCATCGATTGCGGCCCCTATGACTAGGTTGACCCAGAAGGGTGCCCCATTTCAGTGGACAGAGGAGTGTGAGGCGAACTTTCAGAAGCTTAAGACATCTTTGACTACAACCCCAATTTGGATGTTGCCTACCGGTTTGGGGTCTTGTGCTATCTATTGTGATGCCTCAATAGTTGGCCTTTGAGCGGTACTAATGCAGGACGGTAAGGTGATTACCGATGTAGCTAGATAGTTAAAGATACATGAGAAGAACTACCTTGTCCTCGACCTTGAGTTAGCTGCTATTGTTCATGCCTTGAAGATCTTGTGTCATTATTTGTACGGTGTACCTTGTGAGATCTACACTGACCACCGGAGTTTGCAGCACTTATTCAAGAAAAATGATCTAAATTCGCGCCAGAGGAGATTGTTGGAGTTGATGAAGGAATATGATATTACCATTCTGTATCACTCGGGCAAGGCCAATATAGTGAGGCGGAGAGTTTTGGGAGTTTGGCATATTTACAAGCTTTAGAGAGGCCAAAGGCGATGGATTTTCAAGCCTTAGCCAGCCAGTTTGTGAGATTGGATCTTTTGGAGCCTAGTCAGGTTCTAGCTTGTGTGGTTTCTCGATCTCCCTTATTTGATCGTATCAGGGAACAATAGTATGAAGACCCTCATTTGCTTGTCCTTAAGGACAAGGTCCAGCGTGGAGATGCCAAATATATGACCATCAGAGATGCCAGAGTATTGAGGATATAGGGCCTGATTTGTGTGGCCAATGTTGATGGGCTTCGAGAGTTAATTCAAGTAGAGGCCAATAGATCGCGGTATTCTATTCATCCGGGTGCCACGAAGATGTATCAGGACTTGAGGCAGCAATATTGGTGGAGGCGGATGAAGAAGGATATAGGTGGGACTATGTCTAGATGCCTCAACTGCTAGCAAGTGAAGTATGAGCACCAGCGACCCAGAGGGTTGCTTCTGCTGATTGAGATCCCAGAGTGGAAATGGGAGTGCATCACCATTGATTTTGTATCAGGACTCCCATGGATCTTGAAGAAGTTTGATGCTATTTGGTTATTGTGGATCAGCTAACAAAGTCTATTCACTTTATTTTAGTATGTACCACTTATTCATCGGAGCGGTAGGCAGAGATTTATATCTGGGTGATTGTTCGTCTTCATTGCATTCCAGTTTCTGTTATTTCAGACAGAGGTACTCAGTTTATATCGTGGTTCTGGAAAGCCATGCAGCAGGAGTTGGGCACTCGGGCGGAGTAAAGTACAACATTTCACCCCCAAGCGGACAGATAGTCTGAACGTCCTATCCAGATTTTTGAGGATATGCTCCCTGCGTGTGTGATTGATTTTGGAGGGGCTTGAGATCAGTTCTTACCATAAGCAGAGTTTGCTTACAACAATAGCTACCAGTCGAGCATCCAGATGGCTCGTTATGAGGCTGTATATGGTAGACGATATCGATCACTGGTTGGATGGTTTAAGCCGGTAGAGGCTCGATTGTTAGATACGGATTTGGTTCAGGAGGCCTTGGACAAGGTCAATGTCATTCAGGATAGGCTTCGTTCAGCTCACTCTAGGTAGAAAGGTTATGCAGATTGCAAGGTTCGAGATGTGGCATTTATCGTTGGTGAGCGGATATTTCTCTTAGTGTTTCCTATGAAGGGTGTGATGAGGTTGGGGAAGAAGGGAAAGCTTAACCCTAGATACATTGGTCCTTTTAAGATTCTTGATCGACTAGGAGAGGTCGCTTATAGACTCGTATTGCCGCCTAGGAGGAGCCAGTAGCTATTCTAGATCGGCAAGTTCGTCAGCTGGGGTCCAAGAGATTTCCTTTTGTTCGTGTCCAATGGAGAGGCCAGCCTCTGAGGCATCTACTTGGGATTTCGAGTCTGATATTTGGAGACGTTATCCTCACATTTTTCCCCACTCAGGTACTTTTTTCTTTTGTCCGTTCGAGGATGAACACTTGTTTTAGTGGTGGAGAATCAATTTTGAAGAATGAATTTCATTGTTGAAGCTTTTAGTTTGAAAAGTTGACCAAGTTTGAATTTTTAGCATTTCAGCTCAAATTGGAGTTTTTATGATTCCTTTGTGTCCGGATGGCGATTTTGGAAATGGGGTATTCCCGAATTTGTAATTGGATATTTCTAGAAGGATTAGGCACTAATTGGTGAATGTTGGAAATTTAAAAGTTTGTAAAGTTCATAAGATTGACCGGAAGTTGACTTTGACGATTTCGAGCAAAGTTTATCTTCGAGATATTTCAGATTTGGGCCCAAGGGTATTTTGTCAACTTTTTTGTTCGGAGTAAGGAATTGTTACAAACTGGGTTGTAAAGTGTGATTGAGCATATATTAATGGATTTATATAATCATTGGATAGTTTTGGAGCATTATGCGTCGGTGGAAGTCTTCAGAGAAATGTAGAATGCCGGTTATGATCTTCGAAGCGAGGTGAGTCTCCTTTCTAACCTTGTAAGAGGGAATTGTCCCCATAGGTGAAATAATTTATTATGTGCTCCTATTTGAGGTGACGAGAGTCCGTACGTAGCTAATATTATGCTATTGTCCGGATAGTGTAGGACCCAAAAACATGCTATAGTTTGAATATTTATAATCTTATGGATTTTTAATTGCTTAAACCACATGAAAATAGTAAATGAATTTTTTTAGCAGTATCTAAACCTCATTTTCTTAAATTGTTAAAAGAGAATTAGCTTTGCTTTGAATAACTACCCCATGTTGGTTTGTTGATTGAATGTCTCTATGTGTGTATTTTGGAATATGCCAAACACCTTGGCAGATTAAATAGATGTATCTATAGGCGCGCTGTCGACCCTCAGTAAGTGCACAATTTATTTCTGTTGGATCAGACCGTCGCATCGGCATGATTGCACATGACATATATGTATTGTTTGTTGCCTGAAACTTTTAAATGTTGACATTGCTTTTCATGTCTTGATATAAACTGATAACATGATTAAAAGAAATCCTCTAAAATCCTTGATTTGTTGAGAAGATGTTACCTATTTGCTTTCTTTATGAGATATAAATGCTAGATAAATCCATGTTATCCTCACACCTCCACCATGTTATTATTGGACCTCTAGTAAATATCAAAGTTGACCATTTCATCTCTACTTCTTTGAGATTAGGCAGGATACTGATTGAGTACACATTGATTACGTACTCATACTTCACTTCTGTGCATTTTTGTTGCACAGGTATGTGTATCTCTAGCAGCCTATTGGCTGTAGCAGCGCGGATGATTCTAAGACTAGGTGAGCTGTATTGTTCGAGGCGACCCGAAGCTAGTGTAGTTCCTTTTAGCATTTTTATTATTTATTCCCTGTCCACTGTATTTTAGATAGATGTTGCATTTTATTTTCCTTATCAATAGATGCTCATGCATTTGTGACACCGGATTATGGGATAGTTTTCAAAAGATGCATACTAATAGTTATCACTTATCTTGAATTGAAGTAGAGATTGTCTTAATTATGAAAAATGGAAGGAAAAATCCTAGATTTTCAAAGGTATTAAAAGAGAATTTTATTGATAATATAGTTGGCTTGCCTGACAGAGGTGTCCAGTTCCACCACGACCCTTAGTGGATTTTGGGTCATGACAACATGGTAAGAGCACCAAGTTCCCGTCGGCCTCACTAGTTATGAGCAAGTCTAGTAGAGTCTCAAGGATCGGTACAGAGACGTCAGTACTTATCCTCAGGAGGCTACAGGGCTGTTAGGAGTACTTCCTTCTAGATTTCCTTATCCCGTGGTTCAATTGCTTCGAGTCTTATGCCTTGATTTTCTTTTCTACTCAATATTACGTGACGCAAGCACTTGTTAAAAATAAAAAATTGAAGGATTGTAACGACACTATAAATGTGGTGCGGGATGATTTTCCCGGTATAGTTGATTGGACTATTATTGTCGCATTATGGAGGGGTATTTATTGTTTCAGCTCAGTAACAGAACTTTTAAGAGCCTTGAGGCTAGTTACAGGTTGCCATGATGCTTATAAACAATTATGTTGCAGTGTTGTTGTGATGGTAGGATGCTTGCCCACATGTCGGGGTAGTGAATGAACTGAAGGGAGGTTTACTTAGCGTGTAATCAAGGGATTCAGTGTTTTATTCCCGACTAGGGAAAGGTAGTCGGACTAAGAACGGTCAGATGTGGGTAAGTGGAAGTAATGAGGATTGGTATTTACAAGCATGGTGAAGATTTCTTTTTTGAGAGGATGTCATGGTCCTCATGGAACGTACCGAGTTTGTTGATGTTATAATCTGCTACAATTCACCTTTAAGGCAAATGTCGCACGGTGCAGTGGTTTAGGATCGAATAAGGATTTCTAATATGGACGATTCGATAAAGATGGCCTTTGGAAAGGTTTATTGGTTAGAAGCAATTGTGGGTTCAAATTCCATGAAGATAGAGTTTGTTTAAGGCAATAGATGAAAAACAGAGTATGAGAAAAGAAGTGCGGGAAGTGTCAGGAGGTGTTTAAAACATCTAGAAGGCCAGGTATAAGAAGAGCAGGTCGATTGGTTGATTAAAGAAGCGAGTTTTCCCAAAGTGAGAGAGTGGCGGATGTTTCATATAGGCTTGATAATAGGATGATTACGCGCCAAAGGAGAGGTTGGAATGATCTGGGATTTTAGTGACTGGCCATTGAAGTCTATGGATGTAAATTGAAGTATGGGCCAATATGCGGTAGGAGATTTAGTATAACGGGATGGAGCTACTTGGAATGAAGAAGGATGCAGCATAACGCTGAATTTGCAGAGGTGTTGCCGTACATCTAATTGATGTCCACAAGGAGTGAACACAATGGTGAAGCTAGAGAGTGAGCTTGGACTCAGGATTTGGTTGTTGATGTCATAGTGATTTTATCCCGTGCAGTAGCATTTGTAAGGTGTCGGGAAGTGATTTCCGTAGATGGTTTATTTACTATGAGCAGATTAGCGGTCGTGGGGTTGGCGAAGCTTCTGCAGAGTGTTACATTGGTTATCCAAAAAATAGATCGGTCGTGCGAATGTAATTGACGATTTAGAATACAAAAGATGGGCATTTACAGAAAGATTTCTGAGAATTTGCGGTGAATGATTGCGTAAGGTTATGTCAACCAGAGATAAAGAATTCTACTGAGTTCCAGAGTTGTGTAATAGTGGATTCAAGCAAAGTAGGAGAGTCCCACCGCCTAGGATTGGGTTACATGGAAAACTACTTGTGAGGTTTCCATTTATCTGCATATCGATGGGTTATTTTCGCTACGGAAACAAAGCATAAGAGGTCATTTGAGCGAAAGAATTGTTGGATGCATGCTATGGTTAGCCTTATTGGCTCATGTTTGGACTTGGAAAAAGGTTCAGAATTCATCCCTTATATAGATACAGGTTTCAGAGAAAGTGATTTCGCCAGGTGCTTCGCAGAGAGTGTATTCATGTGTTATAAGATTTATGGAGTAAATTATATTCAGGACAAAATAAGAGTGGGTGGCTCTCAATAATGGTGGTAGTGAATTCAGAAGTTAAAGTGTGGTGCCCAATGATTTCGAGCCTATGAGTACAATTAAGAATCAAGCTTTGTAGCAGCATATGACAAGGTGCCCATTAATGTTCTATGTTATTTTTACTTGTGATGCAGCATTTGAGATATATGAAATAGTTCATGGGATTTGAGACAGCATGGGTTCGTGAGTCGAGGTCACTCAGGGTGAGTGTGGATGGAGTATATTATGTGTTGAATGGCATTAGTCTTATTTCTAAGGCAGGCAAGGATGAATTGGAAGAAGGTGAATGGATTAGCCATAATTGAATTTGGCATGTTGGGGTCTCTGATCAGTTCATTCAACATGATCGAATTATGTGTAGGATTTGTGGCGGTACGTGTGAGGTTTGTCGGCCGCCGTAATTGATGTTTTTCAGAAGCATTCTTCTATTATGGCTTGTTAAGTGGAAGCGGATTCCGGAAAAAATATGGTGGCTTGGGCCACTACTTAGAGATTTGCATATCCTACGGTTATGGGAATTTACCTGTGTGTTTCTATGATTCTCCTGAAGTGAGTTAAGTGAAAAGTTCGTATATGATGAAATGTTAAAACATTAATGATTTCGGAGTTATGTTTAAAATTGTGTTCTATCGTATATTCGCATGTTGGGTGCAGTGAGAACTATGGAACTTTGAAGTGAGGGTCAAGGTTGCAGTTCGGTGTTGACAAGGATGTCACGGGCTCGGATAATCAAGGAAACAGTTGAATGATTAAAGTATGTTGGTATTTCCTTCAGCGTCACCTGAGATCGATGTGTTGTGAAAGAGGCTTTGCATCCTGGTTATGGATTCTTGACCGTTTTTCAGCGTTAGTGCAGCCAATGGTTTAGATGTGCGGACCCGTTATTTATTTCGGAAGATATTGGGAGCGTGTCCCATGGGAAGATTGTATAAGTGTGACATGTAGTCACTTGATTGACTAATGATTGAAACCAAGTATGATGATTGTGGTAATATCGTTAATTTGAGAATTTATGTCTGAAGGGTACTTTGTTTATTAGGTTATGAACTAGGGAGGTTGCTCCGGTTATAATGGTTGTTCTTAGGTATTATGAGGGAAAAAAGGGAGTTACTATGGACCTTTGAAAGGTTATTAGCCAAGTTGGTGCGACCAGAAATTGGCTTGAGATTAATGGATTGATTTTGTATGTGGACAAGGCTTAATATCAGGCCAGTTGTGTTCGTTTCAGCAAGTGTTCCCTATAGAGGAACAATCGGGGTGTTATTTTTTCATAAGCTATTCCAGGTAATGATGTATTGCGCCGTATGAGTTGTGAGATGGCTTGGTAAATTCTTATGTGTTAAGGTTCCGCGTGGCGATGATGATGTGTGAGCAGAATGGCTCTTGAGATTCAGATCTTGTATCGCACCTCAGTTGTTCTTGAGTTTTGTAGCCTATAGTGCTATGTGTTTTCTCAGGGATGGTATTATGCACTTATCGTGCTTGCGGTCGAAATTCGATATTTTTATTGTAATGAGCAAATTTAGCTCGAAGTACAGTCTCCTTATGTGAGATCTATGTGTGGATCGGGTGGCACGCCGCCATGGCTATGTTATTTGGATCGGGTTACGCGCCTCAATAGTGTGATGTCGAGTCTAGTTTTCTATACGCTATTTTTGTGTGTTTCACTTCCTATCTTCTAAGGAAAGTCCATATTTGTGCGGGGTTAGGCAATTCCTTCCAAAGTTTGATTTCCTGTTTGTGTTGTGTTCGGATTGAAGGCCTATTGGCACATTGTGGCGTCATATGAGACTTTTGATCGCATAAGGAGTGGCTTATTTCCTGAGCAATTCGTACTGGGTGAGACGAGATAATGGGATTTAGGATCAGTGCAATCTGATTATATGAAGTATATTAAGGAGTAAAGATCATTATTGTTTCAGAATCTGGTAATTTTTCTCGTCATAAGTATAGACTCAATGATTGTTTGGCTCGGCGGTTGATTATGAATTTCGGCACATCTCATCCATTGTGGAGGTATTGTAAGAGTTAGAGTAAGACTTGTGTGTCTCATGAGGTGCCATGGGAGCATCGGATTCGTTGAATTTTGGCAAAGCCCCATGGGTATATTTTATAAAATAATATAATTATAAAATAATTTTAAATAGGTAAAATTGCATAAAATTTTAAATATATATATATATATACACACACACACACACATCCCATGTTATCTAAATGAAATTATATAGAAGTCTCTAATAAAGTGAAATTATATAAGTGAAATTACAAATAAATGCCAAATAATTATATATATATATATATATATATATATATATATATATATATATATATATATATATATATATATATATATATATATATATATATATATATATATATATATATATATATATATATATATATATATATATATATATATATATATATATATATATATATAAAAGTGAAATCTCATATTATCTAATGAAATTACAAATCCCAAATAATTAAGTGAAATTACATATAAATCTAATCAATACATATAAAAGCACACATACATATAATCCTATATTATATTTTGAAAGAGAGCAAGAGAAGTACTGAACTTAAAAAACTAATTACATACATATTTAAAAACTAACAATGAAATATAAATAGATAGGAAAGTAATGAGTTCAAAAGAATAAAGTTTTTACATGGAGGAAGGAACAAACTTGTTGAATTTGACATATGGAGAAGAATGAAGTTTTCTGTTGTAAAAAAACTGATAAATCGTTGCTCTTGGTAGATGCAGACTAGCAAAACAAATTGGGAAAGACTTCTAATTTAGGACTTTTATCAATATTAAAAAGTTTACTTTTAAATTAAATATTTTTAGTTCCTTTTAAAAAGATGTCTCTTGGGCTTACGCCTCAACCAAAAAACTCGCCTTGACCAAAAAACTCGCTGGGCATACGCCTCGAATTTCTGGGCGTACACCTTATGGGACTTTCCCACCATCGCCCCGGGGTATTTTTGGTACGCCTCGCCCCAGGGATTGCCCCAGGAATGCCTTTTAAAATACTATTGCAAAGTTAGAATCCAGCAAAGTTATGCAGTCAGGTTTGAGTACAACATGTAGTGATTGAAATGGTGATCATATGTTGGAAACAGGCCTGGCATAAAATTCCGGATGTTGGAATTGGGCTCTAAGGCTTATTTGCTTGAATAAAAGGGTATATGTTCAGAATCCATCGAGCTAATGTGCTCAAATAAGTTGTGGTAGCACGGGAAGGTGCATGAGGTGCTCAATAGTGCTTTCAGACTACTTCAGTATAGTTCTCAGCACGTTCGAGGACGAACATATGTTTGAGTGGAAGAGAATGTATCGACCCGACCGGCTGTTTTGAGCGCTAGCCCGTCGTTCAGAATTTTGAGGCCATGAGCAACTTCATTTCAGGTATTGTGACTTGTACGCATGGTAGGAATTGATTCAGGAAGATCGGAGTTAAATTAAAATGAAAATTCTCATTTCAGAAGCCTTAAGTGGAGAAAATGGCTAACATTGAAACTTTGAGTAAACAACCTCAGAATCAAGATTTGAAGGTTCCAACAAGTTCGTAGGATGATTTCAGACTTGGGCATAGCCCGGATCATATTTTGGATGATCTAGGAGCGTTTTGGCGCCTATTGTGGAAGTTGGCATTTTGGAATAAATTTCATAAGTTTGGTTTGAAGTGTATTTCAGTGTTATGGATCTCTGATAGGAATTCCGAGACTGAGAGTAGCTTTATATGGTGTTTGTGGAGTTGGGTGCGCGATCGGACATGAATTCGGAAGCCCGTAGGTCATTTTGGAGCCATTTGGCTAAAGATAGAAATTTAAAGGTTTTTGAGAACTTTGACCGGAGGTGGACTTTTTTATATCGGGGTCGGAATCCAATTCCGAAAGTTGGAGTAGGTGAGCTGCACTTTCTGATATCGACGCGCAGCTAGTGTAGTTCCTTTCAACATTTTTATTATTTATTCCCCGGCCTCTGTATTTCAGACAGAAGTTGTATTTTATTTTCCTTATCAATAGATGCTCATGCATTTGTGACACCAAGTTCTGAGATGGTTTACAAAAGATGCGTACTAATAGTTATCACTTATTTGAATCTAAGTATAGATTGTTTTAATTATGAAAAAATGGAAGGAAAAATCCTAAATTTTCAAAGGTATTAAAAGAGAATTTTATTGATAATTTAGTTGGCTTTCCTAACAGAGGTGTTCAGCGCCACCACGACCCTTAGTGGATTTTGGGTCATGAGAACATGGTATCAGAGCATTTTTATTATTTATTCCCTGTCCAATGTATTTCAGACAGATGTTGCATTTTATTTTCCTTATCAATAGATGCTCATGCATTTGTGCCACCTGGTTCTTGGATGGTGTTCAAAATATGCTTACTAATAGTTATCACTTAATTTGAATTGAAGTAGAGATTTTTTTAATTATGAAAAAAGAAAGGAAAGATCCTAGATTTTTCAAGGTATTAAAAGAGAATTTTATTGATAATTTAGTTGCTTGCCAGGCAGAGGTGTCCAGCGCCACCACGACCCTTTGTGGATTTTGGGTTGTGACAGGTGCGAAGGCAAGCCTCCAGTGCTTCTTCGCTGAAGCATGATTTTGGCTGCAAAAGCGACACCATAGAAGCAGCTTATGTGTCGCATGCGTGAAAATGCTAGGCAGAAGCTATAAATCGAGGTTTTTGGTTCTTTCATCATATTTTGAGATTTGGGGCTCGAGGTGAAACGATTGTGTAGGCAGATTTATAAGTTTTATCGAGTTATGAGGCGCAGACGTGGGTTGTACTTTTTGTTCGATTTTGGGCTTTTGATGAAAGATTCTACCTTTATCAACTGAGTTTTTTTTTCCTTTGGCATTATTTGATGTATCTGAGTTGTTTTTAACCAGTTTCAAGCCATTCAGAAGTCGGTACGCACATGATGGCATTTTAGGGCATTGTTTGGCTTATCGGTGTTGGATTCAGCTTGTTCGAGGTAAGTAACACTTCTAAAGTTGGTACTGAGGGTATGAAACCTCATATTACATGTTATGTACTTGGTGTTGAGTTGATGCATATGCTAGATGATGGTCGTGTGAGTGTGCACCGTGTGAATTGTGAATCCGTTATTTCTATGGTACTGTGTAGTTACATGATCTTACTTGTAACCATGAAATCTCTACATACTAGAGCTTTTGAGTTGTGATTCATGTTATAAATCTTGTCTAGGTTGCATGCTTATTTTGTTGGGACCCACTGAGGTCATTTCTAACGTTGAGTTATTAGCTTATATTGCAATCACATACTCACTCATTGTATTTATTTGCATATATCTTAGTCTCTGTCTCAATTTATTATTACATCACATCATCATTTTTATGTTGATTTGTATTTCATTGTGATCCCGAAAGGCTAGAGAGATTGATGATTGAGCGAGGTCGAGGACTTGATTGTAAGGTTATTGATTTATGATGGGAGCAGGCTTCACTCGACAAAAGATGTTATTGATTCATGCCATGATTGACTTATTATAGCGCTAGGGTTGAAGGAGCCCATCCAGAGTCTGTACACACCCCAGCAAACACAAGTACCTACTGAGTGCGAGTGCCGAGTGATTGGGAGGATTGAGTGACTATGAGGACTGAGTGACTGGGATGACTCAGTGACTTGATACTCTGAGAATATGCATATGGTTTATCACTGAGTTGCATCGTATTTGACATGTACACTTGACATACAAACATAAAGATGCATTTTTCTCATGCTGTCGGTATCACGTCATTCGTGACTTCTCATACACATTGACATGTAGGCGTAGAGGTGTACTTTTCTCATGCCATTTGTTAATGAATCATCTTGTCTGTTGTTGAAACGTTTTGGAAAAAATCACAGTTTTACAAACCTACTCATATTTTCGTGATTTCAGTAAAAGAATTGGGTTTCCACTGATATACTTGGAAAACATGCCTATTTTCTAAAACTATGAACGAGAAAAGCATTTTACTCATACTACACTTCTGCACCTTATGTGCAGATTTTTTTGGATACTTGTTGTTGTTTATGACGGAATTTAGCATTAACGGTGTACCTACATTCCCGTTAATACTGCCTCATGGTACCCCGAGATATATGAAAATCTGTTTATGTACATTCAGAAATATGATGTTTTTATTTCATACTAGCTTTGTAAACTCTAATTCTTAAAAACTCATGATTTGTACTACTAGTTATTGAGAATTCTTGTATAAAATAAGTTATATTATCATTTCTTTTTTTTAAAATTCTCATTAATTTGGATAGTTGTTAATTGTCTTACCTAGCGGGTTGAGTTATGCTCCATCACGACTAGTTCGATTTTGGGTCGTGACAAGTTAGTATTAGAGATGTAGGTTCATAGGTTTTATAAGTCATGAGAAAGTGCCTAGTAGAGTCTTGCAGATCAGTATGATAACGTCCATACCTATCTTCAAGAGGCTACAAGGCATTTAGGAAATTTGATTTAGCTTGAAACATAAATCTTTGAATTCCTTCCATGTATTCATATGCACATGTGAGCGCTCGGTATCAGTTGTACGTCGACGGTTTATGATTACATGGATGATGCAAGATATAATTTATATGCGCTGATGGTGGGCCAGTCTGGTGGACTTGAGGCTGGATTTTGATTGTAGCTTGAGCAAAGGGATTTTGGTTGTATGAGCATGTGATTTTGGTCTTATATTAGTGTCCTTATGAGTGGTGTTTGTGGCTCGATGAGTAGATGGATGACTATATGGTGAGCATAATAGGACTGCAGGATGTGTTCATATTGATTGAATATGACAAGAAGAGCTTTCCTGAGATGGAAAAGGTTATTGGGTTCTTGATTTCTTTCTTGATGTGTTGCGATCAAAACACTCATGCAAGTTCACATGATCGTCAAGTAATAAAGTAGTGAGTAGAGTATCATTCCAACGAAGACTTGTGATTAACTATTGACTTATTCATACTCAATTAACTTACCGATCCAAGAGATTTGTTCACAAAATATAGTCGTCTCTAATTTAATCCCTAAAAGTATCAATTGATGAAATAACTAGAATAATTAACCAAACAACTAATAATTTCGAATAACAATTAGTAGGGAAGAATATTCGAGGGTCATTGGCTAGCTAACAATCATGTTGCATTCTTGGCTTAAAATAACTAATTGATTTGTTTGGATTGTTGATTAACATGGTTTATATTGCTCATACGAATCTGTCGACTCCTTACTAGCCTATTCAAGTTAACTTAATGCCTATATGTCTATTGAATTAAGATTAACAAGAATGCATTTACAATTCATGTATCTCAACCAAGCAAGGCAGTCAGGTATATGTCTATCCTGATTGCAAATCTGTTCCCTGATGTCCAGGTTCAAGAACTTGCTTTATCTAATTCTATATGCAAGCTAGAGTTCCCACTTTCGAGTTCAACTACAGATTCGTAGAAAGTATTTCACTGTTAGCTACTCAACAAAATAATTGAGAACATAATTTAATAAACAACCCCATATGATAAAATCAACTTTGTTAAATTAAACTCTGAATAATAACATTCATAATTCACCCATAACCCTAGAACAACAAGTTTTAGCTACTCATAGCAGTGTTCATCTCAATAATATTCAATTTTCATTTAAATCGTAAAAATAAAAGGAAGAAAAGAAGAACTTGATGTTGGGATCTCCTCTTTGCCTCCTGCCTCTTTTTTTCTTGCACTAAAATATGAAAACCTTGATAAATAATCCTTGGGCGAACTTGAATTTATATAGGTTAAGTGAATTTTGCTCCATATTTCTAATTTTACCCTTAACAATTATTTTTCGAAATTGGAATTAGCGCGAACGCGGTACTGGACGCTCTAGTGGTCGCGCTATTGACTTAAATTTTGCCTCCTGCATCTGGACTAGTGCGATCTCGCTATTGGGCGTGCTAGTCTAGGCCTTTATTTCTTCAATTCTTTGTCTAGTCTTCGCATGCACTGTCACGCCCTAAAATCTAAGGAGCGCGACCGGCGCTCAACCGAGTAAACCCAACTGAGCAAGCCTGCTATGTTTCATTCTACCCAAACTAGTTCATAAATAAAGATAGGATATTATCCCATTTAATAAAACACAAGATTTCCACATTTGGTTTTCCAAATATTACAAGTTTACAAATTTAATGAAAAACATGCTGATCAAGAACCAAAAGTTCTAGCCCGGACTCCCATCATCAGCCAACACTCACAATAGTCTACGGAGCCTCTAAACACAAAATAAGAGCAACAGAAAAATGTTGGTAACAAGGCTCCGTCTATACCTTAAAATGTATTCTAAAAATGAACAAAAGATACATAACATGACCCCGGGATGGAGTGGGGCTCACCAACACAATTGAATAAAAGTAGAGGAGGTGCTATTATCTGTGGACTGGAGTACCTGCTATAGAACCATCAATAATCATAATACGAATGTAGCACCCCCGGCAAAGGGAACGTTAGTGCCGTCGAATAGCACTAGTATGTAAATCTAAAAGTCCTATTTCAAATTTGAATATCCATACAAGCAAAGAATCCACAAACAGTAAGTCAAGATCAACAATATTCTAACACCTAATCTTGAAACACATTAGTCCTCTAGTTTATGAAAATAGTATATAAATTTTTTTTGTTTGGTTGGGAGATCTCTAGCACCGATATAAGTTTTACCACCGTCTTTATTATCACAGAGTCCGATCACAACCCAATCGGCTAAGTCATACCATTTAGAGACATATACCAAATCACAAATTTCTAGTTTTTTAATTTCCCAGGTATCGAATTTCCAGATTTGTTGATTTTCAGCACTATACCACCATGTGTGCGGCATGGCGTCCGATCATGGCCCGATAGGCTAAGCTGCCTTTCCACATATGTTGTGTGGGTTGGCGCTACCAAATTATAATGTTTCCAAGATCATCCCAGCTAAGGGGAATAAGCTCGATGCACCTTTACACCGGCACGTGAAGTTTCAGGGATGAGTCTTATGACCCACCCTTCCTCGGTGTTGCTAAAGATACTCCTGAAAACATATTTTATTCAATTTAGTATTGCACACTATTATAGAATAAATACGAGTATACGAATATATCATAAACGCAACCATTCTTACCTCAATATCCATCACCATTTATAGATCCCAATTAGTATTTCCAGTCACCAACAACAGTATTTCCTTGGCTCATTTGGCCATTCAAAGATTCTTTATTCCTGACACGGTGGACTTATTAGGTTTCTCACATTTTCATCCCTTCATTTCCGAAAGATCACCAACCAATATCAATGTACCAAATATTCCGGAAGATATGTATTTTCAAATTCAACAAAGATAGAATCAACAAGCATAAGGGACTCTTCCCAAAGAGGTATATACCAACCAACAATTATATTACACATTGAGCGTATCTATAAGGCAAAGCATTATATAAAACAGCCACTTATGGGCATAGCTCAGGTACAAGACCTTTAGGTCATTCTACTCTTGGAAGTTAGTTCATAAGATTTGAGACTTATTTTATATTTGTTTCACACTTCTTTATTTAGTTCATTTCCATATGTCATTACATCTCATCAACAAGTAGACCAAGTAGACATAATCAACCAAGTCATTTAATACACACAATAGCAACTAGGAGCATTAAACAGAGCAATTACTCTCACCCAATTAGCACGCTAAACTTCTTTTGAGAGGTGATTCAAGACTATACAATTTTGGTAGGTAAACCACACTTATACTTACAAACAAATATGAAATTCACTTCCGAGAGAGAAAGTTTAGTCTACATACCTCGATTGAGCTTTCCTTAAGTCCTACTATACTCCGAGACTCTTAGCAACGTCAATATCTTAGGAACATGACAAATTGAACCACAAATTAGAGAGGTGATCATAATTCTAGTTCATCTTAGCATATTTTCAAACACTAAGTGGGTATCATGCTTTTAAAACCATTTTGTTAAAGATCCTAGCATCCTTCATCCCATCCTTAGCTCAAGACCCAAAAAATACTCTTAAGAACTCATGCATGAAAGATATCCACTTCTATCATCATCATTTACCCTTCTAATGGTCTATCCTGGTTATATCTAGAAATTAAGGGCTTGGATTATAGACCCTTACCTTTCAGGAAGATGACCAAGGTACCTTTCTTGACAAATCTTCAAGGTTTAAGCAAGCTCTTTAGGAGAAATATTGATGAAGAACCCGTTCTCCCTCTAGGACCCCTTCTCTCTCTCTAAATGTAGCAGAGAATGATCCTAAAAAAAAGGGTAGGGTGTAATATATCGGCATGGGGTCAGGTTATAAAATTAGAAAATTGGAGCCCCGAGTCAAGTATATGATCGCATTTGCGATCGTACAGTAAACATGTGGTCCGCATAATGGACCGCAGAATGCTCCCCAAAAACTAAACATTTTGACTCAGTTTGCAATAAGAATGCAGTTCGCACTCATGTTCTGCAGTCGCAAAGTGCACCGCAGAACTGGCCCTAGCAAAAATCAAAGGAAAATATGCGATGACTATGCGTTCTGCATTTAGATTATGTGGACGATTTCGACCGCATTACTGACTTCAATTTTAACCAACATTCTTCCTCACTCTGCAGCAGATATGCGGTCCACATTTTGATTATGCGACCGCATTCTGGACCGCATTTATTGTATTTTTATGGAAACTTATTCTTGACTTTTTAATGTATTATTCAACACAAATATGTACCCGCCGCGGTATTTACTAATTTCTAACACATATTCCTAACTTGGCACCATGGGATCCGGGTTTTCGAGTATGGATTTCACGGGGCCTTACACAGACTCATCTCCGAGGGGCCTTTCTTGCTCCAATGTAGCTCCAATCACAACTTTAATGTCTCATATAGGCTCATCATCCTGCAATGTGTAAAATACACAATTAGAGCTCATTTTCATCATTTAACCATATTATAACAGTGGAACATGATCAAGTAGGAGCATAAATAATTGTCAAATTACCTAGATCTATCCTATTATCATATCATCTAGAGGTATAAGAGTATTGGAGGATCTTTCATGCTGTTTAATTGTGGAACAAATTAGATTCACGGGTCTTGTCGATTAGTTCAAAATCATGAAGGTTAAGTGATTGTGTATTAGTTGTGATTGTGAAAGTATTTTGAGGGATATCAATTTGAGGCAAAGTAGGTGGGTTATCATATGCGGGGTAATCTACGGATGTATGATCCTTATAAAGTTAAATGGAGGCTTTCTTTTCTACCAATGGGATTATATTTATGCAATTTGAGTTTGGATCAGTGGTAATAGTTGACCTGGCCGTTACAAGGATGAATGCGAGCTTGGTAGATGATTTGAGGTACTATGTGGTTTGTGTTAGGATACTTTGTGAAAGATTTAGTTGAATCTCGTTGTGGTATTATGGTTGTAATAAAGTATGGGAATTTGTGAGTTATCGAGTGATTTGATTTATGGCTTTGCGCCAAATGGGGTAGATTGCTATCGATGATTTGATTGCATGGTTACATGTTGTATTGGTTTTGGTCTAAGGCATACTTATGGATTGGTTATGTCTTGCCGAAGTTACTCTTGAGAATGACTTGAGTAAGGACTTCTTGGGTGTATGGTGTAGCGTACTCTATGGGTATATAGGAATCATGGAATAATTTAATGGTTATTCATGAAGGATATAGTGTGTGTAGAGTAGGAATTTATTTGGTTGAGTTAAGGTATGGTTACTTCTTAGGGTTCATTGTGCTGGTGGGTTATAGGTAGTTTGGCCCGTTAGGGCGGTACAAATGAGATATGAGTAGAGCGGATGACTCATGGAGAGGTTCTAAAGAGTTTAAGATTCATATGTAGCAATTGGGAATTTTCAGGATTTGTATATGGCAAAAGTATGAGATTTACATTGGATGGTTCAATGTAGGCCTTTGTGCTAGATTCCAAGCAAATTCAAAAGAGTCTTACTTGACGGTTGTCATGAGGATCTTGATATACCTAAAAGGCACCACGATCTCTGCCTATGGTATCCAAAAGGTAGTAATTTCAACATAATGGGATATGTTGATGTTGGTTTTGCAGATTTTCTTGTGAATAGAAAGAGCACGTCAGGTATGACCCACTTTCTTTGCTCATGTCTTGTGTCTTGGGCCACCAAAAAGTAAACTTTGTGGCCTTGTCTACTTTTGAAGTTGAGTATGTGGATGCTGCCTCATGTTGTGCTCAATTATTTTGTGTCAAACAATGATGGACGTTGAAATTGATGGAGGTTGTTATCCCCATCTTTTATGACAATACTAGTGCAATTAGTATGACCAGGAACCCAATTGATCACAAAAAAACTAAGCACATATTTTTATGCATCAATATTGGAGGGATAACTATGAGAAATGTTTGATCACTATGGAATTTTGTGCTACTGACAAAGAAATAGCTGACATCTTTACAAAAGTTCTAAGTGGAGATTGCTTTGAAAGGAACATGTTAGAATTAGAGATCATTAAGATCACCTAAAAGAAACTTGTTCTAACTCAATAATTTGTTATATAATTTGTTAATTTTGTAAATAATTACATTAGATATTTCTATATCTCATACTTTTATTAAGTATACTCTTGTGCCTTGTGCTAAAATGTCTCGCTGATCTCTAATGATATTACTCTTATATTCCTGAAAAATTCAGTGGTATGTATTCTCCACTTCACATATTTTGAAATAACTGTAATTGGATCATGGTAAAAAAAAAGGGAGTCCGGTTTAATCCTAACCTCCTTTAAGCCTATTCGTTACAAACGATCCAGTTTCACCAAGGAGTCCCACGTACCATAGTTGCCTAGAATATAGGGAAGAGTCTCACGTCTATTCAAACTGACATTCCCAAGATGATTAGATTTCTAAAATCCAAAAAGAAATTGTTACCCACTCCAACTCTTCCCTCTATAAATTTATTGGACTTTAACCATTAATTCACTTTTGATCTTGGAAGAAAATTCAATACGCTAAAATTCTCTCAACTTTCTCTCATGTCTTCTACACTCATCTAATGGGAAACCCTTTTGAAAATTCCAAAGTGATAGAGAATCCTTCTTCATCACCCAAAGAAATATCACCCACATATTCAACTACCTCTACTCCCAAGAAAAGACATGTTAAGATGATTGCTCGTCAAGTGGTCGTTGGTAGTGAACAAATCAAGAAAATAAATGAGAAATTGAAAGCTAGCTAAATAGAGAAACCCCAAAAATGAGATGAATCTTCAAGTATGCAACTGAAGGGGAAGAACCTGTTTCATCTGCAATAGAACAGGTATCTTGTAGGCTAGAAATCTCATATGATGTTATTTCTAATGTGGTTGATAATATGGGGAAATGGTTCGTTCTTGTTGGTGCTATTACTAGTGTAGAGTCCGAATCTACTAAAAATGGTGGTAAAAATAAAAAGGGAAAAGAAAAGGACAATGAGGGTAAAACATGGGATGTAAGGAGAAAGGGAGAAGTTAAAATTTCCCAGCCTAGAAAACCTACCTACCTTACTTGCCATCACCAAGAAATTTATGGACATACACTTAGAACTACAGCCCAGGGCTGTTTATAAGAGTGAAATGAAACCTGCCCTCAAAGTACTCTTTGAATTTTTCAACAAAATAGTTCTGCCCAGATAGGAGAGAAGGCATATTGCTACTTTTATGGATCTGGTCCTTATAGAGTGCCCGGATAGTTGGAGGTAGATCAAGTGATCAGGGTTTATAATCCTGATCCTTTATAGGGTACTTTATAACACTAAAACTCATGTCATACCCTATGGATTCGTACTCACTGATCTGATTTCTCAATTCAAGGTTTACCTAAAAAAGTAATACTAGCACAAGCAAAGATCAGTTTATGCCCAACTCTTTGATTGCCAGTAACTATGAAGTCCTTGTTACTCCCAATGAACCTAGTTCATCCAATAGGGTGCCTTATAAATAGCAAAGTGAGAGCTTTGGAGCGGTGAATTGGGCTAAGGATTCTAAGATTGAGAGGCTGAAAAACAGGTTGGCTGAAGTAGAAATTAAGAGGGATACTCGCATGTCTGAGCTTGCAAAGGAGAAAGAGAAGAATGAAGGCATTCGTCAAAGCATGTTGAAGCCACTTCAGGATAGTAACCAAGAACCTGATCCTTCCAAGCTTATACTCTTCCTAGCCTAGTTTGTAACCAATGACCCGAGCGAGATGTTTCTTTTTGTCTTTTTTTTTTGTTCATGGATCAATACCTTTATTTCTTTTTATGCTTTATGGATGAGTCTTATCAATGATAATAACCGCTTTTGTTCTAATTATTTATTAATATTTCTTAGATGACTAATATCTTTAAATTGATAAGAAAACTTGAATTCTTTATTGGATTTGAAGTATCCTCAGTAGCCATGAGTAAGATCTGCGAAAATATGGTTATACAACTTAATTGTGCAACTTCTTGATTATGCCAAAAGAGGAAAGATAGGTTGTGGTTTTCTAGGATTGTGATATTTATACCTAATGAACCTCGTCGCTGATGATTTTTCACTTAGAAAGTGTTCTAACATTGTGTTGGTGATGAGCTGAGTTGAAATAAGTTTATTGCTTATGAAAAGCACAGATTTTGTCATCGTCAAAAAGAGAAAATTTATTTTCTTGAGTAAGTTTTTTTTATGATTGACAAAGGAACACATTCATGAACCACGTCCATATACAGTGTACACAGGACGCATGCAGATTCAAGCACAAGTCATGCACGTGAATGATATAAGCATAAGTGGTTATATATGATGCGCACACGTGGATGAGATAAGCATATGCGATTATATCTTATGTTTCATTCTTTCTTCAGTGCAGTCTTAGTCTTTCTGAGTTAGGGAGGTTTCTTTCTCTCTCTTTGGAAAGTGCTTCTCTACATTGTCTCTCTCCTTATTCCAGAGGCTGAGCCCACCCTAGCAATAAGGTGTGGCTTAGGTCAACTAATACAAAAAGCTATTTTCGTTCAATTGACGGAATCAATCGTACTTTTATTGCTGCGGACCGGCTTTCATAGAGAACCTTTGGGCAATAACAACTATTGGCTAATTGCTAAGGAAAAAGACTCCTTACTTGAAGAGAACTCTATCTTAAATAAGGGACGAGTTAGAGGTTGAAGATAACTAGAACTCTTCCACAATGGAAGAGTATAGCATTAGAACCTTAGTTATGTCTTCCTCTACTAACTCTATAGATATTAGTCGTTTTCTCTTTCACATGTGACAAAGAAACACTAAAGTTAAGCAAGAAGTGAGAGCAAAATAGCGAGTAATTTTGCAAGCAATTCCACTGTGTTTCAAATGTACGAACCTGAAGCTACATGAACCGGATTAAAAAAATTAGTTCCATGTGTCTGTCTTTTATTCTAGTTCAATTGTAGTAGGGGTTTTGAGTTGTATCTTCCAACTTTCTCTAGAAGCATTTGTACTAGGTACTTTGAGTGGTATTGTTTAAGTTAGAGTTAACTTGAAGTTGACGCAAAAGCCTGAGGCTGGTTTCCGCATAGTGTTAGTGGTAATCCTTAGGTTTATAAGAGTTTTATAAACACTGTTGTTTGGCTTAGTGATATAGTAAAATGTTGGCAAAAATCCCACTGGAAAGTAGGTCGTAGTTTTTTACCTTTTTAATTAGTCGGGTGTTGTCCACGTAAAAATACATATTTTCTTTACTTTTTTATATTTATTATTTTGCAACTGTAGTGTAAGGAACTCATAGATGAACTAGGTATTTCTATAATCTATGCACACAAAAAATTGGACATCACACAAATCACTTCCCCTTTTATGTAATATTGAAGTATAAAACATCATACTTCTTTCGTCTCAAACTATCTATCGTGTTTCTCTTTTACGCGCTCCTTAAAAATATTAATTAGGAGAGAACTATTTTACCCTTATTTATTGACATATGTATTTATTACTCTATCCATCCCCATTGACAATCTTTCACACACTACGTGTGTGAGTCCAATTCTCAATGTTTTACCCTTACTCTTCATTTCTCTCGTGTAATATTAGAGGACTGAATAAGTCCTATAAACAGAGAGAACTAGTGAAATTACTGAGATTAAACAAAGTTGATATGATAGCTTGTCTTGAAACAAAGGTGAAACAACATCACTCACAGACAATATACAAGAAGTTTGCGGATGAATGGCATATAGAAAATAACTACATTGCTGCCCCAAATGGGAGGATTTGGTTAATGTGGAAAAAGCTCAACATCTAGGTTGTAATCCTAGAAACAACTGACCAGATGATACATTGCCAAGTGACAGACAGAAATTCAACATTTGCAAGCTACATAACTTTTGTCTATGGATTACACTCAATCCAGCAAAGAATAACCTTGTGGAGAAGCTTAAGAACTGCCCGGTACAGTGGTCCATGGCTGATATTGGGTGATTTTAACAGTGTACTGGAGATGGATGACAGGATCAATGGGCAACCTGTACACCAATCAGAGATACTTGACTTCCAAGGCTGCATTGAGGACATTAAAGTAGGGCAGATAACCAAAAGAGGCAACAGATTCTCTTGGAGTAACAAGAGAGATGCAGAGGACAGAATCTACAGCCATATTGACTGGGCATTTGGCAATGATGAATGGTTCAAATCCTATACTGATGTGGAAGCAATGTACATGCTGCCCGGATGCTCAGATTATTCCCCCATACTGCTAGACACAGAAGTTGTAAAGACCAGGGTAAATAGGCCGTACAGAATGCTAAATTCAGTCATGAACCATCAAGAACACAAGGCAGCAGTCCATACAATCTGGAACCAACAAATTCAAGGTTGTGCTATGTACTCTATATGGAGCAAACTGAAACAGGTTCAACAAGCCACCAGACACATTCACCAGGAACACTCATCTGCTGAAAAAAACTGCAACAATTTAGAGAGGAACTGGCTGAAACACAAGACAAATTGAATGAAGACCATTTCAACAGACAGGAGATTCACAGAGAAAAACAACTCTTACAAAACATTGAGAAATGGGAAAATTCAAGAACAGGTTATGAGACAGAGATCAAGAGCAAACTGGATCCAACTGGGGGATAGTAATACCAAATACTTCCATGCCTACATGAAATTCAGACAAGCAAGCAATAAAGTCCGCTGTATCCTAACAGAGAACCAGCAGAAACTTACTGATCCAAAACAGATTCAGCAAGAATTCTTGCAGTTCTTTCATAACCTATTGGGTACAGCAGCAGATCAAAGTCCAGGCATTGACATCAATGTGGCCAGAGATGGCCCTTGCCTTAGTCTGCACCAACAGCAACAACTGTTGAATCCAGTGACTGCAGAGGAAATCAAACAGACAGTGCATAACCTGCCTCAAGATAAAACTCCAGGTATTGATGGCTACCCTGCTGAATTTTCTAAAATATTCTGGCCAATTGTTGGGGGGGGGGAGTTACTAGGGCAGTGAAACAATTCTTCCAAAATGGGAAAAATTCTAAAACAGATTAACTACACTACTGTTACTTTGATCCCAAAAGTTAAAAATCCTAGCTATGTCAAAGAGTTTCGTCCCATTGCCTGCTGCTCTACTCTGTACAAAGTCATCTCAAAGCTCCTAACCAACAGACTGAAACTGGTTGTAGACCATTTAGTAGGGCACTCCCAGTCAGCATTCATAGAAGGGAGAAACATTCTGGATAATATAATTATGGCCCATGAACTGATCAAAGGCTATACTCACAAGATAATATCTCCTAGATGCATGATCAATGACATTAGAAAGGCCTACGACTCTGTTGAATGGGATTTTCTGAAAGCAGTACTTCTAGAATTTGGAATTCCATACAAACTAGTCGTGCTAATAATGAAATGTGTTACCACTGTCAGCTACTCCATTCTAATAAATGGAGGACTGACCAACACATTTGAAGCACGGAAATGATTAAGACAGGGAGATCCAATGTCTCCATATCTATTTGTCCTAGTTATGGAATATCTAACTAGATCTCTAAAGAAAATGAGCAGGAATCCAGATTTTAACTTCCATCCAAAATGCACCAACCTACAAATCACACACATATGCTTTGCAGACGACCTTCTGATGTGCTGTAGGGCAGATGAAATATCCATGAAACTACTGATGAAGGAATTTGAACACTTCTCTAGTGTATCAGGAATTCAAGCCAATATGGATAAAAGTTCTTTATATATAGCAGGTGTCTCAACTGAATTCAAACAGCAGATTTGCTCTGAACTAAACCTCACGGAGGGCACCTTCCATTTCAAATACCTAGGAGTTCCCCTATCCACTAAAAAGCTCAATATATCACAGTGTATGCCCCTAGTGGAAAAGATGGTGGACAGAATCAGAAGCTGGACATCCAAACTCTTATCTTATGCTGGTCGAATACAACTTATCAAGAGAGTCCTATTTGAAATGCAAACTTACTGGGCACATATATTCCTCATCCCAAAAAAGATCATAAAACTGGTCAATGGGATTAGTAGGAATTATCTGTGGACTGGTAGTCATGAAAATAGCCATAGGAATCCGATTGCCTAGGAAACAATGTGCAAACCAAAGGCAGCAAGAGGTTTGAACATTATTTCCTATGAAAGGTGGAATAAAGCAGCTCTGTCAAAACTCCTCTGGGCTTTAATGGCAAAAAAAGACAAACTCTGGATCAAATGAATCCACTGTCACTACATAAAGAAGAAGGACCTCAATACAATGGAAATTCCTAAACAAGCTAGCTGGCTCGTTAGGAAGCTGATTGGAGCAAGGGAATGGTGGGCAAGTGATGAAACAGGATGCAAACATGTACTCAAAATGGGCAATTTAGCATCAGAAAAGCATACATTCATATTACTCCGCAATACCCCAAGGTCCAATGGAAAAACTTAGTGATGGTGACTGGCATGCTCCCAAAACAGAAACACATTTTATGGATGGCACTGCACAAGCGACTGGCAACAGTTGATAGATTGGTTAGATGGGGCATACAAACTAATACATCCTGCGTCCTATGTGAAAGAGATGTTGAAGAAACACATGATCATTTGTATTTTAAATGCGTCTATTCCAAAACACTGTGGAAAGGTATGTTGCATCGGATGAAGTACCAAAAAACAATGGGTACATGGGAATCAGAAGTGCAATGGTTGTCGGGCAATGTCAATAGCAGGAATCCCAGAAAAGCCATCCTTGGGGTGGTGTTTGCAGCAGTAGTCTACGCCATCTGGGCGGAAAGAAACAACAGAAGATTTCAACAACTGAAAAGAACCAGCCAAGATCGAGCAAAGGAGATTACAATTCAAGTACACATTGCTGGAATGAAATACTCGAAATGGATTCTCATTCTACAAACTGTGAATCACTATCCCTTGTGTGACTCTTTGTAACACTTTCTTTGTCTGTAATAGAAAAAATAGTTTAACAATATAGTTGTGACGTTTACTATTTGATTGTAATTCTGAGATCTGTTCTAGAGTCCAAATGAACAGCTGATGTAAATTGCTAAGGTTGAAATAAAATTTCTTGTTGACAAAAAAAAATAAATAGAAATAATAGAAGAATCAAATACTAACGAATAATTATCAGAAATTAAGTTTTTAATCTTTTTGGTAAATAAATTTTTATTATCAGGGAAAGATGTTCTTATACAAATAGAAACCCCAACAGCACGATCAGGAAACTCAAGTTGTAGTAAACTACTCAAATTGGTATGTTTATAACAAACAAATCAACGGATTAGTCATGCTTTAAAATATATTGTCTTAGTTTTTGAATAGTATTAAGTTATTAACAAACAAAATTCATCCTTCGATAGAACACCACCCAAAGCTACAAAAAAAAAACAAAAAGGAAACTTGAAGCCGGAACGTAACTGATACTTAGAGCAGATCCGAGAAACAAAATACTCAAAACTAAAAGCTTTTTATTCATTAATTACACTATAAACATATTATTATACAACAACAACAAACCCAGTTTAATCCCAACAAGGGATCTGGGAAACTTATTATTATACCCTCATAAAAATATATTTGAATAATATATTGTATGTGAGTTTAGAAAGTGAAGTCTCACTTGACAAATAATCAACTAAAATAAATATAAAGATGAACTTTGAAAATTGAATCAAGAATCATACGATCAGCTATAAAATCTTAGTTTTGACATTCGAATATATTTATAAGTTCCAAAATTATGAAAAATTCGGCGAAATTTGTGTCAAGAAAATTCGCAATGAATCAATCTCCCTGCAACGTATTTGTAAGTTTGTCTCAAATGATAATGTCTTTCTTCTTGGCAGTCAACCGAAAAGTGCCACATGTATTTTATAAAATCTCACTTGGTCAAAAACTCAACAGTTAGTGTAAAGGATATTTTTAAGACAAAAACTAAAGTTATGTTATGAAATAATATAAAAAACAAGAACAATATAGAGAGAATAGAGAGAGAGAGGAGTATTCTTATTGATACTTGGGATGATTTACAATGGGGTAAGACCCCTCTATTTATAGGAAGATAAATGACTTAGCTTCAAACTAAAACTCTTAGACATTCACTTTAAATAGAGTTCTATTTATAACACTCCCCCTTGAATGTCTATTCAACAATGTGCCTCGTTAAAACCTTAAAACCAAAACCCAATGGGAAAAATTAAAGAGAAGGAAAAAGAGTACACATGTTTGAATATGCGCCTATTGGTTGCCTCGTTAAAAACCTCGCAAGGAAAACCCAGTTGGGACAAAACCTTGTAAGGGAAAAAGAGTGCAACGCGCATTAACTCCCCCTGGTAAGAACATCAATTTATATCCTTGAGCATTTGCATTCCAATCTTGTGCACCATCTTCAAAACAATCTTTGGTAGATGTTTGATAAATAAATCAACCATATTGACTTGAATAAATATTCCGCACCTTGAAATCATCATTCTTGATAGATATGAACATCTTCATATAATGTCGTGGAATAACTCTTCAATATCTCCATAGATGTATTCTCAATGCCATCTTGCTTATAGTTATAGCAAGATACATATGTACACAAATTGTACTTAGGATGTGGTACTTCAGGACCAAGAATTGTGTATGCTTTAAGCAACTTAAATCTTTCAAGTTAAGTCATATAAATCACATAATAGACTTTAGATGAATATCAAGTTTTCATGTCATGCTAAACAAATAAGATAACGAAAACTGATTATACATACCTTTGACTTTATACTTTCAAGTATTTGAACTATATGTCCAAATCTACATGTCTTTTATATGGAATCAAGTATTTGTCTATACGCTTTAAGCGTATCAAAGACTTTGTCCTTCTGGGACTTAATATGAGCATTTGTAGTGAGAATATAGTTACTTTCTTTGGGTCAGCAAATGCGTATAGCATGCTTTGAAATATGTTGCAATTGAATTATCCATTTTATGAACTTCAGGTTCATATCATGATATTCGGGGATTTACATATACAAATGATAATTCATCCCATGTAACCTTTTCTCAAGTGTTTATCATGTCTCCCCCTCATGTTAGAAAAGCTAACTTGTTTCCTCAACTTTGGGAAATCATCTTTGTGCATTATCATGTCAATATCCACAGCACATTAATAATAAGATGAAATTATTTGGTTCCTGACCCTGAACCACTTGTGAGGGGAGAATATACTCTCGTATACAACGTATATCAAACTGATATATATAACTTTGTTCTCATAAGAAACAGTTTAGCTATTAAGTGGAGGCACTCAATAATTATCTTGCTAAACCAACTTTGATATAAACCAACTTATCAAGATGAACTATCTTGAGTAGAAAATCTGAAAATTATGCTCGAAGTTAGATTACTGAGCAATTTACCTCGCAAGCACCGGCCAGGCTGCGGGTTAATAACAATTGCGCATGTAACCATATCATAGATGCATCATATGTGGTATACATGGCAGGTGAATGGGCCCATATTCACCTTTCATATTTCCAGAATTTATGGGCTTCAACCCGAACTCTTTAGTTGGTCAATTCATTAATGAGAACAAGTGATACAAGAGAATTCGTAAAGAACTTTCTAGTTCTTTAATATTCACCCATGTGAATTCTCTATTATTGCACATCATACTTAAAATGAGATGGCTAACCCGAATGCCAACTGAATAAATTATCAATATTGGTAAACTTCAAATTTACACCATGACCTGTGCACTTATCAATAAACTTCAGGTTTATTATGACATGGGTTTTTATACCAATAGATATCCACTTTATTGTGGCATTCTTTTGTTTGTGTAGTACAAACTGGAGAATAAAGTGGGTAGCTTTTCATATACAAATTATCCCGCTACAAGTTGTAGTAATAGAAGATATCAAATCTTTCCTTTATTTATAGTCTCAATATAATCAGCGCTTTCGCGTGTATTTTGGAAACTGAATAAGTTTCTTTGAGACTTACTACAGCACAATACTCAATTGTGTTTCTCCAACATAGTAATAATTGGCTCTTCTAGAGCTCTATATTAATTTTGTACTACCACAAATTCATCAACATCAATGTGGTGAATATCTTTCTTAAAGAGAAAGTTATACCATTATGGTCATGTCAAACTTATACGCAAGATATGTTTCTTGCATTATCGTTGTCCTTTAATAGTCATATTTCCAAAATACTTTGGCGTACAATAGGTACGTGACCAACGATCATTCATGCCATATATCATCTCAAACCTCTTTCTAGGGGTGAGTGTGGTATCATCTATACCAATTTCATGTTCATATTCTTCCAATAATGAATATGTATTCGTGAATCAGATGTTGTCACATTCACTGCGGGGATATGTGATTTTGTTATCCTTTTCAAATCTGTAAATGCGTCTGGCATTCGATTTGCTATTCTTTGCAAATGGATAATATTTTGCGCCTCTTTTTCACAAATAGAGGTATGTGGATCAAGATGAGATAATGATGCATTTTTCCACAAAATTTCCCGTTTGGTTTCACCAACTTCTCCCCCTAATTTTGGGAAAAGTGTCTCATCAAATTGACAGTCTGCAAATCGTGCAGTGTACAAATCCCCTGTCAATGTTTCGAGGTAGCGAATAATGGAGGACGATTCAAACTCAACATATATTCCTAACCTTCTTTGCGGACCCATTTTGGTGCGGGATGGCGGTGCTATAGGCACATATACTGCGCATCCAAAGATTTTTAAATGGGATATATTAGGTTCATGACCCAAAATCAATTGCAACGGGGAATATTTGTGTCAATTCGTCAGTCAGAGACGACCTAGCATTGCTGCATGCAAAATGACGTGACCCCAAGCCGAAGTGGGCAACCTCGTTTTCATGAGTAAATGAGGTATTCAAGATTATACTCATGTATTGTCTCAATCTGATATCCATTTTGAATGATATCTTTAAAACTCAACAAGTTCCTTTTAGACTTGGAGGAGAACATTTTGACTGATATCATTAAAACTCAACAAGTTCTTCTTAGACTTGGAGGAGAACATTGCATTCTCTAAAATATCGTTCCTTTAGGCAGAGTTATAGTTGCTCTTCAGGAGCCTTCAATCAATTTAATTCCCATGGTTTGCCATACAAAAGAAAATATACGAACATGAGAATAAACAAATTCAATCCGTTTGTTTCATACTTAAACAATATTTTCGAAATCTGCTGAGGTTATTCGACTAACTAAATCAGATAGTCGATTATATGTTTTCCATAATCGATTATTTTGCAGTTTGAAAATTTCAGTTTAAGCATTTTCTTAAAACAATCGATTGTTAAACATACACAATCGATTGTGTCTTAATATAATCGATTGTTAAGCATACATAATCGATTATTTGCTATTTTGAAAAACTTCAGATCACACTGTCTTAAGACAATCGATTGTTAAACATACACAATCGATTGTTGAACATTCATAATCGATTGTTAAACATACACAATCGATTATTTGCTATTTTGAAAAACTTCAGATCACACTGTCTTAAGACAATCGATTGTTAAACATACACAATCGATTGTTGAACATTCACAATCGATTATTAAACATACACAATCAATTATTTGCTATTTTGAAAAACTTCAAGTCACACTGTCTTAAGACAATCGATTGTTGAACATACACAATCGATTGTTGAACATTCACAATTGATTGTTAAACATACACAACCGATTATTTGCTATTTTGAAAAACTTCAGATCACACTGTCTTAAGACAATCGATTGTTTTGCCGTTTTAATGCGAAATATTAGATAATCGACCAACTGTTAGGTTAGTCGATTACCTCTACTGGAAAATAAAAATATTATTGAAATCTGAGCATATTGAAACATTCTAAAGGACTAATACTAACATTATATCATAAACTAACTAATACGAGCTGATACTAATGACTATTAGTTTATTCACTAACTATTACAAATAAGTGAAATAAAATCAAACAACTCCATCTTCTTTCATCACAGATCCATCACCGATTAGGTGGTCTATTTTCCCATCGGGTTGCTCAAAGAAATCTGCCACATCCAAGTGGGTGATGTCAAAATTGTCATCAGAGACAAAATTTATTTCAGGGCCTTTACTCTTTCGAGATGCTTGATGAAGGTCTACCAAATGTCTTGGTATACGGCAAGCTTTTGACCAGTGCCCTTTTCCACCGCAACGATAATATATAGTTTATGAACTATTTGCTTTTGGATTCTCATCGTATCGTGCTTGTGGCAGAGTGATCAACTTCAGGTTGTCATATCTCTTCTTTAAGCCATTCCACAAGATAGGTGGATCTTTGACTGTGATATATTCAATTTTCAAACCTTTATCAAGGTGATGGCGCAAGAAAATCAAGGCCTTAGCACAGTTTCAAACCTTCATCAAGGTGATGGCGCAAGAAAATCAAGGCCTTAGCATAGTCTTGGGTGGATGCATTATTTCTTTCTTTAATGGCGTCTCCAAGACCCAGAGCATCTAAGTGGATTTCAGCATCCAACACCCATGTCATATAGTTCTTGCCCGAAATTTCAAAGGCAACGAACTTTCTTTATATAATGTCAGACATAAAACAAAATTATATCAAGAGCGTGTTCATACTTACGGGCTCTATTACAATTATCACATTCAGTTCAGGGAATGGACCATAATCATGTGCTTTACACAATCTTATGTCAAATATTACTTTCATAAAGTGAAAGATTATTTTGAGAATCTTTATTATTCTCATTATCACAATAGTGACGATTATAATTTCGTCTATTGCCACGTCCACATTCATTGATACCTTCATGGTAATAATTTTGTCTTCTTTCATACTTATCACATACTGCTACCACATTCTCTAAAGGGAATGGAGCAAATTCAATTGGACGGATTTTGTCTTCTTTCAGACTTATCACATACTGCTACCACATTCTCTAAAGGGAATGGAGCAAATTCAATTGGACGGATTTTTTTTAATTCTTTGTCCACAATCATACATGAATTTAATCATGGCAAGACGTAGAACTTTTACCACTTCACGTGGTTATAATTCCTTACAAACTCCATTAGAGTTATAATCAAACTTTGTTGTCTATGTTTGTATATGAAATCAAATCGTAGAATTTCAAGAATTTGAAAGGGAAAAGTAAATTACTTACCTTTAAGGTATACCAATAAATGTTGTGATATCAAATATACCTCTTGAGTTTCCATCCCGTTGCATTATTTTATGATGATACCATCTCTTCTATTTTTCTGTATAAAAATTTCCGGCAGCATCAGCAGCAGCTGTATACGCAATAGAAAAGCCCACACGCTCTATGTAGCAGACAAAAGTGCAGATGAAGGTCAAAACAACAATTAAAAAGCGCTTTGGAAATCGACTGCCGCCCATGATTTGCTAATTTGTAAATGCAAGCCATACACTAGACGGCTTGAATATCTGTTGAGGTGATCCACTAAACCCTGATGTGCAGCAGCCAGAAATCAAATTCAATTGGTTAGAGACTCGTGCTGATAACGTGTTATGAAATAATATAAAAAACAAGAACAATATAGAGAGAATAGAGAGAGAGAGAGAGAGGAGTATTCTTATTGATACTTGGGATGATTTACAATGGGGTAAGACCCCTCTATTTATAGGAAGATAAATGACTTAGCTTTAAACTAAAACTCTTAGACATTCACTCTAAATAGAGTTCTATTTATAACAAGTTAGACATTATTGCCCAATAGATGGAAGGAGGACAAAAAACTACAGAGGCGCCTTATTTGGTCGCGCTTCCATTCAACTTATATTTATTTTTTTATAAAATTTTAATTTGTCCCTACTTTTTAAATAATTTCAATCCCCTTTCTCCTCCTCCTTTTCCTCCTTTGTTTTCTTCTTCTCAACAAAAATTTCATGCTCATCTTCTCCATTTGTCTTAGCCTATCTGTTTGATCGTTATCAATTAATTTCTTTTATTTTCTTTAGTCCTCTCAAAACTTGTATATATAAAACCATAATCCATTTATAAACAAAAAGAAAACACAAAATATCAATCCTTAAAATTATTACATATACTTACTACATGTACTTTTCTTTTGGTAATAATTCTGATATTCATGATCTTTCCAATTACTTCAAATGGTGATGGAAATTCTGGGATGCCTCTAGCTGCTTGTGCTGGAATTTCAATTCTTTCAAAGATAGCCGCTAAGAACATTGCTAGTAGGCAAGCTATTTGCAAATGTGTTTAGTCAGCAATCAAAAATCTAATAGCTGCAGAGTTGAAATTCGTCAGTTATAAAAACAAAAATTTCAGCTTTATTATTGAAGTTCGCCAGTTACAAAACGAAAACTTTCGCTTTAAAGCAGAAATTTGCCAGTTACAAAAACAAAATCTTCAGCTCTAGAGCTGAAATTCGCCAGTTACGAAACGAAAACTTCGCCAGTTACAAAATAAAAACTTTAGCTCTAGAGCTAAACTTCAGGCCCGGCTACTAGAATGTTGAAGTTTTACGTGATTGTCTTTACTAGTTTAGTACCGCATGCTGAATTTATTCGAAAAAACGGGTCACTTGTAATTTTTTTGTAAAATGTGCATAAATTAAATAGTCCTTTAGATATTTTTGAATAGTTTTGAAACCTTTAAATTAATCAAAAAATAAGATCTTTTATTAGTCTTCGTCAAAATATTTAACAAAATTTTAACAGGAACTTTGGAATTAGGACGTGAAACAGTAACTCGCATTTGGAGGTGTATTTTTTTGTGCATTCTGTTATTTTTTGTCTATTTTTGGTATCCGGTGCAAGCTTATAAAATTTAACCAAATTTTTTTGAATTCTTTTGTTATGATTGTCGTTAAATCGAACAACTTGTTATAAACTAAAGCAAAAGACAAGAACAATAGAACAAGAACAATAGCAATAGAGAGAAGAGTAGAGAGAGTTCTTCTTATTGAGTTGAGAGGGGTCTCAAGGGATGATCTACAATGGTAGGGGGCACCTCTATTTATAGGGGAGAGGAAGATTTAGCTACCACTAATAGAACTCTAAAATCTCTCTAATTAGATACATTAAAGACATTCACCTTAAATAGAAGTGTAAGAATCTTCTATTTCATAACACTCCCCCTTGAATGTCTATTCAATGATGTGCCTCATAAAACCTTAAAACCAAAACCCAATGGGAAAAATTAAAGTAAGGAAAAAGAGTACACATGTTTGAATATGCGCCTATTGGTTGCCTCGTTAAAAACCTTGCAAGGAAAACCCAGTGGGACAAAACCTTGTAAGGGAAAAAGAGTGCAACGCGCATTGACTCCCCCTAATGAGTACATCAATTTATATCCTTGAGCATTTGCATTCCAATCTTGTGCATCATCTTCAAAACGATTTTTGGTAGATGCTTGATGAATAAATCAACCATATTGACTTGAATAAATATTCCGCACCTTGAAATCATCACTCTTGATGGATATGAACATCTTCATATAATGTCGTGGAATAGCTCTTCAATATCTCCATAGATGCATTCTCAATGCCATCATGCTTATAGTTATAGCAAGATACATATGTACACAAATTGTACTTAGGATGTGGTACTTCAGGACCAAGAATTGCATATGCTTCAAGCAACTTAGATCTTTCAAGTTAAGTCATGTAAGTCACATAATAGACTTTAGCTGCATATCAAAGTTTCATGTCATGCTAAACAAATAAGATATCGAAAATTGACTATACATACCTCTGCCTTTATACTTTCAAGCATATGAACTATAGGTTCAAAGCTACATGTCTTTCATATGGAATCAATTCTTCTTGAATTGTATCTCTTCCATTTAGTTGCTTTCTTTGAGTCAGCAAATGCGTATAGCATGCTTTGCAATATGTTGCAATTGCATTTCCTTTTTATGAACTACAGGTTCATATCATGATATTCGGGGATATACATATACAAATGAAAATTCATCCCATGTAACACTTTCTCAAATGTTTATCATGTCTCCCCCTCATGTTAGTAAAGCTAACATGTTTCCTCAACTTTGGGAAATCATCTTTGTGCATTATGTCAATATACACAGCACCTTAGTAATAAGATGAAATTATTTGGTTCCTGACCTTGAACCACTTGTGAGGGGAGAATATACTCTCGTATACAACTTATATCAAACTGATATATACAACTTCGTTCTCATAAGGAACAGTTTAGCTATTAAGTGGAAGCACTCAATAATTATCTTGCTAAACCAACTTTGATATAAACCAACTTATCAAGATGAACTGTCTTGAGTAGAGAATCTGGAAACTATGCTCGAAGTTAGATTACTGAGCGATTTACCTCGCAAGCACTGCCAGGCTGCGGGTTAATAACAATGGCGCATGTAACCATATCATAGATGCATCATATGTGGTATACATGGCAGGTGAATGGGCCCATATTCACCTTTGATATTTCCAGAATTTAGGGGCTTCAACCCGAAATCTTTAGTTGGTCAGTTCATTACTGAGAACAAGAACTTCTAGTTCTTTGATATTCACCTATGTGAATTTGCACATCATACTTCAAATGAGATGGCTAACACGAATTATCAATATTGGTAAACTTCAAATTTACACCATGACATGTGCACTTATCAATAAACTTCGAGTTTATTATGACATGGCTTTATATACCAATAGATATCCACTTTATTGTGGCATTCTTTCGTTTGTGTAGTACAAACTGGAGAACAAAGCGGGTAGCTTTTCATATACAAATTACCCCGCTACAAGTTGTAGTAATAGGAGAATCAAAGCCTTCCTTTATTTATAGTCTCAATATAATCAATCGCTTTCGCGTGTACTTTGGAAACTGAATAAGTTTCTTTGAGACTTACTACAGCACAATACTCAATTGTGTTTCTCCAACATAGTAATAATTGGCTCTTCGAGAGCTCTCAATTAATTTTGTACTACCACAGACTGAGGTTCGAGATCCTCACATTCTTGCATTCCGTATTTTCAAGAGTCTCAGGCTCAATAGATTCTTCGTGAATCTCGGAATTAATCAAATCATGAGCGTCCTCATGTGATTCTTTCATAGTGTCATTTAGATCGTTCTTTTTCCTCTTTCTAGGATTTCGATCTTTGGAACCTAATGGTCTGCCATGCTTCTGGCGTGCATTTGACTCATTGGATATGACACTAGATATTTGTCCAATAGGGACTTCAATACGGATCGGAACATTTTCCGCGTGAATGTGGGATTTCGTTATCCTCTTCAAGTCCGTAAATGCGTCAGGCATTTGATTTGCTATTCTTTGCAAATGGATAGTCTTTTGTACCTCTTTCTTTCAAATAGAGGTATGTGGATCAAGATGAGATAATGATACATTTTTCCACAAAATTTCCCATTTGGTTTCACCGACTTCTCCCCCTAATTTTGGGAAAAGTGTCTCATCAAATTGACAGTCTGCAAATAGTGCAGTGAACAAATCTCCTGTCAATGTTTCGAGGTAGCGAATAATGGAGGACGCGTCAAACTCAATATATATTCCTAACCTCCTTTGCAAACCCATTTTGGTGCGGGATGGCGGTGCTACAAGCACATATACTGCGCATCCAAAGCTTCTTAAATGGGATATATTGGGTTCATGACCCAAAACCAATTGCAATGGGGAATATTTGTGTCAATTTGTCAGTCAGAGACGAACTAGCATTGCTGCATGCAACATGGCGTGACCCCAAACCGAAGTGGGCAGCCGACGAACTAGCATTGCTTCATGCAAAATGACGTGACCCCAAACCGAAGTGGGCAGCCGACAAACTAGTATTGTTGCATGCAAAATGGCGTGAACCCAAGTCGAAGCGGGCAGCCGACAAACTAGCATTGTTGCATTCAAAATGGCGTGAACCCAAACCGAAATGGGCAGCCTCGTTTTCATGAAGAATTCAAGATTATTCTCATCTATTGTCTCAATATGATATCCATTTTGAATGATATCTTTAAAACTCAACAAGTTCTTATTAGACTTGGAGGAGAACATTGCATTCTCTATGATTAACGTCATGCCTTTGGGCAGAGTTACAATTGCTCTTCCGGAGCCTTCAATCAATTTACTACTTCCATAGATTGTAGTAATGTTTGCCTTACACAATTACTCTTCTTTTCTTTGAGTATTGTATGTGTAGTACATGAATCAACTAGGCAAATACTTTTACAATTGGACGTTGGTCCAAGTTCGCTTTGTGAGATATCCATATTTGCTATCCCATAGTTTAACATACAAAAGAAATACACAAACATAAGAATAAACAAGTTCAATTCTTTTGTGTCACATAATATTTTCAAAATCTGCTACTAACAGTTGGCTAACAAAATCAGATATGTTATCCATAATCAATTCCTTTGCAGTTTGAAAATTTCAGCGTTTTTCATAAGACAATCGATTATTAAACACACACAATCGATTGTTGGAACATAGACAATCGATTGTTAAATACACACAATCGATTATTTGTTATTTTTGAAAAACTTCAAGAGCACTGTCTTAAGACAATCGATTGTTAAACATAGACAATCGATTGTGGATGATTTTTGAAAAATTCCAGATTACACTGCCTAATGACAATCGATTGTTAGATATAGACAATCGATTGTGGGTGATTTTTGAAAAATTCCAGACCTCACTGTTTCAAGACAATCGATTGTTAGACAAAGACAATCGATTGTTGGCTATTTTTGAAAAATTCCAGCACTGTTTCAAGACAATCGATTGTTAGCCAAAGACAATCGATTGTTGATCAATTGTTTTTCAACTTTAATGCGAAAATAGTTGATAATCGACTAGTTTTTCAGGCTAGTCGATTACCCCCACTGGAAAATAAAAGTTTTATTGATATTTGAGCATATTGGGAACTAATACAAATATCATATCATGAACTAGCTAATACGAGCTAATACTAATGACTATTAGTTTATTCATTAACTAATACAAATAAATCAAACAGCTCCATCTTCTTTCATCACCGATCCATCATCGATTAGGTGGTCTATCTTCCCATCGGGTTGCTTAAAGAAGTCTGCCATATTCAAGTTGTCGTCAGAGACAAAATTCGTTATGGGGCGTTTACTCTTTCGAGATGCTTAATAAAGGTCAACCAAATGTCTTGGTATACGGCAAGACTTAGACCAGTGCCCGTTTTCACCGCAACGATAATATATAGTTTATAAACTATTTTCTTTTGGATTCTTATCGTATCGTGCTTGTGGCAGAGTGACCAACTTCAGGTTGTCATCTCTCTTCTTTAAGCCTTTCCACAAGATGGGTGAATCCTTGATGTTGAGATATTCAATCTTCAAACTTTCATCAAGGTGATGGCGCAAGTAAATCAAGGCCTTCATACAGTTTCAAACCTTCATTAAGGTAATGGCGCAAGAAAATCAAGGCCTTAGCATAGTTTCAAACCTTCATTAAGGTAATGGCGCAAGAAAATCAAGGTCTTAGCATAGTTTTGGGTGGATGCACTATTTCTGTCTTTAATGGCGTCTCCAAGACCCATAGCATCTAAGTGGATTTCATCATCCAACACCATAGTTCTTGCCCGAAATTTCGAGGGCAACGAACTTTCTTTTCATATGACACAATTACATCAAGAGCGTGTTCATACTTACGGGCTCTATTACAATTATCACATTCACTTCAGGGAATGGATCAAAATCATGTGCTTTACACAAGCTGCTACCACATTCTCTAAAGGGAATGGAGCAAATTCAATTGGACGGAATTCTTTGTCACGTCCACAATCATACATGAATTTAATCATGGCAGGACATAGAGATTTTACCACTTCGTGTGGTTATAATTTCTCACAAACTCCATTAGAGTTATAATCAAACTTTGTATATAAAATTTATAGAATTCCAAGAATTTGAAAAGAAAAAGTAAATTACTTACCTTTAAGGTATACCAAATATATTTTCAATATTTTCTTCCTTTCTTCCTTTCCTTTCTTTCTTTCCTTTCTTTCTTTCCTTTTTCTTTTCAACTTTTCGTTTCTTTCTGCCTCCTCCTTTTTTTTTTTCTTTTTTCTTTCTTCATTCTTTCTTTGAAGAAAAACCCTACACAAGTAAAAGTTAAGACAATCGAAAATTAAATTAGGAAGAGGGAAATACCTTGGATTTTCGAGAATGATACTTGAGACGGTAGAGTCTCGTGCTGATAACGTGTTATAAACTAAAGCAAAAGACAAGAACAATAGAACAAGAACAATAGCAATAGAGAGAAGAGTAGAGAGAGTTCTTCTTATTGAGTTGAGAGGGGTCTCAAGGGATGATCTACAATGGTAGGGGGCACCTCTATTTATAGGGGAGAGGAAGATTTAGCTACCACTAATAGAACTCTAAAATCTCTCTAATTAGATACATTAAAGACATTCACCTTAAATAGAAGTGTAAGAATCTTCTATTTCATAACACAACTAAAGTTTATTAAATAGTTGATGGACATAACACATAATAACGTTACAAAACCCAAGAATAATCTCACAAGCGAGATTTATGGAGGATAGACCTTATCTTTACTTTCTTAAAGGTAAGTAACTATTTTTAATAGACTCTTAGCTCTGTGAAAATATAGCCAAAATATTATGAAAAAGAAAAACAATAGAAAAAAATAGGAACAACAAAAAGATAATAAGATGACTGATCATAAAAGCAATTATTCTCTCCGTTTTAATTTATGTGAACATGTTTGACTAGGTACGGATTTTAAGAAAAAGTGAAGACTTTTGAAATTTGTTTTCCTAAACTAGTCAAAAAGGGATCTAGAGTATTTATGTTTTTATAAAAGCTTATCATTAAAAGTAGAATTATAAGTTTAAGTTAAATTTATCAAATTTAGAAGGGGCCATTATATTTAGAATGATTCAAAAAAATAGGTTCATATAAACGGGAAAGAAAGAGTAGGTTTTTTGGCTTTCATAAATTTGCTTTTAGTTTTATGATCCCACCTCATTTTTTATACATGGAAGATTTATTTTTATACGTAACAGATTTATTTTTACACATAAAATATTTAAAAATATCATTTTCTTAAATTTAAAATTATAAAAGTGGTACAAATAACACCAATTATAACAAATTGTTCAAATTTGACAAAAATCATTTTTATCATTTTGTCTTAAAAAAGTGAGCATGTATTACCAAAATTTCCCAATTCACATATTTTTGATTCTCAAACAAAAAACGGTGGCTAAGCCAAGTCAACAACCACATGAACCGTTCATAATCTGCTAACCCCATTTCAGTTTTTCCTCCAAATTTCACCTGAAAAAAAAATGGTGGAGCTAAAGAACCTCCGATCAAACACATTAACACTTGTACTTGTAAATCTTGCTAGTATAATGGAGAAAGCTGACGAATCTTTATTACCTGGAGTTTACAACGAAGTTGGCAAAGATTTACATACTGACCCAACTGGTCTTGGTTCTTTAACTCTTTTCAGATCATTAGTTCAGTGTCTTTGTTATCCTTTAGCTGCGTATATTGCTGCTCGTTATAGCAGAGCTCATGTTATTGCTATTGGTTCTTTTCTTTGGTCTGCTGCTACTTTCCTTTGTGCTATCTCCTCTACTTTTACTCAGGTTAATAATTTAATTCTCTATTTATGGTGTTTCAAATAGCGAAATGAGTCATAACCCAGTTGATAATTCATTAAATTAGTGTTGTTTTGGGGGTTTTCTCGGTTCTTTTGTGTTAGAGACAAATTCACAATTTTAATTTGATGTGTTGACCTTTATGGTGTTACGTTTGAACCTATCAAAATTTAATTTTTTCACACATATATATCTGTATTGATTGCTATTTAACACTGTGCTTTGCTTGAGCCGGCAGTCTATTGATACAGCTGCAAGGTAATGATAAGGTTGCGTACATACCATCTTCTCAGACTCCACTTGTGAGATTACACTGGGATGTTATTTTTGTTATATATGTCGGTAGTGAATTCAAGAAATGGGTTTTTTTAAAAAAATTTGAAAATAGGGAATTAAGAAAATAGAGGTTTTTTTTTTCCCTGATTGGTGTGATTGGGAATTAATTATCTGATGGCGTTGCACTAAAATGTGGGGAATTGCTTGGTGCACTAAGCTCCCACTATGCGCGGTGTCTGTAGAAGGACAAGAATCTATTGTAGCAGTGTTACCCTGCCTGTCCGCTAGAGACTGTTTTTACGGCTCGAACCCGTGACCTCCTGATCACATGACAACAACTTTACCAGTAACACCAAGACTCCTCTTCTATGGGCAGAGAGTGTAATAACTTGATATTAATTGAATGTTGTCTCTTGTTTATTAGGAGCTAATGACAACAAGATTGCCGGAATTAAGCCTAAAGGAACTTTCTTTTTTTGATAAGTTGCATTTAGGAATTTATCCTTTTGAATATTAGTTATATTAGTTGAGGTGATTAGTATCTAAAATGCTACCAAGTTAAATTACAACAGTCTAACTTGTTATATTAGTTATTATTGGTTAGTCTAAAGTATATATTGATCTCTGAGTTATCTCGGAATGTTGTCTCTTGTTTGTTTTGCTCTTCTGTCTCTCAAAATCTTCTTGTTTGTTTGGTCTTGTAGTGGATTGTGGAAAATAAGTTTGCTTCGACTCTTGTTCTTCTCTCTTCATATTATATATGATGAAAATGATTCTATAATTTAATTGATTTCAGATGATTATCATCCTTTTTTCCTTCAGATGATTGTAGTATCCATCTTCTGAACAGGAAATTACGCCTTTGTTGCCCTTCTGGTTCTGGTGCTCTTAACTGAAGCATGACAATAGAAGTGTTAAGCTTTCTTGAATTTGAGCTGTATGGTTACACTCTGAGCAATCTAATGTTGTTTGACAGATAGCAATTTCTAGAGGATTGAATGGAGTAGGACTTGCCATAGTCGTGCCAGCGATCCAATCTCTAGTTGCTGACTCAACCAATGAAAGTAACCGTGGTGCAGCTTTTGGATGGTTACAACTAACTGCAAATTTTGGCTCCACTCTTGGAGGAGCAATATCTGTGCTGTTAGCCGAAACATCATTCGTAGGGATCCCCGGCTGGAGAATCTCGTTCCATCTAGTTGGTATAATAAGTGTTATTGTTGGTACTTTGGTCAGTCTCTTTGCCATCGATCCCCGTTTTCTTGACAGTGATGGCAATGCAAAAGATCAACCTCCACAGCGACCGTTTCAAGAAGAAGTGACAGAACTGCTAAAAGAAGCAAAAGCAGTTATGAAAGTTCCGTCGTTCCAATTACTTATTGCCCAAGGGATATCTGGGTCATTCCCCTGGTCATCATTGTCATTTGCCCCTATGTGGTTAGAGCTTAGTGGCTTCTCTCACAAGACAACAGCCCTACTCTGGACTTTGTTTAATGTTGCTAGCTCGCTTGGTGGATTGTTTGGAGGAATAATGGGGGATGTCCTAGCCAAGCGCTTTCCTAATTCTGGTAGAATTATTTTAGCTCAGATTAGCTCTGGCTCCGCAGTTCCTTTAGCTGCAATTTTACTGCTGCTATTGCCTTATGATCCTTCAACAGCTGTGATGCATGGCTTCGTCATGCTCGTCATGGGATTAATGATATCGTGGAATGCTCCAGCAACTAACAAGTATGTTTCCTTTGATCCACTTTATAGTAACTAGCGGATTTTCCTCTTCCCTTTTCCATGCGATGGGCGGGGCACAGTGTAGCTACTGTCACACAACATTAAACTAGTAACTAAATTATAGCATAGTACTAACACTAGTATCTAAACAAACTATGAATTGACTTCACGTAGTCATATGACCATCCTTGTGAAGTTGTGATTCCAAATTTTGAACTAATTGATAAATGAAACCTATTAGAATCTCCTGCGTTGCTCCTCATCTCCTCTTCCAGCCTGTTTTATTTTTCCTTTCAAATGTCACGATTGGCTCTGGCTGTATCTGCTCCAAAAAAAATTCTTGTTGTGCTCATTTTCATGTTCAGTGAAAGGTGCATATTTAGGACCAAGACAGAACTTGTGGACATTGAACTCGCCCTAGTTGTGCAATTTTGGACCATTATGTTTACCAAATATTATTACGTTATTGTCTGTCTATCGGAAGCAGCCTCTCGTCCTCCTAGGGTGGAGATGATGACTTTGAGAGTTATACCAGTGATATTGGGGGAGAGTGACCGATAATGAAACTTAAGGATTGAGTCATTTTCTAAAGCAGATGTGGGTCTCGAGGCCTGGGGAAATTCCCTGGTCCTACTTTGGGAAGTGCAGTTTCGATATGGATTTTGAATCAAGTCTGAATCCTTTTTGTTTCTTCTCTAACTAAAATTTGAGAAGGGGAACGTTAGCATAACCGGTAAAATACTGCCATGTGACCAGGAGGTCATGGGTTCGAGCTATGATACAACCTCTTACAGAAATACAAGGTAAGTCATGATTTAAGCTCCAAAGCAAAATCTTCGTCCGAAACAGTTTACCCCGAGATTTGATCTCACATATAGTGGCTTACAGATAAACAACTTTCAATTGCCGTCGATACCTTTTAAGTCATCTCTGATTCTATCATATATGCCGTAATCTAAACTCATATTTAATATGTGATTGATCTCAGAACACTCGAGAGATCAATCCAGCTTCTTTTACTTTTGCACTTCTGCATGACTTTTTTGTTTATTCATCGTTTTCATCAAACCATTACCACTTAACTTTCTTTGTGCCGTTTTCAGAATTGGTTTCTCTATGACTCCACCTTACCAAGTAGGAGTAAGATCTGCATACACTCTACCCTCCCCAGACCCCTCTTATGGGATTAGACTGGGTTTGTTGTTGTTGTTGTTTGCCCTTTTCAAAATTCCATATTACGTCTTTGCGTCCTGGTTAAGTTTTCTCGTGTAGACAATTTGTGATTTATGTGCGCGCAGCAGAGGTGCTAAGTATCACACGTAGGTGCATTCACAATACTTCTGTGGCTAACAGCAAAACTGATTCTTCGCGTATGCTTTCTGCTTTGACATCTTAGAGTTGGTCCTTCTCGATTTACTTCATGACATTCTGTTGCATTTTTGTCACTCCTACTGCGTAACTTCATTGTTGAAGCCTTTATAGTTAGTGAAATTTTCGTTAAAAGTACTCATCTTTCATTTGTATGCAGTCCAATATTTGCAGAGATAGTTCCTGAGAGATCTCGAACAAGCATTTATGCTCTGGATCGTTCTTTTGAGAACATAATATCATCATTTGCTCCTCCGTTAGTTGGCATTTTGGCTCAACAAGTTTTTGGTTTTAAGCCAATTCCAAAGGGATCAACAGGCTCAGAGCAAATCGAAACAGATAGACAGAATGCTGCCTCACTTGCCAAAGCACTCTACACTGCAATAGGCGTCCCAATTGCGCTTTGTTGCTTCTTCTATTCATTCCTCTATTGCACATATCCACGGGATAGAGATCGTGCCACGTTGCAGCAGACTGATGAAACGGACAATTCTCTATCTGAAGAACGACAAGCCTTACTTGAGAATGAGCAAAGACTTCTTTCAGTTAGTTGAATATTTTGACAAGATTTCATAGGTATTTATCCATGTAAATAGAATCCAACATATGCAGAAACACACTTCTTTCTATACTCTTTGGCTTCTCGCAGTATATATACATATATATTGAATTGGCAACAAAAATTTGTATTCTACTCAAAGATGGAATGTTTCTTTAACAACTATCCACCTTAAAGGCTGTTATTTAGAATATAGCCAACATTTGCATCTCCTTGTCCTTCTCTGCGATTCAATTTCAGTTTATACTATTGGGTTCACATCTTATTACATTTTTATATGTGCACTTGTAGTGGATTTATCAACACATATATAGATTTTGTATCGAAACTTTAGGTTCTATCGAACTTATTCGTAGGATGTTGTTACAATTATTATGTACAAGCATTGGCGGAGCCATATGCACCAAAGGGGTGTCAATCGATATCCCTTTGCCGAGAAATTATATTGTATAATTCGATAATATTTTTTTAAAAATATGTATATATGCTATATAATGAAACCCCTTGACTTGTTGGTGAGTTTATTTCTTTATATATACTATATAATGTCACTGCGTACAAGTGCCATGACGCTGAACCAAGAATAAACTTTCTTTCTCTTTGCTTCTTTTTGCTAATGGGATAGAAATAGTAACGAATCGATAATTTATACATCATGAATTTTGAATTAAGATATTGAGTTTTGAAATTTATATTAAATTCTATTTATAACTAATTTTCACATGTAAATATAAAAATTTCCACCTCCAAGCATGAATAGTTAAATCCGCTGCAGGATAAGCAATGGCGAACCTAGAGCATTGAATATGGGTTTCTAGTAATATAGTAACTTTTGTGTTGATTCTGTATTTATATAAAAAAATTAACTAAATATTTGTAAATATTTAACTGTGAACCCAATTATTATTGCATATTAATTTAAGATTAAGATAGGAACCCATAAACTTCAAATCTTGGATGCGCCTCTAAGGATAGGGAAGATGATGTGGACATTAGCACACGAAAAATTAGAAATCACACTGAAATCCTATTTTATAGCTCTAAAATGCCCAAAAAAACGGATAACAGTTATGGCAAAGCCATGACTAAGGTTCATTAAATCATTTCTGATAGGCTGCCGGTTTCTCGAATTCATGAAGATATCGTGGATGTTAGTACATGAAAAATTGAAAATCACCTATTTTATGGGCTTAAAACGCCAATAACGAAGAACAGTAATGTCGACAAAATGACTATGATTCATTTGGTCGTTTCTTAAATTAATTGAGAATTAATAGGGTATGAACTAGGGGTGTACAAAGAAAACCGATAAACTGCACCAACCCGATAATCCGAGTCAAATCGAGAAAAAAAACCCGACTATGGTTTGGTTTGACTTGGTTTGGTGTTGGAAAAAAAACACGACCATAATTGGTTTGGTTTGGTTTTAACTAAAGAAAGTCAAACCGAAACCAAACAAACCCGACACTACATATATAGCAATTTTAGATATACTTAATATATAAATATAGTTATTGTAATGTAATTTATAAATATTTTTTAGAAAATTTCATAATTTTATCTTTTATGGTATTATTTCAAGGTTTGATTTAGAACTTTTGAATGCTTCAATAAGTTTTATAGTCATTAATATTAGTAAATTAAATAATGTTAGCAATTAATACTAATGCTAACAAAAGTCATTCAATTCAATATTACGAACGGGAATGTATTAAATATCTATTTTTTATTTTGCAATAATTTAGATAAAAATACATAACCTATTTTTATTTTTCTTTAGCTTTTAGGCATATAACTAATACTCCCTCATTAGTCTATCTAGTTTAGCATGAGTTAGTTCTTTTAGATTATGTTTATTTTTATTATGACTTTTTAATTAGCAATATTTATAGTACATAATTTTATTATATTTTATTCTTGAATATTTTAGAATAATGTCATGAGTCATGGCATATCTCATATTTTGTATTATTTTCTTGAAAAATCCTTTATATAGTTGTATCTTACTAGGATTAAAGAGATATTTTGAGCATATGTTATATATTTTGTTCTACGAAGATTTTACCGGGAAAAAATTCGAAAAAACCGAATAACCCGAAAACCCGAAAAAACCCGAGAAAAACCGATATTGAAAAACCCGAATTTATTGGTTTGGTTTGGTCTTTAGATTTAATAACCCGACACAATTGGTTTGATTTGGTAATTGTAAAATCCGAACCAACCCAGTCTATGTACACCCCTAGTATGAACCATAGAGAAGAAGAGGAAGAATGAGAGATGAACTAGAGAGAGTGTAGAGAGAGGAAACGTCAGAGAAATGACTGAATGCATTAAGCGAGTCATCTCAAAAATGAGATGTTTACAATATATATAGTTAGGTAACTAACTAACTAATGGAATCCTAATTTCCGTTAATTAACGGATGTGAATTGACAAAACTGTCCTTCCTAGTTTACACTTAAGTTATCCCTTTCTCAACTTTTGATGGCCCATAGAATTTTAGGCGATTCGGGGTCGGGCCCCTCGAATTTATGAAAATAGCATGAAAATTATCATACAAAGAATCGGTAATCGTGTTGAATTCATGTTTTATGACCCTAAAATGCTAAAAAACGAGGAATGATCATGGCAATGAAATGACTATGGTTCATTAGGTCGTTTCTGATAGGCCACAAAATTTTAAGCAATTCGGGAAAGATCGTCCGATTTCATGAAGATAGCGTGAACAGTAACAAACGAAAAATTAAAAAATGTGTTGTATTCTTAGTATATATATATAAGTTGTTTTAAGCTTTCTCACATGAACAATAAAACCTTGCAAAATTAAATTCCAATTAATTCTTCTAATCTTCAGTTTCATTTAATCTACTATAACTCCACTTTTCATCAGTTTTCGAACAACTAAGACATGAGAATTAATTAAGCTTCCAAGTCGCGTAGAAGCTAAAAGAACAATATAATAATACTAAGAATGCAAAACATTACCATTTACGTTGCTTAATCTGCAATATTTTATTTCCAATTTAACAACAAAAGTGTTCTTCTTAAATCCATGTCAGCTTGATTTTAAAAGGTTCACGCGTTTAAGATGCAGGTGATCTAAGACTCAAGATATGCTTTATTGTCATTGTATGTGTGCCTAACTGCTGCTCCGTCCGATCAACAATAAGTGATAAATTTATTTTTTTATTTGAAAAAAATTCAAAAATATTCAAATTTTTACGTGATTAGTCACTATTTTAAAAAAAATCAAATTTAGCCACTTTGCATATAAAGATAAATCTGAACGAAAATACTGTTCAAAATCTGAAAATTACTCCACCATAATATACTGCAGCTCCAACATAAGTATACTGGAACTCTAACATAATATACTGGAGTTCAAGTAAAATATACCGGTCCAGTATTATATGTTGGAAGTGCATGCACATGTGCTCCAATCTCCAGTATATGATGCTAGAACTTTCCGCGTGTTGGAGTTCCAACATAATATGTTGGAAGTTTATAAACAGGTGCACCGATCTCCAATATATTATGCTGGATCGGTCCATGTTGCAGAAAAATAATGGCTATTTTTCAATGAGTTTGCAAGCGCTAGTTATTTTTTGGATGGCCAATCCGAAAACTGGCTAGCCCATGCTATTTTTACTTTTTATTTTGGTCTAAATAATCAAGAAACAATTCAATTAATTTTTTTAAAATTACCCTTATGTACGTATTCCTAAAAAGTCTTTTACTCCTCACATTTAAGGAGAGAAGTAAGTGCTACTATAACTATGCTGCAATATTTAATTAAGGATAGTTTAGTCACAGTAACTATTTTTATCTGGAATTTACTATTTCTTTAATGAATGTGCCTAAGGCAAATTGGTCACTTATTATGGACCGGAGAGAGTATTAAGCAGGCCTTCGAGCGTTGCCACCTGTCATCAATTCATTTTTAATAGAGGATGAAGGCGAGGTAAAGGACTCAACAGAGGTCGAAGACGAAGAGGAGGACGAGTGCTCCCTTTAGTAGAGCAGTAACGACTAGTTTTAGAAATAAGACTTTATTGAGAATATTCTAGTGAATATTTTTCCCATATGTAGGATTAGGGTTTTGCGACCCATGTGCCCTTATAAAGGGAATCTTACATAAATGTTCCAAGTTCCAACTTACCTATGTCTAGCAATTAATCATAGACTTTCCAAAACTAGTCACTCACATATAAAAATTAAAAATCCAAATATATAAGGTTCTTTCTCTCCAAGAAGTACAAGCAAAGATCCCCTTCAGTATTATTAAACATGGTCAGCAACATTAGATGCATGACGACAAAAATTCATGGATAAGGTAGCAAACAAGGTGATAAAATACAAAAATATATATACAAGATTCCATAAATCTAAGCAAAATAGGACAATTTTTCAATGGATATGGTTGAAAATCATTAAAGACATATGGATGAGTCAATATACAAATATTGAGGAAGATTGGAGATGATATAAACTGATTTGATATCAAGATTCATAGTTAAAATCGAGTTCAAAATTATTTTCCGCGACACATGTATCACACACACAACATGGATATACATGTGATACACATCTGATACAAATATGATACATATGTGACACACAGTGTGATACACATAGTTTTTTTTTCATATTTCATATACTTCAAATTTTCAATTCAAACCACCTTAAAACTCCGATAAATCATCCCAAAACTGAAATTCAAATTCCTTAAGAAGTACCCAATCTGTTATAATAACATCCACTCAAAATAAAGTAAAAATTTATTTTTTTACTACAAATAGCTAATTGACTAATATGCAAGGCCCCGAGAAAATGAGTGCCAAAATCCTAAGCAACTCGTAGAGTCAGTCCACCTATGGATGGACCCCTTTTTTTTACGGATTTTACACTTAAAAATCTAGAGTCAAAGTTTTGCAGAAAAGTGTCATTTTTGCGGTCCAGAATGCGGTCGCAGATCATGTATGCGGACCGCATTTCTGTCGCAGAGTTAACCTGGTGAGCATTCAAAGCTGATGTTGTAAGTGCGGCCCATTATGCAGACCGCATAATCAGTATGCGGACAGCATTACTGCTGCAGAATTAATCAGACAGTTAGTCTAACTTAATGTTAGAGGGCGGTCCACTATACGATCGCATAATCAATATGCGGACCGCATAGTTATCGCATAATTCCCTCAAGGATTTGTGAAGGTCATTTCCGCGGTGCATTATGCGACCGCAGAACAAGAATGCGGACCACATTCCCATCGCATACCCATGCAGAGATGTTCAATGATTAGGACACATATGCGGTCCAATCCGCGGACCACATGTCAATTCTGCGATCGCATAGTTTGACCGCAGACCTGGCTCGGGCTTCTATTTTCTAAAATTTTAAACCCGACCCCCTTACTAATTAAACACCCCGATTGTCCCCTCATTTTTACATATTTTCTGAGCAAAACAATAGAGAGGAAGGAGAGGGTTCTTGAGAGAGAAAGCCATCTACATCAAATGGATTTTCAAAATCACCAAAGCCCGAAAAGATTTCAAAAGTATTGTCTTCACTTTTGTTTTTGTAGGTAAAATCCCCAATAATTTTTAATTGATTTCTCTATTTTAACAAAAAGATGGATTCCCATGCATTGATTCTTGAAAACCAAGGGTGGGATTGCTAATACATGTCTTCAAAAATCTAAAATCTGGTAAAAAGGAATTGGGTAGGAGTAATCTTAAGGAATTGTTCAAAGAGGGATAAATAGCCTAAATAAGCTCGGGTAGAAATTGTGAACTTCAAATTCTAAGGTGCATGTGTTAATTTGTGAACTAGATTGACGTGGCTAGATTGCTTGGTGATTGAGAGTAGGAGTTTAAAAGGGAATTCGACTCCAGGTATGTATGGCTAATTTTTTATCCTTTTTATATTTCCTTGTTTGATGTACGTATGCTTGGTAGGTGATAAGTACGTAAATTGCTTGTGAATTTCTTGTGACTGGTACGTTGTGATTGTGTTAAGTGGTTATAGTTGAAGAATAAATGACTGAGGGAAATCGTAACTAATGCAATTGGGAATAACTGTGGTAACAATATCTATGGGTTGTCTAATATGATGGAAATAATATTGATGGTTATGAGAACACTTGTACAATTGTTGTTGTTGATCATTGTGAATTATCGTTGTTGTGGTGTTGTTCATGGATTGGAATTGTTCGGTGGGACTAGGTTGCACGCCGCAACACGAAGTTGTAAAGTGCGGGTTGTGGTGATAAAGGTGGCCGAGGTAATAAGGGTGGACGACGTAATAAGGGGGGAACAGTGATCGAAATCACTATTGAAATAAATATTTGGGAAAATTTGTGAAATCATTGGTGTGGAAATTGTGGAAGGTGGGAAACCCAGAGGATTAAAACTTGTTTGGATTGATTGTACTTTTCGTGTGTGAATTGGTTGTTGCTTCTATTACTGTTTTTATTTATGCACCGCTTGAGTTTACTTGGGACAAAGATTGTCCATACATACCAATATAATTCAAATGTACCGACGTCCTTTTTGTCGGGGGTGCTACATTCGTGTTATGATTGTAGGTGGATCTATAGCAGGTATGCAGTCTATCGATCATAGCTCCTCCTCACTTTGGGTTAGCAGAATTGGTGAGCCCCTTTCCTTTCGGATCCATGTATGGCTCTTGCCGTTCCTATTCTTGTATTTTGAGGTCTTGTTTTGGTGTTTATAAAAGGTATAGCCGGAACCTTGTTGCCGGCAAGTATTGTCTTAACTTCTTTCATATGTAGAAGCTTCGTGGAAAGGAAACGTGGGTCATGAACTTTTGTAATATTCATTTTTTATATTGGGGCAATGTAAAAGGTAAACCACGCTAGTAACAATGTACTTTGTTTACGTTTTCTAATGAATTGGTGTTTTAAATTAATCATATGGTCATTTCGCTTGGCAAATAAGTAATGTAAGATGTAGGGTAATGCAGGGGATAGGAAAGGCACCCAGGTCCTCTTGATTGGGGATACCGGGTCGAGTGCCGATCGTGCCCCTCGGAATTGGGGCGTGACAAACTTGATATGCGAGCCTAATGTTTTAAAAGGGTCCTAGAATGTCTCGGAGCCGTGCGTAGTAGAGCCCTTCTTATCGGTGTATTGTCGACCATATCTATAAGTAGGGGAGACATGGGCATTTAGGAAACTATTCTCTTATTTGTTATCCCATTTAGTGTGGTAATGTGAAAGGTGGAAGTATTTGCGTCAAACTCGTGCTTTGTTCCAAAATTTTAAGAAATGGCACCTAAAACGAAAACTAGGCTCGGCCTTGAGGCCAACGCCACCATAAGTGTGGTCGTGAATCATGTACCTGATGTCGTGGGTGAGAGTGACTCCCCGGCCTTGAATCTGCGTGGCCCATCTATTCCAGGTCCAAGCATTTCTGTTCCAGCCACGGCAGAGGGTGCCACCTAATCCTAGTACTGTTTCAGTTTCCAGTCTCGAGGATTCTGATGGGGACCTTAGAGGATCCATCCGTATGTTGACCCACTTAGTTGATGCTCAGGCCCAGAGATCGCATGATGCCCCCGTGTCCTCCAGCAGACAGGGAGGTTCTGCCAGCTCAAGAGTCCACCAGCTTTTGCTATTAGCCCGTCCAGAGTTCTCCGACACAGACCTAGAGGCCGATCCACAGGATTTTCTCGATGAGGTGTACAAAACACTTCGTGTGATGAAGGCCACAGAGACAAAAGGGGTTGAGTTAGCTTCCTACAGGTTGAGAGAAGCAGCGCGTTCGTGGTTCAGGATGTGGGAGGATTCCCACGACGAGGGAAGACCTCCAACTAGATGGGATAAGTTTGTGGATGTTTTATGGACCATTTCTTTCCTGCCGAGACAATGGCAGTCCGCCCCACCGATTTCGAGGTTCTCACGTAGGGCAGTATGAGTGTTTGGGAGTACCACATGAAGTTTATAAGGTTTTCCAAATATGCTCCTCGATTAGTGTCGACCATGGATGCTCGAGTTTGGAGTTTTGTGCAAGGTATTAGTCCTTTGGTGGTGAATGAGGCTACTATAGCGGCCTTACATTGAGATATGAATTATGGCAAGATTGTAAGATTGGCTCAGGCCACAAAGGCTAGGAAGTTGAAGATACGGGCTGATAGGGAGAGTAGTAGCAGGGCCCGGTCAATGGGTTACTCAGGGAGGTCAGCTTCGGGTAGAGGGTCATCAGGGCAATCCCGATCATATGCGCAGTCGTCAGCGAGTGCAGCACTATCTATGCACAGTTATCAACAGAGCAGTCACTCGAGACCAGGTTTATATAGCAGGAGGTTCCGCCTGTCCGGTCATTCAGCAATGAGGTCTCATCAGCAGGGGAGAGCTGCATGTCCTAAGTGTGGGAGGTTCCATGTAGAGACATGCTATTTGGATATCCCGGTGTGTTATAGGTGTGGAGTGAGAGGTCATATCCGGCGGAACTGCTGTGCGCCAATCCAGGGCATGGGCAGGGGATCAGCTCAGTCATCCGGTTCTTCAGTTGCTACATCATCTGCGTGTCCTCCAGTCCCAGCAGGGCGTGGTGCAGATAGCGGTGGAGCTAGGGATAGAGGCGGACCTATCCAGTTTATGCTTTGAGTGGTCTCCAGAGCGCTGAAGCTTCTCCAGATGTTGTTACATGTATCTTAGCTCTTCAGGCTATTGATTGTTATGCTCTTATTGATCCAGGGTCGTCTTTGTCCTCTGTCACCCCATTCGTTGCTTCGAGTTTTGGCATAGAACCTGAATAGCTTCACGAGCCGTTCTCTGTGTCTACTCCGGTTGGTGATTCTATTATAGCCACGCGAGTTTATATGAATTGTGTTGTCATGGTGTGTTGTCGTGTTACCACGACGACCTTTTTGAACTCAGAATGGTAGATTTTGATGTGATTATGGGAATGGACTGGCTGTATTAGGGCTTTGCTAAACTTGACTACTGGACGAGAGTTATGAGCCTTGAGTTCTCTAATGAGCCGGTTATTGAGTGGAAGGGACATGGTGTGGTACCAAACGGTAGGTTTATTTCCTACATTGAGGCTTCAAAGATGATTAAGAAGGGGTGTATCTATCACTTGGTCCTAGTGGCGGACATCACTTCAGGAGTATCTACCCCCGGATCCGTGCTAGTTGTGAATGAGTTTCTTGACGTATTTCCAGATGAGCTTCCAGGGATACCGCCAGATAGAGAGATTGATTTCGAGATTGATGTATTGCCAGATACCCATCCAATTTCTATTTCACCAAACAGAATGGAGCCAAAAGAATTAAGAGAATGAAAGGAGCAGCCGAAGGATTTGTCAGAAAACGGGTTCATACGGCCGATCATGTTGCCGTGGGGTGCTCCAGTTCTTTTTGTCAGAAATAAGGATGGGTCACTTCAGATGTGCATCAATTATCGACAGCTTAACAAAGTCACTATCAAGAATAAATACCCTTTGCCTTGGATAGATGATTTGTTCGACCAAGTGCGAGGTGCAAAATTCTTCTCCAAAATTGATTTGCGATCCGGTATCACCAATTGAAGATCAGAGAGCAAGACATTCCTATGATCCCCAAAAGATTTCCCAGTGAAGGATTGGCCCAGATCCACGACCCCAACGGAGATTTGTAGCTTTTTGGGTTTAGCAAGGTATTATCGTAGGTTCGTAGAGGGGTTCTCCACCCTCACCTCCCCATTAACTAGATTAACGCAGAAGGCAGTCAAGTTCCAATGGTCCGACGCTTGTGAGAGAAGTTTTCAGGAATTGAAGTAGAGGTTGACCTCGGCACCAATATTGGCTTTGCCAGAAGGAACAAAAGGATTTGTGGTCTACTGTGATGCCACCAGGATCAGTTTAGGGTGTATGTTGATGCAGCATGGTAAGGTTATAACGTATGCTTCAAGACAACTCAAGAATCATGACAAGAATTACCCGACGCATGACTTGGAGCTTGCAGCAGTTGTATTTGCCTTGAAAATATGATGGCATTATCTTTATGGGGTCCATATGGATGTGTTCTCGGACCACAATAGTCTCCAATATTTGTTCAAGCAGAAGGAGTTAAACTTAAGGCAGCGGCGGTGGTTGGAATTGCATAAAGACTATGATATGAACATCTTGTACCACCTAGGAAAGGCGAATGTAGTGGCCGACACCCTTAGTCGAAAGTCCATGGGAAGTTTTGGCCACTTGGGAGCGGATCAGAGGCTCCTAGCTCGGGAGGTTTTCTACAAAGATGTATCATGATCTCAAGGAAGTTTATTGGTGGAATGGTATGAAGAGGGGCGTGGCGGACATTGTATCGAAGTGTCCGAATTGTTAGAAATTACAAGCCGAGCACCAGCGGCCTGATGGGGTAACCCAACTTATGGAAATACCAATATGAAAATGGGAGTTGATCAATATGGATTTCGTGATAGGACTACCTCGCAGTCAGTGCAAGTTCGCCTCAATATGGGGGATAGTGGATCGACTGACCAAATCATCTCACTTCTTTCCAGTCAAGTCCACGGATACTGCAGAACAATATGCCCAAGTGTATATCAATGAAATAGTGAGGCTTCATGGTACTCCACTTTCTATTATTTCAGATCGAGGGGCTTAGTTCACAGCTAACTTTTGGAAGAAATTTCAACAAGGTTTGGGCACTCAGGTAAATCTCAGCACGGCTTTTCATCCGCAGACCGACGGTGAAGCAGAGCGGATTATTCAAACACTTAAAGATATGTTGCGGGCTTGTGTATTGGATTTCAAAGGAAATTGGGATGATCACTTGCCCCTTATAGAATTTGCCTACAGTAATAGCTTTGATGCTAACATTCAGATGGTCCCATTTGAAGCATTGTACGGGAGGCGATGTAGGCTCCAATCGGATGGTTTGAAGTAGGTAAGGTAGAATTGATAGGGCCAGATCTTGTGCATCAGGCTATGAAAAAAAGTTAAAGTCATTCAGGAAAGGATGAAGACTGCTCGGAGTTGCCAGAAATCCTATGCTGACGTGCATCGAAGCGAATTGGAGTTCCAAGTAAATGATTGGCTATTCTTGAGGGTGTCTCCGATGAAGGGAGTCATACTATTTGGGAAGAAGGGGAAATTGAGTCCTAGATATGTCGGGCCTTATCGGATCACTCAAAGGATCGGACAATTTGATTATAGGCGGTAATTGCACCTGAAATCTCCTTAGTGCACCTGTTGTTCCATGTGTCCATGCTAAGAAAAGTGGTTGGAGATCCGTTCACCATCGTGCCAGTTGAAGACATCAATGTTACTGAGGAGTTATCGTATGAGAAAATTCCAGTTGCTATTCTAGATAGGAAGTTCATTGATTGCAAAATAAGGAAATTGCTTCAGTTAAGGTGTTATGGCGAAGTCAACAAGTCGAAGAGGCTACATGGGAAGCGGAAATGAAATGAAAATACCCCCATTTGTTTGAATAAGTCTAGAAGTGATAGTGGGAATTCCTGTCCCTGAACGAACTAGTATTGTGTCCTATTTGGTGCAAAGACACCCCGTTCCTTCCCTAAATGCTTTACTAATGTAATTCTCCAAGTTGTGCCAAAAGTTTGTGCGTTGTGATTATTTGAACCATAGGCGACCCTTCTTGTTAAATGAAAGTATTGTACTCTTGTGATAAGTAAATGGCTTATGATAGTGCAGACGAGTAATGCTTAATTTAATTGTGTGTAATGTACCAAAGTGGCTAACAGTGTGTCGGACTCCTTAAGGTAACCGGCTATGTGCAAAAGTGTGTTGAGAAATTGAATATATACAAGTGTGAAGTTAATGGAATGTATATCGGTTATAGGGGTAGCAAGATTTGCGTAATGGTGTTTGGAAATGTTTATTGGGGACTCTCTGGCAGGTAGATATGTCCAAATTACAAAGGAAACTCTGGCGATATTTTTCTAACATATGGGAGTTAGAGAAAATTTAGGAGCTTGCATATCATGTTTTTAAACCGTTTGATTTTAAAAATCTTCATTCGAGGATGATTGATCCTAAGTGGGGGAGGTTGTAAGGCCCCGAGAAAAAGAGTACCCAAATCCTAAGCAACTCGTAGCGTTAGTCCAACTATGGTTGGGCCCCTTTTTTATTCATTTCACACTTAAAAATCTAGAGTCAATGTTCTCCAGAAAAGTGTCATTTTTGCGGTCCATAATGCGATCACAGATCAAGTATGCGGACCGCATTTTTATCGCAGAGCTAACCAGCTGAGCAGTCAAAGTTGATGTTGTAAGTTGGTCCATTATGCGACCGCATAATCAGTATGCGTACCGCATTCCTGCAGCAGTGTTAATCAAAGAGTTGGTGTAAATTGATGTTAGAGGTGCGGTCCATTATTCAATCGCATAATCAATATGTGGAACACATAGTTGTCGCATAATTCCCACAAGGATTTGTGAAGGTCAGTTTTACGGTGCATGATGCAACCGCAGAACAAGAATGCGGACCGCATTCCCATCGCATACCCAGGCAGAGATGCTTAGTGATTCAGACACATCTGCGGACCGCATGTCAATTCTGTTGTCGCATAGTGCATCCGTAGACCCAGCTTGGGATTCTATTTTCTAAAATTTTAAGCCCGGCCCCTTTCTAATGAAACACCCCAACCCCTCATTTTACATATTTTCTAAGCAAAACAAGAGAGAGGAAGGCGAGTGTCCTTGAGAGAGAAAGCCATCTACATCAAATTGATTTTCAAAATCACCAAAGCCCGGGAAGATTTAAAAAGTATTGTCTTCACATCTATTTTTGTAGGTAAAATCCCCAACCCTTTTTCATTGATTTCTATATTTTACCAAAAAGAGAGATTCGCATGCATTGATTCTTGAAAACCAAGGGTGGGATTATTCATGCATGTATTTAAAAGCCTAAAATCTGGTATAAATGAATTGGGTAGGAGTAATCTTAAGGAATTGTTCGAAGAGGGGTAAATAAACTAAATAAGCTAGGGTAGAAATTGTGAACTTCAAATTCTAAGGTGCATGTATTAATTTGTGAACTAGATTGACATGGCTACATTGTTTGGTGACTGATAATAGGAGTTTAAAAGGGAATTCGACTCCAGGTATATATAGCTAATTTTTTATCCTTGTTGAGTACGTATGCTTGGTAGGTGATAAGTACATAAATTGCTTGTGAATTTCTTGTGATTGGTACATTGTGACTATGTTAAATGGTTGTAGTTGAGGAATAAATAACCGAAGGAAATCATTACTAATGCAATTGGAAATAATTGTGGTAACAATATCTATAGGTTGTCGAATATGATGGAAATAATACTGATGGTTATGAGAACACTTCTACAATTATTGTCGTTACTTCATGAGAGGTGTTGTTGTTGATCTTTGTAAATTATCATTGTTGTTGTGTTTGTCACACCTCCTTTTTCACTGTACACCTCTCGGAAGGGCCATAAAGGAGTTTTTCCAATTAAAGGACAATCAAAACAGGATATATTTATTATTTATTCAGAGTCGCCACTTAGGAGATTAATGGTATCCCAAGTCACCGATTGAATCCCGAACTGAGGAAAAAGATGACTCTACTCACAGTCCGCGAACAAGAAATCCGGATAAGGAGTTCTGTTAACCCGGAAGAAGGTGTTAGGCATTCTTGGATTCCGTGGTTCTAGCACGGTCGCTTAACTATTGCATTTAACTTTTATCTGATTTTATTACATGAAGAGCCTATGTGCCAATTTTACTTTTAACCAATTTTATTTAAGAGAAAGAGAACGTCGTTTAAAGCATGCTTTCGGATTGCGCCTCATGACATGAACCCGCAATCCTAAACACACATTATTCAATATTTTGTGATTTGATTTAGGTCGCATGAAATGCACACCCGAATTTAAGAAGGTAATCTTATTAAAATCGCGTCTAATAGAGTCTAGCGCGTTATTATCTTTTGGGAGGATCGTGAAATTCGCTAAACGATCCTTCTAATTTTCTAAATATTTTTAAAACCTTTATTGAGGGCCCTGCAATTTTACATTTTATTGGGCGAGGCTCGTCTCATTTTATTTTAAAGTGTAAACCTACGAGTGACTATATTTCTATTTTTTTGTCTCTAAACAAAAGAAAATCCTATTTGATAATTATCCTAACTCAGATTTCAAGATCAAGTCCGGGCCCAAAAAAAAAGGAAGGACCGTTTAGCTTGGACCCACTACCTAACTCCAAGCCTGAATTTATAATTAATTAACCACTTAAGAAGGCATTCTGAAAAGGGCCCAAAGGGCAGGCCCAATGATCCCAATCGAAGGAACTGGGGCAAACGGAGGGTCAGGGGTTCGATTCCCTAAGAGCACAACTGAATGAGCCTCAATTGGGGCCAATCATGGGACCCAAGCTAGATGCCCAAGTCCCTGCTAGCAACGAGTGTCCAGTGGACATAGCATCAAACCCAGCGAAGGGGATTGTAACATTGGGCTTGATAACTCCTAAACATAAGCAATAATTAACCAACTAAACAATGATAACAATTGGCTAAACTACTTTAAATTATCAGACTTGATTAATCACACTAACTATTTTAAAATACTCATCAATACTCAGGCAATTATCAAATTTAAAAAAAAACTACTGCAGTTGATGAGACTTAACGTATAGTAGCTTTGCTCAAATTTTCAACTCATAAACTCATATACTAGTATTCAAGAAATTCTATCCCTATCTCCATTATTTTGAATTCAAAGAGGTAATTACATATAAGCGATGAACCAAAACTAACTAAATCTAATATCTACTTTCACATTTTGCAAGTTCAAAGCCAAATATAGTCTCAACCTCACATTAACAATCTAGTATTGCCCATTAGTACACACTTCACAATCCAAATCAGTAAACAGAATCAAATTAGCCAAACTCCAAATGCTTTAACATATAATTCTAAACAATTACATATCAAGCAATTAAAGGCTCCACAGATTTCATTTCTTTTCAATCAGGAGGCTACATTGAAGAACTTAAGTGTGTACCTGGTTTTAGGAATCAAGAAGAATAGATTAGTTAGCAGCAGTCTACACAAACAACAATCAACAAGCTAGAACCCAGCTTAAACCACGAATGAGATTTGAAAACCAATCACCCCAAGCAAACTCCCCACAAACTTGAACAATCAGAGATCCCAGGAAATGCAAAAACACTCCAAAAGTTGACATAGACCCTCGACAATTCAACTATCACAAATAAAACTCCACTGAAACTAATAATACTCAATTTCAAAACAGAGTTGAAGAGATCCACAACAAAATATGGAATTCTACTGATCTATTCTAATGGAACAATGAACATTTTCATCTTTTTCCCCTTTTTGGTGTTTTTATGTATATGAATTCAAATTACTACTTTGAATCAATGAAGAAAATAAGTACAATTTTATCTGGATAGGATTTTTTTGGGCTGAAAACTTGAACCCCCTTATTAAGGCACTATTCAATGTTTATATAGGCAAAATGAGGGCAACTCTAAGATTTTTAACTTTACAAAATAGTCCCTCTTTTTATTTCTTTTTAACCCTCTATTTTTCTGACTTGTTACTCAAGTAAAGGCCTTTAATTACTGAAATTCTACTTGTAACCCCATCTAGAGGGTTCTAAAGTGTTCTTTTGCCTATGCAATACCTCTATCACCCTTATCCTTAATTTAAAATTACTAATTCTAATAAAACTACCCTTTTCCCATGCCCAAACTGCCCTTGAACTTTCTTGAAACTACAAATCTTACATCTAACTAGCCATCACCCTCCTTTACCCTAATCAAAGTCAATTAAAGCTAATCAAAGTGTTGAATTCACTCAGCTATATCCAACCACTAACTAACCTTAACAATTATTCAAAGATTTACTTCAAAGAACAATCATCGAGGGAACTTAAACAGAACAAACATTAGAGAGAACAAAATAGTGGAATGTAAATATGATTGACCCTTAAACCAAATCAGAAAAATAAAAATTAAACAAATCATGGGAACAATCAAAACAGGATCAACCATGAACAAAAACTAATTTACCACCAAGTTATGCATTAAAACTAACCTATTACAAGCGAGGACCTTTGGCTTTAACACGTTCTGATTCGAAATGAGGCTATCCACATAAATAACTTCAAAACGAATCCAAAATCTCAACAGCTACTTCAAACTGGAAATTGTGGGCTTCTAGGGTTAAACTAAATTCAAGATTCGAGGAGTTTCCAAGTTGTTTGAATGAAAACAAGGGTAGATTTGCGATGGGGAGGTCGGGGTGAGCTTGTGGTGTGATTTTGGACCAGTTAGGGCGGCGACGAAGACGGCGACTCTTCTTTCAATTATTCGACGGCCTCCGGTAGGATTCGAAGGAAGGTAAGGGCAGCTTCGTGATGGGGGCATCGAGGCGGTATAGGGGTGTTATTTTGAGATCCACCGGAGATGGTGGCGATTTCTCCGGTGGCGGCGGCGGCGGTGTGACATTGGTACGAGGAAGAAAGAGATCTGTCTCTAGGGTTTGTCCATTGTTCTGTCACGACCCCAAACCCGGTCGTGATGGCACCCGACCGCGAGGCTGGGCAAGCCCGACCAAACCACAACCAAGGACGACATTCTAGCCAAAAAGAAAAAATTTAATGAAACACGGCAAATTTAATATCATCTCCCAACCAGGGATAGACAATACCAATAAAAATACAGCTGCGCAAGAACAATAATCCTCCTAAAACCAAGGAGTCACGAGTACAGAGCCTCTAACAAAACATGATACAAATCTGAACAGAAATGATACCAAAGTCTCATAAAATAGCAAAAAGATTAGACTGGTAGAGAAAGAGTAAGTGGTCCTACAGACGCTGGGCAGCAACCTCAACACTCTGAATAGCTCGGGTAGTCAACAGCAGCAGCGCTAGATCTCGGGAGCACCTGGATCTTCACACAAGGTGCATGGAGTATGGGGTGAGTCTACCAACTCAGTGAGTAATAACAATAAATAATAACTGAATGTAAGAGATCCGGTAAAAGCACTATACAGTTCTATTTGCAACAGCAAGAATAGTAAATAAGTACCAAACAGATAGAAGAATGTGATAAAATACTTTCCTTTCCGTCCGACTAGTTACTAACACTGCTGCGGCGCGCAGCCCGATCCAACACCAAATATATATATATATATATATACACTGCTGCGGCGCGCACCCCGATCTAATATAATATATATAATGCTGCGGCGCGGAGCCCGATCCAATAGATATAACCGGCTGTGCTCACTGGGGATGTGTACAGACTCCGGAGGGGCTCCTTCACCCCAAGCGCTAAGATACGGCAGCGTGCAGTCCGATCCATATATCACTGCGACGTGCAGTCCGATACATATAATATAATACTGCGGTGTGCAGTCCGATCCAATATATGTATATATATACTGCTGCGGCGTGCAGCCCGAACCGATTTATATGTATATATATCAATTAGCCTCACTACGGGGTCCTTGACCCCTCTCAATCAATATAGACTTGGCCTCCTGGGCCCACTCAGCTAAGACAGGGTATTCAACCCTAGGTATTATTCATTTAGAGTGCAAGTTACAAAGTCCGGTTTATTTCATGATTTTTATAGTCGAAATCAGGACAGATGGTATGTGGCCAATAGGTAAAGTGAGGTTAAACAGCTCAACATGCTCCCTAGGAGTTCTACAGATCGACACAAGGCCCCAAACATGGCAACTAGCCCAAAATATACGAGTACAAGCTGAGTCTCAGTCAAGAAGTACAGTAAGTCATCAATCGGGATGGACCAAGTCCGAGTCCCCAGCAGATACATCACCACGCTCCTCACGAGATGCATATCTCATCTCAACATAGCACCGTATAGTGCAAATACTAGGTTTTGAACCCTTAGTATATCATTCATAACCATTACTCACCTCAAACCAGCTAAAATCCTAGCTCGCCTTGCGCTTTCCCGCGAATCGACCTCCTCGAGTGTAGAATCTGACCAAAAGCACAAGGAATATTTCAAAATAGGCTAATGGGACGTAGCCCAATCGAAGTAACTCGAAATACACCCAAAAATACCAAGGTTGCAAACACCCGAGCACCGGGCCGACTTCTCGAAAAATTCTGAAATTCACATTTTCAGAATCGTCGTCTCGCCATGAGTCGGTACATATAAAATTCATCGAAGTAGGAGTCCATTTGCTCCTTCAAATCTCCAATATACATTCAAAATTTCATGCCCTAGTTCTTCCCCAATTTAATTGGATTCCAGAAATTTAAGGGCTAAATTCATGTTTAAAAGATGTTGTGAGTCCATAAAACTTACCTCTAGCTAATCCCCTTTATATCCCTCTTCAATTTGCTCAAAAATCTCTCTAAGATGTCCAATAATGGTGGAAATATGGTGGGGTTCGCGACTGATATTTCCCTTAAAACATTCTGCCCAGCTGACACCTCCTTCTTCGCAAACACGAGGTCCTTCCGCGTTCACGATGCACAAAAAACCTGGGCCCCAAAATTCCTTCTACGCGAGCGCGATGCCCACCCGCGAATGCGATGCACGACTGCCCCTTCTCCTTCGCGAACGCGTGCCAGGGGCGCGAACGCTAAGCACAAAACAATCCCTCTCAGCAATTCCCCTCTGCGAACGCGAAGGTCACAGGCTCCCAGACCTACGCGAATGCATTTACCTTTGCGAACGCGAAGCCGAAATCCCAGGCTCCCCAATTCTTCTTACGCGTTCGCAACACACCCATGCGAACACGAAGAAAAACCTTCTGCAACACCAACAGCTGAACACCAGCAATCTTCTAAGTCCAAACATAGCCTGATTGACAATCTGAAATCACCCCGAGGCCCCCTGAACCTCAACCAAAGGCACCAACATGACCAATTACCTCATTCAAACTTGCTCGAAGCATAATAACACTAACATTAACACCAAAAATCACCAAATTCCTCGAATTCAAGCCTAAGACAAACTAGAACTTTTCCAAATTCGCATTTGATTCAACACCCGACGTAAACACCTCTGAATAATCTGAAAATTTGCACACATAAAATCACCTAACAGAGCTAATGCAACTGTCGTAATTTCATTCCAACCCCCGGATCAAAACCTCACCTATCAACCGGAATTCGCCAAAATTCGAACTTAGCCAATTCAAGCCTAATTCTACACCGGACCTCCAAATTAAATTACGATTTCGCTCCCAAGTCATAAATCACCATTTGAAACTAGTCCAATCATCCGAAATCCATTCCGAGCCCTCTAACTCACAAGTCAATGTCCGGTTGACCTTTTCAACTTAAGCTTTCCTTAAAGAGACTATTGGTCTCATTTCTAACCAAATTCAACCCAACACACTTCAAACTCACAAAACACACATATCGACACGCTGGGAAACATAATACGGGATAACGAGGGTGAAATAAAAAAGAAGACGGGTCGGGTCGTCACATCCTCCCCAACTAAAACAAACGCTCGTCCTCGAGCGGGTCAAGAAACATACCTGGAGCCTCAAACAAATAAGGATATTTGCTCTGCATCTCCTACTCAGTCTCCCAGGTGGCCTCCTCCACGGGCCGACCTCTCCATTTTCTCCTTCACTGAAGCTATGTCTTTTGATCTCAAATTTCGAACCTGTTTACCCAAAATAGTCTAGCTCCACATCTAGGTCAAGTCCTCATCCAACCGGATCGTGCTGAAGTCTAATACAGGAGACGGGTCCCCGACATACTTTCTGAGCATGGATACATGGAACACCGGGTGAACCCCCGACAAACTGGGTGTCAAAGCTAGCATATAGGCCACCTCCCCAATCCTCCGGAGAATCTCAAAAGGTCCAATATATCGCGGACTCAGCTTCCTTTTCTTTCCAAACCTCATCACGTCTTTCATAGACGAGACCTTCAACAGAACCTTCTCGCCCATCATATAAGATATATCCCGAACCTTCTGGTCCGCATAACTCTTTTGACGCGACTGAGCCGTACGAAGTCTCTCATGGATAACTTTCACTTTCTCTAAGGAAACCTGAACTAACTCTGTCCCCAACAATCTAGCCTCGCAGGGATCTAACCAACCAACTGGAGATCTACACCGTCTCCCATATAAAGCCTAATACGATGCCATCTGATGCTGGACTGATAAACTATTGTTATAAGCAAACTCCGCAAGAAGCAAGAACTCAACCCAAGAACCTCCGAAATCAATAACACAAGAACGAAACATGTCCTCCAATATCTGAATAGTATGCTCGGACTGTCCGTCCATCTGAGGATGAAAAACTGTGTTCATCTGAATCTGAGTGCCCAACTCCCGATGAAAAGTCTTCCAGAACTAGGAAGAAAACGGAGTACCCTTGTCTGAGACAATAGAAACTGGGACCCCATGCAACCGCACAATCTCAAGGATGAAAATCTCCTCTAACCGCTCCGAAGAATAGGTGGTACACACCGGAATAAAGTGCGCAGACTTGGTCAGCCTATCAACAATCACCCAAGTAGAATCAAAATTCCTCTAGGTATGAGGGAGACCACTCACAAAGTCCATAGTAATTTTCTCCTATTTCCACTTCGGGATATCCGTCTACTGAAGCACATCACCGGGTCTCTGATGCTCATATTTGACCTGCTGACAATTGAGACACCTAGCTACATAATTCACAATGTCCTTTTTCATTCTTCTCCACCAATAATGTTGCCTCAAGTCCTGGTACATTTTTGCGGCACCCGGATGAATGGAATACCGCGAGCTGTGGGCCTCCTCTAATATCATCTCTTAGAGCCCATCCACTTTGGGCACGCAAATACGTCCCTGCATCCGCAACACACCATCGCTACCAATAGTTACATCTCTGGAATCATCATGTTGGACCCTGTCCTTCAGGACAAGCAAATGCGGGTCATCATACTGGCGCTCCCTGATGCGATCATACAAAGAAGACCGAAAAACCACACAAGCCAACACCCGGCTGGGCTCTGAAATATCTAACCTCACCATCTGATTGGCCAAGGCTTGAACATCAACTATAAGGGGCCTCTCCCCAACTGGAATGTACGCCAAGCTACCCATACTCACCGCCTTCTGGATCAATGCATCGGCCACTACATTGGACTTCCCCGGATGATCCAATATGGTAATATCATAGTCCTTGAGTAACTCAAGCCACCTTCGGTGCCTAAAATTAAGGTCTTTCTACTTAAACAAGTGCTGAAGGATGCGATGATCCCTGAACACCTCACAGGACACGCCATATAGGTAGTGCCACAAAATCTTCAAAACATGAACTATAGCAGCCAAATCCAAATCATGAACAATGTAGTTCTTCTCATAAGGCTTAAGCTGATGCGAAGCATACGCAATAACTCTACCCTCCTACATCAAAACACATAAAATTCCAACTCTCGAAGCATCATCATATACTTAATAAGAGCCCGAAGCTGATGTCAATACTAGCACATGAGCTGTAGTCAACACTGACTTGAGCTTTTGAAAGCTCTCCTCGCACTCATCTGACCACACAAATGGTGCATTCTTCTGCATCAACTTCGTCAAAGGCGAAGCAATAGATGAAACACCCTGGACGAACCTGCAGTAATAACCCACCAAACAAGGAAGCTCCGAATCTCAATAGCTGAGGACGGTCTCGGCCAACGCTGCCCCTCCTCGATCTTCTTTGGGTCAACCTGAATACCATCACTGGACACCACGTGTCCCACAAAAGCCACGAAACTGAGCCAGAACTCACACTTGGAGAACTTCGCATATAGCTTCTCCTCTCTCAACCTGTGCAATACGACCCTCAAGTGCTGCGTGTGCATCTCCTGGCTACGGGAGTAAACCAGTAAATCATCAATAAACACGATCACAAAATAATCCAAATACAGCCAGAATACACTGTTCATCAGGTGCATGAATGCGAATGGGGCATTAGTTAGCCCAAATGACATAACCAGAAACTCATAATGCCCATATCTCGTCCGGAAAGTTGTCTTCATAATATCAGAATCTCTAATCTTCAGCTGATGATAGCCTGAACGGAGATCAATCTTGGAGATTACATTTTCCCTTGAAGCTGGTAAAACAAATCCTCAATACGAGGTAGTGGAAACTTGTTCTTCACTGTCACTTTATTCAACTGTCTCTAATCAATGCATATTCTAATTGTGCCATCCTTCTTCTTTACAAATAACACCAGTGCGCCCCACGGCGACACACTCGGGCGAATGAACCCCTTATCTAGGAGTTCCTGTAGCTGCTCCTTCAACTCGTTTAACTCTGCCGGTGCCATACGATAGGGAGGAATAGAAATGGGCTGTGTTCCCAGTACCAAGGCAATACCGAAGTCAATATACCTGTCCCACTGTATGCCCGGCAGGTCTGCTAGAAACACATCAGGGAATTCCCTTACCACGAGGACTGAATCAAGACTAAGAGCCTCGGCTCCAACATCCTCACAAATGCCAACTATGATAAAATTCCCTTCTCAACCATTCGCTGGGCCTTTAAGAAAGAGACTAACCTGCTGGGTACATAATCAGTCGTACCACGCCATACAATCATTGGGATACCCGGCATGGATAGTGTGACTGTCTTTGCGTGACAGTCCAGAATAGCATGGAACGGTGATAGCCAATCCATGCCCAAAATAACATCAAAATCCACCATTCTCAATAACACCAAATAAGCTCGGGTCTCCAGACCCCCAATAGTAACAAGACACGACGAATACACGTGGTCCATAATAATAGTATCACCCACCGGGGTAAATACATGCACTGATAACGCAAGACACCTTCGGGTAGTCCCCAGATGATGAACAAAGTAAGAAGATACATAAGAATATGTGGAACCAGGATTAATTAAAATTGAAGCATCCCTGCGGCAGACTGAAATAATACCTGTATAACAGCATCCGAAGCAACAACATATGACATGCCCTGAAGAGCATAGCAATGGGCTTGAACACCACCGAATTGGCCTCCCCCTCTGAGGCGACCCTTAACTGCTTGACCCACACCCCTGGCTGACTAGGTGGGTGCTGAAGACACTGGGCAAGAAGATGAGGGATGACCCCTCTACTGAGATGAACTGGAAGAAAGACGGGGACACTCCCTTTATATATGCCCAAACTCGCCACACTCATAATAACTACCGGGTGCTGGGGTTGGGACTGAAGGGAACCCTTCGCACTAGAGTAGCTGGCCGAAGAACTAGGCCGAGATGAACCCTGAACAGATGGGGCATGAGATGAACCTACACTGGAAGTGCGCTCAGAGATGGCTGACCCTGCTGAGAGCCCTTATAACCCCGACCGGAAAATGAACCACGGTACTCTGACCGCGCTGGATGGAGCCCTAAAATAATGACCCCTGCTGTGCTGAAACTGACTCCTATACAGAGCATCACTGGAGCCACCTGATCCTCGAGGCCTCTTGGCATCCCTCTCCTGTCTTTCCTGACGGCGAGCCGTCTCAATATCGAGGGCTATATCCACCGCCTCCTCAAAGGTATGACTCAGGACCCTCTCTCGAGTCATCATAATACGAATGGGATAAATAAGCCCGTCCACAAATTGTATAATCCTTCCTTGATCTGTCTGAACCTTCACGAAGCATAATGGGCTAAATCTGCAAATCTCACCTCATACTGCGTCACAGACATATCCCCCTGCCGAAGCATCTCAAACTGCCTACGTAACTCCTCACTCTGCGACCGAGGTACCCACTTCTCCAAAAAGATAGTGGAGAACTCCTACCAAGACAACGGTGCTGCACCTGCCGGCCTACGCAGCTCATATTCCTCCCACTAGGTGAAGGTTGCTCCTGAGAACTGAAAAGTGGTAAAAGATACCCGAATAGTCTTCAAGATCCCTGCTGTCCTGAGCATACATCGACACTTTTCAAGAAACCCCTGGGCATCCTCGCTTGGAACACCGCTAAAAGTCGGAGGTGAAAGCCTGCTAAACTTCACCAGACGACGCTGCTCGTCATCTAGCATCACTGGTACCCCACCCCCCTGAACTGGAGCAACTGGCTGGACAGGGGAAGCTGGCTGAACAGGGGAAACTGGCTGAACAGGGGCAACTGGCTGAACTGGTGGTGCCTCTGGGGTCTCCAAACCCTGTGCACCTTACTCTGGAGTGCGAGCTCGGGGGTCTAATGAACACCCCCGGTCTGGTATGTAGCTGCGGTAGTAGCTGAGACTGCCTGAGCCAGGCTGGTGCAAACTGATAAGATTTGAGCCAGGGCCTCGTAAAGACCCGGAATCACGATACGCAATGCGGATGCCTGAGCAGGTGCTTCTGGAACCTCTACGGCTGGAGGCCGATCCTGAATGGGGTCAAATGGTACGACCCATTCTGCTCTGCCTTGACCACGACCACGACCACGGCTATGTCCCCTGCCTCTGGTGGGTAGCAAGGGTGGTCGTCCGCCATGTCCGGTCGTACTGTACTTGCCATCTGTGAGATAATAGAATACAGAAGTTAATTCTCAGATCAACAAAGTCGCACGACAAGAATTTCAAGAATATGAAGTTTTTCTAAAGTTTCTGCAGCCTCTCGAGGATAGATACGGACGTCTACGTACTAATCCGCGAGACTCTACCAAACTGGATCATAACTCGTGAGGCCCAGTAAACCTAGGCTCTAATACCAACTTGTCACGACCCCAAACCCGGTCGTGATGGTGCCTGGCCGCGAGGCTGGGCAAGCCTGACCAAACCACAATCAAGGACGGCATTCCACCCAAAAAGAAACAATTTAATGTAACACGGCAAATTTAATATCATCTCCCAACCATAGATAGACAATACCAATGAAAATACAGTTGAGCAAGAATAATAATCCTCCCAAAACCGAGGAGTCACGACTATAGAGCCTCTAACAAAACAGGATACAAGTCTGAACAGAAATGATACCTAAGTCTGAGAAAATAGCAAATGAACAGACTTATAGAGACAGAGTAAGTGGTCCTGCGGATGCTGGGCAGCTACCTCAATACTCTGAATAGCTCGGGTAGTCAACAACAACAACGCTAGATCTCAGGAGCTCCTAGATCTACACACAATGTGCAGGGAGTATGGGGTGAGTCTACCAACTCAGTGAGAAATAGCAATAAATAATAACTGAATGTAAGAAATCCGGTAAAAGCACTATACAGTTCTATTTGCAACAGCAAGAATAGTAAATACGTACCAAACAGAGAGAAGAATCTGATAAAATACTTTCCTTTCAGTCCGACCAGTTGATAACACTATTGCGGCGCGCAGCCCGATCCAATAGATATAGCCGGCTGCGCTCACTGGGGTGTGTACAGACTCCGGAGGGGCTCCTTCAGCCTAAGCGCTAAGATACTGCGACGTGCAGTCCGATCCATATATCATTGCGGCGTGCAGTCCGATCCATATAATATAATATTGCGGCGTGCAGTCCAATCCAATACATATGTATAAGTATATGCTATTGCGGCGTTCATCCCGACCCGATATATATGTATATATATATATATCAATTAGTCTCACTATGGGGTCCTTGACCCCTCTCAGTCAATATAGACTTCGCCTCCCGGGTCCACTCAGCTAAGACAGGGTATTCAACTCTAGGTATTACTCATTTAGAGTGCAAGTTACAAAGTCCGTTTTATTTCATGATTTACAGTCGAAATCGGGACAGATGGTATGTGGACAATAGGTAAAGTGAGGTTAAACAACTCAACATGCTCCCTAGGAGTTCTACAGATCGGCACAAGACGCATATCACATCTCAACATAGCACCGAATAGTGCAAATACGGGGTTTTAAACCCTCAGTATATCATTCAAAACCATTACTCACCTCAAACCGGCTAAAATCCTAGCTCACCTTGCGCTTTCCTCGTGAATCGACCTCCTCGAGTGTAGAATCTGGCAAAAACCACAAGGAATATATCAAAATAGGCTAATGGGAGGTAGCCCAATCGAAATAACTCTAAATACACCCAAAAATACGAAGTTGGCGAAAACCCGAGCCTTGGGCCCACTTCTCAAAAAATTACAAAATTTACATTTTCAGAATTCCCGTCTCGCCACGAGTCCGTACATATATAATTCATCATAATCAGAGTTCATTTGCTCCTTTAAATCCCCAATTTATATTCAAAATTTCAAGCCCTAGTTCTTCGCTAATTTAATTTGATTCCAGAAATTTAAGGGCTAAATTCATGTTTAAAAGATGTTTTGAGTCCATAAAACCTACCTCTAGCTAATCCCCTTCGAATCTCTCTTCAATTTACTCAAAAAGCTCTCTAAGATGTCCAATAATGGTGGAAATATGGTGGGGTTCGCGACTGAAATTTCCCTTAAAACATTCTGCCCATCTGACGCCTCCTTCTTCGCAAACGCGAGGTCTTTTCGCATTCTCAATGCACAAAAACCCTGGGGCCCAAAATTCCTTCTACGTGAACGCTGTGCCCTTAATTCGAACTTAGCCAATTCAAGCCTAATTCTACACCGGACCTCCAAATTAAATTCCGATTTCGCTCCCAAGTCATAAATCACCATCCAAAACTAGTCGAATTATTGGAAATCCATTCCGATCCCTATAACTCACAAGTCAACGTCCGGTTGACTTTTCAAACGTAAGCTTTCCTTAAAGAGACTATTGGTCTTATTGCTAATCAAATTCAACCCAACACACTTCAAACTCACCAAACATATATATCGACACACGGGGAAACATAATATGGGGATAACGGGGCTGGAATACAAAAGACGATGGGTCGGGTCGTCACATGTTCAGACGATTTTATTTGATGGAGGGAATTGAACCTGGTCCCTTGGATCAAGGCCATTGAACGGCTTGGATTAAACGCGCCTAAACGGTATCGTTTTGTTTCTTTAAGGGGGGGCAGGCCGGGTTAGGGAGTAATCTAGGCTGGGTTTGGTTCGAATTAAACTTGGTCTAGGTGGTTCAAATGTAAGGTTGCCCAAATTTGGTTCCAATTAAGATCCTTCCTTTTTCAATTGTTTTACTTTTATTTCAATTGGATTTCTTTTGTCTTATTTGTTTCCTTTGTATTTTTTCTGATTTTATAAAAGTACAAAGAATTAAAATAAAGTCCTAATATATTTTCAAAGTTAAGATAATTAACTCCTACAATTATTAAAAATTATTTTATGACAAATTCATAGTTAAGACAATTTAAAATGTAAAAGTGAACTATTTTTCTGATTTTTCATGTTTTGTTCTAAAAAAATTAACTCCTAATTAATCCTAAAAAATAGGACATTAAATCCTAAATGCAAATTAATATGTTGTATTTCCATATGAATAAAAATACACAAATAAAATGCAAGCAATTAATACAAAACAACACCAACATTACAAAAATTGTAAAAATAAAGGAAAATTATTTTGTTTGAATTTTTGAGAATAATTCATATATAAGGCAAAAATCATGTGCTCACAGTGTTGTGGTGTAGTTTGTTGATTGGAACTGTTCGGCGGGACCGGATTGCACGCCGCAACACAAAGTTATATGGTGCGAGTTGTGGTGATAAGGGTAGCCGAAATAATAAGGGTGGACGAGGTAATAAGTTGGAACAGTGATTGAAATCACTCTTGAAATAAATATTTGGGCAAATTTGTGAAATTATTGGTGTGGAAATTGTGGAAGGTGGGAAACTCGGAGGACTGAAATTTGTTTGGCTTGATTGTACTTTTCGTGTCTGAATTTGTTGCTGCTTCTATTGTTGTTTTCTATTTGCGCACGGCTTGAGTTTACCTGGGACAAAGTTTGTCCATACATACTAGTACAATTCAAATGTACCGACATCCTATTTGCCGGGGGTGCTACATTCATGTTATGATTGTAGGTGGATTTATTGCAGGTACTGCAGTCCATCGATCGTAGATCCTCCTCACGTCCGGTCAGCAGAATTGGTGAGCCCCTTTCCTTTCGGGGCCCTGCATGGCTCTTGCCATTCCTGTTCTTGTATTTTGAAGTCTTGTTTTGGTGTTTGTAAAAGGTATAGCCGGAGCTTTGTTGCCGGCAAGTATTGTCTTAACTTCTTTCATCTGTAGAGGCTCCGTAGACAGGAAACGTGGGTCATGAACTTATGTAATATGCATATTGTATATTGGGGCAATGTAAAATATAAACCACACTAGTAAAAATGTATTTGTTTACGTTTTGTAATGAATTGGTGTTTTAAATTAATCATATGGTCATTTCTCTTGGCAGATAAGTAATGAAAGATATGGGGTAATATGGGGGATAGGAAAGGCACCCAGGTCCGCTTGACTGTGAATACCCGATCGTGTGCCGGTCTTTCCCCTCGGAATTGGGGCATAACAAACTTGGTATCAGAGCCTAAGGTGTTAAAAGAGTCATAGGATGTCTCAGAGACGTGCCTATTAGATCCCTTCTTATCGGTGTGTTGTCGACCACATCTATAAGTAGGGGTCTACACGGGTATTTAGGAAACTATTCTCTTCTTAGTTATCCCATTTCATGCGGTAAGGTGAAAGGTGGAAGTATTTGCGTCTAACTCGTGCTTTGTTCCGAAAATTTCTAAAATGGCACCTAAGAAGAAAGCTAGACTCGGCCTTGAGGCCAACGCCACCCCAAGTGTGGTCTGTAATCATGTACCTGATGTTGTGGGTGAGAGTGAATCCCTGGCCTTGAATTTGCATGGACCATCTATTCCAGGTCCAAGCATTCCTGTTCCAGATGCGGAAGAGGGTGCCACTATACCTCCTGCCAATATTCCTAATCCTGGTGCTGTTCCAGTTCCCGGTCTCAAGGCTTCTGATGGGGACCTTAGAGGAGCCATCCATATGTTGACCAAGTAAGTGGCCGCTCAGACCTAGATATCTCATGATGCCCCCGTGTCCTCCAGCAGACAGGGAGGTTCTTGCCAGCTCCAGAGTCCACCAATTTCTGTGATTGGCCCCTCCAAAGTTCTCTGGCACACACCCAGAGGCCGATCTGCAAGATTTCCTCGATGCGGTGTATAAGACCCTTCGTGTAATGAAGGCCACAGAGACAGAGGGGTTTGAGTTGGCTTCCTACAGGTTAAGAGGAGCAACACATTCGTGGTTCGAGATGTGGTAGGATTCCCGCGAGGAGGGAAGACCTCCGGATAGATGAGATGAGTTTGTAGATGCTTTTATGGACCATTTCTTGCCTGATGAGACAATGGCAGTCCGTGCCACCGAGTTCGAGGCTCTCAAGTAGGGAAACATGAGTGTTTGGGATTACCACATAGAGTTCGTGAGGTTGTCCAAATATGCTCCACAGTTAGTGTCGGCCATGGATGCTCGAGTTCGTTGTTTTATGCAAGGTTTTAGTCGTTTCTTGGTGAATGAGGCTGCTACAAAGGAGTTGCATTCAGATATGACTTATGGCAAGATTGTAGGATTTGCTCAGGCTACAGAGGCTAGGAAGTTGAAGATACGGGCTATTAGGGAGAGTAGTACCAGGGCCCGATCAATGGGTCACTGAGGGAGGTCAGCTGCGGGTAGAGGGTCATCAAGGCTTTCCCGGTCATATGTGCAGTCCTCAGCAAGCGCACCGCCATCTGTGCACAGTTATCAGTAGAACAGTCACTCGAGACCAGGTTCAGATAGCTGGAGGTTCCACCAGTCCGGTTATTTAGGAATGAGGTCGCAGCAGCAGGGGAGAGCTCCATGCCCTAAGTATGGGAGGTTCCATACTGAGACGTGCTATTTGGATATCCTGGTGTGTTATAGGTGCGGGGTGAGAGGTCATATCCGGCGGGACTGCCGTGCGCCAAGCCAGGGCATGGGCAGGGGATCAGCCCAGTCATCCGGTTCTTTAGTTGCTACATCATCCGAGTGTCCTCCAGAACCAGCAGGGCATGGTACAGATTGGTGTGGAGCTCGGGGTAGAGGCGGACCTAGCCGGTTTTATGCCTTGAGTGGTCTCCAGAGCGCTGAAGCTTCTCCAGATGTTGTTACAGGTATCTTATCTATTCTGGCCATCGATTGGTATGCTCTTATTGATCCGGGGTCTTCTTTGTCCTATGTCACCTCATTCGTTGCTTCGAGTTTTGGGATAGAACCTGAACAGCTTCACGAGTCGTTCTATGTGTCTACTCTGGTTGGTGATTCTATTATAGCCACGCGAGTTTATATGAATTGTGTTGTCACGGTGTATGGTCGTGTTACCATGACCGACCTTATTGAGCTCGGAATGGTAGATTTTGATGTGATTATGGGAATAGACTGGCTCTATTCGTGCTTTGCTAAACTTGACTACCAGACGAGAGTGATGAGACTCGAGTGCCCTAACAAGCCGGTTATTAAGTGGAAATGAAATAGTGTGGTACCAAATGGTAGGTTTATTTCATACCTTAAGGCTTCAAAGATGATTAAGAAGGGGTGTATCTATTACATTGTCCATGTGGCGGACATCACTTTAGGAGTATCTACCCCCGGATCCGTGGCAGTTGTGAATGAGTTTCTTGAGGTACTTCCATATGAGCTTTCAGGGATTCCGCCAGATAGAGAGATTGATTTTGGGATTGATGCATTGCCAGATACCCAGCCAATATCTATTCCACCATACAGAATGACACCAGCAGAAATAAGAGAATGAAAGGAGCATCTGAAGGATTTGTTAGAAAAGGGGTTCATACGATCAAGCGTATCAACGTGGGGTGCTCCAGTTCCATTTGTCATAAAGACGGATGGGTCGCTTCAGATGTGCATTGATTATCGGCAGCTTAACAAAGTCACCATCAAGAATAAATACCCTTTGCCTCGGATTGATGATTTGTTCGACCAATTGCGAGGTGCAAAGTTCTTCTCCAAAATTAATTTGCGATCCAGGTATCACCAATTGAAGATCAGAGAGCAAGACATTCCTAAGACCACTTTTAGAACCCGCTATGGTCACTTCGAATTCTTGGTAATGTCTTTTGGGCTAACCAATGCCCCATCAGCTTTCATGGATCTTATGAATAGGGTATTGAAGCCATGTCTACACTCCTTTGTGATTGTTTTTATTGACAGCATCCTTGTTTACTCGCGAAGCAGGGAGGATCATCCCAATCACCTCAGGGCAGTTTTGCAGACTCTTCATCAGTACCAGTTGTACGCTAAATTTTCAAAATGTGAATTTTGGTTGGAGTTCGTCTCCTTTTGGGTCATGTTGTTTCCAGTAAGGGGATTCAGGTAGATACCCAAAGGATTTTGGTAGTGAAGGATTGGACCAGACCACGACCCCGACGGAGATTCGTAGCTTCTTGGGTTTAGCAGGGTATTATCAAGGGTTTGTAGAGGGGTTCTCCACCCTTGCCTCCCCATTAACTAGATTAACGTAGAAGTAAGTCAAGTTCCAATGGTTCGATGCTTGTGAGAGAATTTTTTAGTAATTGAAGTGGAGGTTTACCTCAGAACCGATAATGGCTTTGTCGGAAGGCACAGAAGGATTTGTGGTCTATTATGATGCCTCCAGGGTCGGTTTAAGGTGTATATTGATGCAGCGTGGGAAGGTTATAGCGTATGCTTGAAGACAATTCAAGAATCACAAGAAGAATTACTCGACGCATGTCTTGGAGCTTGCAACAGTTTCATTTGCCTTGAAAATATGGGGGAATTATCTTTATGAGGTCCATGTGGATGTGTTCTCGGACCACAAGAGTCTCCAATATTTGTTCAAGCAAAAGGAGTGAAACTTAAGGCAGAGGTGGTTGGAGTTGCTTATAGAATATGATATGAACATCTTGTACCACCCAGGAAAGGCAAGTGTAGTGGGCGACACCCTTAATCGAAAGTCCATGGGAAGTTTGTTTCACTTGGGAGCAGATCAGAGGCTCCAAGCTTGGGAGGTTTATCAATTGGCCAGTCTTGCGGTTTGTATTTCGACCCCGAATAAGGAGGAAGTTGTGGTGCACAGCATAGCAGAATCGTCGCTTGTAGCGGAAGTCAAGTAAAAGCAGTTCATTGATCCAACATTGGCAAAAATGAAGGAGGCAGTTCTAAGTAACAAGATCTCACCATTTTCACTCGGCAGCAATGACGGTGTGTTACAATGCCAAGGTAGGCTATGTGTTCCAGATGTGGATAATCTTCGAGAGAGGATAATGGCGGAGGCTCACCATTCTAGGTATTCGGTGCACCCAGGTTATACAAAGATGTATCATGATGTCAAGGAAGTTTATTGGTGGAATGGTATGAAGAGGGGCGTGGCGGACTTTGTATCAAAGTGTCCGAATTGTCAGCAAGTAAAAGCCGAGCACCAGCGGCCGGTGGGGTAACCCAACTTATGGAAATACCAATATGGAAATGGGAGATGATCAATATGGATTTCGTGGCAGGACTACCTCATACCAATCTCAAGTTCAACTCAATATGGGTGATAGTGGATCGACTCACCAAATTAGCTCACTTCTTTCCAGTCAAGTCCACAGATACTGCAGAACAATATGCCCGATTGTATATCAAGGAAATAGTGAGGCTTCATGGTACTCCACTTCTATTATTTCAGATCGAGGGTCTCAGTTCACATCTAACATTTGGAAGAAATTTCAACAAGGTTTGGGCACTCAGGTAAATCTCAGCACGGGTTTTCATCCGCAGACCGACGGTCAAGTAGAGCAGAATATTGAGACGCTTGAAGATATGTTACGGGCTTGTGTATTGGATTTCAAAGGTAATTGGGATGATCACTTGCCCCTTATAGAATTTTCCTAGAATAACAGCTTTCATGCTATCATTCAAATGGCCCCATTTGAAGCATTGTATGGGAGGAGATGTAGGTCCCTGATCGGACGGCTTGAAGTAGGTGAGTTTGAATTGATAGGTTCGGATCTAGTGCATCAGGCTATGGAAAAAGTTAAAGTCATTCAGGAAAGGATGAAGACTGCTCAGAGTCACCTGAAATCCTATGCTGACATGCGTCGAAGAGAATTGAAGTTCAAAGTAAATGATTGGGTATTCTTGAGGGTGTCTACGATGAAGGGAGTCATGTGATTTGGGAAGAAGGGGAAACTAAGTCCTAGATATGTCGGGCCTTATCGGATAATTCAAAGAATCTGACAAGTCGCTTATAGGTTGGAATTGCCCCCTGAAATGTCCTTAGTGCACCCAGTGTTCCATGTGTCCATGTTAAGAAAAGTGGTTGGAGATCCATCCACCATCGTGCCAGTTGAAGACATCAAGTTTATTGAGGAGTTATCGTATGAGGAGATTCCGGTTGCTATTCTAGATAAGCAAGTCCGTAGATTGCGAAATAAGGAAATTGCTTTAGTTAAGGTGTTATGGCGAAGACAAAAATTCGAAGAGGCCACGTGGGAAGCGGAAGATGAAATGAAAGGAATATACCCCCATTTGTTTGAACAAGTCTAGAAGTGAACGTGTGAATTCTTTTCCCTGAGCGAACTAGTATTGTGTCCTATTTGGTGAAAAGACACCCCATTCCTTCCCCAAATGTTTTACTATTGTAATTCTCCAAGTTGTGCTAAACTTTTGTGTGTTGTGATTATTTGAGCCATACGCGACCCTTCTTGTTAAATGTAAGTGTTCTACTCTTGTGATAAGTAAATGGCTTATGATAGTGCAGACGAATAATGCTTAATTTACTTTGTGTGTAATGTACCAAAGTGGTTAACAGTGTGTCGGGCTCCTTAAGTTAACCGACTATGTGCAAAAGTGTGTTGAGAAATTGAATATGTACAAGTGTGAAGGTAATGAATTGTATATCGGTTATAGGGGTAACAAGATTTGTGTAATGGTGTTTATAAATGTGTTTTGGGGACTCTCTGGCAGGTAGATATGTCCAAATTACAAAGGAAACCCTGGTGAAATTTTTCTAAAATATGGGAGTTAGAGAAAATTTAGGAGCTTGCATATCATGTTTTCAAACCGTCTGATTTTCAAAATCCTTATTCGAGGACAAATTATCTTAAGTGGGGGAGGTTGTAAGGCCCCGAGAAAATGAGTGCCCAAATCCTAAGCAACTTGTAGAGTCAGTCCACCGATGGTAAGACCCCCTTTTTACTAATTTTTCACTTAAAAATCTAGAGACAAAGTTTTCCAGAGAAGTGTCATTTTTGCGGTCTAGAATGCGATCATATATCAGGTATGCTGACCGTATTTCTATCGTAGAGTTAACCAGGTGAGCAGTCAAAGCTGATGTTGTAAGTGTGGTCCATTATGCGACCGAAGTATGCGGACCGTATTTCTACCGCAGGTTAATAAGAGAGTTGGTCTAAATTTATGTTAGAGGTGCGGTCCATTATACGACCGCTTAATCAATATGTGGACAGCATAGTTGTCGCATAATTCCCTCAAGGATTTGTGAAGGTCAGTTATGCGGTACATTATGCGACCGCAGAACAAGAATGCGGACCACATTCCCATCGCATACCCAGATAGAGATGTTCAGTGATTGGGACACATATGCGGTCCAATCTGGGGACCGCATGTCAATTCTGTGATCGCATAGTGCGACAGCAGACCCGGCTCAGTCTTCTATTTTCTAAAATTTTAAACTCGAACCCTTTCTAATAAAATACCCCAACCTCTCATTTTTACATATTTTTTGAGCAAAACAAGAGAGAGGAAGGAGAGGGTCCTTGAGAGAGAAAGCTATCTACATCAAATTGATTTTCAGAATCACCAAAGCCCGGGAAGATTTCAAAAGTATTGTCTTCATTTCTGCTTTTGCAGGTAAAATCCCCAACTCTTTTTAATTGATTTCTCTATTTTAACAAAAAGAGGGGTTCCATGCATTGATTCTTGAAAACCAAGGGTGGGATTGTTCATGCATGTCTTTAAAAACCTAAAATCTGGTAAAAAGGACTTGGGTAGGAGTAATCTTAAGAAATTGTTCAAAGAGGGATAAATAACCTAAATAAGCTCGGGTAGAAATTGTGAACTTCAAATTCAAAGTCCATGTGTTAATTTGTGAACTAGATTGACGTGGCTAGATTGCTTGGTGACTGAGAATAGAAGTTTAAAAGGGAATTCGGCTCCAGGTATGTATGGCTAATTTTTTATCCTTGTGAAATCGCCTTGTTTGATGTACGTATTCTTGGTAGGTGATAAGTACGTAAATTGCTTGTGAATTTCTTGTGATTGGTACATTGTGATTGTGTTAAGTGGTTGTAGTTGAGGAATAAATGACTGAGGGAAATCGTAACTAATGCAGTTGGATATAACTGTGGTAACAATATCTATGGGTTGTCGAATATGATGGAAATAATATTGATGGTTATGAGACCACTTGTACAATTGTTGTTGTTACTTCGTGAGAAGTGTTGTTGCTGATCTTTGTGTATTATTATTGTTGTTGTGTTGTGGTGTTGTTTGTGGATTGGAAATGTTCGATGGGACCGGGTTGCATGCCGCAACACGAAGTTATAAGGTGCGGGTTGTGGTGATAAGGGTGGCTGAGGTAATATGGGTGGATGAGGTAATACGGGTGGAACCGTGATCGAAATCACTCTTGAAATAAATATTTGGGCAAATTGTTAAAATCATTAGTGTGAAAATTGTGGAAGGTGGGAAACCCGGAGGATTGAAACTTTTTTGGCTTGATTGTACTTTTCGTGTGTGAATTGGTTGCTGCTTTCATTATTATTTTCTATTTGGGCACGGCTTGAGTTTACTTGGGACAAAGTTTGTCCATACATACCAGTACAATTCAAATGTACTAATGTCCCTTTTTCCGGGGGTGATACATTCATGTTATGACTGTAGGTGGATGTATAGCAGGTACTCCAGTCCACCGATCGATCATAGCTCATGCTCACTTTCGGTCAGCAGAATTGGTGAGCCTTTTTCCTTTCGGGGCCCTACATGGCTCCTGCCATTCCTGTTCTTGTATTTTGAGGTCTTTTTTGGTGTTTATAAAAGGCATAGACGGAGTCTTGTTGCCGGCAAGTATCTTAACTTCTTTGATCTCTAGAGGCTCCGTAGACAGGAGACATGGGTCGTGAACTTATGTAATATGCAGTTTGTATATTGGGGCAATGTAAAATGTAAACCACGCTAGTCACCATGTATTTTATTTACGATTTGTAATGAATTGGTGTTTTAGATTAATCATATGGTCATTTTGCTTGGCAATTAAGTAATGGAAGATGTGGGGTAATACATGGGATAGGAAAGGCACCCATGTCCGTTTGACTGGGGATACGCGGTCGAGTGCCGGTCATGCCCCTCGGAATTGGGGTGTGACATAATATTGGTAACATTTCGCTAATATTAGTAATATTTAATAAATTTACTAATTTTTATAATAAGCTAATTATAAATGGACATAGTTGGTGTTTCACCCTTATAAATAGAAAGATATGTAGTTATTGGGTGGGGGGGGGGGGGGGGGGGAATTGGACTCTAATTTGTAAAAACCAACACATTAACATTCTTTGGATATTCTTGCTTTACCTTACACAAAAAATACACATTTTCTCCAGATATTTATCTATCTTTTCTTCTACGATCCAAGGAAAATCCGAATATTCAAAGACTTATCAATCATTTATCGTTGTAAAAAAAATATCAAAGAATCTTACCCTTTTCGGATAATTTACATGCTTTTATTTACATAAATATCATCCATTGCTATTTACTGTTATTTAATGTTATCTCCTTTATTTTTGGATCATTGAATATAGCATTATTGTCACCATTTATTGCTACTCAAATAGTGTCTGTGGCGTCTCGCTACAGACTCGGTTAATCTATTTTTTTAGATATTAATATTGGCTAAGATTAACTCTATTTTTATTAGAAAATCTAATTGTTTAAACCTAGATATAAATTTTGGATCAAATAGTCATGCCCACCCTATCACGAAAAATAATATATCAATAAATCTAATAATACGATGAGAAAATTAGACAATTTTTCTCAATAGCACATACCATATTGCTCCACAAGGAGTTATTTACTATTTATAAGTATAAAAATAGTAATTAATAAAATGAAAACACGTCTTTGTTGAATTAAATTCAAATTGCATGTTATTACAGTATATATTAAACCTGTCTAATGGGCCGGGTCGGACCGATTCCAGACCGAACCGGCTCGGTTACTAAGGGGCCGGGTGGGTTGGGTTCGTGGGGGGAGGGGGTTGGTCCGTTTGGTTTTTTTTTATGTTGTAACCGAACCGGACCCGCCCGGTCTAGATGAATAGTGGACCGTACCGGTTAAACCGGCCCGGACCGGCTCGATACAATAGTAATTCTTTTTAAATTTTCTGACTTTGTGGGGCCCACAAGACCATTGGCAACGATCAAAATTGCTTCAGATCCGTTGGCCAACGGATTTCTTTGCAAAATTGACCATTTTTTGTTTATTTTCTTGTATTTATTAATTTACAATATTAACCCTTCTTAAAATCTATAAATACCCTCCCCCTCTTCTTCGTTTCTTCACTCAAAATTCTAATCTCAATCTCAATTCTCAACTTCTCAATTTCTCTCTTCCCTTTAATTTGCAAGATTTCATATTCTAATTTTATAATTTTTATTTGGCTCTCTTTTCTTGAATTTAATTTACCGAAAATTGTCATTTGGAAATTGAAATTGGAAGTTTGAAGTTCAAAGTTTGGTTGATGTTTGTTCGTGGTAACACCGTAATTGCGTAATCAAGTGCTCAATTTATTGTCGAATTCGGTGCACTCCCTCCAACTCTTTCTCTTATTTAATATTTTAATTGCACATTTAATTTTAGCTTATACTTTAATTTTTTATATGTTTAGTGCTGCTAAAAGAGCATGTAGAGAAGTTACTGGTAGGGGAAGAAATAAAAAAAGAGGTAGTCCTGTAGCTTCCGGTAGTAATAGTAATGACCCAATAACACATGTTTCTGAATCATCGCCGAATGATAATGTAGACATAGATTATGAACAATTACAAGAAGATTTTGGAATAGAAGATATTGAAATTGGAATAGAAGATGAGATACCACCTACACCTACTAGTGAAAATGTTGATAGTGTTGGAGTTGGAGTTGCTAGTGCTACAAGGGGTAGACCACCAGTGGCTCCTACTTCTAATCGTAAAAGAAGAAGTCTAGTATGGAAATTTTTTGAAATAATAGAAGGTAATGAAAGAGTTAAGTGCAAACTTTGTAACGAAACTTTTAAACATTTGACCGGAGGAAATTTAGGGGGGACTGAGACACTTAGTAGACATATGAGATCTGACCATCCCATAAAATGAGGCAATAACGGGGATGGAAGTCAAACAACTATTAACTCTACTACTGGAGGTCTAGTAAATTTGATAAAATGAGGGATCGTAAGGAATTAGCAAAAAAGATTGCTTTGGGTTGTATACCTTCTTCTTTTTCTTATTCATCGTATCTTATCATGTATATTCAAAGGATTTATAATCCATCATTTAAAGGTATACTTAGAAGTACTTGTAGAGCAGATATCTTTAGACTTCATGAACAATATCAAACATACATACGTTACTTGTTTAGCCACCTTCCTTCTAGAGTATGTCTAACTTCTGATATTGGCCATGCTGTTAATGGAAATGATTATTTGACAATTACATGTCATTGGATAGATGATAATACTTGTATGCAAAAACGTATTATCACTTTTAAATATGCTGAAGATCAGAGTCATACTGCTACATTTATAAGTAGTACTATTATTGAAGTTGTTGAATTTTATAATCTAAACCAAAAAGTTTTGTGTATCTTTTGATAATGCTTCAAACAATAATGCCGTAATTTCAATTTTAAAATTTCATTTGCAACCACCTTTTGATGATTATTTTCATGTTAGGTGTGTATGTCACGTTTATAATTTAATTATTAAACGTGGCCTTGATTTATTTTCAGTTGAGATTACTCATGTTAGAAGAGCAGTTGGTGTTATTCAAGGAAATAATAGACAATCTAGAATAAAGAATTTAAGACTAAGTGTATCCAGTATAACCTTACACCTAGATTCATGCCAGATGAAATTGTTACTAGATGGAGTTATACACATATATTTTTAAAATGTTGCTACAAATATAGATTTCCAATAACTGAAGTTGCTAATGCACATTGTACTGATCCTAGGCGTATGTTAACAAGTGATACTTGGGAGGGCATTAATGATGTTAAATTTTTACATAAATTTCTTACTACTACTGTTGTGTTTTCTGGGGCATATTACCCCACTATTACTATGGCTTTAGTACATATAGCTGAAATTTCTTTTCTACTATCTGAATTTATGAAGAAAGAAAAGTATAAGGACGTTGTTGAAAAGATGCAAGCAAAATTCAAAAAATATTTCTTTCCAATTCCTCCGATTTACTTAATTGGTGCAGTTTTAAATCCTTCTATTAAAATGTCTGATTGTCAACAATTAATGAATGCTTTATATATTTATATGGGGATTGAAGAAACTGAAACCCCAAATTTATATGATTCTATGAACAACCTAAATGAATATTTAGAACAACTATATAATTATTATGCAAATGAATATGATAATACTGCTCGTGCTTCTGGCAATGTTAATCCCGCTATGCAATGTAGCAATTCTGCTACTGTGGATGATGAAGAAGGCCTTGATAATTTTAATATTTTTTCTACATTTTCTAACACTCAAACCAGTAGCAGGAATATTGATTAACTTCAATTCTACTTGCAGAAGCAAAAAGAGCCTCGTACAAAGGAATTTTCACCGTTTGGATGGTGGCATGAAAATGAAAAGCAATTTCCTGTTCTTTTCGCTATGGATCGGGACGTGCTGAATGTGCCAATTTCTACTGTTGCATCGAATAGTGCATTTAGCCAAGCAAGACAACAACTTGGAGACACCCGCCACTCATTGGGAAGCAATGCTTTGGAAGTTTTAGTATGTTTCAGAGATTAGATTAGATCGGAACGAAGAAATCAAGGAAAGGAAGATGTTGATAGCCCAGAAGATGAGGAACTTGGAGATATATGAACCCATTGAAACCCATCCGAATTTAACACGCCAGAAGAAGGTCAATCAGTTCAGATTATGATGAACTTGCTCGGGCGATGCAAAACATTTGAAATTACTACTATACTAGTATACTTGTTAAAAAAAACATTTCATTTTCTACTTTTTCAATTTGAAAAATAAAATAAAGTAGCACTTGCAATAAGTGCAATTTTTTTCCATTTTACTTGTATTCATTCAATTATTACAAAGTATTAATATAACTTAATAGTTATACTATACATAATTCCAAAAAAAATGAAAATATACTAAATCCGGCCCGGTCCGACCCTCTCAACCCGTAACCCGTATGGTACAATTTTTACCCGAAATAACCCAGCCCGCTACGAACCTGTTACTGTGCAACCGAGATCGGCCCGGCCGGATCAAAAAAATTGGCCCGGACCGGACTGGCCGGCCCGTTAGATAAGTTTATTATATATACACTTCAGTTAACAGAGCTTTGTTGCTCCAGTCTTGGGCTAGCTCAAATTTCATAAAACTATATGAAGATATTAATTGAGGATCGTTTCGACATTTCAAAGCGTCAAATAATTAATTAATTATAATTATCTTGACGCACTTTAAGATAGTTGATTTTGTCCTTAAGAAAGGTTAAAAGTTTTTTTTTAAAAAAGAAAGCATTTCTTTTTGAACAAAAAGTATATTACTCTTTTTGGTCAATTTTAATTGATTTTTTTGTAATCCATAATATTTGACTTTTTTTCTGATTTCAAGAAAAAAATTAATTTCTTTATTTTTAATTTCCGTTCGTGTAAAGATCTTATGAGTATTTATTATATTTTTAATGAACAAATTAAAGTTATCTATGGTCAATTTTATTGTAAATTAATGCTAGAAGGTTAATTTTTTAATATATATATATATATATATATATATATATATATATATATATATATATATATATAAACAGTTAAAAATCAATTAAAATGATCGGTCTCCGATCAGTGCTAATGATGTTTGCAGGGGCACCTCTTGTTAATTATCCCAAGATAAGGCATGAAATGAAATGATGTATCCATATGTTTTAATTAACATTTGTGTTATAAATAGACTTCTATTTAAGGCGAATGTCTAAAATTAGAGAGATTTTAGAGTTTTATTCTTGGTAGCTAAGTCACTACCTCCCTATAAATAAAGGGGTCTTCTACCATTGTAAAACATCCCTAACAATCCCCAAAGTATCAATAAGAATACTTCTCTCTCTCTATTCTCTCTATTGCTCTTGTTCTTGCATTATTGTTCTTGTCTTTATATTATTTCATAACAATTTGCACATTGTTATGAAATCTCCTATTTAAGGTGAATGTCTATAATTAGAGAGATTCTAGAGTTCTATACTTGGTAGCTAAATCATCCCCCTCCCTATAAATAAAGGGGTCTTCTACCATTGTAATGCACCCCATAACAATCTCTAAGTATCAATAAGAATACTTCTCTCTCTTTATTCTCTCTATTGCTCTTGTTCTTGCATTATTGTTCTTGTCTTTATATTATTTCATAACACTTTATAAGCACGAGTCTCTAACCAATTGATTTGTTTCGACGAAGCTAACGTTTTTCTCCGGCGAAGTCAAGTTAATCTTAAATCTTGCTCTGTCACCCTAAAGCTGGATCATATCATCATGAAGGAATAATGAAGTTTATATTTTCCTCTTATAATAAATGGAGCCACCTTTATCTTCACTTGTGTTCAATGGTTCTATTATAGAAACCATCGCTGAAGCCAAGCAGCAGAAGAAGCTTTTTCTGGTTTATGTTTCAGCTATCGGTGCAATGGCAACTCAAGAGGTACATTTGATATCACAACATTTATTGGTATACCTTAAAGGTAAGTAATTTATTTTTTCCCTTTCAAATTCTTGGAATTCTATAATTTGATTTTATATACAAACATAGACAACAAATTTTGATTATAACTCTAATGGAGTTTGTAAGAAATTGTAACCACATGAAGTGGTAAAATCTGTATGTCCTGCCATGATTAAATTCATGTATGATTGTGGGCAAAGAATTGAAAATCCGTCCCATTGAATTTGCTCCATTCCCTTTAGAGAATGTGGAAGCAGTATGTGATAAGTCTGAAAGAAGACAAAATTATTACCGTAAAGGTATCAATGGATGTGGACGTGGCAATAGACGAAATTATAATCGTCATTATTGTGATAATGAGAATAATAAAGATTCTCAAAATAATCTTTCACTTTATGAAAGTAATATTTGACATGAGATTGTGTAAAGCACATGATTATGATCCATTCCCTGAAGTGAATGTGATAATTGTAATAGAGCCCGTAAGTATGAACACGCTCTTGATATAAATTTGTTTTATGTCTGACATTATGAAAAGAACGTTCGTTGCCCTTGAAATTTCGGGCAAGAACTATATGACATGGGTGTTGGATGCTGAAATCCACTTAGATGCTATGGGTCTTGGAGACGCCATTAAAGACAAAAATAATGCATCCACCCAAAACTATGCTAAGGCCTTGATTTTCTTGCGCCATCACCTTGATGAAGGTCTGAAACTGTGCTAAGGCCTTGATTTTATTGCGCCATCACCTTAATGAAGGTTTGAAAATTGAATATATCACAGTCAAAGATCCACCCATCTTGTGGAATAGCTTAAAGAAGCAATATGACAACCTGAAGTTGGTCACTCTGCCACAAGCACGATACGATAAGAATCCAAAAGCAAATAGTTTATAAACTATACATATAAACTATACATTATCGTTGCGGTGGAAACGGGCACTGGTCAAAGGCTTGCCGTATACCATGACATTTGGTTGACCTTTATCAAGCATCTCGAAAGAGTAAACGCCCTGAAACGAATTTTGTCTCTGGCGACAACTTTGACATCACCCACTTGGATGTGGCAGACTTCTTTGAGCAACCTGAAGGGAAAATAGACCACCTAATCGGTGATGGATCCGTGATGAAAGAAGATGGAGTTATTTGATTTTGTTCTACTTATTTGTATTAGTTAGTGAATAAACTAATAGTCATTAGTATTAGCTCGTATTAGTTAGTTCACGATGCAATGTTAGTATTAGTTCTTTAGAATGTATCAATATGCTCAAATATCAATATTTACTTTCCAGTAGAGGTAATCGACTAACCTGAAAAACTAGTCGGTTATCTCATATTTCGCATAAAAATTGCAAAACAATCGATTGTCAATGATCAACAATCGATTGTCTTTAAAACAGTGATCTGGAATTTTACAAAAACAGTCAACAATCGATTGTCGATGATTAACAATCGATTGTCTTTAAAATAGTTCTGGAATTTTTCAAAAACAGTCAACAATCGATTGTCTATGTTTAACAATCGATTGTCTTTAAAACAGTGTAATCTGGAATTTTTCAAAAATCATCCACAATCGATTGTCTATGCATAACAATCGATTGCCTTAAGACAGTGCTCGAATTTTTCAAAATAGCCAACAATCGATTGTCTATGCATAACTATCGATTGTCTTAAGACAGTGCTCTAGAATTTTTCAAAATAAGCCAACAATCGATTGTCTATATTTAACAATCGATTGTCTTAAGACTGTGATCTGAAGTTTTTCAAAATAGCAAATAATTGATTGTGTGAGTTTAACAATCGATTGTCAATGTTCAACAATCGATTGTTTGTGTTTAACAATTGATTGTTTGAAGAAAATGTTTAAACTGAAATTTTCAAACTGCAAAGTAATCAATTATGGATAACATATCTGATTTTGTTAGTCAACTGTTAGCAGCAGATTTTGAAAATATTATGTGACACAAACGAATTGAACTTATTTATTCTTATGTTCGTGTATTTCTTTTATATGTCAAACCATGGGAAGTAAATTGATTGAAGGCTCCGGAAGAGCAACTGTAACTCTGCCCAAAGGCATGACGTTTATCTTAGAGAATGCAATATTCTCCTCCAAGTCTAAGAAGAACTTGTTGAGTTTTAATGATATCAATCGCAATGTTCTCCTCCAAGTCTAAAAGGAACTTGTTGAGTTTTAAAGATATCATTCAAAATGGATATCATATTGAGACAATAGATGAGAATAATCTTGAATTCTTCATGAAAACGAGGCTGCCCATTTCGGTTTGGGTTCACGCCATTTTGCATGCAGCAATGCTAGTTCGTCGGCTGCCCACTTTGGTTTGGGGTCACGCCATTTTGCATGCAGCAATACTAGTTCGTCGGCTGCCCACTTCGGTTTGGGGACACGCCATTTTGCATACAGCAATGCTAGTTCGTCTCTGACTGACGAATTGACACAAATATTCCCCGTTGCAATTGGCTTTGGGTCATGGACCCAATATATCCCATTTAAGAATCTTTGGATGTGCAGTATATGTGCCTGTAGCACCGCCATCCCGCACCAAAATGGGTCTGCAAAGAATGTTAGGAATATATGTTGAGGTTGAATCGCCCTCCATTATTCGCTACCTCGAAACATTGACAGGAGATTTGCACGATTTGCAGACTGTCAATTTGATGAGACACTTTTCCCAAAATTAGGGGGAGAAGTTGGTGAAACCAAACGGGAAATTTTGTGGAAAAATGCATCATTATCTCATCTTGATCCACATACCTCTATTTGTGAAAGAGAGGTACAAAAGATTATCCATTTGCAAAGAATAGCAAATCAAATGCCTGACGCATTTATAGATTTGAAAAGGATAACAAAATCACATATCCCCAAAGTGAATGTGACAACATCTAATTCACGAATACATATTCATTATTGGAAGAATATGAACATGAAATTGGTATTAAATATACCACACTCACCCCTAGATGGAGGTTTGAGATGATACCACACTCACCCCTAGAAGGAGGTTTGAGATGATATATGGCACGAATGATCGTTGGTCACGTACCTATTGTACGCCAAAGTATTTTGGAAATATGACTATTAAAAGACAACGATAATGCAAGAAACATATCTTGCATATAAGTTTGACATGACCATAATGGTATAACTTTCTCTTTAAGAAAGATATTCACCACATGGATGTTGATGAATCTGTGGTAGTACAAAATTAATTGAGAGCTCTAGAAGAGCCAATTATTACTATGTTGGAGAAACACAATTGAGTATTGTGCTGTAGTAAGTCTCAAAGAAACTTATTCAGTTTCCAAAGTACACGCGAAAGCAATTGATTATATTGAGACTATAAATAAAGGAAAGATTTGATATCTCCTATTACTACAACTTGTAGCGGGGTAATTTGTATATGAAAAGCTACCCGCTTTGTTCTCCAGTTTGTACTACACAAACGAAAGAATGCCACAATAAAGTGGATATCTATTGGTATAAAAACCCATGTCATAATAAACCTGAAGTTCATTGATAAGTGCACATGTCATGGTGTAAATTTGAAGTTTACCAATATTGATAATTTATTCAGTTGGCATTCGTGTTAGCCATCTCATTTTAAGTATGATGTGCAAATTCACATAGGTGAATATTAAAGAACTAGAAAGTTCTTTACGAATTCTCTTGTATCACTTGTTCTCATTAATGAACTGACCAACTAAAGAGTTCGGGTTGAAGCCCATAAATTCTGGAAATATCAAAGGTGAATATGGGCCCATTCACCTGCCATGTATACCACATATGATGCATCTATGATATGGTTACATGCGCAATTGTTATTAACCCGCAACCTGGCCGGTGCTTGCGAGGTAAATTGCTCAGTAATCTAACTTCGAGCATAATTTCCAGATTTCCTACTTAAGATAGTTCATCTTGATAAGTTGGTTTATATCAAAGTTGGTTTAGTAAGATAATTATTGAGTGCTTCCACTTAATAGCTAAACTGTTTCTTATGAGAACAAAGTTATATATATCAGTTTGATATACGTTGTATACGAGAGTATATTCTCCCCTCACAAGTGGTTCAGGGTCAGGAACCAAATAATTTCATCTTATTATTAATGTGCTGTGTACATTGACATGATAATGCACAAAGATGATTTCCCAAAGTTGAGGAAACAAGTTAGCTTTTCTAACATGAGGGGGAGACATGATAAACACTTGAGAAAAGGTTACATGGGATGAATTATCATTTGTATATGTATATCCCCGAATATCATGATATGAACCTGAAGTTCATAAAAGGGATAATTCAATTGCAACATATTGCAAAGCATGCTATACGCATTTGCTGACTCAAAGAAAGTAACTAAATGGAAGAGATACAATTCAAGAAGAATTGATTCCATATGAAAGACATGTAGTTTTGAACCTATAGTTCAAATGCTTGAAAGTATAAAGTCAAAGGTATGTATAATCAGTTTTCGATATTTATTTATCTAGCATGACATGGAAAACTTGATATGCATCTAAAGTCTATTATATGGCTTATATGACTTAACTTGAAAGATTTAAGTTGCTTGAAGCATATGCAATTCTTGGTCCTGAAGTACCACATCCTTAGTACAATTTGTGTACATATGTATCTTGCTATAACTATAAGCATGATGGCATTGAGAATACATCTATGAAGATATTGAAGAGTCATTCCACGACATTATATGAAGATGTTCATATCTATCAAGAATGATGATTTCAAGGTGCGGAATATTTATTCAAGTCAATATGGTTGATTTGTCAAACGTCTACCAAAGATCGTTTTGAAGATGATGCACAAGATTGGAATGCAAATGCTCAAGGATATAAATTGATGTTCTCATTAGGGGGAGTTAATGCGCGTTGCACTCTTTTTCCCTTACAAGGTTTTGTCCCACTGGGTTTTCCTTGCAAGGTTTTTAACGAGGCAACCAATAGGCGCATATTCAAACATGTGTACTCTTTTTCCTTTCTTTAATTTTTCCCATTGGGATTTGGTTTTAAGGTTTTAACGAGGCACATTGTTGAATAGACATTCAAGGGGGAGTGTTATGAAATCTCCTATTTAAGGTGAATGTCTATAATTAGAGAGATTCTAGAGTTCTATTCTTGGTAGCTAAATCATCCCCCTCCCTATAAATAAATGGGTCTTCTACCATTGTAATGCACCCCATAACAATCTCTAAGTATAAATAAGAATACTTCTCTCTCTCTATTGCTCTTGTTCTTGCATTATTGTTCTTGTCTTTATATTATTTCATAACACACATTATATTATTAATATGAAAATTCCTATCATCATCATAGCAGAAGTCAAACTCTCTTTCTTTTTAAACATTATTAGATCAAGATTACATACGATAACAATTCATTTTCACTAACATACGTATATAATAATTTTAAAAAATTAACTAAATAAAATCGTTATCATTATTTAAATTACAATAATAATATAAATATTTTTTACACTACCAGTGTGGACCCTCGTAGTAATAGGTGCAAAAACAGCCAAAAAATTCCCCGCACTCTGCACTTATATGATTAATTCCATAACGTTCTGCACAATAATTGCCACAGTTTTCGTCGGAAAAACACCATCCATAATCATTAACACCATTCTCTACAATGTTCTTTTTGCCTTCTGTCAATTCTGCATCCAAAAACAAAGAAAATGGAAAAAATAAAAAAATCAGAAATAGCCTGATTTACAACATGTATTTAAAAAATAATCATAGTTTTAAAATTAAATGAAATTTTGCTACTGTAAAAATAATATGTAAACAATAACACCTTTAAAAATTCGTTAATATTTCTACATAATATGCTAGAATTCGAATTTTTTTTACATATAAGACTCCAACATAGTTCTGAAATTGTGAATTCGAGTCTCCCCAAGAGCAACCCCTACTTTCAATCGAGAGGTTGCTCTGATGGTAAGCAACTCTCACTTCTAACCGAGAGGTTGTGAGTTAGAGTCTCCTAAGAGCAAGATGGGAATTTCTTGGAGGGAATGATGTCGGGGGTCTATTTGTAAACAGCCTCCCTATTCCAGGGAACGGGTAATGTCTGCGTACACACTACCCTACTCATACCCCACTAAGTGGGATTATACTGAGTTGTTGTTGTTGTATAGATCTAAAGTTCCAACATAATATGCTGAAAGTATATACGTAAAAACTTCATAATCCAACATATTATACTGGAACTTTCTATGTTCAGCTAGGATATTTTTTATCCAGATTTTATCTCTGCATAAAATATTGGCTATTTTTCAATGACTTTACAAACGCTGGCAATTTTGGCTAGCCCATGCTATTTTCACAAAGGAAAACTAACAACTTCGAAAATTCTTTTTTTATACCTCAGAATTAAGCAATTATATGATTCAAAATTAAATAAAGTACGAGCTTTCATCATATATTTATCAATAATTAATATTTGCTTCGATATCAAATCAAAATCATAGAATTAAACAAATAATCACCTAGTGACGCAAAGGCGAAAATCAAACAGATGAGAAGAACAAAAGGTCGTGATGTAGTCATTATTTCTTCTTCTGGTTGAAGAGAATGTTTCTAAATGTAATGTATATAAGATAAGATAGCTTAAGCTTTCTCTCAGATATTAAACCAATGCTTAAAAATTAAATTAATTAATTCTTCTAATCTTCCGTTTCAGTTCATTTAATGTGACTCCAAGATTCATCAATTTTGGAGCAATTAAGATATACTGTATGATTTAAAAAGAATAATAATATGAGAATGTCAAAAAATTACCATTTACCTCAGTTGATACAGCCCACAAAAAGAAAAATGTAGTTGCAAAATCTTGGGAGACACTGCTGACTATTATAGTACAAAAAATCTGATAAGAAACATGAGGCATTAACCTTCTTTTTCCTTAATAAATGTAGCCTTATTAAGTGGGCATTTGTACCTAATAATTGTGAAATCTAGGAAAAAAGTAAAAAAAAAAAATTAAGGTGAAATGGTATTTGAAAATTAGAATTAATTGTGTTTAGACGTGAATATAATTTTAAGCTGTTTTTGAATTTTTGTGAGTGCTTTGAAGTGAAAATTTTGAAAAAATAATTTTGTTGAGTTTTTTAAATTCCGAAATTCAACTTCAAAAAGAATCTTTTTTACGGAAAAGGGCCACGGCCCCAACTCTTTATAGGAAAAATGATACTACATAGCCATTGTAAAAGTAATAGCCGAAAAATGTATAATATAATAAATATATAGACTTTTTTGGCTGCCAGATGTAATTTCTGGCGCGGGCTAAATGTGCTAATACCCCATCTGTATAAGCAGAGGCAAACCCATGATTTGAGACTTATGGATTCGACATTTTAGTTATTATAAGTTACTAGGTTTTAAATGAATAATTTATATATTTTATAAAATTTTTATAGGTAAATATAAGGTACGAACTCTAAACTAATACTAATAGATTCGGCGGAACCCCTAATCGAGTTAGAAAAGCACGGACTAGCCAATTTTAAGTCTGATCATTCAAAAATAGCCAGTATTTATCAAGTTATTGAAAAATAACCACTATTTTGCTATAATAGAGATCGGTCCTGCATAATATACTGGAGTTCGGTGCAACTGTGTATGAACTTCTAGCATATTATACGCGACCAGTATACTTTGTTGGCTCCAGTATAATATACTGGAGTTTCAGTATACTTTGTTGGAACTCCAGTATATTCCAGCAAAGTATACTAGAACTTCAAACTCCATAATAATATACTGGAGTTCCAGTATACTTTACTTGAGATCCAATATTATATACTGGAGTTTTAGCAAATTATATTGGAATATACATATTTCGGAATAGATTCTTTGTTCAAATTTATCTTTACATTAAAGTGACTAAATTTAGATAACTATTAAAACTGTGACTGTTTTTGAATAACCATTTATAAATTTGACTATTTTTAAATTTCTTCCATAATCGACATTCTAGCTCCGTCCAATTTATACGGAGAACTTGATATTTTTGGTTTTCAAAGACTCTTAAGACAAAGAAACAACAATTTCTCTCAAATCTCAATCAAACCTTTCTATCCCATTATCCAACTCCTTATTCCCATGCAAATAACCATAAATTATTCCTATATTGTCATAAACCTTTCTGTCCCTCAATTCCTGTTACGTCCACCGCTCCTCAATCTCGCATGGAGGAGCGGATTTTACCAGCTGAAAATAATAACAACAATAATAACAATAAATTTTCTTCGGCCACATCGCTCAAGCTAGGTCTTCCACCGAACCGATCGTCAGACACCTACATTGTCCAAATTCGTAGAGATCAAGTTTATCGCGTGCCACCACCGGAAAATGCAAAAATCGTGGAAAATCATGGTAAACCTAATAATAATTATCAAAGCAAGAGAAAATTTGGATGTTGTTGTTGGATCTTATTAGGGTCACTTATATTTGGTATCATTATTGGTGTTATAATATGGGTTATTCACATGTTGTACATCCCTAAATGTCCTAATTTTTCTATTATCGGTATCGATCTCAAGAATGTTACGAACCTTATCAGTCATGGCCATGGCCAAAAAGATAAACGTCATCAACATTCGAGGTTCGAGATTGATCTGAAAGTGAAAAATATAAATGAAAGAATGGATGTATCATTTGGTGAAGGGAAAGAAGGGAAAGCTACTCTTATTTTCAAGAAACATGATATAGGACAAGGGAAATATCCATCAAATTCACAAAAAGCTGAGGTTTCTAATAATGTTCATCTTAATCTTGATGTTGGTTCTAATGGAAAATTGCCTGGTGATTTTATTAAAAGTCTTGAAGATGAGAAGAAGACAATAATAATGACGTTGATGATTTATGTGAAAATGGAGATTAAGAGTTGGGTTAAAAATATGAAGAAAGATTTGACGATTACTTGTGATTTTGACGTTGAAGGGTTGACAAAGAAATCCAAGATTTTAGCAGATAATTGTATAACGGATTTCTAATACGTTAAAAATAACAGGTGAAATGGAAATTTTAACAGTATTTGATTTTTTTTTCATGGTTATGTAGCATGAATTTTCATTATCATGCAATATATGGCTATCATCATTTGTTGTAATTGTACCAACGTTACTGTCTACTTTAAATTATTTTATGACTGATCTCTTCACTTGTGAATTATACTGAATTTATTATTGTCGTATCCATCGATTTTTCTTCGATTTTTCCCTGTTTGGCTGTCAACTTTTTTGTATAATATATTTTACTTGACTTCTAAATTGGATGAAGTAACACCATTCTTTTCCCCCCGATAAGCATTGCAACTTGCTCCCTTCACGCTTTCTTTAGTCTTCTTGAGTCAAGAGTCTATAATAAACATCTTCTCTACTCTTTCGGAAGCTAGTAACGCAAATCTTGAATGACGATAAGTCGGTCAACTGACCTATGTCCACTGCGGAGATGAGCAATCCACAATAATAAAAAGAGAGTACAAAATATCGAGAGAACAACCTCACGAAGAGGTAAACACAAGTGACTCACTAACAATTATTGTGGAAAGTTCTCCCTCTAAACAAGACTCTCAAGCCCCCTATGGCTACATTGTGGATACTGCTGAATGAGAAGGACGGATCCGCTATTAATAGAAGTCCAAACTTTTTCCTACAAGAAAAAGGACTAGCCAAAGATGGGGAATTAATAATCCTTCTACAAGAAGGAAAACCCAGTTAAGATAATTATGTTGACATTTCCTATAACAAATAGAAAAATCAAATATGATAAAAAAGTTATGACAAACATCTAACACACATTACCCTTCCCGTACTTTACTACTGAAATTGTAAGGAGTTGTTGGTAATGTTGTCGTCTCTGGACTCTGACTTGATTAATTTTTCTTCAACTGATAATGTTAATTGTTTTTAAACATATAGTGTATTTTAGAACTGGAGATTTTCACTGGAAAAAAATGTAATGAGTTGTTCCTTTCTTCCTTTCAAAGGATTGGCCATTTGACAATGAGTTTAAATTGTAACATAGTCTATATCACTATATGTTTTCTATCACTGCATTGTTACTTGAGTCATTTTTTATTTTCCTTTTTCTTCTTTGTATTTGGTTCTAAGGGAAACAGCCAAATTAATTATTTTTACATATAAGAAATTCGAACATAACACACAATAGATTTGTATATGGTCATTTATATTTCTTTCATTTCAATTATAAGTGGGCATAAGAGACCATTTCCTTATTTCATCCATTGTGAAAAGTCACGGTTCATGCACGGTCCTCTAAATTTTTTTTAATAATAATTGTAATAAAATAAGTTCAATATATAGTTACTTAAAAATAATATATAAAATAGATATAGAAAAAAATTGGGTATCAACAGCTGTCCCTCTTTATCCGGGAAGGATAAAAGAATTATTGGGTAAAGATGTGATGGCCAAATTTTGACCGAACGCAATGATTTGAAGAAGATAGGTCGTGCCCTGGCTTCTGAACTGCCTACATATCCCTGGTTTTACAAGAATCAGGTCATATGTAGTTCAGGATCCTCTTAACGGAGTATGCCGACAGGTATTTTCCAAGAACGGACGCAAAGTTTTAGTCAGGGTGAATAAAAGGGTTACAGGAGTAGCTAAGTCTGATGCAGCTGCGAGAATCGAGTTGAAATATTGTCTTAATTAAACTATTATTTGCACAAACATAACATTTTCTCTTATACTTGATTCTTTTGTTGGACTTTTAATCCATTAAGCTTTAAAGTAGAAGAATTGTGAATTGAAAATGGAGGAAAATAAAATGGATGGAAAAATGAAAATTGGCCAAATACATACACAGCCCATTAAACTTGACACAATATTTTATTTTGGCACTCTAACTTGTTAGGATTTATGCCCGTCACTAGAGGGGGGGGGGGTGAATAGTGCGGCACGAGAATATTGATAAATATTCGGAATTAAAATTGCAGGAGTAAAGTAAATGCGGTAATTAAAAGATTAAGGAAAGGACACACCGAATTTAAACTGGTTCACCACAACATGTGGTTAGTCCAGTCCCCGAGAGACTCTCTCGAGTTTCCACTAACTCCGTTAAGCTTACGGGTGCCTAACAAACCGTTACACTTGCTCGAGGATACCTCACCTCAAGACTTCACCTTGCTCGTGGATACCGCACCATAAGACTTCACACACTAAGATTGAGGGTACTTAGCAAACCCGACAATCAATGAGAAGATATGGTCTTCTCAAACATCTTTCTCTTTTACAACAAGAACTCTCTAAAAAGAGTAGATAAAGAGATACAATATTAGCTCTATGAACAACTCAAAGTTGTCTCTCAATTGGCTCAACAAAAGCTCTAAGATGATGCACAAATAATATCAATATGTATATGAATAATGAGAGGTGTTGTGTGTTTTAAATCAGCTGAAAAGACGTCTATTTATAGGTGGTAGAAGTAGTATGTCCGTTGCTTAATTGGCAATCAATTATGCTCATTTTATGCCAAGATAATCGATTATCAGATTTGCATAATCGATTATCAGCGTACCGTTACAAAGTCGGAAGCTGATTTTGTGCTAGAATAATCGATTATTGGATTTGCATAATCGATTATCTGCCTGTCGTTCAAAAACTTCGGCAACGGATACAAGATAATCGATTATGCCCAAGTGTATAATCGATTATCCTACTCTGCGGAAATTCCAATAAATGGAATTTCCCAGAATAATCGATTATCACTTTTTCATAATCGATTATTCACCTATGCTGTCCAGAACTGAAAACTTACTTCAAAAACCATTTTGGTTAAAATGAAAACGTTAAAATCATTTTGTTTGAAGTAATTGAAATATGTTTATGATAAATATGATTTGATAAAAAGATTTTATGCATATTTATGATGACCTATGTTGAGCCAAAAGATGAGATAACTTAAACGTTGCTCTTACATTGATTCTACCTAACGACCTACGCCTTGGGTCTTCGGTCTTGAACTTTTGAGCTCGTCTTTGGCTTTTCCATGCAATCCATTCATCAATATGCTTCTCGGCATTCAATCTTGATTGTTTGTCATATAATAACATTGTTTGACACTTGACTTCATTGTTTGTCATTCATCAAAACCTATACCTGAAAATCATGCTAATACAACCAAAGCACACATATCATGGGTAGAATGATTTTCTACATAACTAACTCTTGTTCCATTTTGGCCCCAACTCCATATTTGTTGTTCCACTTTAACTCAAAAGCTCGCTAGATATAGTGTATGATTTATCTCCCCCATTCGGTGCGTGAGGGACCATTTTCAGCCAAATTTTCATGGCCAAATACATACACAACCCATTAAACTTGGCCCAATTTTTTTAATTTGGGCACTTTAACACAACCGGGTTCCATTTTGGACCTCCAACCCCATTTCTTTTGTTCCACTTTGACACAAAAATGGAGTATTTTTCATACTCCCAAGTGGAGGCGGATCTAGAATTTAATAATATAGATTCAGTTATTGGTTTATATCTAATTTTTTATAATTTAATGAATTTTTACGTACAAATTTTTACTCCACATAAAAATTATCGGTTCAGTTGAACCCGTAGTTATTATTGAAAAAATATATATGAAAATATTTTTTCCACAGTAGGGGGTGGAAAAAAGAAAAAAATAATAATTTGAAACATCAAAAAAAATGCGGGTGGTGGGGGTAACAATTGGTTATTTTTCCGCGCTATATTTTTGCCTGGGATAAAAGTTTTTGCGTCAAAGTGGAACAAAAGAACTCATTATATTTTTAAATATTATCGGTTCATATTTTTTTTTATATTTTTAATAAATTTTTACATACAAATTTGAACTCCACGTCGAAAGTTATGGGTTTAGTTGAACCCCGTAGTTATTAATTAAAATAATAAAAATTATTTCCCCCCGGAATGTGGGCAAAAATAATGAAAAAAACAAAATAATTTAAAATTACAAAAAAAAATCAAAGAAATTTTGCGGTGGGGGGGGGGGGGGGGTTGACGACCCGGCGCGTCATCATGTGAGTTACCATCCCTTTTTTTTGTTTTATTCTTCTTTATGTTTCATGATATGTGTTTGTAGACTTTGAAGTGATTCGGTCAGGGTTTGGTCGGAATTGAGACAATTAGCCTCTTTAAGAGAAGGCTAGTTTGGAAAGGTCAATCGGATGTTGACTTAAGAGTTATAGGGCGCGGAATGGATTTCTGAAGATTTGTCTAGTTTGGGGTGGTGATCTATGACTTGAGAGTGAAAATGGAACTGAATTTGGAGGTCCAGCGTAGAGTTAGGCTTGAATTGGCTAAGTTGAATTTTTGGTGAATTCCAGTTGATAGGTGAGATTTTGATCAAGGGGACGGAATGGAATTCTGAGAGTTGTTGTAGCTTCGTTGGGTGATTTTTGATTCGTCTGCAAATTTTCAGGTCAATCGGACGTCGTTTGGTCGGATTTTTGGTCAAATGTAGTTTCAGAAGTTATAGTTGAAATCTAAGCATGAATCCGTCATGATTTGATGATTTTTGTCTTGTTAGTCATGTTTTTATGAATGGAACAATTTCGTATGACGTTTTGGGGTATATTGGTGCCTTTGGTTGAGGTCCCGAGCGCCTCGGGATGGTTTCGAGTGGTTATCGGAGAGTGTTTGCATGGTTGAAAGTTGCAGTGAGGTTCAGCAGTTGCAGTTTTATGCGATTGCATAGGGCCATTGCGATCGCATAGAAGGTAGGGTCTGGGTCCTATTTTTCTGTTGTGTGATTGTGTAAGGTCTATGTGATCGCGTAGTATTGGAAAGTAGTCTTATGCGTTCGTAGAGGAAAGGATGCGATCGCGTAGTTGGAGGCCTAGGTTTATTGCGATCATATGGGATATATTGCGATCGCATAGGAGGAAAATTGGAGGGTTTGAATTTGTGCTCTGCGATCGTAAGCCAAGGGCTGCGATCGCATAGAGGAGATTTAACCTGGATAGAAGACTTCTAATGAAAAATTTCAGTCACGAACCTATCATTATATCCTCCATTTTTGCACCACCTTGAGAGCTTGTTGGTAGACTTTGAAGGGGATTTCTGCGGAAAGTGATTGGAGGTAGGTCTCGTGGCCTAAATACGTCATTTAATCGAAAAATCATCCATTAGTTCTCTGAAATTTGGGTAAAAATTGAAGAAACTAAATCTTGGTTTTTGAAATGAAAATTTGGGGATTTGATGGCCCATTTGAACTGCGATTTTGATGAGTTTTATATGTACGGACTCGTGGCGAGACGAGGATTCCGGTGATATAAATTTTGTAATTTTTCGAGAAGCAGGCCCGGGGCTTGGGTTTTGCCAACTTCGTATTTTTGGGTATTTTTCGAGTTCTTTCTATTAGGTTATGACCCATTAGCTTATTATAACATATTCCTTGTGGTTTTTATCAGATTCCACACCCGAAGAGGTCGATTTGCGAGGAACCCGCAAGGCGAGCTAGGATTTTTCCCGGTTCGAGGTGGGTCATAGTTATGAGTGATATACTGAGGGTTTTGATACCCCGTATTTGCACTATGCAGTGCGATGTTGAGATGAGATACACGTCTTATAATGAGCGCGGTGATGTATCTACTGGGAAATCGGAGTTGGTCCATCCCGACTGATGATTTACTGAACTCCTTGACAGAGACTGAGCTTGTACTAGGTAAATTCGGGCTAGTTTGCATATTTGGGGTCTTGTGCCGATCTGTAGAACTTCTAGGGAGCATGTTGAGCTGAGTGACCTCACTTTACCTATTGGACACATACCATATGTATTGATTTTTTACTGTAAATCATGAAATAAACTGGACGTAGTAACTTGCACCCTAAATGAGCAATACCTAGGGTTAAATACCATGTTTTAGCTGAGTGGGCCCCAGAGGCTATGTCAATATTGACTGAGTGGGGTCAAGAACCCCGTAGTGAGGATATTTGATATATACTGGGTTGGAAGTACTCACTCTACTCCCTGCACCTTGTGTGCAGATCCAGGTACCTTAGAGCTGAGTTGCTATCGCAGCGAAGTTTCAGATTACTTTTTGGAGTCTGTCGAGATAGCTGCCTGGCTTCCGCAGGACCCGACTCCTCAACTATTTCTGTATTTTGTCATTTCTGCGTACTTAGATTATGATATTATTTTGTGTTATTACACTATTCTAGTAGAGGCTCTAGAATCATGACCCCCAGATCTGTGGGAGGTTGATATTACTGGAAATTTTAACAGTATTTGATTTTTTTTTCATGGTTATGTAGCATGAATTTTCATTATCATGCAATATATGGCTATTATCATTTGTTGTAATTGTACCAACGTTACTGTCTACTTTAAATTATTTTATGACTAATCTCTTCACTTGTGAACTATACTGAATTTATTATTGTCGTATCCATCGATTTTTCTTTGATTTTTCCCTATCTGGCTGTCAATTTTTTTATATAATATATTTTACTTGACTTCTAAATTGGATGAAGTAACACCATTCTTTTCCCCCCTATTAGCATTGCAACTTGCTCCCTTCACGCTCTCTTTCGTTTTCTTGAGTCAAGAGTCTACAAAAAAACATCTTCTCTACTTTTTCGGAAGCTAGTAACGCAAATCTTGAACGACGATAAGTCAGACAACAAAAGAGAAATTTACCAAAAGAGACACAAACATTTCACGTGGTTCGGTCAACTGACCTACGTCCACCGCGGAGATGAGCAATCTACTATAATTAAAAGAGAGTACAAAATATCGAGAGAACAACCTCACGATGAAGTAAACACAAGTGACTCACTAACACTTGTCCTGGAAATTTCTCCCCCTAAACAAGACTCTCAAGCCCCCTATGGCTACATTATGGATGCTGCTGAATGAGAAAGACGGATCCGCTATTTATTAAAGTCCAAACTTTTTCCTACAAGAAAAAGGACTAGCCAAAGATGGAGAATTTATAATTCTTCTACAAGAAGAAAACCCCAGTAAGGTAATTATATTGCCATTTCCTTTAACGAATAGGAAAACCAAATATAATAAGAAAATTATGACAAACACCTAACAAACATTACCCTTCCCATACTTTACTGATGAAATTTTAAGGGGTTGTTGGTATTGTTGTTGTCGTCTCTGGGCTCTGACTTGATTAATTTTTCTTCAACTGATAATGTTAATTGTTTTTAAACATATAGTGTATTTTAGAACTGGAGATTTTAACTGGAAAAAAATGTAATGAGTTGTTCCTTTCTTCCTTTCAAAGGATTGGCCATTTGATAATGAGTTTAAATTGTAAGATTGTCTATATCACTATATGTTTTCTATCACTGCATTGTTACTTGAGTCATTTTTTATTTTCCTTTTTCTTCTTTGTATTTGGTTCTAAGGGAAACAGCCAAATTAATTATTTTTACATATAAGAAATTCGAACATAACACACAATAGATTTGTATATGGTCATTTATATTTCTTTCATTTAAATTATAAGTGGGCATAAGAGACCATTTCCTTATTTCATCCATAGTGAAAAGTAACGGTTCATGCACGGTCCTCTAATTTTTTTTTTAATAATAATTGTAATAGAATAAGTTCAATATATAGTTACTTAAAAAATAATATATAAAATAGATATAAAAAAAATTGGGTATCAACAGCTGCCCCTCTTTATCCGGGAAGGATAAAAGAATTATCGGGTAAAGATATGATGGCCAATTTTTTACCGAACGAAATGATTTGAAGAAGATAGGCCGCGCCCTGACTTCTGAGCTGCCTACATATCCCTGGTTTTACAAGAATCAGGCCATATGTAGTTCAGGATCCTCTTAGCAGAGTATGCCGACAGATATTTTCCAAGAACGGACGCAAAGTTTGGTCAGGGTGAATAAAAGGATTACATGAGTAGTTAAGTCTGATGTGGCTGCGAGAATGCAGTTGAAATATTGTCTTAATTAAACTATTATTTGCACAAACATAACATTTTCTATTATATATGATTCTGTTTGTTGGACTTTTAAGCCATTAGGCTTTCAAGTAGAAGAATTGTGAATTGGAAATGGAGGGAAAAATGAAAATTGGCCAAATACATACACAGTCCTTTAAACTTGACTCAATATTTTATTTTGGCACTCTAACTAACTCTTGTTCCATTTTGACCCCAACTCCATATTTGTTGTTCCACTTTAACTCAAAATCTCACTAGATTTAGTGTATGATTTATCTCCCCCTTTAGGTGCGTGAGGGACCATTTCTCAGCCAAATTTCCATGGCTAAATATATACACAGTCCATTAAACTTGGCCCAATTTATAATTTTGCACTTTAACACAACCATGTTCCATTTTGGACTTCCAACCCCATTTCTTTTGTTCCACTTTGACACAAAAATAGACTATTTTTCATACTCCCAACGTGGAGACGGATCCAGAATTTAAATCATATAGATTCAGTTATGGGCTTATATCTAATTCTTTTTATAATTTTAATGAATTTTACATACCAATTTTTACTCCGCATAAAAATTTATCGGTTCAGTTGAACCCGTAGTTATTATTGAAAAAATATATATAAAAATATTTTTTCCACAGGAGAGGGTAGAAAAAACAAAAAAATAATAATTTGAAACTTCAAAATAATGCGGGTGGTGGGGGTAGCAACTGATTATTTTTCCGCACTGTATTTTTGCATGGGATAAAAAGTTTTGCGTCAAAGTGGAACAAAAGAACTCATTATATTTTTAAATATTATCGTTTCATATTTTTTTTATATTTTTAATAAATTTTTACATACATATTTTTACTCCACGTCGAAAGTTATGGGTTTAGTTGAACCCCGTAGTTATTAATTAAAAAATATATATATAAATATTTCCCACCAGAATGTGGGCAAAAAAACGAAAAAACAAAATAATTTGAAATTACAAAAAACAAAATTAAAAAAAGTTTTTTTTGGGGGGGGGGGGGAGGGGGGGTTGATGACCCGGCCCATCATCATGTGAGTTACCACCCCGTTTTTTTGTTTTATGTTTCTTTATGTTTCATCATATGTGTTTGTAGACTTTGAAGTGAGTCGGTAAGGGTTTTGTCGAAATTGAGACAATTAGTCTCTTTAAGAGAAGGCTAGTTTGGAAAAGTCAATCGGATGTTGACTTATGAGTTATGAGCTCGGAATGGATTTCTGAAGATTTGTCTAGTTTGGGGTGGTGATTTATAACTTGGGAGTGAAAATAGAACTGAATTTGGAGGTCCGATGTAGAGTTAGGCTTGAATTGGCTAAGTTGATTTTTTGGTGAATTCCAGTTGATAGGTGAGATTTTGATCCGGGGTCGGAACGGAATTTCGAGAGTTGCTGTAGCTTTATTGGGTGATTTTGGATACGTCTGCAAATTTTGAGGTCAATCGGACGTCGTTTAGTCGGGTTTTTGATCGAATGTAGTTTCGGAAGTTATAGTTGAAACATAAGCATGAATCCGTCATGATTTGATGATTTTTCTGTTGTTAGTCGTGTTTTTATGATTGGAACAAGTTCTTATGATGTTTTGGGGGTATGTTGGTGCATTTGGTTAAGGTCCCGAGCGGCTCGGGATGGTTTCGAGTTGTTATCAGAGAGCGTTTGCATGGTTGAAAGTTGCAGATTGAGGTTCAACAGTTGCAGTTCTATGCGATTGCATAGGGCCACTGTGATCGCATAGAAGGTAGGGTTTGGGTCCTATATTTCTGTTGTGCGATTGCGTAAGTGTCTATGCGATCGCATAGTATTGGAAAGTAGTCTTATGCGTTCGCAGAGGAAAGGATGCGATCGCGTAGTTGGAGGCCTGGGTTCATGGCGATCACATGGGATATATTGCGGTCACATATGAGGAAAATTGGACGGTTTGAATTTGTGCTCTGCGATCGCAAGCCAAGAGTTGTGATCGCATAGAGGAGATTTCACCTGGACAGAAGATTTTTATTGAAAAATTTCAGTCGCGAACCTATTATTATATCCTCCATTTTTGCACCACCTTGAGAGCTTGTTGGTAGATTTTGAAGGGGATTTCTACGGGAAGTGATAGGAGGTAAGTCTCGTGGCCTAAATACGTCATTTAATCGAAGAATCATCCATTAATTCTCTGAAATTTGGATAAAAATTGAAGAAACTAATGCTTGGTTTTTGAAATGAAAATTGGATATTTGATGGCCCATTTGGACTGCGATTTTGATGAATTTTATACGTACGGACTCGTGGCGAGACGAGGATTCCGGTGATGTGAATTTTATAATTTTTCGAGAAGCGAGCCCGGGGCTCAGGTTTTGCCAACTTCGTGTTTTTGGGTGTTTTTCATGTTCTTTCTATTGGGTTATGACCCATTAGCTTATTATGACATATTCCTTGTGGTTTTTATCAGATTCAACAACCGAAGAGGTCGATTTGCGAGGAAAGCACAACGCTATCTAGGATTTTGGCCGGTTCGAGGTGAGTAATAGATATGAATGATATACTGAGGGTTTTGAAACCCCGTATTTGCACTATGCAGTGCAATGTTGAGATGAGATACGCGTCTTATAATGAGCGTGGTGATGTATATACTGGGGACTCAGACTTGGTCCATCCCGACTGATGTTTTACTGAACTCCTTGACTGAGACTGAGCTTGTACTAGTATAATTTGGGCTAGTTGCCATGTTTGGTGCCTTGTGCCGATCTGTAGAACTCCTAGGGAGCATGTTGAGCTGAGTGACCTCACTTTACCTATTGGACACATACCATATGTGTTGATTTTTTACTGTAAATCATGAAATAAACTGGACGTAGTAACTTGCACCCTAAATGAGCAATACCTAGGGTTAAATACCCTGTTTTAGCCGAGTGGGCCCTAGAGGCTAAGTCAATATTGACTAAATGGGGTCAAGAACCCCGTAGTGAAGGTATTTTATATATTCTGGGTTGTAAGTACTCACTCTACTCCCTGCACCTTGTGTGCAGATCCAGGTACCTCAGAGCTGAGTTGCTATCGCAGCGGAGTTTCAGAGTATTTTTTAGAGTCTGTCGAGATAGCTGCCTCGCGTCCGCAGGACCCGACTCCTCCATTATTTCTGTATTTTGTCATTTCCAACGTACTCAGATTATGATATTATTTTGTGTTATTTCACTATTCTGGTAGAGGCTCTACCACTCATGACCCCCAGATCTGTAGGAGGTTGCTATTACTGGTTGTTGGAATATTTTCTATATACAACTGCTAAATTTCAGATTTTCTCTCGTTACTAATGATTTTGAATTAAGGATGTTATCTTACAGCTCAGAACGCGAGTGTGATTGATCAGGCTTGCCTAGCAATGTGCTGGGCGCCATCACGACCGGGTTGTGGTCGTGATAGGGGGTCAGTGGGAAGGGGGTGGGGGTACCAGCTGTGTATTTTCACGCGCTACATCTTTACCTGGGGGGGGGGGGGGGATTTTGTGTTAAAGTGAAACAAAAAAATGGAGTTGGAGGGCCAAAATGGAATAAGAGTTAGTTAGAGTGCCTAAATGAAATATTTGGCAAAGTTTAATGGGCTGTGTGTATTTGGTCATGAAAATTTGAAAAAGTGAACTTTTGTCTTGCACTTTGTCCCACATTGGTGAGGGACAATTACTTTTATGTGCTTATATATAGAATCACTTCTTAAAGCTCTTAAAAGGAGTTGAAGAGAATGAACCGTCGCGTCGCTCGCTCGCTCGCTCGGATTTGGATTTGGATTTGTCAAATGATCGATGGATAAGATTATTTTTTGGACAAAATTTATTTAGTTATTTAATAATTAATTAAATACCAGATCACTGCTGAAGAATCAAAAGCATAGTCTGGCCGCGGTCCTGGTATAACCGCGGTAGGACCGCGCCAGAACCCTCCTGAAGATTCAGAGAGCCTCTCCGACCGCGGTTACGCCAGGACCGCTGTATGACCGCGGCAGGCCATGTCAACTTCTGAAAAGGCATCTTTTCCATACGTCTCTTCTGATACACACATGAAAAACACTCCAGAACTTCCTTCTTTATGATATTATTGCATTCTAATTCGCAGTCTATCTCTCTCAAATTCATAAGTTTGATTTTGCTCCCTTCTTTGAGTTTGTTGGTATCCTGCAGTTTGTATTGCCACTATTGCAGGAAGGTTTATTCCGTTTTATCCTGGGAGGATTTAATCCATTGCCTTGGCAACGTGTGAGGGGATTAAAATTCCTTAAGGACGCACAAAACAGTTGTGGACTCAGAACATTTCTGATTCTTTACTGTTTTTCCAGATTTCTTTATTCTTCTAACAGTTTTTTGAATTTTTGCTTAACACAGTAACACTCAAGTGTTCAATAATCTACTCTGTCACGTTAAAAAAGTTAGGGGTTAATAGCATTTTTGCCTCTTTTTTCCATGTTCCTCTTGTTTAATTATGTTAAAAGTTGTAATGCCATAGTTTTGTTATATACTACCCAGCCTTGGATGTTCACAGTTAAAATAATTAATTAAAATTGTATTGGGCAAATTTGGTTCACTATCTCATGCTATCTACGCACGTCCTTAACATAGAGACCGGCCCAACTGAGGCCGACTCGAGTAAGGTAGACCCCAGTAGGTGGATGGACCGAGTGACATGACTCAAGACGACGTCTTTTGAAGCTCTGACTCTTCCGTACAATGAGACTACCAACCTCTGTACTTTTCTTTGATTATTTCGAGGAAGGTCCCTTAATATATAAATGGGGCTTTCCCTTTGTAAAGGCTCATGTGTATTTTGCTACTCAGAATATACAACTCTCTCTCTACCTTGTGCCAAGATTAATACTTGTTGTATTGTTCTTACATCTCAAGATATCTACATTATTATCACCGAGCTTAGCTACACGATACTCTAAAATTCATATTACGCTTGATTCCAATCAACCCTTGTTTATTTTTGATTGCTCTTGAGCTTAATAAGTATCTACACTACGTTTTAGCCAAACAATTTGGCGCCATCTGTGGGGATTTCGTGAACCAAAGTTGTAGGTTGCTTCTAGAGATCCCTTAAAACCACTTTCTACAACCTATAATGGATGAAAACAATGCAAGAATGAAAGCTATCGTGGATGTGAGAGCCGATCTCATGGGCCCTCTCAACACAACTGCTGAAGGGGATGCTCTACACGCAACCCCTAGTACTCTGATAAACGTGGAAAAGCCTCCTTCCCCTTCTGAAGATCTGGTGGTTCCACGAGAAAAAGAGACTTCTACATCTACAACTAAAGAAGCACCTCCAGAGGTAAAGAGGTTTCTGGAAGAGTGGTTGACAAACGCTCTGAGTAGTTTAGTTGGGAAGCCACCCTAAAACTCTAGATGCACACCAGTGACAAACCATGTTGTAGCCGAAGATGAATTCGAGTTCACACGAACAAACAACCTGCCCGTCGATGCTCAAGACCATGGGAGGACACTCACAGCCATCCTAACAAATATGTAGGAAATCGAAAACGAAAATAGGTCGCTCCGCGACCAGATGAAGGAGCACCAAGAAAGAGTGGACAAGATCCCGGGTGCGCCTAATCTGCTGCAAAAGCGAGACGTGGGGAGGTTCGCTGAACAACCCTACACAGAAGGAGCTGCACCACACCCCATCCCATAGACCTTCAAAATGCCCCCTACTTGAAGGTATATGACGGGACCTCAGATCCTAAGGACCATCCGATTCACTATATCACGACAGTCAAAGGTAACGATCTATCAAAGGAGCAGGTACCATCCGTACTTCTGAAGAAGTTCAGGGAAATGCTAACAAGAGGGGCTCTATACTCTCAGCTGCCGGCCAAAAGCATTTCCACGTTCGAGGAAATGGCAGAAAGCAGAAGTACGGGTCAACGACATCTTTGTTGTTCGACATGCCTCAGCAGAAGGGCTTAGAGAGTTCTTAGCCAAGTTCAACGGGGTCAGAATGATCCGACCAAACGTGTCAAAAGGCATGGCAGTCGCAACTTTTCAGAACGGACTCAGCAGGGAAGGTTTACGAGCAACTAGGAAACTGCTTAGCCATCTTATGAAATATCCCCCCACCACCTGGGAAGAAATTCACAATGCCTACTTTGCCGAATTACATGGAGATGACAACAACCTTAATGGCCCGACCCGGCAGATAATAACGGTGCACCCAGAAATCTGAATAGACCGACGCAACGAGGTATGACAAAAACAAGTCCCAGGCCTCAACAGGGAGATGCACCAACCGTAAATCAGATCTCCACATCCGACAAGGCACGCGGACGCCTTACAACGACATGTCACCCCACTGAGGAATGACAGAGGTATGCCTCATTTACTATCTGCACATAACTTTTGTGTATCTCCTTCAGAAGTAGTGTACGCACTGGAGAAGTTAGGAAACAAAGTACAATGGCCAGCGAAGATGAAGTCCGACCCCGCCACCACAAAATCAAATGCCCTATGTGAGTTCCACAAGGAACGGGGGCGCAGAACCGAAGACTGCACAAGTCTCCGGCAGGAGGTGGTCCGGATGTTGAACCAAGGATTCTTCAAAGAACTTCTCAGCGACAAAGGAAAAATCAACTTCACACGCGGGGGGGGGGGGGGGGGGGGGGATAACCTCACGGCCCGCCAAGGCCGCACTCACCAACACGCACCATACATATGATCATTAGGGACGGCAATGACTCCGCGATCAACCATGTCAAATTCACCACCACTCACAAATTAAAGCGAACCATCGCTCACGAACAGCATGACGACTTCGAAGATAGTATCACCTTCGATAAGTCTGATACAAACGGTATGTTTTTTCCCCATTATGATGATTTAGTTATTACTTTACACATAGTATATACTGACGTTAAAAGGATTATGGTCGACGATGGCAACGACGCATGTATCATTCATCCAAGAGCCCTTGCACTAATGGGACTCGAGGATAAGATAATTCCACATTGTATAACACTAACTGGTTTTAACAATGCAGTGGAAAGAACCTCTGGGGAGGTAACGCTGCCCGTTCTGGCAGGAGGAGCTACGATGGAAATCACTTTTCACGTAATGAACCAAGAAACGACATACAACACCATCATCGGACGTCCATGGATACATGCCATGAGGGTAATCCCCTCTAGTTTCTATCAAGTGATCAAATTCCCTACCCCATGGGCGGTGTACAACAAACGGGGCAAGCCGTGTACCGCCCAAGAGTGTTATAAAATAGATCAAGATTACACACACACCAAACAACTCAAAGGAGCGAGTGCGGAGGCATATCAATCAGCCTTGTCGGGGACTAAGGTCCACCCGACAGAGGATGCCATCCAAGATCCCGACGACGTTGAGGCTAACAAGGCCACGGCCGAAGATCTCGACCCCGTCCAGCTGAGCAACAAAGATTCCACAAAGAAGGCTTATATAGGCCACGGCCTTTCAAATTCAAGTAAGTATCGTGAATTTCTATCTAACCATGCAGACCTATGTGCTTTTCCATGCAGATATGCCATGGATTCCACGAGAAATTGCCTCCCACAAACTGAATGTCGATCCGCTACACCCGCCCGTGTGGCAAATGAGGAGAACATTCAATGCCGCCATCAACTAAGCAGTAAGTCAAGAAGTAGACAAGCTGCTGGCGAACGGTTCCATTAGGGAGTCCAAGTATCCGGAATGGGTCGCCAACGTTGTAATGGTCAAAACAAAAAAATGGGAAGTGGTAGATGTGCGTGGATTTCACCGACCTAAACAAAGCATGTCCAAAAGATTCGTTTCTACTGCCCCACATCGACGAATTAATAGACGCAACGACAGGGCATGAGTTGTTAAGCTTCCTGGATGCGTACTCCAACTACAATCAAATCATGATGGCCGAGGAAGATCAGGAGAAAACAACCTGCATCACTCACCAGGTAACATACTGCTACAAGTTAATGCCTTTCGAGCTCAAGAATGCGGGGGCCACATACCAGAGGCTGGCGACTACGATGTTTAAAGAGCAACTCGACAAAGTGATTGAGGTCTATTTTGACAGCATGCTATTGAAGTCGTCAAATAAAGAGGACCATCTCGATCACTTGAAAGAATCCTTCAAAATAATAAGAAGGCATGGTATGAAACTGAATCCTGAAATATGTGCCTTCGACGTAGCCTCGGGAAAGTTTCTGGGGTTTCTGGTGTCACAAAGGGGCATCAAAGTCAACCCAGACCAAATCAAGGCCATACAAGCCATCCTAGAAATTCTAAACAGCAAAAAACAAGTGCAAAAGCTGACAGGTCGAATAGCCGCCCTCTCCAAGTTCATCTCACGCTCCTCCGACAGGTGCCATAAATTCTTCGGTGTATTGAAAAAGACCAGGGAATACAATAGAACGAGGAATGCATCGACGCCCTGAGGAGTTTGACGACATATCTGTCATCGCCACTCCTACTAGTCAAATCCAACCCAGGTGTACCGCTGTTGGTGTACTTAGCCTTATCGGAAGTCGCGGTCAGCGTCATTCTAGTGCGCGAAATTAAAGGTACGCGATTTCCTATTTATTACATTAGCAAAACTTTAGTGGACGCCAAAACCCAGTACCCAAACCTTGAGAGGCTTGCGTTGGCACTCGTAGTAGCTTCACGAAAGCTACGACCCTATTTCCAGTGCCACCCCATAAGAGTAGTAACGACTTTCCCTTTAATGAGTGTATTACACAAGCCCGAACTCTCAGGTCGGCTCGCCAGATGGGCCGTTGAGCTCAGCGAACATGATATCACAAACCCTCCAAGGACCGCCATCAAGTTGTAGGTCCTAGTAACTTTATTGCCGACTTCAGTGCGAAAATCCTACCAAAGGCAGAACTTGAGGCACAACGTTTATCCTCCAAAAATGACCTATGGGTCCTTTATACGGATGGCGCCGCTGATGTGGGGTGATTTTACCACTCATTTTAGCCTCTTTACTTTAGCTTTTATGTCGTATTAAGTATGAAATGAGGTTGTTTATAGTGGTTATTATGAGATTTTCAGGTACATGATGCTATGAAGTTGTTTGCATTGAAGTGAAATAGAATTGAGCATTTCCGCTTATTCGGATTATTGATCGCCTACGCGGATTTGGAGGAACAGGAAGGAAATGCTTCTGCGGGATCGCAGAAGCGGTCAGCTATCCGCTTTTGCGGCCTGTGCTGTACTTGAAGGATCCGCTTTTGCAGTTGGTTTTCCGCTTCTGGGGAACCGCATCAGCTGTCACTTTACCGCAAAAGCAGAAGTCGAGCACACAGCCTGGGGCAGATTTGGCATTTCACATATTCTCACCCAAAATGATTTTTATACTCGTCCAAGCAGACATTTAGAAGATCTTTGGCTTATTTTCAGTCTCTTAGACTAGAAAGAACAAGTTGGAAGCTAGGGTTTTGGACAAACACACTTGGGTTTTGTTGATTTCAAGCTTTTGGTTAAGGTTTTCTTACCCATTTATGTTTGTTTCTTCATTTCCTTGCTTTATATTGAATATTTAAGTGTGTAATATTTTATCCAACACTTGAATCTTATTTATGGGAATATTCATAATTAACGTGCGGATTTTATACCTTGTTGTGATTATGTATTGAATGATTTTTCTTTATTTATGAAGTGAGTTGTTGTTTCTTTAATTATTCTTGTACTTTAATTCTTCCGAAGGGATTATCTAACCCTAGGACTCTCCCATGAACTCCGAATTAATTTTGGATAAAATAGTTTGGAGTTAGGAAAGATTAATTAACAAGAACTTGAGGCGTAAGGTGCAAAGAGTAAAGTGGGTACTCCAACTCAGTGAGTAAAGAAGGTGAATAAGAACTGTGAAGTAAGAAATCACGTAAAGAAAATTAACATGCTGTATAGAAGCAGTATAGAGCCTTTTAAGGAAAGAGCAATGAACCTGTGAAATCTTTTAGAAACATCTTAGCACAGCTTAAACTTCATTAAAATGACTTTTTCAACAGTTATGCAAATAAATGTAAAGCAGTTAGTGCAGATAAGCACAAAAATTCTCCCCTCATGCGCAAATACTGCAGATAAGCACAGAAATTCGCCCCTCGGGCGCAAATACCATAGTATGTTAGCTAAAATAAAAAGTAAATATGAAAGATGAATACATAAAGGTTCACCCCTCGGGCACAAGGTCAAAAACTCAGCCCCTCGAGCACAATATCTCAGAACAATACCAGCCCTCGGGCAATCACATGGAACGGTACCAGTCCATCGGGCAATCACATAGAACAATACTAGCCCTTCTGGCTATCACATGGAACAATATCAGCCCCTAGGACTATAACTCACATCACAATGGGTACCCGTGCTCACTGGGGGTGTACAGATTCCGGAAGGGGCCCCTTACGGCCCAAGCGCAATATCAAGCCATCTTGTGGCATCAAATCTAGGTACTCAACCTCATATCACTCAAGCTACCTCGTGGCGTATATATATATATATATATATATATATATATATATATATATATATATATATATATATATATATATATATATATATATATCTCAGGCCCTCGTCCTCATAAACAATATCAAGAAGCCACATCGTGGCGTATATATATCAGGCACTCGGCCTCAAATCAGTATCAGTGTTTCATCGCAACTAGGCCCTCGGCTTTACTCAGTCAAAAATACTCACAAGCCCCTCGGGCATTAGTAAAACAGTATTTCTCAACCAAAAATATCATTTAAAATATCATTTAAGTCTCAAAATCGAATAAAAATGGTTGAGTAGTATAATGGTGGAAAATAACATGACTGAGTTCAATTAAGTCAAAATAGTAAGGAAATAGTTATAAAAATCCCTGAAGGGTTAAAATAGTTGGCACAAAGCCCAAATATGACAATTAGCCCAAATTATGATGATAATAATTAAGTTTCATTCAAATATACAGTAAAATCATCAATCAGGACGGACCTGTCACTATCCCCAATAGTATATGACCCCACGCTCGTCACCAAGCATGTGCCTCACCTCAATATAGAACTGTGATGCGCAAATTCGAGATTTCAAACCCTTACAACATCATCTACAATCATTGCTCACCTCGAACCGGCAAAAACTCTAGCTCGCAATGACGTTGCTCCTAAAGTAAGCCTCTACATGCGTCGAATCTATCCAAAATCATAACGAACATGTCACAATATGCTAAGGGAAACAAGCCCAAGCAAAAAACAATCGAAAATATCGAAAATCTTGAAATTAGCAAAATCCGAGCCCCAGGTTTACTTCTCGAAACTCAAACATTTTCACACCATTAGATTCCTTATCTCCCCAGGAGTTCATACATATCAAAAGTCCAATTTCTCAAGCCCTAATTTTTCAGTTTTTGGCTTAGTTTTTATGATTTTCTTGGTAAATTCACATAATAATAGACTATTGAGTTCAAAATCCTACCTCCGGGTGATTCCCCGAATCCCTCTTTAATCCTCTTCAAAAAGCTTCAAAATCGAGCAACAATGAAGGAACCTAGCCTTAAATTCGTGAAAATAAGCTTTTAAAACATTTTGCGCAGCTCTCACTTATACTTAATCACGATTGCAGATAACCCCTCCCAATCATGAAGCACAACCCACAATTTACACTAAGCGATCGTGTATACCCTTATGTGAACGCGATGCTCAGAATCTTCAAACTGCATCGCGAATGACACCATGTGACCACGATTCACAACAACATAAACCTACGCGATCGCGACTCTATCTACGCGAATGCGAAGAGAAATCTGGATGATCTCCGAAATAACTCTACGCGATCGTGAGCTTTTTCACGCCATCGCGACGAGGAAACACCTGCAATTGAACTGAAGCCAAAACCTGCAATTTTCTGAAATTTTCCCAACATGAAATGGTCTGATTGACCATTTGAAACTCACCCGAGGCCCTCAGGACCTCAACCAAACATGCCAACCTATCCCATAACATTATTCAAACTTTTTCCAATCTTCGGAACGCTCAAAAATATATTAAAACTCCAAATTCGCATCTGAATCAAGCCTAAGAATCCCAAAATCTCCTAGATTACGCTTTTGATTAAAAACCCAACCAAACCACGTCCGCATGACCAGAAATTTTGTACACACATCCCTAATGACACAACAAAGCTACGACAACTCTAAGAATTTCATTCCGACCTCCATATCAAAATCTCACGTATCAACAGGAAAACGTCAAAATCTCAATTTCGTTAATTCAAGCATAAACATTCCACGGACTTCTAAAATGCATTCAGATCATGCTCCTAAGTCCCAAATCACCTAACAGAGCTAACCAAATCATAAAAACTCTGATCCGAGCTCATATACAAACAAGTCAAATCTTGGTCAACCTTTAAAATTTCAAGCTACAACCTGAAAAATATTCTTCTAAATTCGTTCTGGTTTCCCTGAAAACCTAAACCAACGATTTACCCAAGACATAATACATCACACGGAGCTAATCATGTCCGAAATCTAGCGATCAAAGTGCAAAAGCTCAAAACGACCAGTTGGGTCGTTACACAACATAACCAGTGTAAAATATCTCCCTTATAAGCTTCATTTTTTGGTGATTTCATTTATTTATTAGTTATAATTATCTAAATTAACAGCTCTTTTCGGGAAAGATTGTTCTGATTCTTTATATATTAAATATTGATTAAAAATGATGAGAACTTTGACGCTGGGTCTCATACTCAATCAATGACCACAAAATAAATAAATAAATAAATAAATAAATGACGGTTAACTCGTATTGCTCATACATCTGGAGATAATTACACTATATTATTTTTGTGGGAATCATTGAGATAATGACTGATAAACATTGCCTGTTTATTTCAGTTAAACAATATAATTAGTTAATTAACTTCTTAAATAGGACTACAATAAAATAGATTCTGAGGAGGTTGATGTCACTTTCTCAATATAGAAAGATCTGTGGTCTTTTAAGAGTGGAATTAATAATCATCTTTTTGCCCAGCCTATCATAGTTCTCATCATCATCATAATCCAATAAAAATTTTAAATTAATTAATGCTTTATTATTTTTAAATATATCACTTAAATGTATACTTGGGCATAGTTAGTTATCATCTCACTATCGCATTTTTTATTTTTACATATCATTACGAGCTACATCATCCTATATACTCTAAATTATAACAAATTAAAAGCCTCAGCACTCAAATTTTGAAATAAAATAAATCATGAGAATGAAAGTTAGTGGAAAGAAGGAGATGACGGAAGATGTACTCAAATTCTATTTTGAAATTTGCAAGTGCAAAGATAATTAATATATTTGATACTACATTCGGATAAGTTTTTATTAGGTCGAGATCGCATTCATAAATGCATACATCCTCTAGTGATTGAGGACGAATACGAAATTATTTGTTAACGATAAAGGGCTTAATGGACTAAAAGTATAATAACAGGCGAAGCTGAACAATCCAGACAATAAAAAGGTAAATTGGAATATTTTCCCTAGGTTTAATCTTATCAAATTTCTACTTGTGCAAATTCTTGATGATATATATCTCACGAAAAAAATATTGATGATGTGTAGGGTTAAATTTGGTTCATAACGTCTCTATGCTATGTGGGCACGTCCCTTATAATAAGGACGGTTCAAGTAAGAACACCGCCCAAGTTGGTGAAGAAGAAGTGATGTCGTTTAGGGCCTGACCTTTTTACTCAGTGGAAGCCACCAACTTTTGCACTTTTTGATTATTTCGAGGAAGCTCTCCTACTCCTACTATATAAAGGAAACCTTCACATTGTAATAGGCGTCATTGTTATTCTCGAATAATACAACTCCCCTCTCTATCTCTATCTCTTTCTTGGTTTTCCAACCATTGCTTCTCTCTTAAGCTATGTCAATTTTTCTAAATACTTTCGGATCTACTAAAATTTTTGAAGCGATAATCATCTCTTGGGCTTATTATATTTGATTACAATTTAGCGTTATATATTTTCGATTGTTTTTAAGCTTAATAAGTACGAGTATAATTTTTTAGCTAAATAATTTGGCGTCCTCTGTAGGGATCAAAACTATAGTTTGTACATAGGGAACAATCAAAAACACTTCTCTACAACACAAAAACGAAAAATGGCTGATAACAATACAAGAATGAAAACAATAGAAGATGTTGCAACCAATCTCATCGGTCCTCTCAACGAAGCCGACAAAGAGGGGGTTTTGATTGCAACCCCTAGCACCATTACAAGCGGAGAAATCCCACCTCCACCACCCAAAGATCTAGCGATCTTGCGGGAAAAAGGCGCTTCTACATCGGCAACCGAAGAAGCATCCCCAGATGTCAGGAAACTACTAGAAGAATGGTTAACAAGCACTCTAAGTGGCTTAGTTAAAAAGTCACCCCAGAACAATGTCGGATGCACACCGACAATAGATCTTGCTGCAGTCGAAGAAGAACCCACGATCGCACGAGAAAACAATACGATCATCGATACTCGAGCCAACGGTGGCACGCTCGCAGCCATCCTCAAGAAGATAGAGGAAATGGAAAACAAAAACAAGTCACTGACCAGATGAAAGAACACCATGAGAGGGTGGACAAGATCCCTGGTGCTCCCAAACTGCTGCCAAAGCGTGATGTGGGGAGGTTTGTTGAACAACCCTACACGGAAGAGGCTGCACCATGCTCCAACCCAAAAAGCATCAAAATGCCTCCTTATTTGAGAGTGTACAATGGAACTACATATCTCGAAGACCACTTAATCCACTACGCCATTTCCATAAAAGGTAACGACTTATCGAAAGAACAGGTACCGTCTGTGTTGCTGAAGAAGTTCGGCGAAACACTGACAGGAGGAGTACTGACCTTGTATTCCCAGCTACTGGCCAAAATAATTTCTATGTTCGAGGAAATGGGGGACAAGTTTGTCACCGCCCATGCAGTAGAAAAGAAAGCAGAAGTAAGGGTTAACGACTTCTTCGCCGTCGGCAAATCGAAGGAGAAAGACACAGGGACTTCCTATCCAGGTTTAACAGAGTAAGGATGAGCCTACCAAACGTGTCGGAAGGCATGGCGGTCGCTGCTTTCCAGAAAGGGTTAAGTAGGGACGGCTCGATGTCAACCAAAAAACTAATAAGTCGTCTCATGAAGTACCTGCCCACCACATGTGAAGAGATTCACAACGCCTATTCTGCTGAGGTACGGGCAGATGAGGACGACCTCAACGAGCCGACCCAACGTTTAACAATAGTACACCAAGAGATCAAGAGGGACCGATGCAATTAAGGACGACGCGAATAATTCCCATGTCCGAATAGGGAGAGACACCAATCCTACACCAGATCCTCTCACCCACTGCCACCCAGGCACGAGGACGCACTACTGCGACATGTCGCTCCACTACGAAATAGTAGAGGTATGCCCATTTTATTATCTTCCTATAATTTTTGTGTGTCCCCTTCAGAGATAGTGTACGCACTTGAGAAGCTAGGAAACAAGGTGCAATGGTCGGCAAAGATGAAGTCGGACCCCATCACTAGAAATCCAACGCCTTGTGCGAGTTCCACCAAGAGCGAGGGCATAAAATCGAAGATTGTATAGGCCTACCGAAAGAGCTGGTCAGGATGTTGAACCAAGGGTTCCTGAGAGAGTTTCTTATTGACAAAGGAAAAATCAACTTTGCACGTGGACAAGAGCAGCACCACAGTCCACCAAAGTTGCCTTCACCAACACGCACGATCAACATGATCATTGGAAATGGCGATGACTCGGTGATCAATCACGTCAAGTTCACCACTACACACAAGCTGAAGCGAACTATCACCCATGAACGGTTGACGACTTCGAAGATAGTATCATCTTCGATAATTCTGATGCCGACGGTTTGTCTTTCCTTCATTACGATGCTTTAGTTATTACTTTAGGTATCGCAGATATGGATGTTAGAAGAATTATGGTCGATGATGGTAGAGGCGCCTGTATTATCCATCCGAGGGTCCTCGTACTAATAGGACTCAATGATAAGATAATACCACGCCTCCGAGGAGATATCACTACCTGTCCTAGCAGGAGGGGTCACGCTAGAAACAACTTTCCACGTGATGAACTAGGAAACGACATACAACGCCATCATCGGACGGTCGTGGATACACGCCATGAGAGCGGGCCCATCGAGCTTTTACCAAATGATCAAATATCCCACCTTGTGGGGAGTATTCAGCATTCTAGGAGAACCTCGCACCACCTAGGAATGCTATAAAATAGCTCAATATTGTGCCTACACCAAGAAGCTCAAAGGGGTGAGCATAGACGCATAACAATCAGCTATGTCGGGAACTAAAGTCTACCTGACAGAGAACCACCATTAAAGACACCGATGTCGTAGAAGCCTGCAAGGCTACAGTCAAAGATCTCGATCCAATCCAACTGGACAACGATGGCCCTAATAGGAAATCATACATCGGGCACGGTCTCTCAAATTCAAGTAAGTACTGTAAATTTTAATCTAACCATGCAGACCTGTTTGCTTTTTCCCATTCAGATATGATGGGGATCCCGCGAGAAATCGCCACTCACATGCTGAACGTCGACCCTCTACACCCGCCCGTGCGGCAAATGAAAAGAAAATTCAACGCACCTATCAACAATGGTCAGCGAGGAAGTGGACAAACGTCTTGCTAACGGCTCCATCAGGGAATCGAAGTATCCCCAATGGCTCACTAATTTCATCATGGTTAAGAAGAAGAATGGGGAGTGGAGAATGTGTGTACACTTCACCAACTTGAATAAGGCGTGCCCAAAGGACTCAATCCCACTGCCCCATATTGACAACCTGATAGACGCGACCGCGGGCATAAACTACTAGGTTTCCTAGACGCGTATCATTGGTTCTAAAATTTGGTATTTCTCATTACCTTGATCTTCATAGATATCAAGAGAGAATAAAGTAATCTTCGATTTCTTCAAAGAGTTTGACATATCTTCTTGATTGTGGACAATTTTTTGCGAAGTGTCCAATCTTATGGCAAATAAAGCATATGTTCTTCTTGAGAAAATTTCTTGGCCTTCTGCGCCTAAAATACTTTTTGCGTCTCTTGGACCTTGATTTTTCGTCTGGAATTCTTGGCCATCTGAACCTCCTAAATTTTCTCCTTTGCCTGGATGTGCGACAGGAACATCCTGATCCGGTGATTAGATCAGATTTCCAGCGAAAAAAGAACTTTCATCACCCACCAGGGGTCATATTGCTACAAGGTAATGCCCTTCGGGCTCAAAATGCAGGAGCCACAAACCAAAGACTAGTCACCAGAATGTTCAAAGAGCAACTCGGTAAGACCTGGAAGTCTATATCGATGATATGCTGATAAAATTGGCAAAGAAAAAAGACCATATCGACCACCTAAAAGAGGCCTCCGAGATACTGAGGAGGTACGGGATGAAGTTGAACCCCGAGAAATGCGCTTTCGGTGTAGCCTAAAGAAAATTCTTAGGATTCCTCATACCGCAACGAGACATCGAGGTCAACCCAGAGCAGACCAATGTGATAGATGCAATACCTGAGGTGTTGAGTAGCAAGAAGGAGGTACTGAAGCTTAATGGGCGCATAGACGCCCTACCCAGATTCATATCATGGTCATCTGATAGGTGCTATAGGTTTTTCAACGTGCTGAAAAAAGACCAAGGGTTGTAGTGGAACGAGGATTACATCGAAGCCTTGAGAAACTGGAAAACATACTTGTCTTTGCCACCCTTGTTGGACAATGCGAGCCCAGGAAAACCCCTGCTGGTGTATATGGTCGTATCTGAGGTCGCTGTCACCGACGTCCTAGTTTGCAATAACAAAGGTACAAAATCCCCTATCTATTACATTAGAAAAACATTAGTGGACGTCGAAACTAGGTACCCACACCTCGTGAGATTCGCATTGGCACTGGTCGTAGCTTCACGAAAGCTACAGCCCTATTTTCAGTGCCACCCCATAGAAGTAATGACGACCTTCCCATTAAGAAGCATTTTACATAAGCTTGAATTTTTGTGCCAGCTAGCAAGGTGGGCTATTGAGCTCAGCGAGCACGACATCTCGTATCTTCCAAGAACCGCCATTAGGTCGCAAGTTCTGGCCGATTTTGTAGATGAATTTAGCACGGAAATCCTGCTAAAAGCATAAAAAGGGGCACAACATGCCTCCACCAACAACGACATGTGGGTCCTCTACACTGATAGCACCGCCAATGCATCGGGATCGGGACTGGGACTCATCCTCAAGATCCCACGGGCGAAACAATTTGCCAGTCCATACGATGCCTTGAAATGACTAACAAAGAGGCCGAGTATGAGGCTGTTATTGCAGGCATGAAACTGGCCATCAAATATGGGGCTCACTGACTCATCCTCCAATGTGATTCCCAACTCGTAGTAGACCAAGTCGTTGGGACTTACCAGATCAACTGACAGAGACAGCAAAAGTACCAGTCAGAATCTACAGTTTAATAGCCAAGTTCAATGAAACGAGCTACGACCACTAAAAGCTTCAACAAAGAAAGCGTGGTCAAACTCTTCCACTCCGCCATCGATCACACCGAAGTATTCTCTTTAAATATGACTTGGGACTGGCACAACCAGTTTGTATCCTATCTACAGGACGGAACGTTGCCACCCGACAACACAAGAGGCAAAGAAACTCCGGATGCAAGCTGGTCGGTATTGCTTAATAAACAATGACCTCTACAAAAGAACGTTGGGCAAACCCTTGGCCAAGTGCCTAGGGCCGCACCAAAAAAGGCCGATAGTCGAAGAAGTACACGAGGGCCACTGCAGAGCTCACACAGGCAACCGCGCCCTCGTGCGATACGTCATGCGGGCCGGTTACTTCTGGCCTACAATGAAGAAGGAGGCAACAGAGTACGTCTGCCGATGCGAACAATACCAAAAATACGCCCCCATGATACACCAACCAGGAGAGACCCTCCATTCAGTCACCTCCCTATGACCTTTCATCAAATGGGGAATGGACATAGTAGGCACCCTACCCGCAGTAGGCGGAAAGGTACGATTTTTACTAGTTTTAACTGACTATTTTTCTAAGTGGGTAGAAGCAGGTACTTACGCACAAATACGCGAACAGGAGGTGATCTCCTTCATATGGAAAAATATTATATGCCGCTTCGAATTCCCTAAAGAAATCAGTTGTGACAACGGACGACAGTTCATCAGTCAAAAAATGAGCGAATTCTTCAAAAAATTGAGCATCAAGAGGATACTTTCCACGCCATATCATCATGCTGCCAACGGCCAAGCAAAATCTTCAAACAAAACAATATTAAACATACTGAAGAAGAAGCTTGAGGATGCCAAAGGGCTATGGCCCAAACTACTACCCGAAGTGCTGTGGGCACACAAGACTACACCCAAATCTAGCACGAGGGAAACACCATTTTCGCTGGTCTACGGAACCAACACGGTCATACCCATCGAGGAAGGCAAACCAAGCCTAATATATTCACACACTAGTGGAATAGAAAATGACACAAACAGGCTCTAAGACCTCCACGAAGCTGAGGAAAGGAGAGAAGTGGCCCATATCAGAATGGTGTCCCAAAAACAACATGTTGAATGATACTACAACAATAGGTCCAAAATAAGAAAACTTAAGGTGGGAGGCTATGTCCTTAAAGCCAAGACATTGGCACCCAAAGACCCAAGTGAAGGAAAACTGGGAAACAACTGGCAAGGACCCTACAAAATCACAGCAGTAGCCAACAAAGGGGCATTCCAGTTGGAAACAATGGAAGGGAAAATGCTCCAAAACAACTGGAACATTGCCTACCTCAAGTATTTCCACTTCTAAAGGGCGTCTCCCGAGTTGTACTCTTCTTCCCTTACCCAAGTTTTGTCCCAGTTGGGTTTTCTCGGGAAGATTTTTAACGAGGCAACGGAGGGGACACCTGGAGATATTTGTGGAACAAGTTTATCATATCAACCTCTCCTTACGACATCCAGGCCGACATGAAAAAGGGAATGAACTAGCTTGATCTCCAATGTATGAAAGCCTACGGCCATCTCAAATGTATGAAAGTTGGACTAGCTTGATCTCCAATGTATGAAAGGCTACGACCATCTCCAATGTATGAAAGGCTACATCCATCTCTAATGAATAAAAGGCTACGGCCATCTCCAATGTATGAAAGGCTACAACCATCTCCAACGAATGAGGCTAAGGCCATCACCGCTAGCGGTGAGTAAGCGACTCGACGACAATCGAAGTCGCCTACATGGCTAAGACCATCAATTCTATCATGGCCAAGGCCATCTGTTCTATTATGGCTAAGGCCATTACCTCCAACGGTGAGTAAATAACTCGATGACAGTCGAAGACGCCTACATGGCTAAGGCCATCAGTTCTTTAATGGCTAAGGCCATCATCATCATCAGTGAGTAAATGACTCGACCACAGTCGAAGTTGCCTACATGGCTAATGCCATCAATTCTATCATGTCCAAGGCCATCAGTTCTATTATATCAAAGGCCATCACCGCCAACGGTGAGTAAACAACCCGACGATAGTCAAAGTCGCCTACATGGCTAAGGTCATCAGTTCTATTATGGGTAAGCCCATCATCGTCAATGTTAAGTAAATGAATCGATGACAGTCGAAGTCTTCTACATGGCTAAGGCCATCAACTCTATTATGGCTAAGTCCATCACCGCCAACGGTGATTAAAGGACTCAACGACAGTCGAAGTCACCTACATGGATAAGCCCATCAGTTCTATTATGGCTAAGGCCATCTCCGCCAACGGTCAACCTAAATTTGACTACAGTAAGTAAATGACTCGACAACAGTCAAAGTCACCTTTACGGCTAAGGCCATCAATTCCATCATGACTAAAGTCGTCGATCTAAGTTCGACCAGGACCACCAACGCCAACAAACAACGCAAAAAAAGGCTCTAAAGAATGAAAAAGAAATAGCGACACAAAAAAACGTCATATTTCATTATCTCCAAAAGGTATACACACATCTGGCCTTAGAAAAGGCCTTATCGACAAAAACAATATACACATGAAAGCCTTTAGAGTCTTCACCTCTCCTCCCATCACGACTTTCTTGGCTACCATCCGGTCCATTGCCGTCTCCATGCTGATAAGCCTTAGAAATACATGAACTGGAGTCCAGATGGTTGTCATCCTCAGAGTTACAGACCTCCCTACCAAGCGAGTCGGAGCTATAACCATCCCCTTCGCGGGCAACACAGGATAAGTGTCATTGCCTTTCAACTTCCGCCTCAGAAGCTCGACCTGCCGCCAAAAACTCCTAATAATTACCAACCTGGCGTCATTATACACCCACTTCTCATGCGCATCACGATGCACAACATCTTGTGGGGAAGTTTGCCTAACAACTTCAACTTAGATCATCCTAAAATCAAGCTCAATCGTAACATTTGTGACCTTGGCCCGCAGTTCCGCAGCCTCCACTACCACCCCGCGGCTAATCTCCAAGTCCTCCTCATTTGACTTGAGGAGGGTCTCCAGCTCGATGTTTCGAGCCAAAGCGGCCATCAGCTGCTCATCACTCTCCTTCAGCTCGGTCATTTTCTTCTTCAAAGAGCCTCTGGTTCCTCAAGGCCCTCACAGAATGTACGGAACTAGGGGTCTTGCTTAAGTACGTCCGCCAACGCCATGTGCTTGGCACAGACCTCTTTATATTTTTTTGCCATTTTATAGAAGGTGGCCACCTTGTTTTGTTCACGCCACCTCCTCTCTACCTCCAAAATGAGGGTCTAAAAAGAAGAGAAGAAATGCGTCAGTACCTACCAAAATCACTTTCACGACTCAAAACAAACAAAAAAACTAAACTGAAAGCTACTTGTAAAGCTGAAGTGCTATCCTCTTTGAGATATCCCTGTTGCTAACACGTCTTAGTGTCTCGTGCACCGCAGATGCATATAACAAGTTCATGTCCTCTGTGACTTTCTTGATATCTTCTAACAAATTATACCTGCAAAGGATGAAGATACGTCGAGTAGACCTACTCTCCCTTATGTCTACGCGGCCCTAGCCGCTCGGTGCTTCTCCAGGAGCGGCTTCAGAGCACGTCCTCTAAATTTCCACAGCCGCTCCCCTAACAGCGAAAGGCGACTTGCCTCTTGAGGCACGGTCCGAGAAAACGGCGACATCTGTTCTCTGAGGAACCATTCTCCCAAAACGAATGCCCTCAGCCATAAAAACCAGTCTCGGCTCCCAGGGGGGTCACTAGGCCTTGCGACCCCGGTTGCAATTCCTTTACAAGTAATCAGTCGCCACCTCTTTCTCTCTAGTGGCTCCTCCTCTTCAGAAGCCGCCTCCGCTGGAGCGACTTCAGGTACCGCCACAAAAAGGGTTTCAGGAACTGTTATTGGTATGGCCTCAGGTATCTCTACAGAAGTAGCCTCAGGAACCGCCCCAAATGCAACCGCCGGTGTTGCCTCCTACCGAGGGGTCGAAAGGGGACTGTCTCTAAGGGAGACTCCCATAAATATATCCCCCTATCGGAGTCGGAATCTGCCCTAGATGGGCCAGCTTTGGTTTTCTTCTTCTTCGCCCTTGAAGAAACATCTTGACCTACCAAACGAAAGAACATTGGGTAAAAAAGTCTCCAAGCCAAAACGTAGCGAAGGAGAATCGGAAATGTTGTTACCAGTTGGGCCGTATAGTTTACGAAATTCCGCCCAAGTACGGAATCTTTCCGCATGCGGTATCAATCCCACCTCCCACGACCTAATATCATTAACAGGACAAGGTGAGCGGGCCACCACTACAAAAAAAGGAAAGCAAGTCAGAATGACTGGTCAATCAAAACAAGGCATCATGAAATTATATACAGAGATACTTACATCCCGCGTTCCATGCCTCTGGAAACCCTTCGGGATTGGACGCCAGATGGCTCATCCTAATGAAAAGGAACTTATGCCAGAAGTTGCGGTTAGTTTTATCATCAGCCCTTACCACAAAGCTCTTCTTACCACGGCTCCTCAGTTGGAGCATGGTACCACTCATATAACTAGGACTGAACATCTGTAGCAGGTGGTCAATGGAAACGACGGTCTCGACCTTGTCCGACGCGTAGTAAGAATTCGACACACCTTCAGGGCATAAGGTTTAAGTTGGGCCTGGTATGCATGATAAAAATGGCAAAGCTCTTCCGCTAGAGGTTTAAGTGGAAAGCTATATCCGATCTTAAGCGCGTATTCATAGAACATCCAAAACACAGGCCTATGCACATTGGCATAGTCCGTCCCAGCCGGAGCCATTTCAACATGGCCAGGAATATTGTACTTAGTTCTGATGGCGTCCAGATTAGACTGAAGCAACTCACTATGCTCTCGAGGACAAGAGGGGCATGTCGAGTTGAAGTCTTTTGTAACACTCATGTCCTTCGGTAGAACATTATCCACCGTTAAAGGAGCGAGGGTTTTCTCCACTTCTTCCCCCTCACCATCGGAAGAAGGAGGAACCCTAGAAGGAGTGTTGTCCTGGGTCCTTTTGTATCACTGACGGCGCTTCATCATGATATGATTTATATGAATGAAGTGTTAGTAATAATAGATAGTATCCTCAGAAATGGTATTTCTCTGAAAAGGACGCAACGATTACAAGAAAGAAAGATGAAGAATGAAATAAAGGGAAACTCTCTAAAGGTTCAAAAGATGAATCTCTTTAAACCAGTCCTCTATTTATAGGAATAAGGCACGTGGACATCGAAGAGTCACAATTCTGAAACTTTCACGAGAAACAAAAATGTCACATCATGTTCTGAACAGTCTCGGGAACAAGTATAATGATGACGCATGTGACCAATAACGTCACCTTAAAAAAGGGGGTCACATGTTAATGTCCCAACAAATATTATCTAAGCTCATGCTCTTTGAAAGAGGCGCCTATGGGTGCAGCCAAATCTCTGTCAAAAGCAAATCGTGCGTGTCGACACCCCTTTTTTACCAAAAAGAGAGAAATTGGGTTTACGGCATTATGGATGGGGAATCAGGTTATGGAAATTGAAGAGTTGCCACCTAATGATTATAGTGCATTAGGACAATTGAAAGAAAAGAAAAAGATTTTTTAAAGAAGACCAGAGTTCGGGTAAGGGCTTGAGATTATCTCGAGGAGAAGGTGTTAGGCACCCCTCAAGATCCACTAGTGTGGTTCACGTCCGTACTTAGTTGTGACTTTAATAAGAGTAGAAGTAAACAAACAATATTGGCACATAGGGAATACAAATAAGTTGAAAGTTTTGAAAACAAAGAGAGAAAGAAGACATAAGCGGTTTTGAAAAGATTAGCTGAAGAAAATATTAATTTTTTTAAGAAAAACATCACATCATATATCTAAAGAAAAGAGGTCCTAGGTTTAAATATAGTATGGATCACTTTGGTGCAATACCCAGCAATCATTCTCACACGAGATATTAGCGCAAACGTCATCATATTCATATTCTACCCTTCCCACCCCGTTAAGTTATTAAACATGACTAGTCTCATTTACTTATTACCTGATTATACCTGTCCCAACCTGTCAGTCCTTGGGTTTAAGACTCTTGATCCTAAGAAGGGGGAAAGTAAGCATAGACATATATGGAGTTTCAAAAGGATAAGAGACTAAGGCGACAAGTAAAGCGAGTAGCAAATATTGAGGGACGAAACAAACACACGAAAGGATCATATAAACCCCATAATCACATAACAACTACTGTAGCATGCCTTGCAGATACTGATTTGTTCTTTAACAATTAAATGGTCGACAGGTTAGTTTAACACATAGAATTGGATAAAAAAGTTTGCATTAGGAAACATGGATCAAATTGTCAGAAGTTGAGGTATTTAATACGAGTTACTGAATAAGAACTTAATGCAAAAAGTTTGAAATAGAAGGTTGGAAAATCACATAAGTTCAGAGGGGTCTTTCGAAAATCAGCAGAATTGTTTCAGTAGAAGTACATCGTAATTGTAAAGTAGAGTTTCAGAAGTAAGAATGTTTAAAAAGGGAACGAGTTTTAAACCTGTTTTGAAAGAGAGCCGAGAGTTGAAAAAAATGTTTTAGAAAAAGAAAAAATGCAAGTCTAGAAAATTTACAGACAAGTTTGGACGCTTTGTTTGAAACATTGAAGACAATGGCCGAATTATTACTTACACAGATTTGGGCGAGTCTAAAACCCTATGGGCAGGATGTCTATACCTTAATTTTCTCTTAAGACTCGTTACTATTATTACGTTAAGAAAAGAGTATTTGATTACCCTACGGTTTGCCTAACGCTTGTGTTCCCTAGAGGCATGACTTATATATGCAATTAGTTGACTATTAGGTCCTATAGGCAGGATTTCTAATGATTTACGACATGGTTGAACATTAAACCCTATAGACATGATCTCTAAATGATTTAATGAAAGGGATGCAAAATCCAATAGACATGATCTCTAGGTGATTTAAACGTTGAACCTACAGACATGATATCTAGGTGATTAAACAACAATATTGATCATATAGGCATGATATCTACCCTTTAACATATGCAAGTAAATATAAACCCCTCCCATACCCTTTTACTAATATTTTCCCGAGTTCCTTTTCTACAAGATTATCACAGAACTAGAAGAAGGAAGGTAAAAAAAATACATCACAACCTATAACTAGATCGAAACTGCCTAATGCAATCTCAGTATTCAATAACATGTGTTTCACCAAATCCGGATTCTAGATTCCAAGGCCTTGTCTTATTCAGAGTGTTTCAAAGTTCTAAGGAGCCTCTATGGCGCTAGGAAATGTTTACACTCTGAAGAATAAATATTGTAACTGAATAGTGCAAGTGTGGAATTACCATCCCTCAGGCGTCCAAGTTCAGAGGGAACTCCAGGGTTCCTAAGCATGGCTTACCAAAGGGGGGGTAGAACTTAGGAACTAGGAATGAGTGCAAAGTGAAAAGGGAACCATAGCAGAGGGTGGTCATACCCAGCCATGGAATATGCTGGTACACACCCGACCCTTTGCTTAGGTCAAACAAATAGGAGCAAACTCTGAGGAGTCAAACTTAGGGTCTGAGTGTTGATTAGGACACTACCAGGCCTAAGTTAAAGCTCAACACATAAAAGGGAGAGGGAATGGGAAAGCATTTCAGTAGAGACTTAAGAGAGTCTGATTTTGGATCATGGACAGTAATATGAGATACTGCCATGATTCACAACAGTACTAGCAGACAAAAGGGAATAGGGGGAAGGGATTTCCACACAGAAGCATACATTGGCATTAAGAAAAATATAAGAAAGCATAGCAGACTGTAGATGCAAGGACATAGAAGAACATGCTACAGAACATAAACATATAGTGAAGAAGGTGTAGAAGAAGATAAGTGAATACACATAGTAGGAGAGTGTTTTTTAACTTAGAAGTACATCCCGGTTTTCAGTTCTAGTACAGCAGAGAAAAAACAGTAAGTAGACAACCAAACAGTTTGCAGAAAACTTCAGCAAGTACTTGGGTGTTCAGAGGAACTCCAGAAATATTCAGACAATAAGAGAGAAAGGAGCAGAGTGCTCAGCAACAGTAGAGAAGGTAGTAGTAGAGAGAGTAGTAAAGAGAGTAGTAGCCAGTATATTTCAAAGACAAGAGGATTGTGTATTGCAATGGTGCAGAAAAGAGTTCTGATAACTATGTTGTATGTTGTTGTTGAAAATTTTGTCCCTTTCTATAGTGCAAAAACGAGTAAGCAAGAAGTCAAGGAAATAAAATTTCAGTCAATCAAATAAAATCTCCCTTAGTCAAAGGGATTTGATTTCAAACGGGAATGAGTAACTAAGGAAAGGAGAATATTGAAAACCTTCTCAGAGTAGCAGAATAAGGGTAAGTACATATAGAGTCTATTTAAAGTAAGAAAATCTATAGTACACGGTTTGAAAGAATAAGAAAAATACAGTAATCAAACAACCGAAAATTCAAAAACCTTGAATGAACTTAGTCAGGAAAATAGGGGAAAAGGCTAATATGTAAAAATCAGTCGCAAATCAATCGAGCCTTAGTAAAACAAGGTTGAAATCAATCACAAGCTAATAGAATCAAATCAGAAGCAAACCCTCGTATATAAGCATGCTAATATCAAGCAAGGAAGAAGAGATCGGCATAAAAAGTTTTCGAATCATAAGCAAAAGAAAGCAAGTTCCAGTTCAGTCTATGAACTCAACATGAGTTTGAGAGCCAAGGGTTTCTAGGGTAGAACCCTAGAACCAAAAGGTCGCAAGAATCACAAACACGGGGCTTTAGTTAGAGTAGGAAAAAAAGAAAGGAAATTCTCACAATAAGCTTGGGGAACGCTTTCAGAGTTCCTTGAGGAAATACACAAACACACGTAGCAGTCCGAAGTAGTTGAGTGATAAAGTTGCGAGGGACGAGCTCAAGTGAAGTTAGAAAAGAGAAGAGATGGCATTGAAATTTAAGAAGTAGTAAAAAAAGCAAGTTTAGAAATCAAACAGGTCCATTAAAGGCAAATAATCTTAGTAGGAGAAATAGTAGAAAGTCATGCAAGATAAACGTGTGAATCATACCTGTAAAAAAACTAGTAGAATCAATAAAGGAGTAAAAACATGCATAAAAATGGACGAAAATACATAAGTATGACATTGACACACATATTCACACAAAGAAAGAAAAAGAAGAAGAATCGTTTTTGAATTTTTTGAAAACCCTAATTATGAGCAGATTGATTTGAAAAGGGAAAATTTGGGAAAGTCATTAAAACATCGAGTAGAACATAGTTCTGTTTCAGATCTAAGAAAATTAGGAAAGATAAAACCTCGAACAAGAATTTTTAGGGTTTCTCAGAAACCCTAAAAACGAGAAGGCCTAGAACGATTTGGTTTTGAGTGGGTCTGAGCCATGGCTAGGCCTATAAAAGCCTGAACATGCCGGAACAGAGCCAGAGGAGCCAAAAGAACTCAGGTCGACGAGGACGTGAATAAGTCTGTTGAAGATCGGACCTAGAAAACTTTGAACAACCATGGTTTGGGGTGAAGGGAAGGGGATTTGGGCTGTCAATGGCCTGGAAAGCCATGGACGCCGGTGGGTTTGGTCAGAGACGATAACATACGGCTAGGGTTTCGAGTGGCTTTAGAGAGCGTTTGAGAGAAGTGGGAATTTGGGGGAGGCTGGTTTCGGGAAATGACTAGGGTTAAAGGGTTGGGGTGGAATTAAAATGGAAAAATAGGACGGGGGTCGTTGATTAGAACAATCAATAGCCAAGATTTAAAGTGGGAAACGGGCGGGTTAAATTAATTGGGTTTGGGGCGAATCAAATTAGGTCGTCTAATTAAGGGTTGAAATTGGGGTCAATTGAGGGTGCAATTTGAGCTAAAATTGAAAGAGAAAGCGGCCAGATTTTAAATAGCCATTGTTTTCCTTTTTAATTAATAAAAGTAGCAAAAAACGATTTAGAAATAAATTGAAAATACAGCACAAATTAATAATATATAAACAATAATCTAAAAATATTAGGAACAATTTTATAATTATAAAACGCGGTTAATTATAACGTAGGCTATAATTGCAATTTCATGCAATCAAGCTTTAGAAATTTCGGATAATTTTGTAAGAATATATAAAATATTATATTAATTATATTTTGTTGTAAATATGAGAATGAAATACATTATTTGCCAAAAATGATAGTTTGAGAAAAAAATTAGATTTTTTATTGTGAAAAATATATAATAAGTCAATTCTAAAATCCTTAAAAAATTAAGGAAAAATACTCAAACCTTTGGGCATGCATACATATACTATTTTGAAAGTTTTGAGTATATATAAAAATATATATGGAAAAATTGGGTATCAACGGCATGTCCGCCCATTGAAGACGGTCATCGAGTACGTCTCCAACGAACGAAGGGACTAACTGTATTGGGTTAAATTTGGCTCATATCACCCCCACGCCAAGTGGGCACGTTCCTGATAATAAGAGCGACCCAAGTAAGGACACGACCCAAGTTAGTGAAGAAGAAGTGGCGTCGTTTAGTGCCTGACCTTTTTACTGAGTCGAAGCACTAACTTTTACTTTTTTATTATTTTGAGAATGCTCTACTATTATATAAAGGAGACGTTCACATTGTAATAAGCATCATTGTTATTCTCGGATAATACAACCTTCTCTTTCTATCTCTATTTCTTTATTGGTTTCCAACTATTGCTTTTCTCTTAAGCTAAGTCCATTTTTCTACATACTTTCGGATCTACTAACATTTTTTAAGTGATAATCATCTCTTGAGTTTATTATATTTGATTACGATATACCCCTATATATTTTCGATTGTTTTTAAGCTTATTAAGTACGAGTATTTTTGAGCTAAACTGATGATATATCGTTTTCTTGATGAAACATTTTTGTTGTATCTCTAGAAATAAAAAGTACGTTCTACGCTACATATATAGAATTTCTGATTTTAAAGAATATTCCGAGAAGTTATATTCAATTCTTTGCAAATAACGAAACATGCATAATTGATTCTTTTAGTTATTTTTGGGGAGTGGAAGCTTGACTACCACACTTTTCGAGTATCAATATGAGATTTTATGCTTCAAACGTACTTTGCTTCCTTTATTTCTTTTTTTTTTCTCCCTCTTCATTCAAATTAATATAATCATCGGATATATTCCTTTAATTTCCACTAACATTTTGATTTAGTACAACGAATGACAATGAATTGAGCGAGCCATGAGATCAAAACGTGAAACATAATAGTACTTTACATATATTAAGAGTTAGACAATGTGGTAAACTTTTAAAATTACCAGTAATATATTTAACTCATGCATTTTGAACGTACTATCCGTGTATTTTAACTTGTGGTACCAAATAATAGATTATATGCTTTATTTTTTAGGTTATTAAAATATCACTTTTAATGAATAGTTACTTCTAGCTAGTTATCTTTTAAGCATTCTGATTGTGTAAAAATAACCGGAGAAAAGTGGAGCCGCACATGATTCCAAATTTCCAACCTAATAACAACTTTGTGAACCTCTGATGATTTATGGAAAAAAAAGAGGTGTTCCTTTCTGTTTATTAAAAATTCTTATTTTTAGTATTAAAAATTCACTAATCAAGTATAAAAATCAAAATTTAGAATCTAGTTATCAACATGTAATGCTATTCCAGTTATTAGAATTCAGAACCTATAGTTAAAATATATAAAGTTCAAATTCTGGCTTTGCCTCTGATTACAACGTGAACTACAGTCTATAGAGGCATGCGAGAAATTCCAGACATGATGACTCGATGTTTCTAGCAAGAATCTCATACTTAGTGGTGGTGTGTGGCGAATTATGGTAAAGAATATAGTAAAGGGAATTCAAATCTCCTTATAAATATTATCCTAATTTGATTATTCTAAGTCGATATGTTCTTACACTCTCTCTATCGTAGCTTCAAGTATCTTTCTTTTCACACTGTTTTATATAGCTAAGTTTAAATTCCTATTTGATTTTCCTTGTACAAAACCAAGTACTACCTCATTTTAAGATTAATAAATTTTGTGGAAAAAAATCAAAAGTTTCACATCCCAAGACTAATAATGCTAGAAAATTAAACGCTTGATTATTATCTTATAAAAATTGGACAATGTTGCATGTCTCCATTTGTAGAAGTCTTGATCATGTCTACATTTATAGACGACCCAATCATGTCTTACACTAGATATATTATTGTTGTTTGTTGAGCCCATTGAATTAATATGTCGAGACTTTTTTCCTTTTTCAATTAATCATATGGTAGGAGTGTACAAAGGAAACTGACAAACTGTACTAACCCGATAATCCAAGTCAAACCGAGAAAAAAAACCTGACTATGATTTGGTTTGATTTGGTTTGGTGTTGGAAAAAAACCCGATCATAATTGGTTTGGTTTGGTTTTAACTAGAGAAAGTCTAACCGAAATCAAATCAACCATACATTAAATGTATAAAAATTTTAGATATATTTAATATATAAATATACTTATTGTGATGTAATTTATAAATATTTCTTTAAAAAGTTTATAATTTTATCTTTTAAGGTATTATTTTAAGGTTGGACTTAGAACTTTTGAATGCACCAATAAGTTTTATAGCCATTAATATTAGTAGATTAAATAATGGTAATAAAATCCGAAACCAAAATCAAATCATTATTAATCCTAACAAAAGACATTCAATTCAATATTACGAACGAGAATTTACTGAATATCTATTTTTTGTTTTGCAATAATTTAGATAAAAATGCAAAGCCTATGTTTATTTTTCTTTAGCTAGCATTTAATCATGTAACCAATACTTCCTTATTAGTCTATATATATTAGCATAATTTAGTACTTTTAGATTATGTTTATTTTTATTATGGATTTTTAATTAGCAATATTTATATTAAATAATTTTATTGTCTTTGTTATTGAATATTTTAGGATAATGCCTTGACGCATCTCATTTTGTATTTTTTTGTTGAAAAATGCTATATATAGTTGTATCTTACTAGGATTAAAGAAATATTTTGAGCATACATTATATGTTTTGTTCTACGAAGATTTTACCGGAAAAAAAACCCGAATAAACTAGAATAACCCTAAAATCCGAGAAAATCCGAGATTAAAAATTCGAGTTTTATTGGTTTGGTTTGATATTTAGATTTAATAATACGACACAATTAGTTTGGTTTAGTAAGTATAAAATTTGAATCAACCCGACCTGTGTACATCCCTACCATATGATATCTGAAGTCCATTGGTCAAACCAATTTGTTGGTTGCGCCAATCATTGCGCCTTGGCAAGCCTTCGAAGTGCCAACACCTAGTGCAGTGGATGTGGACTTGGCTATGCCAAATCACAATTGCATCGATACCTATGGCGTCCCATCAGTACCATATTTTGTACCACAAGTTCGCGCCTTTATGTATGCAATGCCCATCACACACCCTTGCTAGTAGCGTGCGCGAGCATGTACTTGAGTACTCCAAAACAATACCTATAAAGATGAAGTGGTTTCAACCATCTCCCGTCACCTTCGTGGTGTAGACATATAAATTTTTTACCATTTTCGAAATCTCTCATATTTTGGCACATAAATATTTAATTTATGCTCAAAATATCTATTTCAACTCATTTTTATTCTTTTACTTTTATTTTATTGCAAGAAAAAAAATTACAAAAAATAGGTTCACTAATATTTTATAGTCATTTTTAACCTTGAAAAATACCAAAAAATAGTTTTATTTTTAAATTTTATTTATTTACTTAAATAAGTTTAATTAATATTTTTGGTAGGATTTTTGAGTTTGTCTTGATCCAACAACAAAATTTGTAGGCTCAAATTCGGAGCTCAATTCTTTCATAACCCAAGAAGCCCAAGACTTAAGACAAACCCTAAAAAGACTTGGAGGATTTTCTTCTTCATGGAGGAACAAAACGAAGAATAAAAAAACCCTAGAGACCTTAGAACTTCATCTTCCTCATTACACAAAAACAAAAACCCTAAGCTAACCCTAGCTTAACACCCATCTCTCTCACTACAAAAATCGTCGCCGCCCACCCCACCTGGAACACCAACAAGCAGCTGCCCAAGACCCCTGCCCCAAACGACCAGCCATCAAACAAACGACGAGCAAAACACCATGTAGTCCCCTCCAAACATCGTCCGTCTCCTGCGAAGCAACAGCCGCCGCAACTCCATTCCAATGTCCAGCTCCTCCATATCTACACGCCATGAATACACCACCAAGCAGATCCCATCAGATTGGAGCTCAAACATAACAAAAATCCAGCAACAACAACTCCATTTTATCCGAAAATCTAGCAGACCCTAATCAAAATAGAACAAATCGAGTGAAGCTTTCTGTTCAAACCGGTTTCCTTTCTTTATGAGCTTCGTTTGAGTTTGTAAGGCTGTCCAGTTGAGTTTTTTCTTTTGTAAGGAATGTTTTAGTTTTGTGTTTCTGGTTTGGTTCAAATTTTCCGGCGAGGTTCAGAGTTCCATTGGTCCTTGTCACTGGATTTCGCGTCTGTTTTTCGAGCTTGGACTGATGTGTTTTTTTTTTTGCATATTAAATCGATTAAAAATTCATCCTCAAATTTGGTTATTCATGTCTCTGCTTGAGTTTTTACCTAATTAAATATGCTGGTCCTAGTTACGTCGTTAAGTAAGTTGGAATATTGAAATGGAGTATATTCGAGTTTATCGGCTCGTGAAAATTTCAAGTCGAGTTTGAGGAGTGCATCCGGCTTATATCTAATTAACGCTGAAAAGGTCATCACTCTCTTTGAGGTTCAACTCTTCAACCCTTTACTCATTTTATCTTAGCTTAATGTTAATTGCTTGTTTGGTGATTTAAATATATGATTTGTTTAGCTATTCTCTCCCGTTCAGAGTTTGATCATTTAGTTACGTGCTCACATATAGAAATGGGGTTAAGGCTAAATTTAATAGAAAATTTAGGTTCAAGATAATAGTGTTGTTCTTTTATTCTTGTTTTTAGCTAATTTAAGTCGCTAGAAGCATGTCTATGAAATGGTATCATTTGGGTAGGAAAACCTTTAGGAAATTTATTTTAATTTACAATGTTCGGATATAAGGTGAGAGGTTGTCCCTTGGTTAAATTAATCCGGGGAATGTCCCGTGAAGTTTATAAATATTTTAACCCGGAGAATGCCCCGAAGTAAATGTAAATATAGTCATGGCATCATCAATGGAGGTGTAGTATAGGCTAGGAAGACTTACTTTAATTTATTTTACTTCTATTTTATTAGGAAGGGACAATCTCGAACCTTTTTGTGTTTATCTCCTTTTGTATGTTTGTTTTTCTTTTCCGTGTTTGTTTTTCTATTTCAATTCAAATATTCTAAAGCCAACTAAATCAAATACACAACCGTGACATTCACGGTACTCGGGGAATGCCTAATACCTTCTCCCCTAGTCAAATGAACTCACTTACCAAAATCTCTAGTGCGGACTTAGTTTTGAGTCTAAGTGTTTTAAAAGGAAAATATTTTCAAAAACCATGGTGACCTGGCACACTGAAATCAAAGTCAGGTGGCGACTCTGAGTTAATCTTTTCGAAAAAAAATTTGTCACTTTCTAATTGAAAATCCTTTTCAAGCTTCGATAAATCTTTTTATTAATGTAAGAGGGTTATGTGAGAGTTTGTTTTAAAAAAAGGGGAGTGACATCTCTGGCGACTTTACTGGGGATTTGTAGGTTCGAGCTGGTACTTGATCTTGTTGGCTTTTAAGATATTCAGCTGAGGTGTTTGTTTTCTTTATTTGTACTGTTTATTTGCTTTATTTGTCTTATTTTCTATTTTGTTGATTATTTGTTTAAGTGTGTTACTGCATTATAAACTGTCATAATTTGCATAGCTATGGGTCTTCTTTCTGCAATAAGTCTCGGAGTACGTGTTGCGTGAACAAATTCTTTGTTGAGTCACCCTTAATTTATGGGGGAGCATTGGACGTGTGGAGTGGGTGGAAAGCTTGAGCAGCCACCATCGACCATACGCTCCCCCGAATTGCCTTATTAGTGAATCCAAATTTAGTTCAGCCTTTAAGTCATTCTTATTTGCATCATATCATTTGGACTTACTAGGGCTCGGTCCCTAGTACCGTGTCCCTTTGTAGGAAGCCTATCCAAATTTTGTCAAAAATTGGCCCGCTGCCCAAAAAGACATTCAATCATCTCTATGTGATACATGTTGTATCTTTGAGGGTAAAAGGTCAATTGGCGGACCGATACTTGGGAAAGAAGGGTAAAAAATGAAGCAAGTAGGGCCCACTCGCATTTTTCTTTCATAGTTTTCCAAAAATAAAAATCCAAAAAGATTTTACACTTTCTCATTATTTTCCAAAAATCCAAAAATAATAAAAAAGAAAATCCAAAAAGATTTTACACCTTTTCATTCTTTTCCAACAATTCAAAAAAGGAGAAAAAGAAAAATCCAAGAAGATTTTATATTTTCCATCATATACAAAAAAATTCAAAAAAAGGAAAAAAGAAAATCCAAAAAGATTTTACATTTTCCATCATTTAAAAAAGAGAAAAATTATATTTTCTCCAAATTTGTGTCATTTTTAAGCTTTCTCCCATGTCCTATCTTCCCGAACTACGCGGACCTGATTCTCGACTCTCGGGACGAGGTATTGTAACGATGCGACCGGTCGTTTCGAGCTTTTGCATTTTTATCGCCAGTTCTCTGGCATGAATTGTCCCGTGTTATGCATTATAACTGATATGGATCGTTGGTTTCGAGTTTCAGGAAAATTGGGATGAATTAGAAAGAATAGTTGTAGTTGGAAACTTTGAATTTGAAAGATTTGACCAAGAGTTGACTTATGTGTATATGAGCCCGAATCAGAATTTTCATGATTTTTCTAGCTCAGTAAGGTGATTTATCACTTAGAAGTGCGATCAGAATTGGTTTTGGAGGTTCGGAGTGGAATTTGGTTTGAATTGGCGAAACTAGTATTTCAGTGATTTTCGGTTGATAGGTGAGATTTTGATCTGGGGTTCGGAATGAAATTTCAAGAGTGGTAGGTTCTTATGTTATTTGTGATGTGTGTGAAAATTTTCAGGTCATTCGTACGTCGTTTGATTGGGTTTTTTATTAAAATTGTGTTTCAGAAGTTCTTGGAAAACTTAGGCTTGGATACGATAAGAAACGATAATTTTAGTTTTGTTGGATGTGTATGTATGGTTGGAACAAGTTCATATGATGTCCTACGAAATGTTGGTGCTTTTGGTTGAGGTCCTGGGGGCCTCGGGGTAACTTCGGGTGGTTAATCAGATCAATTTTGGCCTTAAAAGATTGCAGGTTTTCAGTTATTTTTGCTGCAGAAGAATTGTTCTTCGCGTTTGCATTGTAGAGCCGCGAACGTGTAGAGGGAATTTGAGGGCAAATATTTTTTGCCTTCACGTTCACTTCTGAGGCTTCGCGATCGCGTTAGGAAAGCAGACCATGCATCGCGTTCGCGTGAAGGGCATGCGTTCGCGTATAAGGAGTTGGGTTCCTGGGCTGTTGCCCTTCGCTTTCGCGTGGCGATGTCTTTGTTCGCGCAAGAATTAGTTCCAGAACTTTGCATAGGTGTGGATGCAACTGCATTTGCGTAGGGTATTTTTGGCATAGGCGAGATTTGTTCTTCGCGAACGCGGGAGGACCCTCGTGTTCGCATAGAGGAAAAATAGGCCTGGTAGAAGGTTTTTTATTGAACATTTCATCTGCGAGTCTAAGGTAATATCCTCCATTGTTGAGCATCTTGAGAGTTTTTTGAGACAATTGAAGAGGGTTTCGAAGAGGATTGATTGGAGGTAAGTTCTATGAACTAATAACATGATTTAATTGTAATATTTACCTTGAAATTCATAAAAATTTAGCTAAAATGGAAGAGCTAGGGCTTGAGAGTTTGAAATTTGATTTGGGGATTTTATGGGTCATTTGAGCTCGGATTTGAGAGTTTTTGGTATGAACTCGTGGGAAGATGAGGAATCTAAATATGTAAAAATTTCTAAGTGTTGAGAAGTGGGCTCGGGGCTCGGGTTTTGGTAATTTCGGGATTTGTGTTATAATTTGATTGTTTTCACTTGGGCTTTGTTCCCTTAGCATATTGTGATGTATTCGCTCTGATTTTGGTTAGATTCGACAGGCGTGGAAGCCGATTTGAGGAGCAAAGGCATTGCGGGCTAGAGATTTGCCGGTTCGAGGTGAGTAATGCTTGTAAATGATATCCCGAGGGTTTGAAACCCCGGATTTCACATCGTAACGCTATATTGAGGCGTGACACGCATTCTACGAGGAGTGTGTGGTCATTTGCGATTGGAGATCGTGACTTTGTCCATCCCGAGTGATATTTCTACTATATTGGTGATTGAGACACATACTATATTACTGTCAATTAGGCTTATTGCCATGTTTGGGGCCTTGTGCCGACCTGTTGAATCCTTCGGGAATTGATATTACTGTTTTAGCATATTTTTTCATATCATTTAGTCTTAGTCCAAGGTTTTGAATGTTGTTTTGCAGACTTGGTCATTCTTCTAAGTTTTGAAAACTCAAATGATATTTATGGTTGATAAATACTATTTTACAAATGCCTAGGGGGCTTATGATGATTTCTGGACTGAGCATGGATCGGGCAGCGCGTCGCAGCAATGATTTGAAATATTGGTAACAATAACACGGTATGATGTAACTTGAAATAGTGGTATCAATGACACTATATGATGTGACTTGAAGCAGTGGTAACAATGACATTGTATGATCTAAATTGGTCAGGTAACAATGACTGGCCGATCAGGTAACAATGACTGACCATGAATTAATTGATGCCACGAGATAGCTTGATTTTGCACTTGGTCTGTAGGAGCCCCTCCGGAGTCTGTACACACCCCTAGTGATACTCACTAAGTTGGAGTACTTACTTTACTCTCAGCACCTCATGTGCAGATGCAGGTATTTGTTCACACGGCAGTGGGTTTTGGGCTGATTGGAGATTTGGCTGTCGCAGTTGAGTAACGTGCTCTACAACGTTTGCGGCACCGGATTTCTTCCTTTTGATTCTAAATTCCATTCTGTATATTACTAGTCTTGTAGTTGTATTTAGACTCTTCTAGATGCTCGTAACTTGTAACACTCCGGTTTGAGTTGTGCTTGGTTGTACTTCAACTAAATATTAATATTGAATCATATTTAGCCTGCTTATTGATGTTTAACTATTTCTAAAAAGCCAATTTGCGTTGGTTAGCTGGCCTTATCTTCATGAAAGGCGCCATCACGATCGGAGCAGGGTTTGGGTCATGACATATTTGTAGGCAACCCACATAGGATCCTGTCTTCTTAGTATTTTAGGTTCTTGGCTTCGCGGGGTCTAAGCCATATCTTGCATGTTTAGCCACTTTTGGCCACATCAGCCATTCTTGCAAAATAGGGTCATTTTCGCAGAAGTGGTTCAATAACCTATGTCTTAGGATATTAGTCCACAACTAGGTGTCATATTCGCTTAAAGTTCATTGTTTTTGAGTTTGCATCTTAGGCCACTTCTGGCCATATCGGCCGTTTTTAAATGGGTTATTTCTACAAATTAATATTTGGGCCATGATTTTTTGGAATTGAATCCATATAAGCCAGAGTGAGGCATTTTCCATTTCCATGAGGTCAATTTTGTTGAGTTTGCATTAATTGCCACTCTTGGCCATGTAGGATCATTTTCAAAAATAGCTCAATATTGTCTCGCATGTCTCCAATAGGAGGTGTTCTGGTCTCACATAGTGTCTCGAGTCACTAATTTATTTTGTCTTATTGTTTCTCATTCATGTATGAATTCATTTACCACAGCTCGAGCATAACGGATACCCCTGGACCACTACATTCAGGAGCTACTTGAGGAGTCTTTTTATAATTTGAGCTAGTTTTTGAGTCTTTTAGGTGGCTTAAAAGTTTGTCTAGTCTTTTGTTATCATACTTGTTATGATGTATTTGAAAACCAAAAAATTTTATAAATGTAAAATTCAAAAAGATTTTATTTCTTAATTTATTTTGTTTGTTACTTTTCAGAACGACGCTTGATCTGATTCGTGAGGGGCATGATACATAGACAACTTACATAGGGTTCGATCGAAATATTTTTTGAAAATAAAAAAAAAAGATGAAATTGTGGATGTGAAAAATGAGAGAAAGAAAAGAGTGACAATTAAAAAGAAAAAGAGAGGAAGGAAAATAAGCAAGCCAACAGGTGTTATAAAGGAAGATGAAGAAGGAAATGGGGCAAAAAGAGTGAAATTGGGATGATGCCATATGATCTCGTACCGTCGAAGCCTTTCTAGAACCGTTAACTGTGACTAGGGGCATTGCAGCCAATGTGATATTCCTATCTGATAAATGCTCTATGCTAACATGTTGGCTTTGTTTTGCTCCTCTTTGTTTCGTTCAGTGTTATCATAACAGAGGTGGTTAATTTGTGGCACTTTGGTGATTTGACCATACAACACAAGGTCAAAAAGCTAGGAAGTCATGGCTAGCAAAGACTTGGATACAAGAGTTGTCGACCCCTCGAGGGAGATTGTGGGTCGGAATCTGAATTGAAAGAGGAGGTCCAACGGTTGAAATAACAGATGGCAAAAATGTATCAGCCCTGGATCAGGGGCATCCTCCACCCTCATTCCTCACTAACTACACAGAAAACCATGCCTCTATTCCACCGGTGTCCCAAGCCCAGATGCCCAATACTGTTGATCATTCCCCTCAACGTGCATCAGGCTTTACCCCATACCACAATTACCCTGCCATTTCCTCCCCAATTTTCCATGCCCCACCAGCCAAAAGAACCTCATACCTTGCTCTGACATCTGCTCCTATTTTGTAGTTTCTCCACCAGCTACTCTTCCTTGATCCTCTAGCGAGACTGTGTTCAAAGTCCCTGATGCCCAAGGAAAGAGACCCAAGGAAAGTTGTAGGGAGTTTTAGTTCAGTTGGAACGAACAAGTTGTTCGGGTCGGTTCTCCGATTGATAGAAAAGGTGTTGCTGAGCCCCGCCAACGACAGAATCCAGTGGGCAACCCTGATAAATTATTTCAGCCTCAATACCTACCTTATGAATATCCCCGAGCTCCACAAAATCCATCCCAATATTATCCTCCGAACAATGTCCGGCTATCTGTCCAACTGCTAGGTCACTTCCTAGGGCAAGCATCAACACCACATAATACTCTTTTGCCTTCACAATCTTCTCGAGCACCCAAAAGCCTTAGGAAACATAGGAATAGAGGAGAACAAAGTCAAAGAAGTAGTTTCACGCCAATTGGAGAATCCTACACAAGCTTGTTTGAAAAGTTGAATAGTCTGGCCTGATTGAGCTGCTCCTCGGCTACACTCCGGACCCATATGCAAAATGTTTTGATCCTACTGTACGGTGCATGTACTACTCTAATTTCCAAAGGCATAGCATTGAAGATTGTCGTGCTTTGAAAATGGAGATAGAAAAAATGATTAAATAAGGGATAATTGTGGTTTAGGATATGACACCTAGAACATTGCATAAAATCATTTACCTGCACGTGATAATGCACACTTTGTGGGAGAGATGCGTGGCGACAAGGAGCATGAAAATCATCTGGGGAACTTACTGGCTGAAGTGAATTATATTTAAATTGGTCAAGGTCCCAGTAATTTTGATGTGCAACCCAGTGGCTAAGACGTCATGCTTGGTAATTGGAAAGACACTCCTTTCTTAGCTATCTAGGAAGGAGTTTTGGTGGTTTATTTTGATGCCATTTCTGTTGTCCGGGTATTTCGATGTTGTAATCCGGACAGTATCTTGTAGCTCAAACCTTTCTTCTTCTTATTTTTCCTAGTTCGTTTAGTTGTAGTAACTTGTCTAGTGTTATTTAGGATTGTTCCAAGGTTGTAACCCATGTCTATTTGGCTTGTTTTATTCAAACCCTGTTCACTAGTTGTCTAATGCAATCTCCTGTTTTCTGTTAGTTCTAGTCATTTTTGTTTAGGTCACATTTCTTTTATAGTTCTTTTCATTCTGATTCTAGTAACATGAAATGCACACATTATTCTCAGCATGGTCTTGAAAGTTAGTTTAATCATGAAGCAATGACACAGGTTTGAACATGATAAAAAAGCATTTGATGAAATAAGTAGAGATTTACACATTCTGAGATGACCTGAAGCTTAAATTGAGTGAAACTGAGGCAGTTAGTTTGGAAATTCAAGATGTTGATGAGACCATACAACAAATAAATGTCTCTCAAGCATTTTGAGAAAAATCAGTCAGTACTGAAATACATTTTTCCACATCAAGATAAGGTCGAGTCGAGTCTGCTTCGAACTGGCAAGGGTTATTCATTAGGAGAAACGTATTGCCCATTGACACTCTTTGTTTGTGTTATTACCATCAATAGTTACTGTGTGTGAGTTGTTCGCTTATCTTTAATTTCATGTTTGTACTTGGCATTTTTGAGTTTGGTATGATGAAGGCATTTTATTTTGCTACCCAAATATTTTTATCCTTTACTGCCATTTTGAGCCTTAATGTTATGTTTCATAACCCTCTTTTGGAATCAGAAATAGAGGTGGAAACTAAAAAGGAAAATAAAAAGAGAAAAAGAAACAAAAAGAAGACAAAAAGAGAAAAGAAAAAACAAAAAAAAAGAGAAAATAAAGAAAACAAAAACAACAACTTTGTCTTTGAACTATGTTCGACCAAAATCTTGTCACCACAGCTACGTAGGTAGCCTTACGGTGCGGTCACATCAAATAAAATATTTTATAATCCCCAAAGTCAAGAGTGAGACAGCTTTTCTTAGAAATCCCGTCAAAGCAAAATTCCAAAAATATTCCCCCACACTCCAAGAAACTGGGGCAGGAGTTTTAGTTTTTCCAAAGGGCCTGGTTTCAAAAGTTGTAATTTTGAATCATTTTATCTTAAATTATTTTGAGCCTTTATGCCATTCTTTCTTTCCAACCCTGTTCAATAGCCTACATTATGGTCCAAAGAAAGACCTTCCGACCAATCTTTGAGGATGTCAAACCAAGTGTATGGTGAAAGTATGATCTTCCTACATTATGGGTAATACCTTGTTCTCAACATAAAGAGATTTAATAAGTTTTGAATAATAGAATCTCCCTTCTGGATAATGAGATTTAATAAGTTTTCAGGACCCTCCGGGATAATGATATTTAGTTCTTAAAATTATCAGGACCTCCTAGGTAATGGGATTTAGTCATTAATATTCTCAGGACCCTCATGGATGATGAGATTTAGTTTTGATGTTTTCAGGACCCTTCTTAATACTGGAATTTAATTTAAAATTTTCAGGACCCTCCTGGATAATGATATTTAGTTTTCAAGTTTTCAGGGTCCTCATGGATAATGAGATTTAATTTTAAACAGTTTTCGGGACCCTTTTGAATAATAGAATTTAATTTAAGATTCTTAGGACCTTCCTAATAATGGGATTTGGTTTAAAGTTCTCAGTACCCTCCTGTATAATGGGATTTAATTTTAAATTTTCAGGACCCTCCTCGATAATGGGATTTGGTTTATGATTTACAGGACCCTCCTGGATAATGGGATTTAATTTCAAAAGATTTTTAGGACCCTCCTGACTAATGAAATTTAATTTGGAATTCAGGACCCTCATGGATAATGGGATTTGGTTTAAAATTTTCAGAACCCTCCTGGATAATGAGATTTCATTTTAGAAGTTTTCAAGACCCTCCTGGATAATGAGATTTCATTTAAAATTTTAAGGACCCTCCTGGAAAATGGAATTTAATTTTAAAAGTTCTGAGAACCCTCTTGGATAATGGGATTTAGTTTTCATGTTTTCAGGACCCTCCTGGAAAATGGTATTTAATTTAAAATTTTCAGGACCCTCCTAGATAATTGGATTTAATTTTAGAAGGTCTCAGAACCCTCTTGGATAATGAGATTTAACTTAAAATTCTCAGGATCCTCCTGGATAATGGGATTTATGTTTTCAGTTCTCAGGACCCTCCTGGATAATGGGATTTAGTTTAAAGTTTTCAGGACCCGCCTGGATAATGGCATTTAATATAAAAAGTTCCCAGGACCCTCTTGGATAATGGGATTTCATTTAATATTTTCGGGACTCTCCTCGATAATGGGATTTAATTCTAATAGTTCATAGGACCCTCATGGATAATGGAATTTAATTTAAAACTTTCAGGACCCTCTTGGATAATGGGATTAAATTTAAAATTCTCAGGAACCTCCTAGATAATGGGATTAAATTTAAAATTTTGAGGACCCTCTTGGTTAATGGGATTTAATTTAAAATTCTAAGGACCCTCCTGGTTAATGGGAGTTAAATTTAAAATTTTCTGGACTCTCCTGGATAATGGGATTTAATTGAAATTCTCAAGACTCTCCTGGATAATGGGACCTTGTTAAATTTAAAGACCCTCTTAGATAACAAGATTTAGCGTAGGTTCTACCTTTAGAAAATAGAACTTAACTTTAAAGTTGTCATTCATAAGATGAAATGTAATTTTTAGTTTTCAGGACCCTTCTGGATAATGGGATTTAGCTTTTAAGTTCTTAGAGCTCTTTATGTAACGTGATATGATTAACGCTCACAGATGTACCCAGGTTCCAAACTGGGTAGAAAAACTTCATTTGTTTTGTCTATTTTGGTGTATTGTCAGGCGCCTACCTAGATAACAAGGTACATTTCAATTTTTGGGAATCAGATGCCTACCTGGATAACAAGGGAATACATTTTATGTTTTTGCAATCAGGCGCCCACCTGGACAACCAAGGGAATATAATTCGAGTTTTTGGCAATCAGGCACCTACCTGGATAACAAGGGAGTACAATTCAAGTTTTGGAAATCAGTCTCCCACCTGGTGAACTAGGGAATACAATTCATGTTTTTGGAAATCAGGTGCCCACCTAGAGAACAAAGGAATCATTTCAAGTTGTGATAATCAGGAACCTACCTAGATAACAAGGGAATACAATTCAAGTTTTGGCAATCAGGCACACACCTGGAGAATAAGAAAATTCATTTCAGGGTTACTTCAATTCGAAAATTTAAGAAACATCAGGAGCCCCCCTACACAATAGGGTCCATTTTTCACTTTCATATGAAGATCAAGTAGAGATTCAAGGAAGATTCGAGACAAGAAGTAGATAGGATTTTATATTTTTCTTTTACTTCTACTGTATTTTTTCTTTTTATTTTTATGTAATGGCAGGAACTATGGACCGGAACCTCAATGGAACTTTACTCGGCTCTCCACCTCGATATACTCTATCATTTCATTCACTTCTGAACTACACGTGGCCTGATTCTTTTATAGCCAATGATATGTAGGCAGCTCAGATACCAGGGCTCGGTCACATCCCCCTCTTTTCTCTCAGTTTTTGGTCTTTCTAAGTAAGGGTCGGGTCAAAAAACGTGTCCAGTCGTTCTTTGTCTGAAAATACTTTGTATTTTCAGTCAAAGAGGGGCAGCTATAGACATGTATTTTTGGACCTCCACGAGTTCTTTTAGATTTTGGCATGTAAATATTTAATTTAGGCCGAATATACCTATTTGAACTCATTTTTACTCTTTTACTTTTATTTTATAGAAAGAACACAAAAATTACTAAAAAATAGGATCATACATATTTTATTGTCATTTTTAACCTTGAAAAATACCAAAAAATAGTTTCATTTTTAATATTTATTTATTTACCTAACTAAGTTTAATTACTGTTTTTGGTAGGATTTTTGAGTTTGTCTTGATCCAATTAGAAAATTTGTAGGCCCAAATTTGAAGCTCACTTATTCCATAACCCAAGAAGCCTAAAACTTAAGGCAAACCCTAGAAAGACTTAAGGAGGATATTCTTCTTTATTAAGGAACAAAAAGAAGACTAATAAACTCTAGAGACCTTAGCACTTCATCTTCCTCATTACAGAAAAAACAAAAACCCTAAGCTAACCCTAGCTGAACACCCATCTCCCTCACTACAAAAAGACTGTCGCCCACCCCACCTGGAACACCAACGAGTAGCCTCCCCAAACCCCTACCTAAAATGACCAGTCCTCAAACAAACAACGAGAAAAACGCCATAGCAGTACCCTCCAAACGTCGTCTGTCTTCGGCGAAGCCACAGCTGCCGCCACTCAATTCCAACGTCCAGCTTGTCCTGATCTACACGCCGTGAACACACCACCAAGCAGACCCTATCATATTGGAGCTCAAACATAACAAAAATTCAGCAACAACAACTCCATTTTAGCCGAAAATCCTGCAGAACCTAACCTAAATAGAACAAATCGAGTGAAGCTTTCTGCTAAGATCGATTTCCTTTCTTTGAGAGCTTCGTTTGAGTTTGTAAGGCTGTCTGGTTGAGTTTTTATTGTAAGAAAGGTTTTAGTTTGTGTTTCTGTTTGGTTTGAATTTTCCGGCGAGGTTCAGAGTTCCGTTGGTCCTTGTCACTGGATTGCGCATCGTTTTTTTCAATTGGACTGCTGTGTTTTTTTGCATATTAAATCGATTAAAACTCAATCTTCAAATTTTGTTATTTATGTCTCTGCTTGAGTTTTTACCAAATTAAATTTTCAAGTTCGAGTTATGTCGTTAAGTATGTTGGAATTTTTAATTGAAGTATATTCGAATGTGTCGGCTCGTGACAGTTTCCATTCGAGTTCGAGGAATACATCCGGCTTAGATCTAGTTAATGACGAAAAAGTCATCGAACTCTTTGAGATTCAACTATTCAAGCCTTATTCATTTTATTTTAGCTAAATATCAATTGTTTGGTGATTTAATTCTCTTATTTGTTTATCCATTGTCTCCGGTTTTGAGTTTGTTCAATTAGTTAACTACTCGTATATAGAAATGCGATCATGGGGGGTAAAATTAAAAGAAAAAATAGGTTTAAGATAATAATGTTGTTCTTTTATTCTTGGTTTAGATAACTTAAGTCGCTAGAAGCATGTTTAGGCCGTTATCATTTGGGTAGGCAAACCTTTAGAAAGTTTATTGTTATTTACAATGTTCGGATATAAGGTGAGAGGTTGTCCCTTAGTTAATTTTATCCAGGGAATACCCTATGAAGTTTGTAAATATTTTAACCCGAGGAATATCCCAAAATAAATGTAAATAGATTCGTGGCTTCATCAATGGAGGCGTAATATTGGCTAGGAAGACTTACTTTATTTTGTTTTACTTTTTTTTTTTATTAGAAATGGACGACCTCGAACATTTTTGTGTTTATCTCCTTTTGTGTGGTTGTTTTTCTTTACCGTGTTTGTTTTCTTTTATTTTTTATCTCAATTCGAATATTCTATAGCCAACTAAATCGAGTACGCAACTGTAACTTTTACGGGACTCAGAGAATGTCTAACACCTTTTTTTCCGAGTCAAATGAACCCCTTACCTAAATCTTTGGTGCGGACTTAGTTTTGAGTCCATGTTTTGAAAAGGAAAATATTTTCTAAAACTACGGTGACTTGGCACACCGAAATCAAAGTCATGTGGCGACTCTGAGTTAATCCTTTTGAACAAAATTTTGTCACTTTCTAATTGAAAACCCTTTTCAATCTTTGCTAAAAACTTTTATTAATTTAATAGGGTTATGTTAGAGTTTGTTTAAAAAATAGGGGTGTAACAGGTGGTAATAATTATTGTATCACGACATGCAATAAAGTGTACATAAAATAAGACAAAAGGGAATATTAGGTGTACGAACAAAGTCCCATATTGGTAGTTAAAAAATTGGAAGCCTGCATATAAGGTGTAGGGATCTCTTAATGGTGTGAGGCCTTTTGAAAAAACTGGCGGGCTTGGCCCAAGATAAATAATATCATACCATATTAAGAGTATCTACAAGCTGGTTTAGCTCAATAACTTGTAGCAGAGCCTAGGTTTCACAACACGTGTATGGTGATCGGGAAGTGATGGTGTGGGGATCGGTCTGCTTACCCTTGCAAGTTTGGAGGCACACACACAAGAAGAATCTATTTGCGGGATTCAATTTCCATAATACTCTAACAATGTTAGTGACAAGCAATAAATTTTGGAAATTGACCTATAGAATGGGCCACGTGGAACTTTGTTCAAGGAAGAGATTATTTGGGTGCGAACAAATTCCTATATTAGTAGCTGAAGGTGTAGGGATCTCTTAATGGTGTGAGGCCTTTTAGAAAAAAATCAGACGTCTTGATCCAAACCGGATAATATCACATCATACTAAGAGTATCTATGGGCTGGTTTAGCCTGACAAGCAGGGACAAACCCAATTATAGTAAGGGTTTCAGTTGAAGCTACTTCGACAAAAATATTACTCCCTCCGTTTTAATTTGGAAGTAGTTTTACTCGGCACGGAGTTTAATAGAATAGAGGGAGACTTTTGAAACTTGTGTTCTTAAAAGCTTAAGGGGTATAAACTTTGTGAGGCTATGACATTTGTGTGATTATAAAATCTTTTCATTAAAGATAAAATTGGTAAAATGAAGAGTTTAAAGTTAAAATTATTTATAATTGGAGAAATGTGTCATTCTTTTTGGAACGAACTAATAAGGAAAGTGCATCATCTAAATTGAAACGGAGGGAGTAATTATTTTCACCTGTTAACTTCTTAAAAAAATCATGAAAGCAGATAATATTATAAAATACGAACCCACTTGACACAAATAGAAATTGCATAGCAGCAGCTATCCAAATGTGAATCCGAACAAGCGCTGTAAGATATTTCTCGGAAGATATTCTCATGATCACAAACAAGCAAGCGTTTAATTAAAGGTGAAGTTTTTATATCTTCAAATCAAATAAAACTAGAATAGAAAATCATGTGGATTTTAATCTCCAACGGAGTAGAAAATCGCTATGATTTTAATCTCCGAATAACAGATAGTAAATCAAAATAGAATATATGTTAAAGCAAACAAATAGAGTAGAAAATCACGAAGGTTTTAATATCCAAAATGGGAGTAGAAAACCACAAAGGTTTTAGTATACATTTGGACCGAACCATTGATATATATATATATATATATATATATATATATATATATATATATATATATATATATATATATATATATATATATATATATATATATATATATATATATATACAAACACACATTGCGATACCCAAGCGGCAATTAGAAGGGCTGTGAGTAAATCTCGTCGTATTCGACGAAGACATAAACCGTTAGGAAATTACTCTCTAGAGGATTTATCACAATTGACTATATAAATTCAAGTGATAATGTGTCGGATCCACTTACAAAAGGTCTAACTAGAGAGGTAATTGAGAAATCATCGAGGGAAATGGGACTATGGCTGAGGACAAATCTTTATGGCAGTAACTCCACCTAGAAGACTGGAGATCCCAAGATCTAAATTCGAGGAGTTCAAACAAAGTCATTAATGATGGTTCAAAAATTGTCAACTAAAATTTTGGTCCATTCTTATGATGAGATAATGTTCAGTACCAAGGATAAGGAATTAAAGCATTTAATGTTTTCAGATTTAATACGGGGTATATCAAATAGTGTATCTATGGGACTACACGTTTAGGAATCACCTATGTAAGTGTGAAATATTAGCTGCTTCAAGGAGTATTTTGTAAGGCCGGTTCTTTACAAACTTATGAAACCATGCGGTGTTCATGGCTGAAATGAACAAAACAATGAGAACCAAAGACGACTAAGGATTGATTGTATGACTTATGGTTATCTATGTATACACCAAAGTTCGATGGTTCAAAGATATAAAATCTATCGATTGACCGAGTATATCCGAGATAAGTCCACTACAAAAAATTCAAAGAGAAACCTACTTATCCAAATGCAATTAATCTTTGTTTTGAAATCACAATGTTTTTCATGCATATTTCCGTGATATAGCCATTCCCCATTCATGTCAGGGATTGTTGGGTTTCTAAACTCTATTTGAGCTTAAATGAGATTGAATAGGAAATAGAAAAAAAATAAAAATTTAATTTTCCCCCTTGACGAAGGGACATTATCCCATATTGGTTCAGCTTCGGCTTCGGCTTCGGATCACATTTGCTCAAATGATTGATTGATTAATTTTTTGGACCAAATTTATTTGTTAATATTAAAATATTAACGTGATATTATTTTATCCAAATTATCCATTTTTTTGTAATGAAAAAACATTTTGAGTTCCTGTCTTATTTTGCATAAATAACCATTTATATTATGGTCATTTTACAAGAAATTCATGACTGACCGTTTGTAGAGTTGCAGCTCTTCGTATAAACTCAACATGTTGGCTATAAATAGCAGACCATTCCCTTAGATTTTTCTTACGAAATTTCTGAATTCTCCTTTTCCTTTCTTGTACCAACCCGACTGGTCGTTTTGGGTATCTACACTTCGCTCGATATTTTGAGGGCTCAAATATTTTCGCATGATATATTATGACTTCACAAAATCTTTGGTGCTAGTTTTCAAGTTATCCAGAATCGATTAAGAAGAATGAACTTCAAGATTAAAGATCTAAGTTGGAACAGTTCACAAATTTTAACTTTTTAGCATTTGACCTTAGACAGGAGTTTCGTTGGTTCTTTTAGCTCCATTTGGTGATTTTGGATTTAAGAGCACGTCCGGATTGTAATTTGGAGATTCATAATCGAATTAGTCTTGAATTGGCAAAAGTTGGATTATTGAAAAGTTTGATATAGAGTGAACTTTTTGATATCGGGGCTGGATTCAAATTTTGGAAGTTTGAGTATGTCTGTATTGGCAATTGAGACTTGTCTGAACAATTTGGCGCCATTTAGAGTTGATTTGATATGGTCCGGACGCTTGATTTTGATTCTAGAAGTTCTTGAAGTTTATTTTGATCTTCATGCATTCTGGCATCCGAATCGTGATTTTAGAGGTTATTTTGATGATTTGATCATGTGAGCGAGTTTGTGCTGTGTTTCTAGATCTGGGTGCATGGTTAGTTTGGAACCTCGGATGCTCAGGTGAATTTCAGATTGGTTTCGGAATAATTTTTCATGATGTTTGAGTGCAAGTACTGGTGTCATCGTATTTGTGATATTTTTGTTGGAAATGCAAAAGTCGCAATTGCGAAGCAACCATCACATTTACGAAAGTGGGCCGCTGGGGGAAGGTTCACATTTGCAAAGAATCCCCTCACAATTGCAAAGTGTGGCAGTTCGCATTTGCGAGGACGTCTATCATTTTTGCGAAATAGTCGTCTTCACATTTGCGAAGTATTGGGTCGCATACAGGAGGCCGTCTATTTTGCTTTTGCGACAAATCATTCACATTTTTGGGGTTCGTATTTGCAAACCCCATGTCGGAAATGCGATATTTGCAGCCTGCATATAGCTGAGAATTCCGAGATTTAGCTTCATTTTTTTATTATATTTTGAACTCTAGCTTCGATGAAAGGCGATTTTGTGAAGGGATTTTCGTACCAAACCATTGGGTAAGTACCTGTAATAAATTCTCAACTATATCTTATGATTAGACATAAGATTTAACATCAAATTCATGAGAAATTTAGGGAAAATTTGGGGATTTTGTCAAAGTTTTAAGAAATAAAAATTTGGGGATTTAAGAGTCGAATAAGATTCGGATTTGAAAACAAAATACATATTTGGACTCTTGAGGCTATAAGTAGTCAAGACCTACCCTTGGACCCGGGTTTTGACTGGGTGGACCCGAGGGTTGACTTTTTTTAACTTTTCAGAAATGATATAAATATCACAGTTTTATTAATTGAAATTATTTTTTTGTAATGTGTGATATATTCAAGTCGTCATTGGCTAGATTGAGCCAATCGGAGGTGAATTTGTAAGAAAAAAGAACTAATTGAGGATCGAGGTAGCCAAATTGAGGTAAGTGTCCTGCCTAACTTTGTTGAGAAAATTTTTTCTACTATTTGACATTATTTTCTACATGCGCGACTGATACACATATAAGGTGACGAGCATATATGTATGTGTCAGGGCTAATCATGCTCGGGGGTAGATTATATTATAATTGTGTCTTATAGAATTATGTGACATTCTTGCTTCATGCCTTAGTTGACTCCTATATACTAAAAACATAGCATAAATATTAGAAATCAAGACTTAGGTTACTATAACTTGATCAGATTTGATGATATTCTGAGAATACATTGATGTGTCTAATTTGGTCATCGCTCTGCGTAGTCATTATTACATTGCTACAACCGATATTTTTGAGACACTAAATTCTATATTGTGTTGTTAATCATTTGTGGGATTTGTTGAAGTACTTAAATAATACGGTTATTGAGTGTTTATTGAATTATTGTTGACTCAAAAAATTGTGATCGGGATTTGTTTGAAAAATTCGTTTAAACACTCCTCTTGAAATTATTTATGCTTCATGCGTTATTGTCATTGATATTTATATTCTTGGTAAAAAAGAATGTAAAGCATGAAGAATAATGCCGTGCCATTGAATATACATTATCATGTACGGGAGACTGTATAGCATGAAGGGTGATGCAGTGCCATATTATTGTGAGTAAAAGCACGAAGGATGATATTGTGCCATGTTATGCGAGTGTAAAGCACGAATGGTGATATCGTGTCATATCATTAAGAGTAAAAGTACGAAGGGTGACACTGTGCCATGTTATGCGAGTGCAAAGCACGAAGGGTGATGCCCTAGCATTTTATTTATATTGTTATGCTTTTATATTATCGGGAGATCAAGGCACGATGGGTGTTTCTGTGCAGGCGAGGATGAGGGACATGCATTATATTGTGATATATGTTTTCCCGTGTATATATTCATGTGTTTACCTTGAGCTGTTATTATTGTAATTACAGATCTGATATGACTTGCTGCTATTATTGTAATTTATCTCTATCTCAATTGTTGTTGTGTTGCTCACACCTTCTACTTGCCTAACTTGCAAATATCATGCATATTTTCTGCTGTTATAACTACGCTCATGTCATATATGTTCTGTTGCACTTTAGTATAAGCCTCTAGCATGCTAGTAATTCATGCCTCTACTTTTTAACTTTTAAAGATTATGTGTTCGTTCCTTATTGGTTATGCTTGTACCTAGGCCTTCGCCCTACTAGTTACTTGAAATTGATATTCAATGTCTCCTAATTGTTGTCATTCCTCATATGCATTCTGCCTAGTTTATTTCTGTTGCCCACGTGTATATCCTCGTTCATAATTGCTACTTGCGTAATGTTCACTTAGAATTCTTGTTATCGGTATTTTTATCATGTGGTTTGTTCTGTTATACGTATATTGGGTGAGGATGAGTTAAAAGTACGAATGGTGTTGCCGTGTACTTTATTTGATATTTAAGTACATTCCTCATGATATGACACTTATGAGGTGACAGTCGTGGTTTATTTGTTTCATTCTAAGTAAAAGATTGGTCGAAGTATTGGAAGATGCTAACTTGTGATTTCTGCTAGCACTCGGTTATTATTTTGTATATTCGTTTCATGTATTCTTCTTTGTTATATCGTGGTATAGTTCTATTGCTGATTTACGATGCAGATTTTATCAGTGAATATGTTTTACCTAAAAGGTATTATCACTATCTCGACGAGGTTAGACACGATACTTACTGGATACATAGGGTCGGTTGTACTCATAGTACACTTCTGCACCTTGGGTGCATATTTTCTTTTGGAGCAGGTCTGCTGGTGATGTCCGGAGCTCACTCTGAAGATGTTCATGCATTACGGATATAGCTGTCATTTGTTTTTTGTAGCTTAGATCTTGTTAATCTGCTATGTAAATTCCAAACCAATCGTGTAATTGTTTGTACCAATTTTGTAAATTTCAAATCTTAAAAGCTCATGATTCATACAATCAGTTCTTGGATCAATTTGTAAATATTAAGAAAATTATTCACTATTTTCCAAATCTCATTTGGATTGTATTTTCTGTTAGTTGGCATACCTAGCGAATCGAGTTAGGTGCCATCACGATTAATAATTTTGGGTCGTGACATTTCTGCATTGTTTTCTTACAAAAACAAACAACATAAGTGTGATTTGCTGTCGCCATTTGTGTTCGTTAAAATACTGGTTTTGAAGTGCCGCTACATTAGTGTGAAATTCAATCCTAGGAGGTAATAATCCATAACCTCGGGTCCTAGGAGGGGATTAAGTTCCTTTTTTCTCGCTGTATTCTGAACTTGTTTCCATCGTCCCTTTTTCTCTGATGAAACTAGAACAGTACTAAATACCCTAACAAGTAGGCCACATGGCTTCTTGGCTATGCCTCTAAGCAGAGTCTTTTTATGGCTGATGATGATTTCATGGAGGCATTGACATCTGTATAGTTGTTAAGTCTTTGCACATGTCTTCAAAAAATTTTAATAAGGACGCTAAATTAAACAAGAATCAATTCGTTAACTGCATTAGGAGTTGGTTATATTATCTTATAAAAGGGCAATTCGATGTCCGGGAAGGGCCCGACCACATAGGTCGATTGTCAGCTGTATTTTTGCACGAGGTGGTTTCTAGCAACTTTACCAGCTACATACAAGGGTTTGTTGTACGCAAACTTACTTTACGTTTCTGTAAGAGATTGTTATTATCAGAGATGGACCCAAATATTGAGCGCGACGGGGACACCACTACCTGCTAATTACGTACACCAAGATGCTAATTACTAGCCATAAAATTCGGCGTTCAACTCTTTAAACTTAATGATTATGATCGATAATTTATCATCTAATAAAAAAAGTTGTATGGAAAGAAAAAGTATCGACCGAGAGAGATTTTTGGCAAAATGGGTGCTACGGCAAGGGAAGATGTGTAAGTCTATTTCAAACTTTAAACTTTCTAATTTTTTCTCAATTAAAAAGGAGTCAATGATCAAAAGGTTGTTGTAACTTTAAGATTATCAAAATCTTACACACAAAAATCAAGATTAAGGGTGTGTTAGTAGTCAAGGAATTGAAGAAGAGTTTCAAACTTTCAATTGCCTCGTCGATGAGTAAGAGTTGACGTTGCCCACTACTTTATCGAAATGATTGTTAAAGAAGGTTGTGAGAGAAAGTATGTATATTTTTTCTATTTGTGGAGAAATAAGTTACAATTTGATGTTTTTGATTTGAAGGGTGAGATTTGCAAAAAGAATAAAATTAATTAAGTTGACCAGTATATACTAGTACTAGAATAAAACTAAAAATAAAAAAATAAATCAGTTTGCTATTAAATTATGTTGAATTCAAATAACCAAAAAAGACAGAAGGAGTAAAATCTAAACATGAGTTTCGAACCCACATCAACCACAAAAGGGAGGAAACTAAAGCACTCCACTCAATCAGTCCTCCAGTCAAGCTTCTGTGTTTGGATGCACACGTAAATTATTTAAGGGGTTCACCTGTATTTACAAATATATATAAAATATAAATACATGATTTTTGCCAAAACTAACGGGGTCTTGTGACCCCTCAAGAGGCAAGCTAAGTCCGCCTCTGTCCACCATAGCTGGAACTCGTAACTTAGTGGTCACATGACGGCAACGGCGGAGCCAAGAATTTAAAGTTATGTGTGCTTTCCGGAAAAAAAAAATCCAACAAAAGGGTATTTGAGTTTGATAGTGGGTGCTTACTCAATACTTACTGGCACAAATATAATTATTGATGTGGCATGACACCTCGTCAGAGAGAAATTCATATTTTCCCAACGTGGCATAACATCTTCCACGTAGGATCCAAGCTGGAACAGTCTGTTATGGGCGACGACGGAGAGACAAGAGACTGGACCAGTTACCACTTTGTTTGGTGGGACCACTTAACCATCTGAAGTGGGATTCCCTCCTAGATATTAAGCGTGGGGTCCAGCCAATCCAAACCCACTGCGGGGCCCAGAGCTTTATTGGTGTGGGGCCAAATGTGGGCCCCATTGAAAGGTGCGTTTCCTTGTGCACTAGTGTCTATTTATAACTGTATAAAATAACCAAACCAACCCAAATTACACAGTTTCTCTTTGTTTCTTTTGAGCACGAGAAGTGTATTTTTCAATCTAGGTAGTCAAAATGACTAAACAGAATGTGGTGGTTTCCGATCCTAATTCCGGTATCAACACCGCCACATTCACGGCGGCAGTACAAAAGCCGCCACCGGCGCCGGGAAGTTGCATCAACATTTCGAGAAAGACACTAGTTGAAATAAATAGTGGTCCAAGAATCAATTCTAATTGGGTTGATTCAATGAGAGCTTCATCTCCAACTCATCACAAGTACACTTCTGTCTCTGAAGATAATACTTCTTGGATGGTGAGTTCAATCTTAATAAACTTAATTACTCTCACCAATAATAAGAGGGGAAAAAGAAACAAGAAGAAAAGAATAAAAGCTGAAAATTTCCTCATTATTAGCCCTTCTTGCATGGAGGAGCACGTAATACGAAAGTAGTTTAGACTTTTCGAAACTTGTGATTTTTAACATGCCATAATATTTGTATAACTATAGAATTTTTGAAACTTGTAATCATGCAGAAATACAGAATAAAACTACGTACAATAGATTGTTGTGGTCCGCTCATTCTCTGGAACTCACACATGTTGTAACTCATAAAGTTTATGTCATTACGAAAGTTTGTCCCGGTAAAATGAGAAGTTTCAAGTTAAATTATTTTTATAGGTAGAAATATGTTATTTTTCAGAACGACCTAATGACGAAATAGTGTCGCATAAATGGAACAGACAGATAATATATATATATTTTTGTATAGTTACGTCATATATGACACTATTTGAGATCGGGAACAAAAAAGAAGACGAAAATAAATTCTTGTGTTGATTAAACGAAACAGGTGCACCATCCATCAGCACTGAACATGTTTGAGCAGATAATCAGTGCTTCTAAAGGAAAGAAAATGGTGATGTTTCTAGACTATGATGGCACCCTTTCCCCCATTGTTGATGACCCTGATCAAGCTTTCATGTCTGATGCTGTAAGCCTTCTGTTAATTAAAGTTATATTTATCGATAACCTTTTTTTACATCAGTACAATTTAACCAGTTATAATAGAATGTTCAATATTATTCTAGATTAACTGTCAATCTTAAATCTTGTTGTTTTTTAATTAGCTTTTACCTAATTTAACTATGCATATAATTTTTCACAGTATTAGTGCTGCTGCACAGAACTTAAAAGTCTTCATTTTTTTCAAAGTATATTTTCTATTTTAAGGGAAACCTTAAAGCACCGTAAATTGTCGTGTTACCTATAGGTCAAAAATTCAAATCATCAAAAGCAGGCACTAGTGCTTGCATGGTAGGCTGTGGGTTAGTGGCGAAACTAGAAATTTACTTAACGGTTTTCAAATTTGAAAGAAGTGAAAAAAAAATTCCAAGAAAGAGTGTTGAGTATATGTTATGTATCTCTAAAATCCAATATTTTATCTATATACGCCGTATAATTTTTCGATGCCTAGCTTCGCCCATGCTTTGAGCGGGATATGGCCCTTCTCTGAATTCTGCATAAATACATAATACTATGCCCACCAAACTGTTTTTTTTATTCCAATGTCCTCAAGCTTCAACCCTTTCTTTCTGTGTGTCAGATGAGAGGAACAGTGAAAAGGCTTGCTAGATATTTCCCTACTGCTATAGTTAGTGGGAGGTGCAGAGACAAGGTACATCTATTTTACTTGTTCCGATCTATAATAAGTATCATTTTTACTTTTAGGTCGCCCATTAAAAAAATATAAAATCCAATACAAAATTACTAGTATAACTAAATTATCCTTGTTAAATAGTGGGCACATAGTTATAGTGACATTTATTGCTCTTTTGTACATAAGGGTAAAAGAGTAAAAACAATTTAAATTTTTTCTTAATTATATAACTAGACACTTATTTTGGACCAAAATCAAAAAGTAAAAAAGACGGTTATTATGGACCGGAGGGAGTATTTTGTGTCTTCTTCTTAGTTACTTTTGAGTTTAGTGTTTTCTCAAGATTTCTTATTTTCTGTTTTTTTAGAATTTTTTACGAAATGATTTTTATTTATTCTCTCTTTTTGGGTTTGCATAATTATAGGTATATAGTTTTGTACAATTGGCAGAGTTGTACTATGCTGGAAGCCATGGCATGGATATAGAAGGTCCTTCAAAAGGTTCCAAATACAAGAAAGTAAGTGAACTGGAGTTTATATTCTTTTCTTTTCTCTTTTTATTAAATGATCTAACTTTATACAATGAATAAAACTTTATAGTATCAACGTATTTTAATGCATGGTGACATATTAATCGTCTTATTTGTTTAGGTTACTAATCTCACTTATAATAAGCGATTGCCTATTGTTATTTTTTTATGTAGTCAATGCATGTTAAGCTCTTGCTGACATTACCATTTCTATTCTTGAAAATTAAAATTCTAGGGAGCTCGAGCTGTTCTTTTCCAACCAGCAAGTGAATTTCTCCCCATGATTGATGAGGTAATTATCCATCATATTCATAAATAAATTGTAAAGTAAATTACATTGGCAAAAAAAATACAATGTTTATATGATATTTTACTTATATGAAAATTACAGGTTTACAAAGAATTGTTGGATAAAACAAAGTGTATTGAAGGTGTTAGAGTGGAGAATAACAAGTTCTGTATCTCTGTTCATTTCCGCTGTGTTGATGAAAAGGCATGAAAAGATTGAATATTACTTTTTCCCCTTTCAATTATGACAAGATTGAATGTTACTCCCCCATTCCATAAATTAATGTGACATTCTTTTTCTTTTAGTTTATTATACATGAATTATTTTTTTCTTTACATAAAATTGATAAAGTTCCGTGGAGTTCATAATTGCATAAAAGAAGTCAAAGTAGTGGCTGCGAATATTTTATCTTTAAACTTATTATTTTATCATTAATTAAAAATATTATGATTTTAAAACTATAAGACTATTTATAGCATATTTTAGACCACAAGGTAGTAGGGGTAACTTTTGAGCCGAAGGTTTATAGAAAATAGCCTTTTTTACCTTCACAAGATAGGAATAAGATATGCATACATACTATCATTCTCATACCCCACTTGTAGGAATGCACGAGATATTTGTTATTGTTGTGAATTTTAAAAGATTATTTTAGAAAATTTCGACCAGTCAAATACCATCGCGTAAAGTGGATGAAGAGAGTATTATATATTATCCATATACATGACCCATTTCAAAGTAAAAAAATAAGAAGGAAAAAACTAGCATCTTTTTAGGTTAGACAAAGTTAAATGAGAAATAATATTAAGGTATTTTTAAAGACTCCCAACTTTAATAAAATTTAAAAAAATATCTGATTTGATATTATGATGTGTTGTTTATGTTTATGTTTATGCTATAGCAATGGGGTGAATTATCACAACAAGTAAGGTCAGTGTTGAAAGAATATCCAAAGCTTAGATTAAGCCAAGGGAGAAAAGTATTAGAGATTCGTCCAACTATTAAATGGGACAAAGGAAAAGCTCTTGAATTTTTGCTTGAATGCCTCGGTAAGTATTTATTTTTCAAATAATAACTATTTTTATGTTTTATTACCACCAAAATAAAATATTGAAAATTCAACTATTTAATACTAATTTTAAGATTGAATCATTTTTCAACAGGGTACGCTAATTGTAATGATGTCTTTCCTGTATATATTGGAGATGATCGAACTGATGAAGATGCTTTCAAGGTTTTCCTATGTTCTTTTTTTTTAAAAAATTTATAAAAATTACAGTGTAGTTTAACTTATTTTAGATGGTTATCTACCTTATTTTCTAGGTTATGATACTACTTATTTTGAATTATTACTTGTAAATCGTCCTTTAAGTGACTTGATAGCGTAACGTTGCTCCCTCTATTTCACTTTTGTGCGGTAAAGTATGAATAAACACAAAACTTAAGAAAGAAAGAAATACTATTAAAATTTATGTTTTAAAATAAGCCATTGATATTTGTGTGATTATAATCATCTTATTTAGGATAAAATGAGAAGTTTATAATTAAAATATTTTCAAAGTTAGAAAATTGTCACATAAGGTGAACAAAGAGAGTATTTAATACGGTTAAATAATCAATATGTAAAAGTTAAATACTGTTTTTATTACTAATGATATCATTATCTGTTGTAATAGGTATTAAGAGAAAGAGGGCAAGGTTTTGGCATTCTTGTCTCCAAAACTCCAAAAGACACATATGCATCGTATTCATTACAAGAACCATCCGAGGTAAAGAATCTTATAATATTAAGCTCTTGTTTGACCATAAAATAATATTTTCATGCGAACAAAAAACGTGTTAGATCAAAATTGTTATAGTATTTTCTCAATTACTTCCATATGTTGAAAGGGAGTTGTTAACATGTGACTAGGAGGTTACGGGTTCGAGTTGTGGAAATAGTATTTTACAGAAATGCATGATAAGGCTGCGTGCGATAGACCCTTGTGGTTCAATACTTTCCCGGACCCTATACATAACGGAAGCTTAGCTACCTCTTTTTCTTTTTAAAAATTATTTCCATTTGTTGTGTTTATATTGTAGAATTTTAGTAACATTTTTGTTAAAATTACTTTGGCAGGTTATGATTTTTCTACGACGGCTGGTAGAGTGGAAAAGATTGTGTTTAAGGAGACAGTCTAAGATTCAAAAACAAATTGAGGAGATAAAAGCATCTCTAAAGAACTGATAATTGTCTAAGTAGTGAACATAATATGCATTTTGTTTATAATAAATAACCAAAAATTTTAGAAGAAGAAAATAGATGGGATAGAAAAGAGATATATCTTTTCTCATTAGCTTTAAGGCCTTGTACATCTTTGTAAGTAGCTTTTGTATCTTGGCTAAATGCATATAATGGAAATACCATAATTCTCTTTGTCATATTTTGGTTATGGCTCGTCTCATGAGCAGATTTTCAATTTTTTTGGGAAAAATACATAAGCGTCCCTTTAAATTGTCCCCAACGATTAATTGAACATCGTAACTTGGCATATGATCAGACTGTGACGACCCAAAGGGTCATCATCGTAATTCTTTCTTTTTCCATTCTTTCGAGACCTTGAAAACCTCACGTTTAGTTTCCATGATTTTCATATACAGTCCGGACGCGAAGCCGGAAAGTTTTTATGTTGAAATATGTGAAATATGTGCTAAAATTGAAGAATTTTGATATTAGTATTGTTAAAGTTGACTTTCGTCAACATTTTGGGTAAACGGACTCAGACCAGTGATGTTACTGTCCCAGAAGATCTGTAGAAAAATATGGGACAAGGGCGTATTCTCAGAACCGAAATCCGAGGTACCGAGCCCGAGTAAAGAATTTTTGAAAGATATTATTGTTCTGAAAATGATATGGAATTTTTGAAAAGAAAATGAATTAGAAAATATAGGCATCGGGCTCGTATTTTGGTTCTGATGCCCGGTGCAGGTCTTAAATATGCGTTAAGCACTTTCTATAAAATTTGGTCGAAATCGAACGTCTGACATGTTTCGGACCTAAATAAGTTAGAGGTTTATGAACTTTGAAACGAAAATGATGAAATTGAGGCTTGATTCTTTGATTTTGATGTTATATTAGCGATTTGATCATTCGAGCTTGTTCGAAGGATGTTATTGAGTTAGTATGTGTGTTGGCTTAGGAGTCCCGAGGGCTCGGGAGGGATTTGGAGGTGGTTCGGGGTGATTTTACACTAAGAAACACATCAGATTTTGCTGCAATTTTACTCAAGTCCATTGCCCTTCGCGAACACGATCATGTTCCGCATTCGCATTGCCTTGTGCCCCAGCCTTCTTCACGTTCACAGCCAACTGGATGCGTTTGCATAGACTTAGCCTGCCCTTCTTCGCGTTCGCATGAGACCAAACGCGAACGCATAGGCCAACTGACCTGAGCCTGGAACTTCCTTCTACGCGTTAGCATAGTGTAGCCGGCCTGTCTTCTCCGCGAACACGACTTAGTCCCACGTTCTCATAGAGTTAAACCCCTCCAGTGGTTTTTCTTAAAAATAGAATCAGTAGCTCGGGATTTTTGTCATTTTTCACACAAGCTCTTCCCTCCAACACCCCATAGGCGATTTTCAAGCTTCTCTTTCTTCATAGTTTTTTTGGGTAAGTGTTCTTAACTTCATTCTCCCCTAATTTCTTCATGTAATCACTAATTTCCGAGCCCTAAATCATGAATTCAAGGTAGAAAATGGGGGTTTTTGGTAGAGTTAGGGTTTTTAGGATTTTGGATGATTCAACCTCAATTTGGGGTCGAATCTTAAAATAAATTACATATTTGAACTCGTGGGGTTATAGGTGATTGGGTTTTGGTACGAGCCTAGAGTTTGGACTATGTGGGCTCGGGGTTGGATATTGGTACTTTTGGAAGAATGATAGAAAATTCATTCTAGGCTATGGAATTGTATATTTGAGCCATTATTGATAATATTGAACTAAATTGTGTCTAGTTGTCAATGTTTTGGAGTTGGATTCTAGAGGAAAGGCGGTTTTAGAGATTTCATTGCTATTTTTTGACCGAGATAAGTGTTTGATCTAACTTTGTCTTGAGGAAATAAGATTAGAATATTATTTGTTATGTGCTAAATGTGGAGTATGGTGTATAGGCATGGTGACAATTATCTATGCACCGGATTCTAGCATGACAGTGAGTCTTACTTGTGTTTATATCCAAACTTTTTGAAACATCTTCCTTGTTTAAATGATAATTTTCATATGATGTGATTTGTTGAAGAAGATTGACGATTGGTACATCATTGGGGCGTGGGCTCGAACTAGAATTCGCTAATCGAGAAAGAAATGATTAGAAGAGGGATGTTGCATTTATTCCCTTGCCGGGAAGTGTAGTTATTGGTCGTTTCCTTGCCAAGATATTTTTGTTGAATTATTGGTTGATATTGTTCCCTTGACGGGACTGTTTGCTTGATTGTAGCCCCTTATCTCCACGTCTCCCACTATACGTTTATTTTCTTGTCTTCTGTGACTGTTGTTTTAGTGAGGAAGAGTAATATTTAAGGATTCGGTTGCACGCCGCATTGGATAGATATATTTGAGGATCGGATTGTACGCTGCAACACATATATGTATTTGAGGATCGGGTTGCTCACCGCAACATATATATTTGAGGACCAGGTTGCTCGCCGCAACTGATATATTTGAGGATCGGGTTGCTCGCCGCAACGGCTATATTTATGGATCGGGTTGCTCGCCGCAACAGATATATTTGAGGATCGGGTTTCTCGCCGCGATTGATATATTTGAGGTTCGAGTTGCTCGCCGCAACAAATATATGTGAGGATAGGGTTGTGCGCCACAACGGAGTATCGATCAAGTATATTGTTTTTTTGTATGTAGGGCTTTCCTGTGTTCTTCCTTATCAGTTGTTGTTGTACGACTTTACTTCTTATCCGATGATTTCTGTATTTAAACTGTCATACCTCATAGCATGCTCCCCTCACTCTTCGTTGTTTAAATTCTTGTACTTCCTATTATTGCACATATATCTGTACAAGTCATTTGTGGTAGGTCATGTCTATCCTCGTCAGCACATGAGGTCGGTTGTGCTGATACTACATTCTGTGCATCTTTTTGCACAGATCCGGGAGCAGCTGTTGGACCACAGTAGGAGTATTTGCTCGTGCACCGACTCCGGTCCAGGGATTTCCGAGGTAGCCTAGCTGGCGTCCGCAGGCCGGAGTCCCTTCTATATTATTAGTTTGTTTCCCTTGTACCGAGACAGACTCTTCTATGCATTTCTATCACACTCTTGTTTTAGTGTTCCATAGCAGTTCGTGAGTAGTGACACCAGATACTGGATAGAAGTGTATTGAAACTTTTGTATTCCCGCTATCAGTTATTTAAGCATTTAAAAGTCTACCGCTTTAATTATTATTCTAGTTTATTATATTGTTTAAATGAAATCCGTTAAATATTTGGCTTGCCTAGCTCCGATAGTATGTTCCGTCACGACTCCCGATGGTGAAAAATCTGGGTCGTGACAAGTTGGTATCAGAGCACTAGGTTACTTAGGTGTCACAACTCACGGACAAAATCAGTAGAGTTTGAGGGATCGGTACGGAGACTTATGAATTTATCCCTAGTGGCTACGGAGATAGGAAAAATTCCCCTTCATTCTTTCTTGTCGTGCGTATCCGTTTCTTAAACACGGGTTGGATTTCTACTCTATTCTTATACAGATGGCGGGAACACATGTTTCTTCATCTGCCGCTCAGCAGTACTATAGAATATGATAAAACTTGACCAAACAAAGTAAAATGTTTTGTTTATACTACACAAAAAAACCGAACAAAAATGCCCTTGATGGTCTGTTGCGGACAACACAAAAGTGGCATGCGGTCACATATGGCTTGTGGTCTTTAGTTCTGGCTTCTGGGCTTGAGGATGCGGACCGCATGGATATGACACGCGATCGCACGTGTCATGGTATGCGGACCCCGTGGAAATGTTGTATGGCCGCACAGCTACAGTGATGCGGACCACGTAAAAGTGGCATGTGGCCGCACAAGAGACTTTTTCAATTTTGCTGGTTCTCTAAACTTCTCCTACACGGATCGCACTGGTTTGGTGTGCGGCCGCGTGGGCCTGTTGCCTTGAGTTTATGAACTTTAGTCGCTTGTCAGTGCGGAACGCATGGAAATGGATGTGGTCCGCGTGGGTTCTCCTCTGTCTTGGTCACTCTCTGAACTTTCCCACGCAGCCGCACACCAAAACAGTGCGGTCCGAATAGTACGGTCTGCACAGGTGACCTTCTTCCCACTTTGGTTATCTGTTGACGTTGGGTAGGTGTCACTCCTCTTTTGAGATGATTTGTGATGTTCATCATCTCGTCGCTCAAACCTGAAATCAAACACACTTTGTAAGCAATTTAAGACTAATTTGAAGAAGTTTATGCACAAAGCTCAAGTAAGAGGGGGTATAAAACATGTATAATTCAAAGATATCAACTCCCCAAAACTTAAAAACTTGCTTGTCCTCAAGCAAATAAAGTTAAGACCTATCCCTCAATTAAAAACACCCCGGTAATTCCTGTTATTCCTAAGGTAACCTCAACGAGCCTTAGTTGGGACTAACAATTGCCCTCAATGCATATGTATCATTAACACCTTTAAACTTTGAACACTTGGAAATCAAGTGCGACACAAGAGCATCAAGGGTTGACACAACTCATCAAGGAGCCTTTCTCAAACATTTCGGTCATTGTGGAACGTAGACTCACGTATCTTCGACCTTCCCTAAGTGCACCTCACCTTTTAGAATAATTTCACGCAAAACGAGGTTAATCAACTCTCTCTCATCTCTCACAAAGAAATAGCCCTAAGACAGGCTTTAAGCGCCATATGCTTGCCCTTCATGTACGTATCCACTAATTTAGGCTTCTCTTAACTCAAGATCACATAGGACTTTTGTGGCGTCATTGTGAAGGTTTTTGGGTTGAGGTAGGATATGAAATTGTTTGAATGGTTTTATTCTTCCCTTAAGCACTTCATTTGATTCATATTGGCACACTTTCTTGACTGAATTGAGTAATTCAGTTCTTTTGGGGCTAGAGGGATGCAATATCAGTCTTTCTTTTACAACTCAACGCCTTTGTCCTTTTTGTATTCTTTTCCAACCTTTTTCACTTTTGTTGTCATTTTGATTCCATTTTTATTGTTATTCCTTTTGTTTTTCTTTTTTTCTTTTTCTCTTTTTCATTGCCTTCTTTTTCTTTTTGCTTTTGTGCCTTTCCACCATATTGACACCTTTTTCCTCCCCCAAACTTAGTCATTTGCCACTACTCAAGAGAAGATTTGGGTGCCAAGAGAAGGTCTAATTAAGAATGGGTGTAGGCTTGTAATTTGGTTCATGAAAGAATAAAGTTCGAGGCTCAAAAGGGCTGAACTAAGGATCATTTGATTGGTAGGTTATGGAATTGTTCAATTTTGCACTTTTGGATCAAGGAAAGCCTAAGCTCATTTCTCAATTCATGTTCCACCTATTATTTCGCCTCAACAAACATTCAGGGCAAGTTCTAGGCCATTGGCACGGTACTTGGGTTGAACACATCAAATTCTCACCACACGCACTCAAGGATTGCCAAAAGTGGAGTCGAGGGACCACAACAACCTTAGATATGATTCAAGCGCACAATGGCCCAACACGACCATATGATGATTGTTTGGTCAATACAAGAGTCTCAAGGTCACGACTTTCACCATCCTAAACACAACTTAGTGTCTTTGACCATAGGATCTAAAGCAAATGTGCTAGGCCTAAGTGAAGCCTTGCCTAAGGTACCCTTAACTACAAAATCTTGAAAATCAAAAAGAAAAAATCAAAAAACTGACTCAACCCTTAAGAAAGTTGTCACGCTATCTATCATAGGGAAGACACACTCGGTTCGTACAACATTCTACCCTTGGAAAGAACCGTGGCATTAAGAAAACAAAGGGCTTATTGCCAACACTAAAACAAAACCAAAAAGAGGCTACGAGCCTAACTTTGCAACTAAAATGAAAAACTTTAACAAAAATTCGAAAATTAAAAATTAAAAAGAAAGCTCAAGCGAAACCCAAATGAATATGTATAGAGAGGAAGTAGAATGTACAACTAAGGGAGTTCAGAATCAAAAGTTATATACAAATCAACTAGAACTACGAAAGTACTAAAAGTAATCAATATGTACAATCATCCAAATGTAAAAAAAAAGTAGGGTCACACCCCTACGAATAAGAGCTAGCATTGTCCCCAATGCTAACTACCAAATATATCATCAAAATAGAATAAAGGATATAGGAGTGGCCCCTCAAGCCTTATCAGTTGTTGTCTGCTGGTCAATGGCTCCCGTGTCCTCTGTACTGGCCGGGACGACAGACCGATCCTCAGCCTGTTGCTTCTATGTTACGGGGACATCCGGTGCCTGCTCCTAAAATGGCTCAACTACTGCTGGGGCTGGAGGAAGCTCAGTATGTGCAGTGATGGATGGGACCTCCTGAACAGGTGCGATAGCTATCACGACCCCTCAGTGTTGGGGAGCTTTCTATTCTTCCTCGGCCTCTCCTCCTCATGTGGCTGCACATCTGCTGGCTCCACGGACGGCTCAGCAAATAATAAGTCAAGTGGTAGCTGATCCGCTACCAACTTGTCTACCAGTACCTGCAACTTTGCTACCGACTCCTTGGATGCCTTCGTCTTTCTTAATTTCTGGTGCTCCTTAGCCATGTTTTTGAGAGCCTTTCTATGCTCCCCAACTGCCTTTGCCAAATTTGCCTACTCCGCAATCTTCTTTTCCTGGTTGTCCAGGATTTTCTTCAGAGTCTCATTAATGGAGGCAAGCACCTCAACAGTCATCGGGGCTCTCTCTCTACCTGAACGGTAGTGGTCAATGTGGCCAACATGGATGTCACAGTCGACATCTAGTTTTTTACACTAGCAAGTGTGTGTATGAACTGATTTGCCGTGAATCTGTGAGTCTTCGACACCGCATTCAGAGGGTCGTCTGTGGTAACAATAAGAGCTGTGGATGGGCCTTGAGGCACTGTCTCAGTAGTAGTTTGCTGAATGGCAGCTGGCTCTTCTAACTGGCCAGCTGCGATGGAAGTGGAGGCTTGACCCTTCTTGGATCCCTTAGGGTTGTCCCGACCCTTTTGATCATACCAAGAGTACGGGCCTACTTGTGGTACGGGCCTACTTGTGGTACCATGATGTCAAATTTCTTCTTTTTCCATTTCATCTCCCGGAAGTAGAGTGTCAATGCTTTGGGTGTGAGTTTTATCACTCTCCGCACAATCTTCCCTCGGAAAGCACCACCCCTCCCGAGTTTTTTTTGCACCATTGTCTGCAAAGCATTATATCAGAGGTTGTTGGTATAAGCACAAAATGAGAAACACAATCATAGAATTAAATTGAAATTGGAGAACATGTGTTGAAGACAGGGATTACGCGGACCGCACAGAAAAGTCATGCGGTCCGCACTAACCAAGTTGGTTCACAGATGGTTCGCAGATAGTACCTACGCAGACCACAATATTTTGGATCGCGGTAGCATAGGATGGATGCGGACCGCCTAGAAATGGATGCGGTCCGCACAGATTGAGTATCATGTTTTTCACCTTCTCTGAATCTAGTCATGCGATCTGCACTGATTTGGACCGCGACCGCATAGCAACAGTGACGCGAACCGCACATAAGTGGATGTGGTCCGCACAATTCAACATCAAAGAATGAAAACTCTCTGAACCCAAAGCCATGTGGTCCGTACTGTTTTGAACCGCGACCGCATTTGGTTCATGCGGACCGCACAAAAGTGAACGTGGTCCTCAACGAGATGGCACTCAAATTTTTTATGAAAGCACATGTGGACCACACAAAAATTTGTGCGGCCACGTAGGCCAAGTTAACTGGTAGGCATCCTTCGTTCAATGTAGTTTAATATTTTACATTAAAGATCCTAAGTGCCCCTACACAGTTATTAACAGTAGTTTATATGCCCATTGGTTAACAAACTAACCCAAATCCTAATTTTATCAGTCGACTAAGAAGAAAAATAAGAAAATAACAAGTTACACTAAAGAAATTTAATGAAAATGAAAATAAAAACAAATTATACTAAGAATTGAATTAGAAGGTGGTGTTACCAGTTAATTGATGAAAGACGATTATAATTGCAGAATGTGAGTGAGTGAACAGAAGATGGGAGCTTTTAGGTGAAATTTTGCGAAAAGAGTAAAAGGATGCCCATGTGTCTATTAATAGAAAACCATGGGGCCCAATTCTCACTTACCTGCGCGGCCACACAAAAATGGCGCAGGATTTCTGTTCACGCAGACCGCACTTATTTGTCATGCGGCTGCGTGGAAAACTTCAGAGGCTTGGTGCATTTGGCCACTCCCATGCGGACCTCACTGATTTGGCATGCGGCCGCGTGGAAAACTTTAGAGGGTGGCCATTTCTGATTCCTTTTACGCGGACCGCACTAAAGTGGTATGCTGCCGCGTAGGGTCTGCTGAGTTTTACACCTTCAACTTGTCAAGACCACACGGACCGCATTGTTTTGGTGTGCGGCCGCATGGGGTAATGCTCAGAGACTGTTCACTTTTCACATTTTTCCTTGCACTGGTTCAACAATATCCCTACAACACTTCACAAACTATCAGTCCAAAAATCCCATTCTACACAGAAAATAAGGAAAAACAAAAGACATGGGTTGCCTCCCAAGAAGCGCCTGATTTAACGTCGCGGCATGATGCAAGTTACCATCATAGTCACCTCAAATGACTCAGCGCCACCACATGGGTGTCATCAAACTTGCCCAAATAATGCTTGACTCGATGCCTACTGACCCATAATACCTCACCATTTTTGTTTTTGAGATCAATGGCACCGAAAGGAGTAGCACCAACCACTTCAAAAGGACCGCTCCACTTGGGCTTAAGCTTTTCCGGAAACAACCGTAACCGGTAATTGAAGAGAAGAACCATATCATCAATTTTGAATTCTTTCCCCCAGGCATACTTGTCATGGAGGTACTTCTTCTTGTCATTGTACAAGGATGAGATTGAATATGCATGAAATCGAAACTCATCAAGCTCATTCAATTGTTCAACCCGGAGATTGGCTGCAACATTCCACTCTAAATTCAACTTTTTCAAAGCCCACATCGCTTTGTATTCTAATTCCATCGGAAGATGACATGCTTTTCAAAAATCCAACCGATATGGGGATAAGCCAATCGAAGTCTTCAATGTTGTACGGTAGGCCCAAAGAGCATCATCCAATTTCTTGGACCAATCGGTCCTATTTGCATTGACAGTCTTGGATAGAATACTCTTGATTTCTCGGATTGAGACTTCAAATTGGCCACTCGCTCGAGGATGATAGCGAGTGGTCACTTTGTGGTTTACCCCACACTTAGTGAGCAAACAATCGAAATCCTTGTTGCAAAAATGAGAGCCATCGTCACTAATTATGGCACGGGGTATGCCAAACCTAGTGAAAATGCTCTTCTTCAAGAAAGCCACCACTCTACAAGCTTCATTGTTGACTCAACCCATTTTAAAACGTAATCCACGGCTACCAAATGTAAGTGTTGCCATAAGAACTCACGAATGGTCCAATAAAATCGATCCCCCAAATATCAAAAATATCAACTTCAAGAATCGTGTTAAGGGGCATCTCATCTTTCTTTGAAATTCCTCTGGCACGTTGACACTCATCACCATCTTTTCACATAATCACCAGCATCCTTGAACAATGAAGGCCAATAGAACCCACAACTAAACACATTAGATGCCGTCCTTGCCCCACCATGATGACCACCATAGGGCGAAGAGTGACAAGCTTCCACAATACTCAATTGCTCTTCTTCGGGAACACACCGGCGAATTACACCATCGATGCAAATTTTGAAAAGGTATGCCTCATCCTAATAGTAGCCCAAAGCATCCCGTTTAAGCTTCTTCCTTTGGTTAGAAGAGAGCTCGCATGGGACCACACCGTTAACCAAATAATTAGCAATGTCGTCCAACCACGGCATGTCAAGCATAAAAACTGAGAGGAGTTGTTCGTCCAGAAAAGAATAATTTATCTCAAGGCCATACGAAGGCCTCCCTTCCTCCTCCAATCTAGATAAGTGGTCCGCCACTTGGTTCTCACTTCCTTGTCTATCAACGATCTCCAAATCAAATTCTTGTAGGAGAAGCACCCATCTCATCAATCTTACTTTTGAGTAACTTTTAGTCATCAAGTACCTAAATGCGGTGTGATCGGTATGGATAATAACAATGGCCCCCATAAGGTACGGGCAAAACTTCTCCATGGCAAATACAATGGCAAGAAATTCATTCTCAGTGATTGTGTAGTTTCTTGGCGCCTCATTCATAGTCTTGCTAGAATAATACTCCGGATGGAATAAGTTGATAATTTTCTGGCCTAAGACCTCCCCCACTGCAACATCACTAGCGTCGCACATTAGCTTAAAGGGTAAGCTCCAATTTGGTGCGGTTATGATGAGGGTAGTCGTCAATTTTTGTTTTAAAAGCTCGAAGGCCTCCATGCACTTGTCATCAAACACATATTTTGCATCCTTCTCCAACAACTTACACAAAGGGTTCACTACCTTAGAAAAGTCCTTGATGAATCTCCAGTAGAAGCCCACCTATCCTAAAAAACTCATCACGCCCTTTTGCTGAGATAGGGGGAGGAAGCCATGAGGTCACCTCAATTTTTCGCTTTGTCGACCTCGATCCCCCTTTTCAAAATTTTATGACCCAACCCAATTCCTTCGTCCACCATAAAGTGGATTTTCTCCCAATTGAGTACCAAATTTGTATCTTTACAACGGGCCAACACACGATCAAGATTTTGCAAACATTCACCAAATGAGTCCCCGACCATACTAAAATCGTCCATGAAGACCTCCAATATGTCCTCCACCATATTGGTGAAGATTGCCATCATACATCTCTGAAAGGTCGCTGGAGCATTACACAGTCCAAATGGCATATGCGAGAATGCGAATGTGCCATACGGACATGTGAAAGTTGTCTTTTTTGGTCCTTTGGGGCAATGAGAATCTGGTTATAGCCGGAGTACCCATCTAGAAAACAATAGAATGCCCGACCCGCCATACAGTGAAGCATATGATCTAAGAATGGAAAGGGAAAATGGTCTTTTCTTGTAACCTTGTTCAATTTTCGGTAGTCCATGCATACCCTCCAACCCATTGCAGTACGAGTCTGAACGAACTCATTATTATCACTGGTCACTACCGTCATTCCTCTCTTCTTTGGCATATACTGAACTGGGGATGTCCACGAATTATCAGTAATTGGATATACCACACCATCGTCAAGCCACTTGATGATTTCCTTCTTAACCACCTCTTGCATGGCCTCATTGAGTCTCATTTGGTGTTCAAGAGACAATCTCGTATCCTCCTCCAATATTATTTTGTGTATGCAAAACGTGGGGCTAATACCCCTAATATCCGCCAAGGTCCATCTAATCGCCCGCTTGCTCTTTTGAAGAACAGCCAAAGTGGCGTCCATCTGCACGTTAGTCAAAAAAGAAGAAAAAATAACCGGCAAAGTGAAATTAGGACCAAGAAACTAATACCTAAGGTGAGGAGGAAGTGGTTTTAACTCCAACACCCGTGGCTCCTCAATGGATGATTTGGTGGGTGGAGTTTTGTGATTTTCAAGATCAAGAGATAACTTCCTTGGCTCATAGGAATATGAACCCATGCCTGGAAGTGCATTCACACACTCCACCCTTTCCAGAATATCCTCAACCTCCATGTTTAAGATCACGGCGTCGAGTGAGTCCTCAATATTTTCCATTGCGCTTCTCTCATCCCCTATCACTGCCGTGACAATGTCAACAAACGAACATACTTCGATGCTATTTGTTGGCGCATAGAATTGTATATATAGAAAACAACTTTTTCGTCAACAACGCGGAAAGCCAATTCTCCCGCCTCTACATCAACCAAGGCCTTACCTATAGCTAGGAAAGGCCTTCCAAGAATAATAGGAACCTCGAAATCCACCTCGCAGTCCAAGATCACGAAGTCCGCCGGCAATATGAACTTATCAACCCGAACGAGGACATCATCAATAATTCCCAAGAGCCACTTCATTGATCAGTCCGCCATTTGAAGCCTGATGGAAGTCGGGCGTGGTTTCCTAATCCCCAAAGTTTTGAATACCGAATAAGGCATGAGATTGATACTTGCCCCCAAAATCACATAGGGCCTTTGCAAAATCTGCGCTTCCAATGGTGCACGGTATTGTGAATGCACCGGGAGCCTCTAGATTTGGAGCCATGTAGTGCACTATGGAACTCACTTGATGCGCCATCTTGATAGTTTCGCACTCCATAGATCTCTTCTTAGTAACCAAGTCCTTCATGAACTTTGCATATCCAGGAATGTGTTCAAGTGCCTCCACCAAAGACACATTGATATTCAAACTCTTCATCATCTCAATAAACTTTATAAACTGATTGTCACCCTTTTGCTTGGCCAATCTTTGAGGATATGGTGGAGGAGGCCTAGGTAAAGGTGCCTTGGATTTTGGCACCGTAGATTCCGGCATGTAAATGACGTGTTCCCTAGATGGGTTCACAGACTCTTGGGTCTCCTCCTCACCCTCATCAATATTTATTCTCACTTCATTCCTCACAATTGGTTCATCAATATCTTCAACCACTAACGGGACATCATCTTCCCGCAACTCATCATCGTCGACCCTACCTTGACTTTCTTGCACATCACCCCCTCTCCCACAATGCATTTTCACCGCCATGACATGGTTATGGTACCCACCCTTGGGGTTCACTACCGTATCACTTGGTAGTGCACCCTTCGGGCGAGTGTTGAGAGATTGTGATATTTGTCCAAGTTGCATCTATAATTTCCGGATCGAAGTGTTATGGGAGACTACCTGGGCATCCGAGTCGTGATTCCTCTTCATTATTTGTTCGAACATGTTCTTAATTCTACCCATATATTGACCTGAAGAACTCGACCCATAAGATTGGAACGGAAGTGGGTTGTTCGGTTGTTGGAACATCATGGGCCTTTGAAAGCCTTGCCCCGGATTGACTTGATTACCTCCTTGATTGTTGATCCACCCACCATTGTTGTTGTTGTTCCATTTGTTGTTGTATTCGCCCCAATTTCTTTGGTTTCCTTGATTACCCCAATTGTTACCTTGATACCCCAATTTTTACCTTGATTGCCCCAATTTCCACTATTTTTTTGGTTCCCCCAATTGCCTTGTGAACGCCATTATTGATTCCCTTGATTTCCTCTATTACCTTGGAAGTTATTGACATATTGGACCTCTTCACTTTGGTCATCATAACAATCATTCGAATAACCACCATTTCCATCATCAAAGTTGTCAAAATTTTCCGGAGGTTGTTGTTACCCTCTTTGCCTTCTTTTCATCATTTTCACTCACTCCATGGCATTGACTTGATGCGAATTTTGAACTTGTTGAAGTTTTGCCTTAGCCAATTGGTTCATTGTTGTTGTAAGTTCGGCGATGGCTTGACCGTTATCATGAAACTCCTTATGCAAGTGTATAACATTGGGATCACCTTGAGGAACATTAGCCCGGCTTTTCATGCCGAAGAAATATCAGCCATTTCATCAAGAACATCACAAGATTCGTTGTATGGAAGCTTCATGAAATTACCACCGGACAATTGATTAACAATGCATTGGTTTGTTGTATTTATACCCCGATAGAACGTTTGTTGGATCATCACATCATTCATATCGTTGTTGGGGCGCTCTTTCACTATTGTCCAAAATCTCTCCCATATCTCATGTAAACGCTCTGTCGGCTCTTGCTTGAAAGCTAGGATCTCATCTGTAAGAGTCGCCATATGACTAGGTGAGAAGAACTTCGCAATGAATTTATCCGTCAATTCATCCCAAGTAGTGATGGAATGATTTGGCAACCTCTCCAACCAGTCCAATGCTTTCCTCCGAAGTGAGAAGGGGAAAAGCCTTAGCCTCAGTGCATCTTCCGAAACAGTCGTCTGCTTTCTCCCCCAACAAGTACCCATAAACCCTTTCAAATCCTTGTAAGCATTTTGGTCCGAAGTGCCTGTGAAATATCCTCATTGTTCGAGCAAAGTGAGCATGACATTGGTGATTTGGAAGTTCCCCGCCCAGATTTGGGGAAAAACTATTGCACTTGCATACCCTTGATTGGCTCGAACTTGTGGAGAAACTCTTGGTGGAGGTGGAGGAGGATCTGGTTTGTTGTCATTACCATTAGCATTCCTACCCCTCCTTTGTACTTAGGGTAAGATCTCATCTTGTTCCACATCTTCCACCTCCTCCACTCCAACATTAATCGGATCATTTGCATTTAAAGCCATTGGTACCTGAGTGAAATAAACAAACAAAATAAGTAAAAAGGAAGGAAAGAAAAGAAAAACACAAAACTAGCCAACAAATAGTCAAATACCGTAAAGCTCCATGGCAACGGCGCAAAAAGTGGTCGACGCGGAATCACACCTAAGTATCAGTGGGCGCGATTACTAATAACTCAATAGTGTACCCCGGTCGATAATTCCATAGGGAGCTTCAATTTGGAATTGAAATGTTTGATAGCCTAGAGATGCGTTTTGACTTCTCATTGGTCTTCTTATCATTTTTGGGTTTCCTATTTGTTTCAACTAAAATTATCACTAAGCTAATGTTATGCTAAGATGTAATATTAGATTTACGCAATAAGAGAAAAGCACTAGGGTCATGACACTCACCTAGGTGGATAATTAACGGGTATTAAATTCTAACAAAATGATGATAATTTTGGGAAATATGGATAACCGTTGCACTTTCGCACTCACTCTCACACCTCTCAGTAGAGATAGTGCTTTTTCCCATTTTAATCTCTCGAGACCAATTGGGTATGCTAATTTTCCAAAGCAACTCAAGGTTCAAGTAGGGTGATTACTTTCTCGAGATTTAACCCGTTACTTGGGACTACCATTCTCACGGGTCCATCCCAAATTTTTGTTGGGTTGATTGTGAGGTCAAGACTCTCTTTCTCAATAAGAGTCAAAACCTACTAAGCTTGACTTAGTGTTTGCAACCACCAAATCTAAGTAAAATCATACAAACAACCCAAATACCAAACACCCAATACCATCCAAGCATTAATTAAGAATACCCATTAATTACCCATACTAGGGTTAAGCCACAACCCTAGCTAATGAGTTTAGGTAGACATGGAACAAGCCAAAAAATATGAAATAATAGAAGAGATTGACATAATCATTAATTATAAAATTAAACTACTTGATTCCACACCAATTACTCAACAAAAATCGCCTAAAATAGGCTAAGTACGAGAGTCGCGAGCTCAGCTACTACACAATATGATAAAACTTGACCCAAAAAAAAGTAAAATGTTCTATTTATACTACACAAAAAAAACAACAAAAATGCCCCTGGGGGTCTATTTCGGACCGCACAAAAATGGCGTGCGGCCGCATAGGGCTTGTGGTCTTCAATTCTGGCTTTTGGGCTTGAGGATGCGGACCGCATAGAAATGACACGCGGCCGCATAAGTCATGGTATGTGGACCTCGTGGAAATGTCACGCAGCCGCATAACTACAGTGATGCAGACCCCGTAAAAGTGGCTTGCGGCCGCACAAGAGACCTTTTCAATTTTTCTTGTTCTCTGAACTTCTCCTACGCGGACCGTACTGGTTTTGTGTGCGGCTGTTTAGGCCTATTGCCTTGAGTTAATGAACTTTTGTCTCTTGTCAGTGCGGACTGCATAAAAATGGATGCGGTCCGCGTGGGTTCTCCTCTGCCTTGGTCATTCTATGAACTTTCCTACGCGTCCGCACATGAAAATAGTTTGGTCTGCATAGGTCACTTCTGACTTGACTTCTTGCAGACAAATATGTGTGTCCGCACATCAAAATAGTGTGGTCTTCACAGGTGACCTTCTTCCCACTTTAGTTATATGTTGGCGTTGGGATGGTTTCACTCTTCTTTTGATCGGATTTGTGATGTTATTCATCTTATCTCTTAAACCTGCAATCAAATGCACTTTTCAAAAAATTTAAGATTAATTTGAAGCAGTTTATGCACAAAGCTCAAGTAAGAGGGGGTATAAAGCATGTATAATTAAAAGATATCACAGGTCAGCTAGTATACAACGGCTCAGGGCGGGAGTGAGGCCACTTTTCAGGAGACGACCAATTTGGGTTGTTGAGTTGAGATTGTTCTGCCACAGGGTGGCAGTCGTAGGTCACGTAAGAGGCCCCATTATGCAGGCAGATTCAGCGGTACCTCGTCTGGAGGTAGAGGTACTTATGGTGGAGGCCATTCATACAGGCCCTTTCAGCATCTTCCCTTATCACTCATGGTACTTTAGGTGGTCGTTCAGGTCGACCGGGTCGGCCCCAATTTTCTCAACTGCAGCGTTCGGGTAGATGTTATGAGTACGATGAGTATGGTCACAACATGAGGGTTTGCTCGAGGTTGAGGGGTTCCCAGTCGCGTTATTCTGATCAGCAATCTTTTCGCCTACCGTCAGCTCATGTGAATGCACCACCACTTCGTTATTCCCAGCGGTTGAGGGCTTGTTTCACGTGTGGTGACATGAGGCACATTGCCAAGTATTGCCCTCGAGCTTGTGGCATCTCTCAGCATTAGAGTTCTTGTGCTATGATTCAGGTACATGAGGTTCCATAGTCTACCCAACCGGCTAGAGGCGGGGGTAGAGGTCTTAGAGATGGAGTTCAGACCGCCAGAGCTAGGGGTCAGCCAGCAGCCAGTTTGGAGGTTGAGTTTTCATATGTAGACATTACAAGCACCATTCTGATTTGTATTAGAGATGCTTCAGTGCTATTTGACCCTGGATCTATGTATTCATATGTGTCGTCCTATTTTGAACCCTATTTGGTTGTGCCTGGTGAGGCCTTGGGTATTTCTATATATGTGTCTACACCAGTGGGTTGTTCTAGAGTGGTCGACCGAGTGCCTCATTCATGTATGGTAGTATTTGAGGGTCTTGAGACCCCTGTTGACTTGTCGCTCTTAGATATGGTGGACTTTGATGTTACTTTGGGGATGGATTGGTTGTCCCCGAATCATGCTATTTTTGATTGTCACGCCAAGACTGTGACCTTCACTTTGCCAGATCTGCTCCGACTTGAGTGAAGAGGGACCCCAGGCCACACCACTCGAAACTCTATCTATTATGTGAAGGCTCAACAAATGGTCGATGAGGGGTGACTAGCTTATCTGGCTTATGTTCGTGATTCCAGCACTGAGGTCATGTCTATTGAATTTGTTCCTATTGTTCGGGATTTTCCCCGAGGTTTTCCCTTCAGACCTACCGGGCGTGCCGCCTGATAGGGATATCAATTTTTGTATTGATCTGGCACCAGGAACTCAGCCCATTTCCATTTCGCCATATCGTATGGCTCCACCAGAGTTGAAAGAGTAAAGGATTAGCTTGGGGTGGGTTTCATTAGACCTAGTGTTTCGCCTTGGGGCGCACCAATGTTATTTCTAAATAAAAAGGACAGTTCGATGAGCATGTACATTGATTAGCAGCAATTGAACAAGTGATGATTGATAACATATCCACTACCGAGGTTTAGGATATGGTTCGATCAGCGTTAGGGCATCAAGGTGTTTTCAACGATAGATTTGGAATCTGGTTACCATCAATTGAGGATTAAGGCATCCGATGTCCATAAGATATTTTTCCACCCTCGTTTCAGGCATTATGAGTTCTTGGTGATGTCATTTGGGTTGACAAATGCCCCAACGGCTTTCATGAATCTGATGAGTTGAGAGTTCATGCCCTATTTGGATTTGTTCGTGATTGTTTTCATTGGCGTTATTTTGATACAGTCCCGCAGTCAGGAGAAGCATGAGAAGCACCTTGAGTGGTTCTTCAGACACTGAAGGATAGTCAGTTATACGCCAAGTTCTCAAAGTGCAAGTTTTGGTTAAGTTATGTGGGATTCCTGGCTAAGTTCCTGAGAGACACGGTGCAGTGTAGAGGTGCCGAGAAAATGACCTTGGGAGATAATGGTGTATTGAGATTGCATGGGCGAGTTTGTGTGCCCAATGTTGATAGTATTCGAGAGTTTATCTTAATGGAGGCCCATAGTTCTCGGTATTCTATTCGTCCGGGCGCCGCGAATATTTATCAGCATTTGAGGCAGCACTATTGGTGGCGCAGAATGAAGAAAGACATTGTTGCATATGCGGCTCGGTGTTTGAATTGTCAGCAGTTTAAGTATGAGAATCAGAGGCACTCTGGATTATTTCAGACGATTGAGCTTCCTAAGTGGAAGTGGGAGAGGATTACCATGGATTTTATTTCTAGTCTTCCGATGACTCGGAAGAAGTTTGATGATATATGGGTCATTGTTGATATGCTAACCAAGTCAGCGCATTTTGTTCCGGTTGCCACCACCTATTCGTCCGAGAGATTAGCTGGGATTTATATCTGGGAGATCGTTCGCCTTCATGGGGTGCCTATATCTATCATTTCGGACTGGGTTCCGAAGTTTACCTTGCATTTCTGGAGACGGTACATCAAGAGTTGGGCACCCAAGTTCAGTTGAGTACAACATTTCTTCCCCAGACGGACAGTTACTCCGAGAGGACTATTCAGATTCTTAAGGATATTGTCTGAGCATGTGTTATTGATATTAGAGGCTCGTGGGACTAGTTCTTGCCTTTAGCAGAGTTTCCCTATAACAACAGCTAGCAGTCCGGTATTCAGATGGCTCCGTATGAGGCGTTGTATGGTAGGCGATGTCGGTACCCAGTCGTAAGGTTTGAGCTGGGAGAGGCTCAGTTATTGGGTACAGATCTAGTTCAGGTGGCCTTGGATAAGGTCAAGATCATTCAAAACTAACTTCGGACAACTCAGCCTAGGCAGAGGAGTTATGCAGTTCGCAAGGTCAGAGATATTGCTTTCATGGTTGGTGAGCGAGTATTGCTCTGTGTATCGCCTATGAAGGGCATGATGAGATTTGGCAAGAAGGGAAAGCTTAGATCTAGGTTTTTGGCCCATTTGAGATTCCTTATAGTGTGGGAGAGGTGGCTTATAGACTTGCCTTGCCGCCTAGCTTGTCAGCCGTGCATCTAGTGTTTTATGTATCAATGCTTCGGAGGTATCAAGGCGATCTAGCCCACGTATTAGATTGTAGCACTGTCCAATTGGACAAGGATCTGTCGTTTCAGGAGGAGCCGGTGGCTATTCTAGACCGGCAGGTTCGACAGCTGAGGTCGAAGAGTTTTCCTTCAGTACGTGTTTAGTGGAGAGGTCAGCCTCTTAAGGCATCGACCCGGGAGTCCGAGTCTGATATGCGGAGCCGTTATCCTCATCTATTCCCCGACTCAGGTACCTTTTTTGTTGTCCATTTGAGGACGAATAGTTATATTATAGGTGGAGGATGTGATGGCCCACCGTATTTCTTCCTTTTTCGATGCTTTTGAGGCTTTGAAATCCTCATGTTTAGTTTCCTCAATTTGCGTGCACAGTTCGGGCACAAAGTCGGAAAGTTTTTATGTTGAAATATGTAAACTATGTGATAAAATTGAAAAATATTGATATTAATATTGTTAAAGTTGACTTTGGTCAACATGTTGGGATAACTGACCTGGACTCGTAATGTGACGGTCCCGGAAAGTCTGTAGAAAAAAATAAGACCCAGGTATATTCTCAGAATCAAAATCAGAGGTCCCGAGCCCGAGTAAAGAATTTTTAAAAGAAATTATTTTTATGAAAAATGATATGGATTTTTTGAAAAAGAAAATGAGTTAGAAAATATAGGTATCGGGCTCGTATTTTCGTTTCGACACCCAGTACAGGTCTTAAACATGTGTTAAGCGCTTTCTGTGAAATTTGGTCGAAATTAGATGTCGTTTGACATGTTTCGGACCTAAATATCTAAAGTTAGAGGTTTATGAACTTTGAAACGAAAATGATGAATTTTGAGACTTGATTCTTTGATTTTGATAATCTTCTAACGATTTGATCGCTCGAGCAAGTTCGTAGGATGTTATTGAGTTAGTATGTGTGTTGGGTTAGGAGTCTAGAGGGCTCGGGAGGGATTTGGAGGTGGATCGGGGTGATTTGACACTTAGAAACACATCAGATTTTGTTGCATTTTTACACAGATCCATTGCCCTTCTCGAACGCGATCATGTTCCGCGTTCGCACTGCCTTGTACCCCAGCCTTCTTTGCATTCGCGGTAAACTGGACGCATTTGCATAGCCTTAGACAGCCCTTCTTTGCATTCACGTGAGACCAAACACGAACGTATAGGCCTACTGACCTGAGCCTAGAATTTCTTTCTTCGTGTTCGCTATAGTCCTTCACGTTTCCATAGTGTAGCCGGTCTGTCTTCTTTGCGAATGCAACTTAGTCCCGCGTTCGCATTGACTCAAACCCCTCCAGTGAGTTTTCTTAATAAGAGAATAAGTAGCTCGGGAATTTTGCCATTTTTCACACAAGCTCTTCACTCCAACATCCCATAGGCGATTTTCAAGCTTGTCTTTCTTCATAGTTCTTTGGGTAAGTGTTCTTAACTTCACCCTCCCCTCATTTCTTCATCTAATCACTAATTTTCTAGCCCTAAATCATGAATTCAAGGTAGAAAATGACGGTTTTGGGTAGAGTAAGGGCTTTTGGGATTTTGGGTGATTTAACCTCAATTTGTGGTCCAATCATAAAACAAATTGCATATTTAAACTCGTGGGGTTATGGGTGATTGGGTTTTGGTCCGAGCCTCGAGTTTGGACCATGTGGGCCAGGGGCCAGATTTTGGTATTTTTGGAAGAATGATAGGAAATTCATTTCTAGGCTATGGAATTGTGTCTTTGAGCCATTATTGATAATATTGAACTAAATTATGTTTAGACATCATTGTTTCGGGTTGGGTTCTAGAGGAATGGCGGTGTTAGAGATTTGATTACTATTTTCTGGACCGAGGTAAGTGTTTTTTCTAACCTTGGCTTCAAGGAATAAGATTAGAATATTATTTGTTATGTGCTAAATGTGGGGTACGGTGTATAGGTGTGGTAACGGTTATCTATGCACCGGAGTCAAGCATGACTGTGAGTCTTAATTGTGTTTGTATCCAAATTTTGTGAAACATCTTCCTTGTTTAAATGATAAGTTTCATATAATGTGATTGGTTAAGGAAGATTTGCGATTGGTACATCTTTTGGGCGTCGACGCGTACTAGAATTCGCTAATCGAGAAAGAAATTATTTGAAGAGGGAGTGTTGCATATATTCCCTTGCCTGGATGTGTAGTTATTGGTTATTTCCTTGCCGAGATGTTTTTGTAGAATTGTTGGTTGATATTGTTTTGTTTCCAGGATCTGTTTTTTTTATTGTACCCCCTTTTTTGGACTTCTCCCACTATACGTTTATTTTCTTCTTATCTGTAACTATTGTTTGAGTGAGGAAGAGTAATATTTGAGGATTGTGTTGCACGCCATAACGGATAGATATATTTTAGGATCGGTTTGCTTGCCGCAACGGATATATGTGAGGATCGGGCTGCTCGCCGCCACGGATATATTTGAGGATCGGGTTGCTCGCCGTAACTGATATATTTGAGGATCGGGTTACTCGCTGCAACGGATATATTTGAGGATCAAATTGCTCTCCACATTGGATATATTTGAGGATTGGGTTGCTCGCCTCAACAGATATATTTAAGGATCGGGTTGCTTGCCGCAACGGATATATTTGAGGATCGGTTTGCGAGCCGCAACGGAGTATGGATCAAGTATATTGTTTTTTTGATGTAGGGCTTTCCTGTGTTTTGCCTTATAAATTGTTGTTGTACGGCTTTTCTTCTTATCCGATGATTTCAATATTTAAATTGTCATACCACATAGCATGCTCCCCTCCCTCTTAGTTGTTCAAATTCATGTACTTCCTATTATTGCACATATATCTGTACATGCCATTTGTGGTAGGTCCTGTCTAGCCACGTTACTACTTCCCCGGAGTTAGGCCAGGCACTTACCAGCACATGTGATTGGTAGTGCTGATACTACACTTTGTGTGTCTTTTTGCACAGATCCAGGAGCAATTTTGGACCTCAGTAGCAGTATTTGCTCGAGCGCCGACTTCAGTCCAGGGATTTCCGAGGTAGCCTAGCTGGAGTCTGCAGGTCGGAGTCCCTTCTATATTATTAGTTTGTTTTCCTTATACCGAGATAGACTCTTCTATGTATTTCTTTCAGACTATTGCTTTAGTATTCCATAGCAGTTCCTGAGTAGTGACACCAGATACTGGGTAGAAGTGTATTTTGAAACTTTCGTATTCTCACTTCAGTTATTTAAGCATTTAAAAGTATTATTATTCTAGTTTATTATATTATTTAAATGAAATCAGTAAAATATTTTAATGTTTGGCTTGCAAAGCTCCGATAGTAGGTGCCTTCACGACTCCCGATGGTGGAAAATCTGGGTCGTAACACAGACAGACAGCTCTGCTTGGAAGAAGTATTTTCTTAAACCCCTCACACGGACATGGAAAAATTTGTATGTTACATTCAGATCTGAGTGTGTGAATCTCTTTAAAATTAGCTATCTTCTTTTTCTGTCATGCCGAGATTTTCCACCATCGTGATCGTGATGGCGCCTACCTTTTCAGAATGCTAGGCAAGCCAATAGTTGAAGAATTAATATGCTAACATTGCCAACCATTATCCAATTCAGTAAATAATAGTAATTATAAAACCCAAACAGAGTAAAGAAGTGCGGAAATTCATAATGATCCAAGTACTAATACAAGACTACCCCAAAATCTGGTGTTATAACCACGAACTTCTATGAGTCAATACAAATATTTGTTGAAAGAAAATACAATTGTTCTCTAATTAAAAGAAAACATGACAAATAGGACAGCTAAAAGGGGACTACAGGGTCTGCGAACACCAACGAATCTACCTTAGGTCTCCTGATGGACTGAAGGAATTAACCCAACTCTGATCAATATAGTCAAGTATCGGAATTTGCATAGAAAATACAAAGAATAGTATCATTACAACTGACCCCATGTACTGGTAAGTGCCGAGCCTAACCTCGGCGAAGTAGTGACGAGGTTAGGACGGAAACATACATAACTTGTTCAGGTGAATAATGTATCTAGTAGATATAACAAGTAATAGAAGCTAAGCAGATATTAATGGGTGGGGGGGGGGGGAATCATGCTAAGGGGAGTATGACATCATGAGGTAATAGCCAAACAAGTGAACGACATTACCCTTCGTGCTTTTACTCTCGTCTTCACCGTAACAAATGAAATGAATAATGATAATGAATATGAAATAGCACGGCATCACCCTTCGCGTTTTACTCTCTTCCTCACATGATAATAAATATACAATGGCACGGAATCACCCTTCGTTCTTTACACTCTTCCTCACATGATAATAAATATACAATGGCACGGCATCACCCTTCGTGCTTTACACTCTTCCTCACCCAAAAAACAAAAATAATGATGATCGGGCAATGGAATTATCAATAACTAGCCCCATATCAATATTTAGTTTTCCAACGTCAATACTCAACAATTACCCAATTCCAGTAAAATATGATAAGAGTTATCCAACATGATGGATAACCAGCATAAGCATGAACAATACGAAGACAACAACAATCATAAGAATAGACTCACTCGCGTGCGATGACCCGACAACAGCGTATAGATACTTGTCACCTCACCTATACGTCGTACATAACAACCAAGCATATAGCAATTAGGCAAAATTACCTAATTTCCCAAGCTAAGGTTAGCCACGTCACTTACATCGATTCCACGGCCAAACTCAAACCTCAATTACCGCTTTACCTCTCGATTCCACCTCTTATCCACTCGTATATAGTTATAGTAAACTTAATAACATCAATTATCTCTAAAGAAACCAATTCCAATGCATAATTATAGGTTTCTCAATACTTTTCCCAAAATTCAAAAACCGACCTTAGGCTCGCTTGGTTGAAACTCGAGGTTCGGACCAAAACACATTCACCCATTCATCCACGAGCCCAAATATACAATTGATTTTGGAATCCGACCTCCATTTGAGGTTTAAATCCCAAAATTTTGGAAATTCTAAGTTCTATTCCAAAATCCACAATTCCACCATAAAAACCCTAGATTCTAGAATAAAATCTTGTGAAAAAAAAGTAAAATATTGAAAAAAATGAGTTAAGAATCATTTGCCTATAATTTGGGAAAGAACTAGTCTTTGGAAAATAGCCTCATGAAGCTTAAATTTTGAAAAATTGGAGAATGACTGAAAAATCCCATCCAAGTTCAAAGTTATCAACTGTAGATATTGCATTTGATGTTTTAAGCGTCAATACCACGCAAGAGGGGGAGTGATTTGTGTGGTACCCAATTTTTGCTTAGCTGAAGTATAGAAGGACTAAGTTTTTCTAGGTGTTCCAACTACAACTATTTGTAGAATTATGAATACAGAAAATAATAACGCAGAGATTTTTACGCAGAAAACACCTTTCTCAAAAGGTTAAAAAACCATGACATACTACTTAGTAAGATTTTTCCACACTTCCACTAAAATCACTAAGCCAAAACAGCATTTATAAAACTCTTTGTAAACCTAATGATTAACAATAATTCCGTTGTAGCACACAACCTCAATTGTTGCAACAACTTAAAGTTAACTCTTAACTCGAACACTCTAGGTACCTAATACAATTGCTTCTATGAAAGCTGAAAGGTACAATGTAAAATCACCTACTACAATTGAACTAGAATAAAAGATAGACAAATGGAACTGGTTCTTCTATCTCATTCAAGTAGTTTCAAGATTGCACACTCAAATCACATAAATTGCTTGCAAAATTGCCTTGCTCTTTTGTTCTGAATTTAAGTTTAACTTCTGCTTATATGCATTACCTGTAAAAGAAAACAAAACTAACATTTAATAGCTTAGTAATCATAGTTTGACTGGGATGTTTGAGCAAGAAATCATGGAAAATATTGAGGTAAGTCACTTGTGATCATTTCTACTCCATATTATTGAACTATCATCGAAGAATCCGACTAGCTTATATGTTTTTGAGGTGTAAATTGAGAAATTGGACCTAGAGATTTAAAAATAATATTTGAAGATTTGGAGGCCGAATTGTTGCCGGAATTTAGTAATTTTGGTATGGTTAGACTCATGGTTGAATGGGTTGTCGGATTTTGTGAGTTTTGCCAGATTCCGAAACGTGGGCCCGAGTTTGAGCCAAATTCGGGATTTTTTGTCTAATTTGATAATTTTCATATGGAATTCATTCCTTTAGCATATATTGATGGTAATATACTGATTTTGACAAGACTTGGAGCATCTGGAGGTCATTTCGTGAGGGCAAAGGTGTTGTGGGCTAGAGTTTGGACCGGGTCGAGGTAAGTAATGTGTACATACAAATCTGAGGGCTTGAAACCCCGAATTTCACATCGTTGTGCTACTTTGAGGTGACGCGCATGCTAGATGATGACCGTGGATGTCACGACCCAATCTCCACACTCGGTCGTGATGGCGCACGATAAGAATTCCAAGAAAGTGAGATTTCCCTAAAGGTTCTGCAGCCTCTCGATAATAAATACAGACGTCTCCGTACCGATCTGCAAGACTAAACAAAACCTGCTCATGACTCGTGAGACCTAGTAACCTAGGCTCTGATACTAACATGTCACGACCCAATCTCTATACCCGGTCATGATGGAGCCTCTCGTGAAGACAAGGCTAGCCAACTAACCCAATTCGTTTCTTTAACACTTACTAAACATAAATAGATGGGAAAATGCAACTAAAAGAACATTAATTATCAATATTATAGCCTAACTGAGCCCGACCGGGGTGTCACAAGTCACGAGCATCTAGGAGGGTCTTTATTACAATTTTAAGGTCTATAATACATAGAGTAAAATCTGGAAATCAAGAAGAAGAATCTCGGTGTCGCGAACGCCTGCGGTCACCCTACTTAGCTACGATAGCAATACCTTCAATCCGCTACTAACCCGCTACCGGGTGAACAGTACCAGCAACTGCACGCGAGGTGCAGGGAGTAAATTGAATACTTCCAACTCATTGGTAATAAGAGCGATTAATATCTGAGCGATAAGAAAACACGTATGAGCACTCCAAAATGCTATAGCAGACAGTACAACCCCTTTTTTTCTTAAAAACAATAGTAAAACCGTAACACCGAGAAAATCCTTTAGAAAATCTCAAGCTCAGTTAAATATTATCTTTTCGCAAATATACCTTTTCAACAGTTGTGAAAATAGTTTCAAAAATTAGGGAATAATTAGAAATCTTTCCCTCGGGCTTAATATCAACCTCTCAGTATAGTATCAGCCCCGCGGACTCACTCACAACTCACAAAGTACAACATCAGCCTCTCGGGCTCAGCGCTGTTTAATATGTAACACCGGGGTATCTGGGAAACAAGGCAAGTATAGCATGTATGCCAATGATGTGTGAGTGATAAAAATCATGCGACGTAGTACAAACAGGAATGAGTGCATGAATGCAATGCAATGAACATGACCGCTGTGGCGCGCAGCCCAATCCATTTTGGTACTCTGCGCTCACTGGGGTGTGTACAAACTCCGTAGGGGCTCCTATAGCCAAAGCGCTATAATACAAAGGCGTGCATTCCGATCCATATAATATACTACTGTGGCGTGTAGTCCGATCCATGCATGTATATGTATATACTGCTGCGACGTGCAGCCCGACCTATATTTCAGTCCAGAAATGCAGACATAACACTGTTGTTGTGCGCACCCCGATCCATGTTCAGTCCATCAAGGCACATAAGCCCCTTGGGCTGTGGTAAAATAGCAGTTCTCAGCTCATAACATGAGTAAAATATCATTTAAGTTTTTCAAATCTTAGAAAAATGGCTAAGTTTCCAAAACAGTATTTAGAACCTTGGACTGAGATCAAATAATATGCAACGTAATACAAAACAGTGATATCAATCCCTAAAGGATTCAAATAACTGGCATGAAGCCCAAAACATGGAGATCAGCCTAAATCATGATAGCATCAAGTAGCTTTCATTCAATCACTCGGTAAATCAACAACCGGGAGGGACCAAGTCACAATCCCTAGCGCTGCTCTACCCCACGCTCATACCTGGCATGCAAGTCACCACAATATAGCACTATGATGTGCAAATCCCGGGTTTCAAACCCTCAGGATATCATTCACAAGTATTACTCACCTCGAACTGGCGAAATCTCTAGCCCGCGATGCCTCTGCTCCTCATCTCCGGCACCACGCTCGCCGAATCTATCAAAATTCAGAGCCAATACATCGCAATATGCTAAGGGATTAGCACCCAATTGAAAACAATCGAGAAATAGCACAAATCTCGAAACTAGCGAAACCTGAGACTCGGGCCTTCTTCTTGAAAAATTACGAAACTCACATTACCAAATTCCTCGTCTCGCCACGAGTCCATACATACCAAGAACCCCCAAATCAGAGCTCAAATAACCTATCAAAATCCCAATTTGTAATATCAAAACCTCAAGCACTGGTTTATCAATTCAAAGCTTAATTTCCATGAATTTCTAGACCAATTTCACAATATAATCATATTTTAAGTTCAAAGATCTTACCTCCAATCAATCCTCTTCGAAATCCACTTCATTTGCTCCCAAAAAGATCTCAAGGTGCTCAACAAGGGAGGAAAAATGACTTCAAGTCACGGATGAAATATTTTAAGAGCATTATGTCAAGGTGCCAATTTACTCGATGTGATCGCAGCCCCAGGCATGGTGATCGCAATGCACAAAATCTCCAGACCTCTAAAATGGCCTACGCGAACGCGACCAGCCAACTGTGATTGCGTGGCTTTTCTTTCTAGACCAATGCGATCACACTCCTCATGTCGCGAAAGCGATCAACAAAAGGCTGGGTCCCCAGATCCTCCTACACGAACGCGTATTCTCACATGCGAACGCAGAGCTTACTCTTCCATCTCACTGCAATCGCGAACACCCCACTGCGAACACGATGAAGAAAATACTGCCCCCCAAATATCCTCCTATGCGATCGCAGACCCAGGCTTGCGATCGCGAAGGCCAAAATGACCCTGCAACATGATGAAATTTCTACAATGCTCTAAGTTCAAAATCCTCCACTTAACCATCCGAAATCACCCCGAGGCCCCCGGGACCTCAACAAAAGCACCAACATATCCCAAAACATCATACGAACTTTTTCCAATCAATAAAACACATCAACCAACACTAAAATCATCAATTCTCATCGGATTCAAGCCTGAGTTCCTTAAAAACTTCCGAAACACGCATTCGATCAAAAGCCCGACCAAACGATGTCCGAATGACCTGAAAAATTGTACGCATATCCAAAATCACCCAAGGAAGCTATAACAACCCTTGGAATTCTATTACGTCCCTCGGATCAAAATCTCACCCATCAATCCAAAATCGCCAAAATACTAACTTCGCCAAAATAGGCTAATTTCTTCAGCGGACCTCTAAAATTATTTCCGATTACACTCCTAAGCCTTAAATCATCCCCCGAAACTAACCGAATTATCATAATTCAATTTCGAGCCTTCTAACTCACAAGTCAACATCCGGTGGACTTTTCCAAACTAATTCTTCCTTAAAGAGACTAATTGTATCATTTCTTACCAAACTCTATCTAAATCACCTGATATTCACCAAACACATATACTGAAACATGAGGAAGCATAAAACGGGGAAAATGGGACGGAAACGCATGATACGACAGGTCGGATCGTCACATCCTCCAAAACATAAACAAACGCTCGTTCTTAAGCGTACCTAGAGTTGTTCTAGAAGCCAACCAATAGCTGAATTATCTTACCATGCATATAAACGGGGTGACCCCATATCACCCTATCTCTTATAGGTCTGACAACACGACATAACTGAAATTTCACAGCCAATATAACCCATAAACCATAGGAACCCATTGTACTTTCCGAAATTATACACAAGATCAGAATTTCACATCTATACTCAGATTGATCCCGAACCAGCTGTAATACCCCATACCTGCAAACTCAGGTGCAATTCTATGATAGACCACATAGCTCAAACGCATGCATCGATAACTCCCATTCACAGTCCACAACAACCATACACCGTTAGTAACCTCTTATTAGCTAAACTCTCATTCCAACACTTCGTATCATACCAATGATAAGGAAACACGCAGTAGACTATCCATTCCTCAGATCGACCATTCACGAAGGTATTCCTTCCTTTTTGACTAATACCATAAAATATTCCGAGCTAAACCTCGATATCATCCTTTCAACAAGCTAAAATCAAATTCGTTCGCATCCATTAATGATCCCAAAGACCTCTTATGACCAAACACACCACCCTGGGGACATAACACATCAATACAGCCTAAGCCAAAACTTGCATAATGCACGTACCAATAAGAAACGGTATGAACACTCAAATCTTGAAAATTTACTCAAACGAAAGAGTTGTACCTTAAGTTCATCAATATCATTACAACACAAGGCTGGGACCCCGTCCCACATCATAAAAATAGAATACCTAAATCTTCCCCGAAGGGTCTAATCTCTACGTAGCCTCGCTATAATGTGCGATCTTATCCGAACACCGTTACACATGAAGCACCTCAAGACGCTATACTCGAAATTGACAACCAAACACAAGTGGTGTCTAGAGCCCAAACAAATCATTATACCCATGTAGAGGCAAGTAACATACACCATACGATCCTGAAAGGACACAACCGATGTACCATTTTCCAAGAAGCACCCAATGCGGACCTTCCTCAAAACTAGGAAACAGGGCACACAAAATAGCATATAGAGAACTATTCTCAATATTACATTGTTGCAGCGTGCAACCCGATCCAGATAACATACTCGTGACGGCGTGCCACCCGATCCATACATATCCTGATAGTACCGCCCCGTATGTGCCCATAGTCCGTAAATCATATCATCTCGCAACTCAGAAAACAACTTATAGATCTTTCCAAATTGCTGATAAGCTCAACAACGGTCGAGTTAACCTATGCATTGACATCCACCACCGAAGGCCCAATTAATAAAGCAATACTTGACAGTCGTCCGCTGGTCTTTTGAATACAAACTACCCAGCTAAAACATAATCCGATGCACCTCGCCATGCAACCTGTGGCATTTTCTGGCATAGCTCACAGCACCAAAATCTAGAATAACCCAACATTGAGACAGCCAGTCTACTATCCAATAACATCACCAAAAATCTAATATCCAAGCAAGGAAAAATTTCACTTGGACCTCCAATTTCCATTAACCGCTAAACGGCACACGATCTACAACCACTGCATAGTCGGATCATGAGAACTCCTAGTCTCCAACTCCAATATAACACATGAATCACTATACCTGATTCCACACTCCGCCGTATGAATACATATCACACATCAAGTATACATTCATCCCACGAGAGATATTCTAAAATTTCCCTGAGCCATCAACAACTCAATTATCAATAGTCGATCAAACAAGAGAATACCGCAATACCACCAAAGTATTATCGGTTTACATTACCTTGCCCCTTTTTTATGAACATATACCCCCGTCAAATCACTAGGATAACAGTACCATTTTCCTTAATCATCAGAAGATCGATTCTTAAATCACCTGCAGCTGCCCGTGTTGGTTAAGAATTCAATGACTTTCCATTATGAGCTGAACCGAAACCTTGAACCTGCAAATCTCAATTCTCCATAACATACAGCGTATACCATAGCACACTAGGATAACATAAGGACTCCATATCCCCCCCCCCCCCCCCCACTTTTTTTTAACCACAACATCTTTGTATTCCTCTAGTTAAGAACCCTCTATCAATCCCATCTAGAGGAGAAATATCTACACTTTCCATGCTTCGCATGCCCATAGACAATATATATACATCTACAAATCACAGGAGAGACTCAACAAGAATTCTCTCCCAGTTCCATTGCACAAGATAAACTGTCATAACAGAATCCAGCTACCCAAACCAAGCTATGCAAACTGCTAGCACTCAAGAGCTTTGTTGCCCAGTACCTATATGGCTCATTACCTCGAACACATACAAAAATTAATCATATCCTTACCATACCAATTCGGTTTATTATCAAGCTATTCCATTTATCCAATTTCCTTCCTGGTTCATCTTTAATTTGATATTCTCCCTTGCCGTAGCACCATAATACCTCAACCCAGGTTTACCACATGAGACTCACACATAAGACTGCACTGCCTAAGACTCATTGGCCACTGAATACCCTCGATAACATTTCACAGAAATACCACATTCCAGAATGCTTTACTTTGAATAACATCCTAAGAATTTGAATTCGTTACCATTACCTTCCAAATACGGATACATAGAATCCCATAATTAACATAAAATACCACAAGTGTTGATGTTTTCTAGTGAAAACACAGTATCTTTCCCCATACACAACCTTAAGACACCTGATTATCACATGTAAAATCTCGAACACAATAAAACCATTCTCGAGAGTCATTCACTCTTATACAGCTGATCAACAACAACATCCCCAACTTGGTTTTAAGCCATATATCAAGGAACTCTTATTAACTCATAACTTGAATGATGCCACAATGCCACAGTGAGATCAAACTTAAATCATTTACAAGTTTTGTGAATACACAAATCATCTAGCACTGACATTTTATGCAACCTTGAATTCATTCCCCACATCAACTGAGTCCGCTTTCTCAAGCGTCTCAAATTTTTAAATTTTAACACATGCCCTTCAATTGAACATGAGATCTTCTAACATACACCTAACGATCATACCAATCAAAAACATTCCGCAGGAGATAACCCACCTGCTTTTCCTCGTTTCAATATTTCAACATACCTCCCACCATCATATACCGTACATAGTCGATTAGTCTTTTTGAGTCTAAACTCATACTGCCACATGTAATGTACTTTACTTTCCAACTAAAAGACATGAAAATATTCTTCTCGCGCCCATAACTCGGACTACACATCTAAGCACAATAGGAAACGAATCACTTAGCAGTTCATCTATCATTTAGCAGACTCTTTCATCACTACAAAGATCACATAGATACATCTCACAGCACTAACATACTCACCACATGGATATCCAACCTCCATTTTGGCTAATAGGGAAAATATCAAACATATAAGTTCAGACCACTTGTTCACACGATCAGCACCTCGGTTCTCACGCTTAGGCAAAGATCCGGCCTCAAGTCCTCAAGACTGGCCCAACATCAAACTCACAAAGATCACATCTCATCCCTTGATCGGGGAATCACAAGCCATAAAAGCACATACAATACTGAGCGCTCACATACACATACAGACGTGTGGAAGGAATTTCAAGAGTTATCTCAAACTGGACAAAGTGCGCACGATAAGAATTCCAAAAAAGTGAGGTTTTCCTAAAGGTTCGGCAGCCTCTCGAGGATAAATACAGATGTCTCCATTAGACCCTTCTTCCTCCTTGCGATGCAAAGGCAATGTCAGGGAGTCCGACTCTTCAATCGAAAAAAAGACGGTCGTGTGCGAGTCGGCTGGGGAAACACAAGCTTAACACGTCTTTCTTTATCTTTTTCATATCTGAATGTCTTTGTCGAGATTCGCGTATGTAAGTGAAAACGAAAAGAAAGGAGTTCCCCTTCCCCTTCTCCTTTCTTGTCTAGAAAGGGGAAGAGGAGCTCAAACAAGTGAGGTTTTCCTAAAGGTTCGGCAGCCTCTCGAGGATAAATACAGATGTCTCCATACTTATCCGCAAGACTCTACTAAACCTGCTGATGACTCGTGAAACCTAGTAATCTAGGCTCTGATACGAACTTGTCACGACCCAATATCCATACCCGGTCGTGACGGTTCCTCTCGTGAAGACAAGGCTAGCCAACTAACCCAATTCATTTCATTAACACTTAATAAACATAAATAGACAGAAAAATGCAACTTAAAGAGCATTAATTATCAATATTATAGCCAAACTCAGTCCGACCGGGGTTTCACAAGTCACGAGCATCTAGGAGGGTCTTTATTACAATTATAAAGTCTATAATACATAGAGTAAAATCTGAAAATCAAGAAAAGAATCTCGGTACCGCGAACGCTAGCAGTCACCCTGCTTAGCTACAATAGTAATACCTTCAATCCGCTACTAACCCGCTAACGATTGAACAGTACCTGCAACTGCACGCGAGGTACATAGAGTAAAGTGAGTACTTCCAACTCACTTATAATAAGAGCGAATAATATATACGCGATAAGAAAACACGTATGAGCACTCCAAAATGATATTGCAGATAGTACAACCCCTTTTTTTTCATAAAAAACAGTAAAACCGTAACACCGAGAAAATCATTTAGAAAAAATCTCAAGCTTAGTTAAAAATTCTCTCTTTGCAAATATGCCTTTTCAACAGTTGCAAAATAATTTCAACAAGTAAATAAGGCTCAATATCAACCTCTCAGTACAGTATCAGCCCCGCGGGCTCACTCCCAACTCACAAAGTACAACATTAGCCTCTTAGGCTCAGCACTCCTTAATATGTAATACTAGGGTATCTAGGCAACATGGCAAGTAATAGCATGTATGACAATGATATGTGAGAGCTAAAAATCATGCCACGTAGTACAAACAGGAATGAATGCACATGAATCAAATGTAATGCACATGACCACAGTGGCACGCAGCCTGATCCATTTGGGTATACCCTGCGCTCACTAGGGGTGTGTACAGACTCCGGAAGGGCTCCTATTGCCCAACCGCTATAATACTGCGGTGTGCAGTCCGATCCATAAAATATACTACTACGGAGTGCAGTCCGATCCATGCATGTATATGTATATACTGCTGCGACGTGCAGCCCGGCCCATATCTTAGTCCAGAAATGCACACATAACACTGCTCCGGTGCGGAGCCCGATCCATGCTCAGTCCAACTATGCACATAAGCCCCTTGGGCAATAGTAAAATAGCAGTTCTCAGCATAAAATATCAGTAAAATATCATTTAAGTTTTCAAATCTTAGAAAAATGGCTGAGTTTGAAAAAAAGTATTTAGAACCTTGGACTGAGATCAAATAATATGCAACGTAATACAAAACAGTGATATCAACCCCTGAAGGGTTCAAATAATCGGCACAAAGCCCAAAATATGGCGATCAAGCCAAATCATGATAGCATCAAGTAGTTTTCAGTCAATCACATAGTAAAATCAACAGCCGGGACAGACCAAGTCACAATCTCCCACGGTGCTCTACCCCACGCTCATACCTGGCATGCAAGTCACCACAATATAGCATTATGATGTGCAAATCCAGGGTTTCAAACCCTCAGGATATCGTTCACAAGTACGACTCACCTCGAACCAGCGAAATCTCTAGCCCGCGATGCCTCTGCCCCTCTGCTCGGCCTCCACGTGCATAAAATCTATCAAAATTTAGAGCGAATACATCAAGATATGCTAAGGGAATAGTGTCCAATCGAAAAAAATTGAGAAATAGCACAAATCTCGAAACTAGAGAAACCCGAGCCCCGGGTCCGCTTCTCGAAAAATTACGAAACTCACATTATCGGATTCTTCATCTCGCCACGAGTCCATACATACCAAGAACCTCCAAATCCGAGCTCAAATGACCTATCAAAATCCCAATTTGAAAAAAGCTCAAACTCAAGCCCTAGTTCATCAATTTTAGGCTTAATTCCCATGATATTCTAAGCCAATTTCACAATATAATCAAATTTTAAGTTCAAAGATCTTACCTCCAATCAATCCTCTTCGAAACCCACTTCATTTTCTCCCAAAAAACTCTCAAGGTGCTCTACAATGGAGGAAAAATAACTTCAAGTCGCGGATGAAATGTTTTAACAGCATTCTACCCAGCTGCCAATTACTCTATGCGATCACAGCCCCAGAAATTACGATCGCAATGCAAAAAATCTCCAGACCTCTAGAATGGACTAGGCGAACGCGACCAGCCCATTGCGATCGCGTGGCTTCGCTTCCCAGACCAGTGAGATCGTACTCCTCATGTCGCGAACGCGATGAACAAAAGTCTGGGTCCCCGGATCCTCTTACGAGGACGCGGAACGCAAAGCTTACTCTTCCATCTCACTGCGGTCGCGAATGCCCCATTGCGAATGCGATGCAAAAAAATCCTACCCCTCTAAAATCCTTCTATGATATCGCAGCACCAGGCTTGCGATAGCAAAGGCCAAAATGACCCTGCAACAGCTGATGAAATTTCTGCAATGCTCTTAGTCAAAAATCCTCCACTTAGCCATCCGAAATCACCCCGAGGCCCCCGGGACCTCAACCAAAAGCATCAACATATCCCAAAACATCATACAAACTTGTTCCAATCAATAAAACACATCACCCAAAACAAAAATCATCAATTCTCATCGGATTCAAGCCTGAGTTCCTTAAAAACCTCCGAAACACGCATTATATCAAAATCCCGACCAAACAATGTCCGAATGACCTGAAAATTTTCACACATATTCAAAATCACCCAAAAAAGCTACAGCATCCCTCGAAATTCAATTCCGACCATCGGATCAAAATCACACCCATCAACCGGAAATCGCCAAAATACTAACTTCGCCAAAATAGGCTAATTTCTTCACCGGACCTCCAAAATTAATTCTGATTGTGATCCTAAGCTTTAAATCATCCCCCGAAACTAATCGAATCATCAGAATTTAATTCGAAGCCTTCTAAATCTCAAGTCAATATCCGGTGGACTTTTCTAAACTAATTCTTCCTTAAAGAGACTAATTGTCTCATTTCTTACCAAACTTTCAAATTCACCAAACACATATAGTGAAATATGAGGAAGCATAAAACGGGACGGAAACACATGAGACGACGGGTCGGGTCATCATAGTGGAGTCGTGCACCGTTGGGATTATGACTTGGTATATCCCGTACGACTTTTAAGTCGCGTATTGATTTGAAATCTTATTATATTCCATATTTTAGAGATTGATCTAATATTTTAGATTGTATGTCATGTTTGGCGCCTTGTGCCGACCTGTTGAGATCCTGTGGGGTATTTTCACTGTTTTTCCTTAGTCTATTTGTTTCGACATCATATCTTTTTTTCGGACAGTATATCCTTAGTCATGTTTTACCTGATTATTGTTTTTATCACTTTGCTTCATAAAAATATGAAATGTTTTACCTCATCTTTGGACCGATCCTGTATTGAATATGTTGAACAAATACATTACACAACTTCATTTAAACTGAAGTTTTTTTAAGTAATGAAATGCTATGAATTTTTGTTATGCCAAGGTGTTGTATATGAGTTATGCTTTGCCCGAGGGGCCGATTATAATTTTCATCACTAATATTTATTTACACACACATATAAACCTCAATAGAAAAGATTTGAAAGATTTTTTCCAAGGAATGTTTTGCCGGAGTTGGAAGTTTAACGAAATGATTTAAATGGTATCATCTTTTGGGAATATGTTGTAATCATTGTGGTGCTATGACGTGGTCTACGTGATTTCTTACTGCTCGGTCTTTATTTAACTTTATTACTTACTAGGTTGGAGTACTCACATTGCTCCATGCACCTTGTTTGCAGATTCAGGTAATTCTGATCTTGGTGGCTGTTTCATCGAAGTTAGCAAGGTAGCTGCTGTCCGGTGATCGCGGCTCTGCTTTGTCCCTTTTTCTTCTTCCTTATATATTTCTTGTGATTTTCCCGACCATATTGGTCATGATGTGGTTAGACGGTTGTAGTAGATGCTCATGACTAGTGATATCCCGATGTCGGGCTTGTATATTATTTTCGCATTGTTCATGTAAATTTACATTATGAAACATTTGTTTAATTAAAGGTTTAAAATGATTCTTATTGATCAATGGTTAATTTTGGTGTTGTGTCTGCTGGCCTTGTCTTCACGTGAGGAACCATCACGATCAAGTATGAGTTTAGGATCGTGACACTTACTGACGATATGAACTGCAACTATCTTTATATAAGATTTCCCCGTGTGGAAATTATGTGTAACCATGATCTATTGAAAGATATCTTCACGCACATAAGAAAACAATCGGAAACATCTTCTAATTAACTAGTCTAACATCTATTAATTTACTAATGTTAGTAAGAAGAAAATATAAAATAGTAATTTGAAAACCAGCTATGTCTCAGGAAGCGTAGTCCATTGCATTTGGTAGAGATTTCAGCTGGTTGAATAATGAATCTTTGTAAATAATAAAATTACTTCAGCCTAGCATGCATATATCAGAGGAATCAAATAAATGACTTGAGTTGTCGTAGGTTGATAGCCAATGTAACACTAATGAATTATAGGGGACACATTTTATGGAATCTATGCATTACATGAGGAATTGGAATTCATTTAAAAGGAAGTAGTCTTTTGATTTTTTATGTGTAGAAAACACATGGATTTCTGAAAAGGAACATGCTTCCAAAGTTTTGAGACAATAGGTTCTTTTGGACGTGGAAAGATGGAGGCCACTTGAAACATTACTTAAAGGCAGATTCATGTTTAAGTTCTATGGATACAATTATTAGGATTTTAGTATTAACATATCGTCGTTTAAAATTATGGTTTCAGACTTGTTATTTTTTGCAATATTTATAGATCTTTACCTATAAATATGCACTTAAGTATTGGATATAAATGAACCTGATGTGACAACACTACATCCTCCGCTAATATTACTTCACTATCCCCCATCAGGTTCACTCCACCATCCATCCACGGGGTGGAGCTAGCATGTAAGATACGGATTAGGCCGAATTCAATAATTTTAGTTCAAATTTTATATTTATTTTAAAAATTTTATTAATATATATAAACTATTACTATTTATAATTGCATTCCGAATTCATAAATTTTAAATTCTAACTTTACCTCTGCCTCATAATTGTCGGCTTAGTTGAAAGAAACTGAAATCTTTTTAAGCTTCAATTATTGGTAGAATAGGTTTCTTAGAGGAGGGGTTTTCTGAAGATGCTATTTTTTCTTTGTTCCAACTTATTTTTGAAAGGTAAAAGATGCCATGTTTAGATCCTAAATTCTCGTCAAATTTGTGAACTTACCATGTCCATTAATATAATGTGCAAGATACCATACAAACATTGAGTCGATTAAGACAAACATCTTTTTAGAGATACATGTGAATTGTTATGCTCTCATGCTCTTGGGAACAAACAACGTAATAGTACACCATCTGATGGTCTCAAGAAACCTTTTTTTGGTTCGATTTAAATTTATATACTTTTCTTATTCGTTTGTTTCAAAAAGAATGACAAATTTAAAAATAATTTAATTTTAAATTTTTTATTTTACTCATTTTAGCCATAACGGGAAGATTTTACGGCCATACAGATATTGTGATCGTACAAAGCTTTTATTATCCTTTAAGTTTTTAAAAATACAAATTTTTAAGAAAAAATCTTTTTCTTAAATTTCATACAGAATCAAATTATGTACAATCATATAAATTAAATCGGAATGAATACTGTTAATTTAATTAGGTTTAACCCTTCTCCGTACCTTATAGATTGCAGATTATTTGTACACCAAGCTCCCTTTATCGATATTTCTATAGACTATAAGATGGAAAAAGAGGGTGGTGGGGTTGGTTGGGTGGAGGGGAGACGAAAAGATAGAGTATAGCCTATAGAAGCACTTTTTGACACTGCTAAGTTTAGAGGTATGATGGTAAACAACTTCCACTTACAATCGAAAAGTTACGAATTCGAATTTATCCAAGAGCAAGGTGGAAAGTTCTTGAAGGAAAAAATGACGTGGGTCTATTTTGGAAACACCCTCTTTATCCCAAAGTAAAGATAAGGTCTGTGTATATATTACCCTTTCCAGATCCGACTAAATGAAATTATAGTGGGATGTTGTTATTCTAAGTTTAGAGGTCTAAGGAGTGGGAAATGCAAAATGTAGCAATGCTCTCCTCATTACTAAAAGGACAGTCAGCTACATTAAACTTTTATTATACGCGATATTCGATAAAGGCAAAATCATATTTAAAATCTTAGTGCATCACTGAAAAAGTGAGACAAAAGAAGCATTAACTGGAAATTGATTCGCGTTCCTTTGGATAAATAACTCAACATTCAACTTGGTGCACTATTCAACATTTTTAGAATATGGAGCCCAACAGATAATATTAGATCAACTTTACGAAATATATATATAAAATACTTAATTTGACCAAAAGACTAGAGGTTCACACGTACCATAAAACTAGCTAAATCCACCATCAATGAACGGTTGGACCACAAAAATTTATTGTACGGAATATTACCCTATACTCCTACAAAAAATTATTTTCAAGGCTTAAACTCATTACCTTATGCTTTCATGATAATAATTTTACCAATAAAACCTTTAATTCGTGGTTGGAATAATAGAGTACTCGAGTCAGGCACATTTGGAAGAGCATGTGACCGAGATGCCATTCTTCTTGGTAGAAAATGAAAATAGGTTAAGGGGATGCATCATTATATTGATAAAGCACATATAGATGAGTACTATTGTTTGCAAATGGCAAAAGGATTACAATTGGTTGCTTACTGCATGTTGTGAGATCTATTGAGGGTAATATAAACATGATCTTTTGGGCCTTTCCTTTTTTCTCCATTCCTACAGATGTATAGGGAATGGGAGTTTTGAAGCAACGGTAAAGTTATTTTTATGTAATTTATAAGCTATGGGTTCGAACCGTAAAATCAGTAAATAATATTTGTATTAGGATAAGTTACTTATATTACATCCCTTTAAGGTACAAGTTTTTTGAATCTTGCATAAACACAAAATATTTCGTCTCCCGAACTGTCTTTTTTCCCCACCTATGTATCGGCAGGCAAGTGTGAAACTATGGTTAGAAGGCAATAAAAGGAGACATAATAGACCTAAAATTACATGAAAGAATAGTCTAGTAAGACCTAGAAATTCTTGGAATCAATAGATGCTTAGTTAAAGACATGACACATGAAAAAAAAGAACCGTATAGATGATTCACTAGTTGTGGTTCGGTTATACATATAAATATATATATATATATATATATATATATATATATATATATATATATATATATATATTGAGCTTATCATCCTCTCAATGCCTCTTCAATTGAGTCTTTAACTCACAGATTTTTATTCACATGATTTACTCATAGCTGAATATGATTAAAGATAATACTTTATGTTCCAATAATTTATGACAGTTTTTACGATTAATTTTATGCAGCTCTTACTTTACCATGTTCAACGCAATTATTTTCGAAAGCAAATTATGTTTCAGTGTCGCTGAATTTCGCCGTTTATCGAGTCAAAGCATTTACTAACGTAACAAGGGAGAAATTTAAAAATAACTATATTTACAACTAATCATTCAAAAATATTTTAATTTTAAAAGTAATTGAAATTTTGCCACTTTTCATATAAAGATAAATCTGAGTGAAAACAATGTTCAAAATTCGAAAAATACGCCCGCATATTATACAGGAGTTCCAACATATATAAGTATGCTTGAACTCATGTATATTATACGGGAGTTCCAAGATAACTATGCTGGAACTCCCGTATAATATGCGGGAGTACAAGTATAATTATTCTAGAACTCCCACATAATATACTGGAGTTCCAACAAGTATAAATGTCCAGTATAATATACTGGAGTTTTGAGCACTGGTGCTCCAATCTCCCGCATATTATACAGGAGTCAGCAAAGTATACCGGTCCAGCATAATATGCTGGAGTTCGTACACAAATGCACCGAACTCCCGTATATTATACGGGACCGGTCTCTGTTATAGTAAAATAGTGGTTATTATTTATTAATTTTATAAATGCTGACTATTTTCGATTGATCAATGCGAAAACTGGCAATACCGTGCTACGTTTACAACAAGAAATGGCACAAATGGTCATAGAATTCAAACCCTAGTTTTGATAGTTGAATTTGGGGCTTTTTTGTTAAAATTCACATTTTCCGAGCCCATTAAAATTAGCCCATTTCATAATATTATGTAGTAAAAATTGCATCTAGCCACTAATTAAAGGAGTATTTAATTTTTATTCAGTAATTAAAATGCTAAGCAAAAATAGTCACTACTAATTGGAAAAAGACTGTTTTACATTTCCTTCAATGTTTATACTCCCAAACCCTTATTTATTTCATTTAGACGAGGGAAAATTTGAGAGCAAATCTTCCTGGGCAAGTTTCTGTGCGTTCTCAGTACCTGTTTCATACTCGCATGCAACGGATCTGCAGTTAATCTTTCTTACTGTTCATCTACTCTGTCATCTTCTCTGAAAAGAACATCGAACTAGTACTTTTATTTTGTGTTTATAAGCATTTTTGTTTAAATTTGTAATCGCGATCAATGTCATGTCTAGTATTTGTAAAATTTCAAAAATGTTCGTTATAATTTGATTCAGTGTCGGATAAGTAGCGTATATTTCTTGATGTTGTTATTCAGAAATTTTTTATGTTGAAATGTGAAATGTGTTTGTGGTTGATTCAATATATTTGATTATGTAAGGTCATTTCATAAAAATAGTTGTAGAAATTCATAAGCTTACTGTGTCTATGAATTTTTAATTAACTTTGTTCATTAAATGTAAGGAAGAAACAACATTGAATTTTGTAGTTGGAATTCAAAGTTAAGGACTGATTGTCCTTAACTTTTGTACATGAAAATTGAAGTTAAAGACTAAGTGTCCTTAACTTTGGAAGTTGAAAGTATAACTTAAGGTTTGTATTTCTTTAACCTTTGCACTTACAACTTAAAGTTAAGGACGGATTGTCCTTAACTTTTGCACATGAAACTTAAAGTTAAGGACTAAGTGTCCTTAACTTTGGAAGTTGAAAGTATAAGTTAAGATTTTATTTCTTTAACCTTTGAATTTATTAAAGTTAAGGACTGAATGTCCTTAACTTTTGCACATGAAACTTGAATTTAAGGACTGAGTGTCCTTAACTTTGGAAGTTGAAATTATAAGTTAAGGACTGTATTTCTTTTACGTTTACATTTACAATTTAAAGTTAAGAACTGATTGTCCTTAACTTTTGCACATGAAACTTGAAGTTAAGGACTGAGTGTCCTTAACTTTGGAAGTTGAAATTTAATGTTAAGGACTGTATTTGCTTAACTTTTAAACTTGAAATTTTATGTTTAAGTCCTAAACTTTGTTTGTTTATCCTTCTTTTCTAGTGTTAAAACGGAAGGCAATCGTTTGTTTGAATTTGATGATTGGCGTAATTTTCTTGTATATTGGAAAGGAGATTTACAATATAAAGTAACAATTAAAAATTTTCTGGCGAATACCCAATGGAAGAAATTGAGGGAAAGTATTTTTGGCAACTTCTTCAGACTACAAAGTGTCAAGTTTTAGGGTAAACGTATGCACTGTGTATTGCTTTCAGAAATTGTTAGTAATAAACCAGATTCAATGACATTCAAGATATTTGACCACGATATTAAATTTAGTCGTGATGCATTCCATATTATTACTGAAGGTTTATTCATCGCTTGACATGAAAGGATTAAATGAGAAAGAGAATAGTCTTTTAAGAGTCTATTTCCCTAGAAAGGACAAGATTGAGTTGGCTGATTTGTACAGTTTTATTTCCAATCGTCCACATAGTACAACTTCATCATTTGTTGGCAGTGATGATGATACTTTGAAGTTGGCAATACTCTATTTTATTGAGCCGGTTTGATGGGCAAGAGGAAATATAGGCATGTGTCGGATCAGGTATGAAAATTATTGACGATGATGAACTTTTCACTTCCTTCCGCTGGGGCTCTCTTGCTTATGAGAAGCTTTTGAAATCGTTGAAGAGTTGATTGAAATCGAATGAGAATGATGTTGAGAAGGAAAAAGAGAAAGAAAAAGATATTGATAGCTATACTTTAGTTGGCTTTCCTTTTGCGTTTTGTGTCTGGATTATGGAAGTACTTCATATCTTCCAAGACAAATAATTTGTGAACTTCAAAGAAGCTGGTCATCCCCGAATATTGTGTTATTCTAAAATGAAGTCTCCACAATTTGATGCTCTTTGTAGAAATTATTTCCGTAAAGAGAAAGTAAGTTAATCTAATTACTATCTCTTTTTTTGTTTTTTTGTTTTTTTGTTTTAGTTATGTATACTTATGTTTAGTTTTTCTTATATAATAGGTTTTTTAAGTTGATTGAGGTTCACCCTTTATTTCCGTGAAAGAAGAAGATACAGTGCCTCTTGGTGTGGAGGAGCGAGTTTCACAAGATGGAAGCTCAAGGTCGTCGTCTTCACAATTTGATGAAGGCGTACTTAAAGAAATTGTTAGAGTATGTGTTTATGCCTTTGATAGTGTTAGCTTTATATTTGATAATTTCTTGCTTACGAAAACTCTTTTTGTATATTATATTTTTTAATTCAGAGATTATCAGAGAGTTTTAAGAAGGATTTGCAAGCAAAAGTTACCAGAGTTCATCAGAAAATTGTTGTATCTGAAAAAAAGATTGAGAATTAAATCAATGGAAACTTTAGGATTTTATATCCATAAATTTTGAACTTGAAATTGAAAGATAAGGACTTCTTGTCCTTAACTTTTGAATTTGAAATGAAACTTAAAGACATCATGTCCTTAAGTTTTGAACTTATTCAAAGTTAAGGACTGCATGTCCTTAAATTTTGAATTTGGAGTTCAAAATTAAGTACTGCATGTCCTTAAGTTTTGAACTTGTAATTCAAAGAATGTATGTCCTTAAGTTTGAATTACAAGTTCAAAACTTAAGGACAGGCAGTCCTTAAGTTTTGAACTTGGAATTCAAACTTAAGTATTGGCAGTCCTTATGTTTTAAACTTGTCTTTCTCTTTGTAATATAGTTGCTTTCTCAGGATTTAAAGAAACAAAGCTTGATACATTACTGAACATGTTTGGGAAAGCTGATCAGATGAACATAGATAGAGAATCTAGTGTTCCAATCAGAAAAGATGGGGTTGATGATCATTGTTGTGCTACTGAGCCTACCAGTATATTCAACCAAGATGCAAGTGGCGTTGAATGTGATCATATGGATGTGCATGTAGAGGTTCATTATGAAAGAGAATTTAGAGATGCACATTTAGATGATGAAAATGAAAATCTTACTGATTTTGGGAAAGGTTTGATATAGATTTTGATTTTGTTTTTTTTTCGTTGAAATGTATATTCAATAAATTAATACATTTAAACTATGCATGTGCATGCAGAAGTTGAAGATTTAAGAGATTGTCAAGAGCATGAGAATCAACAAAATAAAGGAGTGACAGAGAAAATTTGTAGAGTTTGTGGATTGCAATCACGGGAGGATTTAACAAGTCCATTGGGGACAGGTGTCAGCGAGATTGTATGCAAATGCTTACAAGGAACGTATGATCTCTCTACCCCGCTGTCATACAAAGGAAATTTTGGAGTTCAAACTTGTGCCAGTCAAGGTTAGATAGAATTTTTATTATATATTGTATTTTTACTTTTGTTAATTATTAGAATGGGTATTAATTGCAAATGTTACAGTATCTTTTGAAGCAACAAACGAAGAAGCTGGAGTGCAGTATCAAGAGAGAACTGGACTACAATCTCCAGACATAGGTAGAAGTGACATTGGTTCCAAACCTATAGATGCAACATGTAATGATGATGATGTAGCTGGAATGATCTTGGATATTGAAAATGGTTAGGCAGTGCTTTTTAAATTTTATATAAGTATTTGTTTTAATTAAAGATTATTAATATGGTAGCTCTTGTAAATATTTTTGTAGAATCTTGTCAACAAGCATCTAAAGATCGTGGTAAACAACTACAAGATAAAGAAAATGTGGAATTGGAAGTAAAAGAAAATGTTGCACGCAATATCTTAGCTGATGTGTCTCTTGGAAAAACACAAGAAGGTAATGACCAGGAGACAGGTATTGATTGTGTCCTAATTATTATATGTACAACTGTAATTTTGTCTATTCATTTGACCTATTGCAGAAAACTAATATAATATATATATATATATATATATATATATATATATATATATATATATATATATATATATATATATATAGTAACGCAAGCAGAGAAAAAGAAAGAGGACACCAATGATGACAATCTTAACCAATACACAAGGAAAAGAAAGAGAGATAGTAGTATTGGTTATGATGGTCCATCATTTTCTCTTCTTACTCCTACTCCTCCAAGTACACAAATGGATATTGATGCGGCTTTGACTATGCAGGGTGAAGGAAACGTTGAAGATCAACTTGGTCGAGGTAAAAGGAACAAGAAGTTAAGCTGGACAATGAAATCTCCTTTTGATAAGGAAGGAAAGCAGTAAGTTCCAAGGATAACAATGAAAATAATCCTAAGAGTTCAGGTTGGATAAAATCAACCTATACTCGTAGGTGTATCCATTATGCCATAGAAGATGAAATATTAGTGAAGAAATTCAATGTATGGTTAGGCAAGAAGAAAAGGAGAGGTCGCAAAAAAGAGTAAGTGTCTTAATGTGTTTCATAATTCAAACTTTAACATTTAAGTTATCGACCAAGTGTCCTTAGCTTTTGAATATTGAATTCAAACTTAAGAATATACAGTCCTTATGTTTTTAACATGGCACTATAACTTAAGGACCTCATGTCCTTAACTTTCGAACTTGAAATTCAAAGTTAAGGACAGACAGTCCTTAAGTTTTTAACAATTGTATAACTTAAGGACCTCATGTCCTTAACTTTTGAACTTGAAATTCAAAGTTAAGGGCTCATGTAGTTATTGACAAACAGTCCTCAAGTTTTCAACATGGGACTATAACTTAAGGATCTCATGTCCTTAACTTTTGAACTTGAAATTCAAAGTTAAGGACAGATAATCCTTAAGTTTTTAATAATTGTATAACTTAAGGACCTCATGTCCTTAACTTTTGAACGTGAAATTCAAGGTTAAAGACAGACAGTCCTTAAGTTTTTAACATGGGAATATAACTTGAATCTATAAGTTATAGATCAATTATCCTTAGCTTTTGAACTTCTAATTCAAATTTAACGACTGGCTGTCATTAATTTTTTAGCATCAAAGGCTAAGTTCAGGTTTAAATTCTAACTTGAAATTTTCAAAATTTTCAGGGGACAAAATTATTTATATGCTGATAATAATAGTTTCAGGAGAAAACCTTATAAATTGTATCATCAAAACATCAGTAGCAAAATGTTCTTCCTTGAGCTTTCAGATAGCAACTTTGTTCTTGATGATAAGGTTAGATAATTCTCAAGGCATTTATTTTTTCTATTATTAATTTATCATTTTTTTTATTATTATTTTATGACTGATGTGTTATTGATTTGTTTTATGTTTTGCCTTTTTATGAAGCATATTGACATTGCTCTCTATTATCTGAGAAAGAAAGAATGCTACCGCCCTCACAATCATCCTTTTCGATGCACAACTATTGATATTCTTTTTGATAATTACATGGCACTTGTGTATAAAGATTTCGGTGAAGATGCTAGTGATGATTTTTGATGTGGTGATAATCAGTTATTTTCTGACACCATATGTGTGGGGGGACACCCGTAGATGTAGAATTGCTTGGACTGAGGTTGACAAAATCTTTTTTCCATGTCGGCTTCCTTCAGAAGATGATAAAGCTATGAAACACTTTCTTTTGGGAGTATTGGACATAAATCAGAAAAAAATTGATGTATATGATTCCATATAAAGTGAGCCATATGAAGTAGGAATGAAACACATGAAATGTATGCACGCATGATCCCCCATTTGCTAATGTTCTCACAGTTTGACAAACATCACAAGTCTTTTGGGAATGTCTTCAACTAATTTGATATATCGTGGCAAAGATCACCACACCAAACTGGATCGTAAGTGTTTTTATTTGTTATATTATTTATATGGTCTTAAGATTTAGTGTTTAATTCAGTGCATATCTTACATTTATATTAGGACTAATTGTGGTGCATTCCTTGTCAAATTTGTTGAGTTGTTGATGATTGGAAAGGATGTGCAGCAATTCCTACCCGAAGACATAAAAGACTTTCGAATTGTTGGCATATCTACTTAAACTATTTTGTTGGCATCGCTCCGGATTGTCATGTTGAGTTTTTGTTGGCATCTTCATTTCTTGTTGATGCAAAAACGTTGTTAGAAATATCAACTATGAAACGACAGTTTTTGAAGAGCGAATGAGTTTTTAGCAACTCTATACATGTGTGAAGATCTAAATCTTTGGATACAAGCATTCCTTTGGTTGTTCCAAGGTTGATATCAAACCATATCACTATTTCAAACTTTTCTCTTTCCAATTCAATAAGCTCAAAAATCTGTTTAACGAAATCTTCAAACTGAATTGACTCAGGTTCTAGGAAAATCTTTGTTTGATGATCAAGATATTTATAGTCTTCAGTCCATTTACGATTAAAAGAAACTATTAGGCATATTGTTTCCATCTTGCAAGTTAATAGTATGGGAACAAAGGAAATAATTAAGAACATGTGTAGTCTAAGTGCAAGAGTAAGATAAAGACTGCATGTCCTAATCATTTAAACACGAAACTTAATGTTTAACTTTTGAACAAGAAACTTACGGTCCTTAACTTTTGAGGCAGAAATTATAACTTAAGGACTGCAGAAATTAAAAGCTAAGGACTGGCAGTCCTTAACATATAAACATGCAATTAAAAGTTAAGGAGTCTTTAACATTTAATTATGGAATTAAAAGTTAATGACTTTCAATCCTTAACTTTTAACAAGAAATTAAAACTTAAGGACTTGCAGTCCTTGACTTTTGAACCATAAATTAAAAGCTAAGGACTGCTCGTCCTTAACCTTTAAACATGGAATTAAAAGTTAAAGACTACCAGTTCTAAACATATAAACATGGAATTAAAAGTTAAGAACTACCAGTCATTAACATTTAGACATTGAATTAAAAGTTAAGGACTACCAGTACTTAACTTTTGGAACAAGAAATTAAAACTTAAGGATTGTAAGTCCTTAACTTTTTAATTCCATGTTTAAAAGTTAAGGACTGGTGGTCCTTAAGTTTTGATTTCTGGTTCAAAAGTTAAGGAATGTCAATCCTTAACGTTTGAACCAGAAATCCAAACATACAATTTGAAACTCAAGCTACAGAACTTTGTATACAGAAGTACAGCAACAAAGTTAACGACATTGTGTCCTTAAGTTTTTTAATTCATTTTGCAAAATGAGGCCAGTAGAATCAAAATTAAGGACATTGTGTTCTTAATTTTTGAATTCAATTTCCAAAACAAAGACACTATGTCCCGAATACAGAATTATCATAGGAGGCGATGTCATTAACTTTATTAATCCATAAATTCAAAGTTAAGGACAAATTCTTATCTACTATATAATCAAATCAACACAGATCTAAAAAAGTATAACTATAGCGAAATAAAAATCTATAGAAACACATTTATGTAGAATTTACTGTTTATCTATGTCGTTTTTTTTGGATTAGACTGCTGAATTTTTGAAATCGGAAGAGAAATGGTTGTTCGCCTCAGTTGATCGCCGCTTCTGTGAACTGCTGCTGCTGCTCGCTTCTGTTTGTGTAACTGCTGAGCGTAGGTATAAGTTATACTAGAAGGGTATTTTCGTCTAGTCAGATATAAGTTTATTAAAGGAGTGATTGAAGTCTAAATACATTGAAAACAATAGCTTTAAAATAAAAGCCACTGCTTTTAATGGCTATTTGTGCCGTTCGCCCTATTATGTACTACAATTATTATGGGCCGCCCTTAATCCAATTTGTAAAGTACAACAGAAGTGTATTCTTGATTGGGCAAGTTACATATTTAGCATGTTTAAAAAAAGTAGTTACATATGCTAGCTAAAATATACAAACGAATACATTTATTGTGTATAACATTTTATATATATATATATATATATATATATATATATTCGGCTATTATTTTTTAGAGCCGACTACGTAATTTTCCCTTCTTGATTCTTTGTATAAGCTGCCTATTACTGTCTGTAAGTTCAGCAAGAATGTTCCGAAGTTAAGGCAATTATTTGTCCAACTCCCATATGCAACCCATAAATTCAAAGATTTCATGGGTTTTAAAAAGATAGTGATACGTATCGAGCTCTATCAAGTCCATTTTGGCATATTAACACCCCGCCCGGCCCAAAAAAAAATCTTCCAAAAAAATAAAAATAAAAATTTATTCGATATAGCTGCTCCAAAAATAATAGTTGGTGAAATGCATCTCTTATATATTAATGTCTGATATACATATTTTACATATAATTAATATATCTTCTTTTTTTATATTTAGCTAGATGATGTAATTGTTTTTGACCAGCCGAACAAATATGTAACTTGTCCAAAAAATATCAGATCCATATCTGCATAAATAAAGAAAACTAGAAAAACAAGGACACGTTAAACTTCTCATCCAGATAAACAAGCATTATCGTGAGACCAGAATACCTCTCTTAAGTATTGACGCATAGAGTTACCTAGTACCTATATAGAAATGAATTAGTGTAACAAGTATGCAGTGAAATAATCGAAATGCATACAACTTAAGACCAACACCATACTATTATTAAGAAAAAAAGAAAAGAAACAATGAACATATCAATACTTCAGCAAATAATCAAAATGCATACAAGCTGAGCCTAACATCATACCATTATTAAAAAAGCAATGAGCATTTCAATACATTAGCAAAGCGAGGCTTTAATTAAAATTACTTCTTCACACTAAAAGGACACATTACACTTAATATCCAAAAACACAAAACGTGAATGCATAATAAATATAGACATCATCTGAATAAACAAAGATTCATCATAATAAAATTGTCCAAACCATTCAAATTTGGTCCTCTGTCAACTGATACTGCTGTAGGATCTGGTTGCAGCTAGAAAGAGGCTCATCGGAAAGGAAACCAATGGAGTTAGCAAAACGAGTGATAGAAACCATGCCATTGTTACGAGTGAGGACGACACGAGCACGATCACGGCCAGCAGCTGGAGTTGCACACATTGGATCGGAGCTCCTGATGAGAACCACGTCGCAGACTTCATCGCCGCGGTCACTGTACACTAGGATCTTGTATTCTCCTTTTGAGTTGGTTACACCTTCAATGGTGTATGATATGTCGTTAGTGTCCCTTTTCTTGCACTCAATTCTAACCCTAGACCCTGCATTCATTGTGTAAATGTTCGAGGGTTTTAAAAGGTTCTTGAATAATTTTTAAATGAGATGATCACGCAATTTTAACGACATATCATACAACATATGGATTTGGTGCAAATAAGTACTCTACCTCCTAGAAAATTTTGCTCCAAAATTTTAGAAAAATTAGTAATTCTAAAACTAGAATATAAGGTGAACACTTCAATCACTCTTTTCTTATTCAACAACAACAACACACTATAATCTCTAGAGAGTTTTGGGAGAATTAGTTTTCTCGTATTGCTTACAAAAGTATATATAGAGTACACGGGTATCAAATCCTACCAACTATAGGACTGTACAATAATGAAAGAAATCAAATCCTACCAACAATAGGACTGTACAATAATGAGAGAATATTCTACCAATAATAAAAAGATACACACAATTATATTCTAATACTCCCCCTCAAGATGGAGGGCCAGAGGACACGCCAATCTTGGACATCAGCAGAAGAAGCAGAGGACGTGATAAGTGCTTTGTGAGAGCATCACCAAGCTGATCAGCAGAGGATACGTGAGCAACACGAAGAGACCCATTCTGAACCAATTGACGAACAAAGTGATAATCAATGGAGATGTGTTTCATGCGCGAATGAAACACAGGGTTGGCACAGAGGTAAGTGGCGCCAATGTTGTCGTTGTAAATGACAGAATAGCCAGAAGAGGGACATGAAGCTCGTGCAGCAGGGAATGAATCCAATGAACTTCGGCGGCAGCAGAAGCAATGGCACGATATTCAGCCTCAGTAGAAGACCGTGCAACGGAACGCTTCTTTTTGGAGCTCCAGGAAATAGGATTAGGCCCTAGAAAGACAACATAGGCACCAGTTGAGGAGCGGTCATCACAGTTTCCATCCCAATCAGCATCAGAGAAACAATGCAGAGGTATAGCAGATGAAGGACGCAGCCAGACTCCGAAGTCACGCGTCCCATTCAGATACCGGAAGAGGCGCTTAACTGCACCCAATGAGTGACACTAGGAGCGTGCATGAACTGTGAGAGTTTATTCACAGCAAAGGAGATATCAGGACGAGTGAAGGAGAGATACTAGAGGCCCCCAAGGGCCTGTCGATAGGCGGATGCATCGGTAGGAGCCGAGCCGTCGGCCAGATGAAGGCGGGTGGACGCCGCTATTGGCGTCTGAACAGGATTGGATTCCAGCATATTATGACGAGTCAACAAATCAACAACATACTTACGCTTAGAAAGAAAACACCCCTTGGAGCTGTGCAGAACCTCAACACCAAGAAAGTAGCCTAGATCACCCATGTCTTTAAGAGAAAATTTAGTCCCAAAAGAGTCAATCACACGGTTTAAGAAGGCAGAGTCATTACCAGTCAATATGAGATTATCAACATATAACAAAAAATAGGCTGTAATACCAGAATGGTGAAAGACGAAGAGCGAAGTGTCAGAGGTAGTGTTGACGAAACCCATGGCCAAAAGGCATTGGCGGAGCTCACTGTACCATGCCCGGGGTGCCTGTTTGAGACCATAAATAGCTTTCTGTAACTTACAGACATATGATGGATAGGCTTTGTCAACAAAACCCGGTGGTTGTCCCATATAGACATCCTCTGTAAGCCTCCCGTGAAGAAAGGCATTGTTCACATCCATTTTACGAAGTGGCCAGCCCTTGGATACAGCTAAAATGAGAACCAAACACACAGTTGCCGGCTTAATAACCGGACTAAAAGTCTCCTGGAAGTCGACACCTGGTCGCTGATGAAAACCTTTCGCAACAAGTCGAGCTTTGAACTTATCCACAGTACCATCAGGCTTTCGTTTGATACGATAAACCCACTTACAGCCCACAACATTCTGTGAAGAATCAGGTGGAACAAGATCCCAGGTGCCATTCCGTAGCAGAGCATCAAACTCCAATGGCATAGCAGCGCGCCAGCGCTCATCAGACATAGCACTAGACAGAGTCTGAGGTTCAGTAACAGCTGGAGAGGTGACAGCAGATGTACCAAACCTCTTGTTGGGCCTAAAGATGTTATTTTTGCTGCGAGATTGCATATGATGACCACCCTGAGAGGATGTAGGTGGCGGCATAATTGGTGTAGCGGCGGCAGGGGCCGCTGGCGGTGTCAGAAGGGGCGCTGGTGGCTCGGGCGGTGGCGCCGGAAGTGCATCCGGTGAAGGATCGCTAGTGGGAGCGGCGACAGGAACTGGTGGCGGCAGCGGAAGGACTTCTAGGGAGACCGGAGTGGGTACAGGAGGAGACGCGGGGTTAGACAATTTGGAGGACGGGAAGACATCTTCATGGAAGGTGACATGACGCGAGACGAAGACTTTAGACGTTGAGGGATCAAAGCATAGATAGGCGCTTTGAGTAGTAGAGTAGCCGAAGAGGACAGAGGCACGAGATCGGGGTTCCATTTTGTGTGAGGTGTAGGGCCGAAGCCAAGGGAAGCATTGACAGCCGAAGACACGTAGTTTTGCAAGGTTGGGGCGCTTATGGAAGAGATACTCAAAGGAGGAGAGCATTGAGAGATTTGTCTTGGGAAGACGATTAATGAGATAGACTGTTGTAGCAAAGGCATAAGGCCAGTAAATGAGAGGTACAGAGGCATGATGAAGGAGAGTGAGACCAGTATCGACAACATGACGGTGACGGCGTTCAGCATAGTCATTGTGCTGAGGTGTATGAGGAGGTGAAATGAGATGTGAGATGCCATTGGAGGCAAGAAAAGAGCGTAAAGCGAGGAATTTTCCCCCATTGTCAGTATACAGAGTAATGATTTTAGCAGAGAAATATTTTTCGACAATGGATTTAAAGATTGGGAAGGTTTGTATGACATCAGATTTACGGCGTAAAGGAAAAAACCAAACATACTTAGAAAAATGATCAACAAAGATGACATAATATTTAAATCCTTCATTCGAAATAATTGGAGAGGTCCATGCATCGGAGAAAATAAGCTCCGGCGGAGCAGTAGAAGATAAACTTGACTCAGAAAAAGGTAACTTATGACACTTATGAAGTTTGCAAGAGACACAAGCAAGATCAGACACATTACTGGACGCTATACTGCTAGAAGACACTAAATGACACAGGATTTTAGCTGACGGGTAACCAAACCGAGAATGCCACAATGATGCAGAGAGCTTTTGAGCCGTGAGGGCGGACGGGGGACTGGAAGTCGCCAGCCAGTAGTAGGTGTTGCCCCTAAGTGGGCCGCGAACGAGTGTTGCCCATGTGCGACGATCCTTCACCTGAAAATCAGAAAGAACAACATTAACATTATTGTGACGACATAATTGGGCAACAGAGATCAAATTTTTACGCATATGTGGAACACAGAGAGCCCTAAGGTAATAAAAGAGAGGAATAACTGATAAGTTGTCCAGTATGTGTAATTGTCAAACCTTCACCATTACCAATAACCACATTGTCGAAACCAGTGTAAGGACTGTGAAGAGACATGTTGGCAAGATCAGAGGTTATGTGATGGGAGGCACCAGAGTCCAGGATCTAATCGGATGTAGGGGGAATCGTCGGAGAGTGATGGGCTGTGTGGCAGCCGGATAAGGCGGCGAAGCATAAGCTGGCCGCGGCAGTGGTCCACCGTAAGGGGGCTGATTGGCGCTGGAGATGGGATAGGACGGACAGCGGCGCGCGGAGTGGCCAAATTCACTGCAGAGCTGGCACTTCCCATTGTACCCGCGAGATCGGCCATTGATGGAGTAACCAGCAACCCTGCTACGACCGCGCCCGCGGCTACCGAAGCGGTTGCGGCCTAACTGCTGTCCGGCGACGACGGCAGCCGACGGAGCCAAATCAGATGCGGCGGAGGTGGCCGGCACACGAGCAGTAATCCGAGCCTCCATGCTAACATCTTGTCATGTAATTCAGCAAAAGAGATGGGAGATTCGCGGGCTTGGATGGCATGAGAGAGTTCCATATACGGATCATCAAGACCATTTAGAACCTTAATGACAAGATCCTCAGAATCAACAGTAACACCCAGGAGAGATAATTCATCCACAATCATGCGAATACCGTGCATAAAATCTGTAACAGATTTAGAGCCTTTTACCGAATTATGGAACTGCTGTTTGAGAGCCATGATACGACCGCGAAAAGTAGTGCCGTATGTGCGCGCGAGGATGCCACAGGGCTCTTTAGAGGTTTCCGCAACGGCAATAAAGGAGATGATCGTCGGTGTGATCGACGAGATGATGGCACTGAGAATAAGATTGTCCTGGCGAATCCAGTAGGGATATGCTGGATTTGGGGAAGTCACCTCCTTGTCGACGATAGTGGCTGGTGGGCACGACTTCGATCCGTCCAAGAAGCCCAGGAGGTCGTAACCCGTAAGAAGGGTTCGAAATTGGAATTTTCACACCAGGTAATTAGTGGTAAACTTAAATCTGTTCAAGTTCTTTTAGCCTGCAAATAACAAAATGAAAGTGAAAATTTTTGGTCTAAACCAAAAACCAAAACATGGTGGCCCAAAGTTACTTTTGTTGGTAGCGTAAATTAATGACTGATAAATCGGTCCTTTAATTATTCAAAATTATGAATCAGACCCTACAGTCAATTAAGATTAAAGTCAAAAGCAATCGGTAATCTTGGATTCTCTATGTATTTCTAGTTTTATCTCCCTCCCTAAAAGTTACATGTTTTTTTTGTCTTTAATTAAAGTTGTATTGATTTTTTCCATATTCCGTTCATCAAAAAGGTTTTTAATGAGAATAAAAAGAGTAAATTTTGTTGTTGACCCAAAAGTCATGAATAATATAAATATCTATATTATCTGTCAATATCCGACTCCATATTAATTATTTTTTATCTCTCCATATCCGACTCCACCTACATGTTTGTTATCCATACTCCCACGTAATGGAGTAGCAGGCGAGGGAAGAATTATTTGAAAATTTGTGCATTTGTGAAGGGATTGATTGTAGGCTAAAAGAAACACTAATTTAAAATTATTATTTATATTTTGACCCCATTTAGAAAAGTTTTGAGAGCCTTGCAAAATATTTGAAGCGCCAGAAAAAATGATCACGATCACAAGATTTTTCAGCCACAATGCAAAAATTTCTGATGATCAGTCAGAATTTTGTAGCCATTTGCACAAAAATATGGTAACCATCAGAATTCTGTGAATCACCATAACTTGCAAAGTTATGGCAACAGTAAGAAATCTGATGAATCACCATAAAACTTCTCAGATAAATTTTGATCAGCGTGCTTCAAAATTCTAACCAAAGACTTTTTCTCAAGACTTTTTTACTGGATTAAAATTTAAACAGTGGCACCAAATAATCCTTTATGTGCAAATCACTCTAGCCACATTATGACATTGATTATGTATTGGGAAAAATTGAGTTTATGCATTAAAGTGATATAAAAATGTCGTGTCATGATACATAAAATGGCCAGAGAGTTACGACTAGCAAAGAGGCACGAGTTGCAACAGATACGAGCAGAGGCAAATGAAGAGGCACAGACGGTTATTCAAAGGACTCAACGCTCGTACCTATTTAAGTCCAAGAATCAAGGAGAATGAATCTGGCAATACATGGGAGTACAGATACAGTATCTAATGAGCCTTAAATACTAAAAACGTTAGAGAATCTGTATTATATACAATTATTATGTAACATAGCATTTAATATCTTTAATTGCCCATAATAGCCTTATTATGACAAAGGCAAAATGCATATCTCTAAAATAGTTATAAATGGGAGAGAACGATTCAAATGTAAAGACACAAAACACTATCTGAATATATTGATTTACTTGTTTTCTTCATATTATATCATTACTAATAAAATTACTTTCTTGTATACATTCTTTGATAACCAGTAACCCGAGTTCTTCTAAATTATCACTTTTGACCGAAATTTTTTTGGTTAAACAAATTGGTTCCGTTACTGAAAGTTTTATAATCTATCCTCTTTTAGCTTAACTTTCCTTGTGCATCAACCATGTCGAACAACAATGACAACATTCAAGGAAAACAATGAAATCAACAACTTCCGAAAAATCCACATGATAATCGCACCCCGGTCCCTTCTCCACGAGGCTCTCCTCGGCGGTCTCGTGAAGGCACTCCTGATGGATCTCATACAAATGGAAACACTCAATTTTAAAATGTTGAAGCTATCGATAAAGCTTTGCAAAAGCTAATTTATGCACAGGTCAATATAGCTCTTGAGGATTTTGTTAGCCAGTTACCTACTGCACCATCTACACCTACTCCAAATAACAACACTTTGGAGAACCCTCATTCCGGGCTTGTTAATTCAGGTAGTTGCGGAACCCCCAGCTAATCACAGGAGGGAGAACCAGGTAACTTAGTCAATTTTGATATATACAATTTAGTACTAACATTGCAGAAACAGCTCAAGGAGCAAAGCGACCACATATAGCAAATATCCGGGGTGCCACCCATAATTAAAGGGATAGATATGGATAAATATTCACAACAACCCTGGAAGCCAAGTGTTGTTCCCCTTCCAATTCCAAAGATATTCAAAATGCCTGACATTTCAAAATGCGATGGAACAACAGACTCACGAGACCACGTGACTGCATTTACAATAGGCGTAAAAGGCAACGACTTGATCAAGTATGAGATTGAATCAGTATTAGTCAAAAAAGTCGGTGAAACACTCACCAAGGGTGCATTAACATGGTATTCTCTTTTACCCAAAATTCAATAAATTCATTTGTTGAGCTTGCAGATTCTTTCATCAAAGCACACTTCATAGCTCAAAAAGTCAAAAAAAGAATGGAAGATATTTTCAAGATCAAGCAAGGGATTGAGAATTGCTTCAGGAGTTCATTAACAGACTCCAACATGAAAGAATGACATTACCACGTGAACTTGATAATTGGGCATCTATAGCTTTCACAAGCAACTTGAATGAAAAGAGCTCAGAAGCTACGAGGCGACTCAAGGAAAGCCTTCGTAAATTCCCAACTATAATATGGAATGACGTTAACAACAGGTATAGCACGAAGCTAAGGATAGAAGAATATATTGTTCTACGATTTTTAAAAAGAATAAAAGCTAAGTTCGAGATGGGCGGAAATTGAAAAAAGGTCTGGTAAAAACAGGTACGAGCCATACATAGGGCCTGCAGGAAAAGAATCACGGTCAAAACAAGATAATTAAAGGTATGATTACAGATCAAGGAATAGAGAGCCAGGCTCTTTATCAAGATTTAGGAATGATCGAAACACCCATGAGTCACGAGATGATGATAGAAATTTGAAGGCAAGATGTGGCGGTTTTTAATTTCAATGTGAGCACTTCCGAACTTGTAGCTATTCTGAGAAGCATAGGTGATAAGGTACGATGGCCAAAAGAGATGAGATCAAATCCATATAGGCGCAACCCTAATCATTGGTGCGAGTTTCATAATGATCACGATCATAAAACGGAAGATTGTAGGTTTTTACAAAGTGAATTTCATCATTTATAAAAACAAGGTACCTCACCGAGTTATTCAGTGAGAAAGGTAAGCAAGCTTACATGAAAAATAGGCAAGATCCCCCTAAACAACCTTCTCCCAAAAGGACCGTCAACATTATAAGCGGGGGTGAAGACATCAATGGGGTAACGTACACTGAAGCTAATAAAATTTCCAAAGTCACAGTTACCTAAAGGAGACGGGTGCGACATGTCTTAGAGGAAGACAGCACTACATTTGACGATGCAGATGTGAATGGCGTATTAACCCCTCATAACGATGCACTGGTAATATCTCTAATTGTATATGATACTAATGTGAAACGAGTTTTGATTGATCCAGGTAGTTCCGTGAAAATTATTTTGCTAAGAGTATTACGTGATGCAAACTGAAGATAGATTAATACCAAAGGTGCATACTGTAGCTGGATTTGACAATTCCAGTGTTGTGACGAAAGGGGAGGTAACACTCAGTACATTCGCATAAAGAGTTGTAAAAGATACAAAGTTTCAGGTAGTAGATATGGAAATGGCATATAATATGATCCTTGGGAGACCATGGATACACGAAATGGATGTCGTTCCTTCAAGCGTGCATCAAGCTATTAAATTTCCATCACCACGGGGAATATGACAAATCCGTGGAGATCAACATACATCCAGGAGCATCTTCTCTGTAGTAGATTCAAGTATGAAAATGAAGAAATATAGCAATCACAGAAGACAATTGAGGACATCACAACACAAACCTCAACTGAACAGGGGCAGAAAAATGTGGAGTCAAGACCTGATACCGTTCAAGAACAAGAAGAAAACGAAAGTATCAAAACAACAATGGAAGAACTGGAGGCTGTAGTATTATTTTCACAATGGCCTGATAAGAAAGTTTACATAGGGGCCAATCTAAGCGAAGGCATATGAGGTAAGTTAATTGAATTTTTAAAAGCTAATGTGGACCGTTTTGCTTGGTCCCACTTTGACATGACAGGAATACCATCGAAGGTAATGACTCACAACTTAAATGAAGACCCATCGTATCCTCATATCAAGCAAAAGAAGAGAAAGCAAGGAACTTTCAAGAATCAGGTGATTCAAGAAGAGGTTTAAAAATTACTAAAGATTGGATCTATCCATGAGGTAAAGTATCCTAATTGGTTAGCCAATACTGTTTTAGTGCCAAAGAAGAATGGCAAGTGGCGAGTTTTTATGGATTACACAGACCCCAATAAAGCTTGCCCTAAAGATTTTTTTCCATTACCGCATATAAATCAACTAATTGATCCTACTGCAGGGCATGAATTATTAAGTTTTTAGATGCATATTCAGGGTAAAATCGGATCAAAATGAACTGATAGATTAGGAAAAAACTTCATTCATAACAAACAGGGGGCTTAATGTTATAAAGTAATGCCTTTTGGTCTCAAAAATGCTGGTGCAATATATCAAAGGCTGGTTATTAAAATGTTTCAAAAACATTTGGGAAAAATTATGGAGGTTTATATAGATGATATACTTATTAAAACTCAACATTCAAGGGATCATATATCACACTGGACTGATGCATTTCAAATTTTGGGCAAATTAATATGAAGTTAAATCAGGAGAAATGTGCATTTAGTGTTGCATATGGTAAGTTTTTAGGTTTTCTTGTTTCTAACCGTTGTATTGAAGTGAATCCCGCAAAGATTAAGGCCATCGAAGAAATTCGTGATATGCTTTCAAGTAAAAAAGAAGTTCAGAGATTCATAGGAAGTATTGCAGCCTTGGGAAGATTTATTTCTAAATCACTAGAAAAATGATTTAAATTCTTTTCAGCTCTTAAAAAGCAAGATCATTTTGAATGGAATGAGGAATGACAACAGGCACTCAGAAATTTGAAGAAATACTTATCAAATCTACCATTTCTCGCAAAACCAAAGAATGGGGAAAGAATGCTCATCTACCTTGCTATTTCAAAAGTAGCGGCAAGTGTTATTTTAGTCTGTGAGGACCAAGGTAAACAATCCCCGATCTATTATGTTAGCAAATCTTTATTAGATGCAGACACGCGGTATCCTCAATTGGAAAAGCTTGCACTTGCATTAATCATGACATCTAGAAAAATAAGGCCTTATTTTCATTGTCATCCTATTATTGTAGTAAATGCTTACCCATTACGCAATATATTACATAAGCAAGAGTTGTCAGGTAGGATAGCTAAATGGGCTATAGAATTAAGTTAATATAATAACACCTACCAACCTAGAACTGCAATAAAATCTCAAGTGTTAGATGATTTCGTGGCTGATTTTAGCCAAGGGATGCAATTAGAAGCAGATAAAGAGTTGCAGGTATTTATCAAAGCTAACCCAGGAACTTGGATCTTATTTACTGATGGTTCATCTAATGTAAATGGTGCAGGTTTAGGTATTGTTTTGGTACCACCTACGGGTGAAACCATTCGACCAGCTATTAAATGTCATTCTATAACTAACAATGAGGCATAGTACGAGGATTGCAGGTTTAGAACTGGAACAAGAACTTGGCATAAATCAGATTATAATCAAAAGTGAATCGGAGCTCGTAGTTAATCGAATGTTGGGGACTTATACGGCCAGGGAAGCAAGGATGCATCAGTACTTAGAAAAGGTACGGACTTTGATAAAATAATTTCAGACCTGGAAAGTTATGCAAATACCAAGGGATGAAAATATTGAAGCAGACTGCCTAGGTAATATCACATCTGCGGAAGACGTAGCAAGCGATGCAAATGCTTCAGTTATTTATTTATTTCATTCAGTTCTCGACCCCCATAAGAATGTGGTAAATTTTAATAACTTAACTTGGGATGAGAGGAACGAGATTGTTGATTTTTTACAATATTGTATCATCCCTGAAGATAAAAAACTCATGTGCTTCGAAAAAAGGCAGATTAATATTGCTTAAAGCAAGGCAATCTTTACCGAAAATTATTCTGTGGTCCCTTAGCAAGATGTCTCGGACCTTCTCAGACAGAATACGTAATGAGAGAAATACACGAGGGCCATTGTGAGAATCATGAGGAAGAAGGTCATTAATAAGAACCCTAATTAGGACAGGTTAATATTGGTCTAAAATGGAAGAAGAAGCAAAACGTTTTGTGGCTAAATGCGATAAATGCCAAAGGTACGGTAATAATATGCATAGACCTGTGGAGTTACTACATCCGATCATTGCACCATGGCCATTTATGAAATGGGGAATGGGTACCATGGGTCCATTACCACAAGCAAAAGGACAGGAAAAATTTTTGCTCGTACTCACTGATTATTTTACTGAATGGGTAGAGGCAGGAGCATCCAAACAGGTGCGAGAAAACAAGTTAGAGATTTTAATTAGTGAAATATCATATGCCGATTCGTTGTGCCAAAGGAAATCATGTGTGATAATAGCCCTCAGTTTATAGGTGCTTAAATCATAGAATTCTTTCAAAGTTAGCAGATTAAAAAGATTACATCCACACCTTATCATCCGATGGATAATGGGCAAGCTGGGTCAACAAACAAAGTCATTATCAACAATTTAAAGAAGCGTTTAGAAGAATCCAAAGGTAATTGGCCATAAGTATTACCTTGTGTTTTAAGGGCATATCGCACAATAGAAAAAACAAGTACAGGAGAAACACCATTTTCATTGGTTTATGGAGCCGAAGCATTAGTTCCAGCAGAGCTAGGAGAGCCGAGTATAAGGTTCACACAAACGACAGAAGAGTCTAAAGATGAGGAAATGCGTGTAAACCTTGATTTCATTGAAGGAAGGAGAGAAGATGCATTAATAAGAATGACGGCACAGAAGCATGTCATAAAACGGTACTACAACCGAAAAACACGTCTCAAATTATTCAAAATAGGGGACTTCGAGCTCAAAAAGGTTTTCCAATCTACAAAGGCAGCTAACGCGAGCAAATTAAGTCGAACTTGGGAAGGACCCTATAGAATTCATCGTATTGGAGGTATTGGAGCATATGAGTTGGAAACAATGGATGGCAAGATACTACCTTCATATTGGAATGTTGTTCATCTGAAGAGATACTATTTCAGAGAGATAACCACGGTCAGGTATCCATATTTTAAAATTTAATTTTTGAATTATTAAAATTTTAATAACGACTTTAGATGATAGGCAAAAAGATAACCCATACTAAATGATGTGTCACGACCTACAAGGAACGTGGAATAAATTAAACTTTCCGGCTAGGGTTACAATTATTCTGATAGAAATTCAAATAGGTTAAGCAGTCTACATCTATAATCGCATCTCTGAATCCCATGGGTTTTTCCTTTTCAGGGAAAGGACCAAATGAAAGGAACAATCAGGTGCTAGAGGCTTCATACTTCGACGCTGAAACAATTGGGGGACTACATATACACATGCATGTGTATAAAGAAGGCAAAGAAGACTGGAAAATAGTCAAAGATTAAGCCCGAAAAGTTCATTCATTGAATGAGTCAAGTGCAGAGCAAAGTCACAAGCTAATCCAAAAGAAAAATCTTACCATAGATAGGTAAAAGGCAATATACTGAAACGGGTTATAAATAAAAACTGTGTTTTTTAAAAAAAATTTGTTACAAGAAAAATAGTTACGAGAAAGTTATAGATGTGATTCAAATACATGGAAATTGTTGTTCCAAACTAGACAAAATTCAAATAAAAACTTGTCAAAGTTATTTCAAGAAACATGTGTATTCCTATTTCTTTTATTGTATGTTAACACTATTGTGAAGTTGAGATGTCTTCTTCATTAAGTGTTAAATATAAAAGGGTTCTATTTTATAAAATATATGATTAATTTGAATATTCATGAAGTTAACAGAAGCATTTTTGAAGAATAAAAATGCAAGTTATTCTGTAAGTCCATAAAGATAAAAGCAAGGATAAATTAAATAGAAGTTCAAGATAGTAACAAGAAGACTTTTTAACATTAAAAAGCTTAAGACTAAGTACGAACTTAGTCATAAAACTGCGAATTGTTTATACAAATTGCTCAATGAGAGGTCTGGGGACTTGAGTTTCCAAAACAAACCCTCAAATGAAACCAAGGGTTTAACCACAAATTTTCAAATAAAACAAAACAACACAAAAAAATTCAAATGACTTAAACTTATCACTAAGAAGATGATGGAGCTGAAGTAGGTGCATCAACAGCAGCGGGCTCAACTTGGCTTACAATAGTGGGCTCAACTAGGCTTGAAGGAGTTGGGATACCCGTATCAACTTCAACATTCACGGAAGCTTCAGCCATCGGAGAAGGAAAATCTTGGGTTTGCTGAGCCTTCTCAACAGTTTCATTGATTTTAGCTAACTCAGGTTCCAAGTTAAAAGTCTCTTTGCTAGCAACAAACTTGGCATACCAGCCACGGTCTATCTTATCTTCAGGGCTCACCAAATCTCTTTTGTTCCTGTCTACTAGTGTAAAAACACCAATGAGAAAGAGTCTAGGGGAGTAAAGGTGGATCAGATGTGGGAAAGTAAAAGGCATACTGTTGTATTGGTCAAATACCTCAAACAGGCAACAACCCTCTATATTATTGGGCCAATTTGACCCAAGAAAACATTAAAGAAACGGTAGAAATCAAGAATAACAGGGTCAATAGCTAGTTTAAATCCTAAAGTGAAAGGGTATGTATAAACAAAGGAAAATATGGTTAAGTAGGAAGCAATTCTTTGATTCGGATTGGGAATGATAATAGGATAATCATAACTCTAATGACAGTCCCTACGAACTACAGAAATCAAACCTTCAGTAATTTGAGTGGGATAAATATCAACACGATTTAAAGAAGATACTTGGTTTCTAATAGACTCTCTGTTATGATAAAAAGACAGTTCCTGTGGAACTATCTCTTCTACTAAAGGCTCACGAAGAGGTTCAGAAGGTTATTTACCCCTAGAAGAAGATCTTTGTGAAAGAGAACCTCTAGTTCTAGAAGAAGGGCTAGAACTAGGTGAAGGAATAGAAGAACCACGTGCAGATCCTAAACTAGGGAGTCTACCTCCCCTTTTGCTCCTACTGGGGGCATAAGGGAAGATGTCAACTATGGGATCACTTCTAGGGTTATGGTTTGATGAAGACATGATGATATGATGAAGAAGCAAATAGAGATTTGAGAAATTGAAAATTCAGAATACTTTATGTGGTAAAGACAAAGAAGAAAGTTATATTTATACTGATAAACAACCGCCAAAGGAAAATGTGCAATGATAAAAGAACCATAATAATAATAACTGACGCTTCGTGAATAGTGAAGCTGTGAAAAAGCCTTAAAAGTGCTATGAAACTGTAGAACTAATAAAAGGTGACACGTGTAAAGAGCATAAAATGAAAGTGACAATTGAAGAGCCGATTCTGTCATAGCATTAATGGTGACAAAAATTCTTGTTTTAACGAGATTCACTTCCCAAATATTCAAATGATGAATAAATGGCAAGTAGGGGGGGAGGGCTATTATTAGGAGAAATTGAGTTTATGTGTTAAAATGGTATAAAGATGATGTGTCATGACACATAGACTGGTCAGAAAGTTACGATTGGCAAAGAGGCAGGAGTTGCAACAGATACGAGCAGAGGCAAAGGAAGAGGTATGAGCGGTTATTCAAGGACTCAGCGTCCGTACCTATTTATGTCCAACAATCAAGAGGAATGAATCTGGCAATACATGGGAGTACTGATATAATATTTAATGAGCCTTAATTACTAAAAATATTAGAGAATCTGTATTAAATACAATGATTATGTAACAAAGCATTTAATATCTTTAATTTCTCATAATGGCCTTATTATAACAAAGCCAAAAGGCATATCTCTAATATAGTTATGAAAAGGAGAGAACAGTTCAAATGTAAGGTCACGAAGCATTATCTGAATATACTGATTTACATATTTTCTTCTGATTATATCATTACTAGTAAACTGTGTGACAGGAAAGTTCCACAGAAACTCAAGGGGAAATTCTATAGAGCCGTGGTTAGACCTGCGATGCTATATGGGGCGGAGTGCTGGCCCGTAAAGAATTCTCATATTTAGAGGATGAGGGTCACGGAGATGAGGATGCTTAGGTGGATGTGCGGGCATACCAGGCTAGATAAAATTAGGAATGAAATTATTCGGAAGAAGGTGGGGGTGGCACCGGTGGACGAGAAGATGCGTGAAGCGCGGCTGAGGTGGTTTGGGCATGTGCGGAGGAGGAGTCCCGATGCACCGGTGAGGAGCTGCGAACGGCTGGTGATTGCGGGCGGTCGGCGCGGCAGAGGGAGGCCCAAGAAGTATTGGGGAGAGGTAATTAGGCAGGATATGGCTAGAATGCAGGTTTCAGAGGACATGACCCTTGATAGGAAAGCCTGGAGATCTAGTATTAGGGTTGTAGGATAGGGGCACCTAGAGTTTCTCGTTCGCTCCTCCCGGGGTTGGGGGTGGGGTAGCAGGGTTATTCATAGATGATATGTGCCTACTGTACGCTACTATTATTTGTTATTGTATTTTGGTATTTTGTTTCCTTTGTTCAGATTATTTATTACGCTATTTATGCTGGAATTCATATTGCACTAATGCTATACTGTTGCTATTTTGTTTTGTTTCTGTTTGTCTTACTACTGTTTTTCACCTAAACCTATGCGTCGAGGGTCGATTGGAAACAGCCTCCCTGCCCTTCGGGCAGGGGTAAGGCTCGTCTACATATTACCCTCCCAAAATCCCACCTGGTGGGAATACACTGGGTAGTTGTTGTTGTTGTTGTTGTAGTAAACTAGAGCATTCCAAATGGCTGCAACAATCTCTTCTTGTATAGACTTCCAATGTTTCTGTCAGACGCTTGTGAACACTTACTTGATAGTACCAGATTGCACTTGAATACCTGCCCATGACAGCTTGAACTCTTGGCTGTAGATATGTAATTTTTGACTCGCCCATTTTAAAGTTAGTTTTAATATTTTTATGTTTTAAAATATCTACGTAATTTTAGCATATTTTATTTATAATTTCAAGTCATAAAATTAAATAAAAAGAGAGAAAAAAAGAAGAAGAAAGAAAGAAAGAAAGTTTCAATTTATCTTATTTGATGTGTTTGTTTTTGTTTTTATTTATTTAAGTTCTTTAGTATTTTTATAGTGGTACTATGCTAAGTTTGCCATGGTTTCTATATTTTTGTTTCTAGTAAAATCCTTGAAAATAAAAATAATAGAAAAATAAATAAAAAATAGTTTCATGTTCTATCTTATTCTATCTAGTTTAGGTTATTAATATTTTTATAATAATCTATTTTATTTTTACCATGATTTTCACTTTTAGTGTGAGTATGATTATTTATATAAAATATTTAGTTTCATATAGTTTACTTTAATAAATTAGAATTAATTTTTAAAAGTATATTTTAATTTATTTTATTTAAAAAGTGCTAAAGGTTTAAATTTCTTATTTGATTAAAAGAGTTAAAATCCCAAAGTTTTGCCCAATTTCGGCCAAGCTTGAGCCCAAAATCGGGCAGCCCAATCTCTTCCTCAACCCAACTCTTTGACCCGCCGGATCGACCTAGAACCCGCCCCATTTCCCTTCTCAAATCTCAACCATCAATTTAAATTCATCAAATGGCCATAATTAGTCCCCCACCCCATATAAAATCTTATCTTACTCAAACTCTAAACCTAAATCTCTATCCATTTCGGTACCCCCTCCTTACCCATCTCCACCTTCTGTCCGGCTGAAATTCGCTAGAAAACTCACTGATTCCGTCGAGTTAACTCATGGTCCCCCTTTTCATTCTCTCTTTCTTCCACGTGGCCTGACAAATAATCGATTTTGATTCGAATATCCCCTTCCCCTTTATTATTCGTGTATTGATTTGCTTTCTCTCACATGAATCTCTTTGAACAGTAGATGATGGACAAAGGGTAGGATATGATTAATGAAAATTAATCATACCCCTCAATTTTCCCAGATTTTTACCGAATAGGAGAAGATTTTCAGAATTTTGGAGTTCTTTTTCAGATTTGGAGATAAAAATTGATTGCTTGGTGAGGAAGCATAGAAGGTTCGAGACCCCCTATATATCAGGTTGCTTTTCTCAGATTTTGGAAGGAGGTTTGGAATAAACGAGGGTTCTTCAGACAGAAAAAATGAAGAGAGAGTTCAAGGGTTTTTGAAGAGAAATTTTGAAGTTTTATTGGAGGTTTTTGCTTCTGTCTTTTCTACTTCCGTTTCAAAAAAAAAAAAAAAAAAACAAAAACAAAAAAATATATACATAATGTTTCTCTTATTTCTTTCCGTACCGATTTTTAATTTCAACTATGGAGTTTGATCGAGGTTTTGCCGTGGAGTTTTTGTTTTCATTCGTGGTTCGAGCTCGTGGTTCCAGATTCGCTTGTCGCTATTCTATTTGTTTCTTTTCGAACTTGTCGACATGGAGGTTAATTGAAAATTTGAACATCTAGGTTCATTTTTGTATTCCCTATCAAGTTTGGTTTTAGTTAAATTTGATCTCCCTCCATTGCTTGTGTTCTGTTTCATTTTCGTGCTTAAATGTCTATGGTTTTTAAATATGTTCTGTTAGACATCTTGGGAAGACCGTTTTAAGTCCATCATTGTCATCCTCTCGTTACTTCTGCAATTTTGTGATATAAGATATGATACGGACCTTTCTTATAGCTCATCTCTCAATAGCATAGCACTTGCTTTTAGAAACTGTTCTATTTTTGATTGCACTCAACTTGAAATCTCTAGTATTACTGCTCTCATGAGTGTCCAGTAAACATTTTTAATTTGAATGTATTAGCTACTTTATGTTTGTGGTAATAGAAATAATTTTCTATGTTTTACATATGCTCTATTACAATTTGTTAAACTAGTTCATGAGATTGACTTGGACTAACGTTATTTGAGAAGCTATAATGCTTAATTTATTATAAGGGTGAGAGTTTAGAATTATTATTTATTTTTGTGAGTCGTCATGGGTGGGAGCAGTTTCCAAACAATACTGTTAGTCCTAATCTAGAAGAGCACGTCAATTTAATCCACGTAATATTCTGACTGAGTTGCTACTCATTTTTTTTTCCATGCAAATATATTTTGAGCTTTTGTCTTGTGCTAATATTTTCAAGAGCCGGATTCTTATTTTTGAGAAATCAGTTTTGGATTTCAAAATTTGGGAAGGGCCGGCATCATATTTTTATCACTCCTTCGTCTATTCTATTATCGTTATTTTCATTTCTTGTGTTTCGGATGTTTATATGTCTAAACATTTATTTTTCATGATCAGTATATATTTGTTTTTGAATTATTATTGGGTCGCAGGAATTGGGAGCTTGGTCTAAAATGAATTCAATTGTTAAAAAGGAAAAGAGCATGCCATTTATCTACTTGTTTTAAAAAATTTAGGAGCGTGCTTAGGCCGATCACATTTGGGTAGGAAAATCTTTAGGATGTTTTTGTCTTATCTTCTTTCGAGGCGAGAAGTCTTCCCTTACTTAAATTTATCCGGGGAATGTCCCGAAGGACTTGTGTATATTTTATTCCGAGGAATGCTCCGAAATACTTGTATTTGGAGGCCTAAAGTGAAACTCATAGTATTTTAGTTTTAGTTTATTTTCCTTTTATTAGGTGGGAGCGACCTCGGACCTCTTGTGTGTCTGCTTTTCTTTGCTGTGTTTGTTTCTCAATTCGAATATTCTAAAAGCCAGCTTGATCATCTAGGCAACCGTGACTATCACGAGACTCGGAGAATGCCTAACATCTTCTCCCCGAGTTAAATGAACCCCTTACCTGAATCTCTGGTGCGGACTTGGTTTTAGAATCTGAAACGTTTTAAAGGGAAAAATAAATATTTTTGAAAAAATAAATGGTGACCTGGCACATCGAAAACAAAGTCAGGTGACGACTCTGAGTTTATTTTCTTTTGAAATACTATATTTGTCATTTTCAAAATTAGAAACCCTTTCTAAGCTTTATTTAAATCTTTTTATTCATTTAAAAGGGTTTGGTAGAGTTTGTTTAAAAAGGGGGTGTGACACTAGCAGTAATGAACCACAAACATTCTCTAAATAAGTGTCGAGGAGTTTTCATAATACCTGAATTACATAAGCAGTAGTTAGCATTCTCCACCTGAATGTACATGTGAGCAAGTCTCTACCAAGTGAGAAACCTATCCGTAATAACCAAACACACAATGATTATGTGCTTTGGTTGAGTAACATTGTTCCATATCAAAGTAGCAATATTCATCTACCCATTGACCCTTCATGGGCCATATAGCTCCTGGTAATACAGTATTCCCCTCCAACAGTTAAGGCATACCTCCCTGGGAGTACCATGGTCTCATAGCATCCTTTACAGAGTTCAACTTTTTTACAGTACCAACTTGCTTTATATAGATTCCATGGACCCGTTTCACCCACAACGAGTCTTTATTTTCCACTAGTTGCCACAATAATTTACCAATTGTGATGATTCGGCCAGTCATCTCATGAGTTACCGCTCTGTTTCCCTCATTTCTAACTCTTTGTGCTTCGTTATCCGTATTTTATCTGATCGAATATTGGTTGCTGTTCGGAGTGGATTTGGTAAGAAATGAGACACTTAGTCTCTTATAAGAATGATTAAGTTGGAAGAGTCAACCAGACGTTGACTTATGTGTTAGAGAGCTCGGATGTGAAATCTGATGGTTCGGATAGCTTCGAGAGGTGATTTATGACTTAGGAACATGATCCGAATTATTTTTAAAGGTCTGGAGTAGAATTAGGCTTGAATTGGCGAAGTTGAGATTTTGGCGATTTTAAGTTGGTAGGTGAGATTTTGATTCGATAGCCGGAATGAAATTCTGAGAGTTGTTGTAGCTTCTTTATATTGCTTGGGATGTGTGTGCAAATTTTCAGGTCATTTAGATGTGGTTTGGTTGAGTTTTTTATCCAAAGCGTGTTTACGAATTTTTTAGAAAACTTAGGCTTAAATTCAATGAGAATTGGCATATGTGGTGCTGTTTGAGATGTTTTGATGATTGAAATAAGTTTGAATAAGGAATTGGGTCATGTTTATTCTTTTGTTTGAGGTCCTGGGGGCTTCAATGTGATTTCGGCTGGTTAATGGGAAGATATTGGACTTAAGAGAATTCAAAAAATTGCTACTTCTAGTATTTTCACAACTGCGGCTTGGGACTGTAAGTGTGGTGCCACACGTGCGAGCGAGAAGACCACATATACAGAAGTGGGCTTGGCGAGTAGTTTTCGCAGAAGCGGTCGATGGGGCCACATCTGCGAAGCTGGAGATGCAGAAGTGCTGTCGTAGAAGCGACATTTGGATTTTATGAGAAACCGCAGAAACGGTTGGTTGGATTGCAAATGAGGTACCGCAGCTATGGTGGAGGGGTCGCAGATGCGAAAACCCCTGGGCAGAATGTATATATGTTCTTTCTTCGTGATTTTTGAAGGGTTTAACCATTTTATCTTCGGATTAACGGTTTTTGGGAGATTTTGAAGAGAAATTTAAAGAGAACTTCGATAAGGTAAGGATTTTGGACCTAAAACACACTTCTATGGTAATATTTCATGGACTAGGACTGAAATTTAGGAGATTAAAAAGCTAAAACTGGAGGTATAGGGTTTGAGTTTAAGAGAGCTTAAATTGAGGATTTGAGGGGTCAATTGGATGATTCTTGTATTTTTGATATGCATGAACTCGTTGGATGATGAGGAATCCAAAGATGTGAAAATTTTTCAGTTTCAAGAAGTGGTAATGAGGCTCGGGTTTTGATAATTTTGGGATTTTTGATATTTTTTGCTTGGGTTTTGTTCCCTTAGCATATTGTGACATATTCCTTCTGATTTTAGATAGATTCGACGCGAGTGGAGGCTGACTTGAGGGGCAACGGCGTCACGAGCTATAGTTGTAGCCCGTTCGGGGTGAGTAGTGATTGTAAATGATGTCTTGAGGGTTTGAAACCCCGAATTGCACACCGTACTGCTATATTGAAGAGAGACACGTTCCCAATAATGAGCGTGGGGTAGTTTACTACTAGAGATTGTGACTTGATATGTCCTGATTGATGCTTTTATCGCATATTTGACTGAAATTTACTTGTTATCACCATGATGTGGACTGATTTCCATATTTGGGTTTCGTGCCAACTATTTGAATCCTTGGGAATTTTTATCAGAGCTTCCTCACTATATGACTTATTACTTGAATTCAATCCTGTTGATATCTATTCTTTTTACGAACTGAACCAATTTTACTCAGATTTGAAACTCAAATGATATTCTAAATGATGTATTGGGATGAGAACTATTGTTTCATTAATGCTCGAGGGGCTTGTGATGATTTTTGGACTGAGTGAGGCCGAGGGCCTTATGTGAGGTTATGTTTAGTGATATGAGGTCAAGGGCATAAGATACATTTTATGCCATGAGGTGGCTTGAGTGATGTGAGGACGAGTGTCGAGTGATGTGAGGCTGAGTGCCGCAAGATGATGCCACGATATGGCTTGATATAGAGCTTGGGCCATAAGGGGCCCCTCCGGAGTCTGCAAGGTGAACGCGGGTACCCATGGTCTGAGAGTGAGCCTGAGGGGCTGATATTGTACGGAGAGCGAGCTCGAGGGGTTGATACTGTTCTGAGATATTGATACTGCACCTGAGGGGCGAATTTCTGCTTGTTATTTATCAACTAAATTACCCGTTTTACTTGTTTTAAAGAGATTTCATTTGACTTCTTCATTGATTTATTGCTTTAAGTGATTTTACTACTTTGATATAGAACTGTTTTGTGTATGTGTTTTCATGTTTTCAACCATTATTTATAATTATTACTGATCAGGTCGGAGTACTCACATTACTTCTTTTACTGTGTTTGCAGATTCAGGCATCGCAGAGTTTGCTCCTGAGTACTGATCCTCCCAGTCCAGGTAGTAATTTGGAGACTACAAGGTAGTTATTGGCATCTGTAGGCCCCTACCGTGCCTCCCTTATCTTATCATTTCATGTTTTTAGAACTATTGTATCGGATTTAGTATTTAGTATACTTGTATTGGGATCTCTTAGTTTCTCATGACTTGTGACCCCACGGTTTGGGGTGTGTCGGGATTTTTTCTACTGTTATTATCCTTATATCCACAAATTATGGATATTTTATCATGTTTAGAACTGTTTATAATATTTAACTACTTAAAAGAGGTGTTCTATTTTGTCTGGCTGGACTTGTTTTCACGAGAGGCGCAATTACGATCGAGGTCAGGAAATTGTTCGTGACAAGTTAGTATCAGAGCCTAGGTTACACAGGTCTCACGAGTCATGAACGGGTTTAGTAGAGTCTCACAAATCAGTATAGAGACGTCTGTAATTATCCTTAAGAGGCTGCAGAACCTTTTTAAGAAAGACTTCATATTCTTGAAATTCTTGTCATGGGACCTTGTTGATACGAGAACTAAAATTATGTTATTCTATTATCTTACAGATGGTGAGTACGTGAGCAATCGGATGAGGTGGATGACCACAAATGCCACCCATTGAGGCCACCAGAGGCCGTGGACACGGTCGTGGTCATGGCATAGGCAGAGCAGCGAGGGCAGCACCTGTTAATTCACCAGCTGCCCCAGCTCCGGATAAAGCTCCACCAGCACTAGTTCATGCACCAGTTGTGCCCATCGTGATCCCGGGTCTATAAGAGGCCTTGGCACAGTTCTTGACATTTGCACTCGCCTGGCTCAGGCAATTTCAGCCACCACATCAGCACCTACTTCACAGGCCTGGGGAGGCAATTAGACCCTTGTTGCTTGCACACCTGAGTAGGTTGTGGAGGGACTACAGAGGTCAGAGGTACCTCCACCCCAGTTGGTTGCAATAACTTAGGAGTTCATTATACCAGTTATACTGTAGGATGAGCAGCGTCGTCTTGAGAGGTTTTGTAGACTCCAGCCTCCGTCATTCAGTGGTGATGAGGGCGAGGCTGCCTAGAGTTATATCGATAAGTGTCAGCGAATGCTCCGCACAGCATGGATTCTTGAGACTAGTGGTGTGCCATTTACCACCTTTCAGTTTACTGGAGCTGCCTTCACGTGGTAGGAGGCATATGAGAGGCGTAAGCTAGTTGGTGCAGCTCCCCTTACTTGGCAGGAGTTCTCCACTCTCTTCTTAGAGAAGTATGTACCGCAGTCCTGCATAGAGGATATGCGTAGATAGTTTGAGTCATTGAGGTAGGGGGATATGAGTGTGTCACAGTATGAGTTGAGGTTTTCTGAGTTGTCTTTTCATGTCGTATGGATGGTTCCGATAGATCGTGAGAGGATAAGGAGATTTGTTGATAGGCTTAAGTACCATCTCCGTATTCTTATAACCAGAAAGAGTATTGGGTGCTATGTTCGAGGAGGTGGTTGATATCGCTCGCGAGATTGAGACGGTTCACCGTCAGGATCGAGAGGAGAGGGATGCCAAGAGACCTCGAGGATGTGGTAGTTTCAGTAGTGCTCCTTCGAGGGGCCAATTCCAGCATAGTAGGGGTCGTTCTTTCAAGCCTTCTCAGTCGGCTCATCCAGAGTATCGTGGGGCTTCTTCAGGTCGTTGTTATCATGGTTCTCAGCAGGATTAGTCTTCACCCAGCGCCCTTCTAGCCATCTCGTACACCGTCAGCTCAAGGATTTTCTATGCAGAGTGCATCTTCTAGTCACTCCGATGCGAGGGGTTCCCTTCAGTCCCCTTCTCCGGCACATGGGAGTCGTTTTGAGTGTGAAGATTTGGGACATGTATGGAGGTAGTGGTCTCATCGTATTACTAGTTCATCTCAGTAGAGGGGTCAGCCCTCAACTTCTGCTCCACTTACCTCGCCACCCGCCCAGCTAGTTAGCGGTGGAGGTCAGGTAGCCAGCGGTCGCCCCAGATAGGGAGGTCGATCAGACGGTGGCCAAGTTGATTTCTACGCTATTCGAGGTAGGACAGATGCTATTACTTCACATGTTGTCATTACAGGTATTGTTTTAGTCTGCCACAAAGATGCCTATGTATTATTTGATCCTGGTTCTACCTATTCTTATGTGTCCTCATATTTTTCTCATTATTTGGGTACTACCCGGGAGTTTCTTGCTGTACTTGTTCATGTATCAACCCCGTTGGGCGATACTGTTGTTATAAACCGTGTGTAACATTCATGTGTTGTGACTATTGGGGGTCTAGAGACCTGAGTGCATCTATTGCTATTGATCATGGTGGATTTTGGAATCATTTTGGGCATAGATTGGCTATCTCTGTGTCATGCTAATCTAGGCTGCTATGCTAAGACAGTCACTTTGGCTTTGCTGGGTGTACTGCGAATCGAGTGGTGTGGTGTGACTGATTATGTTTCTAGTAGAATTATATCTTTTTTGGAGGCCAGCGTATATTTGGAAAGGGTTGCCTTCCATATTTAGCATTTGTGAGGGATGTGGGAGTTGAGACTCCTAGTATTGATTCTATTCCAATTGTGAGTGATTTTCCCAATGTATTTCCTGCATACCTGTTGAGCATGCCACCGGATTGGGATATTGACTTTGGTATTGACCTGGTGCTAGGCACTCAGCCCATTTCCATTCTGACATATCGTATTGCACCAGTAGAGTTGAAAGAATTGAAGAGTAGCTTCAGGAACTCCTAGATAAGGGGTTCATTTGGCCTAGTGTTTCACCTTGGGGTGCGCCGGTTCTGTTTGTGAAGAAGAAGGATGGCATAGTGAGAATGTGCATTAACTAATAGGAAATTGAACAAGGTAACAATAAAGAACAAGTATCTTTTGCCTCGCATTAATGATCTATTTAACCAGCTTCATGGAGCGAGAGTGTTCTACTAGATTGATCTCTTTTCAGGCTATCACCAGTTGAAGATCAAGGATTCAGATATGCTTAAGACTGCTTTTAGGACTAGATATGGTCATTATGAGTTTCTTTTTATGTCCTTTAGGCTGACCAATTCCCTAGCAAAGTTCATGCATTTGATGAACAATGTATTTTTGCCTTAGTTGGATTCGTTTGTTATTGTATTCATTGATGATATTCTGGTGTACTCACATTGTCAGAGTTGTATTGTAGAGATTGAGGAGGAGAAGCTTTATGCAAAATTCTCCTAGTGTGAGTTTAGGATCAGTTCAGTGGCATTCTTGGTACACGTGGTGTCCAGCGAGGGTATTCAGGTTGATCCAAAGAAGGTAGAGGCGGTTCAGAGTTGGCCTAGACCATCCTCAACCATAGAGATTCGTAGCTTTCTTAGGTTGACAGACTATTATCATCGATTTTTTCAGGGATTCTCATCTATTGCATCGCCCTTGACCAAGTTGACTCAGAAGGGTGCTCCATCTGTATGGTGGGATGAGTGTGAGGAGAGCTTTCAGAAGCTCAATATAGCATTGACCACACTCCGTTATTGGTTTTGCCATTAGCTTCAGGTTCATATACTGTGTATTTGTGATGCTTCGAGAGTTGGGACTGGTTGTGTATTGATACAGGAGGGTCGAGTTATTGCTTATGATTCTCGTTGGTTACTACGCTGTTTATGATTTGGAATTGGCTGCCATAGTTCATGCATAGAAGATTTGAAGGTATTACTTGTATGGTGTATCTTGTGTTGTGTTCATTGATCATCGCAGTCTTTAGCATTTGTTCAAGAAAAAGGATCTTAACTTGAGGCAGTGAAGGTGGTTAGAGTTTCTTAAGGATTATGATATCACCATATTGTATCATCTGGGGAAGGCCAACGTAGTGGCTAATTCTTTGAGTCGAAAGGCTGTGAGTATGGGGAGTTTGGTATATATTCCAGTTGGGGAGAGACCTCTTGAAGTTGATGTTTAGGCCTTGGCCAATCGGTTCGTGAGGTTGAATATTTTAGAGCCCAGTCGAGTGTTGGCGTGTGTGGTTTCTCGATCTTCCTTATATGACCGCATCAGAGAGCGCTAGGATGTGTTCCACATTTGCTTGTCCTTAAGGACAGAGTTCAGTATGACGACGCCAGTGATGTGACCATCGGTTGTGATGGTGTGTTAAGGATGTAGGGCCGGATTTGTGTGCCTAATGTATATGGTCTTAGAGAGTTGATTCTGGAGAAGGCCCATAGCTCATGGTATTCTATTCATCTGGATGGCACAAAGATGTATCATGATCTTAGGCAGCACTATTGGTGGAGAAGAATTAAGAAAGATATTGTGGGACTTGTAGCTCGGTGTCTCAATTGTCAGCAGGTGAAATATGAGCATCAGAGACCAGGTGGCTTGCTTTAGTAGATGGTTATTCCTGAGTGGAAGTAGGAAAGGATCATTATAGACTTTGTTGTTAGACTCACACAGACTTTAATGAATTTCGATGCTATTTGGGTGATTGTGGATCGGCAGACCAATTCAGTGCACTTTATTCTTGTATGTACTACCTATTCTTCATAGCAGTTGGCAGGGATTTATATCTGGGAGATTGTTCGGCTGCATGGTGTTTCGGTTTCTATCATCTCAGATAGAGTAACTTAGTTTACTTTGCAATTTTGAAGAGCCGTGCAGAGAGAGTTGGGTACTCAGGTGGAGTTGAGCACAACTTTTCATCCTCAGACGGACAGGTAGTCCGAGCGTACTATTCAGATATTGGAGGACACCTTGCGTGCTGCCACTTGCAGAGTTTGCTTATAACAATAGTTACGAGTCGAGCATTCAGATAGCTCTGTGTGAGGCTTTGTATACGAGGCGGTGTTGGTCTCCAGTTGGCTGGTTCGAGCCCGAGGAGGATAGACTATTGGGGGAAGATTTGGTTCAAGATGCCTTAGAGAAGGTGAAGGTGATCCAGGAGATGCTTCGTACAACGCACTCGCATTAATAGAGTTATGCAGACCGGAAGGTTTGAGATATGTCCTACATGGTTGGTGAGAAGGTCTTGCTAAGGTTTTCACCCATGAAGGATGTTATGAGATTTGGGAGGAAAAGAAAGTTGAGTCTGCTGTTAATTGGGCATTTCTAGATGCTTCGGAGGATTGGAGAGATGGCTTATGAGTTTTCTTTTCCACCTAGCTTGTCTAGCGTGCATTTGGTATTTCATGTTTCTATGCTCCAGAAGTATATTGGGGATCCGTCTCATGTCTTGGATTTCAAAACGATTTTGTTGGAGGATGATTTGACCTTTGATGTGGAGCCAATAGCTATTTTGGGTCATCAGGTTCGGAAGTTGAGGTCAACGGATATAGCTTTAGTGAAGGTGCAGTGGAGAGGTTGACCCGTGGAGGAGGCTACCTGGGAGACCCAGCGAGAGATGCGGAGCAGATATCCTCACCTATTTAAGGCTTCAGGTGCATTTCTTAACTCGTTTGAGGACGAACATTTGTTTAAGTTGGGGAGAATGTGATGACTCGGCCAGTCATCTCATGAGTTACTGCTCTGTTTCCCCTATTTCTACCTATTTATGCCTTTTTATCCGTGTTTTATGTGATCGAGTTGATTGATTGGTGTTCGGAGTGAATCTGGTAAGAAATGAGACACTTAGTCTCTTAAGAAGGTTTAAGTTTGAAAAGTCAACCAAATGTTAACTTATGTGTTAGAGCGCTCGGATATGAGTTCAGACGGTTCGGATGTGGGTGCCGCACATGTGAGGGAGGAGGCCGTATATGCAAAAGAGGATTGGCGAGTAGTTTCCGCAGAAGCAGTCAATGGGGCCTCATCTGCGAAGCCGCAGATGCGGAAGTGTTGTCGCAAAAGCGACTTTTGGATTTTAATGAGAAACTACAGAAGCGGTTTGGTTGGACCGCAAATGCGGTATCACAGATGCGGTGGAGTGGTGGCAGATGCAAAAACCCCTGGGCAGAATGTATATATGTTCTTTCTTCGCGATTTTTGAAGGGTTTAACCATTTTAACTTTGGATTGAGGGTTTTTGGGAGATTTTGAAGAGAGATTTCAAGAGAACTTCGATAAGCTATGGATTTTTGACCTAAAACACACTTCTATAGTAATATTTCATAGATTAGGACTGAAATTTAAGAGATTAAAGGAATAAAAATGGAGGCTTATGGCTTCATTTTAAAAGGACTTAAATTAAGGAGTTGAGGGGTCAATTAAACTCCGATTCTTTTTTTTCATATGTATGGACTCGTGTAGTGATGAGGAATCCAAAGATGAGAAAATTTTTGAGCTTCGAGAAGTGGTCACGGGGCTCAGGTTTTGCTAATTTCGGAATTTTTGATATTTTTCGCTTGGGTCTTTTTTCCTTAGCATATTATGACGTATTCATTCTAGTTTTAGATAGATTCGACATGCGTGGAGGCCTATTCGAAGGGCAAAGGCGTCGCGAGCTAAAGTTGTAGTCAGTTCGAGGTGAGTAGAGATTGTAAATGATGTCCTGAGGGTTTGAAACCCCAGATTGCACATCGTAGAGCTATACTAAGGTGACACACGCACCCGATAATGAGCGTGGGGTCATTTACTACTGGGGATTGTGACTTGGTCCATCCTGATTGGCGCTTTTACTGCGTATTATACTGAAATTTATCTATTACCACCATGATATGGGTTGATTGACATATTTGTGCTTCGTGCCAAGTATTTGAACCCTTAGGGGATTATTATCACTATTTCCTCACTATTTGACTTATTACTTGAACTCAGTCGTGTTGATATCTACTGTTTTACTAACTCAGCCACTTTTACTCAGATCTGAAAGTCAAATGATATTCTAAATGATTATTTGGGCTGAGAACTATTATATTACTAATGTCCAAGGGGCTTATGATGATTTTTGGACTGCGTGAGGCCGAGGGCCTTATGTGAGGATATGTTGAGTGATGTGAGGCCAAGGGAATGAGATACCTTATATGCCATTAGGTGGCCTGAGTGATGTGAGACCTAGTGTCGAGCGCTGTCAGGCTGAGTGCCGAGAGATGATGCCACGAGCTGGCTTGATATAGCGCTTGGGCCGCAAGGGGCCCCTCATGAGTCTGCACACCCACAGTGAGCGCGGGTAGATATGAGAGTGAGCCCGAGGGGATGATACTATTCTTTGAGATTGATAATGTGCCAGAGGGGCGGATTGCTACTTGTTATTTATCTGCTAAATTAACCGTTTTAATTATTTTAAAGAGATTTCATTTGACTTCTTCACTGATTTACTGCTTTAAGAGATTTTACGGGTTGGATGTCTAATTGTCCAGGCGGTAATGATAGTATCTTGTACCTGAACCGGTGGCTCACTTTTTCTAAGTAATGGGGAAGAGGATGGGTCGGAGTACTAACATTACTCCTATACGGGTAGTGATTTGGAGACAAAGAGGTAGCTGTTGGCGTCCGCAGTCCCCCCTCGTCTACCTTATCTTATCATTTCATGCTTTTAGAACCATTGTATCGGATTCAGTATTTAGTAGACTTGTGTTGAGATTTTTTAGTTATTCATGACTTGTAACACCACGGTTTGGGTTGTGTCGGGATGGTTTCGACTACTATTAATGTTAATTCTGCAAATTATGGATATTTTATCATGTATAAAACTATTTATAATATTTAACTGCTTAAAAGAGGTATTCTATTTGGTCTGGCTGGCCTTGTCTTCACGAGAGGCGCCATTACGATCGGGGTTGGGAATTGGGTCTTGACACAAGCAGATGTTAAATTCCAATTCCTGCAACCCTTTATACTAAGACCTCTATTGCTCTTAGGTAAGCATAGTGATGCCCAGGCCACTAGAATGATCTTCATGTTCTCTTCATTGCCCCCCAAAAATAGTCTTTCCTTCTCTTATTAATTTCTTTCGAAACACTCTTGGGCAAGATAAAGATTGTCCCGCAAAAATGTTATATAGAAAATAAAACTGCATTAGAACTTATAGTCAATTGCATAGGAAAGCTTCCTTGAGTAACTAGTGTTGATTTTTCTTATAATCCTATCAACCAGAATCTTGCAATCTATCTTGTGCCATTTCTTTGGGGAAGGGGGTAGTCCAAGATATCTAATGGGAAATTGACCTTGTGAAAAACTGGTTTGATGTAGAAGAGCCTCTTTGGTGGGTTCATTCACCTCTGCCATGAAGAGACTAGACTTCTCCATCTTGTATACAAGCCCTAAAGCACCGCTGAAGTGATTCAGAGCTTCCATGACTCTTTTAACTGATTATGTGTCTACTTTGCAAAAAACTATAAAGTCATCTACACACACCAAATATGTAATCTAATGGTGCTTACACATAGTGTGGAATCTAAAATCTGGTAAAGCACTCATAGATTTCAGTAGCCTTGTCAAATACTCCATAACCAACATAAATAGGAGGGGTGACATAGGGTATACTTGCCGCAATCCTCTTACCAGCAAAGAAACCATGGCATTCCCATTTACCTTTACTGTAAGTAAAGGGAGGTCTATTTTCATTAAACATCTAATTGACCATGTCATAGGCCTTCCTAAGGTCTATTTTCATTAAACATCAAGGGGAGGTCTTTCTATTATAACGCCTTGGTAAACTATGACATGTCAGAACATTGTAGACTAGTGACGTTCCTGTACAAATGTTGTTTGGTTTTTTGCCACTATAAAATTAACGGATTTCCTCAGCCAGACACAATTATCTTTAAGATAATTTTATACAATACATTGCAGCATGAGATTGGTCGGAACTGTGAGGCATATTCAGGATCATCAATCTTAGGAATCAGAGCATTCTGAAAAAATTGGAAAATGGCATTTGATATGTTTTCCCCCATAATGCTCCTGGCAGACTTGAAGAAACCACTACTAAATCCATTTGGTCGCGGGCTCTTATAACTATCAATCTGGAAGAGAGATGTCTTGACATCCTTACCAGTATAAGGCCTCAATAATAGCGGTCCTTGGTGTAGGAAACTAAGGAATGATTTAACTCTAGAATTAGCTTTATGCCTAAGAAGATCCTCAAAGTACTTGACAAACAAATTAGCAATGACATCGCGATCATTTTACCACGCTCTATGGTCATCCTTTATTTGTGTAGTACATTGCTTTAGCCTTTTATGCTTAATGGCAGAATATAAATACTTTGAGTTGTCATCCCCCAGCTTGATCCATGTAGCCTTGGCCCTTTGCTGAGAAACATCTATATAATAGCTTCGCCTGAATTTCAGGTATTTCTCCCTTTCTATTTGCTGAAGAACAATATTAGCAGGGTTAAGTTTATTTTGAGCAATGAGCAAAGCATCTCTATATTCTCTTGCCTCTATTTCTATATTGCTGAAAAACGTATTATTCAAGAGTTTCAAACTCATTTTCAAATATTTTAGTCTCTTAATCACTTGAAACATAAAATATCCTTTTACTTGGACATCCCATCCAGTTTTTACAATATCAAGGAACTGGCGATGTTGAGCCCATGCATTACAGTAAGAAAATGATCTCCTTCTCATATGCTTTTTATCAACTGTAGTGAATTTTGCAAGACAATCACTTATACCCTCAGGCATAAATATAGCCTCACATAAAGGCATAGTGTCCAACCAAACAGCATTGATAAAGATCCAGTCAATTTTTGATAATACTCTTTGATCACTCCCCTTGTCATTCCAAGTGTACTTGTTACCCTGACAAGAATGAATGAGCAACCCACAATTCCAAAAATCTGCTATTTCGGACCAACCAATAGTACGGAAAGGTTGGAATGAAGCTGTATGGAAGAGTTCAGTGCCTAGACCACATAAAGTGTGTGAGCAAATCAAGGAAGAATGAAAGGTTCGAATGGTAGAAGTATTAAACAAGAGAATAAACGGGAAAGATGGAAGATGGATAGAAGAAATATATAGATAGATAGGAAGGAATTGTACAGTTTCATTATATAGGTAGAAGTATAAGTAGTTGCTTTATAGATCTCTCTTTGTGTTCTTATTGATATACTGGTTTAGAGATGAATAAAAAATTTCATTCCACCAAAAAAAAAAGAATTGAAATCACCTAGAACCAGGCATGACTTGGAACAACATGAGCCTATGCTAACTAAGTTATTCCAAAGATCTCTTCTTTCCTCTTTGGTATTAAAAACATACACTACAGAGAGAAGGAATTCTAGTTGGAGAGGAATGTATACTACCTCACAAGTGATAGTTTGGGAACTGATATTAATAGGCGATATCCTGCAGAATTCAGGCATTCATAAGTTTGGGAATTGATATTAGTATCGGATACTCTGTAGCATTCAGGCCCCCAAACAGATACAATCATTCCATAATAATGTGAATCCAAATTAGTTAACCTCTGCCAACCTCCAAACAGCTTATCAGTAATGATATCCATCATATTCTTTTTATTTTAGTTTCTAATAGATCAATTAAGGTCAACCTCACAATATTACACAGAAGCTTAACCTCCTGCTGCTTATTAGGGGAATTTAGTCCCCTAACATTCCAACATAGAATATTAACCATTACCTTGATGGGGAACTAATTTCTCTCGAACTTGACTCTGACTTAGCTGAATCAGACTCATCAATTTCTGCATTGTTCAAAATCTGGAAGGAATTAGGGCTCACAACTGAGAGAGTAGTTAATTGTTGCCCTTTGTTGCTATTTAGAGGAGTGATACGTATTCTTCCTCATATACCGAATTCTTCCAGAAATGGTGCATCAAGAGGATACTTTCCACTCCATATCACCTCGTTACTAACGGCTAAGCAGAATCCTCCAACAAAACAATATTAAACATACTGAAGAAGAAGCTCGAGGATGCGAAAGGGCTATGGCCCGAGCTGCTGCCCGAAGTATTATGGGCGCACAAGAGCACACCCAAATCCAGCACGGGGGAAACACCATACTCGCTGGTCTACGGAACCGATGCGGTCATACCCGTCGAGGTCGGTGAACCAAGCCTAAGATATTCACACACCAATGGAACAAAAAACAACATAAACAGGCTCCAAGACCTCGACAAAGCTGAGGAAAGGAGAGAATCCCATATCAGAATGGTGGCCCAAAAACAACAAGTCGAAAGACACTACAACAAGAGGACCAAAATAAGACCGCTCAAAGTGGGAGACTATGTCCTCAAAGCCAAGACATTGGCATCCAAAGACCCACGTGAAGGAAAATTGGGCACCAACTGGGAAGGACCCTACAAAATCACAGCAGTAGCCATCAAAGGGACATTCCAGTTGGAAACAATGGAAGGAAAAACGCTCCAAAACAACTAGAACGTTTCCCACCTCAAGTATTTCCACTTCTGAAAGGCGTCTCCCGAGTCGTACTCTTTTTTCCCTTACCCGAGTTTTTTCCCAATTGGGTTTACTAGGGGAGGTTTTGAAGGAGGCGGCAAAGGAAACGCTTGGAGATATTTGCGGCACAAGTTTACCATATCAGCCTCTCTTTATGACCTCCAGGCCGACATGATAAAGGGACTGGACTAGCTTGATTTCCAATGTATGGAAGGCTACAACCATCTCCAATGTATGAAAGGCTATAGCCATCTCCAATGTATGAAAGGCTACGGCCATCTGTGATGTATGAAAGGTTACGGCTATCTCCAATATATGAAAGGCTACGACTATCTCCAGTGTATGAAAGGCTACGGCCATCTCCAATGCATGAAAAGCTACAGCCATCTCCAATTTATGAAAGGCTACGGCCATTGATTCTATTATGGCTAAGGCCATCGCCGCCAACGGTCAAAGTAGATTCGACTACGGTAAGTAAATAACTCGACGACAGTCGAAGTCATCTACATGGCTAAGGCCATCAATTCTATCATGGCTAAGGCAATCAATTCTATCGTGGCTAAGGCCAACAATTCTATCATGGCTAAGGCCATCGATTCTAGCATGGCAAAGGCCATCGCCGCCAATGGTCGACCTAGATTTTACTACGGTAAGTAAATGACTTGACGACAGTCGATGTCACCTATATGGCTAAGGCCATCAATTCTATCATGGCTAAGGCCATCGATTCTATCATGGCTAAGGCTATCTATTCTATTATGGCTAAGGCCATCGCTGCCAACGGACGACCTAGATTCGGCTACGGTAAGTAAAAAACTCAACGACAGTCGAAGTCGCCTACATGGCTAATGCCATCAATTCTATCATGTCTAAGGCCATCGATTCTATTATGGTAAGGCCATTGCCGCCAACGGTCGACTACGGTAAGTAAACGACTCGACGACAGTCGAAGTCGCCTACATGGCTAAGGCCATCAATTCTATCATCGCTAAGGCCAACGATTCTATTATGGCTAAGGCCATCGCCGCCAACGGTCGACCTAGATTCGACTACGGTGAGTAAGCAACTCGACGATAGTCGAAGTCTCCTACATGGCTAAGGCCATCAATTCTATCATGGCTAAGGCCATCGATTCTACTATGGCTAAGGACATCGATTCTATTGTGGCTAAGGCCATCGCCGCCAATGGTCTACCTAGATTCAACTACGGTAAATAAATGACTTTACGACAGTTGAAGTCGCCTTTATGGCTAAGGCCATAGACTCCACATGACTAAGGTTGTTAATCCAAGTCCGATTAGGGCCATCAACGCTGATGGTCAATCCGGTTCGCTATGATGAACGAGTCAATCAACGACATTCAAAGCCTCTCATGCCGACCAAGCTTAATCTACGGTGAAAAACGTGAAAACAATAACACAAAATGCAACGAAAGCTCTAAGAAACAAAAGAAAAATAGCAACAGCAAAAAGTCACATTTCGTTATCTCTAAAAGTATACATACATCTGACCTTAGAAAAAGACCTCATCTACACAAAAACTATATACATAAAAGTCTTAAGAGCCTTCATCGCTCCGCCCATCTCGACCCGCTTGGTCGTCGTCCGGTCCGTTGCCATCACCAGGCTGATAAACCTTAGAAATCCATGAACTGGAGTCCCAACGGTGGACGTCCTCAGAGTTACAGCCCTCCCTACCAGGCGAGTCAGAGCTATAACCGGCTGCTTCACGAGCAGCACGTGTTAAGTGTCATAACCTTTCGACTTTTGCCTCGGAAGCTCAACCCCCAGCCAATACTCCTTAAAGCAACCAACGGCCATCATAATATAGCCACATCTCATGCGCATCATGATGCACAGCATCTTGTAGGGCAGTCCGCCTGAGAACTTCAACCTCGGCCATCCTAGAATCAAGCTCAACTCTAAGGGCCGTGACGTAGGCCTGCAGTTGGGCAGGTTTCGCCGCTTCCCCACGACTTATCTCCAATTCCTCCTCTTTTGATTGGAGGAGGGTCTCCAGCTCGATGTTTCAAGCCAAAGCAGCCATCAGCTGCACATCAATCTCCTCCAGCTCCACAGCTCTCTTCTTCAAAATAGCCTCTGATTCCTCAAGACCCTCACGGAACGTCCGGAACTGGGGGTCCTGCTTAAGAACGTTTTCCAACGCCTGATGCTTGGCATAACACTTTTTATATTTCTTCGCTATTTTATTGAAGGTGGCCGCCTTCTTTTGTTCTTGACACCTCCTCTCCACCTTGAAGATGAGGGTCTGAAAAAAAGATAAGAAACACTTCAGTACGTACCAAAAGTCGCTTTTACAACTCAAACAAAAAAAATTGAAAGCTATATGTAAAGCTGCACTGGCTATCCGCCTCGGCAAATCCCTATTGCTAACAGTTCTCAGTGTTTTGTGCCCCGCAGTCGCACATAACAAGGTCATGTCCATTGCGTCCTGTTCGCTGTCTTCTAGCAAATTATACCCGCCAGGGATCACGATATGGTGAGTAGACCTGCCCTCCCTCATCTCCACATGGGCTGATCCCCCCGGTGCTTCTTCAAGAGCGGCTTTGGAGCCCGTCCTATCAATTTCCACAGCCGCTCCCCTGACTACATAAGACGACCGCCTTCTGGACACGGGCCGAGCGAACGGCGGCGGCTGTTCCCCGAAGAGCCAGTCTTCCTAAATGAAGCCTTAGACATAAAAAATGGCCTCGGTTCTTGGAGAGACTAAATAGGCCACGCTCCCTAAGTTGCAATTCCCTTGCCAGTAATCAATCGCCGCCTCTTTCTCTCCAGCGGCTCTTCTTCTTCAGAAGCCGCCTCCGCTAGAGTGACTTCAGGTACCGATACTAGAACGGTCTCAGGAGTATGACCTCAGGTATCTCTATAGAAGCAACCTCAGGCACCAACTCAGATGCAATCACCGGCGTAACCCCCTACTGAGAGGTTGAAAAGGCACTGTCTCTAAGCGACCCCCCCATAAATATATCTTCCCAATAGGAGTCGGACTCTACCCTAGATGGTCCAGCATCGGATTTCTTCTTCTTCGCCTTTGTAGAAGCGCCCCAACCTGCCAAACGAGAGTACATTGAATAAAAATGTCTCCTAGCCGAAACAGAGTGAAAGAGAACAACAGAAAAAGTTGTTACCAGTTGGGCCATACAATCTACGAAACTCAGCCTAAGTGCAGCATTTTTTCCGCATAAGGTATCGGCCCCGCCACTCACGACCTATGTCATCGACAGGACGAGACGAGCGAGCCACCACTACAAAAGGAAGAAAGTAAATCAGAATGATTGATCAGTCAAAATAAGCCATCGTGAAATTACATGCAGAGATACTTACATCCCGCGTTACACGTCTCTGGAAACCCTTCGGGATTGGACCCCAGTTGGCTCGTCCTAATGTAAAGGTATTTATGCCAGAAGTTGCGATTAGCTTTGTCGTCAGCCCTCACCACAAAGCTCTTCTTACCACGGATCCTCAATTGGAGCATGGTACCTCTCATATAGCTAGGGCTGAATATCTGCAGAAGGTGATGAACAGAAACGACGGTCCCGACCTTGCCTGCAAGCGTGGTTAGAATTCGGCACACCTTCAGGGCATAGGATGTGAGTTGAGCCATGCACACATGATAGAAGCGGCAAAGCTCTTTCACTAGAGGGTTAAGCGGAAAGCTATATCCGATCCTAAACGCATATTCATAGAACGTATAAAACCTGGACCTATGCACATTGGCATAGTCCGTCCCGGCCGAAGCCATCTCAACATGACCAGGGATGTTGTACGTAGTTCTGATGGCGTCCATGTGAGACTGAACTAACTCACTATGCTCCCAGGGATAAGAGGGGCATGTCGAGTTGAAGTCTTTTCGAACACTCAAGTCCTTCGGAAGAACATTATCTACCATTAAAGGAATGATGGTTTTCTCCACTTCTTCCTCTTCACCATCGGAAGAAGGCGGAGCCCTAGAAGGAGCGTTTTCCTTGGTCCTTTTGTTGTCTTGACGACGCTTCACCATCATATGATTTATAAGAAAAGGTGTTAATAACAAGCGATACGATCCTTAGAAATGGCAGTTCTCTAACGATGCAAGGATTATCAGAAAGAAAGATGAAGAAAGAGACAAAGGGAAACTCTCTAAAGGTTCAAAATGTGAATCCCATTGAACCACCCCTCTATTTATAGGAATAAGGTACGCGGAAATCGAAGAGGCACAATTGTGAAACTAACGCGGGAAACTAAAATGCCACATCATGCTATGAATAGTCTCAGGAACAAGTATAATGATGACGCATGTGATCAGTGACGTCATTCTAAAAAAGGGGGTCGCATGTCAACGACAACAAATATTATCCACGCTCATGCTCATTGAAAGAGGCGCCTATGGGTGCGGCCAAATTTCGTAAAAGCGAATCGTGCATGTCCGTCCATTGAAGACGGTCATCGAGTACGTCTGTAGCGAACGGAGGGACTAACTGTATAGGATAAAATTTGGCTCGTAACTCCCCTATGCTGAGTGGGCACGTCCCTTATGACAAGGTCGACCCAAGTAAGGGCACGACTCAAGTTGGTAAAGAAGAAGCGACGTCGTTTAGTGCCTAACCTTTTTACTGAGTGGAAGCCACCAACGTCTGTACTTTTTGATTATTTCAAAAAAGGTCTCCTACTATATAAATAAGACCTTCACGTTGTAATAGGCATTATGATTATTCTCGGATAATACAACTTCTCTCTCTATCTCTTTCTTGGTTTTCCAACCATTGCTTTTCTATTAAACTAAGTCCATTTTCTTTACACTTTCAGATCTACAGACATCTTAAAATAATAATCATCTCTACGGTTTATTATATTTAATTACGATTTACCCTTATATATTTTTGATTATTTTAAAGCTTATAAAGTACGAGTATAATTTTTGAGCTAAAAAATAATAAAATATATATATGAACTCAAAGTATAAATATATTTTTAAATTTTAAACCTTTTTAGGCACTTTTCCGATAGTGATGGGTACCACATAGTGATGACAGGAAATGCTTTTTAATTGTTTGCTTTAGAGGTGTTATTAAAAAAAGCATAGGGAATACTTTTCCTTTTTCTTTTTACCCATCACTTTTTAGAAGTCTTATGTCAAAGAGCACTAGAGTAACGGCCTACATGGTCCCAATAATATACTTTGTGTGACATAATAATTGTTTAAAATTATTCGTGTGACAAATTATATACTCTCTTTAAGAAAAATTGCCAAACTCATAAGCAGCCCTTTTGGTCTAACTTTTTATTCTGGCACCTTAACTTAGACATGTTCCATTTTAATATTCTAATTTATAGTCTCATGTGTCACTTAAACATAAAAGCTGATAGGTGCCAAACTCTTGTGTAATTCCCACACCAATGGAACAATGACATGTGGCAAATATACCTTTTATTTTCAAATATGGTTTTGTGGCAAATACCCTTTTATTTTCAAATATGGTTTAAAAAACAAAAATATTATGTTAATTTTTTTTCTATTTTTACAAAAAAAATCCAGCTTTTTTTATACTGATCTTTTTTAAAAAAAGAAAAAAATGACATAAAAATATTTTGTTAAAAATAATTATTTCACTTAGTAAAAACGAAAATATTTTGTTAAACAACGAAATTATTTTTTTTTCTGTTTTTACAAAGAACAATTCCAGTTTTTCTAAACTGAACTTTTTTTAAAAACTAAAAAAAGAAAATATTTGTTAAAACATTTTTTTTCAGTTTTTAAAAAAAGAAAATGTTTTGTTAAACAACGAATTTATTTTTTTCTCTTTTTACAAAAAAAACGTCCAGTTTTTTTAAGCTAAATTATAAAAAAAAAAATTTAAAAACATATTTTGTTAAAAAAAAAAATTTCAGTTTTTAAAAAATGAAATTTTTCTGCTTTTACAAAGAAAAAAATTCAGTTTATACAAAAGCAAAATTTCAGTTTTTACGAATTTTCAGTTAAATTATTTTTTTCAGCTTTTTAGAAAAAAAATCGAATTTTCGCCAATTTTTCAGCCTCCCACGCGCCTAAAAAAGGTGTAAATCACACACTATGACAAATCAGCGTTTTGTGTTTAAGTGGCATATGAAATCGTAAGTTAGAGTATCAAAATGGAACAAATCTAAGTTGAGATGCCAAAATGAAAAGCTTGGCCAACTTATGGGTTTGGCCAAAAAAAAAATGAACTCATTACTATTTGAAAAGTCAAATAAATTTTTCTTTGACCATGTGTTCTGCAAATAATTCTTAAATATTTTGAATTATTAACTATTGTAACGTATAGTACTTTTTATATAATATTTAAACATAAATATATTATTTCAAAAAATTATAATATTTATGTCTGAATTCATACTAAAAATTAGTTAATTTAACTCTCATACTCTAAAAAGGTTCAAACAAATTGAAACGGAGAGAGTAACGATTTTATGTGTATGGGAGGCAAAAAGTTTAGATTAATGAAAGTGAATTTAACTGTATCATGTTTCTTAAAAGATAAAATCAAATAGCCTCTTCAACTGTATCCCTACACGGTGTCCCCTCATTAGCTTTTAATCGTGACACTCAACACCCAAAAGTTTTACATAAGTCCAAATCAAACCAATTTAAAAAGTTATTCCAGTTACAACAACAACAACTATCTAGTATATTCCCATCAGGTGGGGTCTGGGGAGGGTAATATGTAGACGAGCCTTATCCCTGTCCGAAAGGGCAGAGAGGCTGTTTCCAATCGACCCTCGGCGCATAGGATAAAATGAAAAGCTGCATTAAAACAAAGACAAAATTAGAAACAAAAGCATAAGTAATCCCACAGAGATAACGTAAGTAATTATGTAAACATAAGAAACATAAATACAGTCGCATGCAATAATAACAAGCAGTATCTACCATACTAACAACCATAAGGGGACATAAGCTAAAACACTAATCATCTATGGGTAACCCTACTATCCCACACCCAACCCCGGGAGAGGCGTACGAAGAACTCTTTGAGCCCCTAGCCTACAACCCTGATTCTAGACCTCCAAACTCCCCTATCAAGGGTCATGTCCTCGGTAACCTGCATTCTAGTCATGTCCTGCCTAATTACCTCTCCCCAATGCTTCTTAGGCCTCCCTCTCCCTCGCCGACCTCCAACAATCTCCAGCCGCTCACAGCTCCTCACCGGGGCATCGGGACCCCTCCTCCGTACATGCCCGAACCACCTCAGCCTCGCTTCTCGCATCTTTTCGTCCACCGGGGCCACCCCTACCTTCAGTCGAATAACTTCATTCTTAATCTTATCTAGCCTGGTGTGCCCACACATCCACCTAAGTATCCTCATCTCCGCAACCTTCATTCTCTGAACATGAGAGTTCCTCACGGGCCAGCACTCCGCCCCATACAACATCGCAGGTCTAACCACGGCTCTTTAGAATTTCCCCTTGAGTTTGTGTGGAATTTTCTTGTCACACAGGACCCCTGAAGCAAGCCTCCACTTTGACCACCCCGCTCCTATCCGATGGGTAACGTCCCCGTCAATCTCTCCGTCCCCCTGAATCACAGACCCAAGATATCGGACACTGTCTCTCTTGGCGATGGCCTGAGAACCAAGCATCACTTCCCTGCCTACCCCACTCGGCTCGTCGCCAAACTTGCACTCCAGATATTCAGTCTTAGATCTGCTTATTTTGAAACCCTTAGACTCGAGGGTCTGTCTCCATACCTCTAACATTTTACTAACACCGGCCCTCGTCTCGACTATCAATATTATATCATCAACAAAGAGCATACACCAAGGCACATCCCCTTGGATATGTCGGGTTAGAGCATCTATCACTAAGGCGAACAACAGGGGGCTCAGCGCCGATCCTTGATGGAGCCCCATTACCACAGGAAAATGGTCTGATTCGCCACCTACCGTCCTAACCCTAGTCTTAGCTCCATTGTACATGTCCTTGATTACTCTGATATAGGCTTCTGGCACACTCTTCGCCTCCAAGCACCTCCATAGCATCTCCCTCGGGACATTGTCATACGCCTTCTCCAAGTTGATAAGCACCATATGAAGGTCCTTCTTCTTATCCCTGAGTTGTTCCAGTTATATAACAATTTTCAGAGGAGATTGACAAATTAAATAGGAGATTTTCAATTTATAGAGTCATTTACAACAACAACGTAAAATTTTATTAGTGCGGTCTGGGGAGTATAGAGTGTACGTATACCTTATTCCTAACTTGAAAGGATAAAGAGATTATTTTCGGGAGACTCTCGGCTCAATAATATCAGGAAAAAAAATAAGAGAAAAGGCATGTAACAACAAAAAGATATCAGAAAGAAAATAACAACAACGAATAAGTGAAAGGACAATAACACAAAATTATACAAAACAACAATGTAAACACAACATAAACCGCTAACAAACCTAAACATAACTCAATCAAACTATCCGGTACAAAGAGGAAAGAACATTCGACTACTCCTAACCTACCATCCTAATTTATAGTCATTTCTTCTATTCAAATTGCAATTGGTGATAGGAGACCATTTCCTCTTATTAATCAAAAGATGTTTAACAATATTATATCGCATCATATTATAATCATAAAGGATACTATTATGCTTCTCTTATATTAATGAATTCCTCGCATCTTCACTCAAGTATATTTTCCAAAATCTAAAGACTGGGATAGGTGTTGCAATTGAAAAATATGGCAAGTTTCAGTCACTTCACAAGGCGTTTATTGTAGGAAAAAATTTATAATACTTTCTAAAATAAATAATTCATAGCAAGAAAGAATCCCCATTTTATGATTCACCATTTGATAATATTATTTTCCTATTCCTCTATATTCCTTTTCTTAGATTTTGAGTAAAACAATGTTTGAGTACGTTTATCTAGTTCTCTCCCGCCTAGGGCATGCATATTTTATTAAGCTTAGTTGCATTTTTATCGCAATATAATAGTAAGATCTTGTTAGGTGTTTGTTCAGATTTTATTATCATAATTAGTTTTTCAATCTCATGAAGGAAAGGATAACATATTTATTATAATTGAATTTTTCTTTTTCTAAAAGAAAAATATAATTCTTTCATATTTAGCTAGTCCATTTTCTTGTAGAAAAATATTTGGGCTTCCATAATTTGAGGATCATTCCTTCTCATTCAGGAGCATCTACATTCATCGTTAAATATTTGTATTACTTTTGGTATATTTCTCTTTTATTTTTTGATTTATCGTCATTGAAGGCATGCTTTGCTAGCTCCATATGACACCTGATTAATTCAATTCAAACAAGTGGTATCAGTGCGAGACTCAAGAAAGGTTTATCTTGGCGGGTTCAGTTTTAGTCGCAACATATGTGACGGTAATCGTGATTTTTGTATGAGAAATTTGACCGGAGTGCTACTCATGTTGAGATAAAATTCGTGGTAGAGATTTGGAGATGCGGCCTGCTGAAGGCTATATGAAGAAGGTGGATCAAGTAAATGTGGAGAATTATTAGGTATTTGTATAGATTTTCTTACCATAATCGATTTTCCTATCTCATGAATGAAATGACAACATATTTACCACAATTGAGTTTTTCTTTTCCTAGAAGGAAATTATAATTCTTCCATATTTTGCTAGTCCCTTTTCTTGTACGAAAATGATTAGACTTCTATAAATTGATGATCCTTCCTTCTCATTCAGCAGCATCACATCCATCGTTATATGTTTGTGTCTCTTTTGATATATTTCTCTTTTGTTGTCTGATTTATCGTCGTTGAAGGTTTGATTTGCTAACTTTTGCATGACACCTGATTATTTCGGTCCTAACAGATCTATCTTATTAACAATGGTAATTCGAACTTGTGAAAATCCTTTTTTCATTCTTCAGTAAGAAACGTACTCGTATCTCAAGGCGGAGCTAAAATTTCAACTTTATGAGTTTTAATTTTTAGAGTGAAGATTTCAACTAATAACTGGATTCTAAATCTAATATTTGTATATTTTAATAAATTTCTTAACAAGGGTACACGGTTTAATTAAAAATTATTGGGTACGACTGAACTCGTACTCGGGCTTCTAACGTTACCCCTGCTTGTATTATGTGTTTACATAAAACTATACTAATTTAACAAAGTAAAATTTTAATCTAATGAGAAAGTATATATTAATTAATTTTAATTTAGCAATAATTATATGAATAGATATGTATGTATATTTATTGATGTTGTATAAACAGTAGGAGTGAATAAGTTGAATAGGAGTTTTTGCGTAACTGGTAAAATTATTACTATGTAATCAAGATGTTATGTATTTCGAATCGTAGAAATAACCTCTTATAAAAATACAAAATAAAATTACGTATAATAAATTCTTGTTGTTCGGTTTTTCCTCGATTCCCGCGCATAACTGAGCTGTACAGACTTGCTTTTATTAGGAGTGCATAAGTTATTACCTATATATATATGCTGCTTTTCCCCAAAATGTGGAAAGTCTAAAAATACCTTAAAACGAGGAGGAATTTGGAATATACATAACTCCACTAAATCTATAACTTTAATATTAGGGTCCACAATCCCACAAAGCCAACCGTTAATGCCATTTTCCTTTCTGTCTTTTTTTAGAAATATCATTATCCTCTCTAAAATGTTTCAAAGTACCAGAAAGCAATTTTTTTTTAAAAAAAAACATGCACATCATTTTCCCGTTTCATCATCACCAGTTTGTCCAAACAACAAAAGGAAAAGGTTTCTCTCGCTTTTGTTCTTAGTTACTAAGAAAAATATGGTCATTTTAGGTTTTTTTCCTTTGTTTTAGATTTTTTGTTGTTGATGATTTTCATTTATTGAGAATCAATTTTCGGAAATAAAACAAATTAATATTTCATTTAATTGAAATTCAGAAATTTAAAAACTATACGAAAATTTTTCATTAATATGCACTAAATGGTAAATACCAAATTACCCTTGTCCTAAACCATGGCACATCAAATCATCTCAATGACAAAATAAAAATATTAAATTTTCTAGTTTCTAATTATATGAATGTACTAATCTTTTTATAACCCAAAAAAAGAAAGTAAAATAATATACTATTCCTCTCTTTGTTTCACTTTATATGTATTGTCTTCTTTCTATTATGTTTAAAGAAAAGGGTAACTTACATAAATGTTCCAAATAAATTTCAACTTATCAACCTCTAGCCATTAGTTATAAACTTACCAAAACTAGCTAATAAAAATTAAAAAAAATCAAATAATAGAGTTCGTTCTATCAAAAAATTACATGCAAAAATTACCCTCCATATTTTTAAGCGTGATTAGCAATATTAGATACAAGACGGAAATAAAATTTCATGAACGAGGTAGAAAATAAGGTGATGAAAAATAAAAATATATACAATGTTCTAAAAATCTAAACAAAAAAGGAACTTTTTCAATGGGTATAATTGAAATTCATTGAAAATATATGGATAAGTCAATATACAAAATTTTAGAAAGATTGAAGGTTATTTGGACTGGTTTTGTATTAAATTCGTAATTAAATCGAGTTCAAAAAAGTCTTCTGCGACACATTTATCTTACATGTATCACGCATGTATCTCACACACAGGTGTACATGGATAAACATGTGATACATAATTGATATAATTACGATACATATGTGATACACAAATGATACATAGTGAGATACACATATCATTTTTTTTTCATGTTCAGCTTTTACTTCGAATTTTTCAATTCAAACTATCTCAAAACTTCAAAAAATCATCCCAAAACTGAGATTCAAGCTCCTTAAGTTGTGCCCAATCTATTCTAATAGCACCCACTCAAAATAAAGCAAAAATTTTTTAGCTACAAATAGCTAATTGGCTAATTTGGCTAATATTAGTAGTATTTTGTCAATTGACCAATTTTTGTAATGAGCTACTTCTAAATGGACATAGCTGGTAATTTCCCTTAAACAAATACGATATTTTTATATATTTAAGAAGTTTTAGCTTTAAATTTTCTATTTACTCTTAATGGCATGGTCTTATAATCATAGAGATATCGAGATATATTACTTGTCATGATTCGAAATTCTTGCAGTCGGGACCATGATGGTGCCTAACATCACACTTTCTAGGCAAGCCAACGTTAGAGTTTTATTAGTCAATTTCCTATATATTTTAGTGATTGACAATAAATAATCTAAACGAGTCTAAATAAATGTAAAAGTAAGTAAATAGCCTCTTTGTTTATATTCTATTACTATTACTACCTAGAATTCGGTATCAGAATCCACGAACATTCTAAGATTTTACTACAAGCAATTGTCTGAAAGAAAATATAATTGTTTAGAAATAAGAAAAACAACAATGTGTGGGATATAGAAGGAGAAGCCAGGGCCTGTGGACACCAACAGGACTACCTTGGGTCTCCAAGCAAGTGAATCCTCAGCCAACCTCTCGATCAGTATAAACCTACTCCAAAATCTGCACAGAAAATGTAAAGTGCAGTATCATTACAACCGACCACATGTACTGGTAAGTACCGAGCCTAACCTCGACGAGATAGTGATCAAGCTACAGCGGGGCATTTACATCATAAACTGCATACAGTGTATGATAAAAGTAGAAAGAAAGACAGGATAAAATAAAGCAGTAACTTGCAAGGTATGAATACCGTTCTCGAAGCATATCATCAGTGATCAACTATTAGAAATCCTTAAGTATAGTTTAAGACTTACCGTTCAGCTAACACCGTCAAGGAAAAATATAAGCATAAAGATTGTTGTGGCATGCAACCCGATCCCACCAGACAAACATATAATCCTCCCTTATTCTACTATAGAAGTAGCAACATCAGTAAATAATACATATTTGTTGTGACACGCAATCCGATCCTACCATATATCAATAATAATATCGTAATTTCTCCCTTACTTCACCATATCAACCCACCCTTATACCACCTGTTGCGCCTTGCAGCTCGATCCCACCATATCATTACAAAAAACTCAATGTACATAGTCAAATCAACAGGCTAAATCACAAGGCCTTTACAATAATAATTACCAATCTGAACCAATAAAAAGAAACCTTATTCAATATATCATCTGCACAAATTAATAATACTACACAGCGAGACCAGTCCAAAAAATATGCCTTGAAAGTACTAATAAACAACTTAACAAATTAATAGGAGGCAACTAAACTACGGGATAACCAACACTTTCAACAAAGAGGAACAATGTCGAACAAGTAGCAACTAGGCATGTAAATATAAGTAAAACATGTAGCAGTTAAGGCAGGAAAGAAACAATATAAGAAGGACGGGAAGGAAACAACTAAAATAGATAAATTGGCGCATAGGTACTCGTCACCTTGCTTATACGCCACTCATATGGATTTCACATAGCAAATAAGTCAAGGGTTTCAATTCCCTTGAGTCAATGTTAGACACGATATTTACCTCGCTACGCGGGCCACTCAATGCTCAACTACCGCTTTTCCTCTAGTATCCACCTCTAAATCACCCGTATCTAGCCACAATTAACTCAATAACATCAATTATTGCTGAAGGAATCGACTATAATCCATAAATTTAGATTCCCAAACTATCCCCCAAAAAAAATAAAAAGTTGATCTCCGACCCACTTGGGCAAAATCCGATGTTCAGACCAAAATTCATTTATCCATTTACCCCGAGCCCGGATATAATGATTGGTTTTGAAAACCGACCTCAATTCGAGGTCTAAATCCCCAATTTTCTAAACCCCTAGTTTTTACCCAAAAACCCTGAATTCTACGCTATTTAGCTTTGGAAAATTTGAAAGAATGACCTAAGTCTCGATTTGGGATATGAACTGGGTAGCAGTGTTTATCGCGTTCCCGAGGACACTGCCGCATTCGTGAAGAGCTGCCTTGCTAGGCTTGCACGATTGTGAAACTTTCGTTGCATTCATGAAGGCTTTTTCCCCTAGCCTTCGCGTTCGTGAACCTGTACTCGCGTTCGCGTAGAAGGAAAGTCTCCCCCCCAGGTCCCTAAATGCTTCGCGTTCGCAGCGAGCCATTCGCATTCGCAAAAGGTAAAGCCCTCATAACTCCCCGTTTGCGACCAGGTCTTCGCATTCGCGAAGACGAAAAACTCACCCTGACCGGTCTACCTTTTGCGTTCAAGAATATCTTCATGAACGCGAAAAAGTACACACTAGAACAGCTGCTGCCGCAAAAATACAAGATTTTGTCTAAGTTCAAAACATCCTGTAGCCTATCCAAAACTCACCCGAGCCCTCTGGGCTCCAAACCAAACATGCACGCAAGTCCTAAAACATCATACGAACTTGCTCGCGCAATCAAATCGCCAAAATAACACATTAAATTATGAATTTAACACAAAATTGAATGAATTTTTCAAGAAAGCTTTAAAACCTGTATTTTCACAACCGGACGTCCAAATCACGTCAAAGGAACTCTATTTCTCATCAAATTTCACAGACAAGTCTTAAATATCATAATGAACCTGTACCAGGTTCCGAAAAAAATATAAACGTGATACTAGCGAGATCAAACACTTACCAAATTCTTAAAAACGTTATATTTTCAGTCTTTTGATTTTCAATAATAATTCATATCTCGAGTTATGGACCTCGGAATTCAATTCCGGGCATATGTCGAGTTCTCTTATTTTGATACGGACCCACCGGGCCTTTCAAAATACCAGTCCAGGTCCGTTTACCAAAAAATTGACTAAGGTCAACTCAAATGAGGCTTTAAAGCAAAATTTTTTATTTTTATCAATTTTCAACATAAAAGTTTCTCAGAATTACGTCCGGACTGCGCATGAAAATCGAGAAAGGTAAAAGTGAGATTTTGAAGGTCTCGGAATACATAATCGAGTTCTAAAACATAAGATGGCCCATTGGGTAATTGTCAGATGATAAATTTTAAGAGTGGTATGCTAAAAATCTTAAAGTATCAAACAAAATAAGAATAGATGGAGTTTCATTTGCACACACCAACATTATTAAAATTATATTTTGTCAAGTCGCATTTACGTATTGTAAGTTGTAGCGTATAACCTAGTTTATTTTCAATATTATAAATTCTACCTTCTATTGAAAAAGGCATGTAGATATTTTTTGTTGTAAGAGTTTGTAAAACTCATAGAGTGTTATGAAATAATATAAGAACAAGAACAATAATATAAGAACAAGAACAATAGAGAGAAAAGTAGAGAGAGGAGTATTCTTATTGATACTTAGGGATGATTTACAATGGGGTAAGACCCCTCTATTTATAGGAAGATAAAAGACTTAGCCTTGAAGTAAGACTCTTCTTATAAGATAGACATTCACCTTAAATAGAGTTCTATTTATAACACTCCCCCTTGAATGTCTATTCAATAATGTGCCTCGTTAAAACCTTAACTAAAACAAAACCCAATGGGAAAAATTCCAGAAAAAGAAAAGAGTACATATGTTTAGAAATACGCCTATTTGTTGCCTCGCTAAAAACCTTGCAAGGAAAACCCAATGGGACAAAACCTTGTAAGGGAAAAAGAGTGCAACGCGCATTAACTCCCCCTAAATAGAACATCAATTCACATCCTTGAACCTTCACATTCCAATCTTGTGCACTAGCTTCAAGAAATCGTTAGTAGATATTTGATAAATAAATCAACCATATTGACTTGAATGAATATTCCGTACCTTGAAATTATCATTCTTGATAGATATGAACACCTTCATATAATGTCGTGGAATGACTCTTCAATACTTCCATAGGGATATCCTCACCATCACATTATCATAGTTATAGCAAGATATATATGTACACAAATTGCACTTAGGATGTGGTACTTCAGGACCAAGAATTGTATATGCTTTAAGCAACTTAAATCTTTCAAGTTAAGTCATATAAGCCATATAATAAACATTAGATGCACATCAAGTTTTCATGTCATGCTAAACAAATAAAATATCGAAAACTGATTACACATACCTTTGACCTTATACTTTCAAGTATTTGAACTACATGTCCAAAACTACATGTCTTTCATATGGAATCAATTCTTCTTGAATTGTATCTTTTCCATTTAGTCAATATTTTGTTTGTATTCGACAAACATAAGATCCTCATCGATATTTAGCGCTATCATAGATGTCGTCGACGATCATTTTATATCGGTTCCAGTAAATTTCATAAAGACATAAAATGGAGATTTCTTCATTCATACATTCAGGTACCTGAATCTCTCATAAGATTTTATGAAGTGTTATGTCGTGTGATCTTTTGGATCACTTGCCTACTTATTATGATCACTTTGATCATTTGCTCATCTTCTTTATTAGGAAGTTATTTTGAAACCGATTTGTCTATACGTTTTAAGCGTATCCAAGACTTTGTCCTTCTAGGACTTAATATGAGCATTTTCAGTGAGAATATAGTTACTTTCTTTGGGTGTAGCATGCTTTGCAATATGTTGCAATTGAATTATCCTTTTATGAACTTCATGTTCATATTATGATATTCGAGGATCTATATATATAAATGATAATTCATCTCATGTAACCTTTTCTCAAGTGTCCATCATGTCTTCTCCTCATGTTAGGAAAACTAACATGTTTCCTCAATTCTGGGAAATCATCTTTGTGCATTATCATGTTAATATACACAGCACATTAATAATAATAAGATGAAATTATTTGGTTCCTGACCCTGAACCACTTATGAGGGGAGAATATAATATACTCTCGTATACAACGTATATCAAACTGATATATATAACTTTGTTCTCATAAGCAATAGTTTAGCTATTAAGTGGAGGCACTCAATAAATCATTTTGCTAAACCAACTATGATGTAAACCAACATATCAAGATGAACTATCTTGAATAGACAATCTGGAAATTATGCTCGAAGTTAGATTACTGAGCAATTCACCTCGCAAGCACCGGCCAGGCTGCAGGTTAATAACAATCGCGCATGTAACCATATCATAGATGCATCATATGTGGTATACATTGGCAGGTGAATGGGCCCATATTCACCTTTGATATTTCCAGAATTTATGGGATTCAACCCGAACTCTTTAGTTGGTCAATTAATTAATGAGAACAAGTAGAACAAACTGGAGAATGAAGCGGGTAGCTTTTCATACACAAATTATCCCGCTATAAGTTGTAGTAATAGAAGATATCAAATCTTTCCTTTATTTGTAGTATCAATATAATCAACCACTTCCACATATACTTTGGAAACAGAATAAGTTTCTTTGAGACTTACTACAACACAATACCTTATTGGTAATCAATTGTGTTTCTCCAACATAGTAGTAATTGGCTTTTCTAGAGCTCTCAATTAATTTTGTACTACCACAAATTCATCAACATCCATGTGGTGAATATCTCTTTTAAAGAGAAAGTTATACCATTATGGTCATGTCAAAAATTATATGCAAGATATGTTTCTTGCATTATTATTGTCCTTTGGTAATCACATTGACAAATTATTTTAATGTACAATAGGTACGTGACCAATGACCATTCATGCCATAATAATGACATCATCTCAAACCTTCTTCTAGGGTGAGTGTGGTATATTCAATACCAATTTCATGTTCATATTCTTCCAATAATGAATATGTATTCGTGAATCAGATGTTGTCACATTCACTGCGGGGATATGTGATTTTGTTATCCTTTTCAAATCTTTAAATGCGTCTGGCATTTGATTTGCTATTCTTTGCAAATGGATAATCTTTTGCACCTCTTTTTCACGAATAGATGTATTTGGATCAAGATGAGATAATGATGCATTTTTCCACAAAATTTCACCAACTTCTCCCCCTAATTTTGGGAAAAGTTGCTTTTCCGGTATCGTGTGTGTGGTACATGAATGTGATGCATGAACATATAGAAGTGGAAACTATATTGTGCAGTAGTTACAAAGTTGCACGCATGTATGTTACGGACATATACACAGGTAATACAGTGAATAGATGACAGCGTATCATAAAACTCGAGTAGTGTATGTAATATGTAAAGAATGTGTAAAAGTTATGTGATGAATAATTTAGCACATTATCATGGACGATCACATAATTACAAATTTGGAACTAAGCAATTGATATGAATATGTGAATAGTATAGAAGTGTACATTTATAAGCCAATGCAGACATGTGACAGTACACTGTGTTAATAATATCTCTATATAGGGTACAATGTTTCAAGTTGAAATGTCATGTAAGTACGTTAGTTGTTAAGTACATTACGAGTGTGTTTGCAAAAGTTGCTTAAATACGTTATGTAGATTAATTTTCTACAAATCAGTGTGGTAAACAAATTTAATCCGTTGCTTCTTAATCTAAACAATAATTTCAAAATCTGTTGAGGTTATTCGAATAACTGGATTGATAGTCGACTATCTTTAGGGAAGCAGTCATTAGGTTATTCGAATAACTAAACCTGATATTCGTCTATCTTGCCTTGCGGAAAAATCCAGTTTTAATGCGAAATATTGGTTAGTCGAATAACTAATTAGTTATTCGACTAACTTAGTAAACAGTCATCAGGTTATTCGAATAACTAAATCAGATTATTCGAATAACTAAATCAGGTTATTCGAATATCTAAATCAGATATTCGAATATCTTAGCTTGCGGAAATTCCAGTTTTAATACAAAATATTAGATAGTCGATTTTATTAGTTAATCGACTAACTTTGCTGGAAAATAAAAATACCATCGAAATTTAAGCATATTGAAACAGTCTAAAGAACTAATACTAACATTATATCATAAACTAACTAATACGAGCTGATACTAATGACTAATAGTTTATCCACTAGCTAATACAAATAAGTAAAATAAAATGAAACAACTCCATCATCCTTAATCATGGATCCGTCACCGATCAAGTGGTCTATTTTCCCCTCAGGGTGCTCAAAGAAGTCTGCCACATCCAAATGGGTGATGTCAAAATTGTCGTCAGAGACAAAATTGGTTTCAGGGCCTTTACTCTTTAGAGATGCTTGATAAAGCTCAACCAAATGTCTTGGTACACGGCAAATTTTCGCCCAGTGCCCTTTTCCACCGCAACGATAATATATAGTTTATGAACTATTTGCTTTTGGATTCTCATCGCATCATGCTTGTGGCAGAGTGACCAACTTCAGGTTGTCATATCTCTCCTTTAAGCCATTCCACAAGATAGGTGGATCTTTGACTGTGATATATTCAATTTTCAAACCTTCATCAAGGTGATGGCGCAAGAAAATCAAGGCCTTAGCAGTTTCAAACCTTCATCAAGGTGATGGCGCAAGAAAATCAAGGCCTTAGCATAGTCTTGGGTGGATGCATTATTTCTGTCTTTAATGGCGTCTCCAAGACCCACTGCATCCAAATGGATTTCAGCATCCAACACCCATGTCATATAGTTCTTACCCGTAATTTCAAGGGCAACGAACTTTCTTTTCATAATGTCAGACATAAAACAAAATTACATCAAGAGCGTGTCCATACGTACGGGCTTTATTACAATTATCACATTCACTTCAGGGAATGGATCATAATCATCTGTATGTGCTATATACAATCTCATGTCAAATATTACTTTCATAAAGTGAAAGATTATTTTGAGAATCTTTATTATTCTCATTATCACAATGATGACGATTATAATTCCGTCTATTGCCACGTCCACATCCATTGATACCTTCACGGTAATAATTTTGTCTTCTTTCAGACTTATCACATACTGCTACCACATTCTCTAAAGGGAATGGAGCAAATTCAATGGGACGGATTTTCAATTCTTTGCCCACAATCATACATGAATTTAATCATGGCAAGACATAGAAATTTTACCTCTTCACGTGTTTATAATTTCATACAAACTCCATTAGAGTTATAATCAAACTTTGTTGTCTATGTTTGTATATGAAATCAAATCGTAGAGTTTCAAGAATTTGAAAGGGAAAAGTAAATTACTTACCTTTAAGGTATACCAATAAATGTTGTGATATCAACTATACCTCTTGAGTTTCTATCCCGTTGCATTATTTTATGATGATACCATCTCTTCTATTTTTCCGTATAGAAATTCTGGAAGAAGGAAGAAATCAAATTCAATTGGTTAGAGACTCGTGCTGATAACGTGTTATGAAATAATATAAGAACAAGAACAATAATACAAGAACAAGAACAATAGAGAGAAAAGTAGAGAGAGGAGTATTCTTATTGATACTTAGGGATGATTTACAATGGGGTAAGATCCCTCTATTTATAGGAAGATAAAATACTTAGCCTTGGAGTAAGACTCTTCTTATAAGATAGACATTCACCTTAAATAGAGTTCTATTTATAACATACAGATAATATTTCCTCATCATTTCCCTCACCTTTTTCACTACCCAAAACAAAGCCCTTTCAAAGTCACACTTGACATGTTAGGAGAATGAAAGAATCTCTCCGCACAAAACCAAAAAAAAATATACAAATAAATAAATAAAAAGAAAAGATAAGCGGCTCAGAGTCATTCTCTCTATCTCCTCATTCCATTTATCTCCATTTCTTGCCTTCCATTTCTCTATAAAAGCACACACAGAGAGACCAACACAGTAGGGGAAAAAAGAAGAAGAAAGTTTGCTAATTATTTCAAAAGAAGATGATGGTGGGGAAGATGAGACGACGTCCCTCAATGAAGAGGACGACGAGCATGACAGGGATAACCGTTGATGTGGTGAACGCCGGAGAACCAGAACCGTCTGATCTTGGGACGACTAAAGTGCTTGTTCTTGATGAATTTAAATTCAATGGATATGATCATAATCAAAATTCCATAGTCTTAGTCTTGCCGAGATACCACCACAGACGTTTAAGTGTAGGTTATCAGATAGAAGAGACTGCTCATTTCTTGAAAATTTGTGGCCTTTGTAATCGTCGTTTGGCACCTGGTCGAGATATTTACATGTACAGGTATATTATCTTTACGAATTTAAAAGTGTAAGAATTTTTATACGACTGACATATTTTAATTAATCCGTTATAGCATGTAACATGTCATATATATTTTACGTTATAAAATCACTTTCTATGAATAATTACTGTAGTATATTTAGTTGTCATTATACAAGAGTTAAACTCCATATATATATATATATATATATATATATATATATATATATATATATATATATCGTTCTTCGTTTTCTATTTGAGTATGGGATGTTGGCTAACCATAAATAAAAGTTCTAGTACAAGTTATTCATATAACCAGGAAATTGGTAACAATTGAGTACTAATTGAGTAACATAGTTATTCCACGTGAGTTTTGTTTGAATTTTAATTAGATTTGTTAATTTATGATAAAAGAAAATTAAAGTACGGCCCGCTATACAAAGCATTTCGCATTCAAGGAGGGAGTTAGAAAGAACGGTATTCTAAGGGATTTGATGTAACATAACCTACCCTAAAACAAACATTAGTAGTTGTTTTATAACTTGCTAAATGCTATTTTATTTATGACAACTTTTATCATTAATAGCGGTAGGAAAAAGGATAAGAATTGTTTCTTAATTTTTTCTACTATAATTTTCCTTCATAATATTTTATGCTTTAATTTATTGTTCAACATTCCTCCAAATTGTTAATTGGGAACTGAGATATCCAGGATAAGTGCAAAAGAAAAAGAGATTTCTATTTAATTTTTGGAAGAGCACTTGTTGTATTATTGGCCTATTAGTTTATTGCATTATGAAACTATTAATGTTTTGTTTTTAAAAATTTTGTAGGGCAACAATTTGACATATAAAACCACATCAAATTAAAATATACTACTCATTCATCTTAAACCTTTTAAATTAATCATATTGTTGACTAATATTGATGTTGTATGTGAACAGGGGAGATACTGCATTTTGTAGTATGGAGTGTAGGGAACAACAAATGAAAAAAGACGAAAGAAAGGAGAAGTTGAAGCTTATCATTTCAAAAAAAACTGAAAACCATCACATTCACTCAGAATTGCCGTCTGCTAGCTCTGAAACTTCTGGCAAGAGTGAATCTATTGCTGCAGCTTGAAGGAAAACAAAACAAAATAGAGGAGACGAGAATGACGTATTATATAGTTATATAGTTATTCACTTATTAGTTATATAAATATATGTGGATATGGCTATTTTCAGTGTAATTACTTAAAGAGCGAATGGGAAGATGACGTAAAGTTGGTTAGAAAGATATTATTAATATTCATGCATCATGCTGGATTCATGGAAGGTTGAACATGTAAACAATCTCAGGAAATATTGGTTCGACAACCAATTAATGGAGTTTGAACTGATATGTCACGAGCCGGAAATTCAATCTTTCACATTGTGATGACGCTTAACATTTGAGTTGCTAGGTCAGCTAACATTAGAATAATTTATCCATTCTCAACAATTCAAATTTAATAACAAGAAAGAAACTAAAATAACTGACATAATCTAAATTATAGTGCAGAAAATCACAACGACTGAAATATCTGTACAACCCTGAACCCATTATCATCACAAGTGCACGCGCTATTAGAATAGTACAAATAAAGGTTAGAATAAAACATAAAGTTGTGAGGAAAAATAGAGAGCTAATAAAAGGGAAAGGGAATCTAGGGGATACGGACGCAGAGCAATTGTACCTCAAGTCTCCTTACTGCTAGTTAACCTGAGCACGCTAATGACCGCTATTGGGACCGACTCCAAACTCTGCATAGGAAGTGTAAAGTGTAGTATGAGTACACCCGACCCCATGTACTCTGTAAGTACCGGGCCTAATCACGATGAAGTAGTAACGAGGTTAATGTGGGTCGCTTACAATATAACCTGTACGCAGTATAAAACAAATACATGAAAGAAACATACGGAACAAAATAATGCATTTAACTGAAGATAATAGCTAAATCCTCGAAGAAAATCTAATAACAATCAGAATTACCAATCCTTAGAGTTTCGTATAAATACCGAAAACCAACACAACACAAGCAAATAGGAACACGTAGGTTGTTGCGGCTTGGAACCCGACCCAGTCGTACAACATAATCCTCCCTTATTCTACCGTGATAACATCAACAATCATAAATAAATATATGTTGCGACGCGCAACTTGATCATCCCACTATATAACAAAGTTAGTATCATAATTCACGCTTATTTCACTGTATCAATCCACCCTTATTACACATGTTACGGCATGCAACCCGATCACACTGTATCAGTATCAAATATTCAATGAATACAATCAAATCAATAACTCAAATCACAAGAACCTCTATGATTGATGAATATGAAGCGATCAGAAAGGAAACCTTGTACAAACTTGGGAATCCACATATGTAATGTTACACGACAATACAAATCTAGTAAATGACAATAAAACGGTGCAAGTAAGTCAATTAAGGCAAATAGCAGTGAGACATGGAAGCATGAAAAAGTCAAACATTTTAAACAAAGGAAACAATGATTTTCAAGTAGCAAATAAAGCATGTGAGGTATTTAAAGCACATAACAACTAAGGCATTAAATGAATAATTAAGAAAAAGCAGAAAATCAGGGAAACAAGTAGTTCGCCGGTGTATAAGTACTCGTTACCTCGCATATACGCTACCACACATAAATTTCACATAGCACATAGTACGAGGGTTTCTAATTCCCTCATAAAGTCAATACTTACCTCACTCTGCAGTCAATTCAGAGCTCCACCAGGGCCTTTCCCCTCGAATCCACCTCCAAACCACTCGCAGCTAATCACAATTGACTCGATAACATTAAATATTACCAAAGGAATCAATTACAATGCATAAATTTAGGATTTCCACACGTTTTCCAAAAAATTTAAAAATCGACCCGGTCCGCTTGGTCAAAACCCGAGGTTCGGACCAAAACTCACCCCATTAACTCCCAATACCTGATCACGTAATTAGTTTCAGAATCTGACCTAAAATGAGGACTAAATCCCTAATTTGCAAAAAACCCCAAATTCTACTTAAATTTGTAGTTTTCTATCATGGAAGAACAAAGATTAGGGCTAAAAATTAATGGGTGATGTTAGAAATGAAATAAAATGAGTTAAAATGTACAAACATATGAATTATTTTTGAGTTTTCTCTTCAAAATCGCCTCTAGGCCGAGCTCTAACGTAATGTTTATGAAAAATGGGAGAAATCCTGTTTTTGGTCTATTTTTAACCATTGGAGTCAGGCCTTCTTCGCGTTCGCAAAGGGCCTAACGCGATAGCGAAAGGCAATGGCCCAATTGTCCTACGCATTCGCGAAGGGTTGTACATGTTCGCGATGTTCTGCCTGCCGCCCCTCCCCCGCGGCCATCCCTTACTCATCACATTCGCGTAGATTTGGACGCGTTCGCTAAGGGTGATCCTACGCTGCTTCTCATTCACGTTTGCGTCCTCGTTATCGTGTTCGCATAGAGGAAAATTCCACTCCAACGTAGTTCACTCTTTGCAATCGTGGAAGTGCCTTTGAGATCGTGAAGAAGGAAACACCAGAAACCAGCAGAAGTTTAAAACCAGCAAATTTCGAAGTTCAAAACATTTGTAGCCTATCTGAAACTCACCGGAGCCCTAGGGGCTCCAAACTAATCGTGCAAACAAGTCTAAAAACATTATACAAACTCGCCCCCGTGATCAAAATACCAAAATAATACCTAAAAATAAGAATCAGACACCAAATCTAATAAAATTATCAATGAAATTTAGAATTTCTATTTTAACAACTGAACGTCTGAATTACGTCTAACCAACTCCGTTTCTCACAAAATTTAGCAGACAAGTCATAAATGTAGTAATGGACTTATACCGAGTTCAGAAACTAAAATAAGAATCTGGTATCAACAACGTCAAACATTAGTCAAATCTTTAAATTCATTAAATGTTTAAACTTCAAATTTCAACAAAAAATGATAATTCGAGCTAGGGACCTCTGAATTCTATTTTGAGTATACACCTAGGTCTCAAATCAGGATATGAACCCATTAAGACTGTCAACACACGGATCCGGATCTGTTTGCTCAAAACATTGGCCGAAGTCAACTTAAATAAAATTTTACGGCATAATTTCAGATTTTATCAATTGTTAGCATAAAAACCTTCCGGAGAAATACCCGGACTGCGCGTGCTAATCGAAAAAAGGATTGAAGAAACTATTGGAGGCTTTTGAAACACAGTATTAAGGTTTAACTCTAGATGACCTATCGGGTCATCACATGATAAATGTTCAAATTCTAGTAGTTATTACTGGAGCTTTTTTGGGTTTTAATTGGGGGTATTTTTGTTCAGATTTACGTCCGCCTTAAAATATGATTATTTATCAATTACATTTCAAATAGTGGCTAAATATTCATCGGCGATCACAAAACTGACCATCCCACATAATTTTTCATCAATATAGCGTGACCTTGCCTGTTTTTGGGATGATAATTTGAAAATAGTAAGTATTTGAAAAGTAACTGAAAAATAGTTATTGTTTAATGCAGAGATAAAATCTGAACAAAAGTATCCATAGCTGAAATAGGAAAAAAGTCCCACATAATATGTTGGATTATGAAATTCATATGTATTTAACTATAACATATTGTGTTGGAATTCTAGCAAGTTATGCTGGAATTGTACATGAAAAATTCAAACTTCAGCATATGTTGAATTGTTTTGGATTTATCTAAGGGTATGTTTGTTCGGGTTTTATTTTTGGATGAAAAATGGATACAATTAATTAATTTTAAAATTATGAGTAAATTTTTATCAGTAGTTGTAAATCAGATAATACTGAACTTTTCCCTTTTAAACACCGTAATGAATAGGCTTGGTAAACAGGCTTTTGTACAAACTGAACTTGTTCCAGAGTTCATGTTCAAGTTACACTTCCACAGCACAATGCATTCACTTCTATTAGTTGGTGCTTGACGTTTAGGTTTTTCTGGCCTTTTGGAAACATTTATTTTCCTATAATTTTAAAAAAAACCATAAAAATAGGAGAATGTTATGAAATATTATTTTTTAGTGGATGCCTATAACTCTTAAAGTAATTACTTCCACTACTCTTCTTTATATGTAGATAATTCCCACTACTTCTCACCATTATTGTTGTAACTCCCACACCTTCATAATCTACCTGTGATCTACCTACATGATCTCAAATGCTTAATGGCATTGTAACGACTCGACCGGTCATTTTCAGCACCAGCGCTCCGTTCAGTAGTCGGAGGCCATGAACAGCTTCATTTTGGGTATAATGACTTATTCGCATGGTCGAAATTTAATATTCAGGAAGATCAGAGTTAAATTTAGATGAGAATTCTCATTTAAGAAGCTTAAAGTTGAAAGAAAGAACTAGGATTGGATTTTTGAATAAACGACCCCGGAATCAGGATCTGAAGGTTCTAGCAGGTTCGTATGATGATATCGCACATGGGCGTATGCCCGGTTCGGGTTATCAATTACCCGGCAGCGTTTTGGCACCCATTATGGAAGTTAGCATTTTTGAAGGAATCTCTTAAGTTTAGCTGGAACATCATTTCAGAGTTGTCAATATCCGTTTGGAATTCCGAGAATGGGAGTAGCTCCGTATGGTGCTTTTGGAGTTGGGAGCGCGATCGGAAGTGAATTCGGAGGTCCGTAAGTCATTTTGAAGTCATTTGGCAAAAGATATAAATTGAAGGTTTTTGAGAAGTTTGACCGGAAGTGAACTTTTTTATATCGGGGTCGGAATCTTATTCCGGAAGTGAAAATAGGTCCGTAATATCGAATATGACTTGCGTTAAAAATTTGAGATCAATCGGAGTAGTTTAAAGGCGTTTTCACCCGTTGATAGGAAATAAAGAACTTGAAGTTCATTAAGTTGAACCAATTAGTTTTGGGGTTCGATTCTTAGATTTAGCGTTGTTTTGAGTGTTCCGAGGGTTCGACTAGGTTCTCCTCGTGATTTCAGACTTGTCGGTATGTTCGGGCGGGGCACGGGAGCCCGAGCGTCAAATGGTCGAGATTTGAGCGAGGTCATATTTTTGAAAGAAGCAAATTTGCTGCTTCTGTCAAAACTGCTTCTGCGGCACCGCAGAAGCGGTGACCGCATAAGCGGCCACCTGGTCGCTGACACGGAAGGCTAAGAAGGGGACGAGACTGTAGAAGCGGTCCCGCATGTGCGAGAATTCGACCGCAGAAGTAGTCCGGTCCACAGTGCTTCCAAACCGCAAAGCCGGTTATTTTTCCACAGAAGCGGACACCGCATATGTGATAAAGTGTCTGCATATGCGAAAATTGCTGGGGAAGAATTTTATTTTAAGGTCGGGTATTGGCCATTCTATCACATTTCTCCATGGCGTGGGCGATTTTTGGGAGCTTCAAGAGGGGATTTGACGTCAATGATTAAGGTAAGTCATCCATATCACTTTTTAGTTAAATGTATCAATTATATATGGATTTAAGCATGGAAATTAGAGTAAATATTAGGGTTTTGGATAGAATCCTAGAAAGATTATAAATATTAGATTTTAGCCACGATTTTGAGTATGGAATTAGGAGAAAATTATATATTTAAGTTCCTAAGGTTATGGGTAATCTTTACCTTCAAATAATTTTGGATTTCGGGCACGTGGGCCCGAGGGCATTTTGGTCAACCTTTCGTTTGGAGTTGGAAATTGTTATAAATTGGGTTGCGGAGTATAGTTGAGAATATGCTACTGGATTTGTATGATCATTGGCTAGTTTTGGTGCATTATGCGTTGGTTCAAGCCTTCAGAAGGATGTAGAATCCTGGTTTTGAGTCTTCGAAGCGAGGTGAGTGTCCTTTCTAATCTTGTGAAGGGGAATTACCCCCTAGGTGAGTTAAACTGATTATGTGCTCCTATTAATGGGGCTACGTATGCACGAGGTGACAAGAGTCCATACATAGCTACTATTATGCTATTGTCCGTGTAGTCTAGGACCCAAAAGCATGTTATACTTGGTTAATTTGTAAATCATTGATGGCTTGAATGCTTTAATCATATTAAATTAATAAGCGGATTTCACAAAAAGAGAGACTAAAGCTATTGTTTCCTCGAATTATTAAAAGGGAATGGACCATACTTGGATATTTATTCCACGCTGACTGTTTGAATGATTATCTGTCTGCGTGTGTTTATACTTCTATTGGAACGGGATGATCGTCTCGGGGAATGGATGCTTCTATGGTACGGGCAGCTCGACCCTCTGCAGTGCACACTTTACATTTATTTTGAAGCGGGCATTTGACCTCAGCATGATTTGTGCATGTTTATGATGTTGTCTTGAACTCATTTGAGTTGTTTTATGCCACATTTGGCTCGAGATCATATTAATAATAATAATAACATGTTTCCATGAAATAATTATATGACTACTTGTTTTTCCTATATCTGGATTAGAATCATCTTTATAAAACAAATCCTACTGTTTGGATATATTTATTAAGGGTAAATAGTCATTGGACTGCTAGTGAGTGTCAGAATATACCATCTCGTCTCTACTCCTTCGGGATTAGGTGGGAAACTCATTGGGTAAACGTTGTTTTTGTACTCATACTACACTTGTTGTGCATTTTGTTGCACAGGTATACATGATTCCAGTGGTCTATAGGACGTAGCAGCACAAATGATTCTAGGACTAGGGGAGCTGCATCACTTGAGACGGCCGCAGTTAGGGTAGTCCCTTTCGAGCACTCTATTTACTTTCTGTCTACTGTATTCCGGACAGATGTTGTATTTTAATTCCTCTTATCAGTAAATGCTCATGCACTTGTGATTCCGGGTTCTGGGATGATTTAAAATAGTAATAATTATGTACTCTTAAATGTTATTTGATCTATATTTTTCAAATATTTCTAAATATGGAAGGAAAATCATATATTTCCAAAAGTGTTAAAACGAGATTTCATTAAGTAATCTGGTTGGCTTTCCTGACAGCAGTGTCCGGCGCCATCAGGACACTTAGTGGATTTTGAGTCGTGACAACATGGTATCAGAGTACTAGGTTCCCGTCGGTATCACGAGTCATGAGCCAGTCTAGTAGAGTCTCGCAGATCGGTATGGATACGTCTTTACTTATCCTCGGGAGGCTACAGGGTTGTTAGGAGTACTCTCCTTCTTGATTTTCTTATCGTGCGGTTCGATTCATTTGAGGCTTACGCTTTTGATTCCTTTCTACTCAATCTTACACAACTCAAGCGCTTGTTAGAAATTGAGAATGTGAAGACTTGAATTGGCACTACAAATGTGGTGCGGGATGATTTTTCCCGATATAATTGATTGGACTATTATAGTCACTTTATGGAAGGATATGCTATTATTCAGCTCAGTAACAGAACTTCTAAAAGCCTTGAGGCTAGGCAAAGGTTGTCGTGATGCTTATGAGAGATTATTTTCACAGTGTTATTGTGATGGTAGGATGTTTGCCCACGTGTCGGGCGATAGATGAATTGAAGGGACGTTTACTCGGTGTGTAATCAAGGGATCCTATATTTTATTCCCGGGAAGGGAAAGGAATTCGGACTAAAGATGGTCAGATTTGGGTTGGTGGAAGTAATGAGACCTGGTGATTGCAAGCGTGGTTGAGATTTCTTCTACCATGGGGTGTTGTGGCCCTAATGGAACGTACCAAGTTCGTAGATGTTATAATCTGCTAGAATCCACTCTATAGCAGGATATGGTGAAATATTATTAGAGATACAACTGCCAGATATCACATGGTACGGTGGTTTAAGATCAAACCAGAATTTCTAATATTGACGGATCGATAAAGATGGCCTTTGGAAAGGTTCTAAAAGTTAGCAGCAATGGTATATTCAAGTGCCACAAAGATAGATTTCATTTAAGGCAACATTTGAGCAGGAAACTATGATGAAGGACATGTGGGAACTGTCAGGCGGTGTTTAAAATTTCTAGAAAGCCAAGTATGAGAAGCAAGGTCTAGTGACCGATTAAGGAGATGAGTTCCGCCAAAGTGGCAGAGTGGCAGGGGTTGCATATGGGCTTGGTAGTAGGAGGACTACGTGCCTTAAGGAGAGTTTGGATTGAATTGGGTATTCTAATGATTGGTGATTGAAGCCTACGGGTATGATGTGAAGTATGGGCTATTATGCGACAGGAGATTGATATGGCGGAAAAGAGCTGCTTGGAATGGAGAAGGGTGCAACATAACCCTGAAATTTGAAGGATGTTACCGCACATCTAATGGATGTTCGCGAGGGGCGAATGGACTTGTGCAGCTCGAAGGTGATCTCGGACTCAGGATGCGGCTATTGGTGTCATGGTGAATGTACCCCGTGTAGGGGTGTGGGAAGATTTCGGAAGGTGATTCCCCTAGATGGGTTATTCCCCATGAGAAGGTTAGCGGTCGCATGGTTGGCGATGCTTATGCAAGAATTGTATTGGTTGTTCAACAAGGAGATCGGTCGCGTGAATGTGGATGATGATTCAGAGTTATTACCGCAAGATTTCGAGAATGTTTGAAAAATTATGGCATGAGGTTATGTTAATAAAAGGTAAAAGGTCGGGCGAACTCAAGAATGGTGAAGTAATGGCTTCAAGCTACGTGGGAGAGTCCCATCGCTTGTGATTGGGATGTATGATTAACTACTTGTGTGATTTCTAGTTATTAGCATATTGATGGATGGTTTCAGCTATGAGATAAGACCATAAGTGGTAAATCGATCAAATGAATTGTTGGAGGCATGCGATGGTTGGCGTTATTAGCTCATGTCTAGACTTGGAAAAAGGTTCATTCTTTATGCCTCGTATGGATATAAGTTTTGGAGAATGTGACTTTCTCTAGGTGCCTCACCGAGAGAGTATTTGTGTGTTATAAGATCTATGGAGTGAGATATGTTCGGGACCAAGTCAGAGCGGGTGGCTCTCAATAATGGTCCTAGTGAATTTAGAAGTTAAAAATGTGGTGCCAAATGCTTTCAAGCCTATAAGTACACTTAAGAATCAAGCTCTGTAGCAACTTATAAGAAGGTGCCCAGAATGTTCTATGATGTGCTACCTTGTGGTATGGCATTTGAGAAATGTGAAATAATTTGTGAGATTTGAGACAGCATGGTCTCGCAATTCAAGGTCACTCGAGGTGAGTGTAGAGGGAGTATGTTATGCGTTGAAGAGAACGAGTATTATTTCCAAAGCCATCAAGGATAAATTGGAGGGAAAGGGATTTATTAGCCATTGTTGAATTTGGCATGTTGGAGACTATGGTCCGTTCATTCAGCATGATCGAGTTATGCGGTATGTTTGTGGAGGTACGTGTGAGGTTTGTCGGCCGTCGCGATTGATGATTTATCAGGGGCATTCTTCTGTTATGGCTCATTAAGTAAACGAGGATTTCAAAAGGGCTATAATAGCTTGGACCACTACTTGCATATTTGCATATCCTATCGTTATGAGAATTTACCTGTGTGTTGCTATGGTTCCCTTGAATTGAGAAAAGTGCAAAGTTCTTATATGATAAAGTGAAAAATATCAACGGTTTAGGGGTTGGGATGAAAAATCGTATTCTATTGTATGTTGTCACATTGGGTGCAGTGAGTAGTATGGAAATTCGAAGTAAAGATCAATGTTACAGCTTGTGCTGGCAAGGATATTACGGGCTTAGATGAGCAAGGAAGTGGTTGAATGATTAAAGTAAATTGGTATTGTCTTCAGCTGATCGCTCTTCAGCGTTAGTGTACTCAAAGCTTTTAAGGTACGGACTCGATACTTATTTCAGAAGATTGTGGGTGCGTGTCCCGTGGGAAGATTGTGTAAGTGTGACATGTAGTCACTTGATATATTAAAGATATAAGCAAGTATGAGGATTGTGGTAATGTCATCAATTTGAGAATCTATGCCTGAAGGGAACTCGGATTCTGAGTCGTGGATTGTACTCCGGTTATGACGGTTGTTCTTGTGTATTATGAGAAGAAGGAAATTAGTATGTACCTTTGAAAAGTCATTGGCTTAATTTGATATGATCATGGTTAACTTGAGGTCGGTGGATGGATTTAAATGTGAATTTGGGCTTCATAGTAGGCCAGTTGTGTTCATTTCAGTAAGGCGCTCCATACGTAGTAGTCAGGGTGTCATCTCATTGTTAGATATTTCATGAATAGATACATTGCGCCGTGTGAGTATTGAGACGGCCTGAGAAATTGTGTATGTGTTAAGGTTCCACGTTGCGATGGTATTATGTGAGCAGGATGGCTCTTGAGATTTAGATCTTGTATCGCACCTCAGACGTTCTTGAGTTTGTAGCCTATCGTGCTATGTGTCCCCTCAGGGATGTCATTATGCACTTAGCGTGCTTGTGACCTAGATTTGGTACTTATTGCAATGAGCAAATTAGCTCGATGTGTATCTCCTTATGTGAGTTTTATGTGTGGATCGGGTCGCATACCCCTATGGTTATATTGTGAGGATCGGGTGGCATGACGGCATGGTTATATTGTGAGGATCGGGTGGCATGCCACCATGGTTATATTGTGAGGATCGGGTGGCAAGCCCCCATGGTTTTGTTGTGTGGATCGAGTTGCACGTCGCAACAGTGTGATAATGAGTGTAGTTTTCTATATGCCAATTTTGTATGTCCTGCTTCCTATTTTCTAAGGAAGGTCTGTATTAGTGCGGGGGTTAGTTAATTCCTTCTAGAGTTCAACTTCCTGTTGGTGTTGTGTTCGGATTGGTGGCCTATTGGCACATTGTCTCGTCATATGAGATTATGATCGCATTTAGACTGGCTTATTGCCTGAGCAATTCGTACTGGGTGAGACGAGATTGTAAGACTTAGGACCAATGCAATTGGATTATGTGAAGTGAATTAAGGAGCTAAGACCATTAGATTGTTCAGAAAAAGGCAATGACTCATCTCAGGGGATAGACCCAATGATTTGTCGATTCAACAGTTGATTATGAATTTTGGTATCCTCTCTTCTGCCGTGTCGGTGTTGTACAGGTTAGAGCAAGACCCATGTAGGTCAGGAGGTGCAATCGGAGCATCGGATTCATGGAACTTTGATTAATTCAAACAAAAATGTTATTGTGGTCTAATGAGTAAAGTGATGCAAAGTGCGAATTCTGCAGAGTTATGCAGTCATGTTTGAGTACAGTGTATTGGGATTGATACGGTGATCATATGTTGGAAACAGTCCTAGCACAGAATTCCGGATGTTGGAATTGGGCTCTAAGGCTTAGTTGTTTGAATAAATGGGAATATCTTCAGAATTTATCGAGTTAGTGTGCTCAACTGAGTTGTGATAGCACGGGAAGGTGCATGAGGTGCTAAACAATGATTTCAGACTACTCCAGTATAGTTCTCAGCACGTTCGAGGACGAAAGTATGTTTAAGTGGGAGAGAATGTAACGACCCGAACGGTCATTTTGAGCACCAGCGCTCCGTTCAGTAGTCGGAGGCCATGAACCACTTCATTTCGGGTATTATGACTTGTTCGGATGGCCGGAATTTAGAATTCAGGAAGATCAGGGTTAAATTTAGATGAGAATTCTCATTTGAGAAGCTTAAATTTGAAAGAATGAACTATGATTGGATTTTTGAGTAAACAACATCGGAATCAGGATATGAAGGTTCCAGCAGGTTCGTATGATGATATCGAACTTGGACGTATGCCCGGTTCGGGTTTTAGATAACCCGGGAGCATTGTGGAGCCAATTGTGGAAGTTAGCATTTTTAAAGGAATGTCTTATGTTTAGCTGGAGGAGAATTTTAGTGTTATCAATGTCCGTTTGGAATTCTGAGAAAGGGAGTAGCTCCGTATGGTGATTCTGGAGTTGGGAGCACGATCGGAAGTGAATTCGGAGGTCCGTAGGTCATTTTGAAGCCATTTTGTTAAAGATAGAAATTGAAGGTTTTTGAGAAGTTTGATCGGAAGTGGACTTTTTGATATCGGGGTCAGAATCCAATTCCGAAAGTTGGAATAGGTCAGTAATGTCGAATATGACTTGCGTGCAAAATTTAAGGTCAATAGGAGTTTTCCAAGGGCATTTTGACCCGTTGATAGGAAATAAAGAACTTGAAGTTTATTACGTTGAACCAATTGGTTTTGGTATTCGATTCTTCGATTTAGCATTGTTTTGAGTGTTCCGAGGGTTCGACTAGGTCCGCCTCATAATATCACACTTGTTAATATGTTCGGGCGGGGCACAGGAGCTCCTAGCGTCAAATGGTCGAGGTTTGAGCGAAGTCAGATTTTTAAAAGAAGCAAATTTGCTGCTTCTGTCAAAATCGCTTCTGCGGCTCATTGACCGAAGAAGCGGTCACCGCATACGTGGCCACCTGGTCGCAGACGCGGAAGGCCAAAAAGGGGACGATACCCTCTAATCAATTGAGCTATAACTAGGGCTGCTTATCGGGCGGGATTGGGAGGCTATTTACTCTTAACAGTTTGACTTATCGGTTATAGGCTTTTAAATATATTAATCTGCTAGTCACCCTATATGATATCGGGCGAATTTGTATCGGTTTATCTCTTATCGGGTGGTTCATTAGCCTAATTTAATCTATATTCAATCAGAATTATTAAAAACTATGCACCTACAAATGGAGTACTAATTAAGAAACCATATGGGACTGTTAATCCATGGGGCGTTAGCTTCCTTACAAATTGAAAACTCACTTAGTTCATATTTACGATTATGATTTCAGGCGCATCACCTTTCATTAGGTGTCTGTAATATTCGTTGTTTATGCCTGAAAAAGACATCTCTACGCCCTCACCTATATCGTATAACTGATGCATTGGCTAACTTATCTTGTGTAGTTCATTGCTGTTGCATCTTTATGCATTATGCCTGAGAAAGACTTATTTATAATGTAATACTACTTCATTTGTATAAGCATTCCAAAACATTTGTATTCTTGAATTTGATTCTGAACTTTCTGCCTTTTGTACAGTAATTAACAAGTACTATGTTACATATTTTTCATAATTCTGATTATTTAGGAATTAGGCGTTAGAACATAGAGATAGAGTATTTCAAGAGTGGAAGACTAAAGTGGAAGGATTTTTGATATTTAATATATATTTAGATAAAAATAATATATATATATTCTTAATGGGTTAACGGATTATCCGGAAGAAAATTGAATAATTCGCCCCATACCGATAAGCTGTTATGAGAAAGTTTCAATCTGTTTCCCGTCCGTTAAACCGTTAACCTTATATCAATAACTCATTAAGCTTCGGTTTCGGTTCGGTTTTGAACATCCCTAGTTATAAGAGCTTGTTTGCTCTCTTATTTTAGTTCAAACAATTCATCTCTTATTCATGGATTTGCTATAAAATTTAAATATATAAATTTGTTGAAAATATAGCTACGAATAATAAGTATAATTCACATAATGTGACGACCCGGCCGGTCGACTTTGAAATTTATGCCCCCTTTCCCCGTTAACTGCTTCCCCTAAGTTCATTTCTGCTATTTTGGTTTGCCGGGATGTTCGGTAATAGAATTTAGAGTGTTTTGGGACACTTTGTCCCTAAATGAGAGCTTAAGTGTTGGAAAATAGTCCATAATTAGAATAGTGTCAAGACGACCTCGGAATGGAAATTTTTGGAGGTCCGTATTGGCTAGAAATGCCGAAAGTTAGAATTTTGAAGATTCCGGTCCGATAGTGATTTTTTGATCCAATTGTCAGAACGAGATTCTGGAAGTTGTTATAGCACCGTCATGTCATTTGGGACGTGCGTGCAAAATTTCAGGTCAATTGGACTTGTTTTGGTTAGGTTTTGAATCGAAAGCGAGTTTGGTTAAGTTTTGAAGTTTTAAGTTCAAATCATCAATTTATTCCAGTTTCCGCCGTTGTTTTAGGTGGCCTAAGGATTGGTATAAGTTTGAATGATGCTATGGGATACGTTCGCAGGGTTGGTTGAGGTCCCGATGGCCTCAGGTGTGTTTCGGATGCCCAACAGGGCGTTTTTGTGTTGTGAAAAGTTGCAGAAAATCTGATCCAGCTGTTGCAGACCTTTCTTCATTGAGATCGCATACCCATTCATGCGATCGCGTAGCATAATCTTTGAGGGGGCCAATTTCCTTTAATGCGATCGAATGACCCTCTATGTGATCGCATAGATCCCTGTCCTACTTCGCGATCGCACTCCCCCATACGCATTTGCACTGAGAAAATCTAGCCAGTGACTCACAAGTTCATTTCCTTTATGCGATCGCGGGAGTCCTTGTGCGATCGCATAGCTCTGCTTTTCTCTCTTACGCGATCACAACCTCCACTTCTGCGTTCGTATAGACCATTTTTCCAGACCTTCAATTTTACTCTAGGCGTTCGCATCCCTTCTTATGTGATTGCATTCAACACATGACCTGGGCAGATATAAACATTTCCAAACGAACCCTTCTTCCATTTTTTCAAAAACTAAGCTAGAGAGCTCAATTTTGGGAGATTTTTCGAGGGATTTTCAGAGGCAAACATTGGGTAACGATTCCTTACTCCTTTATGATTATTACCCGCTAATCTAATCTCGAATTCAAGCTTTAATTTCGGATTTTAAATAAAATATTGGGGCAAAGTTCTTAGACCTAACTTTGATTATTTGAAGGGGCATTTGACCTCCAATTTGGGAGAGTTTTATATGGTTAGACTCGTGAGAGTACGAGGTTTCTGAAAATGCAAAAATTATTCGATTCCGAGACGTTGGCCTGAGGGAAATTTTGGTCATTTTACTTATTTTTGCGCCTTAGCTTTAATTTTTACATTGTGATTAGTTACTTGCAACGTTATTTACAATATGTAATTCATTTGAATAGATTTGGGCCACTCGGTGTCGGATACTCGTGGCAAGGGCATTATTTGTTAGCGGTTTTGCACCAATTTGAGGTAAGTGCTTGTCTAACCTTGTGTGGGGGACCTCTCCCCTTACGATATCTTTGTCATTGTTTAAAAGCCTGGTGCGCAAGGTGACGGGCATTTACTTGTGCTAGTTGTTGAAAATTAACCTTACTTGGCTTATTTAGACTGTGTTTTCTTCCATATTTAATTGTTAATATGAAACTTTGCTTGTTTTGATTTAGGGAAAGCATGTTAGTAACTTATTTGCTCTATTTGACTAAATTGAAATATCTGTTTTCCTTGGGAAGCATGCTAGGGATTTATTTGCTCTATTTGACTAAATTGCCATATTTGCCTTTCTTGCAAAGCATGTTAGATTCTCAACTTTACTTGTTATTCACCTTTTGTTTCCTTTCCGTTAAATATTGATTTGTTGTGGTGTATTAATTTTTGGGACTGCGGGTTCGATTCAGGAGATCCTCTGTTACTGGTATGTTGGACTACGAGTTCGATTTCCGAGAGATCCTATGATATTGGCATGACGGACTACGGGTACAATTCCCGGGTGATCCTGTGATATTGATATGACGGACTGCGGGTTCAATTCCCGGAGATCCTCTATTTTATGTATAAAAGACTGCGGGTTCGATTCCCGGAGATCGTCTGTTATTTGTATAAAGGAATGCGGGTTCGATTACTGGAGATCCTCTGTTATTTGTATAAAGGACTACAGGTTCAATTCCCGGAGATCCTCTGCTATTGGTATGAAGGACTGCGGATTCAATTCCTGGATATCCTCTGTTATAGATGTGATGGACTACAGGTTCGATTCCCAGGAGATCCTCCGATATTGGCATAAATGGACTGTGGGTTCAATTCCCGAATCTCCATGTAGAGATCCTGACTTTTGGGTAATTTGCCTTGTGTTCGTAGTCTGTACTTGTAGCCGTTCTGTGTTAATCACTGTCTTGTTAGATATTCAGGATTTACTTCATTATGTACCATTTATTTATTTTTACATTATTTCTTATGTTCTTCTCAGTAGGGCCTCAACCTTTCTCGTCACTACTCCATCGAGGTTAGGCTTGACACTTACTGAGTACCGCTATGGTGTACTCATGCTACTCTTCTACACACTTTTATTGTGCAGATCCAGGTACTTATGATCAGACGCGCTATCAGTGATTTAGGAGCTATACTTGGAGATTTGAGGTATGCATCTGCTGCGTCCGCAGAGCCGAAGAGTCTCCTTCTATTCTCCCTATAGCTAGAGGTTCATTCATGTACTCACTTGTTGTAGACACTCCTGGATGTTAGAGCCGTATGTCATACTTTACTCTTAGCCTGTGCTGCCCGTGGGTTTCCGGGTCTTGGAGGTTTTTACGTTATTTTGAGTCGACATGTATGTGTCAAGCGGCAATCTATACATTATCTTATGCTATTTATGTTTTATTTATCGTTTATCGTAAGGATTCTTGAATTTCGCGATATGTCAAGATTACCTAGTCACAAAAACTAGGTGCCGATATGACAGGTTCACAAGTGATAAACTAGAGTTGTGACAAGTTTGTATAAGATCTCTAGGTTCATAGGAGTCACTGGACACATGCCGGTTTATTAGAGTCTTGCTGATCGGTACGGAGACGTCTGTACTTATCTACGAAAGGCTATGTAAGTGTATAGGAAAAAAAAATTATGTTGAATTCCTAGTCGTTCTATGTTTTTTACACCAATTCTAAACTACTGTCTTTTATTCTCTCACAGATGGTGAGGACACGTACGACCCGGGACGATCAGGCACCCGTACCCCCTCCTGCAGCAGCTAGGGGCAGGGGTGGTGGATGTGCGCGGGGTGCAGCCAGAGCACATGCGCGAGAAGCCGAGGTGCCACCAGCGGACCCAGTCAGGACTCAGGCACTAGACGCCCACAAGCACCACTACTCCAGCTGTTCAGGAGGCATTGGCGCAGTTTATGAGCATGTATACCATGCTGTCATAGGCAGGGTTGCTTCCACCTCCTGCAGCTACGTCCCAAGACGGGGGAGGAGCCTAGACTCCCGCAGTCCAGAGCAGAGGGTGCAAATGGGGCCCATTTCAGATATTATTCCTGTCTAGCCTACAATGCCGGTTCAGCCCGAGGATGGGGCACCTGCTTCGGAGGATGAGCAGTGTAGATTGGTGCGGTTCAAGAAGTATGACCCTCCTATTTTCAGCGGACTAGCTACGCGTTTAAGGGGTTTTTGGAGGATTGTCATTACATCTTTCGCACCATGGGTAGTACTTCTTCGAGTGGGGTTTCCTTTGCAGTTTTCCAGTCTCAGGGAGCCGCCTACGACTGGTGGCGCACCTTTGAGCTAGACAGTCTAGACGAGGCTGTCTCGCTGACTTGGACTTAGTTTTCAGATATGTTTTAGAGGGAGTTTGTTCCCGAGAGCTTCCGAGATGCATGGCGCGCGTAGTTTGAGCACTTGTGCCAGGGCCCTATGACTATCTCTGAGTATACCATCCGTTATACTAGATTGGCCAGGCATGCACCTACTTTGGTGTCTACTGTTTGTAAGAGGATTAGCAGGTTTATCGAGGGACTTATTCCTTCTATTAGATCTGGCATTGCGTGAGAGTTGGAGATGGATGTACCCTATCAGCAGGTGGTGAGTGTAGCCAGGAGTCCATGTCGAGATCCTGACTTTTCATGATTTGCCTTGTGTTCGTAGTCTGTACTTGTAGAAGTTCTATGTTAATCACTGTCTTGTTAGAAATTCGGGATTTACTTCATTATCTATTATTTATTTATTTTACATTATTTCCTATGTTCTTCTCAGTATGGCCTCGACCTTCCTCGTCACCACTCCATCGAGGTTAGGCTTGGCACTTACTGAGTACCGCTGTCATCAGAGAGAATGATGTTCATAAAGGCAAAATAAATGCTTTCTATATGGTATAATTCAATGAAGAATATTATATAGTATTAAATGCATGATTAGTTACAATGAATATAACATTCACTGCCCACCGTTACACATTATTCAGTTGCCCTTATAATTATCATTTAAGAGGGGTGTGATTTGGACCTTATTCCATATGTGTAACTATAAATAGTAAGCTCTACCATCTTTGTAAGGACACGAATTTTTTAATAAGCATACGCTATATTCAATCAATAGCTCAATAACATTTTACCTTCCTGCTTATCTATATTGTCCTTACAACCTCTGGAAGTTTCGCACCCGTGACTAAGACATCTGCAGTTTTATTCCAATTTCAAGGGCAAGTCTTACATTTTTGTCTAACACATCTATTAATTTTTGATCAGATTAATTCACTTTTCTATAAACCACGTATATATTCATGTAAAAATAGCACAATATAGCTAGTTTTCATACTGGTCTTTCAAAAATATCTGGCGTTTACCAAGTCAATAAAAAATAGCCACTATTTTGCTGCAATAGAGACCGATCCAGCATAATATACTAGAGTTTGGTACACTTGTGTATGAACTTCCAGCATATTATGCTGGACCGGTTTACTTTGATGGCTCCAGTATAATATACTGCACGGTGTAGCATCGGTGCTCCAAACTCGAGTATATTATGCTAGATCGATATATTATAGTGGAACTCCAGTATATTATGCTAGAGTATTTTTTTGGATTTTGAACAGTGCTTTCGTTCAGATTTATCTTTACATGAAAAGTGGCTAAATTTCGATTACTTTTGAAATTGGGCTATTTTTGAACGACCACTTGTAAATTTGGCTATTTTTGAAGTTCTTCATAAATTCAACTGTACTTTTTTACGGGTAAAAAATAAGGAAATTGGTGAAACTTATAGTGTTAATTCCTAGGTGATAAACAAAAAATGTAGTTGTAACAGCTCCTGTAGTAACTGTTGGTGCAGAGCAAAATATGTTGCAGCTAGAGCAGGTGAATACAAATTTGAGTGATCGGAAGAAGTTGAAGATACAAATATGATGATATAAAAGAGTCTAAATACAACATTAAATTTCAAATACGTTAGAGAATTTGATATTAAATAGGAATGATTGTGTAACATTCTTTTTTAATGTCATTTATTGCTCATAATTGCCTCATTAAGACAAAGGCATTACACCTTCTCCTAGAATCAACTATAAAAGGAGAAGGACTCAACATCTGTAAGGAGAGGAAATATTGTTGAGATTACAGTGAAATACAAAACTTCTTATTGCTTTATTATTTTCAGAAATCTTCTATTATTTTCGTCTCCAGATTATCAGTAACCCGAATTACTCTTTATTTCTAGCTTTGACCAAAGATTCAGATTTTTGGTTAAACAAATTAGTATCGTTACCGGGAATCTGATAATTTTTTCTTTTACGCTACATTCTATCTGTTGTTATCATCATGTCAACCAACCACAACAACAATAATAGGGAAAACATCTTGGGAAACCATGAAAATCAAATCCATCAAAATCAAGGAGATTCACAAAACATTGGCGTGGTTCCCTCCCCTCAAAATTCACCATGTCAATCTCGTGAAGGCACTCCTGCTCCTAACTCTCGTGCTGATCAACAAGTGAAATCTGAATATTTTGATGGGCAGATGAAGCTTTACAAAAAGTAATTGATGCACGGGTTAGCAAAGCTCTTCAGGCTTTAGTTAGTCGATTACCTGTTGCACCACCAACACCTACGCCTAATAATAATACATTGGAGAATACTCCTTCTGGTGTTGTTAAGTCTGGAAATGGAGGAACCCCCAGTGAACCTCAAGAAGGAGAACCAGGTAATTCAAATAATTCTCATTTGCAAAATTTAGTACTAACATTGTAGAAACAACTTAATGAACAGAATGAGCGCATCGAGCAAATTCCTGGTGTTCCCCATGTATTCAAAGGCATGAATGTGGATAAATACTCACAACAACCTTGGAAACCAAGTGTTGTTCCCCTTCCAATCCCTAAAAAGTTCAAAATGCCTGACATGTCAAAATATGATGGCACAAGAGACCCACGTGATCACGTAACTGCATTAACTACTGGTGTAAAAGGCAACGACTTGACCAAACAAGAAATTGAATCAGTGTTGGTCAAGAAGTTTGTAGAAACACTCATCAATGGTGCATTAACATGTTATTCTCTTTTACCTGAAAATTCTATATACTCTTTTGCTGAGCTTGCAGATTCTTTTATTAAAGCACACTCGGGGACTCAGAGTTGCTCAGAGATTTTGTTGATAGATTCCAACGTGAGAGGATGACTTTACCTCGTGTACCTGATAAATAGGCTGCAATAGCTTTAGCAAGCAACTTAAATGACAAAAGTTCAAAATCCACGAGAAGACTTAAAGAAAGCCTTCGAGAGTTCCCTGCAACCACGTGGAATGACGTTTATTACAGGTATAGTACAGAGTTTTGAATTGAGAAAGATATCGTGCCTCAGTTTCATCATGAAGAAAGAAGCGATTCCAGGAGATCAGAAACCGAGAAAAGATCAGGTAAAAACAGGTGTGATCCATATATGGTACCTGCAGGGAATGACTCACGGCCAAAGCAGGATAATCAACTATATGATCAAAAATCGAGGAATAGGGAATCCGGTTCTTCATCTAGTTTCAGAAATGACTGAAACAGATAAGAGTCACAAGGTTCGGTGGATATAACTTTAATGTCACTACCTGTCGACACCCCCTTTTTCAAAATCGAAATTGGGTTTTACGACATTATGGGCAAAACAACTCTCGTTCCCGTTTGGTAGTTGGGTTATGGAATTTGAAGAGTCGCCACCTAATGATTATAGTGCATTAGGACACTTTTAAAGATGAGAGGAGTATTTTGAAAGAAAACCAGAGTTTGGGTAAGGGCTTGAGATTATCTCGAGGGGAAGGTTTTAGGCACCCCTCAAGATCCACTAGTGTGGTTCCCGGCCGTGCTAATATGACTTTATGAGAGATGAAGCAAGTAGACAGATAAGATTCACATATAAACATTTGGACAACTAAGGAATTTTCAAAAGGGAAAGGCATAAGTTAAATAAAGTAGAAGAGAGAATGGATTTGAAAAGAACGCATTACCATAGGAAAACGTTTAAATAGAGAAAGCAAAGGAAAAGAGGTCCTAGGTTTGACAATAATATGGATCACGTCGGTGCAATACCACGCACACACTCTTCAAAGAGGGGTCACATATAATATTAGCGCATCGGTCATCATCTCCATATTCTACCCTTCCTACCCCGTAAAGGTATTTAAACACGTTGGTATCGTTTACTTATTGCATGCACCCGTCTCAACCTGCTAGTCCTGGGGTATTAGGACTTCTAATCCTAAGAGGGGGGAGAGAGAGATAGGATATATATGGAGTTTTGAAAGGTAAAATACTAGAACGACAAGCAAAACAAATAGCACATAAGAGGTATGCAAATAAGACAGCCAAAGGCTCAGATAAAACCCCGTAACATAACAATAACTAGATTAGCATGACTTCAAAAACTGATTTGGTCTTTAAAAGAGGTTAGAAGAGTGGACAGATTAGCTTAACACATAAGCGTTGGATTTAAAATCTACTTCGAGTTCCCCAGGCCCGTTTTAGGAATTGACAATTTTTGAAACTCAGTGAATCTAAGAGGAGAACATTAGTTTCAGACATAGGTCTGTTAAAAAAAAGAGTTGAAATTGCCGCAAGGTTTGGAAATGGCTTACAACTTAGCTGAACTGTTTGAGTAAAATGGATGCAAGAAGAAAATTTTCAAAAGTACCTTAAAGTATTAAACTTAGGCAGACAAAGTAGTTCAAAACCGCAGACTTAGTAGAGTAGTGTAATAGGGCAGACCTAGGCCCGATTTAAAAGTAAATAGATTTGGGGCAGTTGCACTGAAACGTTTTAAGCACTGGGCGAGTTTGGACCTTATAACATGCACACTCACCCTTTTTGTTACTGCTTTACACTTTTTAGTCGACATGCTGTTTGCCTAGCGTTTTACACAGTTCCTATAGGCATGTCTTTCTAGGCGAGAGGCAATGTTGAAAACTTATAAGCATGGTTTTTATATGAGATATGACATTAAACTTATAGGCATGGTTTCTATATGAGATGTGATAATGCAAGCTCTATACTCATGGTTTTTATCATGAGATGGATGCAATAATGAAAAGCCTTATTGACATGGTATCTATATGATATTGTGCAATAATGTAAAGCCTTATAGACATGGTATCTATATGATATTAATGCAATAATTTAAAGCCTTATTGACATGGTATCTATATGATCTTATGGTAAAGTAGACCTATAGGCATGATTTCTACCATTAATTGATGCAAGAAAGTAAACCCCTCACATATGCCCTTTCACTATATCCCGAGTTCTTTTATACAAATTTATTTACAAAATCTGGACAGAAAAACATTAAAGGAAATAAGCTAAATACATCAACAATTGCAATAGGTCCGAAGAAGCTCAAAGTAGCTTTAATGTCCAACATATTCCTTTCACCAAATCTAGGCTCCCAAATCCGAGGCTTTCTCTTTAGAGTGTTACAAAGTTCCAAAGGCTTTTTAAGGAAACCCAGGCAATGCTTACACCCCAAGAAATTACAGTAGTGCAAGTGTGGAATTAAATAACTAGGAATAAGTGTAAAAGTGAGGAATTAGAGGAAGACCAATGCAAGAGGTGATCATACCTATCCATGAAGTCAGACTGGCACACCCCTAACCTCTTACATGGTTCAACAAGCAAGAGCAAACTTGCAAATAAGTCAGACTAGGGCATTTATGGTGATTAGGATACCAACAGGCCTGTGTCAAGGCTCAAACACATAGTGTGGGGGATAGGGAATGGGATTACTTTGAGTATAGGATGATAACAACCTTAGTTCTAAACTAGGAGTGGCAATGAGGTGCCACCCTAGTCCAAAACACACTCATATGCAAACATGGGTTAAGGGAAGGGGGAATCACATAAGAATACTTGAAAGAAGAAGACTAAATTAAAGGGATTCAGGGGAAAAGGGTGTACAGGAACTTAAACCATAATAATGAAAAATAAACAGACAAGGGAAGGGGTAAAAAAGGGGGTTAAGCATGCGGAACTTAAACTGAAATCATAAACAGACAAGGGAAAGTGGGAGGGGAGTTAAGCATGCAATAACCTAACTGAAAATAAATAGGCAAAGGAAAAAGGGTTAAGTAAACAGGTAGTTTGGAGGTTCATAATATAAATTAAGAGCCTACTAGTTGCAAACTTGAATATTAAAGAAAGTAAGGTAGATGGATCCCTATAGTTAGCCTTGGCTTTCAACTGGCTAACTCCAGCAATAGAGCAAGTAACAGAGAAGAGCAGAAGAGATGAGAGAGTTTTCAGTGAGTAAACTTAGAGTAGTTCGTGTATCTATGTGTCTTAGAATAGGTGAAGGCTATTTATAGTTTGAAAAATAAGCAATACTAAGGCAAGAAAATATCCATCACTATCAATTACAACCAATTAGGGAAAAGGTTCCATTCAATTAAGGAACCGAGCTTGATGTTAATAAACCTAGGTTTATTTTTGGAAAGAAAATGAAGTACCAATTATGAAATATAGGGCAAATACGTGTAAAGAGTTTTGAAATTCACACGGGTAAACACATATGGCTTGTTAATCACCTAGAAAATCAAGGAATTGAGATACTAGCTTACTTTGAATTTGGTTAGAAAGCAGGTCCCAATTAGAGAATTAAACAAGCTGTACGAAATCAATTTTCCCAAATTAGTGTTATTAAAAAAAGGGGGAGAATGTGACTATATAAAGAGATGCATAGATTCGCACATGCAAACCGGAATTATAGAACAAATAATGTAGCAGAAACACATAAGAAGGAAATTAGAGGCGGCTAGGATTTAACATGAAGAAAGTAATCACACGGAGAGAAGCATAAAACCCTTTAAATATAGGGTTTCCGTCACATATAGAGCATAATGAAGAACATATATCAAGATGAACAAAAGAAGAATAGCATAATGAAGAGCAAAGAACATATTAACTTGAAACCCTAGAAAATAACCCAGTAAAGTAAACATGCCTTAGAGCCATAGTAGAAAGTACTCAAAATCACAGTAAGAACTAGAGGAGAACACACAGTAGAGCAGATAAAGCGAAGAAATCAAACAAATCAGAGAAACCCTAAAATTTTAAGAAGACGATTTGAAAACTAAAATAGGTGAAGAAAAAGTGAGAAATACGTTAAAATTTTTAGAGAATAACTAGGATTTAGAGAAGATCGTAAAGACAAAAACAGAGAAAAACCTCAAAAATAAAGTTTTTAGAGAAAGATCTCTAGATAGTGAGAAAGCCTAGAACGGACCAGTCTGAGTCAGCAAAGGACTCATAGCCTCGAGGCTTGCCGAAGAAAGTCCGTACATGGCTAGAGAACTCAAATCGGTGGGCCTCTAGTCCGATTACCTTCGAGATAGGGTTCCGATCTTCGAACCCAAGAGCCATGAGAGGTGAGGAGTGGTGGATATGGATGTTTTTGGGCTTGAATGGCCATAGACGCCGGTTAAACGGAGCCGGAACAGACTAGGGTTTAGAAGGGCTATAGAGAATTTGGGGATACAAGGGAGAATGGGTTTGCAAAGTGATTAGGGTTAGGGGGTATTTGGGGGTTTAATTATGGTAGGTTTGATGTGGACCGTTGATCTGTGTGATCAACGACCTCGATTAAAAGGAAAGATGGGGTGGGTTAGTTTAGGCGGGTTTGGGTCAGCTAAATTTAAATTGGGTCATGTAATTGGAGGGATTAATGGGTGGAATTTGGGCTAAAATTGAAATAACTAGTGCTATGATTTAAATGGCCATTTTCCCCAAATTTAATTTTATAAAAATAGTAAATGTCATTATAAAAGTCCAATTAAAATACTGAGTTAATACAATATATATAGGTATTAAATAAAAAACATTAGCAACGATTTTCTAATTAAAATAACTATTAAATCGAGAAATGGGCTAAAATTGCAATCTAATGCAATTTTAATTTAGAAATACCTAATGACCTTGTAAAATTATGTTTTTATGAAAATGAGAGAATAAAATAGATTACTTATCAAAATAACAAGATTTGGGACTAAATATTGGATTTTATATTGCAAAATAAGTCGTAAATTGATTTTCAAATCCTTAAAAAAATGTAGAAATATACCAAGACCTTTGTGGATGCTTATATATGCATCTACATGCTATTTTGAAAATATTTTGAGTATAGAAATACATGGGAAAAAATTGGGTATCAACACTACCTCCGAGCTCGTAGCTGTTTTGAGGAGCATGGGAGATAAGGTACGATGGCCAAAAGAGATGTGGTCAAATACAAATAGACACAATCCAGACTATTGGTGCGAATTCCACTATGATCATGGGCATAAAACTTCAAAATGTAGATTCTTACAAAGTGAAGTGGATCATCTATTGAAGCAAGTGTATCTCACTGAGTTATTTAGTGAGAAAGGTAAGCATGCCTATATGAAAATTAGGCAAGAGCCACCAAAGCCCCCTTCACCCTAGAGAACTGTGAATGTTATAAGTGGGGGAAAAGATATTCACGGTGTAGCATATACAGCTTCCAACAAGGTTTCTAAAGTAACGATTACACATGGGAAATGGGTACAACACGTTTTAGAAAACAAAAGTATTTCTTTCGATGATACAGATACCAAAGCAGTAATGACCCCACATAACGACGCACTGGTAATATCTTTACTTGTATATGATACTAATGTTAAATGAGTTTTGATTGATCCATAAAGTTCCATAAATATTATACTATTAAGAGTATTTACGTGAAATGCAAGCTGAAGACAAAATGATACCTAAGGCGCATACCTTGTCCGGGTTTAACAATTCAAGTGTGGTAACTAAATAAGAGGCAATTCTAACAACTTTTGCTGCAGGTGTTGTTAAAGAAACTAAATTTTAGGTAGTAGATATGGAAATGGCTTACAATATGATCATGGGGAGACCTTGGATCCATGATATCGATGTTGTCCCGTCAACTTTACATCAAGTTATTAAATTCCCATCATCGTGGGGAATTTGCCAAATTTGTAGGGATCAATATACAGCCAGGAATATCAATGCTTTAACAGATACGAGCACCATAAATAAAGAAAAATAGCAATTATAGGAAACAGTTGAAGGTATCAAGGATCAAACCTCAACTCAACAAGAAAAGACAGATTTAGACTCCAGACCTAATACAAATCAAGAACCCGAAGAGAATGAAAAGATCAATAAAACAATTGGAGAGCTCGAGGCTGTGATATTATTTGAGCAATGGACTGAACATAGGGTTTATGTTGGAGCCAATTTAAGCTTAGACATGCGAGGTATGTTGATTGAATTTTAAAAGCTAACGTGGACTGTTTTGCTTGGTCCCATGCTGAGATAACAGGGATACCACCTGATGTGATAAGTCACAAACTAAATGACTAACCATTCTTCACACCAGTAAAGAAAAAGAAAAGGAAGCAAGGAGCTTTCTAAAATCAGGTGATTCAAGATGAGGTCCAAAAGCTATTGAAAATTGGGCCAATCCCCAGGGTAAAGTATCCTTATTGGTTAGCAAACACAGTTGTTGTACCTAAGAAAAATGGTAAATGGCTGGTTTGCATGGATTATACGGATCTTAACAGAGCCTTCCCTAAAGATTCTTTCCTTTTACCGCATATAGATCAGTTAATTGATACAACTGCATGACAGGAACTTTTGAGTTTTTTAGATGCGTATTCGGGGTACAACCAAATTAAAATGGACCCCAGTAATAAAGAAAAAAACTTCTTTCATCACAGAAAGGGGGAGTTACTGTTATAAAGTAATATCCTTTGGTCTTAATTGGAGCAACCTATCATAGGTTGGTCACCGAAATGTTCCGAGAACATTTAGGAAAAACCATAGAGGTATATATAGACGATATGCTCGTCAAAACCCAGCATTCTCATGATCACATTTCTCATTTATCTGTTATATTTGAAATTTTACGAAAATTTAATATGAAACTTAATCCAGAAAAATATGCATTTGGGGTTGCCTCAGGTAAAATTTTGGGTTTTCTCATTTCTAACCGTGGTATGGAGGCAAATCCTTCTCAAATCAATGTAATAGAGGAAATCCATGATATCCGTATGAATAAAAAAGAACTTCAAAGGCTAATGGGAAGCATTGCAGCCTTGGCGGGATTTATTTCCAAATCTTTAGAAAAATGTTTCAAATTTTTCTCTGCACTAAATAAACAAGATCATTTTGAATGGAACGAAGATTGAAAACAAACCCTTAGAAATTTAAAAGATTACTTGTCAAATCCACCACTATTGGCAAAACCGAAGAAAGGAGAAAAGCTACTCATCTATTTGGCCATGTCAGAAGTTACGGTAATTGCTGTTTTAGTCCATGAGGATCAAGGTAAACAATCTCCTATCTATTATGTAAGCAAGTATTTACTAGATGATGAGACACGATTTTTATTCACAACTAGAAAAATTAGCATTAGCTTTTATCATGGCATCTAGAAAAATAAGACCTTATGTTCAATGTCATCCCATTGTTGTAGTTACTGTTTTTCCATTACGAAATATTTTGCATAAACATGAACTGACAGAGAGGTTAGCAAAATGGGCTATAGAATTAAGTGAATACGAAATCATTTATCAACCTAGGACTGCTATAAAATTTCAAGTATTAGCCGATTTTGTAGCTGATTATAGTCAGGGGATGTATTTAGAAGCAGAAAAAGAGATACAAGTTTTTAATGGTGCAAACTCGGGGACTTGGATTTTATTCATTGATGGTTCATCTAATGTAAAAGGAGCATGCCTAGGGATAGTTCTCATACCACCTACGGGCGAAACTATTAGACAGGCTATAAAATGTCATTTTGTAACTAACAATGAAGCAGAATATAAGGCTGTAATTGCAGGTCTAGAATTGGCACGAGAACTTGGCATAACACAGATTATAATCGAGAGTGATTCTCAACTCTTGGTCAATCAAATTCTGGGGACTTATACAGCCAAGGAGACACGAATGAAAGAATATCTCGAAAAGGTGTGGGAACAAATAAACCAATTCAAAACTTGGAAGGCAATGCAGATTCCGAGAGATGAGAATGTGGAGGCAGATGCTTTAGCTAATCTCGCATCTGCAGCAGATGTAGCAAATGATGCAAATGCCCTAGTGGCACATTTATTTCATTCCGTTCTCGAACCTGATAAGAATGAGGTAAATTTTAATCATTTAACATGGGATAGGAGGAACATAATTATTGCTTTTTTACAGCGCGGGACCGTGCCTGATGACAAAAGAAAAGCTTATGCACTTCGCAAAAAAGCTGCTCGTTATTGTTTACATCAAGGAAATCTTTATCGAAAGATGATCGGTGGACCATTAGCGAGGTGTCTAGGACCTTCCCAAACAGAATATGTGATGAGGTAAGTGCATGAAAGACATTGTGGAAATCACGCAGGAGGAAGGTCGCTAGTAAAAATGTTTATTTGAGTAGGGTATTATTGGCCTAAAATGGAAGAAGAAGCAAACGATTTCGTATCCAAGTGTGATAAATGTCAAAGATACGGCAAAAATGTGCATATACCAGCTGAATTACTACACCTTTTTGTAGCCCCGTGGCCCTTTATGAAATGTGGAATGGATATTGTAGGTCCATTACCAGAAGATAAAGTTCAGGTGAAGTTTCTACTTGGTCTTACAGATTATTTCACTAAATGGGTAGAAGTAGGAGCATTTAAACAGGTACGAGAGAAGGAAGTTAAAGAAATCATTTGGAGAAATATAATATTTCATTTTGGAACACCAAAAAAAATCGTGTGTGACAATGCCAGAAATTCATAGGAGCTCAGATCACAAAATTTTTTCAAAATTGGAAAATTAAAAGGATAACATCTACGTCATACCATCCTGTGGGTAATGGACAAGCGCAATCCACAAACAAAGTCATTATCAACAACCTGAAGAAAAGGTTACAAGATTCAAAAGGTAATTGGCCTGAGGTATTACCTAGAGTACTATGGGCTTATCATACAATGACAAAAACAAGTACGGGAGAAACACCATTTTTAATGGTTTATGGTGCGGAGGCCTTAATTCCAGTTGAAATATGAGAATCGATCACACAGTATGTTCAAGCAACGGAAGAATCAAATGATGAAGAGATGCGGGTGAACCTTGATTTGCTCAAAGGGAGAAGAGAAGCTGCATTAATAAGAATGGAAGCACAAAAGCAAATAATTGAGTGATATTACAACATGAAAGCACGTCTCAGATTTTTTAAAATTGGGAACTTCGTCCTTAAAAAGGTGTTCCAATCTGTGAAGGCTGCTAATTCAGGAAACTGAGTCTAACGTGGGAAGGACCTTACAGAGTTCGTGTCGTTGCAGGAAAAGTAGCATACGAGTTGGAGACAATGGATGGAAAGGTTCTACCCTCACATTGGAATGCTGTCCACCTAAAGAGTTACTACTTTTGAGAAAGTACCCACTGTCAGGTTTCACTATGTTACAAATTTTTCTTTAAATTGTTAAAATTTTACTAACGATTTTAGATGCTAGGCAGAAACCCTTACCCGTGCCAAATGATGAGTCACGACCTACACGGCAAAATGGAATATTCTAAAATTCCTAGCCCACAGATATAATTAATCTGATGGAAATATACACGGGTTAGGCAGTCTTCATCTCTAATTGTACCTCTAAGTCCCCTATGTTTTTCTATTTTAAGGAAAAGGACAAAATTGAGAGAAACAAACAAGTGCTCGAGGCTTCATACTTTAGCGCTCAAATACTTGGGGGACTGCATATCGTACACAGATACGTGCAATAAAATGGAGACATAAATCGAATGAAAATCGAATATGAAAATTGAAAAAATAAAGCCACAAAGAGACAAGTGTCGAGCAGAAGTTACGGAACCTCAGCATTTATCATTGTGTTCTTTCCCATCAAAACAAAGGAAGATGCAAAACATTCATCATAGTGTTCTTTCCCAAGAGAACAACGGAGTCACCTCTCGAACCCTTCCTAATACATTAAGATAGCGTCATGACTATGTACAAAAATGTGTTATAAGGAAAAACATTGTTGAATTATATTTATTATGTAAAAATCCATTACAACAAAACAGTTACGAGAAAGTTATAGATGTATCTCAATACATATCACATTCAAAAGTTTGTCCAAGTTCAAAAATAAAAACTTGTCAAAGTTGTTTCAAACAAAACATGTGTGTTCCTATTTCTTTCATCGTATTATAACACCGTTGTGAAGTGGATACATCTTCTTTGTTTGGCTAAAAAGTTATTCGAATACATAAGTAGCTCTGAAACAATCAAAAATGATATAGGTTAATCGAAATCAAGGGTATTATAATCTAGATTATCATGATCTGTGATTATAATGTAAATGAATCGAGATATAAGAGCAATAAGATAAATAAAATACTTTTTACACAAGAGACAGAGAGAGATAGAGAATCAGATAGAGAGAGAGTTGTATATTTTCAATAGGGAAATACACATAAGTCTTTACAAAGGGAAGGTCCCATTTATATACTAAGGGACCTTCCTCGAAATAATACAAAGAAAGTACAAGGGTTGGTGGCCTCGGTGCATGAGTGTCATAGCTTTATGTGACATCACAGCGAGTCATGTCACTCGATCCGTTTATTGACTAAGGCCGGCCTCACTTGAGTCGATCATAATAAGGCCGCTTTCTTCGTCGAGGACGTATGTAGATAATATATGGGCGTAGGGAACCAAATTTTCCCAATACAGATAGTACCTCCGTTCGTTGGGGACGCAGTCGAGAGGCGTCTCCAATGGACAGACATACATGCTCAACGCCCATGGAAATTTGCCTGTTCCTGCTGATACCCCTGTAAGAGACATCCTCATATGTGAAGAGGTTGAGCCGTTGACATATTACCCCCATTTTGGAGTTCCTTTTAAGATGATGTCATTGCTCACGTGCCTGATCATTACCCCTGCTCCCGAGGTGGTTCAGGTTATGACATAACATTTGAGTTTCCTGCACCGGTTTTCGAATCATGAGCTTTCGATTTCTGTGTACTTTTCTTATAAATAGAGGGAAAGTTGAAATGGATTCATCTTTCGAACCTTTTCTGAGAGTATTTTCCCAATCTTTTCCCTTTCTTTTTCTGGTGCTTGCTGTTCTTTCTTCTTTGAAATTTTCGCTCTTTGGGATCGAACTCGTGACCAAAAACACTTTTTTCTCATAACTTCCACTATGGTCAAGCGTCTTCATGATGATAACAGGACCAAGGACGTTGCTTCCTCTAGGGTTTCGTCATCCTCAGATAACGGGGAGGTCGAGGAAGTTTTTGTTCTGCTATCGACGGCTAACTTGCTCCCACTCGATATGAGTAAAAGTAGTGACTATAAGAAAAATGTAAACTCCCTTCCTGAGAGCACAGTGATCTGACGCCGTCTTACTTGGCTGCTCTCAGAGAATCGTATAATATCCCTGATCACGTTGAGATGGTCCTTGCGGGCTAGACCACGCTAATGTTCACAAGCCCGGGTATTGTGCTTTTTATGAGTATGCCTTTCGAATCGGGTATAGCCTCCCGCTTTACCCTTTGGCGGGGGAGCTCTGTTGCTAGTTCGGGGCGTGCCCAGCCCAACTTACTTTATACGCGTTGAAGGTGTGTAGGGTGCTTACCATCTATGCGGCGAAGGACGGAAAGGAAGTTACCGTCCATCACCTTCTATAGATGTTTAATACGGTCTTCATGAGGGGATTGATGCTCTAGCTAAGGAGTCGGGGAATAAAACGCTTTGTGTCGCAGGTTGACGACAAGGCCAACCGCAAATTTTGGACGAGTTTCTTCTTCGTGCGTACCGAGCACCTTGTATTCGACCCTAAAGGGTTTGCAGAGGTGTGGAACGATGCATGCAAGTATTACCGTGCGTAACTTTTACTATGGAGACTTCACCTTGTTGGTTTTCTCTGTTCAAATATCCCATTGCTTTCATACAGTGACAGCTCGCCCTCCTCGAAGGGTTGACGACATTAGGTTATGGGTGCAAGCATTGATACAGTTTGCAGAAGAATGTTGTTCATGACGTGAATTCCTTAGACTCCATGTCCCGGCAGGTAACGGTCTTACCTAATTTTTGTTATGGTTTAGGGGCCCCCTATAATTTTGTTGCCCGTCACATACATGTTTTAGCAGGTCGGGACGCCTCTAAAAAGGCGAGAAGAAGAAGAAGCAGAATAAGAAGATCGTGGCCGGCCCTTCTAGGGCGAAATCCAGCCCTGAGGAAGGCTTAATCCTCGTTGGTACGTCCAAGGGCAGTACTTCGCCCTTCTCAAGGCAAGAGGTTGCTTTAGAAGCGGCTTCAGAGACAGTACCTGAGGCCGTGTTGGGGGCCGTACCCGAGACAATGCCTTTGGAGGTAACGATGGCTGTTCCTGAGATTGCCCCCAAGGGACGTCCTCTGCCGAACCGACTCCCTTTGAGCCTGCTCTGCATCCCATGGAGGGGGACCGTGAGGAGGAGGAGACATTGGAGATGAGGCAGCATCTGATTCTTATCTGCAAAGTCGTGGCTACTCAGGCGAGGAAGGTCAAGCCATGCCGTCCTGGATCAAGGCCGGTTTTCATAGCAAAGGACATTCATTCAGGGAGGGCTGTTCATAGGAGGGAGGCAATGGAGAGAATGAGCGAAGGCGTGGCGGGCTCGGGGGCCTCCACGGAAGACGGGGGCAGAGGAGGTGGGTCCTTGGACCGGGTGGAGATGGTGGCCGGCGAGCCTTCTCGTCGCATAGTGATACCAAGTAACTGTAATATGTTGGAGAATTGCAAGGAAGCGGCCACCAGTATGACGCTCTTGAGTGTTGGCGCCGAGCGTGTGACTCTGGCGGATCTTAGCGACAAAGTCTTGGCCGAAAGGGTGGCAGGTGCGGACTTATATGTATGCCTTTGCCTTGCTTGAGATCTTTCTTTTTGTGTTAGTGGAGTATGATTTTCCCCATACTTACTTGGTTTCTTTTCCAGAATCTTGTCCTAGAGGTGGAGAGGGATCGGCGCTGGAAGGAGAAGATGGCCAAATTAAAAAGGCTGGTGCAGAAGTATAACAGGACGCGCGAGGCGCACCGGAACTTGGATGATATGTATAAGTAGGACCCTAAAATTACAGTGGTTCATGAGGGCCTCGTGGAGTCCGTAGAGCAGTTGAAGAAAAGAAAGGCCGAGCTGGAAAAGGTTGATGAACGCCTCATGGCCGGTGTTCCTCGGATCACGGAGATGGAGGTCCTTATTTAAGCCAAGGACGAGGAGTTGCAGCTTGGCCATGTGGTGGTGGAGAAGCCGGAAAAATTACGCGCCCAGGTTGCGGCTTTAACAGAGGAACTCACTGCCGAAGGTCGAGGTCGAGGAGCTCAAGCTAGCTCTTGCACAAGCCGATATGTCTCGTGAGACACATGAGATGTGGGTGTATGTGCAGGCCAGGCTAGTCATTCTTGAGGAATTCCTGGCGACTGGTCAAGCATTTGAAGCGAAATTTGAGAGCCAGCGCCAATTGGTTAGAGTCGCTCGTGAAGCGGCCGTCTATAGTCCTATATCGCCGGCCCGGGAGGGGGGAAACTCTGCATATGTCAATCATTCGGAATCTAGCTCTTGGATTTCTAAGGCGTACCCTCTTGGAAATGAGGACGGGCCTCCTGAAGGCTAGGCTGTGCATGATAAGTAGTGGACTTTTAGGGTCTTTGTAAATATGTCTGTAAATACTGATTTTTGTATCATGGGTGTTTGTCGCCTTTGATAAAAATATATAATTTTTTTTGAAAGTAATCCTTTCTACCTTTTGGAACGTTATTGTATTTTTTACTGTAGCTGCGTAGAAGTTGATGACTATAGCCATGTAGCAATGATGGTCTTAGCCTTATAAAGTTCGATGACCTTATTTGTTTAAACGTGATGGCGTTAGCCATGTAAAATAATGGTCATATCCTTATGGCATTAACCATATAAAATAATCGTCGTAGCCTTATGAAAACGATGGCCATAGCCATGTAATAGAATGGTCGTAGACTGATGGCCTTAGCCATATAAAATAATGGCCGTAGTCTTATGAAAACGACGGTCATAGCAATGTAAAATAATGGCTGTAGCCTGATTAAAATGGTGACCATAGCCATGTAAAATAATGGTCGTAGCCTGATGGCCTTATCCATATAAAATAATGGCCGTAGCCTTATAAAAAAGATGGCCATAGCCATGTACAATAATGGTCGTAGCTTGATGGCCTTAGCCATATAAAATAATGGCCGTATCCTTATGAAAATGATGTCCATAGCCATGTAAAATAATGGTCGTAGCCTGATGGCCTTAGCCATAGGAAATAATGGCGTGATGGCCTTAGCCATATAAAATAACGGCTGTAGCCTTGTGAAAACGATGGCCATAGCCATGTAAAATAATGGTCGTAGCCTGATGGCCTTAGCCATATAAAATAACGGTCGTAACCTTGTGAAAACGATGGCCATAGCCATGTAAAATAATGGCCGTAGCCTTTTCATTCAGTTGGAGATGGACGTATCCTTTTCATTCATTTGGAGATGGTAGTAGTCTTTTCATTCATTTGGAGATGGCCGTTGCCTTTTCATACATCTGGATATGGCCGTAGCCTTTTCATTCATTTGGAGATGGCCGTAGCCTTTTCATACATCAGGAGATGGTCGTAGCCATTCTATACATCTGGAGATGACACTAATCCAGTCCCTATATCATGCCTGGCTTGGAGAGTACATGGAGAGACGGACATGATGCACTTGTGACGCAAACATTTTCAGGTGACCCCTTTGCCGCCTCGTTAAAAACCTTCCCGAGAAAACCCAATTGGGATAAAACTCGGGTAAGGTAAAAAGAGTACGAATCAGGTGACACCTTTTTAGAAGTGGAAATATTTGAGGTGAGCAATGTTTCAGTTATTCTGGAGTGTCTTTCCTTCCATTGTATCTAGCTGGAATGTTCATTTCCCGGCCGCCACCGTGATTTTGTAGGGTCCATCCCAATTTGTGCCCAATTTCTCTTCATTTGGGTCTTTTGAGGCCAAATTCTTGGCTTTGAGGACATAATCCCCTACTTTGAGTGGCCTTATTTTTTCCATTTTGTTGTAATATCTTTCGACTTGTTGTTTTCTGTCTACCATCCCGATGTGGGCCATTTCTCTTCTTTCTTCGGCTTCATCAAGATCTTGGAGTCTGCTGATGTCATTTTCTGTCCCACTGGTATGTGAATACCTTAGGATGGGTTCGCCTACTTTAAGAGGTATGACAATGTCGGTTCCATAAATTAGAGAGTAGGGGGTTTCCCCGGTGCTGGACTTGAGTGTGGTTCTGTGCGCGCCCAAGACTTCGGGTAGTAGTTCTTGCCATAGCCTATTGGCATCTTCGAGCTTCTTTTTAGTATTATTAGAATTGTTTTGTGGGAAGACTCCACTTGGCCGTTGGCGGTGGGGTGATATGGCTTGGACAATATTCTTTTGACTCGCCATTGTTTGAAGAACTCGGTTGTTTTCTGACCAATGAACTAATGCCCATTGTCGCAGCTAATTTCTTTGGGGATTCCAAAATGGCATATGATGTTCCTCCATATGAAGGTGATGACTTCTTGTTCCCGTATTTGTGCGTACGCACCTGCTTCCACCCACTTGGAAGAATAGTCAGTTAAAACAAGTACAAATCGTACCTTTGCTCATCCTGAGGGTAGCGGGCCGATTATATCCATTCCTCACTTGATGAATGGCCAGGGGGAAGTGACAGAATAGAGGGGCTCTCCTGGTTGGTGTATCATTGGGGCGAACATTTAGCATTTCTAGCATCGGCGGACATTTATCATTGGGGCGAACATTTAGCATTGCTGGCATATAATGTTCCTCCTGCTTCTTTCTTCATGGTGGGCTAGTAGTAGCCGGCGCGTATGATGCACCTCACGAGGGCGCGGTTGTCAGTGTGGGCGCTGAAATGGCCTACGTGTACTTCTATGAGTACATGTCTTGTTTGTTGTGGCCCTAAGCACTTGGCTAAGGGACCACAGAACGTCCTTTTATAAAGGTCGTTGTTGACCTTGCAGTACCGGACTGCCTGTATATGAAGCTTTTTTTTCGTCTTTTTTATCGTAGGGTAGTATCCCGTCTTACAAATAAGATATGAACTGGTTGTGCCAATCCCAAGTCAGGTTTAAGGATAATACCTCAGTGTGGTTAATAGTTGAGTGGAGGAGTGTGACTACACTTTCTTTGTTAATGTTATTGGTGGCGGCAGCCACTTTGCCAGGCCGTCCGCTTCGATGTTCCGTGCTCTGGGAATTTATTCGAAGCGGCACTTGTCGAATGTAGCTATCGGTTTGTGGATTTATGATTGGTACTTTTGCAACTTCTGTTCTTTGATTTGATAAGTCCAGCGATCTGGTTTACCACGAGCTGGGAGTCGCAGTGGGGAAGGATTCAGCGAGCCCCATACATGGTGGCTAGTTTCATGCTTGCAATAACAGCCTCATACTCGGCCTCGTTGTTATCATTTCTGGGCATCGTATGGACAGACAAATTTTCACCCATGGGGACCTCAAGAACGAGTCCCAATCTCGATGCATTGGCGGTGCCATCTGTATAAAGGACCCATAGGTCATTTTCGGAGGATGCGTATTGTGCCTCGAGTTCTGCCTTTGGCAGGACTCCGCGCTGAAGTCGGCAATAAAGTCAGCTAAGACTTGCGACTTGATGGTGGTTCTTGTGAGGTACGTAATATCATGCTCACTGAGCTCGACGGCCCATTTGGCGAGTCGCCCTGAGAGTTTGGGTTTATGTAGGATTCTTCTTAGAGAGAAGGTCGTTACTACCCTTATGGGATGGCATTGAAAATATGGACGTAACTTTCGTGAACCTACTACGAGTGCTAAGGCTAATCTCTCGAGGTGGGGATACCGGGTTTCGGCATCCACTAAAGTTTCGCTAATATAATAAATGGGATATTGCGTACCTTTATTTTCGCGCACCAGGACGGCGCTGATTGCGACTTCTCATACGGCCAAATATATCAGCAATGGCTCACCGGGGTTGGCTTTCACCAGTATGGGTGGTGATGATAAGTATGCTTTTAGGTTCTTCAGGGCTTCTACACATTCTCCGTTCCACGGTAGTCCCTGGTCTTTTTTCAATACATCAAAGAACTTGTGGCACCTCTCGGAGGAGCATGAGATGAACCGGGAGAGGGCGGCTATCTGGCCCGTCAACTTCTGCACCTGCTTTTTGCTGCTCAGGGTTTCTGAGATGGCTTCTATGGCCTTGATCTGGTCAGGGTTGACTTCAATGCCCCTTTCTGATACCAAAAATCCCAGGAACTTTCTCGAAGCTTTTCCAGAAATGCATTTTTCGGGAATCAGTTTCATGTCGTACTTCCTTAATATTTCGAAGGCTTCCTTCAGGTGGGTGAGGCGGTCTTCCTTTTTTAGTGACTTGACCGACATGTCATCAATGTAGACCTCCATTGTTTTGCCAAGTTGTTCTTTGAACATTTCCATCACCAGCCTTTGGTAAGTGGCCCCTGCGTTCTTGAGCCCGAAGGGCATTACTTTATAGCAATACTTTATAGCAATACGTCCCCTGGTGACTGATGAATGTTGTCTTTTCCTGCTATTCTTCGGCCATCATTATCTGATTGTAGCCGGAATATGCATCAAGTAAGCTTAGCAGCTCATGTCTTGTTGTTGCTTCTATCAGCTGGTCGATATGGGGTAGCGGGAACGAGTCTTTTGGACATGCTTTATTTAAATCGGTGAAATCTACAGACATCCGCCACTTCCCATTTTTCTTTTTGACCATTACCACATTGGCGACCCATTCCGGGTACTTGGATTCCTTGATGGAGCCATTAGCTAGCAGCTTGTCTACTTCTTCGGTCATTTCTTTGTTGATGGCGGCGTTGAATTTTCTTCTTACCTGCTGCACGGCGGGTGCAATGGGTCGATGTTGAGTTTGTGAGAGGAAATTCTTGTGGAATTCCCGGCATATCTGCATGGGTAAAAGCGAATAGGTCCGCATGATTAGATAAAAATTCACGGTACTGACCTGGATTTGATATGTCGTGGCCTCTGTAAGCATTCTTTACGGGTTCGTTGTTGTTTAATTGGACGGGGTCAAGGTCTTCGAACGTAGCCTTTCTAGCCTCAACGTCCTCAGGAGCTTTGATGGCGTTCTCTGTCATATAGACCTTAGTCCCCGACAGGGCTGATTGCTACGCTTCAGCGCTTGCTCCCTTGAGCTTCTTGTTGTGCATGTAATCCTGAGCTATTTCATTGCATTCTTGGGGGGTGCGAGCCTCTCCCCGTATGATGTGCACTCCCCATGTGGTTGGGGATTTTATCACTTGATAGAAACTGGAGGGAACGGCTCTCATGGCATGTATCCATGGGCGTCTGATGATGGAATTGTATGTCGTTTCTTGGTTCATCACGTGGAAAGTGGTTTCCATCTTGACCCATCCTGCTAGAATGGGCAGCGTCACCTCGCCTGAGGTTCTTTCCACTGCATTATTAAAACCTGCTAGTGTTATGCAGCGTGTAATTACTTTATCCTCAAGTCCCATGAGTGCAAGGGCTCTTGGATGAATGATACATGCGCTGCTTCCACCGTCGACCATGACCCTTTTAACATCAGTATCTACTATGCGTAAAGTAATAACTAAGGCATCATAACAAGGAAAACACAAACCGTCGGCATCAGACATATCGAAGGTGATACTATCTTTGAACTCATCGCATAGTTCGTGAGCGATGGTTCGCTTCAGCTTGTGGATGGTGGTGAATTTGATGTGATTGATCGCCGAATCATTTTTTTCTCCAATGATAATGTTAATGGTGCATATTGGTGACGGCGGCCTTGGCGGGCCATGGTGTTGCTCCGGCCTGTGTGCGAAGTTGAGCTTTCCTTTGTCGCTAAGTAGTTGTTTCAAGAACCCTTGGTTTGGCATTTAGACCACCTCCTGACGGAGACCTATGCAGTCCTTCGTTCTGTGCCCCCTTTCTTGGTGGAACTCGCACCGGGCGTTTGACTTTCTGGTAGCGGGGTCGGACTCCATCTCTACTGGCCATTGTACTTTGTTGCCCAGCTTCTCCAGTGCGTACACTACTTCTGAAGGAGATACACAAAAGTTATGTGCAGATAATGAAGGGGGCATACCTCTGTCGTTCCTTAGTGGGGTGACATGTGGTTGTAAGGCATCTGCATGCCTCGGCGGTGGCGGATGCGAGGACCTAATGTATGGTTGGTGTCTTTCCATGTTGAGGTGTGGGACTTACTCCCGCTTTCCCTCGATGTGCCGATCCCTTCGGATTTCTGGGTGCACCGTCATCAACCGTCAGGTTGGGCCGTTAAGGTCATCATCATCCCCACGTACCTCGGCACAATAAGCGTTGTGTATCTCTTCCTAGGTGGTGGGGGGGATATTAGAAGACGTCTGAGTAATTTGTCGTTCACCCTCGAGCCATCTCTTCTGCCATGCCTTCGGATATGTTTGGTAGGCTCATTCTGACCCTGTTGAATCTAGCTAGGAACTCCCTGAGTCCTTATACTGGGGTCTGTCATACAGCAAAAATATTGTTGACCCGTGCTACCGCCTTCCTTGCCCCTGCATGGGCAGTGGAAAATTTATCCGCCATCTCCTCAAATGTGGAGATGCTTTGGGCGGTAGCTGTGAGTACCACATTAGGGCCCCTCCTGTCAGTGTTTCGCCAAACTTCTTCAGAAGTACGGATGGTACCTGTTCTTTTGATAGATCATTGCCTTTGACGACTGTGACATAGTTGATCAGGTGGTCCTCGGGATCGGTGGTCCTTTCATATACTTTCAAGTAGGGGGCATTTCGAAGGTTTTTGGGATGGGGTATGGCACAGCTTCTTCTGTGTAAGGTTGTTCGACGAACCTTCCCACGTTCGCTTTGGTAGAAACATGGGCGTTCCTGGGATCTTATCCACCCTTTCTTGGTGCTTCTTCATCTGGTCGCGAAGCGACCTATTTTCATTTTCTATTTCTTCCATCTTTCTAAGGATGGCTGTGAGTGTGCCGCTATTAGATTGGACATCAACAGGCATGTTTTTCATTCTCGTAACGTCGAGCTCATCCTCGACTGCGACATGATCTGTTGCTGGGGTGCATCTATAACTTTGAGGTGGCTTCTTAGCTAGACTGCTCAGAGTGTTTGTCAGCCACTCTTCTAGTAACCCTTTTACCTCCGGGGGTGCTTCCTCAGTTGTAGATGTTGAAGCTTCTCTTTCTCATGGAACCACCATATTTTTTGATAAGGAAGGTAGGGCTTCCACGCCTAGCAAGGTTTTGGGGGTTGTGCGTAGGGCATCTTCTTCAGCAGCCGAGTTGAGAGTGCCCGTGAGATCTGTTCTAACCTCAAAGATAGCTTTCATTCTTGCGTTGTTCTCAGCCATTTTAGATTGTGGAGAGTGATTTTTCCGAAGGATCTTTAGAAACAAACTAAAGCTTTGATTCTCGAAATCCCTACAGACGGCGCCAAAGTTTTTGGCTAAAAAGTTATTCGAATACTTAAATAGCTCTAAAACAATCAACAGTGATATGGGTTAATCGGAATGAAGGATAATATGATCTAGAGAATGTAAATTTAAGATCTATGATTATAATGTAAATGAATCGAGATATAAGAGAAATAAGATAAATAGTATACTATTTACACAAGAGAGAGAGATAGAGAATTAGATAGAGAGAGTTGTATATTTTCAACAGTGAAATACACATAAGTCTTTACAAAGGGAAGGTTCCCTTTATATACTAAGGGACCTTCCTCAAAATAATACAAAGAAAGTACAAGGGTTGGTGGCCTCGGTATACGGGTGTCAGAGCTTGATGTGACGTCGCAGCAAGTCATGTCACTCGATCCATTTATTGACTGAGGCCGGCCTTACTTGAGTCGACCATAATAAGGCCGCTTTCTTTGTCGAGGACGTATGTAGATAATATACGGGCGTATGGAACCAAATTTGCCCAATACATTCTTCATTAAGTGTCGATATATATATAAAATGGACCTCTTTTATAAACCTCACGTTAATAAGTCATGAGAAGAATAATAAAGCATTTTTAAAGGATAAAAATTCTAAGCTATTCTATAAGTCCTAAATAGATAAGGAAAAGGCAAGAATAGAACACATTGAAGTACTAACAAACTTCTTGATATAATTAAAAATACTAAGTAAAAACTTAGTCAACAAAAAGTTTATACAAGTTCCCCATTATGATAACCGGGTACTTTCACCAAAAAATCCCTTAAAAACTAACAAAGGAATAAAACCATCAGCCAACAAAGAAAGTAAAAGCAAAGTCCGAAAATTTAACTAGTCACTGAAGGGGTTGGCCCGTCAGAAGTTGCAATATTAATTTCACTTTCAGAAACAGCCACAGGCACGGTGTCAACTTCTGAAGAAACAGCAACAGGAGCAGTTTCAGCTGGTCTTGAAGTGTTAGGTTCAACGACGCAAGCAAGAGTCACGAACGTTTCAGCTTCCATAGACTGAGTCGTAGAAGTTTCACCCTCGGGAACTGGAACTGTAACACTTTCAACTTCAACTGCCACAACAACGGTTTCATCATTTACAGGTTCCTCAGCCACGGAAGCTTCAATTTTCGGAGAAGGAAAGTCAAGCGGTTGTTGGGTTCTTTCAATGGTTTCTAAAACTTTGGCCAACTCTGAGTTTAAGTCAAAGTTTTTTTGACTGGCCTCCATTAAAGCATCACGACGAGAGTTTAAGAAAGCCCAACTCACCTCAAAATCAAACTTCTCCTCAAGAGTTTATATTCCCTTTCCCACATAGCAAGATCATTCTTCAACACTTGATGTTCAACTAAATGAGAATCAAAGGAAGCTTCGAGGGAGGCATGAGAACTCTCTAAGGAACATACTTTGTCAGAGGAGATCCTTAAATCAGCTTAAACTTGAGTCAAGCTTTGTACCAATTCTCCTTCATATTCTTCTTTCTTGTCCAAGAGAGCCTTCAGTTCTCTGATTTCTTTACTCAACTATGATAATTGTTATGAAAAGAAACATTCAAGCCGCTCCTCGTCTTTTTCAAATTGACTTGAAGAAGATTTGGCAACTGATAATTTAGAGGTTAGCTCTCTCTTCTGTTGCTCTAGGTGACTTCTACTTTCTTGCAATTCTTCTATGGTTCCCTGAGCATTTTCAATTTGCTCCTTCCAATTAGCCGCTTCTGGTTGGGCTTCCTTGGCTATTCTTTGAGCCTCAGAAATAGACTTTTCAGATTCACGAAACTTCTTCTCTAAAGTGGAGATTCTTCCCATTAATTCAGTGCCAATAAGGTTAGCCTATAGCGGTAAAGCATGAAAGTAAATATCTAGAAAAAAAACATACAAGTAAGTAAAGGAAAAGTATCCTCAAAGTAGAGTGAATAATGTCATTCATCAAAGTTAAGAAGATATGGATGTTCATCATCTTCTTCTTCTCAATATATCCAATCAAATGCCCAAGCCAGGCATTAGATCCACCAAACATCCTTAAAAGATTGTTATTAGCAGGAACTTCTAGTGTAACGCTCCTCATAGCCAAGATTCCACTACTAGAACCCTCCTCTGCCTGTTGAATAGAGGTAGGGGAGCTATAGAAGGAGAAGCGGTAGAAGAAGTGACAATAACAAAAGTCGAAGGTCTCGAAGCAGGTAAGAGAGCAGGAACAGATAAAACAGGTAAGGAAGCACTTGAAACCAAGGGAGGAATAGAAGGAATGGGAATAGAAGAAGAAAGAAGAACTTTTTCAAGAGCCAGACCAAGTTCTCCACTTTCAAAACCACTCATGAAGAGACGTTGAATAGACTCATTGGTGTCCCTTGGAGTGGTTTCATCATCAGAAGGAATGAGAACAGGTCCGGTGAGAGAGGCACGGGTAGGAGGAACTTCGATTTCACCTTCAGAAGTGATGCGTCTCCTGGCTCTTGGCCTAGCTATCAAAGAAGTATCTTTATCTTCATCGTCTTCAAAATCTTCTTCCACAATTTTCTTTTTTAGCAGCGTAGCTTGAGTTTTCTCTAAAGAGAGTGAAGTTCCAGAAGAGGCTCGCAGGGAAGTAGCTAGTCCAGGTGACATTCCTCGGATAGCAAATCCTGACAAAAAGAAGGATAAAAAGTTAGAAACAAGAAAGGACTTAACATATGAAAAAACACAAAGAAATGAATACCGTGAGTTTTCACTTTCCAACCATGTAAAAGAGAAATGGATTTCCAAGTTCTCGCATCCATAGGTACAGCTTTCAAGATTGAATCTACCCAACCACGGAAATGAGGAACGGGTTCCACATCTCCCACAATTGCTACCGAAAAGCAAAAAGAGACAAAATTAGAAAAGAAATTGAAATTCTTAAAGATAGGTACGGTAAGTAAAAAACAAACTTACGTGCAAAGTTCCACTTCTCAGGGAAGGGGATATTTGTTTCACCCACCAAATCAACTGTGTGTACAACAACATAACGAGTGTACCACCCACGATCCTTGTCATATTCAGGGCTTACCAAGACCCTTTTACTTCTTGCACTTAAATTAAAACCCCCATGGAGGAATAGTTTGGGGTGGTAATGATAAATAAGATGGGAAAAGGTAAATCTAAAATTGGATTTGACGGACAAATACATTAAACAAACCACTGCTCTCCATACAGGAGGGCCAACTTGTGCTAAATAAATTTTTAAAAAACGACAAAAATAAAATATAATTAGGTTGATAGTAGGAGTAAATCCCAAAGTAAAAGGATAAGTATAAATAAAAGAAAATCCAATCCTAAAAAAAGAAATTCTCTGGTTTGGATTAGGGATCATCACACGAAGATCATTTTTCCAGCGGCGATCTTTTCGAACAATAGAACCAAAGGTTCAGCAATTAGGGAAGGAAAAGTGTCAGCTTTCTCTAAATTAACAACTTTTTCATGTAGAGATTTTCTATCATTCGCGAAAGATAAGTCATTTTGTACTATTTCCTCAACTAAAGGTTCTTGAAGAGGCTCAGAAGGTTCTTTACCTTTAGAAGAACTTAGTGATAGAACCTCTAGAAATAGTGCCAGAGCTAGAAGAAGGAGTGATAGAACCAGAGGAACTACCATGAACGGATCCTAGGCTATGAACCATGCCTCATCTACCCCTTCGATGTCTTTTAGGGGCATTGGGGAAGGTATCAAGAATTGGGACTCTCTTAGGGTTAGGGTTTGAAAACGAAATTGCAGAGAAAGGATAAACTAAAAGAGAAAAGAACGAAAGTAAAGATTAAAGTATCTGGTAAGGGTTTATGAAGAAGAAGACAAAGGAAAAAAGTTTAAATATGTACATAAGCAATCGTCAAACAAAGAAGTGTATTGATGGAAAGCCTACAATAAAGGCAACTATCACTTCGAGGGGATGAAGACGCCTTGAAAAAAGGCTGCAGAATCACAGAGCCAATCAGAAGGTGATACATGTGTAGAGTATTAAATAGAAAAGACAACTGAAGCGTCAGTACTGTCATAGCATTGATTACGGCAAAAGTCCCTTTTTATGAAGATCCACTTTCCAAATATTTAAATGATAAATAAATAGAAAGTGGAGGGACTATTTATATTGGGAAAAAACTGAGTCTGTATATTAAAGATGGCGTGTCATGACACGTGGACTGGTCAAAAGGTCAAAACATAATAAATAGCCAAGAGGCACGGGCGACAATAGATACGGGGAGAAGAAAGCAACATAGGTGAAAGTCGCTACTCAAATGGCACGAGTTTCTTACCTATTCGAGTCATTTAAAGACCGAAGATCAGAAGAAGTTGAAGATACAAATCTGATGACGTAAAAGAGACCAAATACATCATTAAATATCAAATACGTTAGAGAATGTTATTTAAATAGGAATGATTATGTAACGTCTCTTTTAGTGTTATTTACTGCTCATAATTGCCTCATTAAGATAAGTGCATTACATATTCTCCAAGAATCAACTATAAATGGAAAAGGACTCAACCTCTGTAGACACGAAATATCATTGAGATTACACTGAAATACAAATCTAATTATTGCTTTATTATTCTCAAAATTCTTCTATTATTTTTGTCTCCTGATTATTAGTAACCAGAATTTCTCTTTATTTCTAGCTTTGACCAAATACTAAGATTTTTGGTTAAACATCAATAAAATCTAATAATACGATGAGAAAATTAGACAAGTTTTCTCAATAATACATACCCTATTGCTCCAAAAGGAGTTTTTTATTATTTGTCGGTATAAAAATAGTAATTAATAAAATGAAAAGACGTCTTTGTTGAATTAAATTTGAATTGTATGATATTACATTATATATACACTTCGATTAACAGAGCTTTGTTGCTCCAGTCTTTTTTTTTTTAAATTTCCCTTCGAGTAATGATCTTGTGAGTATTTATTATACTTTTAATGAACAAATTAAGGTTTATATGTGGTCAATTTTATTGTAAATTAATGCTAAAATGTGAATTTTATATATATATATATATATATATATATATATATAAAATTAATTAAAATGATCGGATGAGCACTGCTAATGATGTTTGCAGGGGCACCTCTTGTTAATTATCCCAAGACAAGGCATGAAATGATGTATCCATGCGTTTTAATTAACATTTGAACATTATATTGTTAATATGAAAATTCCTATCATCATCATAGCAAAATTTAAACTCTCTTTCTCTTTAAACATTGTTAGATCAAGATTACATACAATAACAATTAATTTTCAGCTTCCATAGACTGAGTTGTAGAAGTTTCACCCTCGGGAGCTGGAATTGTAACATCTTCAACTTCAACTGCCACAACAACGATTTCATCATTTACAGGTTCCTCAGCCACGGAAGCTTCAATTACCAGAGAAGGAAAGTCAAGTGGTTGTTGGGTTCTTTCAATAGTTTCTAAAACTTTGGCCAACTCTGAGTTTAAATCAAGGTTTTCTTCACTGTCTCCATTAAAGCATCACGACGAGAGTTTAAGAAAGCCCAACTCACCTATAAATCAAGCTTCTCCTCAAGAAGTTCATATTCCCTTTCCCACATAGCAAGATTATTCTTTAACACTTAATGTTCAGCTAAATAATAATCAAAGGAAGCTTCAAGAGAGGAATGAGAACTCTCCATGGTACGTACTTTGTTAGAGGAGATCCATAAATCAGCTTCAACTTGAGTCAAGCTTCGTACCAATTCTCTTGCATATTCTTCTTTCCTGTCCAAGAGTGCCTTAAGTTCTCTAATTTCTTCACTCAACTTTGATAATTGTTCTGAAAAGCAACATTCAAGGCGCTCCTTGACTTTTTCAAATTGACTTGAAAAAGATTTGGCAACTGCTAATTCAGATATTAGTTCTCGCTTTTGTTGCTCCAACTGACTTCTACTCTCTTTCAATTGTTCTATGGTTCCCTACGCATTTTCAAATTGCTCCTTCCAATTAGTTGCTTCTAGTTGGGCCTCAAAAATAGGCTTTTAAAATTCACGAGCCTTCTTCTCTAAAGTGGAGATTCTTCCCATTAAGTCCGTACCAATAAGGTTAGCGTACAATAGCAACTTATAGAAATAAGAATCTGGAGATAAAAAAAAACTTCTTAGTAAGTAAACAAATTTTTACCCTCAAAGTAGAATGAACAATGTCATTTATAAAAGTTAAGCAGTTGTGGTTGTTCATCTTTTTCTTCTCAATATCTCCAATCAAAGGCCAGAGCCAGGCATCATCTCTACTAGACTTCCTTAAAAGACTGTTCTTCTAGTGTAACACTCCTCATAACTAAGCTTCAACTACCAGAACCCTCCCATGCCTGTTGAACAGAGGTAGGGGAAGCCATAGAAGGAGGAGCGATAGAAGAAGTGAAAATAACAGAAGTTGAAGGACATGAAGCAGGTAAGGGAGCAAAAATTAATAAGGGAACAGGAACAAATAAAACAAGCAAGGAAGCACTTGAAACCAAGGGACGAATAATAGAAACTGGAATAGAAGAAGAAAGAGGAATTTCATCTAAAACCAGACAAGTTCTCCACTTCCGAAACCACTAACAAAGAGACGTCGAATAAATTCATTGGTGTTTCTTGGAGTGGTTTCATCATCAGAAGGAATTAGAACATGTATGATGAGAGGCACGGGCAGGAGGAACTTCGGTTTCACTTTCAGAAGTGATGCGTTTCTGGATCTTGGCCTAGTTATCAAAGAAGTATCTTCATCTTCATCATCTTCAGAATCTTCTTCCACAATTTGCCTTTTTAACAACGTAGGTTGAGTTTTCTACAAAGAGAGGGGAGTTCTAGAATAGGCTAGAAAGGCAACAGCTACTCCAGCTGACATTCCTCGGATAGCAAATCCTAAAAAATAGAAGGATAAAAAGTTAGAAACAAGAAAGGATTTAACACACGGAAAAGCATAAAAAATGCATACCGTGAGTTTTCACTTTCCAACCATGTAAAAGTGAAATAGATTTCCAAGTTCTTGCCTCCATAGGCACGACTTTCAAGATTGAATCTACCCAACCATAAAAATTATGAACGAGTTTCAAATTTCCTATAGTTTCTACAGAAAAGCAAAAAGAGACGAAATTAGAAAAAAATTGAAAATCTTAAAGATAGGTACGATAAGTAAAAAAAAAAACTTACGTGCAAAGTTCGACTTCTCAGGGAAGGGGACATTAGTTTCACCCACCAAATCAACTCTGCGTACAGAAACATAACGAGTGATCCACCCAGTATCCTTGTCATCTTCAGGGCTTACCAAGATCCTTTTTCTTCTTGCAGTTAAAGTGAAAACCCATGGAGGAATAATTTGGGGTGGTAAAGATGAATAAGGTGGGGAAAAGGTAAAGCTAACATGGCTTTTACACACAAATACCTTAAACAAGCCACTGCTCTCCATACAAGAGGGCCAACTTATGCTAAACAAATTTTGAAAAAATGACAAAAAAATAATATAACTGCGTCGATAGCAGCAGTAAATCCCAAAGTAAAGGAATAAGTATAAACAAAAACAATCTAATCCTAAAAGAAGAAATTCTTTGGTTTCCATTAGGGATCATCATACGAAGACTATCTTTCCGGTGGAAATCTTTTCGAATAATATGAATCAAAGGTTCAACAATTAGAGAAGGAAAAGTGTCAGCTTTCTCTAAATTAATAACTTGTTCACAGAGAGATTTTCAATCATTCTCAAAGGATAAATCATTGGGTACTATTTCCTCAATTAAAGACTCTTGAGGAGATGCAGAAAGTTCTTTGCATTTAGAAGAGAGTTTCTTACTGATAGAACCTCTAGAAATAGTGCCAGAACTAGAAGATGGAGTGATAGAACCAGAGGAACCACCACGAACGGGTCCTAGGCTACGAAGCCTGCCACCGCTACCCCTTCTATGTATTACAGGGGCGTTGGGAAAGCAATCAAGAATTGGGACTCTCTTAGGGTTAGGATTCGGATATGCCATTGAAGAGAAAAGATGGACTAAAGGAGAAAGGAACAAAAGTAAAGAGTAAAGTATATGTTAAGGGTTTATGAAGAAGAAGACAAATGAAAAAAGGTTAATATGTATATAATAGCAATCGTCAAACAAAGAAGTGTAACTATGAAAAGCATATAATAAAGGCAACTATCATTTCGTAAACAGAGGGGATGAAGAAGCCTTGAAAAAAGGCTGTAGAATTACAGGGCCAATTAGAAGGTGACACGTGTGCAGAGCATTCAATAGAAAAGACAACTGAAGCATCATTATTATCATACAATTGATTATGGTAAAAATTCCTTTTTTGTTAAGATCCACTTCCCAAATATTTAATTGATAAATAAATGAAAAGTGGGAGGACTATCTGTATTGGGAAAAATTGAGTCTATATATTGAAGATGTTGTGTCATGACACATGGACTAGTCAAAAGGTCAAACGCCATAAATAGCCAAGAAGCACGTGCAATAGCAGATATGGGAAGAAGAAAGCAACATAGGTGCGGACCGTTACTCAAATGGCACGAGTCTCGTACCTATTCGCACTTAAAGACCAAAGATCGAAAGAAGTTGAAGATACGAATATGATGATGTAAAAGAGTCTAAATACAATATTAAATATCAGATACATTAGAAAATTTGATATTAAATAGGAATGATTATGTAATGTTTCTTTTAATGTCATTTATTGCTCATAATTGTCTCATTAAGACAAATGTATTGCACCTTCTCCTAGAATCAACTATTAAAGGAGAATGACTCAACATCTGTAAGGAGAGAAAATATTATTGAGATAAAAAGTGAAATACAAAACTACTTATTGCTTTATTATTTTCATAAATATTCTATTATTTTCGTCTCCAGATTATCAGTAACCTGAATTTCTCTTTATTTCTAGCTTTGACCAAAGATTCAGATTTTTGGCTAAACAGTTCAGCATATAATTCTCGAGATAATTTCAGTCCTACGATTGCACAAATAGTCAGCTCCTCAAGATCAAAGGCATCAACTGGGAAGAAAAAGAAGTTGCAACATGCTGAAACAATCAAGCAGCACTATCAGCAAGGTCCTAAGTCCTCCTTTGTTTTGTCAAGCAAGAGAGGTCTAAGCCCAAATGCACATGTGTTCGTCCCTACTATTCAAAAGCAAAATGCAGCAATGATATTGAGTAATAAGCATACTGTTAATCATATCCTCAACACTCTAACTCCAGATGCGTCGACAAACATAACTTCATATGCTACAAGATACAATTTGACACCTACAAACCTCCTTCAAGCACTTGTATCTCATGACATGGACACATTGAATTTACTTGATAAAAATACAATAGCTTCTACTTCCAATCAGTTTGCTATTGTAGAGAAGAGTCATGAGCCTGGAGCTTTAGTGATGCCCGAATACAACAACAGTGAAGCGTTTGAGTTGGAAATGGGTCAAGAGTTATATGAAAAGGGGGAAGAGGAAGAACTTCTGGATGGTACATTCAACAATGTAGCTAGGGAGGGGGATCTCACCTAGAAACATGAAAAGTGGATCCAACAAAAAAAAATGCACATCAAAGGCAACATAGTTAGTATGGTAAAGCAACACAAGAAATTGTCATTAGGAAGCCGCCAATAAAAAATACAAAGGTGAGTGTATCTACTACCTCCACAAGGTCAAACAAATCAAAAAATAAATGATAAATTTTGAAGAATATTTAAAGATAGTGGAATAAGAAGCCAAAGAGCTACAAATTAAAGAATGCACAACATCCAAGAAAGAGGGACAATATAAATTTTTTTACATATTATTATTCTATCATTTTTTAAGTATTATCATGTGTAATATCATCACAGAATATGTTACAAATTCTGTGATGATCATAGAATATTTGGTACGTTCATTTTCATATTTTTTACATGCTTGCTAGTGAGGCTATTGATGCCTCAGTAGGTTTATTAAGGTAAGGTTTAGTCCGGTTTGTGTTGCCTTGATCCTATGCCTCTGAAAAAATTCACACGGCGACATTGCCGACAGCTACACCATGAATCCTCTACATGAGGCTGTTATCATAAGGCAGTGTGGGGCGCACATGAGTGATTATATAGCCAAGTCATATAGGTAACAACACAAGTGCTATTGTCCCCCTTATTTCTACTTGTCCTTTTGTTGTAATATTCTTGTCTTTTATATATATAAAATATAGCCTTACGCGCTTGCCTAGCGGTTTGCCAAAAAAAAGGAATCGTTATTCTATTATAACAAGTATCACTGCAGGTTAATCTCATAAAGTTGCATCAACGTATTGTAATTTTAATTACATTTATTCTACTCTTTTAATACGATGAAATTATGATTATCTCTCCTCGGGGAATTTATGTGAATTTTCCCATCCTCATCTCATTAAGATTTTTTTGTTTTTGTTTAGTTTAGAAGTATGTCATGGATAATTCTTTTAAAGATCAAAATCTTGGTATAGAAAAGTTCAGTATTCTTAGAGGGGAAAAAAATATTAAAATGTTAAGTACATCATAGATTTTACCATTTTTTTCCATATTTCGAAATAAAAGTATCTACTAATGCTATGTTAATTAAGTTCATTTGCAGCGTAAAAAAATTATTATGAGATAAAAATCACCATCCTTATTCTCAAAGGTTAGTTGTTCTATTGCTACTGAATTATTTATTTTTATTATTTATAAAATTCAATTTATAGCTAACAAGAACCACCTTCATTATGTGTTTCATGTTTAAGTTGTCGCATGTTTGTTAAATAAATATAGATAAAATAAAAATAAAAAGAGAAGAGGGTTCTAGTCTAGTTTACATACATTAGTCTAGAATACTTTTGTAATTGCCAGTATCATATAATAAACGGAAAAGGGTCAGAACTGTCCATAACGTATCGACGTCAGTTTAAAAATGTCCTCCGTTAACCTATTTTGAAAAAAATGCCCATACCGTTAAAATTATCTTAGAGGTATTAAATGGGCGGGTTGAAACAATTTTGGGCGGATCAAAATAGATTGAAATAATAAATTTGATTTATCCAAAAGTTACTTGAGTTGAGATAAGTTAGGTCCAGATGAATTTAAATTTGGGTTATAGCTCTCCGACTCTTATCAAGCTTATGAATTGTATACTTATTAAATAAGATTTTTTTATCGTTTATTATGGTCAGTATAATATATCAAATAAAAAAATAAAAATAAACGGGCGGGTCAATAATCAACTGAACCTTGGGCGAGTCATTTGGGCTTGGGCCAAATTCGGCAGCTCTAGACTATCCTAGTGCAAACATTAGTGATTACTTCCACAGCTCGAATCAATGGCTTATAAGTCAAACAGAAATAACATTACAGTTCCTCTAAGGCACCCCTTAAAAGCCTGCGTATTTTGACTTTTTATTTTGTTAACATTGCGCTGCTTCAATTCACTGAGGACATGATCTTTAAGAGGAGGGTGTGGAGGTCGATGATTAAGGTAGACGGTTATTGGATAGTTTTTGTTTGTTCACCATTTATTTTAGTAGCAGCATGTCCCTTCATATTTTTGGATTTTTACGTTATGTGATTTTGTTCATCTCAGGTATTGTATTCCATGTTGCTATTATTTGGTACTACTTATTATTTATCTCTCCCTTTTTTGATTTCGCTTCCTTCTTTCTTCCTTTCTTGCTTTCCTCTTCTTCTTACCCTTCCTGAATCGAAGTCTATTGGAAACAGCCTCTCTACCTGCATTAGGTAAGGGTAATATCTGCGTACATACTATCCTCCTCAAACTCTACCTGTTGGGATCATACGGGGTATGTTGTTATTATAAAGTAAATGCGGTATAAATTGACACAATTGATACATGTTTTTGCGTGATTTTATTAGTTACTAGTAACTAATTTTTGAGGTTGAGTTTAACTCTAAGTCGAGTCTATGTTCTCCAAATCCGCCATCTTTACTAGGAAGGAGGGAGTACTTTTCTTCTTGTTAAGTCAATACTCAATATATTTAATCTATCTCTTTACCATGGAAGTTTCCTAGTATTAATTTAGCAGATGATTATTCAATTGACTGGAATATTGATAAATAAAGCCGGCACAAAAAGAAAAAGGGTAAAAGAAGAGAGAAGGAGAAGAAATGAAAATTAATCTGTTTTCCTTGTTTTTAGAGAAAAGGAATAAGAAATGAAAATTGTGTAATGAATCTGAATTTTGTATCCCCACATGTTTCTTAATTTTTCTTATGGATCCATTGAATAAAACTAGTAAAACGAACAGTTTGTTAATACAAATTGAATCTTTTGCTGCCTAATCTTCGCCAGAAATTCTGGATATGCAATTTTATTTTTTAATTCCACGTGTTTATGGTTGATCTTTATTTTGTAACTTCCTTTGGCATTATCAAAACATTTTTTGAATATTCTTAAGATCAAGATTCAGGTCACAGGCTGGCCAATTGCCTCATTCTATTTGATGTTTATCACTTATTAAAAACACAAATTATTTTTTCCATTTTGTTTTATTAACACTATTTGAATGGATATCGAATTCAAGATATTTCGATTTTTGCATTATTTTTTCTTTTTTAGTTTTAACGTTCGACTTTCATTGCTATCAACAAATTTACAATGAGGAGTTCTTTGTAGTAGTATAGACTAACTACTACTATACAAATCTATCTATGCTAATACATTCCTTACACTATCGACTAAGGGTAATGATTTAGTTGTCGCAATCCCATTTGCCATCTCTTTCATTTCCAGCCCCGAATATGTACAAGTATAGCTACTTCACGGCAGAACTGATTCTCATCAAACGTTTTTCCTTCAAATCTAATAATATTCCTACTTCTCCATATGAGTGATACTGTGGTGACAAAAGCAGTGGCCACCACAGCCTTCTGCCACACCTTGCTTCTAGCAAAGCAACATATCCACTGAAGTTCAATATTCCAGCTGCAAATTGTTCTATTATATTCCAGCCAATAGCAAATTCTTTGCCAAAGATTCCTAGTAACTGGACAGTTGAAGTAAAGATGGTCAAACTCTTCTACAGCTTGGTGACAAAAGACACATTGCTCCTCCACACTAACTCCAATTTTCAATAGTCTGTCAACAGTGGGGAGTCTACCCTGAGCAGCTAACCATGTAGTGAACATATGCCTTAGCAAGACATTTTTAGTCACCATAATGTCCGTCCATTCCACCCTAGGGAAGGCTGGAAGCATAGAGTGATACAGGGCCTGAATCTGAAATTTTCCGGATCTGCACATACCTGCCAGTCTGTTCATGAGATCCCCATGCAATCTATTATCGGCCAGAAGAGGGGTTCTGCATTCTATAATTTTCCTAACTACCCAAGAAGCATTCTTGGGAGTAGTCATAACATCAATGGTACTACTTTTTATATAGTAGTATTGGATCCACTTAATCCATAGACAATCCTTTTTCCTTGCTAAATCCCATAACAGTTTAGATATAGCAGCCTTATTCCAAATCTGTATGTCAACAATATTGAGGCCACCAGCAGTGATTGGTCTGCAGGCTCTGTCCCATGCTACCAAAGATCTTCTGGACACTGTTGCATTGCCAGTCCAAAGGAATGATCTACAAACAGCTTCAATTACTTTGACCACCTTTTTAGGCAAGATGAATATCTGTGCCCAATAGGTTTGGATTCCAAATATCACTGATTTAATAAGCTGACTCCTACCAGCATAAGACAACAGCTTGGCAGACCAACAGGTAATTCTATCAGTAATTCTCTCAATCAGTGGCAAGTAGTGATGAGTATTGAGTTTCTTTGAATAGAGAGGGATGCCTAAGTATTTGAAGGGGAGTTGTCACTCACTAAATCGCAAAGCTTCAAGGATAGCTTCTTATCTGTCTGATGTACTCCAGCCAGGTACATAGCACTTTTAGTGTTGTTGGCAGATAGACCAGATGCTGCAGAAAAAGTAAGAAAAGCTGTATACAATATTTGAATAGATATGAGGTCAACTCGACAGAACAATAACAGATCATCTGCAAAGCATATATGGGCACAATCAAGCTTCCTGCATCTGGGATGGAAATTGAAATCACCATTCCTATGCAACTGAGCCAATATTCTGTTTAAGTACTCCATAGCAAGGACAAATAGATAAGGAGACATAGGATCCCCTTGTCTAATACCTCTTCTAGCAGGAAAAGGTTTAGTGAGCTCCCCATTCATCACTAAAGAATATGTCACAGAAGAAACACAAGCCATAGTCCAGTCAACAAATTTGGCAGGGAATCCTAGATCTATGAGCAGTTGTTTGAGGAACCTCCATTCCAAAGTGTCATAAGCCTTCCTCAAATCCACCTTTAATACACATCTTGGAGAAATACCTTTTCTGGAGTATCCCTTGAACAATTCATGACTGAGCAGGACATTATCAATAATGCTTCTACCTTCAATGAATGCTGATTGGGCTTTACCAACAATGTCATCAATAATAGCTTTCAACCTCCTAGTGATGACCTTATATATTATTTTGTAGATAGTGGTACAGCATGCAATAGGCCTATAGTCCTTCACTGTTTTAGGCACTTTAACCTTGGGCACAAGAGCAATGGCAGTAGTATTGACCATGTGAGGCATCTGGCAGGTAGAAAAGAATTCCCTTGTTGCAACATATACATCCTCCCAATTTTTGGTAAAGAATTCCACAAGAAATCCATCTACACCAGGAGCTTTATCTTTGGGCATGTCTTTAACAACATTAGATATTTCATCCAGAGTTACATCCTTAATAAGTGCTCTTTGCTGGTCTAGAGTAAGGCATTTTCCTTCCTTGACAATAAAAGAATTAATACAAGGCAATTCAGAAGCACTCTCACCCATTAATGACTTGAAGACCTCAATAAATTCCTGCTCAACAGCCACTGGTTCAGTTAACTTCACACCTGCTTCAGTATAAATGGATGTAATGTTGTTCTGGCTGGTTCTTATCTTCCACTGAGCATGAAAGTATTTGGTGTTGCCATCTCCACACTCAATCCAGCTTGCCTTTGATTTCTGTCTCATGATTTGTTCTTCAATATTACTCCACTTCTCAATGTCATGAAGGGCTACTTTCTCCTCTTTAAATAGTTGTTCTGAAAAAGGATTCTGGAGAAGTTGGCTTTGAATAATATCCAGAAGCTCTCTAGCATGGATCAGTTTCTGTTGATAGGAAGCCATATGCCTATTCATTTCTCTTAAATGCTGCTTCAGATTCTTCAACTTATACCATATCTGTTGTAAGGGTGACCCCTCACTGTTTTGAGACCATATCTACTGCAAAATAGAAGAGAATTTAGGATCCTCCATAAGAGCATAATACAATCTGAATAGTTTAGGATGTAGTAGCTTTTGTCTCCCAAACTATATAAGAATAGGGGAATGGTCAGAGACTGAGGAATTCATAAAGTCTGCTTCCAAATGGGCAAACTATTGAATCCACTGAAAATTACCAAGTGCCCAATCAATCTTGCTATAAACCTGCTTATTAGTCCATGAATACTTCCATCCTTTTGATCTGATAGGGGTAAGCTGGAGATCAGAAATAAGTTCCTTGAAATCCCTGACTTCAGCATCTGTCACAGGTGAACCAATCCTATCATCAGAGTGCAGAACACAATTGAAGTCACCACTGATCAACCATATATCTGAACTTGGAATGTTGATGCCTCTCATATCATTCCAAAGTTGCTTCCTCAGAGTTGCAGTATTGTAAGCATAAATAACACTCAGATGCAATCTGGTTTTATTAACAGGATCCTCTACCAGACAATGTATAAGCTGCTCAGTTACACAGGAAATATGTAACTGTATATGTGGTTTCCGGATTAGCCAGATTCTGCCATTGACTGCATTGGTATAGTTATTTGACCTTCCAACCTTTAGCAATCTTATCAACAACCTTAAGTGCTTTGTGTTCTTTAACCCTAGTTTCAAGGCAACCTAGAACATCAACTTTATTCCTAGCCAGAAAGTTTTTCAGTCCTTTCTGCTTATGGGCTTTATTAAGCCCTCTAATATTCCATGTAACTATAATCATGAAATATTAGGAGGCTTACCTAAGGAAGGCCCAGGATCCTGTTGTTGCACCTTTCTAACATCATCATTGATTCCAGCAATAGCTTTACCTCTTTCTAGTTCCAGCATTGTCCTAGTATTTCCACTGTTATCACAGTCATGGTTATAAGTCTCTACTTCAGTTTCATTACTTGCATCCATATCAGTACTGATTTGTATCCTCTGCATCCTATCAACTGGTTGAACAGAACTCACAGACTTGTTAGGCAAAGTACTGGTAGCCAGTGCTTCACTCATCAGTGAGACTGTAGTAATACCAGGTTGAACAGGTTGCACTGACATGCTAGGCAATGTGTTAGAGGTCATTGCTTCACTTGCCAGTGAATCTTTGTTCTCTATATTAGCTTTAGGAATCCATTCCTGCCTTGGTTTCTTCCCTCGAGGCCTTTTCCTAAGCTCCTTACTTTGCTCTGGCATCTCCTGTTCCTCTACATTATGACCATTATACCAACAGTCAAGGGAGTTGTGACCAAACTTCAAGCAATGGTTACAGAATTCAGGTTTCCAGTCATACTCAATACTTTGAGTCTTCAACCCAAAAGGAGTTTCAATTTCAATTTCCTCAAGCAAGGGATAGGCAACCAGCACTCTGGCATATGAGATCTTCTCAAACTGAGCTGTGATTTTGTCAGTATACAGAGGCTTACCAATTGCACTAGCTAATTTGCTAAGGATTTCTGATGACCAATATCCCACTGGTAAGCCAAGGAACCTAACCCAAACAGGAATAGTACTAAGCACATCATTTTGAAATGAAAAATCCACAGTCCATTGTTTCAGCACCATTGGCTTATTTCTGTAAGAGTATGGACCATATTGGATCACTAGATTCTTGTCCTCAACATTGTTAAAGAGAAATATGCAATATCCATCAGTGTGCATTAGAATCTGTGGCTTAGCCACAAAATTTCAGACATGCATAACATAGTTCTCCAAGGATTTCTCAGTAGGATTATCTCCGATAATGTACCCAATTAATGAGGCACTCCAGTACTCCGACAGGGATTCCAATTCATCAGCACTAATTTTAATTACCTTTTTTCCATCCCTATCAGTAGGCGGAACGAATGATAAAACCTTACACATATTATGATTGCCTCTGACAACCTCGGCCATAGTAGGGGATGAATGTTCAGAAATGGCTATATCAGAAAATTGAAGTTTCCTCACAGCTATGTTTGCAGGATCCGCAACATCTACCTTTGCTTGAGGCTCAACACTAACAATTTCATCTGCATGCAAGGGGATCTTAGCTTGAAACTTTTCAGCTAGGAAGTTCCCGAAAGTTAATGGTTCCAGTTCTCGTGTTATTCCTGGAGCAGGAGTAACGATTTGTGTAGCAGGAGGCACTGGTTGACGCCGGCGACGCGCCATGAACGACGAGAGAACTTCTTGCTAACGTGCGCCGCGAAAGCACTGTTTCATTGCTTATCGTGCGCCGAGAGAAAACCAATTCTCTTTTAATAGCATTATTTATATGTATAAATAGCAGTTGAAGAGAATATTTAAATGAGTTACTGATAGAGAAAGCATAACATCAAATAATTTTAGTAAGTTTAAATTGTGAGATAATTAAATAACATGATCTACTCTATTGTTAGTAGAATTCGTATCAAGCATGAGGTGATATCTTCTTATTTGTTTAAATTTTAGTAAACACACAAATTAGTCAATATTAGACACTCAGATTGGAATTATAATGCATAAGTTATTGATCTGGACTCTATCACCATAAAATAAAAACAATTGAGATGGAGGGGTAAATATATAGAGTGTGAGCACTTATATCCAAACAAACAAATAAATAAATCTTACCCTTTTTTTTAGTATAGAAAACGTGAAATGAATGCATAGGTAAAAATTTGGATTACCTCTGATCTTTTCGTTCCTCGTCTTTAAGAAAACCAAATAAGAGAAAAGACAACCTTAAAAAACTACTCCGTCCGTTTCATATTATTTAAGGTAGTTTGACTCGGCATAAAATTTAAAAAAAACAAAGAATTTAAAAAAAATAAAATTTTTTTTAAAATTTGTGGTCTTAAAAGATTAAGGGATAAAAGGTTTGTGAGATCATACCATTTGTGTGACTATAAAAGCTTCTCATTAAAGGCAAAAAGGGTAAAATGAAGAGTTTAAAGTTGAATTATTTCCAAATTTAAAAATATATCATTTATTTTGAAATAAACTAAAAAGGAAAGTAACTCAAACAATATAAAACGAATGGAGAATTTTTTTCTTTCACCTCCTTCTTTGAATAATTTTAGCGTAGACTATAGGGTATATAGCTAAGTTTTTTGAACACACAAAAGGCAGCAACAGTACTGCCATGCAGATGTACTCTTTCAATAAATTAAGTAAAGCAATTGATTTAGACTCTATATTTGTAGGGGTTTTATTTTTTTTATTATACCTAATAGACTATGTATAGGTTTAAAAAATAGTTTTGTAAAGTGAAAATTTTGGATTTCTTTCTTTGACAAATATAAAGAAGAAGAATTTGCAACTGCTGTGATTTCTATCAAGAAAATTGCACTTGAAATGAATACCGAACTTAATCCGAATTTCGTAAGAAAGGTGTGATATATAAGAAGTAACAATTTGATGCGCATATTGATAATGAAATCTTAAAATCTCTCGAATTGTCCTCTAAAGTTGATTATTTTTATACATAATAGACAAGGCTATTTTTTCATTTCGAAATAGATTTGAATAATTCGAAAGATATGAAAGTATTTTTAGTTTTCTATTTGGCAGTAAAACCTAACATCACTAGATGTTGGAAATTTGAAAAATATGTTGCATTAATCTTGAATGTTCCTTAAAGCATAATAATCAATACGATATTAATGGTCTAGATTTATTTTCTTAATTAAAAGTATTAAGAAAAATAGTACAATTAAAAAATAACAGTTTAATTGATTCACTTAATCAAATAAAAAAATTTAATTCTTTTCCAATTTCCTAAATTGCTTATGGAATAGTGCTCATAAATCATGTTACTGTTGCTTCAGCAGAAAGAAGTTTTCAAAATTAAAATTGATAAAATCTTACCTAAGAACAATAATGTTACAAGAAATGTTAAATAGATCAATGATATTGTCAATTGAGAAATACTTATTAAATGTTCTTGATTATAAGAAAATTATTAATAACTTTGTATCAAATAAAAGCAAAAAAAATAAAATAAATAAACTTCAAATAAATAATAAAAACAAATTAAAAAGTTAAGGGTCCTCATAAAATTTGACTTTAGGCCACAAAATTCGTCAGGCCGCCCTTGTTGCCGTGGAAATGAATACATATATGTATATGTATATATGTACACCCCACTCATACAAGGTCGGTCACCTTAATAAACATTAATTTAAAGATTATAAACATTAATTTAAAGGTTATAATGGTAGATCAAGAAAAACAAAAACATAAACAAGACGTTAACTTCAAGCCAAATTATTATTCAACGTTGTCCATCAAAGTAGACCGCCCTTACTAAACAAAACCACTAATTATTATTCTTAAAAACCTGTGTACGCATTCATAGTATCTGCTAATTGAACAAATCTTATCTGTACCAATTAATCATATACTTAAAACATCTTCTATATATATACTTCACACACTCTTTCATATGATCTACTCAGCAATATTAGTTTGTAGACTTTATTGACCTGAAATACTAACTTTATCAATTATCTCGTTCTCATCTCTGAAACTCTTTTCTCATATTATTATAAGCTTTTGTTACCCTGAAACACGAACTTTATCAATCAACTCGATCAGACCTCTGAAACTTTGTTTTATACTCCTTGTTTGTCGTTCCAGGCATACTATATATATATCAATGGAGGTATCATTGAAGATGAATAACTATAAGGTGGGGATTTTTCCTATATTTATTCATGAGAAAGGTGGAAAGAACAAACTCATGAAGTGTAGTAATCAATTGAAAATTAGGGCAAATATGCAGACAAAGAAATCCAATAGTAATTTCTATGAAGTGCTTTCTCTGCGTTCAACAAATGTAGGGTTTGAAGAGATAAAGAAAGCTTATAGATGCATGGCTCTTCAATATCATCCTGATATTTGTCATGATCATTCGAATAAAGAAGAATCGACGACACGCTTTATTGAGCTGAGAAAAGCATATGAAACTCTTTCTGATCCAATTTCACGTCAAATTTATGATTCTGAGCTGAGTTTAATGGATTCTTTTGAGAGTAAATTGATGTGGAGAAAATCCAAGGAAAATAGCAAGACAATTTTTACTAAGGAGGTGTGGGAAAGACAGCTTGATGGGTTGAGAAGACGATCTTGTAATAGAATGGAGAAAAAGAAAAGTATGTTCAGCTAGAAACTTAGTTGTTAAGTTGTATCTTTTTTATTTATTTATTTATGTAAGGACTTATTGTTTAACCAAAAGTTAGATTTTTAGTCAAAGCTAGAATTTAGAAGAATACGGGTTACTGATAATCAAAAAAGTATATAAAGAAAGAAATTTGAGAACAATATGATCAGAAAGCAAGTAAATCAGAGTGTATTCCGATAATATTTCGTGTCCTTATAATTGTTCGTTCTTCCCCTTTTTATAGATATTTTGGGAATATTAGCATTGCCTTTGCTATAATGAGGCTATAATGGGCAGTTAATAGCTTTAAAGGCTACGTTACACAATCATATACATTAAATACATATTCTCTAACGTCTTCAGTATTTAATACTCATTAAATGTTGTACTTGGACCCTCATATGCTATCAGATTCATTCCCTTGATTCTCCATGATCTCTGAACTTTAAATGACTTAAATAGCTACGGGTGCTGAGTCACTTGAATAACCGCATGTGCCTCTTCTATTACTTTTGCCCGTACCTGTTGTCGCCCGCGTCTTCTTAGTTAATTATAACTCTTTGACTGTTTGACTAGTCCACATGTCACGACACGTCATCTTTAATATAAAATTTTGATTATTTCGAATATAGATAGTCGCCACACTTTCCATATATTCTTCAATTCAATATTTGGGAAGTTGATTTCATTAAAGGAAAATTTTCGTCACCATTAATGCTATGACAAGATTGACGTTTCAGCAGTCACTTCTATTTAATCCTCTTCACACATGTAAACTCCTTATCAATTCTGCAATTTGCACCTCTTTTCAAGGCTTTTTACGGCTCCACTATTCACGAAGTATCAGTTACCATTATTATGACTCTTCCATTATTGCTTTTTCACTTTTGACGGTTGCCTATCAGTATAAATATAACTTTACCTTTTACTTTTTACCACATAAAACTTTCCTCGAACATTTGAACTGTGCAAATCTCCGTTCTCTTCTTCTTCCTCCTCATCATGTCTTCTCGAACCCTAACCCTAGGAGAGTTCCCATTTTAGACAATTTTCCCAATGCCTCTGTTAGACATAGAAGGGGTGGCAAACTTCGTAATATAGGATCTACCCGTGGTGGTGGTTCTTCTGTACCATCTCCTAGTTTTGGTCCTTCTTCTAGAACAAGAGGTTCTTTTACTCAAAGATTTTCTTCTAAGGGTAACGAGACCTCTGAACCTTTGCAGGAGCCTTTGGTAGATGAGATAGTTCCCAATGACTTATCTTTTCATCATGATAGGCAATCACTTGAAAGCCAAGTTGCTTCTTTAGATCATGCTGATGCTTACCCTACTCAGATTACAAAAGTTTTAGCTCCCATAGGGCGCAAAGATTGCCATTGGAGTAGTGATTTTCCCATTGTAATCCCTAATCCATATAAGAGAATTACTTCCTATATGACTGGACTTTCTTTCGTTTATACTTACCTTTTTACTCTATGGTTCAAACCAACCACTAATCCAGTAATTCTCAATTTCTGCCATTTCTTCAAAGTCTGTTTAGCACAAATTGGCCAGATTGTTTGGAGGGTTGTGGCCTATTTAAGATATTTATCCAAAGCAGGTGTTGATTTTACCTTTCCTCACATAATTCATTTGTACTCCCCTAGGCTTTTCCGCAATGGCATTTCCACCTTAGTGGCTAGGAGTAAAAGGGTTTTGGTAAGCTCAAAAGATGATAAGGGTCGTGGCTAGTACGCCAGTTTTGTTGCTGCCCCCACAGTTGGTTTGGTGGGTAAGGAAAACACTCCCTTCCCTGAGAAGTGGAATTTTGCACGTAAGTCTTCTAGCCTTCTCGTAACTTTTTCTAAGGTTTAGAAAAAATTTCTCTAATTTTATTTTCTTCTATTTTGTAGCAACCATTAGAGTTGTGGATAACGTTCCCAATTTTCATGGCTGGGTAGATAAATTGTTGAAGATCGCGCCTATAGAGGCTAGGTCTTGGAAATCTATTTCCAATCAGTACGATTGGAAAGTGAAAACTCATGGTAAGAATTTTTTGTCTTTCCCGTATGTAAAATTTTCCTTTTATTGTTTTAACATTTATCCCTCTTCTTGTGAAAATTTGCAATTCAAGGTGTTTCTGCTGAAGCAGTTGCGGCCTCTCGTTCCTCTTCGGGAACTCAAATCTCTTAGAAAGACTTTGATGATGAGGCCAAGAGCTAGGAGACGCATTATATCGGATGATGAAGCTGAGATTTCGCCTCGTACCTCTCCTACTGTGCCTGGCCATCTCGTCCCATGACACTCGTGAGTCCATCGACCAGCTTTTTGCTAGTGGTTTCGAGAGTGGTGATGCAGGGTCTGTTTTAGATGAACTTCCCCTCTCTTCATTTTTAACCACAGTATCTGCAATTCCTCATATTCCTTTTCCTAAGTTTTTACCTTACATGTTCCATCTACTTCTATTCCTTCCTCTGTTGTTTTCACTTCTGCTACCGCTCCTCCTTCTGCAGTTCCCCCTTTTATTGTCCATCAGAGAAGTGGGTTTTACGAGCAAAAGTGCTGCCATGAGAAGTGTGACTATCGAAGTTCTTGGCAACAACAACCTTTTGAGGAAGTCTAGTCAAGAAAATGCTTGGCTTGAGCCTTTGATTGGCCCGATTGAGAAAGGAAAAATGAATAGCCATAGATGCCTGACTTTGATGAACGATTCACGCCACTTTGAAGGTATTTTCCCTTCTTTATTTACTTTTGCAAAAATTCTTTTTCTAGGAGTCTCATTTCCCTCTCTTATCATTTTCAGGGAAATCTTATTGGTACAGAGTTAATAGGCACAATTTCTCTATAAGAGAAGGTGTACCATGACTCTGAAAAGGCTATTCTTGATTCTGAGAAAATGGCTCATGAGTCTCAATTAGAAGCAGCTAACGGGAAAGGGCAGTTCGATATTGCACAAATTTCTATATAATATTTGCAAGTAAATAGGAGTAACCTGGAGCAGTGGGTACGAGTATTGACTTTTGAGTTGGCAGTGGCCGAAGCTTCTTCAAGCCATGCGGAGAAAGAAAAAGACCGTCATGAATCCTCTTTCTCGGAGCAATTATCCAAGGCAAGTGAAGAGATTAGAGAGTTAAGAGCACATCTGAACCAAAAGAAAGTTTATACGGGAGATGTGGTGCAGAATCTAACTCAGACACAAGTGGATATGAGAACTTCCGCTGATAATATTCGTGCCTTAGAGAGTTTCCATACCTCTCTTCAAGCCTCTTATAATTCAACCTTGGCTGAAAATGAAGAACTCAAGAATGAGATTGTTGCTTGGGAAAAAGATTATGAGCTTCTTGAGGATAAGACTGTTGTTGAGGCAAGTTGGGCTTTTTTGAACTCTCCTCGTGATGCCTTAGTTGAGGCTATAAAGGATAACTTTAACTTGGAGTCACAATTAGCCAAATTTATAGAGATCATAGATAAAGCTCAACAACCATTAAGCTTCTTTTCTCCTGCAATCGAGGCTCCCGTGGCTGAAGCTGTCGTGTTTCAAGCTCCCGAAGCTGAGGTTCCAGTTAATGTTGAAACTGGTGAAGGTGTCTCGACTCTTCCTAACCCCATAGAACCTATTATTGCAAACTAAGCTGAGCCGTGCATGTGGATGCTGCTTCTGAAAGTGGAACTGTTACTCCTGATGTTCCTGCTTCACTTCCTCAATCCTCTCAATGACCAGTTTTTTGGAATGAATTTGTTTTCATTTTTTTTCTCTTTGGAAAATGGTGGCTAAGCCCTTGGCTTCTTTTAAGGGTTATTTTAGAAGTACAAGTCCCCAGTTCTTGTTGTGGGGCAAAAATAATTTGATGACTAAGTTTATACTTAGTCTTTAGTTTTAAATATTTAAGAAGTTCTTTTGTTATAACCATTAAATTTCCATTTGTTCTATCCTTGCCTTTTATTTTCAAGGACTTAGAGAATAGTTTGCATTTTTATTTTTTGAAAAATGCTTTCTGTTAATCTCATGACTTAATAATATGAATTTTATAAAAGAGGGCCCTTTTATATTTCAACACTTAATGAAGAAGACGTCTCAACTTCATAATGGTATTATTATATGATGAAATAAATAGGAACACACATGTTTCTTATAAAATAACTTTGACAAATTTTTATTTTTGAACCTTGACAAGTTTTGAATAATACTTTACATGTATTTGAATTACATCTATATCTTTCTCGTAACTGTTTTTCTTGTAACAGATTTTTACAAAAGAAGAATAATAGATACATGGTTTTTCCTTATAACCCGTTTTAGTGCATACCCTTTACCCTAGCTTAATATATTATGAAGAGTTTGAGAGGTGACTTCGTTGTTCTCATGAGAAAGAACATATGATGAATGTCATAACTCTCCATTGTTTTAATGGGAAAGAACACTATGATGAATGCCATGTCTTCATAGCTTTTACTCTTCACTTGTTTCTTCTAGGCTTAAATTTCCACAATTTTTTGCCTTCTTTATACACATGCCTTTGTATATTATGTAGTCCCCCAAGTGTTTGAGAGTTGAAGTATGAAGCCTCAAGTACTTGTTTGTTTTTATCACTTAGTCCTTTTTCTAAAAAGGAATAACATATGGGACTCGGGAGTGCGATCATAGATGAAGACTGCTTAACCTATTTGTATTGCTATCAGAATAATTGTAACTCTGGGCTAGGAATTTTAGTTTATTCTATTTTTCTTACAGGTCGTGACTCAAAATTTAGTACGTTTTAGCGTTTTGCCTATCATCTAAAATTGTTAGTAAATTTTAACAATTCAAAAATAAAATTTAACATGGTGATACCTGACCGTGGGTATTCCCTTAGAAGTAATATCTCTTCAAATGAACAACATTCCAACGTGAAGATAATATCTTCCCGTCCATTGTTTCCAATTCATATGCTCCTTTTCCTGCAATATCACGAATTCTATAGGGTCCTTCCATGTTGGACTTAATTTCCCCGTGTTAGCAGCTTTTGTAGATTGAAGCTTTTTGAGCATGAAGTCCCCAACTTTGAAGAATCTGAGGCGTGCTTTCCTGTTGTAATATCGTTCTATGACTTGTTTTTGTGCATCCATTCTTATTAGTGCATCTTCTCTCCTGCCCTCGAGTAATCAAGGTTTACTCGCATCTCTTCATTATTTAATTGCTCCTTCGCCTGTGTGAATCGTGTACTTGGTTCTCCTATTTCAATTGGAATCAAATCCTCAGCTCTATAAACTAATGAAAATGGCGTTTCTCCTGTGCTCGTTTTTGTAGTTGTACGATAAGCCCATAAAACCCGGGTAACACCTCAGGCCAATTACCATTTGAATCCCGTAACTGCTTCTTCAAATTGTTAGTAATGACCTTACTTGTCGATTCTGCTTATCCATTACCTACGGGATGATAAGGTGTGGACATGATCCTTTTGATTTGCAAACTTTGAAAAAATACCGTGATTTAAGCTCCTATAAATTGAGGGCGATTATCACATACGATTTCCTTTGGTAATCCAAATCGGTATATGATTTCTACCAAATGAAGTCCTTAACTTCTGTCTCTCATACATGTTTAAATGCGTCTACCTCTACCCATTTAGTAAAATAATCAGTGAGTACGAGAAGAAACTTAACCTGTCCTTTAGCCTGTGGTAATGGACTCACGATATCCATTCCCTATTTCATTAATGGCCATGGTGCTATGACTGGATGCAACAGCTCTGCTAGTTTATGCGTGTTGTACCTTACCTTTGGCATTTGTCACACTTAGCCACGAAAATTTTTACTTATTCTTCCATTTTAGGCCAATAATAACCTGCCCTAATCAAGGTTCTTACCAGTGACCTTCCTCCGGTGTGATTTCCGCAATGTCCCTCGTGTATTTCTCTCATTACGTACTCTGTTTGAGAAGGCTTGAGGCATCGTGCTAAGGGATCACCAAACATTTTATGGTAAAGATTCCCTTGTTTTAAATAGTACCATCAGCCTTTTTTCGAAGAGCATGTGCCTTTATCTTATCACTAGGAACGGTACCATACTGCAAAAAAAACAACAATTTTGTTCCTCCAATTCCAAGTTAAATTATTAAAATTTACCTCATTTTTATCATATTTGAGAACTGAGTGAAATAAATGTATAACTGAAGCCTTTGCATCGTTTGCTACATCAGCTGTGGATGTGAGATTAGCTAAGGCATCTGCTTCAACGTTTTCATATCTTGATATTTGTATGACCTTCCAAGTTTGGAATTGCTTTATCAGTTCTCGTACCTTTTCCAAGTACCATTTCATCCTTGTTTCCCTGGCTGCGTAAGTTCCCAGCATTTGATTAAGCACAAGCTGCGAATCACTTTTGATTACGACTTGATTTATACCAAGTTCTCGTGCCAATTCTAAACCTGCAATCACAGCTTTATACTCCGCTTCATTGTTAGTTACGGAGTGACATTTAATAGCTTGTCTAATTATTTCACCCATAGGTGGTACCAAAACAATCCCTAAACCTGCACCTTTTGCGTTAGACGAACCGTAAGTGTATAAGATCCAAGTTCCTGGATTAGCTCCAATGAACACCTACAATTCATTTTCTTCTTACAATTGCATTTATTGGCTAAAACCAGCCACGAAATCAGCTAATACCTGAGAATTTATAGCAGCTCTAGGTTGGTAAGTGCTATCATATTCACTCAACTCAATAGCCTATTTAGCTAACCTTCTTGATAATTCATGCTTATGTAATATATGATGCAATGGTAAGCAGTTACTACAGTAATGGGATGACACTGAAAATATGGTCTTAACTTTCTAGATGCCATGATTAAATCTAGTGCTAGTTTTTCCAATTGTGGATACTGTATCTCTTCATCTAACAAAGATTTACTAACATAATAGATATGGGATTGTTTACCTTGGTCCACTCGGACTAAAATAGCACTTACCGCCACTTCTGAAATAGCAAGATAAATGATTAACCTTTCCCCTGCCTTGGTTTTGCAAGTAACAGTGGATTTGAAAAATATATTTTCAAATTCATAAGTGCTTGTTGGCATTCTTCATTCCACTCAAAATAATCTTACTTCTTAAGAGATGAGAAGAATTTGAAACACTTCTCTGATGATTTAGAAATGAATTTTCCCAAGGTTGAAATTCTTCCCGTTAGTCTTTAGAGTTCTTTTTTACTTGTCAGCACATCAAGGATTTCCTCTATTGCTTTAATTTTTGCCGGATTCACTTCAATTCTACGGTTAGAAACAAGAAAACCCAAAAACTTACATGATACAACTCCAAACACGCATTTTTCGGGGTTCAACTTCATGTTAAATTTCCGAAGAATTTGAAATGTATATGGGATACATGATCCCAAGAATGCTGAGTCTGTATGAGCATATCATCTGTATACATCTCCATGATTTTTTCCAAATGCTCCTGGAACATTTTGGTGACCAAACTTTTATAGGTTGCTCCAGCATTCTTGAGATCGAAGGGCATTACCTTGTAACAATAAGTTCCCCTGTATGTTATGAAAGAAGTTTTCTCCTCATCTTCAGGTTCCATTTTGATTTGATTATAACCTGAATATGCATCTAAAAAACATAATATTTCATGGCATGCAATAGCATCAATTAGTTAATCTATGTGTGGTAGAGGAAAAGAATCGTTTGGACATGTTTTATTAAGGTCTAATCTACACAGACTCGCCACTTAGCATTCTTTTTAGGTACCAAAATAGTATTAGATAACAGTTAGAATATTTTACCTCGCGGATAGACCCAAATTTTAATAATTTTTGTACCTCATCATGAATCACTTGATTCTTGAAAGCTCATTGCTTTCTCTTCCTTTGTTTGACCGATGTGTAAGATGTGTCTTTATTTAAATTGTGAGTCATTACTTTCGATGGTATACCCATCATATCAGCATGGGACCAAGCAAACTAGTCCACGTTATCTTTCAAGAATTTTATTATCATACCTCTCATATTTGGGTTCAGATTTTCTCCCACATAATCCTTCCGCTCAGGCCATTGTTCAAATAGTATTATGGCTTCCAACTCTTCAATTGTTATTTTAATGTTTTCATTTTCTTCTGGATCTTGAATTATGTCAGGCCTTGAGTCTATATCTGTCCGTCTCAATTTAGTTGAGGTTTGAGATGTGACATCCTCAACTACTTTCTGTGATTGCTATTTCTCTTCACTTATCGTGCTCGTATCGGCCACAAAATTATTATTCCTGGTTGCATGCTGATCTCCACGAATTTGGAAAATTCCCCAAGGTGATGGGAATTTAATAACTTGATGTAGGGTTGATGGAACAACATCCATTTCATGGATCCACGGTCTCCGCAGGATCATGTTGTAAGTCATCTCCATATCTACTACTTGAAATTTATTTTCTTTTACAACACCCTCTGTAAATGTTGTTAGTATTACCTCTCCTTTTGTTACTATACTGGAATTATCGAATCCATACAGGGTATGCGCCTTTGATATCATTTTATCTTCCACTTGCATTTCACGTAATACCCTTAGTAGGATAATATTCACAGAACTTCCTAGATCAATCAAAACTCGTTTCACGGTAGTATCATGTACAAGTAAAGATATTACCAATGCATCGTTATGTGGAGATAATACGACATCTGCATCATCAAAGGTAATACTTTCTTCCTCCAAGACTTCTCGTACGCGCTTCCCGTGGGTAATAGTGACCTTAGAGACTTTATTGGATGTTGTGTATGTCACACCGTTTATATTTTCTCCCACACTTATGACATTGACGATTCTTTTGGGAGATGGTGGTTTTGGTGGCACCTGCCTATTTTTCATGTAAGCTTCGTTTCTTTTTTCATTGAACAACTTAGTAAGATACCATTGTTTCAACAAATGGTCATTTCACTCTATAAAAATCTGCAATCAACGGTTTATGGCCATGGTCATTATGAAACTCGCACCAATGATCAGGGTTACGCCGGTTTAGATTTGACCTCATTTCTTTTGGCCATCGAACCTTATCTCTCATGCTTCTCAAAACAACTACTATTATGGAGGTGCTGACGTTGATATTGTAACCACTGAATCTCGCCTTTAAACTTCTATCATCATCTCGTGACTCATGATTGTTTCGCTCGTTCCTAAACCTTGATGAGGAACCTGATTCACTGTTTCTAGATTTGTGATTGTACCTTTGATTATCTTTCCTTGAACGTGAACCTTTTCCCGCATGTCCTATGTAAGGCTCGTATCTATTTTTATCGGACCACCTTTCATTTGCTATACGTCTCGAACCTACCTTTCCTCTTTTTGGAATCGTGGAATACTATCCTCTTCAATCCGCAGCTTCGTATTATACCTATTATAAACATCATTCCACGTTGTAGCATGGAATTCTTGTAGACTCTCTTTGAGTCTCCTCGTAGCCTCCGAGAATTTTTCGTTCAAATTACTTGTGAAAGATGCAGCTACCCTGTTGTCAGGTACATGCGGCAAAGTCATTCTTTCACGTTGAAATCTATCTATAATATCTTGAAATAGTTCTGAATCTCCTTGGTTAATTTTGAAGATATCCTCCATTCTTTTTTTCTACCTTTTGAGCTCCTGAATGTGTTTTGATGACGGAATCTCCAAGCTCAGCAAAAGAGTTTATAGAATTTTCGGGTAAGAGAGAATACCATGTTAGCCCCCGTTTGGTGAGTGTTTTACCAAATTTTTTGACTAATAATGATTCGATCTCCTATTGTCAAATTATTGCCTTTTACGACAGTTGTGAATGCTGTCACGTGGTCTCGTGGGTCTGTTGTTCCATCATACTTTGGGATATCAGCCATCTTAAACTTCTTTGGAATTGGAAGGGGAGCAGCACTTGGCTTCCAAGGTTGTTTTGAATATTTATCCATATCCACCCCTTTGATTACAGGTGAAACTCCAGGTATTTGCTATGTGCGATCATTTTGCTCATTGAGCTGTTTTTGCAGGGTTAGAATTAAATTTTGCAAATGAGAATTAGCTGAATTACCCGGTTCTCCCTCATGTGATTCATTGGGGGTTCCTCCGTTTCCTGAATTAACAAGCCCAGAACGAGGATTCTGCAATGTGTTGTTCTTGGGTGTAGGTGTGGGTGGTATAGCAGGTAAATGACTAACTAGAGCCTGAATAGCTTTATTGACATGCGCAATAATTGCTTTTTGTAAAGCCTCATCTACCCCTTCAAAATTCTTAGATTGACCTTGTCCATCTGTATAAGATCCCTCAGGAGTGCCTTCATGAGATTGCCGTGGTGAACCATGTGGAGAAGGAACCATGTTAATATTTTTTAGATCTCCCTGAACCTGTTGGTTTTGATTTACATGGTTTCCTTGAGTGTTATCATTGTTGTTTGCCATAGTTGACGGAAATAGATTATCATATTCCCGGTAATGGAACCAATTTGTTTAACCAAAAATTAGATTTTTAGTCAAAGCTAGAAGTTAGAAGAATACGGGTTATTGATAATCATAAAAGTATATAAAGAAAGAAATTTGAGAACAATATGATCAGAAAGCAAGTAACTCGGAGTGTATTCTAATAATATTTCGTGTCCCTATAATTGTTCGTTCTTCCCATTTTATATCTATTTTGGGAATATGGCCTTGCCTTGGCTATAATGAGGATATAATGAGAAGTTAATAGCTTTAAACGCTACATACGTTACACAACCATATACATTAAATACACATTCTCTAACGTCTTCAGTATTTAATTCTCATTAAATGATGTACTTGGACCCTCATACGCTGTCAGATTTATTCCTTTGATTCTCCACAATCTCTAATCTTTAAATGACTTGAATAGGTACGGGTGTTGAGTCACTTGAATAACTGCCCGTGCCTCTTCTATTACTTTTGCTCGTACATATTGTCGCCCACATCTTCTTAGTCAATTATAACTCTTTTACTATTTAACTAGTCCACGTTTCACAACACCTCATCTTTAATATATAAACTCGATTTTTCCCAATACACTTATTAAGTTCTATGCATTGATAGAATGGAGTATAAAATTATAGACTTGTAAGTTCTAAATAATGATAGTGAAAAATATTTATACAATGAGATTATTTCAAAAATAATTGCAGGTAACTCTATTATATCACATTAGTTAGTAACTTAAAATATATTATAAGCAATATGTTATAACATGTTAAATAACACTTATTGAGAGTATCACATGTCAGCTCAACTACAACTATATTTATATGTATAACTATATGATTAGTTAGTGGTAGTCAGTTAGTTGAGTGAGTTAAGGGTATCTTTGTAATTAGCTAATGTCATTCCTTTTACATACATGCATATATATATATATATATATATATATATATATATATATATATATATATATGAAACAATCTAGAAAATAAAGTCATTTCTTCTTTCCCCAATTTATCATCTTTCCAGAAGTTTCCACTGGTCCTTGTTTTCTCTCTCTCTCTTCTGTTCCTTGCAAGCTTAATTGTTGCATCAATGGCAGCTTCCACTTTCCCTCAATCTCTTAATTTTGACATAGTATTAGAGATAAGGCTCAGTATTAGATTAATTCCCGTTTAAAATGATCATATTTTCACCACTAATTTCTGTTTAATTTGAAGTTGCAAGTCATAATTGGGAAACCCTAATTTTCATCCACAACCTTTCAAATTTGTCATTGATTGGTATTATATCACAACGATAGATGGCAATACCTCTGATTTAACCAATTTACCAAATGTAAAGAAGGATACATTGGATTCGACCAATCTTTTTTACATGCGTCCTTTAGAGGGTGCTAGGTCGACATTGGTGCCGGTGGCAACTAACGGAACTGGATATATATCTTGGAGAAGAGGCATTCTCGGAGCCCCATTAGTGAAGAATAAGGTTGGCTTCATCACTGGAAAATGCAAGAAGCCAGACTCAGGTCATCCGATTTTTGATCAGTAGGAGAGATGCGACAACATGATGACATCGTGGATTCTCACTTTCAAAGGATTTAGTAGATAGCTTACAGTATACAGTCGAGGCAAAAGAATTGTGGTAGGAATTGGCGGATAGGCACGATCAGACGATGGAGCAAAATTATACCATCTTGAAAGGGAAATTAATGACCTAAGTCAGAAAACCCTAGACATTACAGGATATTACACAAAAAGGAAGAAGTTTTGGGAAAAATTAAACACATTAAACGTGCATGCACAAAGTAAGTGCCACTGTACTTGTGGAGCTAAGGCAAATATACACAAGGCTGAACAGGACAGGAGACTAAGTAGGTTTCTAATGGGGTTAAACGAGGTCTACATAGTTGTGAGAGGAAGCTTTCGATGATGAATCCACTGCCCAGCATTGCACAAGCCTTTCTATTCTAATTCAGGAGGAAAAACAAATGGAAGTTTGGCCAACCATCCATTTAATGATGGAATCTGCCTTAATGAATGTGAATAGTCCTACAAATCCACTTTTTAGAACAAACTATACTCAGCAGAGGAATACTATAGGAAACAGCTTATACAAGGGTAGTTACCCAATAGTTCATGCCTATTTGCGACTACTGCAAGAAACAAGGCCACACTAAAGATAAATGCTACAAGTTGTATAGATTCCCCCAGGACTTCAAATTCACTAAAAGAAAAAATGTGGCATCTGCTGCAAATGTGTATGGAGAAACTAAAGGGATAGTTCATGGAGGATGAAGTGAAGTTGATGTTGGAAATCAAAGCATACGGATTCAGAACCTAACCAAGGATCACTATAATCAACTACTACATCTATTGGAGAACTGTAATGGTGGAAATGCAATTGATGTCTCAAACAACATCACTAGTGGGGCAACAAACTTTGCAGGTATATTGGCTTGATGTACTCATAAAGAAATTATTGATAACCTTCCATGTAAATGCTTCAAATCATCTACTGAATATTGGATTTTAGACTCTGGAGCTTCTAATCACGTGTCCTATAACAAATCCCTGTTAACCAATATTAGAATTCTACCTTATCCTTTCTTACTAACCTTACGAGATGGATAAAAAGTTACAGTGACAGAAATTGGTGATGCAGTACTCAGTCATAAACTGACTTTACACAAAGTGTTATTTGTCCCTAGTTTTAAGTTCAATTTGATCAGAGTTCGTTGTTTAACATCATATCTTAAGTCAAATTTTCAATTATCTAATTCATCCTACATTTTACATGCCCCTTCAATGAAGAGGCCTCTAGAGATTGGTAGAACAAGGAATGGTCTGTAATTCCTCTTCTCAAATGCCATCTTCTTTGTTCAGCTATTGTCTCTACTTCTCTCATTTCAAATTCAAACAATTTATGTTCTGCTTCTAATAGCAATTCAATAGTGCACAATCACACATAACATCCACTGTAAAATAATACCACTTGGAAATTTGTCCTGCTGATTACCTTTTCTCATCATCTGTTAATGTTCCACCTTCAAGCAATAAGAAAGGTTCTTGTACATCTTCTTGTTCTACTAATGTGTGTGCATCATTTTCTAATTCTTCATCATATGAAAATAGTGTTAATTATTTTTTGCACAATAGATTGGGCCATGTATCCTTTGTGAAAATGAGGGGAATATCCTCCATACCTATAAATATTGAACCCAAACAACCATTCTTATGTTCAATTTTCCCTATGGACGGACAAACAAGGTTACCATTGTCGACGCCCTCTTTTTCCATCAAGAACCGGGAGTCCAAAAATCGGGTATACAACATAATGGGAGGACAACTCTTTTATTCCCTTGCGAGAATTGGGTTTTTGAAATTTGGAGAGTTTCCACCAAATGATTTTAGTGCATTAGGATACTTTTAAAGGAAAGAATTGAGAAGAAGAACCAGAGTTGGGTAAGGTCTTGAGATTATTTCGAGGGGAAGGTGCTAGGCACCCCTCAAGATCCACTAGTATGGTTCCTGGCTATACTATAATTGTGACTTTAGAAGGTAGAGGAAACAGATAAGGTTTACACACAATAACTACATACAAGTTCACAATTTTTAGAAGAAAATGAGAGATTGTAGAATATTAGTTTTAAACAAAGAAAAACTTAAAAGAAACATAACAAATAAAGGGAAGAGGAGGTCCTAGGTTTATACATAATATGGATCACATCAATGCAATATCTAGCAATCACTTCTCAGAAGAGGGGTCACACCTGATATTAGCTCACCGGTTCTCATATCCATATTCTACCCTTCCCACCCCGTTAAGGTATTAAAGAGCGATTAATCTCATTTACTTATTTCATGCTAGTACCCGTCCCATTCCTATTAGACCAGGGGTATTAGGACTTCTAATCCTAAAGGGGAAGAAAAGGATGGGGGCGTTTATGGAGTTTAAAGGATAAAATTCTAATTAGGCATTCAAAACAAGTATCAAATAAAGGGAAGAACAGACAAGTATGATAACGCTCGTATTAACCCCTGGATTCAGATAACCATGTAGTTTAGCAGGCCTTGGAAAATACTGATTTGGTCTTAGATTAACATTAAGCAGTGAGCGGACTGGTTCAACACATATATTTAGGCGGAAAGTCTGCATTAGGCCACTCAAATACAGTTGTTAGGGATTAGAGCATTAGATTAGCGCAGACTGATTTAAGATATACTGATTTTAAAAGATAACTACGCAGAAGGTTTTGAAAGAAAATGTATGTTGCAGACTTAGGAAAACATTTAGAAATGAATTTCAAAAAAAAACGGACTGCCCAATTACAATTTAAACACACACAGAGTGGGTTTAAAGATTTCGGAAGAGACAGAGTTATTTAATTGAAATGAGTGAGTAAAAGAAATGATTTCAAACGACAAGTTCAGAATTTTGAATTGGGAAACAAGTTTAGGCAAAGTATTAGGAAAAACGGTTTCAGAAGAGATGTGCAAGTTAAAGAAATAGATTTGAGGAAAAGTATACACTGATGAAGTTTCGAAAATGTATACTGATTCAAGAAGATAAGAAATAGTTAACCAATTGCTATTGCTTTTAAAACAAACGAAGTGAGTCTGATTTTAACAGAAGCTCCTATAGGCATGATCTACAAATTATTGATTACATAATCTGTTGATAAACTTGTGGACGGATCCGAAAGGTTTTCCTAATGTTATAAAGAACGCAGATTCCTATACGCATGATATCTATATGACAGATTGCAGAAAGTTAAGCGTTAAGTCCTATAGACACACTTTCTATGTGATTAAATAACAATAAATGCTCCTATAGGCAGGATTTCTAGGTGATTAAACAATAAAGTCCTAAGATAATGATTTCTACCCTTTTTAATACAAGAAAGTAAAGACTTCTCCCATACCCTTTCACAATATTCCCCGAGTTAATACAAGTTATTACAAACCAGAAAAATATAGAAAAGTACATTTGAGACCAACAGTTGCATCCAAGGTACCTAAATCAGACTTAACATCTAATAACATGCGATTGAACCATTTCCGGGATCCAAATTTTCAAGCCTTCTCTTTATCGAAGGCGTTTCAAAAATCCAAGGAATCTCAGGGATTCCCGGCATTGCTTACACACGAGATACCATTAGAATTAGCAACAGTGCAGTGTGGAAGAGCCAAATTTCAAGCATACAAGTTTAGAGAGAGCTCAAGGGTCCGAAAGCATGGCTTGCAAGAGAGTGGAAGAACTTAATAGCTAAAAGTAAGTGCAAGTGAAAGGGGAATTGGGGAGCCATGACAGGTGGCGGTCATACCTAGCCACAAAAGAGGCTGGCGCACCCCTGACCAACTGCTTGATCAAACAAATTAGGATCAGACCTTTGGAGGTCAGACCAGGGTTTGGACAGTGATTACAATATTGCCAGACCCAAGTCTAAGGCTCAAAAACACATAAAGGGTAAAGAGAATGGTGACTGATTGAATTTGGGATTCAAAGAATCCAGACAAAGAGACATGGACAACAATATTAGAGTGTTGTCATGCCTTTTAACTTACACATAAAGGGGGTAGGGGTAAAAGGATTGACATAAGCATTGCAGAAAAGCAGCAAACAGGAAGTTCAAAGTAGAACTAAAATAAAAACACATAGGAGGAGAGTAGAATTTCAAATAGGATAGACATACCAGTTGCAAAGTAACAGAAAAAGAGAAATAGAGCACTTGCATCCACAACACAAAGAAAATCAACTCAAGATTTCAGCAGAACTCGAATGTTTTGAGAAAACTTAAAGTATTTGAGAAAGAAAAAAGAAGTAGTGCACAGAACTAGTCTGTGTGTTTGTGAGACAGAGAGAGTAGTTGTTCTCGACTGATTGTCTTATTTTTGAAAAAGGGAGGGCTATACTTTTCTGGAAACAAGTGAAGTAGGAAAAGAGTACACAATTATAGAAATTCAATCAATTAGCATCAATCAGGACAACTGGACTCCTTTAATTAAGGGGTCTAGTTCAAACGACTATTTATGCAGAATAAGGAAGAACAAATCAGTTTACTTAGGCTGATTAGGATAACGAACCCATATAGTGCATAAATAAGGTCATATACAGAATTGGTATTTAAGGAAAGGGGGTACAGTAGTGTGAAAAATAAACCATAAGCTTGAAATTCATTCAAAGGATCTGCTTAATCACAAAACCTAAAGTAATTAAGGAAATAAATAATTCAAATGTTGGTAAAAAATCACAGAGGATGCAAGATTAATTATTTAAGGAAATTATCACAAGGGTAAAAGGGATTCAATCAAAGAAATCAGTGACAAATCACTCAGCCTGATTGAAGTGATTTCAAATAATAAATCTTCAATAGAGGAGTTTATATATAAGCATGCAGCTCAGAACAAAGAGGAGCCTTACATTGAGAAATCTCATAGTCAAAGGCAAGTAATACTTCGAGTTTGATTACAGTTCGTCGTGCCTGTAATCCTAGGGTTTCAGAGTGAAACCATAATTCCCTTTACTCGAAGGAAAAAACCCTAAATTTTAGGGTTTCTCATGGAATCAGAGATGATAAGCCATTCGAAGCCACAGAGATAGACATATACACAAACAAGAATACAGAAATTACAAGTTCAAAAGAACTCATAACAAAAATTAAAGCATGGGTTTGAACACATATAGCAAAGAATGAGAATCAAAAATAGACTAGCATATGAACAAAGAACACAAAGAATCCCTGTAGCAATCGGTAAGAAAATAAGAAAACAAACTTAAGACATAAACAAGCAAGCATAAACACACGTAGAAGAGAAAAAGAATCAGAAAACCTTTAAAGAAAATATTCTCAAAACCTTAAATCGGATTCAAACAGCTTTGAAGAAAAAGGAAATTGGGGAAAAGCTCTAGGACGTCACAAACAACATAGATCTAGCACGGCTCTTAAAGAATTAAACAAAAAGGAACCTCGAATAGGCTGGGGTTTCTGAGAACCCTAAAGGTCAAGAGGGGCTTGGAAGTCACGAGAGCGGATCTGAGTTGATAAGATCGAATCCAGGCTCAAGAGGGTAAAGCACACCAGAGCAAGGCCGGAAACGGCCAAAGAATCTCGAATCGACCAATGTTAGGATGAAAACACTCGAGTCTATCCTCGAATCTCTAGTGAGCAGGCGTGTGTGATCAGTTTATGGTGGGTAGAGGTCGTCCATGGCTAGATTAGCCATGGATTCTGGTTATTTGAGGTTAAAAATGGAGTAGGCGGCTATTAGGGTTTTCGGGGATTGAGAGCGTTCGATAAAAGTGAAAGAAACCAAAGGCAGTGAGTTTTAGAGAATGGGGATAGGGCTGGGGTCGTTTAGAATTAAAATGGTAAGGTGGAGCCTGGGCCATTGATCAAAATGATGAGCGTCTCAAATCAAAGGGGACAAAGGCCGGTTCGGGCGATTGGGTATTAGGTCGGGTTAATTAGGAATTTTGGGGACTGAAATTGGGGTGCTATTTTGGCTATAATTGAAACAGAATTGGGGCTTGCATTTAAATAGCCATTTCTCCCTTGTTTAATTTATAAAATAAAATAGAAAAATTTCTGGAAATAAATCAAACATCCTAATATGATTAATAATACATAATTTCAAATTAAAAATACTGGAGTCAATTTTATGAATATAATTATAATTTAATGTTAAAATAGTCTTGCAATTATGTGCAATTTAGTTTTAAAAATGCTAAAAAAAATTGTAAAAACATGCGAAAATCATGTTAGCCATATTTTGGTGTAAATATGAGAATGAAAATAAGTTAACCACCAAAAAAGATAATTTTGGGAATAATTGGTCAATTTTATGGTATAAAAATATGCAATAAATTTTTTAAAATATATTAAAATGCTAAAACCCTTTGGTGTGCTTATATATGAACATATACACTATTTTGAAAGTACTACATAGGGGAAAATTAGGTATCAACAGCTGCCCCTCTTTACCCGAGGAGGACGAAAGAGTTGTCAGATAAAGACAAGATGGTCAATTTTGACCGGATCGGCGGTTGAAAAGAAATTTGATCGAGCTCTGGTTTCTGAGCTGCCTACATATCCCTGGTTTTACAGGAATCAGGCCGTATGTAGTTCAGGAACCATTGACGGAATGTGCCGATGGAGATTCGAAAAGAACGGACGCGATGCTAAGATTTGAAAAGGTGTTTGGAGTCGGATAGGCTTGCAAAAACTGGAGCAGGATTGCTCCTGCTGAGACGGACATTGGCTATCCGGTGTACCTAAAAGTTATCAATGTGGCGTATATTGTGCGTAATTTAAACATGATGCAAGTTTCCGCTGCTCTAGGAACGCTGTCTTTGAACGGTTAGGATGACGTCCTATGACTATGATGTCCTGGGCCATGAAGAGCATAAATAAAGATTTGCAGGCCATGGAATGGTTTATCGGGCTATGTATATGGTTCCTCCAAACTATGACGCCTTTGAATTCTCCATCCATTTCTGCAAGAATAAGGGCTCCTCCAGTTACAACCGATGAACCATGTATGGACCCTGCCAATTGGGAGAGAATTTCCCCTTGGCTTCATCTTGATGTGGAAATATTTTCATCAACACTAGCTGCCATAGTGTAAACTTCCTTGGCTTAACTCTTTTGTTAAAGGCTCTACACATTCTGTTTGATATATTTGACCATGGCAAACTGCATTCATCCTTTTTCCGTCTATAAGGGCTGACTGCTCATAGCGACTTTTTACCCATTCTGCATCGTCCAACTCTGCTTCTTGTATGATCCTTAAAGAGGGAATTTCTACCTCGGCGGGAATGATCGCCTCTGTACCATAAACCATCATGTATGGAGTTACCCCGGTTGATGTGTGGACTGTGGTGCGATATCCTAATAAAGCGAATGATAATTTCTCGTGCCATTGCTTATGTCTTTAAATCATCTTTCTTAGTATCTTCTTGATATTCTTGTTGGCTGCTTCCACAGCTCCATTCATCTGAGGCCTGTAGGCTGTAGAGTTCTTGTGTTTGATCTTGGATTTTTCACACATTGCTTTTATCAAGTCGCTATTGAGATTGGAACCATTATCAATGATGATTGATTTCGGAATTTCGAATCGACAAATGATACGGTCGCGAACGAAATCTGCCATAACTTTCTTAGTCATTGCTTTGTATGATGCTGCTTTGATCCATTTGGTAAAGTAATCAATCGCCACTAAGATGAATGTATGTCTGTTTGTTGCATTGTCTCGTTGCAAGTCATAGTCGTTGGTTCATAATCAAGATAGGTAATAGTAATGCTGTGTGAACAAATAAATTATAGAGAAAATAATAAGAGCGAGATATATTATAAATCAAAAATGCTTTGATTAAATTCATAATTATTATGAATATCGGAGATCTTTTCAAAAGTAAAGACAATGCGGAATGAAAAATCAACTAGTAAAAGTAAAGATGCAATGCTTGGCGTTTTGTTTAGCCTTGCTACCCCAAAGATTTTTGGGCCTTGGTGGTTCTGATCGACTAATTAGTGATGTGTTCCCCTCGATTCACAGCTTGTGTGGAAGGGCCTTCCTCCCCTCCCTCCTCGAAGATAACACAATAGTCCATATCATCCTCCAGACACAAGTTCTTCATTGCTGCTAATGCATCATCTTCCTCTGATCCATATATGATGCTAGCTGACTAGAAAGTCTTCTCTAGACGAGGTATAGGGTTCTCCCATGGATAATATGGGCCGCGCCACGGTGGCTACCAATCATCAAACTCCTTCCATGTATATTCCTACCCCGTTCCAAAAGTAGTATCGTATTTCTTCAGTTTGATAGGCTTGGTGATACCCTGAAGATTCCTCCCAAGTCCCTTTCTGGGCTCATACCCGCACCAGTTCAGGATGCTCTCGATCTTGTTATCCTACCATTTATCTTTGTCAACAGAGTTGACCTGCTCGATGTGGTGGTATGTTTCTTCGCCTATTGTCCTTCTTCCTCAAATCATTGGGATGGTCTGGCGACTGTAAATGGGGTTTCTACCGTCTCCATGATTGATCACCTCTTGGGGATTCCATTCGAACTTTACTACCTGATGTAGGGTTGATGCTACAGCTCCAACGGCATGGATCCAGGGTCGTCCTAACACCAAGTTGTATGATGCTAGGACGTCTATCACTTGAAAATCAACATCGAACCAGGTTGGCCCCATTTCCAAGCACAGGCTGATTTCCCCAATGGTGGATCTTTGTGACCCATCGAAGGCTTTAATATTGATAGCCCTATCTTTGAGCTCATGCAAACCTTTCCCCAATGTCGTTAGAGTTATCAGCGGACATATGTTAAAGCTGGATCCTCCATCTACCAGGATTCTGGTGATGAAGTAATCTTCGCATTGCACGGTGATGTGTAATGCTTTGTTGTGACTTAGTCCTTTCGGTGGTAGCTCATCTTTGTGGAAAGTAATATTGCGACTGTCCAACACTTGTCCAACCATATTTTCCATTTCGCCTCCAGTTATGTTGTTGGTAACATAAGCTTCACTTAATATTTTCATTAGAGCATTCATGCGTGTCTCAAAGCTTTGCAGAAGAGCCAGGATGGAAATCTGTACTGGTGTTTGTTCAACTGCTCAACGACCAAATTTTCTTGAGCGGCATAAAAATATTAAGCTCATCGCCATCAGACGGCTGGATCTGCACAATAATATGGTTGAGGGTGACTGTCGGCTTCTTCAGTTCATCCCCTTCGGCAATCAATCCAATTGGCCCTTTGGAGTCCCAATCATCCTCAATCTCGATCATGTAAATTCCTCCACCCTTGGGGTCAGGCAAAAGATTGTTGCGGACATTGGGAGTGAGTTCTTTTGCTATGATAACCCTATTATCAATCAAAGCCTAAATCTCGTATTTCAACGAGCGACACTCGTCGATGATATGGCCTTTCATTCCAAAATGGTATGCGCATGTTTTATTTGAATTGATCCATTGGGAGGGATTTTTTGGAGTTATGGCTATGATAGGGGCTATATAACCGGCTACTTTGAGTCTTTCATATAGCTGGTCGATTGGTTCGGTGATGGCTGTGTATTGTCTGGGAGGCCGGCAGTCGAAATTTGGTCTAGGTAAAGGAAAGTTTTGAGGAGTGGGTGGTGATTATAAGTGAGAAGGTTGGGCATTATAAGCCTTGTACATTGGTGTGGGTTGAGAATACCTTGGTGAAGTGGGTTGATTTGTGGGAGGCTGAGATGATTGGTAGGCGGGTGGTGGAATTTGACATATGGGTGAGGGTGCTTCGTAATTTAGGGAAGGCTGATATGTGAGTTCAGTTAGAGTGTATGTTTGGTATTGCACTGGGAATTTTGTTCTCTGCACAGCCATTATGGAGTTCACATCCTTCTTCTTTGACATGCCACCAGACTGTAAAGCCTTGTTGGTGGCCTGTAATGCTTCAAGATTAGTGACCATACCATTTTTTATTCTTCAATTCTTTCTCCCAACTTGATGATATCGGAGAATCTCTGACCTTTTATCATCATCAACCTTTCATAATATTGTGGATCATGAGCCCGGACAAAGAACCTGTTCATCTGCTCTTCTTCTAAGGCTGGCCTGACCTTACCAGTTTCTGACCTCCAATGAGTAGCATACTCGTGAAATGTTTCTGTGGTTTTCTTCTTTAGATTTTGGATATAAAACACATTTGGTGTGTTCTCTGTGTTAAACCTGAACCGATCTATAAGGTCGGATTCCATACCTACCCAGCTTGTCTATTTCTTTGCGTCCTGGCTGATATACCAAGATAATGTGTCTCCCTTCAGACTCCTCATGAATAGCTTCATGCGGATTTTCTCATCTTTTCCAACTCCGACCTACTTATCACAATATGTCCTTAGATGGACCCTGGGGTCACCTGTACCATCGAACATCTCGAACTTGGGAGGTTTGTACCCCTCCGGGAGTTCAAGATTTGGCTGAATGCAAAGATATTCATAATTCAACCCCTTGATACCTTTGATACCTTCGACTCCCTGGACCCGACTAGTTAACTTCTGAAGTCCGCGGCACAAGTTCCTGATGAGAGAGTCTTTATCGTCTGATTTAGAAGCACTTGAGAATGGTTGACTATAGTGGGGTATAGTGTCCACAAAGATGGGAGTGTTGTGGAGGTGGTCGTTTATTGTTCTTGGTGGTTTGGGACTTTGTAATGGATCGTTGTTGCATATGTAGTAGGTTTGAGTCAGAGTGGGTTGCATTTGTGGTTGTGGGGTGTTCTGTGGAGGTACGGGGTTTTGGGTGTTGGCTTCAGGAGCAGCAAGAAAGAATGATAAGCTTGCCAAGTTCCAAGCTTGGTCCGATTCCTCCTGGAATTTCAGAAGTTTCTGGTCAATCTGAGCATTAGTTCCTTTAGCAATTTGGGTGCCCTGAGAAGTTTATCCCTTTCAATCTCTTTTCTAGCACTTGCGTCTCCCATTCTACCTTAATTGTTGTTTCTGATAGGACTTGGAAGAGGAGGAGATGGAGGGCCCTTGGATCTTCTAGAGTATGTTGATGGTGCCAGAATACACGAACTAACCTTTGGGGAGGGGAATAAAAATAAAAGAAAAATAAAAGGTAAAAAGTTAGTGCGTATTCCAAGAATGAGAATTTTACAATATTTAAACACATTGTGCAAGAATATAAGTCTTGTCCTAATTTGGGTGACTCGTTGTGCCCGAGGTTAGCCTAGTGACAAATTAACTTTGGAAAACTTGATAAATGCCTCATTTTATTGATAAAATAGGAAGAGTTAAAAAAACAACGGAAATAAAGATGTCACTAATGGCTAGTGGCCTTATTATATTATGAAAGCAGGAAATAGAAGATCCTAACTACTTGGTACCAGAAGGACCTTTCCTAAATTCGGTATTCTTGCCTCCCTTGTACAGCTGCATCAACTCACGCAGCCCTAGCAGCAGATAGGCTCGGGCCAGATGTCCACATGCATTTCCTCGGCATTTTTAGTGTTCAATCCTTTTCAAGAGCTTTCCTTCCAGGTCTACTGGACATCGTTCCAAATACCCTAACTGCTTGTTGGCATTGACATCCATATCCTTTCATTCATCGATCAGCTTTAGGTGAGCTTCTTGTATCTCCCGATGCTCATTTTCGCATTCTCGAATTCTTTTGCGCAATTGATTGTACTTAACTTGCGCTTCAGCCTTTTCGTCGATAAACCTATGACATCAGATGAACCCAGGATGACCCAAACTAGTGCAATTGTCTTCCAGCCAACCTGAGTAGTGCGGTACACACCCGGCATGATACCTGGCTGCCTCAATTGATTCTCTCCCCAAGATGAGTTTGCAATGCCACATCTGCTGAGCATGAGACCTGTGAGGGCTATTATCATCCTTAAAGTCAGCCCTAAAGTGACTCATTTTGTCTACCCTTGGTATGATTTGTTTTCTTCCTGCTTGCCTCATGGCTCAGAGAGGGACAAAAGGATAAGTTCCCCTCAGACCAATGAGTATAAGGAATGGTGCATCCCGAGAACGAACGATGAACTCCCCTGTTGGGAACCACTCGTACATCCACTGTACTTGATCTTCCTTCAGATTCTCAAAATAACTCTACCCATCCTCTAGCGTCTTCTAGTTGGGTGAACATGTTAGGCATGAAGTTCATTCGCTTTAGATGGTGAAAAGCGATATGATCATCCTAGTCTCTGCGCATCCTGCCGGTAATCACCTTACTGAAGGTGTTCTATAAGCCAGAGTTGAAGAAAAAGATTACAACCTGCGGAATGTTTGGCCCTTTGTTGATACTTTTCCAGGGCTTGATATGTCTCAGCGACAATCATGGGCACTATGCTGAAAGACTGCCCGTCAATCCCTTCTATCAAGGTCTTGGTTACCATGGCTAGTCTGGTGTGGATCCTGGCTTTATTCATAGGAATGATTATCATCCCCAGAAAATAAAATGAAGATGAAAACTCTTCTGTGGATATGCCCTAAAGAGGTAAGCATAGATTTTTCGGTGTAGGTGCGGTATGACTCGATATGTCCATACCTCTCATACAAGTAGTCAAATGGTATGTAGCAGCCTTTCAGACAAGTCAGATCTGGATTTTTCTTGAGTTCCAACATCTTAAGAAAGACTCTAATTTTGTGATTCTCCAGCATAAGCAGACCCGATGTCTCCCAAGGAATACCAGCTAGACCCCTTATTTCTTCCAATAAAGAGGTCATTTCCAAATACTCGAAGCGAAACACTGAGCGATCACTATCCCAGAACAAAGTTGCAGCCTCTACGATTTTGTTGTCAGGCTGGATTTCCAAAAAATGAAGGAAAATTCCCTAAGTATTTGCAGATAAGGGTCTGATCGCTAGCATGAAGGTCCTCCCACCAGCTTAGCAACCTTGGGTGAATGTTGGTTACCATACCGAATCTGGGAATTTCGTGCCTCATTTTTTATAAAATAACGGGTTAGGCTCAGACTTGACTATTTAAATCAACAATTATCCTAATAGGAATTTAGTTCTCCAAATAAATTCACAGAACATGGAGGTGTCCATTTGGGTTTTAGGGAAACCCGATGGACTTTATACTAGGTTATCTTAATGGGTCATTATTCGGACAACATAACTAACTCGACTAGGTTTGACCATGATGCATGTACAATTTAACATAATAAGGTTTCGATTTTGAAAAGCTAGACCCTTGAGTGGACAACTCAAGAGGGAAAGGTGTGGAACTATCAACTACACCGTTGATCGACTGGTTTTACCGCAAATATGCCTTTGCCAAATTTAGGGGGTGATAATATCGGAATAGCGCAACTACACATTATAAGCACTGCTATAGGATTTGTTTTGGCACGAGTGGAGTATGATGTTGAAGATGCAATTTACAAGAATGAACAAGTTGACTTGTATTTTCACGTACATAAGATAAATTATTACAATAAACGCTCGAATTACAACGGTATTGAAATAAAAAGGCAGTAAAGGGAAGCAGTTAAAGGAAAGAAAAGACATGAAGAGCCAAGTTAGTTTCACGATAAAGTAATAAAAGGAAAGAATAAAGGCAATTAATAAAGTCACAAATAGCATGTAATGGTTAAAGCCTAAATAATCCCCAGAAGAGTCGCCATGCTGTCGACACCCACTTTTTCCATCGCAGACCGGGAGTCCGAAAATCGGGTATGCGATATAATGGGAGGACAACTCTTTTATTCCCTTGCGAAAATTGGATTTTTGGAATTTGGAGAGTCGCCACCTAATGATTATATTGTATTAGGACACTTTTAAAGGAAAGAATTGAGAAGAAGAACCAGAGTTGGGTAAATACTTGAGATTATCTCGAGTGGAAGGTTTTAGGCACCCCTCTAAATCCACTAGTGTGGTTCCTGACCATACTATAATTGTGACTTTAGAAGGTAGAGGAAATGAGAGATTTTAGAAGATTAGTTTAAAAGAAAAACTTGAAAGAAACATAACAATTAAAAGGAAGAGGAGGTCCTAGGTTTATACATAATATGGATCACATCAATTCAATATCCAGCAATCACTCCACAGAAGAGGTGTCGCACGTGATATTAGCGCACCGGTCATCATATCCATATTCTACCCTTCCCACCCTGTTAAGGAATTAAAGTGCGATTGGTCTCATTTACTTATTGCATGCTAGTAACCTTCCCAATCCTATCAGTTTCGGGGAATTAGGAGTTCTAATCCTAAAGGGAAAGAAAGGGATGGCGGCCTTTATGGATTTTAAGGATAAAATTCTAGCTCGACATTCAAAACAAGTATCAAATAAAGGGAAGAACAGACAAGTAAGATAAGGCTCAAATAAACGCCTGGATTCAGATAACCATGTAGTTTAGCATGCGTTGGAAAATACTGATTTGGTCTTCGATTAAAATTAAGCAGTGAGCGGACTGGTTCAACACATATATTTAAACAGAAAGTCTGCATTACCCCACTTAGATAAAGTTGTTAGGGATTAGAGTATTAGATTAGTGTAGATTGATTTAAGATGTACTGATTTCAAAAGATAACTATGCAGAAGAGTTTTGAAAGAAAAGGTATGCTGCAGACTTAGGAAAAACTTTAGAAATGAATTTTAAAAGAAAAACAGACTGCCCAGTTAAATTAAACACACACAGAGTGGTTATAAAAATTTCAGAAGAGACAAAGTTATTTAAAAGGAAATGAGTGAGTTACATAAACAATTTAAAACGACAAGTTCAGAATTTTGAATTGGGAAACAAGTTTAGACAGAGTATTAGGAAAATCAGTTTCAGAAGAGATGTGCAAGTTAAAGAAATAGATTATAGGAAAAGTATCAACTGATGAAGTTTCAAAAACGTATACTGATTCAGGCGCATAAGAACTAGTAACCAATTGTTATTGCTTTTAAAACAAACGAAGTGAGTCTGATATTAACAGAAGCTCCTATAGGCATGATATCTATAGATTATTGATTACAGAATCTGTTGATAAACTTGTGGACGGATCATGAAATTTTACCTTATATTATAAAGAACGTTGATTCCTATAGGCATGATATCTATATGATTGATTGCAGAAAGTTAAGTGTTAAGTCCTATAAACATGCTTTCTATGTGATTAAATAACAGTAAATGCTCATATAGGCAGGATTTCTAGATGATTAAACAATAAAGTCCAAATGTCATGATTTCTACCCTTTTTAATGCAAGAAAGTAAAGACTCATCCCACACACATTCACTATATTCCCCGAGTTTATACAAGTTATTACAAACCAGAAAATTATAGATAAGTACATTGGAAACCAAGAGTTACATCCAAGGTACCTAAATCAGACTTAACATCTAATAACGTGCGATTGAACCATTTCCGGGGTCCAAATTTTCAAAGCCTTCTCTTTATCCAAGGTGTTTCAAAGATTCAAGGAATCTCAGGGATTCCCGACATTGCTTACACCTGAGATACCATTAGAATTAGAAATAGTGCACTGTGTAAGAGCTAGCTTTCAAGCATACAAGTTCAGATGAAGCTCATGGGTCCCAAAGCATGGCTTGCAAGAGAGGGGCAGAACTTAATAGCTAAGAGTAAGTGCAAGTGAAAGGGGAATTGGGGAGCCATGACAGGTGGTGGTCATACCTAGCCTCAAAAAAGAATGCCACACCCCTGACTACCTGCTTGATTAAAAATATTAGGAGCAGATCTTCAGATGTCAGATCAGGGTTTGGACAGTGATTACAACATTGCCAAACCCAAGTCTATGGCTCAAAAACACAAAAAGGCTAAAGGGAATGGGGTTGATTGAATCTGGATTCAAAGAATCTAGCCCGGAGAATTTAGAGTGTTGTCATACCTTGAACCATAACTCACACATAAAGGGAGTAGGGGGTAAAGGGATTCACATAAGTATTGCAGAAAAGCAACAAACAGGAAGTTCAAAATAGAACTGAAATATAAAACACATAGGAGGAGAGTAGTAATTAAAATAGGATAGACATACAAGTTGCAAAATAACACAAAATGAGAAATAGAGCACTTGCAGCCACATCATAGAGAAAGTCAACTCAAGATTTCAGCAGAACACTCGATGGTTTTGAGAAAACTTAAAGTATTTGAGAAAGAAAAGATAAGTAGTACACAGAACTAGTCTGTGTTAGTGAGACAGAGAGAGTAGTTATTCTCGCCTGATTGCCTTATTTTTGAAAAAGGGAGGGCTAAGCCCTTTATAATTTTCGGGAAACAAGTGAAATAGGCAAAGAGTGAACAGTTATAGAAATTCAATCAATTAGCATCAATTATGACAACTAGACTTCATTAATTAAGGGGTCTAGTTCAAATGAATAGTCATGCAAGAATAAGGAAGAAAGAATCAGTTTGCTTGGGCTGATTAGGGTAAAGTACCCATCTAGTGCATAAATAAGGTCATATACATAATTGGTATTTAAGGAAATGGGGTAAAATAGTGTGAAAAAAAAGTATAAGTTTGAAAATCAGTCAAAGTATCTGCATAATCACAAAACCTAAAGCAATTAAGGAAATAAATAATTCAAACACTGGTACAAAATCACAGAGTGTACAAGATTAATTGTTTAAGGAAAACATCACAAGGGTAAAAGAGATTCAATCAAAGAAATTAGTGACAAATCACTCAGCTTGTAAAGGGATTCCAAATAATAAATCTTTGAAATGGAAGTTTATATCTAAGCATGCAGTTCAGAACAAAGAGGAGCCTTACAATAAGAAATCTCATAGCCAAAGGCAATAGGACTACGAGTTTGATTACAGGTTCGTCGTTCCTGTAAACCCAGGGTTTCAGAGTGAAACCTAATGCCGTTTACTCGAAGGAAAGTTTCTCATAGTATCAGAGATGAGAAGTCATTCAAAACCACATAGATAGGCAGACATACACAAGCAAGAATATAGAAATTACGAGTTCAAATGAACTCAAAACCAAAATTAAAGCATGAGTATGAACACATATAGCAAAGATTGAGAATCAATCCTAGACTAGGATGTGAACAAAGAACAGAGAGAATCTCTGTAGCAATCAGGTAAGAAAATGAGAGAACAAACTTAAGACATAAACAAGCAAGCATAAACACACGTAGGAGATCAAAAGAATCAGAAAACCTTTAAAGAAAAGCTTGCAAAAACCCTAAATCGAATTCGAACAATTTTTAAAAAAAAGGAAAATTGGGGAAATGCTCTAGAACGTCACAAACAACATAGATCTAGCACAGATCTGAAAGAAAAACAAAAAGGAACCTCGAATAGGCTAGGGTTTTTGAGAACCCTAATGTGACGACCCAACCCAATCTCTCATGTGCTTCTATTCTATTTTCCCTGTTTATTACTTCTTCATGATTTATTATATGTGTTTGGTGAATTTGAAGTGATTCAGATAGATTTTGGTAAGAAATGAGACAATTAGTCTTTTTAAGGGAAGGCTAGTTTGGAAAAATCAACCAGAAGTTGACTTGTGAGTTAAAGGGCTCAAAATAGATTTCTGACGATTTGGTTAGCTTCGAGGGGGGTGATTTGAGTCTTAGGAGCACAATCGGAAGTAATTTTGGAGGCTCAGTATAGAATTAAGCTTGAATTTGCTAAGTTAGCATTTTGGCAGTATCCCATTGATAGGTGTGTGCAAAAGATCAGTTTAATCGGAGGTGCTTAGGTTGGGTTTTTTATCGGATGTGAGTTTTGGAAATTTTGATTTCACTAGGCTTCGATTTGATGAAAATTGATGATTTTGATGTTAACGATAGTGTTTCGATGATTCGAGCAAGTTTGAATGAGGTAAAATATCATGTTTGTGCTTTTGGTTGAGGTCCCGAGGGCCTCAGGTTAAGTTTGGGTGGTTAAAAGGAGATTTTGGGGTTTATTACATGTCTGAAGTTTGCTGGTTCTGTCATTTCCACATCTGCGGAAAAGGGGCCACATAGGCAGTTCCGCAGATGCGGCTAGCTAGTCGCAAAAGTGGAAATTGGCGGAGCTGGGTATTTCCGCAGAGCGGAGGGGTTTCCACAAAAGCGGACGTCGCAGATGCGATTTTGGACCGCATCAACGGTCTGGGAATTTTTGGGAGAAACCGCATAAGCGGAAATTGGGGTGCAGAAGCGAAAAGGCCTGGGCAGATATTAAGTGAAGTCTTCTTCGCAAATTTTTGAAAGAACAAACTTTTTAGACTTCAAACCAAGTGGATTTTGGGCGATATTTGAAGAGGTTTGCAAGGGCTATCATCAGGAATGGATTATTGGACTTGAAGTATGATATTATAGTGTATAAACATGGATTAACACTGAATACCTAATGAATTAAAGGATAAAAATGGAGGTTAAGGCTTGGAATCTTAAGAGAGTTAAAACTTGTGATTTGAGGGGTCAAATGGACCCGATTCTTGTGAACTCGATATGTATAGACTCGTGGAGAAACAAATAACGTATTGATGTAAAAAATTTTGGATTTCGAGAAGTGGGCCTGGGGCTCGGATTTTGCCAGCTTCATGATTTTTGAGTTTTTTGAGTCTTTTCAATTGGGTTATATTCCCTTAGCCTATTGTTATATATTCGTTGTGGTTTTGGAGAGATTCAACGTGCGAGGAGGTCGATTCGGGAGGAAAGGGAATTGCGAGCTAGTCTTTGGCCGGCTAGAGGTGAGTAATGGATGTAAATGCTGCTTTATGGGTTTGAAACCCTGGACATTCACATCGTAATGCTATATTGAGGCGTGACACATATTCCAAGATGAGTGTGGGGTTGTTTACAATTGGGGATGGAGACTTAGTCCATCTCGAGTGTTAATTTCTACTATAAATTGGGCTTATTGCCGTGTTTGGGGCTTGTGCCAACTTGTAAAATCCTTAGGGGATCCTTATGTGTTTTCCTCACTTGTGTGCATAAGATATATTCTCAGTCATGTTTTCAAATATTAAAATTAACATAATAACTATGTTTTATACATGAACATTAAATGGAAAAGGATATGAGGATTGAGGTCCCTATAGCATGTCACGCCCGATTGGCTGTAAACTTATTTGACTAAGATGGGTCGAGGAGCCGATAGTGAGGATGTTTCCTTAGATATAGATTGGGTTGCACGCTGCAACGATGATATATATTGATATTGAGGCCGAGAGAATGTTTGATGCCAATACCTGGCTGATAATGCGTTTGGGCTGTAGAAGCCCCTCCGGAGTCTATACACACCCCCAGTGAGCACTGTCGATGTTAACTAAGTGGAGGACTGCACGCCACAACGGGTGCTAGAGTGTACCGTTATATGTGTTGCATTCTTTCATGCATTACTACTTGGCTGTATTACTTGTTGTTTACTGTTTCCACTGTCTTGGACATAAACTACTAGATATAGAGTAACTTGTGCACTTTCCATGTTTTCTTACTTTCAGACCATAATTATGTTTATTACTCACTAGGTCGGAGTACTCACTTTACTCCCTGCACCTTGTGTGCAGATCTAGGGCAGTCTCAGGCTGAGCAGATTCAGTTGATCAACAGATTTAGCTTCTGGAGTGTAACGACCTGACTGGCCATTTTACTATTTGGAACCACATTTCCCTAAATAAAACTTCCCATGCTTTCCTTATCTAGAATACGATTTGTGGGAGCGATCAGTTCGGAAGTTAGAAGAGTTTAAAGGGAGAATCAAAACCAATTATTCCCTTAATGTTTTCTTAAAAGGACAAGTTTGACTTCGGTCAATTTTCTTGGAAAACGGACCCTGATTCATGAATTGGCGGTCCCGGGAGGTCCCTGGGAAATATGGTACCTGGGCGTATGCTCGGAATCGAATTCCGAGGTCCCTAACCCGGGTACCGAATTTTTATGTAAAATTGTTAAATCAATGTTTAAGGAATTAAATTATCCAAGTATTTATTAAAAACCTAGGTATCGGGTTCGGAGTTTTGTTCAGAAATTTGGTATAGTTCTGAAATATCATATAAGGCCTACCCGTAAAATTTGGTGTCAATCCGAGTAGTCTAAAGGCGTTTTGACCCGTTGATAGGAAGATAAGAACTTCAAGTTCAATAAGTTTGATCAATTGGTTTTGGATTCTGATTCCTTGATTTATTGTTGTTTTGGGTGTTTTGAGGTTTTGACTAGGTCTGCCTCATGTTTCAGACTTGTCTTATGTTCGGGCGGGGCTCGGGAGCCCCGAGCATCAAATGATCGAGGTTCGAGCGAAGTTGGATTTTTAAAGGGAACAACATCTACTGCTTTTGTCAAAACCGCTTCTGCGGCTCTTGGACCGTAGAAGGGGTCCTTTTACCGCAGAAGCAGCCAGGCCGGCCCAGGGGAAAACCGCAAAAGCGGCTAAGGAACCACAGAAGCGGATTCATTTATGCGGCAACCAGACCGCAGAAGCGGTCGACCTATCTTTGCCCAAAACCGCATATGCGGCCTTTTGTTCACAGGTGCGGAAACCGTAGAAGCGGAAATACAGGGGCAGTGAACTCATTTAATACGGGCTCAAGGGCATTTATCTCCCATTTCCTCCATACTTGGCGATTTTGGAGCTTTCAGAAAGAGGTTTTTAACATAACATCACAAGGTAAGTAATTGTCACTCACTCTTAGCTTAAATACATGAATATTACATAGATTTAACACTAATAATCAAATAAAATCAAGGTTAGAGCTAGACATAGGTTTTGATAAAATTATGATTTAACCACCTAATTAGTCATGTAATGAACTAAAATTTACATAGTAGTAATCCTTAGGTTATGGAGAACATTTTCCATCAAAAAATCTCAGGATCTAGGCACGTGGGCCCGGGGTCATAATTTAGAAAATCTTGTGGGAAAGGTTGGGAAATCATTTAATTAGTTGGGATTCAACTTTGTGAGCACATATTGACTAGCTCTAACTTTATTTAACTAGTTGGTGCTCGTTCGGCTTCGAATTAAAGTTGGAGCCTACTCTTGTTATTGAAGGAACGATACGGAGCAAGGTTAGTCTCCTTTCTAACTTTGTGAGAGGGAAATGTCCCCTTAAGATTAATATAAATTTATAATTGTTGCTAAATGCGAGGGATATTTCGGACTAGGTGATGAGAGTCTGTGCATAGCTATTACTATATTGATTGTCCGGGCAGTTTACGACCCACATCATGCTATATCTATGAATTTCTATATTTCCCTCATGTTAATGTGATTTCCTAGTATATATTAAAGGCTAGATGGAAAAATAAAGGTAAACTTGTGCACTTGTTAAACGCTTGTATGGCATAATTTAATATGTATTGCCTTCGTATGCATTCTTGATGCTTGCTTGTTATTTGTGGATCGGGCGGATCGCCTCGGTATGAATAAATGCATCTACAGGCGCGCCTGCCGACCCTCGGCAAGTGCATTATTTCATTATGTTGGTTCGGGCCGTCGATATAATGTGCACATAATTATTATGTGGAAACTTGTACTCACACTATTTGTTATTGTACATTGAACACGAATTGTAAAATCATGATATTGTAAAGAAATGACTTATCTCCTGCTTTGGACTTGTTAATACTAGTAGCTTCCATGAAAACAAAAAATCTCACATATTATTTTATCTTAGTAAGTATCAAGTCGACCTCTCGTTTCTACTTCTTCGAGGTTAGGCGGGATACATACAGGGTACATGATTTTTATGTACTCATGTTATACTTTTGTACTTAAATGTATAAGATCTGAGGTAGGTGGATCTAGTTACTATTCGAGTGCGCATCAGTGAGATACCTTGGACTTCTACGGTGAGCTGCCTCCTTTCATTGACGATCTACAGACGAAGAAGTCTTCTCTATACCTTTGCTTTTCTTTATATCCTGATTTAGACAGTAGGATAGTATATTATTCATTTTTTGTATATTCTCTACTAGTTGCCATAGCTGTGCCGCCAGGTTCTGGCACACACTTTAGTAGACTAGTTTTAGGTTGTAATAGTATGTCTACACTTGTTTGTTGTTCCGGGTTCTAGAAACCCCTTTGGATGCTTATTCCCTTCTTAAAAATATTGATATTGATAAACTTAGAAATGTTTTCCGCAATTGACTTCCCAGCAAGGTAGTTGGGAGCCATCACCACCTGTTGTGGAAATGGGTCGTGAAAACATGGTATCAGAGCTCTAGTTTCACGTAGGTCTCACAGTGTTACGGGAAAAACCTAATAGAGTCTTGTATATCGGTACCGAGGCGTCTATATTTATCTTTGAGAGGCTATAGGGTGTTAGGAAAGGCTACTCTTTATTCACTTCCGATCATGCAGTGGTTAATGTACTAAATATCTATTTCTATTCTCTCTTAGATGGTGAGGACTCGTACCGCCGACATTCCTGACACGGGAGGAGCTGCTCCCCCATTGGTAGAGGTCGAGGTAGAGGCCAGGGGAGGGCACATGCTCATGGTAGGGGATGAGGATACCCTAAAGCTATTCCAATTGCACCACCAGTAAATCCTGCGAGGGATCCTATCGTTGAGGAGCAGGGTGAGGCGCCCTCATCTGAGCATATTCTGTTGGATTTCATGGCAGCATCAGGATTTCAGGAGGTCATGGGCCGCATGCTTCTATTTATAGACACAATGACCTAGGCTGGGTTATTTCCAGCAGATCCAGCCACCTCACGGGTAGGAGGGGGAGCACAGACCCCTACTGCTCAGGCTCCAGGTGGCACAACCGCTATTTATCAGACTCTGGGTGCACTACCCGCAGATGGGGTTTAGCCAGTTGCTGCAGTGGCACCCCAGGCCATGCTAGTTGGGGATGGTAATCCGCAGAAGTTACTTGATAAATAGACTAGACTTCGCCCTCCAGTCTTTGGGGGTGAACGTCATGAGAACACTCAGGATTTTATTGAGAGGTGCAGGGACAGACTGAACAACATGAGGATACTGGAGTCATATGGGGTTGACTTTACCACTTTCCAGTTGGAGGGAAAGGCCTGCAGATGGTGGAAGTCTTATGTTCTTAGTAGTCTATAAGGTTTTGTCCCCTCACTTGAGATCATTTCACTCAGTTTTTCTTGGACAGGTATATTCCTCCCTCCGAGAGGGAAGAGCTGCGGTATCAGTTTGAGCATCTCGAGAAGGGTCAGATGTCGGTGACCGATTATGAGGCAAGGTTCTCTGAGTTATCTCGCCATGCACTTATGATACTTCCTACAGACGAATAGAGAGTGCGGAGGTTTTTCTTAGATCTATAGCCAGGTATCCGGAACAGCATGCCCTGAGAGGTGGAGATGGGTACAGGATATCAGCTTGGTAGAGATTGCTCGCCGGCTTGAGGGATATCACAGGAGTGGCAGAGAGCAGGTTCAGCAGGATAAGAGAGCGAGGTTCTATGGAGAGTTCAGGGGTGCCCCAGCTAGGGCAGAGGTCAGCATGGTAGGGGTCAGCTGAGCGGGCCCCCAGCTTCCACACCACCACCTCCAGCCCGGGGAGTTCCAGCACGTCCATATTTCAGTGCTATGCCAGAGGGTTCTTATCACCTACCAGCTACTCAAGGTTCATCCAGCAGGTATTCAGGTCCTTAGGGTCATTCTAGCTCTTACTTCAGTGCCATGACGGAGAGTTTATATCGTTCACCGGCACTTCTAGCTCCTCCTAGTAGTTCTGCAGGTTTCAGGGTCAGTCTTCGGGGTATCAAGCCACCGTACTGCATTGCTATGAGTGCAGAGATCCTAGTCACTTGAGGATGACTTGTGCCAGGCTTATAGGCAAGGTAGTACAGCAGGGACAATAGCTAGTGACCCCAGCATCACCGGCCCAGCCACCTAGAGCTGGAGGGCATACTAGTAGGGGTCGTTCCAGGGATGGAGGCTACGCGGGTAGAGGACACCCCGCTATTGCTCGGTCCGGTGAAGGCCAGTCAGCCGATGCTCCAGCCAGATTTTATGCCCTTCCAGCTATGCCAGATTGATTGGCCTCAGATGCCGTCATCTCATGTATTATTTGAGTCAGCGGTAGGGATGCTTTGGTATTATTTGATCTGGGATCTACTTATTCGTATGTATCATTTTTATTTGCTCATTTTCTTGTCATCTCTTCTGAGCCTTTGGGTGTTCTTGTTAATGTGTCCACTCTTTTGGGTAATTCAGTAGTTGTGGACCGGATCTACCGATCTTGTGTGGTTACTTTGTGCGCTTACGATACTAGGGTAGATCTTTTTGAGGTCATCCTGGGTATGTATTGGTTATCTCCCTATCACGCCGTCCTTGATTGTCATGCAAGGACTATTTCACTATAAATGCCAGGATTGCCGAGATTGGAGTGGAAGGGTTCCAGTGTTGATACATCTAGTAGGGTTGTTACTTTATGAAGGCTCGATGCATGGTTGAGAAAGGGTGTTTGGCTTATCTGGCTTATGTTCGAGACACCGCACCAGAGTCTCTGACAATTGACGCAGTGCCAGTGGTCCAAGAGTTCGCCGATATTTTTCCTTCTAGTCTTCCAGGCATGCCTCCGGATCGTGATATTGATTTCTGTATTGATTTAGCTCCAGGAACTCAGCCTATATCTATCCCATCGTACCGTATGGCTCCAAAAGAGCTGAAGGAGTTGAAAGATGAGTTGGAGGAGTTATTAGTGTAAAGGTTTGTCAGGCCCAGTATGTCGCCTTGGGGTGCACCAGTGCTATTTTTGAAGAAGAAATATGGGACTATGCAGCTGTGCATTGATTACCTCCAGTTGAACAAGGTCACCATCAAAAACAAGTACCAATTTTCGCGTATCGATGATTTGTTTGATCAGTTGCAGGGTTCTACGGTGTTCTCTAAAATTGACTTGAGATTAGGGTATCATCAGTTGAAGATTCGAGATTCGGATGTTCCGAAGACAACATTCACTAGATATGGCCACTATGAGTTTTTGGTGATGTCTTTTGGGTTGACGAGTGCTCCATCGGTGTTCATGGACTTGATGGATAGGGTTTTCTGGCCTTTTATTAATTCTTTTGTTATCGTCTTCATTGACGACATCTTGATATACTCCCGTATCCTGGGGGAGCACAAGCAACATTTGGGAGTACTGCTTCAGACCTTACAAGAGCGGAGGCTATATGCCAAGTTCTCCAAGTGTGAGTTCTAGCTAGAGTCAGTGGCATTCATGGGGCATATTATGTCTGAAGAGGGTATTAAGGTGGATCCTTAGAAGGTGGAGGCAGTTTAGAGTTGGCTACGACCTACTTCCGTGACGGAGATCAGGAGTTTCCTGGGGTTTGCAGGCTACTACCGATGATTTGTGCAGGGTTTTTCATATATTGCTTCATCCTTGACCAGATTGACCAGAAAGGGTGTCCCTTTCCATTGGTCCGATGAGTGCGAGGAGATCATTCAGAAGCTCAAGACATCTATGACTACACCATCGGTTCTAGTATTGCATTCCAGTTCAAGGATTTACACTGTCTACTGTGACGCTTCTCGCGTAGGTTTGGAATGTGTATTGATGCAGGAGGGACGATTCATTACATATGATTCACGCCAATTGAAAATTCATGAGAAGAACTACCCAGTGCACGATCTAAAGTTGGCAGCAATTCTTCATGCTCTGAAGATATGGAGGCATTATTTGTATGGGGTGTCATGTGAGGTTTACACCGATCATCGCAGTTTGCAGCACCTATTCAAGCAGAGGGACCTTAATTTGAGGCAGCACATGTGGCTAGAGTTACTAAAGGATTATGATGTTACCATTCTTTATCACCCAGGTAAGGCAGATGTGGTTGCAGATTCCTTGAGCAGAAAGGCGGAGAGCATGGTAGTTTGGCATTCATTCCTGCTACGGAGAGGCCATTGTCTTTGGACATTCAGTCCTTGGCTAACAGACTTGTGATGTTGGATATTTTGGAGCCCAGCCGAGTTCTAGCGTGCGTGGTTGCTTAGTCCTCGTTGTTAGGGCAGATTAAGACTCGACAGTTCGATGATCCGCATTTGACAACCCTTAGAGAGACGGTACTTCAGGGAGGTGCCAAGGAGGTTACTATCAGCGAGGATGGAGTGTTACGAATTCAGGGCCGTGTATGTGTTCCTGGTATGGATGGTCTGCGGAAGAGGATTCTAGAGGAGACCCACAGTTTGAGGTACTCCATTCATCTGAGTGCCATGAAGATGTATCGTGACTTGAGACAACATTACTAGTGGCAGAGGATGAAGAAGGACATACTTGAGTATGTGGCTAGATGTTTGAATTGCCAGTAGGTAATGTATGAGCACGAGAGGCCAGGTAGCCTACTTCAGCAGATGCCCATTCCGTAATAGAAGTGGGAGCGCATCACTATGGACTTCGTGGTTGGGTTGCCGCAGACCTTGCGGAAGGTTGATTCAGTGTGGGTTAGTGTAGATAGGTTGACCAAGTCGGCCCATTTTATTCCAATGGCAACTACTTATACAGCAGAGAGGTACACTCAGATTTATATTCGGGAGATAGTTCGGTTGCATGGTGTACCAGTCTCCATCATATCAAACAGGGGTCCTCAGCTCACATCTCACTTTTGGAGAGCCATTCATAGTGGTTTGGGCACTAGTGTGGATCTCAGCACAACATTTCACCCTCAGACCGACGGGCAGTCGGAGCGGACAGTTTAGATTCTAGAGGATATGCTTAGAGCATGTGTGATTGACTTTTGAGGGCAATGGGATCAGTTTTTCCCTTGGCGGAGTTTTCATATAATAGCTACCAATCCAGCATAGAGATGGCCCCATATGAGGCATTGTATGGTTGTCGTTCTCCTATAGGTTGGTTTGATCCTAGTGAGGCTAAGTTACTAGGTACAGATTTGGTACATGACGCCTTGGATAAGGTAAAGTTGATTTAGGAGAGGTCCGCACAGCTCAGTCCAGGCAGAAGAGCCCCGCTAATCAGAAGGCGCGTGATGTATCATTTATGATTTGCGAGAAAGTTCTCTTGAGGTTCGCGAAGAAGGGCAAGTTGAGCCCAATATTTATTGGCTCCTTAGAGGTGTCGAGGCGAGTTGGAGAGGTTGCTTATGAGATTGCTTTACCTCCCAATTTATCAGGAGTCCATCCAGTTTTCTATGTATTGATGCTTCGAAAGTATCATGCCGACTACTTTCATGTATTGGACTTCAGTACCATTCAGTTAGATGAGAGCTTGGGCTACAAGGAGATGCCAGTTGCCATTGTTGATAGACAGGACCGTCAGTTGACGTCCAAGAGGGTTTCAGTAGTAAGGGTCCAGTGAATGGGCCAACAGATTGAGGAGGCGACCTGGGAGTCCGAGGAGGACATGCGGAGCCGATATCCCCACCTATTCAGCAGTCCGGGTACCTTTTTTTTTATGTCCGTTCGAGGACGAACGTTTGTTTAAGAGGTAGAGAATGTAAAGACCCGACTGGTTATTTTACTATTTGGAACCTCGTTCCCCTAAATAAAACTTCCCACGCTTTCTTTAGCTAGAATACGACTTGCGGAGGCGATCAGTTCGGAAGTTAGAAGATTTTTTAGGGAGAATAAAACTGATTATTCCCATAAGGTTTTCTTAAAAGGCCAAGTTTGACCTCGATCAACTTTCTTGGGAAAAATACCTGGATTCGTGATTTGACTGTCCTGGGAGGTCCGTGGGAAAATATGGGACTTAGGCGTATGCCCGGAATCAAATTTCGAGGTCTCTAGCCCGAGTTCGGAATTTTTATGTAAAATTGTTAAATCAAAGTTTCAAGGAATTAAAGAATCTTAGTATTTATTAAAAACCTAGGTATCAGGTTCGGATTCTGGTTCAGAAACTTGGTACAAGTCCGAAATATCATATATGGCCTACCCGTAAAATTTGGTGTCAATCCGAGTAGGCAAAGGGCATTTTGACCCGTTGATAGGAAGTTAAGAACATGAAGTTCATTAAGTTTAATCAATTGGTTTTGGGGTCCGATTCCTTGATTTAGTGATTTTTTTGGGTCTTTCGAGGTTTCGACTAGGTCTGCCTCGTGATTTCAGACTTGTCGGTATGTTCGAGCGGGGCTGGGGAGCCCCGAGCGTCAAATGATCGAGGTTCGAGCAAAGTTGGATTTTTAAAGGGAACAACATCTGCTACTTCTGTCGAAACCGCTTCTGCAGCTCTTGGATCGCACAAGTGGAGACCGCAGAAGAGGCCAGTCCGGCCCAGGGGAAAACCGAAAAAGCGGTAACCGCAGAAGCGGATTCGCTTATGTCGCCCAAGACCGCAGAAACGGTCGACCTCTCTTTGCCCAAAACCCCATATGTGGCCTTTTGTTCGCAGGTGCTGGACCCCAGAAGCGGAAATCACAGGGGCAGGGAGCTCATTTAATACGGACTCAAGTGCATTTATCTCCAATTTCCTCCGTACTTGGGCGATTTTGGAGCTTTCAAAGAGAGGGTTTCAACATAACATCACAAGGTAAGTAATTCTCACTCACTCTTAGCTTAAATACATGAACATTATATAGATTTAACACTAATAATCAAATAAAATCAACGATTAGAGCTAGACCTAGGGTTTGTATAAAATTATGATTTAACCACCTAATTAGTTTTGTAATGAACTAAAATATACATATTATTAATCCATAGGTTATGGAGAACATTTTCCTTCAAACAATCTCAGGATCCGGGCACGTGGGCACGGGGTCGGAATATAGAAAAACTTGCGGGAAAGGTTGGGAAATCATTTAATTAGTCGGGATTCAACTTTGTGAGCACGTATTGACTAGCCCTTACTTTATTTAACTAGTTGGTGCTCGTTCGGGAATTAAGGTTGGAGCCTATTCTTGTTATTGAAGGAACGCCATGGAGCGAGGTGAGTCTCCTTTCTAACTTTGTGAAAGGGAAATGTTCCCCTAGGATTAATAAAAATGTATAATTGTTGCTAAATGTGGGGGCTACGTACGGACAAGGTGACGGGAGTTCGTGCGTAGCTATTACTAAATTGATTGTCCGGGTAGTTTAGGACCCAGATCATGCTATATCTATGAATTTATATATTTCCCTCATGTTAATGTTATTGCCTAGTATATATTAAAGGCTAGAAGGAAAAATAAAGGTAAACTTGTACATTTGTTGAACGCTTGTATGGAATAATTTAATATGTATTTGCCTTCGTATGCATTCTTGATGCTTGCTTGTTATTTTTGGATCGGGCCGATCGCCTCGGTATGAATATGTGCATCTATAGGCGCGCCATCGACCCTCGGCAAGTGCACATTTCATTATGTTGGTTCGGGCCGTCACCTTGGTATAATGTGCGCATGATTATTATGTGGAAAGTTTTACTCACACTATTTGTTATTATACATTGAAGACGAAATTGTAAAATCATGATACTATAAGGAAATGACTTATCTCTTGCCTTGAACTTGTTAATACTAGTAGCTTCCTTGCTTATAAATAATCTCACATATTATTTGACCTTAGTAAGTATCAAGTCGACCTCTTGTCTGTGCTTCTTCGAGGTTAGGCAGGATACTTACAGGGTACATGATGTTTATGTACTCATGCTACACTTCTGTACTTAAATGTACAGGATCTGAGGCATGTGGATTTGGTTACTATTCGGGCGCACATCAATGAGATACCTTGGACTTCTATGGTGAGCTACCTCCTTTCATTGACGATCTGCAGCCGAAGAAGTCATCTCTGTACATTTGTTTTTTTGTCAATCCTAATTCAGAAAGTAGGATAGTATATTATTTATTTTTGAATATTCTCTACTAGTTGCCCCTAGCTGTGACACCAGGTTCTGGCACGCACTTTAGTTCACTAGTTTTGGGTTGTAATAGTATGTCTCCACTTGATTGTTGTTCTGGATTCTGGAAACCCCTTTGGGATGCTTATTCCCTTCCTAAAATGTTGATATTGATAAACTTAGAAATGTTTTCCGCAATTGGCTTGCCCGGCAAAGTAGTTGGGCGTCACGATCTGTTGTGGAAATGGGCCGTGACAGGGAGTATCGAGGTAGCTGCACGGTGTTCACATCCATTGATTTCTCCCCTCTACCCCTATCATTTATTTCTGCATTATCAGTTTTAGACAGACTTTGTAGTAGGATGCTACTCTGTGTTGTAGAGGCTCACGCTCGTGACACCGGGTCCTAGTCGGGTTGAATTGTTATTTTGTTGGATTTTCCACACTATCATCGGTATTTTAAACCTTTGACTTAATAACAATTATCTTCAGCTGTTTAATAAATGGGGTTATGGTTATAAATGGTCGAGCTCACCTAGTAGTGTGCTGGGCGCCATCACGATCGGGTTGGGGTCGTGACACCTAAAGGTCGAGAGAGGCTTGGAAGTTACAAGGGCAGATCTAAGTTGATAAGGTCAAATCCAGGCTTAGGAGGCTAAAGCACACCGGAGCAATGCCGTAAACGGCCAAAGAATCTTGAATCGACCAAGGTCTGGATGAAAACACTCAAGTTCTAGCCTCGAATCTCCAGTGAGCAGGCGATGGTGGGTAGAGGTCGTCCATGGCTACATTAGCCATGGATTCCGGTGAGTTGAGGTTAAAAATGGGGTAGGCGGCTATTAGGGTTTCAGGGGGGTTGAGAGCGTTCGAGAGAGACGAGGGAAACCAAAGGCGACGGGGTTTTAGAGAATGGGGATAGGGTTGGGGTCGTTTGGAATTAAAATACTAAGGGCGAGCCTGTGCCATTGATCAAAATTACTCAAATCAAAGGGACACGGGCCAGTTCGGGCGATTCGGTATTGGGTCGGGTTAATTAGGAATTTGGGAACAAAAATTGGGGTTGAATTGGGGTGCTATTTTAGCTATAATTTAAATAGAATTGGGGCATGCATTTAAATAGCCACTTCTCCCTTGTTTAATTTATAAAAGAAATAGCAAAATAATTTCTAAAAATAAAGAAAACATGATAAAATAATTAATAATACATAATTATCAAATTAAAAATACTGGAGTACATTTTTGGATATAATTAAATTAAATCTTAAAAGATGCTAATATTGCAATTATGTGCAATTTAGTTTTAAAAATGCTAATCGAATTTGTAAAAATATGAAAAAACTATGTTAGCCATATTTTGATGTAAATATGAGAGTGAAAATAATTATCCACCAAAAAATGATAATTTTGGAAATAATTGTTGAATTTTATGGTATAAAAATAGGCAATAAGTTGATTTAAAATTTATTAAAATGCCAAAATCCTTTGGTGTGCTTATATATGCACATATACACTATTTTGTAAGTATTTTGGGTACAAAATTACATGGGGAAAAATTGGGTATCAACAACCATTTCCACATAAAACCACATCATCCACCAATATTTTCGAGTTGCTACACATAGACCTCTAGGGGCCATACCACATAGCCACACATGATAATTACAAATATTTTCTTACCATAGTTGATGAATTTAGTATGTCAACCTAGACATATATTTTGAGTTGTAAGAGTAATACACTTCAAGTTCTACAAACCTTTGTGTGTATGGCAGAAAACGAGTTTAACTCTTCCAATAAGTCCATGAGGTCTGATAATGGACTGGAGTTTGTCAACAATGAAACTTCATCATTCTTTCATTCCAAAGGAATTATACACCAGAAAGTTTGTCCATACACACCTCAACAAAATGTTTTGGTGGAGAGAAAACACATTTTTGTCGGAAACTGCAAGAGCCCTATTGTACCAGTCCAAGTTACCGATCAAATATTTGGGAGAATGCATCCTCACATCCACATACTTGATTAACAAATCACCTTCTACAATCCCGAATGATAAATCACCTTTTGAAATGCTTTACAAGAAGAAACTCAATTATTCACATCTTAAAAGCGTAGGATGTTTATGTTATCCTACTACTCTCAAGACTCATAAAGAAAAATTTGAACCCCGAACTGAGCCCCATATTTTTTTAGGTTACCCTTTTGTAACAAAAGGTTACAAGGTACTAAACTTGGCCACTAAAAGAATATACATTTCTAGGGATGTACAATCTCATGAACATGTTTTTCCTTTTGTAGTGTCTTCTGATCACACTTCTCTTCCTTAAGTTTTACCATCTTTTCATTCTGATACTGCATGTGAAGGTTATAGAAGTGATATCTTGAGTCATAGTCAGTCACCAACTGGGATTCACCAAGTTCTGTCACCAACACTCCCTCACCGGGACTTCCTCATTCCCAAGCCTTACAAGACCATCCAGAACAGTTAAAACACCAAGGTTCAAGATGAATATGTGTATTCCCTTCCAAATCTAAAGAATAATACCTCACATACCACTTTACTTAACTTGCCTCTTTCAAAATGCCAACATATTTGTTTTATTGTTTTAAACAAGCATAGTCAGCATATGGTAAGAAACATCTGAGCCACGTTCTTATGAGGAAGTAGCCTTAAACCATTATGGCAAGCAGCCACGACACAAGAGCTTGAGGCTCTATAAGCTAACCGTATATGGGATTTAGTGACATTGCCTGTAGGAAAGAAAGATGTAGGATTCAGATGGGTATAGAAAACAAACACAAGGTAGATGAGACTGTTGAGTTTCAAGGCAAGACTTGTGATGAAAGGATACACACAACAAGCGGAGTACACTATACTGAAATATTCTCTTCAGTTATCAAAATGACAACTGTTAGGACCCTGATTAGTATAGTAGTAGTGAGAGGCTGGAACCTATTCCAATTAGATGGGAACAACATATTCTTACATGGAGACCTACATGAGGAGGTTTATATGGAGGTACCACAGGGACTGCAGATTGAGGCTCCTGGTCTAGTCTGTGAATTAAACAAGTTCTTGTATGAACTGAAATAAGCAAGCATACACTGGTATGACAAGCTGAATGAAGCATTGTGCACCAGGTGTTTTAAACATTCAGAGAATAAATGCTCGTTTTTTTTTTAAAACTAATGGCTCTTCAATTGTGTTTGTGGCTGTCTATGTTGATGAGTAATTCTTATAGGCATAGATGTAGAAGAAATTAAGGCAGTAAAGGTTTTCCTCCTTGATCAGTTCAAAATCAAAGATCTAGGAAAGTTACACTATTTCTTAGGATTGGAAGTGTTCTACAAAGATGATGGGTCCTCATCTCGCATAAGAAGTTCAATAGAGATTTGTTGAAAGAGCATGACAAACAGTACACCACGGTCTCATGTCCTCTTGATTGTAGTCTAAACTTGAAGGCAGAAGAGGGAATCCTGCTAGCAGATCCTACTTACAATATAAAGTTAGTTGGGAAGTTGAACTTCCTCACCAATAAAAGCATGGACATTGCCTATAGTGTTCAACACTTAAGTCAATTCATGTAAACACCTAGAGAGCCTCACCGTAAATTTGCCTCCCGTGTTTTAAGGTATCTTAAGAATGATCCAACCCTGGGCATTTTCTTTTCCAACAGCCCAGATTGTATTATGAAGGTCTTCTGTGACTCAGATTGGGCTACATGCCCAGATTCTAGACGATTAGTGAGTGGACGCATTGTCTTATTAGGTGATAGCCCTATCAGCTAGAAATCAAAGAAACAGGAAACAATCTCCCTCTCCTCTCCAGAGGCAGCATACAGATCAGTAAAAAAAGTAGTTGGTGAACTAGTATGGCTTAAACGTTTGCTAGAAGAACTGAAAGTTCCTTGCCTACATATAGCAAGAAACCCGGTGTTCTATGTACGTCCCAAGAACATAGAGGTGTATTGTCATTTTGTATGAGACAAATTACATGAAGGCCTTATCACCTCACATCACATCCCCACAAATGCTCAACTAGCAGACATATTTACCACGGCCTTAATAGAGATCAAACATGCTTCCATTCTTGGCAAGTCGCTAGTGAGTTCCTCACCGGGGGAGAGGGGGGAAGGGGGTAGTAAGAATATCACATGATAGCTCTTCTGCAACTGTATTTACATGTATAACTATACGATTAGTTAGTGGTAGTTAGTTAGTTGAGTGAGTTAGTAAGGGTATCTTTATAATGAGCTGATGCCATTCTTTTTTCATACATGTATATATAAGAAACAATTTAGAAAATACAGTCAGTTCTTCTTTCCCCAATTTATCATCTTTTCAGAAATTTCCACTGGTCCTCATTTTCTCTCTCATCTGTTCCTTACAAGCTCAATTGCTGCATCAATGGCAGCTTCCTCTGGCACTCAATCTCTTAATTTTGACAACACTAATGATTAAAGAAATCATTACACTGTCAGCGTATTTAAATTCTAAACATATTGACCTAATCAAGTCATGCATAAAAGATCTTCTTTATTTCTATTGACAATAAATATTAATTTTGTAAAGAACCTGTGAAGTTTTACTTCCAATATTTACTTTTATAAGTACTAATATACTTATTGAATGTGCTCTTCTTATTTCACGTCTTGACATTCAACATAATATACCAATTTGATTAATGTGACCAAAACCTCTCTATAGTTCAGTTTCTTGTAGGGCTGTTAAATTTGACCCAAGCCCAAATGGCCCGTCCAATCTGTTATTGACCCGCCCATTTATTGAACTTAGTCCATCTTGACTCAACCCATCTCAACTCATTTAAAGTTGGGTTAATGTTTTGCCCAAATTGATCCATGAGTAAGTTTGTCAAAATATTTTAAAAATAATTTTATTTTTTATTTAATATCTTTAAATACGTTGTAAATTGTAAATATAGTTTAAATAGCATGCTTAAAAGTGGCTACCTTGTGTCATTTCCAAAGGAATTTACCCGAGTTATATTCCAATCAGTTGATGGTTAAATTGTCTCCTAGTGAATTAAAAAAAAAAACAAAAGAAAGAAAAATGGTTTTTGATGATAATGATCCATATAGTCATAGATATCATCTCCAAAAAGTTACTTTAAAAAGTCACGAAGATATAAAGAAGAATGATAGTCTTGTAACCAGTTAATGAATTAGCACTACTACTGACCAAAGATGTGTTTTGATTTGAGACATACTCTGAAGAAAGCCAAGATCATAACAAAGAAACGAAATCATGAAAAAAGAAGGAGATTCCAAAGGCTTATTGGCTAAGGAGATTGAGATATGGGAAAAGCAACAAAAGGAGATGATAAATGAAGGAGCTGATCATGATAATTCATCATCTGCCAAGAACCAATAATTCTTCTATTAAACTCCTTTTGTTAGTTTTTGTTGTCCCTTTCCTTCACTGAGCCGAGGGTCGATTGGAAACAGCCTCTCTGACCTTTCGGGTAGGGGTAAGGCCCGTCTACATATTACTCTCCCCAGACCCCCACTGTGTGGAACTATACTGGGTTGTTGTTGTTGTTAACTCCTTTTGTTACTTCTCTTTGTTGAGAGAAACTTTAAGACTTCTCTCTTGCGTTGCGAAGAGGGATCAAATTATTGATTGAGAGCATACCAACAAGCCAAAAAGTAAGACAATTGAGCTTGTTCTTGCTATGTCTCTATTCTAGGTCTACTGGTCACCAAAAATACTTTTTAAATTAAAGTCACGATGTTATAAAGAAGAATGGCCTCTTTGCAATTAGTAGTACAACTTACTAGGCAAAGATGTGTTTTGGTTTGAAATATGATCTCAAGAAGGCAAAAATCATAACAATGAGGAAGGAGGAGGAGGAGATTTCAAAGGTTCGTTGACTAAGGAGATTGAGAGACGGGAGAGGCTAAAAAAGGAGATGATTATCAGCAAACCTCTGATTCATTTTTCCTTTTTTTTAATGACCGAGAAATTTGTCTGGAGCCGATCCTTTGGACCAACCGCAGCTTTCGAAACTCGATGGATAATAGGCCCGCCCCTTTACCCTTCTCCACTTAAATACCAGGCTTTGCTTTGCATGGTGTGGGAGCTTAAACCTATGACCTAAGACACAAATCCACCACTATCAATATTGCTTCTTGATCGCTATCTTTCAATAAGCAATATTGATACTGGCCATTGATTTCATGTTAGCACATCTATTTGTTGACACTATTTGATGCAAAAGTACAACAACTACTACAACAAACACAGTATAATCTCAAAAGTGGGATCTGGGAAGGTATAGTGTACGTGGACCTTACCCCTACCTAAAAGGTAGAGAAGCTTTATTCGATAGACCCCCTCGCTCAAGAAAAGATGAGAAGAAAGCAGTAGCAACAAGCAATTGCAACAATAATATAATAAGACAACGAAGCGAAAGGCACAACATGTAATAACATAAATCTAACAACAAAAGAATACAAGACTAGCACTAATACTACTGGTATGGGAAAGCAACACTCTCGACTACCTAATAGCCTTCTACCTTAATTCTCGACTTCCACACCTTCCTATCAAGGGTCATGTCCTCGGTAAGATAAAGTAACGGCATATCATGTCTAATCACCTCTCTCGAATACTTCTTTAACCTACCTCTATCTCTCTTCAAACCACCAAGGCCAACCTCTCACAAGGTCCTCACTGGGGCATTTGTGCTTCTCCTCTTCACATGTCCAAACCATCTAAGCCTCGCAAAAGCAAGAACCCTGTATATAGGTATCAATTGTGCTTTAGTTTTCTCTTTTGCTGGCTTATAACTAAGAGATTACTCTGTAGTTTCCCTATCCAGAACTATAACAAAAGTAACATGCATTATGCTATTGTGCTAAGTGGCTAATAATCTAGAAGAGGGGATACTGCTTTTCCGAATAAAATTATTCCAGAAAAAAGTGAGTAAGCTACATAACAAGATCGAAACCAATTAGTAGTACATAAGATAAATGATAATCAGCTGATAAAATGAAAGGATAACCAGACAAAGAATACACATTATTTAGGAGGACCGGAGTTCAAACATTTAATCAAGCGGGATTCAAGTAAGAGTTTACTCTGTAAGTTTCCGATCCAGAGCTATAAGAAAAGTTACTAAGTGCTAACAACCTAGAAGAGAAGGTTGGGTTGTTGAATAAATTTAATTCCAGAAAAAAATGAGCTAGATAACAAGATCAAAACCAATTAGTAGTACATAAGATAAACGATTATCATGATCAAACGAAAAGATCACCGGCCAAAGAATACACATCATTCAGGAGGCCTGGAGTTCAAAACATTGAATCAAGCGGGATTCAGATAAGATCGTTTTTGGCCACCAAGTACAACTCCAACCAAACTGCAAGACGTCTTTCCCTAAAACTTAGCCAAACGGCAAGATGTCATTTCCAGATGATCCTAGAAGACTATGGTCTGAGCCCCTTACAGGATTACTCTAAACAACATGTAAAGAGTCATTGCTTCAATGCAACTTGCAGATCACAACATGTTCACTTCGTTTCAATTAAGGAACCGGATATGCATGTTCAATGTGACAAAAGGTCTAAAATTAAAGACCTAGTAACTTGGCGTGTGACCCCAGCATGCAAGAGGCTTTGTGCAAACTGAGATTTGGCCTTAGAAGGAAGAGATTGGATCTAAAGAACAGCGCATCAGAAAAGTCAACAGAGGTTCTGTTTTGCTTTAACAGTGCTTGATCTATCATAGGATTTGCAATACAAATCTTGGAAACCAACATATGAAAGAAAGAAGCAGGGCATCAAGGAGTAGGGAAGTCTTGAGGCAGGTTCATCAGAAAAATCTTGAACATCTATAAGCCAAGCATGTTTAGGTAGTCATAGCTCGTCTGGATAGCTTAATTGTAACTTACTCTCATAGGGTTCGTTTGGTTTGAATTCGGCTTATGCCTAGATAAGTTATACTGGTATAAGTTATGCTGAGATTAGTTATGCTGGGATTAGTTATGCTGGGATTGCTTTTTATCCATTGTTTGGTATGTTGTATTAAATACGACAATTGCATAATTTGTAAGAAGAATGTTATAAGTTATACCGGTGCTAATTGTCCCATCCCCTATAAGGTATGAGTTATCCCGACGTTAATTTTAATCTTGGGATAACTTATACCTGGTTTGCTAACCAAACGAAGTATTAAGGTGATATTAAATTTTTATACCAACATTATACCTTCTTATACCTCATACCAAACGACTCCATAGAGCATCTTGGTGTTAATACCTCATGACAGTACAACCTCTTCCTTCTTTGAGTGTCCAACTTTAATCACTTAACAAGTTCCCAATAACATTCATAACTATAAAAGTAAAATAAAATATTGGTACTAGGGTATTGCTTAAATACATCAATAAAAATAACCCAACAAAAAGAAAGAAATTTCTCAACTCCAAGGGTCAAACTTTTAGCTCACCAACTATACCACATACAAAGCAACAGCAAACTAGTACTTTAGGCTCTTTATAAGAGCAGAAAATTTTACTTCACCAAATACTGCGGGACATTAAAATGGGTTTCATTAACAGAGGCTGAGAGGCAAGGCTAGGATTTAAAGTTTATAAGTTCTGGATTTGCCATGGTTAATGAATTTCCTAATACAAATACAGTGTCTAAACAAAAGTGACTGGATTTGGCAAAACCTACACCTAATAGGCTCGCTCCGCCCCTTGTTCCATAGCTTTTGGAGCCAAAAGATGCACTATGCGTATATTAGCAGTGAACGACCTAAAATTCAGACATAGAAACTACAGAAGCATAACAGTCTGGTTCAGATGGTACTCCAACAACAAGGAATATCAAGAATTTGAGGTCTCATTTATAATATACTGCTTCCATGCATTATTAACTTCAGCGATGAATCTTGATAACATTCTAGATAAATGGGGATGATCTAGCTAATGCTAGAACATCATGAGCGGAAACCAGCTTTCTGAACATGTCAAAATTGTGATTGAGAATAACTTCATTATTTCTTCATTTTTGGACAGAATGCAAGTAGTTAACTCTTTCTAACACCAAGGCAAGTGTTTATCAATTCTAAGACCAAAAAATTACAATCACACTATTAGAAACAGGAAATTAGATTACTTAAAACGTAATCTGAATTCTCATTGTCAATTACATCTACAAAGAACAATCAATACCTCATGTTCGAGTACATGTCGAGTCAAAATCATCAGGAGCAACTCTAGCAATCCAGTTATTAAGTGTCCTCTTAATATCCGAATGATTAACATAAGCCAATTCATACATACTACACAAATTCACCACAAGAGTCTCATTCAGCGCCACAGTCGGAACCCTCTCCAACGCATTCTCCAAAACCTTAATAGCATCGGATAAATCCCTCGAATACATCAAACACAATGCCTTATTATTCATTGCCACCATATCCATTCCGTCCCTCTCAATACACTCGTCATACTCCCTAACTGCAGACACATAATCTTTCTCCACTATATACATTAATGCCTTATTCCTACTCACCAAATTCCTCAACCCCACTTCACTTTCACTCCGTACCAACCCCTCCACCGAATAAAACGCCTTTTTCGCGCCCTCCACATCACCATACTGCATTTTTACATACCCTAATTTCGACAACACGTTCGGATCATCATCCCCGCATAACTCAATTAGCATATTCAACAAATCCAAGCACAATTTAAAATCTTTTTGACTCAAATGGTGACTAATTATCGTGTTCAACACCAAAACCTCCCTCCTTTTCCAAGATTCCTTACTGGGGTTGGTTAAAGTTTCAACCTTTTTCGATCTAATGTAATCAAGGAGGGTGTAAAGCCGGTCGAGTGACTTCACGCGCTGGCCAAGTGCCTGAGGGAGATAAGCGTGGAGCCAACGGAGGGCAAAAGGGGAGAAATTGCCCTTCATGTTGGGGTAGTGAGAAGGGTAATTTTGGTAATGGAATTGTGGGGAGTTGAAATCTTCTTGGCCATTTTCGAGGAGGGTTTCAAGCTCTTGATTAGCGTCAACGGCGCGGCGGAGCTTGGTGAGGGCTAAGGCGTTGAAGGTGAGGTAGGTGAGGTGTTCATGGGGTTTAGTGAGGAGGTTGAGTGAACGCGCGTGGCCAACTTTATCAAGGATTGACTTCCACGCGCCACGAGTTGCTAGGTCTTGAAGATCCGAGAGGTCGTGGCAGAGGGTGTTTAGGGAGGTGTATGGGTTGTTTAGTGGATCGTCGATGACGGTGGTGGTGGTGGTGGTGGGTTCTGGTGGATTTGGGTCCGGTGAACCGGCGGTGTCCATGGCGGAGAGGAGTTGTATACGGCGGAGGAGTGGAGGAGACTGCGGGAAGTATTGGATCGAGGAGCTACCTTGATTTGGATGTTTTTGCTGTTAACGGTGTAGTTTTGAAAGTTCGGGTCGGGCTATCGAGTGGATTCGGTTTGAGAGAGATCTGGTCAATTTATTTTTTATTTTTATTTTTTGTCATCAGGGATCTGGTCAATTGAATTTAGGAAATTTCAACTCCATTATTTTTTGAGGTATTTATCTAATTTTATTTTTTGTAACTAACTACTCGTTCCTTCCGATCTACTTATTCCATTTTACTTTTAACATACTTATTAAGAAAATATGAGCTCCTAGATAAAAAAGATATATTCATTTAATTAATCTTAATTAATTATATCTTGACAAATTAAAATATATAAAAAAGACAAATTTATGTATATGTTGGACATTTGGCCTTGATTTGACTTCTGGACGTACTACTTCTATCCTTCGAGCATATACAATAAATATTATGGATAAAAGTCTAGAGTTTGCACTATTGGGCTAGTATTGGACACAAGTTCCCGCTACAATGCACTTCTTGGATGATCATACGGATTAGAGTTTCTCATCTTCTTTGTTTCTCTTGAAATTTTTGGCAATCATGCTCCTGCGGAAAATGTATAAAAGAAAATAGTTATCCTTCAATTGGTTCAAGAAATTATTACAGAAGAATCTCTCTACCTCAATTTCTGTTCAAGAAATCTGGTGTTCCAGCCGTCTTGCTCCGCTACATCCTTCGTCGCTTTCACCGCATTTATACAGTGGTTATTTTTCTCCCATGCCGGCAATAACAACGCATCTTTTCTCGTTGTTGATATTGAGTTAGTGGGCTATTTCGCAGAAACAGAGGCAAATAAAGAAGTATAGGGAGACTATTCTTTTTCGTTCACATCTCTTAATCTGTCTCTACTACACAAAATACTTTCTGCCAAAGAATTTTTCTTCACCAGTAATTCACAAATTTTTGGGTTGCAAGTCAAACTTTTTGGCCTTTCAAAATATACTGATTTTCATTTCCGAGTGATTTTTCTCTTCTTTTAAAGTAATCTCAAAAGATATAAAAGGAACTTTTGACTTTTATGGGTAATTTGAAGAAAATATCGGTTTCCATTTCTGGGTTTTTTCCCCATATTATGCATTCTTGCTCCGCGGGTGTTCTTCTCCCCTCGCGTCCTTTGTGTGGTGTGTTTGTGAACAAGTTCTACGATCAGATTTTCGACACAAAATACCATCGTCAGCTGTGGAATTCAGGTCAGACAGTTTTCCAGTGAGCAGTTTTCCATTCAGGTGGTCGTCGTTGCAGCCGAAGGTTAGATTTTTGGCCTCCTATTCTTCAATTAGTCTTTTCAGGTGTCATCGCTCTTGTTTAATTTATTTGGGAGTTAGTACCTCCTATTCTTCAATTAGTCTTTCTATTTTTCTTGTTAACCAATTAGCTTGGGATAGATTAAGCCTAATTCTTGATAAGGCGCGAGATGTGGGAAATTTCAAACTTTGGTATTCTGGGAGGTTGGGGCAGGAACGGGGTAGGTATCTTGGTTGATAATGACCTCCGTGAACTAGTGGTGGAGGTTAGGAGGGTAAATGACACACTTATGATCATTAAGCTAGTTCTTAGAGGTTTTACTTTAAACATAATCAATGCGTACGCACCCGAACTGGCTTGGATCAGGAAGTCAAGAGGCGTTTCTGGGAAGACTTAGATGAGATGGTGGGTAGTGTCCCACAGACCGAGAAGCTTTTCATATGAGGAGATTTCAACGGCCACATTGGAGTGACGCCTGGGGGGTATGATGGTATGCATGGTGGCTTTGGTTTTGAAGATATAAACGAAGGAGGAACGTCTTTGTTGGACTTTGCTAGAACTTTTGATTTGGTGATATCAAACTCGAGTTTTCCGAAGAAGATGGAGCACTTGGTCACCTTTTGGATAGGTAGCCGAGACTCAGATTGATTATGTACTTTGTAGGAAGACTGATAGAGGTCTTTGCATGGATTGCAAGTTCATCCCAAGTGAGAACCTCTTGACCCTTCATAGGCTCTTGGTCATGGACCTTGAGATCACGAGGAAAAAGAGAAAGAGGGCGATGTATAGCCAACATAAGATAAAGTGGGGAGCCTTGATGGAAGCTAAAACACAGGAGTTGGGGTCAAGTTGGTGACTATGAGGGCTTGGAGGAGTAGTGGGATGCAAGCGCTATGTGGACCATGACTGTGCAGTGCATTAGGGAAGCCACGAGAGAGGTATTATGGGTCTCAAAGGGCAATTCTGGTGGTCACAAGAGAGATTGGTGGTGGAATGGACAGGTGCAAGGAAAAGTGGATACCAAGAAATCAACATATCTGAAGCTAGTGTAAAATGTAGATGAGGAGGAGAAAAGCGAATAGGAAGCATTATAAGTTGGCTAAGAAAGATGCTAAGCTAGCAGTTATAGCGGAAAAGACTGCGGCTTTTAGTCGACTGTATAAGGAACTCGAGGGCCATGGTGGGGATACGTGTTTGTCCAGGCTAGCCAAGGCATGAGAAAAGAAGGCACATGACTTGGACCAAGTGAAGTGCATCAAGGACGAAGAAGGTAGAGTTTGGTTGGATGAGGGGAATATCCATCAGAGATGGAGGACCTACTTTTATAGTCTATTGAACGAGGAGGGGGACATGAGCATTGTACTAGGTGATTTGGAATTCTCCGAGAGTCATTGTGACTTTGGGTATTATAGATGGATTAGAGTTACTGAAGTGGAGGGTGCTATACCTAAGATGAGCAGGGGCAAAGCGACGAGACCGGATGATATCCCAGTGGAGTTTTAGAAATATGTTGGCAAAGAGGGATTGGAGTGGATCAATAGGTTATTTAATGTTATTTTTAGAACAAAGAAGATGCACGAAGAGTGAAGGTGAAGCGCGATGTTTCCTTTATAAAAGAACAAGGGTGATATCCAAATTGCAATAATTACCGGGGTATCAAGCTGCTTGGCCATACTATGAAAGTTTGAGAGAGAATGGTAGAGCTTAGAGCGAGAAGGAGTATTTTCGAGAACCAATTTGGGTTTATGCTGGGGCATTCGACTACAGAAGCCATACACCTTGTTAGGAGATTGATGGAGCAATATAGGGAGAGATAGAAGGAATTGCATTTGGTGTTCATCGACTTAGAAAAGGCGTACGATAAAGTTCTGATGGAGGTTTTGTGGAGATGTTTGGAGGCTAGTGGTGTTCCTGTTGTCTATACTAGATTGTTTAAGGACATGAATGACGGAGTAAAGACTCGAGTGAGGACGGGGGAGGGGGCTCAGACCATTTTTTAGTTATGATGGGATTGCATCAGGGGTCAGCACTAAGTCAATTTTTGTTTTCTCTGGTGATGGACGTACTGACACGCCACATCCAAGGGGAGGTGTCGTGGTGCATGCTATTTGCAGATGATATTATATTGATTGACGAGATGCGAGATGGTATGAATGCGCAATTAGAGGTATGGAAGCAGACCCTGGAATCTAAGGTTTTCATGTTGAGCAGGACCAATAAAGAGTACTTGGAGTGTAAGTTCAACGGCGAGACTTTAGGAGGGGAAGGGGAGGTGAGACTGGACTAGAAAGTCATCCCTATGAGAGAGAGTTTGAAGTACTTGGGTATATTATTCAGGGGGATGGGGAGATTGATGGAGATGTCGCACATCGTATTGGGTCAGGATGAATGAAATAGAGACTAGCTTCCGATGTTTTCTGTGACAAGAAGGTACCACTGAAACTTACGGGAAAGTTCTACAAAGTGGTGGTCAGACCAACGATGTTGTATGTGGCTAAATGTTGGTGAGTCAAGATTTTCCATGTCCAAAAGTTGAAGGCAGCAGAGATGAGGATGCTGAGGCGGATATGCGGGCACACCAGGTTCGATAGGATTAGAACTAAGGTTATTCGCGATAAGGTAGAGGTGTCCTTTATTGAGGACAAGATGCAGGAAGCACGGCTTAGGTGGATTGGTCATGTGAGGAGGAGGATCACAGACATCCCGGCGAGGAAGTGTGAGAGGTTGACATTGGAGGGCCTACAGAGAGGTAGAGGTAGGCCAAAGAAAAGGCAGGGAGAAGTGATTAAGCAAGACATGGCGCAACTTTAGTTGACCGAGGACATGACTCTTGATAGGAAGGTATGGAGTTCGAGAATTAGAGTAGTAGAGTAGGTAGTGTAGAGTGTTCATAACTTCAGTATTGGTACACAGTCTCGTTTTCTGTTAGTAGTAGATTTTTATGACTAACCATTATTTTCTTTCACTGCTGATCACTTTACTGTCTTGTTGTGTTATTCTACTTTTATATGGCTTTTTGATATTGTCTCTTCTTGCTTATATTTTTATTAATGTTGTACTTATACTATCTTGAGCCGATGGTATATTGGAAACAACTTCTCTATCCTCACAAGGTAGGGGTAAGGTGTGCGTACGCACTACCCCCCCCCCCCCCTCCCAGACGCCGCGATGTGAGATAAATACTGATATATTATTGTTGTTGTTGTAGTTATCCACTCATTATTAAGGATAAAAGTCTAGAGTTTGCATTATCGGGCTAATCTTGGACACAAATTCCCCCTATAAAACACTTCTTGGATGATCATACGGATTAGAGTTTCACATCTTCTTTGTTTCTCTTAAAAATGTTTGCAATCATGCTCTTGCATAGTGATGACAAAATATTTTAAAAAAATAGTTATTCACTTATATTATATATTAAAAATAAATTATTTAATGAACTTTTTAACGACGGGTCAAATATGGATGAAAATCGTATTATTCGCTTAGAAAACAGATACACAATGGATTTAACTTTTACATTTGTAAAGCCTCCAATTTACAATTGAGGATTTCTCAAGTTTGGGAGACTAGGAATTTTTCTAAAAGTGATTATATTCAAAAAGTTATTGATAATAGGTATATCCATATTTTCCGTCGATTAATCCATTTTTAATTTGTATAAATATGAATTGGATCGAATAATTTATTCGTTTTGTATTACCATTTTTGACCCGTATGTTTTCAATCCCTACTCCTGCCATATGTGGTAGATGGTTCCTCGCAAAGTCATTTTATACACCTCTTCCTATGGACTCCTTCCTTTAGCACGTGAGATTGACCATTTTATTTCCTCTGCTCAGTCGTAAGAATTATTTCTAATTAATGCCTTGCTATTATAACATCATGTGCCATATGCTTGTTGAAAAAATACATTTGAAAAAAAGACGATGCTGGTCTTCCACCTTTGACGCGCATAATGGACAAGAAGCATATTAATTTTGTTATTGGCCCACTTCAGTAGCCATTTATTTGTAATTGGGACACTATTTATTGGCCCACTATTTATTTCTTCACCGATTAATTATTTGTATCTAAGTCGGATCTTTTAATAAAATAACCGACTTCATGATATTTCCAAAGACTGTTATGAAATAATATAAGAACAAAAACAATAATACAAGAACAAGAACAATAGAGAGAAAAGTAGAGAGAGGAGTATTCTTATTGATACTTTTGGGATGGTTTACAATGGAATAGAACCCCTTTATTTATAGGGAGGTGGTGACTTAGCCACCAAGAAGTAAACCCTAGAATCTCTCTAAATATGGACATTCACCTAAAATAGAATATTTTATAACACTCCCTCTTGAATGTCTATTCAATAATGTGCCTCGTTAAAACCTTAACTAAAACAAAACCCAATGGGAAAAAATTAAAGAAAAGGAAAAAGAGTACACATGTTTGAATATGCGCCTATTGGTTGCCTCGTTAAAAACCTTGCAAGGAAAACCCATTGGGACAAAACCTTGTAAGGGAAAAAGAGTGCAACGCGCATTAACTCCCCCTGAAAAGAGCATCAATTCATATCCTTGAGTCTTCGCATTCCGATCTTGTGAACCAGCTTCTTGAAGGTTGACGTTGGTAGAGATTTTGTGAACAAATCAGCCAAATTATCGCTTGAACGAATCTGTTGCACATTGATATCACCATTCTTTTGAAGATCGTGTGTGAAAAATAACTTTGGTGAAATATGCTTTGTTCTATCTCCTTTTATGAATCCTCCCTTCAATTAAGCTATACATGCTGCATTGTCTTCATACAAAGTCGTGGGTAGTTTGTTACACTTCAAACCACATTTGTCTTGAATATGATGTATTATAGACCTCAACCACACACACTCTCGACTTGCTTCATGAATAGCGATTATCTCGGCATGATTAGATGAAGTAGCCACAATTGATTGCTTAGTCGATCGCCAAGATATGGCGGTGCCTCCACAGGTAAACACATAACCCGTTTGAGATCGAGCCTTGTGTGGGTCGGATAAATATCCAGCATCAGCATAACCAACAAGATCAGGACTGCAATTATTGCTATAAAATTAGCCCATATCGGTAGTCCCTTTTAGGTACCGCAATATATGTTTGATCCCATTCCAATGTCTCCTTGTGGGAGCCGAGCTATACCTTGCTAAGACATTAACTGAAAAGGTTATGTCAGGCCTTGTAGTATTCGCAAGATACATTAGTGCGCCAATTGCACTAAGATATGGTACTTCATGACCAAGTAGCTCTTCATTCCTTTCTTGCGGTCGGAATGGATCTTTATTCACATCAAGTGATCGAACAACCATCGGAGTACTTAAAGGATGTGCTCCATCCATGTAAAACCGTTTCAGTACCTTTTCTATATAGGTAGATTGATGAAAAAGAATTCCGTTTGCCAAATATTCAATTTGCAAACCAAGACAATGTCACAGCTGAATAAAAATTGTATATTTTTGTCGTTTTAGTAGTTTAATGTAGTTTAATGCAATGATTATTTGGTAGTGTTTTAATTGACCTAAATTTCATTGATTTAGTATACTGTGGAATCAAATATGTAGCTGTTAACTGTAGTTTATTGTGGTTGAATGTAGTTTCATGTGTATCTTGCAGCTGTTATACACAGTTATTTGTAATTTAAATGTAGTTATTTGTAGTTATTTGTAGTGTTCAATAACTGGATATTGAACAGGGGTTAAATGTTGTCATTTGTAGGCATTTGTATTTTGATTTCTTCCTGTTTTCTTTCCACTTCTATGCTCTGTTAAATGTTTATATTGGACAAGTGGTATGTAGGTGAACACTAAATTTCATTGATTTAGTATACTGTGGAATCAAATATGTACTGTTAACTGTAGTTTGTTGTGGTTGAATGTAGTTTCATGTGTATCTTGCAGCTGTTATACACAGTTATTTGTAATTTAAATGTAGTTATTTGTAGTGTTCAATAACTGGATATTGAACAGGGGTTAAATGTTGTCATTTGTAGGCATTTGTATTTTGATTTCTTCCTGTTTTCTTTCCACTTCTATGCTCTGTTAAATGTTTATATTGGAGAAGTGGTATGTAGGTGAACACTAAAGATTGCATTTAAACTACACAATGCATTAGTGTACTTCTACCTATAACTACATTATATTTAACTACATTTGTATATAGGTAAAATGAAATATACAGAATTTGTTGTGATTTGGAATCAAATATGTACTGTTAACTGTAGTTTGTTGTGGTTGAATGTAGTTTCATGTGTATCTTGCAGCTGTTATACATAGTTATTTGTAATTTAAATGTAGTTATTTGTAGTTACATATAGTGTTCAATAACTGGATATTGAACAGGGGTTAAATGTTGTCATTTGTAGGCATTTGTATTTTGATTTCTTCCTGTTTTCTTTCCACTTCTATGCTCTGTTAAATGTTTATATTGGAGAAGTGGTATGTAGGTGAACACTAAAGATTGCATTTAAACTACACAATGCATTAGTGTACTTCTACCTATAACTACATTATATTTAACTACATTTGTATATAGGTAAAATGAAATATACAGAATTGAAATACATATACAGAATTGAAATACATATGGGCTCACTGTTTCAATATACAGAAAAATGTAGGAAAAATGTAGTTTGTATGTTAAAAATGTATTTTGTGTGTTTAAAATGTAGTTATATGATATGTTACATTATATATTGTAATTCTGAAATCTAGCTTCATTCTAACGACCATTAATGTACTTTTTTTGCAGAATGGACCTTACTATGCACAACATAATGTTGATTATGGTGTGATACGGTTCCATAGCTTGTGCGATGCAACGATTCCATCCCAGATAAAGTCTTTATTATCCCCAACACAATTACGTGCTTTCAAGAACACTTGTTTTGGTTATTTACTAGATATGCCCCCTATTTGCATGCAGAACCAATCTATTCATCTTCTAATGAAGTATGAATTATCAAAGTTTAATGGCGACTATTTTTCTGTTCTGTTAAATGGACAAAAATTGATTTTTACTTTGAGGGATTTTTGTTTGATAACTGGGTTTAACTGTGTTGATAGCTTATCGGACCATGGTTACAATTCTAGTTATGTTAGCCATTTAATGACTAAATACTTCCCTGACAAATCTCGGGTAGAGAAATCGCTTTTGAGAAGTGTAGTGACATCCAAATCCTGGACAAATGATTTGGATGCTGTACAGTTGTGTGTCTTGTATATTTTGGAATTCTTTGTTTGTCCTTCTGATAAGGACAATGTTTGTTTGATAGACAAATTTACTTTTTTTCTTATAGAGAGTGGTCATTTTGATTCGTACCCATGGGGTACAAAATCTTTTAAGCAAGTTCTTGAGTCTGTCAGACATCGTCTCAGTCCCAACGTCCATTCTTATCTTATACGGGGGTGCTCGTTAGCCTTACAAGTGTGGCTGTACGAGTGCTGTTCTTTTGTCAGCACCGAGCTTGCTATACGGTGCTCTGACTCCATCCCCCGTATTTTAAGATGGTCCGCTACAAAAGGACAGATTTGGTTGAATGTTTTTGAAGAAAAATTCATCAAGCCTGAGTGGCTCAAGGTATTCTTGTTAACCTTTGTGTAATTCTTCAATAACTACTATTGTAACTACATGACATCTACAATTTCTTTCAAATTTACTTCACTGTCTTCATCCTTCTTTCAGTTCTCAAACTTGGTTGCATCCGGGTCCGAGATTGGAGCGCTCAACCTCCCAGTAAACCTTAATTATGAAGATGAAGAGGTTACTCAACCTTCAAAAGTCCCATCTGCTGCTTCTCCGAAAGTTCGACATGAAGAGGCTAAATCTTCAAATGATATGGAATCTGTAAGAAGCCAGATGAGGAAGTTGGAACAGAACATTGAGCAGGTACTGTTAGAATTTACAGTTGTGTAGTCATTGTTTACTACCAATTGAAATCATTCGTTCGACATTGTAGTTTCTTTTTATTTTAGTGTAACAAATCGAATATTCTTACCAACTCACATACATATTTAATTTTTAGGTGGTTGGAAAGTTAGATCAGCTGAGGAATGATGTTTTTGATGAACTCTCAAAACTTCGAGAGTTCATAGATCAATCTTTGAAAAGATTAGTGAATGCTGTCAACAGTAGAAATGAATTGGATGACTCCAAGGTAAGAATTTACATATATTTATTCTAACACTAATAATAGTTATGATAATCTATTCTAACACTAAAACATTACTATCAAAATGTAGTTTGCAGTTACATAAATTGTAGTTCCTGAACAATACATTTCAGTACAATTGAATGCACTAAAACTACTTTTTGATAGTAATGTACAGTTCTGAACTACACTTTTGTAGCTGTTATTTGTAGTTTTGTAGATGTAATTTGTATTTTGTAGCTGGTTCAATGTTTTAATATACAGACTTGACCTATGTATGACTTACCTGGTTCACTGTTATTTGTAAGTAACACTATATAGTTCAAGTCTGTGTATTTCAATTTTGTTATAACCAAATCTAGTTATATGTATTCTAGTTATACGTCATCACATTTGGTCTAAGTCTGTATTTTAAATGTAGTTATTTCTAGTTAAATATAGTGTTCAATAACTGGATTTTTAACAGGGGTTAATTGTAGTCATTTGTAGGCATTTGTATTTTGATTTCTTCCTGTTTTCTTTCGTGTTCTTATTATATCCAAATGTAGTCCTTACTTGCTACAATTGACTACAGATTTCATAAACTACAATGCAGTAACCACATTTTCATAAACTACAATGCAGTAACACTTTATAATATTTATGATAATGTATTATAATACTAAAACATTCATCTCACAATGTAGTTTGCTGCTAGTTCAAAAAGATATAACGAACATAACGAAGCAGAGAAAAACAAAGAATTTCAGTTCAATTTTGGTCCACAAGTCCGTGCAGGCCCCAGTACAACAGGTATCTAGATAATTCATACATACATATATACTTCCATCTTGAATTGCTAATAAAAAATAAATTTACCTGTTCAGCTCCTTCTTCTCCTCAACAACTTGAACAACAAGACAATGTTCCACATTCACCGATTCATGGTGTAACTGCGACTGAAATTGTCGAAGAATGCATTGAAAAAGAAGAGGAGATTGGAGTGATGTGTGGAGGAACTGAAAATAAAGGCGTGACACTGGACGATTTTGAAATTCCAGAAAACCTATCACAAATGGTCATGTATGGTGACCCAATTCAAGTTGATTCAACCCCTCTTCATCAAGGAAGAACAAGGTTACCTGGAAAACATGCACGATCACCATTCACGCCACTCTACAGTACTGAAGGCAGCACGTCTTTTGGGCCAAAATTTTTTTACATAAAGCACCCATTCACAAGTACCATTGGTGAAGATGTTGATCCTCAACTAATAGATAGTTTTACTACCTGGTTATACCATCGAAGTGACAAATCATCTAGGAGGTATGGTGCATAAATGTCTTATGTTGTATGTATTTGTTTTACTTTTCTTTCTATTTAATTTAGACTTTAAAGTTGTCAATGTTTTTGTTTTTTGTAGTTGTTTGTTTAATTATATTATTATTACAGGAGGAAGAACTTCTATTCCATGAAGGATAACCATCTCAATCCTTTGTTGGATTTGGGTTGCGAAAAAATAGATAAGAAGGACTGGTTCTACGCCCTTGCTCACCCCGGACAGCTAATAAATTGTACAGTAAGTATATGGATTATCATTGCAGTTTTGTCTTTATCTGGTATCTGGCTCACTGTTATGTAGTTATTGAACACTACAGTTAACTACCAACGACTACATTTAAAATACTGATTGTCTTGATGTATATAGACTTATAAATAGATTACACATAACTAGAATGGGTTATAAGTAAACTGGAATACACTGACATGAGCTACATATTTTTTAGCTCTTATTTGCATCTTGTAGCTGTTATTTTCACTTTTGTAGCTGTCAAACTGTTATACACAGCCATTATTTGTTTTCTTTCATCTTGTATGCTCTGTTAATTGTTGATATTGAACAACTGATATCCAATAGCTTATTCTATCTAAACATATTTAAGTATGTCTTGTTATATGCAAATGTAGTTCTTATTGACTACAAATGAATACAATTGAATACATTTGCATTAACTACAAACTGCATTAAATACAGATTGCTTTAACTACATTTAAAGTCAATTCACTACATTTAACTACAATTCAACACTGTTGACAGCATACTGGCTTCTTACAGTTTATTAAACACTGTTGACAGCATTTTAAATACAGATTGCCTTAATGTACAGATTTGAATTAGATATTATAATTGCAACTTTTACTTTTTTCAGCACATCGATGTTATAATGTACTATTTGAGAAAGAAGGGGAAATATGGCCCCAACAACAACTGTAGATTTACAACAACAGACTGTTTGTTCAAGACAAAAGTTGAAAGTATCTATGATAAGTTCTCTGCTGCTCCAATTAATCAAAGGAATTCTGTTGTAAAAGCCGATGACGATATTGGAGAATATATTATGGGCTATCGAATTCTTGCAAATGTAGCATGGGATCTTGTGGATTATGTGGTAATGCCTGTTAACCTTGTAGAGAACTTCCATTGGTTGTTGTTAGTGTTTGACATAAAGGACCGGCAACTGTATGTGTATGATTCATTGGTGAGGGCAAAGCGTAACAAAACAGTTCAAGCTATGGCTGAAAAATTTTCAACAATTATTCCTCTTTATTTGTCATGCACTGGTTTCTACGGCAAACGCAAGGACATTGACTTCAAGAATACAAAGTCATACGTAGAGAAGCCAGTTACGGACCCTCTAGACATACAATGGATGGTTGCCGAGATTCCACAACAAAAGGAAGGCTCACTGTAAAAAACTTAACTCCCTTTCTATATGTATACTTAAAATATATTTGGTTTTTGGTATTTAATGAAAATTACTCATAATCTGCAGGGATTGCGGTGTATTTGTTGCTGCATTTGCGGAATATATTAGCAATGGTGATTTGTCTATACCAAAGGAGGATCTTAATGATATTAACAAACACCGTAGACGATATGGAGCTCTGTTGTGGGACTACGCCACAAAGAAGCTAAATGATGGTTCAATCAGTGAGAGCGAGGTTACAGGCAGGCTTGCAAGGAGGAGGGGTCCACCGCCAAAAAATGAGAGAACTAAAGTGGAACGAAGGAGGAAATAGTGTGTACTGTTGTAATGAACTTTGATTGTAACCCACAATGTTTCATGGACCTTGAACAATTTTGTAGTTAGTGGAGAATTATGTCAGTTTGGTTGTACTGAACAATTGCTTTGGAAAAATAACCCTAAGTTTGCATTTCTGTTTGCCATTTTTCTGAGATTCATCTGTGCATTTAGTTGCACTGTATGTTCACTTTTGTTGTGAGATTGTTTTTATTCTGATTACAACTCTGATCTCCCATTTCAGTTTAGAACATATTTGGTTCAGAAATGCAAACTAAATGCACAATTGCTTCATGAATACATTAAACATTATCATGCCAGTGCTTGCATTATCCAACTTCTTGGATTGGAATCCAAGGTTTTCTTACATGTCTGAACTAAAAACTATGAAATAAAATTTGAAGCCAGGTCAATCTATTCGAGGATTTAGAATTGCCTCAATACATATGTTAACTATATTGACAATGATAACAGTATTAAAGGAAACTACAATTATCTTCTCCTCAAGGCAATATGTATTGTAAATGTAGTCATTTGGTTGTAATGAACAATAGCTTCATGAATACATTAGACATTATTAATGTAGTGACTACAATTACATACAATTACAAATAACTACACATTTATTCTACATATAAATACAATTACATAACTACAACTTGTTTGAACTCCAACGCTACATGCACTGTTGCAGTACATTTGCACAATATATGTTTTCAGATAAACATGATGATGTTTCTTACTTAGATTTCATGAAAATGAACTACAACGTTTTTTCTTTATCTACAACATTCTGTCTTTATCTATTATGTCGATAACACATTTCGAAATCACTTAAAGTACATTATAACAACAATCTGCAAACAGTTTACATTACGCAAGTATATTAGTAAACTTCTTTATTATCGTCAAAAACATATTACAGTTACACCTTAAATTCCGATAATCTGGGATAACTACCCTTTATTTTGAATAACTATGTAGCTACATTATATTCATGCCTTTTTCGGCACATTCTTGCAACTTCTTTTGTTATGCCCTTCACCTCCACAATTGCCACATGACACCTTGTACTTCTTTGAGTTTATTTCATCAAAGCTTTTATATCTTTCCTTTTGAGGTCTTCCTGGCTGCCTTTTATCTCCAGCCGGTGGCTTTATTACATCATCCAAAATATGTTGTGGAACATCCCATTTTGCTTCATCAGGAAGAGGATTAACTGGCAATTCATATGTAAGTAGTAGGCTCTTAGTTGTGTAATACGGTGAGCAATAGTTGTCCGGCCTTTCATTCCTATGCCTTAATGATGCCAAAGCATGTGCACATGGAAGTTCATCAAGTTGGAATTGTCCACAACTACATTTCTTATTTTCTAAACATACAATGTACCTCTTCACGCCATCTAACACAGTGTGTATATGATCGGTTGAAGCTCTCACCTACAATTCAAGATCAAAAAGAAAATAATAAGGTGTCAATAAGTTAACTATGTTAGCAACAATCAGTTAACTACAAATCAGCTACAAATAAACGCCATAATACATTAACTACATTTAACTACAATCGTCTACATTTTTAAAACTCTCTGGAAATCATTCATAAAACATTAACTACATTTAACTACAATAGTCTACATTTTAAAAACTCTCTGGAAACAACATTTTCATCTACTACTTCTTTTGTTTTTTTTTTCATGCACCAAACAATAATATATTACCTTTAGTTTCTGGGATAATAGAGTGTTATCTTCCAATTCTTTGTTGAATTTGTGTCCAAGTAATGTGAAAGTACCCTTTGCCTTCAATAACTTGTCTTTTGTCCAACGTTTTATAATAGTCCTCATATACTCCAATAGATCAAATATTGGCAGCTCTCTTGCCTCTTTTGTAACAGCGTTCAACGACTCTACAATGTTTGATGTCATAGTAAAAGTTCTATTTGCCGTTGCATGTACTCTTGACCATCTATGATATCCAATATCATGTAGGTAAGACGAAACACGTGGGTCTACCTCCTGAATCTTCATCATTCTTTCATTGAAATCATCCAGAGTATATGACCGTGCTGTAGCAAAGTATAATTCATGTAATTGTAGATGTGACTTCTTGAATTTTGACCTTATATTTGTCCATATATGCCACATGCAGAAGTAGTGTGCAATTCCAGGATAGACTACGGATGTTGCCTTCGATATACTCTCATGCCTGTCTGAGACAACACACATAGAAGGTCTTTCACCATATGCCTCCTTGAATTGTTCAAAGAACCACCTCCAAGATGCGTCGTTCTCAGAATCAACAACAGCATATGCCAAGGGAAAAATAGAACCTACAATTTGTAAACATAACTTGAGATTAACTATTAAATACAAATATATTTGGATAATTTAGGCAATATAAAATACATTGATTTATACAAAGTAACTACATTGTAACTACAACATTATTACATCTGTTACCTGCTGCATCCATGGTGCTTGCTGTCAGCATAATACCCCTGTATGATGATTTTAAGAATGTACCATCAACCACTACTACCGGCCTACAATGTTGCCAACCATTTATTGATGTAGAAAGAGCAACAAATGCATACAAGAAGCAATCATCTGCTGCCTTCTTCAATTTAACAACAGAACCAGGATAATTCTTCTCAAGAATATAAAAATATTTTGGTAATCTGTTGTACGAGTCACACGGATTCCCTCGCAGAAACCGTAATGCTTTTTCCTTTGCTCTCCATGCTTGCATGTAGCTTAGGCCGACTCCATGTTCGGATAACATGTCAGTTTGTATGTCCTTTGGCGTGTAAACAGTCTTAGGATCACAAAACTTTGGAACGACAATGCTACCAACTACTGTTGCAGTACACTTGCATTTTATGAATGTTTCGTCCATTCGGCAACATGTGTGTTGTCGGCTAAAACTTCTTATCTTGAACAATGATGAATCATTAATAGATGTTGCCTTGAAGTGCCATTTACAGTTCTCCGCAACACATACAAGCCAGTAGCTACAAAAAAATCCAATTTTCAAACATTTTTATTAAATACTGTAATGAACTACAATTGACTACATTTAACTACAACTAACTACAAATACCGACAAACTGGTTTTCCGTAACTAAATTTGACTACAAACAACTACAATTGACTACAATGAACTACAATTGACAACATATAACTACAATTAACTACAATTGAATACATTAAATACAATTGCATACAACTGCATAGATAAAAATAATACTTTAGCATTGAAAATGAACAACTAAGTACAAACCTTCTACAACTTGATCTTTTAACTCTGAACTGGAACTTCTGCATAACTGCATAATTTTTGATTGCAGCAACAATCGTCTTCTTGTCCTGGTACACTTGACCTTCCTCAATACATGTTTGAGAAGATTCAATTATTATTTCACTTTGATATTGCTCAATAGCTGGTGAAGATGGAATTTCTAATAACCTTAATGATCCCGAAGAACCTGCATACAAAACATTCACATTGTATATTCATTATAGATAATTGGCATCAAATTGTAGTTGATTAGAGAACACAAAAATCTCCGAATTCTGTTTCGACGCAAACTTACCTATACTGATAGGGCGTTCATTGGTTATTGCCAATTCCATATTGAAATCTCTTATGCTAATACATAACGGATACGAACCTAAGTTTTTATTCTCTTTTTTCGTTTCCATATATACACGAACGCCCATATCGTTTCTAATCTGCAACGGAGGACAGTTATCATTCACAATGTATTTTATTTCTACAACTTTATCAGATGTATCAATCGATAATTGTTCTGCAATTGTAGATTGGAGAATTCCGTAGCTTGCAGTTTCATCAACCAAAATGGCGTCAACTTGAAAATCTCTGAAGCTGCCATGGTTATCCCAATAACCATTACATTTAAGCATTATCGGAATTTTTGACATTGTATAATCTCGTTACTGCCAGTCACGTAATAACTACAAAATATGAAAAAATAAGAGAGAATCTGGTGGAATTAGGCTATCCCTCAATAACAATAAAAACTGATTTTGAATGGAAGAATGAGAGTATTCAATTTCCAAACAGTTTTGTCGAATTTTAAATGGAAGAATGAGAGTAGTATCTCGAAACAGTTTTGAAGAATTCTGTTTGGAGGAATGACTGTAGTCAATTTTGAAACAGTTTTGTTGAAAATATGCACTGGATCTTCCGTTACCTTAATCTGTTTAGTTTAGAGGATATATTTGGAGCATTTAATATGTTACCTTAATGTAAGGGAAATTTATTTGGTAGTAAATCAAACATTTATTAACATTCAAAGCTGATTGGCATTCCAAACTGATTGGCGCGAAAAGAGGAGATAAGCAAATATCATTAGCCTTAATTGTCTAGTGTTAATTTAGGATGGAAAATCAGCAATTATCTTGTTTGGTACATATTATGTAACAAAAACATGAGATATGAGGGTAATAAACAAACAATGCACAATAATGGTAGTAAGGTTTGTTATATGGGATGTATAGGTAAAAATCCCTTTTATTATTGGTACATTTCAGTAGTTATTTATTTGTAACTGGGCCAAGCCTAATTTTCCTTTATTAGTCAATTATTTGTACCTGGGTCAGGTTTTTTAAATAAAAGAACCGAGTTTTCAAATATTTTCAGAGGCAAATTTATTTTGTATTTTTCATCAACAGTTTAATAAAAAATTCTCTATTTTTTCTCATTCTCATTCCAACCATAGCTCAAGTTTTTTCCAAATTTGTGTTGATTTTCGCTGCAAACATGATATTAGAGGTATGGTTCCCCAAAGCCCTGATTGATTTTGTGATTGGACTATTTTAGTAGTCGCTAATTTGTAACTGGGCCAAACCCAATTTTCTTTTATTGTAATTTTTTCGGGTCTTTTAATAAAAGGACTAACTTCCAGATATTTTTAAATATGAATTAATTTTGTATTTTTTGTTAATGGTTCAATAAAAGTTTGTATCTCGAATGTAGCTCAAGTTTTTTCTAAATTTGTGTTGATTTCCGCTACTAATATGGTATTAGAACTAGCGTTCCTCGAAGCCTAGATTGATTTTGTTATTGGTTCATTCAATAGTCATTTATTTATAACTGGGCCAAGCCCAATTTTTCTTTACTGATTAATTATTTATACCTAAGTAGGGTCTTTTACTAAAACAACCGGCTTTTAGATATTTCTAGACACAAATATATTTTTTATTTTTTATCAACAATTCAATAAAAGCTTCTCTTTCTTTCTTCTCATTTCCAAGCTAGATGATGTTTCCAAGATGCTGAACAGGAAGATGTTGTGATTTTCTTGCTGCTTGAAACGTGCTCAGATTCAGTGCGTGATAAAAATTAGTAGGCAAACTGATAAGTATTCACTGACTCGCCATAATAAAACTGCTGCATATTCTGATTTATACTCATGTAGATATCCTGCCTATAGGACTCTTAAAATTATAGAGAATTGCTTGTTTGAATGGCGTGCACTTATTTTATTTATTTATGGAGGTAAATATGAGCCCCTTAGTTGCTTTTTATATGACCTTCCTACCTGTTTGTGTGTGTTCGCATATATTTTCTCCTTTTAAGCACCATAGGAGAGTCTAGAACCATCTTACATAGAGGTCCTAACACCTCCAGGGCCACAGGTAAGGAACGGGTAGTGCACTCATAGGATACGTATTCGATGTTGTTAGAACACGTAGGTAATAATTAAGGGAGGGTAATCAGTTAGTAAAGGATATGATGACCTGTGCACTAATGCTACGCGTAACACCTCTATTTGAGGATAATTACAAAGTATTGCATAGAAGTGATCCTATAGGCTAAAAAACCTAGGACCTTTTTACTCTTGGTTCTTAAAAGTAATATATGTTTGTTTATCAGCTTATAAGACTAATTCCCTTAAATTGAGTTTGGCCGGGACCCACCACTGTGGATCTCGAGGGGTGCCTAACACCTTCCCCTCAAGGTAATTTCGAGCCCTACCCAATCTCTGATAATGTAAACTAGTACAAAAGTTATTTGTTCTAGGTGCCCTAACACACCTTAATCCGGTAGGTGGCGACTCTTCAAAATGTCTTACCCAATTCCCAAAAGGAAAGGAGTTGCCCCCAAGATATCGAAACCCGGACTCTGCGAGGAAAAAAAGGGGCATGACATTTTCCGGTGAGGGTTTCACCAAACTTCTTCAGCAATATGGAAGACACTTGTTCTTTGGCGAGGTCGTTTACTTTTACTGCGGTGACATAGTGAGTCACATGATCCTCAGGGTCCGTCGTGCCATCGTATATTTTCAAGTATTACAGCATATTGAAGGTTTTAGGTATGGCGTGTGGTGCAGCTTCTCCAATGTACGATTTCTCAACGAACCGGCTGGGCCCCTTTTTGGTCAAGGTTTTGGGGCGCCTGGTATTTTATCTACCCTTTCTTGATGCTTTTTCATTTGGTTGTGGAGCATTTTGTTCTCTTTCTCTATCTCCTCCATATTCCTCAAAATGGTCGTGAGGGTATCGTTGCCTGCATCTCCAACACTGTGAGTAATACCTGTCACACGTGGAGGGTCGTGCTGCTTATATGTCACTGGTGTGACACAAACTCTCGCAGTTTCTCTGTTCGTCCTTTGGGAGGGATTGTCAAGAATGCTGGTGAGCATGTTTTTTTAACCATGCATCGAGTAGCATTTTCATTGTTGGTGGTGCCTCTTTTGTTGTGGATGTAGAGACCTCTTTGCCGTGTCAGGTTGTGATGTTGTCGTGAGAGAGGGGTGAACCACTCCGCCTAGGGGAGGCATTTTGTGTCATATCCTCATTGTCTTTCCGGTGGCTTCGTTGAGGGTGTTTAGGAGGTTGGTAGTAAGACCGGCTACTGCTTTCATTCTTTTCTCTCTATTATCTGCCATGTTAAACAATGCACGCAAGAAAAGATAAGGTTTGTGTTTCTTTCTTTTAGATGTGAAAGAAACTAAAACTTTGACTAGAAATTCCCTACAGACGGTGCCAAATTGTTGACCAAAAAGTATAAAACTTCTTGTTAAACTAATTAGGAAAAATACATAAGTACCCATCTAATCTATTGCCCAAATCCCCCTTACACATTTTTTTGTGGACGATAATAATATTACATACGTAACCTTTCTAAAGTGTAGCTCAACACTTTTTCTTGACCAACTTTTCAAAATATGTGTAAGGTCACGCGCCGATAAGGTCATGACACGTATCTTAACTCAAGAAAAAAATAAAATACTAAATTTACACCAATTAATAATATTTAAAAGAAAACAAATGAAAAAGAAACAAATCTCCCTCCCCCACGTTTCTCATTTTCTTCTAAACCCCTTACCCGTCGACCTCCTCCCCTAAACTCCAACAACCATGGCAAATCCCCACTAGAACAAAATATTAACATGAATCAAGCACCTATCCATACTATTGAAGCACCCAAACTTATCAAAATTTGAAATTTCTATTTACCAAAATCAAAATCTGCAACTTTAGATTCTATTTCAAATTTAAAATAAAAAATTCTAAAAAATGCTAGCTCTTTGCTGAAAAGAAAAAAAAAGTAAAGTTTTTTCGTCGTTAGTGACCGAAAATAGTAGTGGCGTTGAACCTGCACCATAAAGTTCTTTCGTTGGAGTATATTTTAGCAAACAATAGAAATAAAAATAACATGAGTCGTAAAGTTCTTTCGCCAGAGTTTATTGTGTTATCCGATAAGATTGATTGAACAAAATCTTGAGAAAAGAAAATGGAGGCTAGAGAGACACATTTTGGTAAAAAGAAAAGGGATTAAAGAAAATAATTATGTAGGCCATCAGATCAACTTTATTAAATCTGAGGAGTTCAAATAAAGCCACAGATGGGCATGTCGACAAAACATGTATAGGTCTGACGCGCTCACTTTTATTTGTTAAACACGCATGTCCCATCTGACAAAGTAGTGTATCTTAGACACACTTTAGAAAGGTTGCGTGTGTAAAGTAATTTTCGCTCACAAAAAGTATGTAAGGTGGATTTGGGTCATAGGTCAGGTGGCAACTTATGTATTTTGCCAACTAATTAAATAAAAGGATAAATCCTAGTTAAAGATAATGACTTTATATTCAAAATAGGTTTATTCGAATAATGTGGGACCGTGTTAAAATAAATTTAATGAAATAGCCATTAAATATTACACTTGTTAAGGAATGAAAATAATAATAAGCAATAAATACAATAAATGACACTAAATGTAAATAAAGGAGAAGATTCACCCAATATTGAATGAGCTGGATGATTCCCCCCTCTGACAATGATGAGTGACAAAAAGCTTATAAGAATATTGAAGACTTTCTCGGATCTAGTGGAAATGACAAGGAATAATCCAAAAAGACCAACCTCTTTAGAAAGGTGTTCTTGTATTTATCTAAAGAGCCTGCTATTCAAAAGAGTTCTTATCATACAGAAACTTATATGCCTTTTGCCTTATCTCTCCTGCTATTTATATGGAGTATTCCCAAAGAAACCTAAAAGGTACAAACAGAGGGAATATTAGAATATTCCCTTTGAAGGTTCCAAAGCTATACTAGCTGTCAAATCTATCCATGTTTCTCAACCTCGGCCCTGATGAACTGCTCAGAGACTTGTTCTATTGACCACTGATCGACCTCGGCCAAGCTGCCCATATTGATTTGCAGGTCACTCATGACAATCGTCACCACGTATTCGAATTTCTCTTGTTCGATTTTGACCCATACAGTTATTATGTCCTTGCTTGTGTTTATTTGGTTGTTCGTTGGAAAAGTAACATGCATTTTGGGTGTTCGGCCTAATTTTCTGTTGATTTTGTGGTTCATATTTGATGCATTATATTGATCTCATTTTAGTTGATTAAATGTCTAATTGTAGTAGAAGTTATACTGTTTAATATTTATCTTTTTAGAATAGTTAAGTTTGTAGCTTAAACTTACAGTATATTCTTTGGACTTTGAACAGAAAAGTTGAAAAATTGTTAGGTGATTTCTATGATTTTACCAAAGGTTTTGTTGCTGCTTTGATGGTTTAAGTAGCCTTAGAGCTTTAGGTTAAGTTTATAATTTTAATAACGATCAATAATCTAAAAGAAGCCTTGACTAATGATATATTTTTGTATGCATATTCGATAAGCAATAATGTTGATGAAAGGAAAGAAGATCCTACTCAACGGCTATGTATTTTGAATTTTGCTTTACATAAATAAATCAATCAGTTAAAGTACAAGAAGGGAAGTCAATCAATCAGCATTGTCAAAGATTCTCAAGCGCGCAAGAATAGGAAGAGAGCTAATCAAGGCCAGAGATCAAATCCAGAAGATTCTGCAGAAGCTCAAATCAAGGAAAAATGGTGGAAGCAATTCCTCAAGATTAAGAATGAATCTAGCTACCATTTCAAGCTAGTTTCATGAGGCTATCCTTGTGTCTTTCTCTCAGATTTATATGCCTCACAACGAAAGGAATCCTCGAATAGCTGCATTTCAATCCCAAAAGACAAGAAAACAGAAGATTCATCAAGCTATAACGGAAGAAGCAGAATATCACATTCAAAGGCACGAAACTATATCATTTGTTTCTAAGACTTTCTAGTTCTTAGTACAAACACTCTATTTTTTAGTCTACAAGTGTCACGAAAGATAGAAGAGTTAGAGCATAAAACGAGAGTTGTGTCAACATTGGAAAGAAAATCATTGTTACTCTATATTGTTGGCGGTGAACGTACTAGAACCATTAGTGCTGTAAATATTTATACAAGCAGAGAACCCTTGTGACCTAAGGGAACTTGACGTAAGTACTACACCGGTATTGAACCAGTATAAAAACTGTTATGTCTTCTTTACCTTTTTGCTCATTTGGTTTATCTCTGCTGAAATCATTCATTGTTCAAAGTCTAGTCGATTAAACTTATACTTAGTCAACTAAAATTTTTATATCGGTTACAATTCTCCCCTCTTGTACTTTCTCTTTAGTCTGAAACTATAAAGTTTTCCTCTTTTTTATTACTGTTCAAGAGTATGGTGCTTGGCCAAAAAACAGACCTTAGTTCTTTACTGTATAGAACACATAGCAGTCTTTTTTTGTTAACGGTTTCCGAGCTAGCTTGCCTATGTTTCAACTATTTCATCGAATACGTGCTACCTCCTACTATCACAAGTACCAGGTAACTGTTATGAATGTGGCTGAACAAACTAAGGCACTTGGTCCTGGGAATATTTTACACTAAGGTCGAAGGATTAACAACCCAACATAAGTCTATGATTTACCATTGAGACCCAGGTTGAGGTATACGTGTGGAAGAGTTACTAGTCTAGAGGAAATATAGTTCTTATAATTAGCAGATTGGTCAAGGAAGAAGGCATGCATATTGTGAAGAAAAGTGTATGCTTCTTCTCGTCCCCCTTTCACTAAGTCTAAGTTCTCATCCCCTTCTTATCTTTATCCTTAGCTACTTTTATATTCTAGTGCTTCTTATTGTATTTCAGTTGTTTGAATCTTGCATCATTATCCGAATTTGTAATTGAGTTCTAGTTCATATTAATATAGTAAGGAGTTTGACTATTTGTTACATTGGTGCTTCTATCGATCCTACTCCAATGGACGAGGTGATACTAGATAGATTCAGGAGCGGCGACGCAACGGGATGGATTTTTCGATCCGAGCGATAATTCCACTTCTTTGGCTTCTCCGGGGAGCATTGGCTAACTCTCCTGATGCAGCTCGAAGAGATGAAAGCAAAATTGAACAGATTTCTAAATCAATGGAAACTGTATATGAATTACCCTTGAACAGATTTCTAAATCAATGGACTATATATGAATTTGAGAGAGAAAAGAGAGAGAGATTTTATTGATTATTAATCATCATAATCCTCAATTACAGCAGAGGATCAATTATTTATAGGCTAAGGAATTTGGGCAGGAAATTTAGTTGGTAACTAACTTCCGGAAGGTTCCAATTCCTAACTAAATTTTAACTATCCTAACTAGCCTCTAAAGTAGCTATTAAGCCCCCTTTAACTACTGAATTAGAAAGTGGGCTAACACTACTAATAGAATCGTAACAGTACTTCCCCCTTCGAAATCCTTGTCCTCAAGGATTAAAGTGTGGAAATATGAGCTTGAAGGAATGTAGATCCTTCTAAGTATTGTCTTCTGGTGGAGCATTGAACCATTTCACTAGGACTTGAGTAATGGCCCTCCCTTGCTTTTTGGCCAACCTTCTATCCACAATAGCCTCAGGTTCCAACAATACATGGCCATTATTCGAATGAACTTCAGATAAAACAGTAGAAGCAATGTGGTTGCCCAACTTCTTCTTCAACAGTGACGCATGGAAAGTGGGGTGTATTTTTGAGTGAGGAGGAAAATCCAAAGTGTATGCCACAGGTCCTACCATAGCTAATATCTTGAAAGGACCAAAGAACTTTGCTGAAAGTTTCTGATAGGCATGGTTCTTTAGAGAAAGCTGCCTATATGGTTGAAGCTTAATGAAGACCCAATCACCCACCTGATAAGTTCTATCAGTTCTATGCTTATCAGCCTGCATCTTCATCCTGTGTTGGTCTTTGTCCAGATTCTTTTTAAGGGCGCGCAAAGTGGCCTCTCTGGCTTGCAGGCTTCTATCAACCATGTCTAATTGAGAGTCAAAAAGGCATATAAGGAAGAAGTGGAGGAGGCTTCTGTCCATACACTGCTTCATAGGATGTGATGTTTGTGGATGAGTAGTGAGTGGTGTTGTACCTCCATTCTGCAAGAGGAAGCCAAAAGGGCCATTCTTTTGGCTTGTCACAAGTCATACATCTGAGATAGCACTCTAGGAATATATTAAGAACCTCGGTATTCCCATCCGTTTGAGGATGATACGCAGATAAGGTTAAAAGCGAGACCTTCTGTAATCTGAATAGCTCCTGCCAAAAACGACTGGTGAAAACCTTGTCTCTATCAGATATAATGGTTTTGGGAATACCATATAGTTTAAAAACTTTATCCATAAACGCATGAGCTACATCCAGGGCTGTGAAAGGATGTTTGAGAGCCATAAAGTGAGCAGCTTTGCTCAATCTATCCACAATCACCAAGATGACTTCCTTACCTGCAGTTTTGGGAAGTCCTTCTATAAAGTCCATTGAGATGTCTTGCCACACCTTTTCAGGAATTGGTAATGGTTGAAGTAGTCCTGGGTATGCCACATTTTCTCCCTTGCACCTTTGACAAGTGTCACACTCCCTTATGTGTGTATATACATCTTGCTTATCTTTCTCCAATAAAAGTCATGTTTGATCCTCTTGTGAGTAGTAGTGATTCCTGAGTGGCCCTCCATAGGACTGTCATGATAGAATGGTATGAGCTGCTTCCTCAAGGCTGTATCATCCCCAACCATCATCTTGCCCTTCATGCTGAGAATTCCACCAGTGAATGAGTAATAAGGTTTAGGGCTGGCTGAGGACTGGATATCATGAATCAGCTATTGCATCTGTGAATCTTGACTCCAACTTAGCTTGAAAGACTCTAGCAATTTTGAAGTAACCCCAAAAATGCTAAAGAGTTGAATGGACTCCCCCTTCCTAAAAAGAGCATCAGCCACAAGGTACTCCTTCCCGTTTTTATAGGATATGGAGTAGTCATATCCTAATAACATCACCAACCGTTTCTGCTGACTAGAGGTAGTAATTCTTTGTTCTAATAGGTATTTAAGACTGTTGTGATCAGTCTTGATCACAAAATGCCTGCCCAAAACATAAGGTCTCCATTTTTGAACTGCAGAAACCAAAGCCAACAGCTCCTTTTCATAAACTGATAAGGCCTTATTCTTGCTAGATAAACCTTTACTGAAAAAGGCTATAGGTTCGTTATCTTGCATCAACAATGCACCAATACCATTACCTGAAGCATCGCTCTCTATGACATACTCCTTGGAAAAATCAGGTAGTGTTTGGACAAGAGCAGAAGTGATAGCCTTTTTCAAAGCTTCAAATTCTTCAGTAGCTGCTGTATCCCACACAAAATTTCCCTTCTTCAGTAAATCATGCAGTGGCCTGGCAATCAAACCATAATCTTTGATAAATCTTCTATAATACCCAGTGAGACCAATAAAACCCCTCAGTTCTTTCACTATCTATGGCTGGATCCAACTTAGCACTGCTGACACCTTATTTTGATCCATGGGCACCCCTTTATTGCTGATGATATGTCCTAAGTAATAGATTTGTGTCACCCCAAAAGCACATTTGCTCATCTTGACAAATAACACATGAGATCTTAATAGTTGGAAGGCTTCCTCCAAATGAATCAAGTGATCTGACCAACTGGAGCTGTAGATGAGAATGTCATCAAAGAAGACTAAAATAGATTTTCTGAGATGACTATGAAAGACCTGGTTCATGAGACTTTGGAAAGTAGAGGGGGCATTAGTTAGGCCAAATGGCATCACCATAAATTCATAATGACCATGATGAGTTCTAAGGCTGCTTTAGGGATGTCTTGTTCAAACATTCTTATTTGATGATAACCTGACCTTAGATCCTGCTTGGAAAAGTATTTGGCTCCATGTAACTCATCCATAAGTTCTTCTATAACAGTAATGGGGAATTTATCCTTTACTATGCTGTTGTTCAACTCCCTATAGTCAACATACATTCTCCAAGTTCCATATTTCTTTTTCACAATCATAATAGAGGAGGAATAGGGACTAGCAGTGTGTCTTATCACCCTATTTTTTAACATCTCATCTACCATTTTTTCAATCTCATCCTTCTGTATAGCTAGATATCTGTAGGGCCTCTTGTTGATTGGTGAAGTCCCTTCTTTCAATATAATCTTGTGATCATGTGTCCTTGTAGGTGGCAATTCTTTAGGTTCCTCAAAAATATCCTTATATTTCTGCAAAAATAGAATCCAAGTCTGCTCCCTTTCTCTGATCCTGAACAGGAGCCTCAATTGAAAACAACCCTATATTCATGCTTGCATTCTCCTCTGCTAGTACTCCTACTGAAATCATACATAACTCTGATGGTTTAGCCAAACGTTTATCCATTCTTCCTTCTTGGATTAACTTGGCAGCAGGAGGCTGAATGCCCCTTAAAGATACCTTCTTACCCATGATGGTAAACTCCATTTTCAAATGTATAAAATTCCACATGATGTCTCCTAATGTTATCAACCATTGAATTCCAAGCACCATATTACACCCTCCAATAGGTAACACCAACATATCATAATCAAAAGTTACCCCTTGCATCTTCCACATAAAATTTTTGCAAATATAGTGGCTTTGTACTTTATTGCCATCAGCTACTGATACTGCAAATGGAGCTATGGTTGTTAAAACACACCCTAACTTCTTAGCTGTGTTGAGGTCCAAGAAATTATGTGTACTGCCAAGTGTCAATCAAGACTTGCACAGCTTTACCTTTGATTTACACAGTCACCCTCGTGGTTCTAAAGTCATGCAACCCATTCATAGCATGGAATGATACATGAGGTAGAATTGATCCCTCAGAATCAGTCTCTACGTCTTGGCCAATCATGGTCAATAATTCAGTTGGATCTAGCATTACTTCTTGTTCTAAGTCCACATCCTCCCATTCTTCCTTTACATCCATAGAAATAACTGCCTCCTATTTTTACACACGTGACCAAAACTATATTCTTCATCACAGTTGTAACATAGTCCTTTACTCCTTCTATCCTCCATTTCAGCAGGTGTAAGTCTTTTAGGATTTTTATATGTAGGTTTAACAAGGAAGGCCCGAGGGTTGTGATTTTTATTCGAGCGCTGACTAAACCTGGGAGCTGTTGCAGTATGAGAAGAGGTAGTATGTGAAGAGGAAGGGTGAAAGTTGACATAAGAATTTTTTGAGGTGTTCTTGTTAGAAAAAGAAAGGTTCGAGGAGGCCATAAAAACTTGCTTCTGCACAACCAATGTTTGTTCCTGAATTCTATCCAAACTAATAGCTTTAGCTAGAGATCTAGGAGCCAACATTTTAACAGGAAGCCCAATCTCAGGTTTTAATCGTCTAATAAAGCAACTAACAACATATTCTTCAGATAATTCTACCCTAGTGAGCAATTCATCAAACAAATCCACATATTCCTGTACAGAATTTACCTGTCTTAGATCCTTGAGGCCGCCCATTAGATCATCGAATAGCTCATACCCAAACCTTGCATACAGACATGCCATATATTTCCCATCGAGGCCAATCCCTAGTCACCCTATGCTTCATATAGGATTGGTGCCATTGTAAGGCTCTCCCTTCCAATTTACATGAGACTGCCATCACCTTGGCATCTTTAGGTATCTCCTCATAAGAAAAAATCTGCTCGCACCTATACAACCAGTCTTTTAATCCCACTCCATCAAAAATAGGAAACTCCGTGTGATAATCACGATCAGGAGTTTGATGATCCGTAGGTCGATGACCACCCAACTCTGGTCTTTCGTGATCAACAAAATTCTCACGATTTTGGCCTCCATTTGTAGTCATGCTTCCCACCAACAATTTCTTAATTTCCTCCATAGCCTGAGTCACTCGAACATCCACTGATTTCTGCATCTCTGTCACAGTCGAAGTAACTGCCTCAATCGATCCCTTGAGGCTATCGACCTCTTTCCTCAATTCGTGCATACGAGTATTGTGATCGCCCATATTCACAAATCCGAGGATGGAAATCTCTGATACCAATGATGCAGCTCGAAGAGATGAAAGCAAAATTGAGAAGAAAAGAAATCCTAAAGAGTAAATTGAAGAGAATTACCCTTGAACAGATTTCTAAATCAATGGAAAATGTATATGAAATTGAGAGAGAAAAGAGAGAGAGATTTTATTGATTATTAATCATCATAAGCCTCAATTACAACATAAGATCAATTATTTATAGGCTAAGGAATTTGGGCGGGAAAGTTAGTTGGTAACTAACTTCCGAAAGGTTCCAATTCCTGACTAACTTTTAACTATCCTAACTAACTCCCTTTCAAGTAGCTACTAAGCTCGCTTTAACTACTGAATTAGAAAGTAGGCTAACACTACTAATAGAATCGTAACATCTCCCTTCTACCTTGAAGGAGCTGCCCTCGTTTGGTTTGAGTGGCTATATCGAAACAAACAATTTTATGATTGGAATCATTTCACGGAAAAGCTGCAATTGCATTTTAGGGCACAAACCTTCACAAGTGCGGTGCATATGGTAGAGATCCAGGTGTTTCCTGTTTGCACTATGTGCATTGTTCCCATCTCATATGCGTTTTCATCTGATTTTGATGCTAGACACTCCGGGGCAGACCAAATGCTTGATGAAAATCCACAAGGAGAATGGCCTCACTCACAACTGATTTGTCTAGCGATGCCAAGGAATTATAAAACGAGTGTGTTCTTCATGGCGAGGATGGTGAATTTAAAGTGCCGGAAACATCAATCATTGCAGAATCATTATTCAACACTAGGAGCGATCCTAAGGCATGTGATGAGCACTCGAATGCACACTTCATTTTACCACCGGTTAGGGTCCATTTAGTAGCTGATCAATCAGTGGGGCTGGGGGAACTACTCGATGGGCCAAAATTATTTTTGGATAATATACAACCAACGGAATCCACTGACAAGGAAGGTAAATGGCTCGAGATTATTGCGAACATAGTGTTTGATAAATGTCTCTAGCTCAATGAGACCAATCTGCAATGACAATTTGCAAATATGGAGCTTATTGAGACCTTGAAATATGTTTTCACTGAGATTTTATTTGCTCGCTTTGACAAACCAACAGGGAACGAGGGGGTGACTTTAGTTCTCATCCATACCACAGATGAAGATGACAGGATTGTCGAGTTTTTTCCATACCAATTCCAACAGTCCTCGTTAACCTTGGTGCTTGACGATTTTAAGGATATCATAATGAACTTGAAATATGTCTTACACACTTGCAATTGTTCTGACACTAGGCAGCATGCTTCAAATGAATTTGTTTCAACATTATCGACAACAAAACGATAAAAGGGTTGTCACTTGTATTCAACACATCACAAGGGTGCAAGGGATAATTGGCTACCAATTTGTAGTTTTGTGGACAAATGGTTCGATATTGGGCAGGTTTTATGGGCTTGCTTTGATATGGGAGAGTTGTGTATGTCTTCATTACTCAAACAAGTGTTAGAATATACTATAAACCATGCGTATTGCTATAGTATTCTTTATGAACAATTATTTATTTACTTGATTAAATTCAATAAAGTTTTATTTTATATAGATCATGTGTTGGTTTGTGCGTCCTTTGTTTACATAGTAGATGATTTAGTGTGTAGAGTTTAGCTTATACACGGAAGATTAAATCATCGGTTCTTGTAAGACATAAAAGTTAATGTTCACAATCAAATGATCGAATTGGACAAATCATCGGAATGATTGTAGCACAAGATTAAATATAATTTATCTTGATTATGGGAATGGTTTACTTCCAACTTCTTGTGCTAATACATTTTGTATGTATTGAAGAGGTCAACTAGAGATGAGTATTTTATACTGACTTTCTAAAATAATTTCTCTAGTCCATTTAATATACTTATACTCTTAATCCTGATATAATTATTATTAGCTGTGTATGTCACTTGTTGTTTTGATTTATTAAAGGCAAAATTCTTTCGCGAGTCAATAAGCCTGGTAAATTATCGAAGTAACAATTAGTTGATGCAATCCATGTCTCGATTTTGAGATTGATGATACTCCTTTATGCAAGCTTACAAGTTTTCATGTGTAAACACGGCTGGTGGATTTTGTATCCGACACATGAAATAAGTTATGTGTAAGCCTAAAGGAAGTAATCGATAAATTAAATAGTCAGTAATTTAATTTGATTGATTAGTATCTGAATCTTAACATGGGGAGTTAAATAAGATTTTATGGAAGAATTTCGAAATTGAACTAAGAAGTGAAATTACGAATTTTAGTGGAATAATTCGTAATTTATTATGATGGAAATTAATTTCAGAATTTCGAAATTAATATCATAATAGGAAGCCTTGTTAATTAAATTATGTGGTCCCTACTATGCCTAAATAATAGGAAATAGTGGAAACTGTTAGTGAGTGGGAAAGAAAATGTGGAAACTGGCCCTTAGTGGGAGAAGGAAACCTAACATGTTTTGAAAACGGATTTGACTTAAAAAACGCAGCTATATATATACACATAGGGGCTGGACGTTTTGGACACAATTTCTGACTGCGGTTTCTACTAGAATTTTGCCCACCCAAAAATCTAAATTTTTGGTTATTATTTGGGTAACACAGTAGAAGACTGCGGAAAGCTGCTGGTGCTTTTTCAATCGAGGAACTGGAGAACGACATAGATTTTTTGTGTTTACGCTTCAAGAGGTAATCCTAAAATCTCCATACGTGCTAGTTGTTTAGATTACACGTGAATAAGATTCTGTTATTGCTTCCGCTGCTTATTATAATCCATCAATTGGTATCAGAGCCTACTCACGTCTAATTAAATAATTATAATAAACCATAAGGATAAATATCATGTTCTATATGCAAGTTATGAATTACATGCAACGTTTGTTTTTCTTATAACCTGCACTCTTTTTGGTGTGATTATCTTTTATGGGTAATATAGATTATTCTGAAAACTTGATTTATCCTTTTAATATTGGTGATTTTGAGTTAGAATAATCTGAAAGTTGAATTTTATCATGTAAAATGGAAAAGCAAGTTTTGCCGAATTAGGAAAGAAAATCGGAGGTCAAAAAGTTGACGAACTCCGATTGACACTCAAATTTGGCTGGTCCATGAGAAGCGGCCCAGTGAGCAATACTCATGGATTTTACATTACTGAAGCCATTTTTGGGCTTTCGGGGTCGTTTAGATTGTGTTTTTACTGTTTTTCTAAAATTCTGAAATTTTTTGTTAGTTGTTTTTAATTCCAGTATTTATGGGGATCAATTCCCTTGGTCCCCGGGCATAAAAATTAGTGATATAATATTTTTACACATTGACGTAGGTCTTTTTCCATATCGGATAAAAATATTATGAGTAATCACTATGTTATACTAGTCATTGATTGTTTGTATTTACTCTCCATCTGAGTATGCATGTTGGTTCAATGGAACTAATATATGTTGAATGTTGATGCATGAGTAATCAAATGAAATAAAGTGCTTCGATAAGACCCCATACCAAGAGCTAACATCATATAACCCAATTGAGACATTGTGGAATAGGCTAAACCTCTCTTAATGTCTTTTTGAGCAAGAGCTAAAGTAGCTCCATTTTCTATTATGGAGATGTATGTGTAGAAGAAACAGTATATTGATAAAGAAAGTTTTTTCCGAAGTCAAAAGAGCGATTAGGTTGAAAAAATAAAGGATTTCTAACCATCTTATTATCCTATAACACTACAACATAGACCAATTAAACGAAACGAAAAAAAAAGAGATGATAGAGAATCCGCTTGGCTTAAATTAACAGTTTACTCTCCATCTGAGTATGGACTGTTTAAGTTTATGGAGTGAAAATCTGTCATTATATATGTATATTGCAAGAATAGCATCTTTCCCATCGAAATTTGTTATTCAAGGTGCATAGATTGTATATATATATAATGTGTTTTTAATTTTAAAGTTCATAACACAAACTGATTTGATCTATTTAATTATTTAATGTTTTCCAGATTGATAATGACTGCTTTCAATCCCCTTACTGCCATTCTTACCCAAAACAAACTTGAGGGTCCAAATTATGTTGATTGGAAACTAAATTTGGATATTGTTCTAATTGCTGAAGAGAACAAATTTGTGCTCGATGAGGTTTGTCTAGAACTGGAGATGATGCCACAGATGATAAATAAAAGTCTTACCAGAAACAGATTAAGGCTGATGAGATGGCGCGGTGTTACATTTTGGCATCCATGTCGAATGTTCTGCAACATCAGCATCAGTCCATGGAGTCTTCTTATGACATTCTGGAAAATCTCAAAGAAATGTTCGGAGATCAAAATCGTGCGGCTAAACAGACAGCCATGAAAGCCCTTCTGAATACCAAAATGGTTGAAGGTTCATCGGTAAGGGACCATGTTCTGAAGATGATGAGTCTTCTGAATGATTTGGAGGTCCTTGGAGCTAACATTGATAAGGACACGCATGTTGAAATGATCCTGCAGACTTTGCCTCACAGTTTTCAGCAGTTTCTCCTGAATTATAATATGAACAAAATGGATTTGGCCCTTGCGAAATTGCTGAATGAGCTGCATCCGGCAGAGACTATTATCAAATCCTAAGCTCTTCCCGTGGCATTGAATTTTGAGGCAGGTTCTTCTTCTAAGCCGAGAGGCGGGCAGAAAAAGAAAAAGGCTAAAAAACCCTCTGTTGGTGGCGTGACTGCTGGTGTGAAAAAGGCTAAGGGCAAGTGTTATCACTGCAAGTAACCCCGGCATCATAAGAAGTAGTGTCCAACTTATCTAGCCAAGTTAAAAGACAAACCAGGTGATTTACATCTACTTGTCGTTGAAACATTTTTAGCGGCTGTTTCTACCATGTCATGGTGTGTAGATAAGGGAGCCACTAATCATATCTGTACTTATTTGCAAGGGTTTCAGGTAACGCGGCGGCTAAGTAGAGGAGAAATCAATGTTTATCAAGTAGATGGTCCAGCATCCCCAGCTTTAGCATTACTAAATATTAGTATTTTGTTTGGTAGTGGTAGAGTTTTAGCTTTGAAAGACACATTACATGTACCTTCCGTTAGAAGGAATTTAATTGTAGTTTCTAGCGCTATGAGAGATGGTTATGATTTTATTTGTCATGATGTTGATAAATGTGTTACATACAATAAGCATTATCTCTCTTCAGCTAGATTGATTAATGGTCTTTTTGTTGTTGACTCTATTCCTAAACCGTTACCACCTAAAGAACTGAATAATATTGATTTACCAAGTAAGAGAAAACGTTCTTCTTAATTGAGTGAAACATATTTATGGCACTTGTGTTTGGGTCAATAAATCTAAACAAAATTTCCAGGTTGGTCGGGGATGGACTTTTATGTTCATTGAAAGTGGAGGCACTACCAACTTGTGAATCTTGTTTAGAAGGAAAAATGACAAAAAGAAATTTCCCCTAAAGAGGAAATCGGGAAAATAATAAACTAGAGTTAATTCATTCTGATTTGTGTGGTCTAATGAATGTCCAAGAAAGAGGTGGTTTGGAGTATTTTGTGATTTTCACAGATGATTACTCAAAATATGGATATATTTATTTGTTGCATCGAAAGTCTGAATGTTTTGAAAAGTTCAAAGAATTCAAGATTGAGACTGAAAAGCGACATAATAAACATATCAAGACAGTACGATCTGATCGTGGTGGGGAGTACCTCTCTACGGACTTCATTGATTATTTATTAGAATGTGGAATTACATCTCAATTATCTGCACCTGGAACCCCACAACAAAATGGTATAGCTGAAAGAAGAAATAAGACTCTTATGGAAATGGTTAGATCAATGATGAGTTACTCCGATTTGCCTTCGTCTTTTTTGGGACATGCATTACAAACTGCCAATTAAGTTCTGAACTTAGTTCCTTCAAAGTTAGTACCCTTGACCCCTACAGAATTGTGAACTGGGCGCAAGCTTAGTCTTCGGCATATTCGAGTTTGGGGTTGTCAAGCACATGTGCTAAAGGGGAAAAGGGATAAACTGGAGGCAAGAATGGATGTATGCGTGTTTATAGGTTATCCAAAAGGGACGAAAGGTAGTTTATTCTATTGTCCTAAAGAGAAAAAGGTAATTGTTAGCAAAAATGCCAAGTTTCTAAAAGAGGACTATTTGATGAACCATGTTCCTAGAAGTAAACTCGTTTTACAGGAACTTATCAAAAGAATTGGAAACTCAGTCATCTGAAAATCAAAACGACCATATCCAAACCTCTGAAGTCGATTTGACATACCATTGCGCCTTATTAGTGGGAGAAATGTCAATAGACTTAATGTACCACAATAAAAATGCTCGAAGTCATACTACCACAAAGTAGTGGGAGTCATGTGGAGCAGACTGCACAACAGGAAGAAGTCGTTGATATCCCTGTGGATAGCATGGAGACTCAGGTTCCTGATGATGTTGTGGTTCAACCATGAAATCAAAGTGATGTAGTTGCAACTTATGTAGTGCGTAGTTGTAGTGGGAGAGAAATAAGACAGCCAGTTCGTTATACGCTCTTGGGAGACTGAAATGATAGGATCCCTGGGGAACCTACCTCCGAACCTGTCAATTACGACCAAGCACTACATGATAAGGATGCCGATAAGTGGGTTGCTACTATGAAATCAGAGATGGAGTCCATGTACTCTAATCAGGTCTGGGATCTTGTAGAACCAGCTGATGGGGTTAAAACCATTGGATGCAAGGGTATCTATAAGAAAAAGAGAGGTGTAGACAGAAAAGTACAAGCTTTTAAAGCAAGGCTTGTAGCGAAAGGGTTTACTCAGAAAGAAGGGATCGACTATGAGGATTCTCTTATCTGTTGCTGCTCATTATGATTATGAGATTCTGCAAATGGATGTCAAGACAGCTTTCCTTAATGGAAGTCTTGATGAGTGCATCTATATGTTGCAATCAGACGGTTTTATGGAAAGTGGCAAAGAACACATGTTGTGTAAGCTTAAAAGGTCCATTTATGGACTAAAACAAGCATCTAGGCAATGGAACACTTGTTTTGATAAGGCGATTAAAACTTTTGATTTTGATGAGTGCCTTAATGAATCTTGTGTATATAAAAAGTGGGATGTGGACAAAGTGGCATTTTTGATCTTATATGTAGATGGCATATTGCTCATAGGAAATAATGTGGGCATGTTGAATTCTGTTACCCAATGGTTGTCCACACATTTTGATATGAAATATTTGGGAGAAGCGACTCATATCCTTGGGATCGAACTCTTGCGAGATCGCAAGAAAAGGATATTAGGCTTGTCCCAAGGTCTTTATATAGATACAATACTCTCCAGGTTTAGCATGCATGATTCCAAGAACGGATTTCTTCCTTTCAGACATGGAATTTCTATATCTAAAGATCAGTCTCCTAAGACTAATGAAGAGATAGAAAAGATGAAGGTGGTCCCTTATGCATCAACTGTGGGGAGCCTTATGTATGCTATGTTAGGCACTAGGCCTGATATCTGCTTTGTCGTTGGCGTTGTTAGCAGATTTCAGTCTAATCCTGGGAAAGAGAATTGGACGGCGGTTAAACATATAATCAAGTACCTGAAAAGGACTAGGGATTACACGTTGATCTACCATTCGGATGACCTATTGGGTGTACTGATTCGGATTTCCAATCAGATAGAGATTCTAGAAAGTCTACCTCAGGTAACGTGTTTACTCTTGGAGGTGGAGCCATAAGTTGGAGGAGTATCAAGCAAACTTGTGTTGCTGATTCCACCATGGAAGCCGAATATGTGGCAGCCTCTGAGGCAGCCAAAGAGGCAGTTTGGCTTGGTAACTTCCTGAGAGAGTTGGGTGTGGTTCCCTCGATTCAAGCGCCAATTACACTTTTCTGTGATAATAGTGGTGCGGTTGCAAATTCAATGGAGCCATGAAGCCATATGAGGGCAAAGCACATTGAGCGTAAATATCATTTAATTCGTGATATAGTGTAGAGAGGGGATGTAGTGGTCACCAAGATTGCGTTAGAGAACAACTTGGCAGATCCGTTTACTAAGAGCTTACCATAGAAGACTTTTGATAAGCACGTAGAAGGAATAGTTGTCAAAATTGTAGACGCATGGTTATTAGTCTAAGTGGGAGATTGTTAGAATATAGTATAAGCCATGCGTATTGTTATTTTATTCTTTATGAACAGTTATTTATTTATTTGTTTAAATTCAATAAAGTTTTATTTTAAAAAGATCATGTGTTGGTTTGTGCGTCCATTGCTTACATATAGATGATTTAGTGTATAGAGTTTAACTTATACACGGTAGATTAAATCATCGGTTCTTGTAAGACATAAAAGTTAACGTTCACAATCTAATGATGGAATTGGACAAATCATCGGAATGATTGTAGCACAAGATTAAATATAGTTTATCTTGATTATAGGAATGGTTTACTTCCAACTTCTTGTGCTAATACATTTTGTATGTATTGAACGGATCAAGTAGAGATGAGTATTTTATACCGACTTTATAAAATAATTTTTCTAATCCATTTAATGTACTTATACTCTTAATCCTGATATAATTATTATTAGATGTGTATGTCACTTGTTGTTTTGATTTATTAAAAGGCGAGATTATTGCGCGAGTCAATAAGCCCGGTAAATTGGATAACATTGATATACATTCGCGAAGTAATAATTAGTTGATGGAATCCATGTATCGATTTTGAGATTGATGATACTCCTTTATGAAAGCTTATAAGTTTTCATGTGTAAACCCGGCCGGTGGATTTTTTATTCGACACATGAAATAAGTTAAGTGTAAGTCTAAAGGAAGTAATCGATAAATTAAATAGTCAGTAATTTAATTTGATTGATTAGTATCTGAATCTTATCATGAGGAGTTAAATAATGTTTTGTGGAAGAATTTCGAAATTGAACTAAGGAGTGTAATTACGAATTTTAGTTGAATAATTCGTAATTTATTCTGATGGAAATTAACTTCAGAATTTTGAAATTATTATCATAATAGGAAGCCTTGTTAATTAAATTTTGTGGTCCATACTGTACCTAAATAATAGGAAGTAGTGGAAACTGTTACTGAGTGGGAAAGAAAATGTGGAAACCAGCCCTTAGTGGGAGAAGGAAACCTAACAGGTTTTTAAAACGGTTTTGACCTAAAAACAACGCAGCAATATATATACATATAGGGGCTTGACGTTTTGGACACAATTTTTGACTGCGGTTTCTACTAGAATTTTGCCCATCCAAAATTCTCTATTTTCGGTTATTATTTGGGTAACACAGTAGAAGATTGTTGAAAGCTGCTGGTGCTTTTTCAATCAAGGAACTGGAAAACGACATAGATTTGTTGTGTTTACGCTTCAAGAGGTAATCCTAAAATTTCCATACGTGCTAGTTGTTTAGATTACACGTGAATAATATTCTGTTATTGCTTCAGTTGCTTATTATAATCCATCAACAAGTCCAGCTTATTGGTTACCCTCATGGCTTTCAAGTTCTTGATATTGCAGCTGTGTCAAGCAGATGCAAACGGGGAGCATGGCGTGCTGATCCCGTAAACTACAAATACAGCACTTCCATGTAAAGTGTAATGGTTGGAAATGATTTAGGCCATCAAGCGATTTTTCTTCTAGCAAGCGACGAAATGGTTGATTCAACTCCTGATCACAGTGACAGGCATGACTTTATTGATCCTGGTGCTATTTTATTTATAGTGGCCATTTGCGCAAATGCGGATCTGTATGTGTGGGCTCTTGGAATAAGTTCCGCGTTCTTGGCTCTAACAGGTTGTATAGAGAATGTGGCGGCCCTGATATTGTTGGGTTGTACAGCTAACTTCTCTGGAGAATTACTTTTAGCCAAGGGTGACATTACGTTGTTAAGAAACATCATCTGCCAAAGTACACAAGTTGCTATACTTGGGGACATGCTTGAACTTGGTCCAACAGAATTCACGTGCAATGAGTTGATGTTACAGTTTTGCTGTGATGCCCGTTTTAATGTAGCTGCACTTGTTGAAACGAGGTTTTCCACTGCAACCGAGAATATAAATTGTGCCGATGCGATAAAACTGGTATGCCTCAATGATGCTCACTGTCCATCTACTGAAATTATCAATTTTCTAAATAGAGGTGATGACATTCTTATCAAAGTCAGTTGTCAAAGACAACAGGGAATGTCTTTGGCACTTGTGAAGTGTACTTCCCCTAAAGAACTATGTTGTGCAATAGTGAGAGAGAATAAGTCAATTGGATTATCTCTATTGAGTGTGAACTTTTGCAAAATGAGCATAATACATGCCTCTATTATTGGGAGTGGGTATATGTCAAACATGCACCAGGTTGCTCTCTTCTTATCAAGATATATAGGTTCCATGATTCTTTACGGACAAAGAGCTCAATTACAGTACCCCATGATCAGCCTGCTTTTTAAATCCATCACTGTTCTTGATGCTGGCTTTGAGAGGATTGTCCAAGATGCTCTAGTCAAGGGTGTGTAAGATATATGGACTTATATCTATATACATATGAACAACATTTGGATAAATTATATGTTATGTGCTACCTTTTGGTTTGGCCTAATTTTGTGGTCTTATGGACATTAAGTTAAGGGGGCCAATGTGTTGTCATATAAAGTGTAGGACTAATATGTAGATACCCAAAAGGGTAACCTTAGTTAATGATGGGCTAACTAAGGTTACATAAATGTAACCATGGTTACATACTCTTAACTTTACATAAGTTATAAGAAGGGGGGTTATGGTTCCCATTTTGAAGCAAGTAATTCCAATTCTCTTCTTCATCCCATTAGATCAAGAGTTATAATTTGGTTTGCTATCAAGTGGAAAATCATTCCTCTAATTTTAGTCTTTGAGATAATTCTTGTGAAAGCTAAGGAAGGACTAAGGAGCTTTCAAACAGGATCATTAAGGAGGATTTCCGATATCCACATATGGATTCAGGTACGCTTCCGCTAATTCAGTTTTAATTCCAAATTATTCAATATGAAGGATATTGTGTTTTTATGTGGATTCATAAATGTTTTCTTACAATTGGTATCAGAGCCACCTTCATTTTTGGGTAATTTGGATGTTCATAAGATTCATGTTATGTTAGGATTCATGTTTAAGTAAAGTTAGAATTTTTTGTTTATGAAAATTCTAGTATCATGAAGTAGCATGAATTTTATGAATGTTATGATGTTTTAATATCTTGTAATCAATACTTGTATTAAAACGTTGATTAAAATTTGGTTTTGGTTGATGAACAACATGTTTTTCATGCTTTAAATTCATGTTGTAAATCATATTTTTGCTCACTGCCTGATGACAATCGATTGTCTATTGCTGACAATCGATTGTTGACTCATGTTGTAAATCATATTTTGCTCACTGCCTGATGACAATCGATTGTCTATTTCTGACAATCGATTGTTGACCACAACAATCGATTGTCAGTTGCCAACAATCGATTGTTATGGTCCAGAATGTTATGACGTTTTTAAAAGATACCACAGCAATCGATTGTGTGGATACAACAATCGATTGTTATGGTCCAGTAAAAAGACGTTTTTAAGAAATACCAAGACAATCGATTGTCTGTTTCAGACAATCGATTGTACTGGTTCAGTGAAAATTTTTTTTAAGAAATACCAGGACAATCGATTGTCTGTTACAGACAATCGATTGTGCTGGTCAAGTGAGCAAAAATATTCTAAGGAATTTCAGGACAATCGATTGTCTGTTTCAGACAATCGATTGTGGTGGATCAGTGAGCCAGAATTAATTGATTTTTATTAATAAAATGATTACTTTGGTCAACTATTAAAGTTTTTTAAGTATATTTATGGGCACACCACTATTAAAGTTAAAAGATGACCTTTAATAAAGTAATCAATAATTTTATTAATAAAACCAATAAATGGCCCCTGAGCATTATAAAAAATTTTCAGATTATATTTTCATCATTATTAATAAAAATATAATTGATTTGGTCCACCATTAAAGTTTTGAGTGGTCACACCACTAATAAAGCATAAAGATGGCTTTTATTAAAGAAAACCCACTTTCTTTAATATAATCAATTTATGGCCTACATATAATATATTTATATATTATATGAATTCAGATTTTTAATTGAACATTATTTATATGTCAATTAATATTCAGATTTAATATTAATTGTTTTAGTCCATCATGATTAAGACTTTGGTATTGTCCAATTAAGGATAAAACAATTAATATTCAGATTGTTACATGTCAAGACATGTAACATATTTATATGAAATTCATAATATGGCTTAAGTAACTAAAGTTTATAGCATCTAATATTTTAAATTAGTCAATTGAAGCATTATGTTGCCAAAGTGACCTCTATTGTGTAGATTGATTGATCTTGAAATATAAGGTGACTGTGGATGTTAGTCTTCCATGCGTTTAACATCGGCCCAAAGAAAGGTGTTATTTGGCAGGAATTCGAACATCCTTGTGGTGATAAATATGAGACGATTATTTGGTTTTCCATGTGAATATTAAGTCGGCCCAAAGGAAGGCTTGATATTTGACAGGAGTTTATTGTCTATATTTGATCACTACACCAAGAGTACCACTTACAAGTTGATTTTCTGTCCAAAGACTAAAGTCAATGTTGTGCTAGGTATCTTGTAATGGGATATGCCTATTTTGAATCTATAAAGTTAAAGTTCAAGTAATGTTGTAAGCATGTATTAAGTAATCCTTTGTTCTATTTCAGTGAATTCTTCAGCTGCTTCGATATCTGCAAACATTAATAGCATCCCTGTGCTTAACGGCACAAACTTTAAGGAATGGAAAGAGAACATTATGATTGTTCTCGGTTGCATGGATTTGGACCTTGCTCTTCGGATTGAGCAACCTGCTTCTCTTAAGGATACATCTTCTTCTGATGATAAGAAGGAGGTGGAGAAGTGGGAACGCTCAAATCGCATGAGTCTAATGATTATGAAACGTGCAATTCCAGAATCATTCAGGGGCACTATGAATGATGAAGCTAATGCCAAAGTTTTCCTTGAAAACCTTGAAAAGCGTTTTGAACAAAACGAAAAGGCAGAAACAAGTACACTATTGAGTAAACTTGTTTCAATGAGGTATAAGGGCAAGGGAAACATTAGGGAGTACATTCTGGAAATGTCTCATCTTGCTTCGAAACTTAAGTCACTCAAGCTGGATTTACCTGAGGAACTGCTTGTGTACTTAGTTTTGATATCTCTTCCTGCACACTTTAATCAGTTTAAGGTCAGTTACAACTGCCTGAAGGAGAAATGGACTCTTAATGAGCTCATTTCACACTGTGTGCAAGAGGAGGAAAGGATAAAGCTAGATAAGGCTGAAAGTGCTCATTTGGCATCCTCTTCTAAGGAAACTAAGAAGAGGAAGGGTAAGGAAGTTGCGGTTGCAAGGCCCAAGATTAAGCAACATAAGGAACCTAAGGTTGAAATTACTGAATTAGGTTGCTTTTTCTGTAAGGGGACTAATCATGTGAAGAAAGATTCTACCAAGTACCGTGCCTGGCGCGTAAGAAAAGGTACATTTCTTTCTCTTGTTTGTTCTGAAGTTAATTTAATTTCAGTACCTAAGGATACTTGGTGGGTAGATTCTGCTGCTACTACTCACATAAGTATATCAATGCAGGGTTGCCTGAATTGCCGAAAACCAATTGATGGTGAAAGATACATCTATGTGGGTGATGGCAAGAAGGTGCCAGTTGAAGCTATTGGCAAATTTAGGCTGTTGTTTAAGACCGGTTTTCATATAGATTTGGATGAGACTTTTATTGTACCGTCTTTTAGACGGAATTTAATTTCGGTTCCCCAATTGGACATATCCGGTTACAAATGTACATTTGGGGATAATAAAGTTAGTCTCTTTCGGAATTCAAATCTTATTGGTACCGGTGTTTTATCAACGTTTGATAGCCTATATTTGGTTGATACAATAACTTCAAATAAAGAAACTTTGCATACAAGTTTAAGTGGTACTAAAAGAAAATTAACTAATGAGAATTCTATATCACTCTGGCATAAACGTTTGGGTCATATATCCATTCAAAGAATTCAGAAACTCGTGTCAGATGGAATTCTTGATTCTCTTGATACCTCAAATTCGGAAATTTGTATTGAGTGTATCAAGGGAAAACAAACAAACAAGACGAGATTAGGTGCTAAGAGAGCTTCGGACGTCTTAGAATTGATACATACGGATATTTGTGGACCATTTCCTACTCCTTGTCGGAATGGTCAACAATACTTTATCACATTCATAGACGATTACTCTCGTTATGGGTATCTACATCTTATTCATGAAAAGTCCCAATCCATAGACGTGTTCAAATCTTTTAAGGCTGAAGTTGAAAATCAACTAAGCAAAAGAATTAAATCCGTTAGATCTAACCGTGGTGGTGAATACTATGGCAGATATGATGGTTCCGGTGAACAACGTCCAGGGCCATTTGCTAAATTCCTAGATGAGTGTGGGATCGTCCCTCAGTATACTATGCCAGGAAGTCCTACGATGAATGGTGTAGCTGAGAGACGAAATAGGACCCTTAAGGATATGGTATGAAGTATGATTTGTCGTACTACTTTACCAGACTCACTCTGGGGTGAAGCATTAAAAACCGCAACTTACATTCTTAATAGAGTTCCAACTAAAGCTACAATCAAAACCCCATATGAACTTTGGACTGGGCATAAACCCAGTATTCGACATTTACACATTTGGGGTTGTCCAGCTGAGGCAAGGCCATATAGGCCAAATGAAAAGAAACTGGATGCTAAGACGGCTAGTAGCTATTTTGTTGGATACTCTGAAAAATCCAGGGGTTTTAAGTTTTATGATCCCACATCACGAACTATTTTGAAACGGGAAATGCTAGGTTTTTTGAGGATATTGAGTTTGGGGGGTGGGGAGATAAAGTTGTTAGAGATTTTGTCTTTGAGGAAGAACATGTGTCTTTCCCTCAAGTTGTTGATCTTGGTCTTCCTGACTCGGATCACATAACTCCGGTTCAAGACAATCTCGAAAATCTTCCTCATCAGGAACCTGATATAACTAATGAAAATCAAACTCAACAACCTCAAGAAACTGAAATGCCATTAAGGAGATCCACTAGAGAGAGGAGAAGTGCAATTCCGGATGATTATGTTGTATTTCTCCAAGAACAAGAAAGTGATATTGGACTTGAGGAAGATGATCCAATCAACTTCCGTCAAGTCATTAAGTGTTCTAACTCTCAAAAGTGGATTGATGCCATGAATGATGAGATGAAGTCTATGAGTGACAATGACGTTTGGGAGCTTGTTACATTGCCCGAAGGTATTAAACCTATTGGTTGTAAATGGATTTTTAAAACCAAAAGGGATTCAGGGGGCAATGTTATTAAGTATAAAGCTCGTCTTGTCGCGAAAGGCTACACTCAGAAAGAAGGCATTGATTATAATGAGACTTTCTCTCCAGTTTCATCGAAAGACTCTTTCAGGACTATAATGGCATTAGTAGCACATTATGATCTTGAGCTTCATCAGATGGATGTTAAGACAGCATTTCTCAATGGTGACATTGAGGAATCAGTTTATATGGTGCAACCTGAAAACTTTGTTTCCGATGAATCAGAGAATAAGGTTTGCAAATTAAAGAAATCTATCTATGGGCTCAAGCAGGCTTCCCGTCAATGGTATTATAAGTTTCATGCAATCATTACATCTTTTGGTTTTAAACCGAATATTGATGATGATTGTATGTACCATAAGTTCAGTGGGAGTAAGTATATTTTTCTGGTTTTATATGTCGATGACATACTGCTTGCCTGTAACGATATAGCATTATTACTTGAAACTAAGAAATTTCTTTCAAAGAAATTTGAAATGAAAGATCTTGGTGAAGCTTCTTTTGTATTAGGAATTCAGATAATACGAGATCGCTCAAAAGGTATTCTCGGTCTGTCACAAAAGGGCTATATCGATAAGGTTCTGAAAAGATTTGGCATGCAGGATTGTAAACCAGGCAGCACCCCTGTTGCTAAGGGAGACAAGTTTAGTCTCAAACAGTGCCCAAATAATAATTATGAAATTTCGGAAATGCAGAAGACGCCTTATGCTTCGGCTGTAGGTAGTCTGATGTATGCTCAGGTATGTACTCGACCTGATATAGCATACATTGTTGGGATGTTAGGCAGATATCTTAGCAATCCGGGTATGGACCATTGGAAAGCAGCCAAAAGGGTCATGAGGTACTTACAGAGAACAAAGGATAACATGCTTACATATTAGAGATCGGACCAACTTGAGATCATTGGGTATACCGACTCTGATTTTGCCGGATGTCAGGATAGTTTGAAGTCTACTTCAGGCTATATTTTCATGCTTGCGGGCGGTGCTATCTCTTGGAGAAGCATCAAGCAAACTCTTACAGCCACTTCCACCATGGAAGTGGAGTTTATGGCATGTTATGAGGCATCCAATGAGGCATTATGGCTGCGGAATTTTGTTGGTGGACTGCGTATTGTTGACATCATTCAAAAGCCACTTAGGCTATTATGCGACAACAGATCAGCAGTCCTTTATGCTAATAACAACAGTAGTTTGACGAAAGCAAAACATATGGACGTCAAATTTCGGGTTGTTAAAGAAAGAGTACAAAATGGACAATTGTGCATTGAGTACATAAGTACAAACTCCATGCTTGCGGATCCGCTCACTAAGGGATTGACACCAAAAGTATTTCTTGAGCATATTGCTTGTATGGGTGTCAAATCAGATAGGGATTATGTATTTTAGTTGGAGTTTGTATTGCACATTTATGTAATTGTTCATTATATTCAGAAATTCAGTAATTCAGTTATATATGCGCAGATATTCAGTTTTAAAGTTTTTGTACTCTTACAGTTTATGATTGATCTCAATAAAGAGAACCAGTTGGAAATAGACATGCTATTGACCACACTTTATCTTATTTCCATGCTACATACCTACACTTGATCCATGTCGTTGGTTATATTGATATACGTGATCTATGATTGGTTCTAGTTACGAATGAGTAACGAAGAGCTCTTAGGTCCTATATTGGTATGATTGATGGACCAGATTGTTTATGACAATTTTATTGTGATAGCAAATTTTGAGCTCCTAAGGTTGTAACATATAAGGTTTGTACATATGTATGTGTATCTCGTCCAAGTGGGAGATTGTAAGATATATGGACTTATATCTACATACATATGAACAACATTTGGATAAATTATATGTTATGTGCTATCTTTTGGTTTGGCCTAATTTTGTGGTCTTATGGACATTAAGTTAAGGGGGCCAATGTGTTGTCATATAAAGTGTAGGACTAATATGTAGATACCCAAAAGGGTAACCTTAGTTAATGATTGGCTAACTAAGGTTACATAAATGTAACCATGGTTACATACTCTTAACTTTACATAAGTTATAAGAAGGGGGGTTATGGTTCCCATTTTGAAGCAAGTAATTCCAATTCTCTTCTTCATCCCATTAGATCAAGAGTTATAATTTGGTTTGCTATCAAGTGGAAAATCATTCCTCTAATTTTGGTCTTTGAGATAATTCTTGTGAAAGCTAAGGAAGGACTAAGGAGCTTTCAAACAGGATCATTAAGGAGGATTTCCGATATCCACATATGGATTCAGGTACGCTTCCGCTAATTCAGTTTTAATTCCAAATTATTCAATATGAAGGATATTGTGTTTTTATGTGGATTCATAAATGTTTTCTTACAGTGTGATCCTCTCCATTCAAAGCTCCTAACTTGCTGCCTTATGATTTGTGGGGACATATTGCCAAAGGATGTCATTACAGTGGCAGTTATCTCAGGTCACATTCACAAAACTGTGATAGATCCTGTCTTCTTATTCTATTTTCCAACACAACTTTGTATAAAGATAGTTGGCAGAGTGTGCACTTCTAACACTGTTCTTAACCCGAACCTTGAGGACAAGGTTCTTATTCAGGGCGGTATATTGTTATGAATGGGGCCGAAGAAACAAAGGCACTTGGGCCTGGGAATATTTTACACTAGGGTCGAATGATTAAACAGCCCAAAATAAGGTCTTTGGTTCACCATTGGGACCCAGGTTGAGGTACACATGTCGAAGAGTTAGACTCAGAGAAAGGGGGATGAGAATTTAGACTCAGAGAAAGGGGGACGAGAAGAAGCATACCACATTCAAGGTGATGGTTTTCTAATTTTATGTTCTTCTGCTGTGTGCTGCATTTTTGTGATCGTGTTCTTTGATAACTCTGTTACATGTACTTTCTCATGGGGCGCTAAATCTTTTGCTCTATGTGGACGGTAGACTGTTGAACCATTGTATTTATATCCTGTCAGCTAGTTTATGTTTTTGTTGAACTTTCTGATAGTTGCATCACGAAATCAATCTGGTATCTATTGATTGCAGACCTAGTATAGCTCTTGAGATATAAAATTCAGAATAGTAGCGTCTTCTTAATATGAACCTCGTACTACTAAATTTTCGTGATCTGAACTGTCTTACATCCATAGTTGGACCTAAGGTTTTGAGATAGAGAGCATGGAGTATCATTACATTTACTAATCATCTGTGACAATAGAATGTGAACTTAGTATAATCATACACACTTTTAAAAATTTCCAACTCCATATGTATATATGTTGTATATGTATGTATATTTACATATTATATATAGTCAAACCTCTCAATAACAGCTTAATTTGATTCGATATTTTTTGGTTGCTATAATGAAGTGTTGTTATAGAGAACATATATTACAACATAACGTAAAAATCGATTCCGAGTAAAACTTGGCTTTTATAGTGAATGGTTGTTAAATAGGTATGCTGTTATTGAGAGATTTGACTGTAATTTGAGCCCCAAGTAGTGAGTGTATCTGCATTCAAGCTACTTGCCCATGCTTTTATCCCAAATTTGTTATTCAAGCTAAATGATGATGCTTCGGCTTTTTCAATTGAGGCTGAAACCAAGAGATTTCATGGTTCTCTTCTTCAATATTATTAGAAGGTAGCTGCTGGTTAGGGGATGCTGCTGCTTCAGCCTGCAGATGTGGTGATACCGGCCGCAATGCTGAGGTCGGAGTTTCCAATTCAGGCTGCAAGCATAATAAACAAGAAGATGTTATTACAGGTTTGATTCATACTCGATTCATACTCTATTGTAAGATTTTATACACGCTTTAACAAGCATGAAGTAAAGGCATGCTGGTGCACAAGGCATTGGGTTCGGGGAAGGGTCGTATCTCAAGGGTATGATGTAGATATTCACCCTAATACAATTATTAGTGGCTGCTTCCATGGCTCGAACCCGTGACCTATAGGTCATATGGAGACAAACTTTAACGTTGCTCCAAGGTTACCCTTTTATTATAGGTTCGATTCATGCTTGCTGATTCATACTCTATTGTAAGATTTTACACATGCTTTAATAAACATGAAAGAAAGGTCAGTTCGGTATACAAGGCATCCCGTGTTCATGCAAGATTCGGGGAAATGTCGCATCTCAAGGAATGTGATATACACAGCCTGCCTTAATGCAAGTATTAGTGATTCTTCCACGACTCGAAGCTGTGACCTATAGGTCACTTGAAAACAACTTTACTGTTGCTCCAAGACTTTCCTTTAATTAATAGAAATTAAATAGGGTAAACACAAGATTAATTTTTGTTAAAGGAATTAAGTGCTGGACTAACATTTGTTTAGGACCAAGATACAAGATCTAGAAAAGGTAGGTAGACAGGCCCTAATATACAACAACAACCCAGTATAATTCCACTTAGTGGGGTCTGGGGAGGGTAGTGTGTACGCAGACCTTACCTCTAGACTTGGGTAGAGAGGCTGTTTCCAAATAGACTCCCGGCATCCTTCCCTCCAAGAACTTCCCACCTTGCTCTTGGGGAAACTCGAACTCACAACTCGGTTGGAAGTGGGGGTTGCTTACCATCAGAGCAACCCCTCTTACAACAACAACAATTCCAATGTAATTCCACAAAGAACGTAGGGCCTGGAGGTAGAATGTATGCAGACTTTACCCTTACCCGGTGAAGATAGCGATATTGTCCGATAGACTCCCCCACTGGCCCTAATATAAAGAGAATAAAATGAAAGGAAGTATGAAATTACCGTGGCAAATGAGAATGAAGTTTGTAATGGAGTAATAGGTGGGAAGACCCTGGTTGAGCTTGAGCATTGTGATTGCTTATAGTTTTCATCAGTTAGGGAACTAAAACTTCTTTCTGCAGTACTTGTTTGGGACATTTGATAGTTAGACGTTGTAACTTTAGGTTGAAATCTGCAGTCGAGTTCATTGTTCTCTTTATAATAATTACTTGAAAGTGGTTGCTGGCAAGATGTTGCTGCTGTTTCAGCCTGCAGATATGGCGCTACCGGCCGTAGTGCAGATGTGGGAGTTTCCATTTCAGGCTGCCATAACAAACAAGTAGTCACATTACTGATATATGTTTAATATTGGTCCTCATAAGTACTTCCTCCGTTCCAATTTGTTTGTTATAATTCGACTCAACATGAAGTTTAAGAAACAAACGAAGACTTCTTAAACTTGTGATTTTATATATGTCATAATATTTGTGTGGCCATATAGAAATTTACTAGTCTTCATGGAACTGATTAATAAGGAAACTAGTACCTAAAAAGTTGGAATGGAGGGAGTAATTTATAGAGTATGGTAATGTACTCTAAGATCCAATAATATCTGTATGAGGTCTGTAGTTTTTGCTATTGCCAAATGAAATGTTTTTATTCATAGAGATCTAAGTTAATTCATGGACCATAGGGTAGCCCAGTGCACGAAATATCCCGCATTTACACAGAGTTCGGAGAAGGGCCACATCTTAAGGGGTGTGATGTAGACACCCTACCCTGATGCAAGCATCAGTGGTTGATTCCACGGCTCGAATCCGTGATACAACTTTACCGTTGCTACAAGGCTCCCCTTCAACTGCATGGACCATACTTCTACTAATATAACTGCATGACATAAAAAGAAAGAAGGTTTCTTTTTTTGGTTAAATCAAATAACAGTGGACTATTGATGTACAAAACCAAATTAAAAACCTCACCTTGGCAAATTTGAATGAAGTTTGTAAAGTGAGAGTTGGGAAGGTTCTGGTTGAATGTTGTGATTGCTTAAAATTCTCATCAGTTAGAGAACTAATAGTCCCTTCTTTATGATAATTAGTCACACCACTTATACTTGTTTGGGACATTGCATCATATATAATTGGGGATGGAAGGTTCATAGAACTGCAAACAAGTCATTAACCTATTCAACATAATTTATCACTAATTTTATCCTAAAAACTGATTAAGAGAACATGTCCAAACCTTTGAGTAAGAGAAGATGTTTCTGAGGCAGCATAGAGATGATTATTGTTGTTGTCATTAATATAGTTTGTGTAACTATAATCTTCAAGCTCTAGCCATAAGTCATAGGGGGTTTCCTCCAATGATGGCTTTGTGTCCTCAGCTTGTGTGTTGTCTATGTACTGAAGGAGTGCATTTATTTGCTATGACAAAAAAAAGAGTTCGAAGAACTAGTATACAGAATGATATATGTGACATACAAGATTAATGCAGTCAGTTTGATTATGATCGAGTGACAATGGCTATAAGAAACGATGGTTTTATAGCATAAAACGTTTACCAGAAGTATCCATAATATTCCCTCACAAGAAGTGATCAATTTGCTTTGGGCACACTCATTAAGGAACTACTAAATTCTAGACAAAAGTAGTTAGTGTGACTAAACTACTCTTAATAAAATGTTGTAGCACAGTTAATGTGAAAAGTAAAAGACTTTTTAGGGATATTTAGGTGAATGTAGTTTTGGAAAAACAAATTGAATTGTTTTTTGGTTATATAAATGGACACTTATTTTGGAAAAAAGATAAAAAAGCTAATTGGTTAATTATTGTGGATCAGAGAGAGTATCCGTCTTTCTCCTCTTTTATTGTGCATACGTGTGTTTCTATGTGCACGTGTGTAGAGGCGGAGCTAGGATTTTCATTTTATGAGTTCAAAATTCTATTTCTTTTAAGTTACTGGTTTCTAAATAAATAGTTTGTACATATTGCAATAGATTTTAAAAAAAGTACGAGGTTTGAATCAAAGCTACTGAGTTTGGCTGAACTCGCTCCCGATACTCTAGTTCTGGTTGCACGTTTGTGTGCGTGTGAGTTATATAGAATGAGATAACTTTATATTATGGTAAGATATTTCAATGACTTGTATTAACCTTTGAGACTTTAGTGTTAAACCTTATGAGCCTCTAGAGCAAGTGCACATATAACAAAAGAGAATGCACACTGTAATGTCTTATCCTTTTTATTTCTTATCATAAACTACAAAAACATAAGTATTTTAATATTTTTTTTACCTCCTTATTATCTTCATAACTTGATGTGTTATGAATGCTGGAGAGTTGTTCCTGAAACAAAATGAGAATTTTAGAAGAAAAAAAAATTAGTATATCATAATCTTTTGTTATTTGGGGAAAAAACAAACAGATATGCAATCATACCATTCGTTGTCTAACTTGGTTCAAGGCAACCTGAAGACGTTTTTCACACAAATCAAGCTCATGGAGTGATGTAATTTTTTTTGTATCTGGTTCAAATATTCTTTAAATAAAGTCAAAATGTGAAAAAAGAATAAATCAGACAATTAATCCAGGAATTAAGAATTAGTTAAAAAAAGAAAAGAAACAAAATATTGTATCATATAAAGCCATTAATTACCTTAATAATCCCTCAGCCTCATCGAGTTTACAATGCAAGCCATTAATTTCCTCTTGAATTTTCTAATAAAAAACCAATTAGAAAATAATAAATCTTAAGGTTGATAATCAAAATTGAAATGTAAAATTAATTCCAAAACCCGTAGAAAATTAATTGATTAAGTACCTTTGTCGTGTCACTTGTGTTGAGGTATGCAGGACTTATCCTAATTAATTCAATAAAAAGAATTATGATAAATAATACACGAAAATTGTTGCTGTAAAAAGGAAAAATTAAAGAAAGGAAATTCCACGTACGAAAGAAAACGAACCTTTCAATATCGCAGAATTTATCTTGAATTTCAATCTTCCTTAGGTTCCAGAGTACAGACTGCATAGAGAATGCAGTAATTTAAATGAATTTTCTTTTATTTTTTCTTCCCTAGCAATTATATTTGACTTAAAAGAGTTTAACTTTTATATATTAAACTATACAACAACCCAGTATAATCTCACTTAGTGAGGTCTAGGGAGTGTGTACGCAGACCTTACCCCTACCTGCAGTAGAGAGGCTGTTTCCAAATAGAAACCCGGCATTCTTCCCTCCAAGGACTTCACACCTTGCTCTTGGGGAGACTCGAACTGACAACCTCTCGGTTGGAAGTGGGGGTTGCTTACCGTCAGAGCAGTCACTCTTGTCTTAACATGTTAAAATATTTTAATATAAAATATTTATCACTCGTCACTGTATATAGACAATCGTATTCAGAAAGTATAAAAACCATCTCATTTTAACGGTCTCTTTAGCTCTAGAAATTATCCGAAAATAATGGTCTCTTTAGGATTTGAGACTTAATTTTGTTAGTTATTTCCAACTATATCGTTAATATTAAAGGAATAGTGGTTCTTTTAAGTGCTGCTCAATTCTCAAAAAGTATTTAATAAGGGTAATTTAGTAAATTAAATCTTGTATTTATTATTTTTCTAATGAACATGAAAAGAACTAAAAGTCAACCATAAAAAGTCAAGTAAAGCTCACCTCTTTATTATTGATATAGCTGCATTTGACAAAAGAGATTTTGAGTTAGATAGTGTAGCTTATAAAAAATATAATATAATATAAAAGATTTTTTTAAAAAAAGAACTCAACTAGAAAATAAATAAAGAGGGTGAAAAGTTTCATATAAATTAATAAATGAAAAACTTACAATCCTCTTTCACTATCCGGGAGATTGACGAGTTCCGAAAGAACATCTTCAATTCTGCATTGATAAAATCATCTTATTATTAGTAATCAAATTTGACTTTATATTTTTTTTCTAAAGTTTTCTAAATTTATAGAAATACAATATTTTTGCTATAAAAACATTATATGTAGAAACGAACGACGCAATAAAGTACTACTTATATCATTACTGCAATAATAATTAAACAAAATATCAGCCATTGTATTTGCTTCCCTGAAAACATGCTGCAGAATTGGCCCTCCAATATACAATGAATACATTCTGTTATGTCTATATAAATAAAATCTCTAGAATTATTTCATGAAGCAAATTAATGTTTTTTAAAAAAAAAAAAATCAATTTTTGTAAAACAAATACGAAGGGGAGCCTTGGAGCAACGGTAAAGTTGTCTCCGTGAGACCTATAAGTTACGGATTCGACATGTGGAAGCAACCACTAATGCTTGCATTAAGGTAGGCTATCTACGTCATACCCCTAGGAGTGCGACCCTTTCCTGAATCCTGCTTGAATGTGGACTACTCTTTTTGGTAAAACATTTAATTGATCTCAATCAATAAGACAAGAGGGGTTGCTCTGATGATAAGCAACCCCCACTTCCAACCGAGAGGTTGTGAGCTCGAGTCTTCCCAAGAGCAAGGTGGGAAGTTCTTGGAGGGAAGGATGCCGGGGATCTATTTGGAAACAGCCTCTCTACCCAAGGATAGGGGTAAGATCTGCGTACACACTACCCTCCCCAGACCCCACTAAGTAGGATTATACTGGGTTGTTGTTGTTGTTGATCTCAATCAACAACACAACATATAAATATGGGACAGTTTAATTTCTTCTTGACTAGCCTATTATGCATTGGAACAAATCTAGAACATGTTCTTATGAGTTTCATCTCTTCTTATAAAATTACAACAATTGTATATTTATGCATGGGAAGAGTTTCATTACCTTCTTTTACGTGAATAATGTGTGAGACGACCAGAAGGAGAAAACATGATGATAGCAACATCAACATCACATAAAACTGATAATTCATAAATCTTTTTGAGAATTCCATTTCTTCTCTTGCTAAATGTGACTTGTCTATTTGTCAATCTCTCAATCTTCAACAATGGCAACTTACTTCGTCCCATTATCACTCTTTTATCTTTCTATAATTTAGAAAGAAATATACATATATATATATACACGAACGTAATAATCAATTTATAAATGCAAGTTCCATTTTTCCGATTGATGTAGAAATTACATTCGAATATATTTTGCGTTCATTCTAGAAATGACACATTCCATCCCAATAATGTGAAGTTTTTATATATGATCAAATGGAATATAAGGAAATTAAAGAAGATTATAGGGATGAATGTGATGGTAAATACGAGGGAAAAGAAATTGACGAGATTTTACATTTGTGTTTTTAGGGTTATGAAAATATTGATTCCGAAAATACGAAGGGAGGAAAAGAAATCATGGTTTTTAAAGAGGAGAAAGAGAAGGAGAAAACTGAGAAGCTTAGAAGGTTAATGGTGGGAATAATTGATTTTGTCCTAAAAGAATGGGGAAGTTAGGGTGGACGGAATATACTCGAATTATACAATAAATTAGATGTAGCACCGACAAAGGGCATGAATGGAAGAAAATCATTTAGACTTTTGAAAAAATATATATGTTCATTTAGTAAAAATCGAGATAAGAAAATACATTAATTATCTTAAAACTTGCATAAAAGACACATATCATGAACATTCAAACATCTCTATAACAGCTTCATTTGTTTCGATATTATTTTACTTTTATAGTGAATGATAGAGGTGTACATGTCACGATCCAGATTTTCCACCATTGGGAGTCGTGCTGGCTCCTACTATCGGAGCTAGGCAAGCCAAACAATATAATTTCTATTGATTTCATTTAAACAATTATAATAAAGTGAAATAATAATTAAAGCAGAAGACCTTTAAATACTTAAATAAATGAAAACAGAATTACGAAAGGTTCAAAATACACCTCTACCCAGTATCTGGTGTCACTATTCACGAACTGCTATGAAATACTAAAACAAGAGTCTGAAAGAAATACATAGAAGAGTCTGTCTCGGTACAAGGAAAACAAACTAATAATATAGAAGGGACTCCGGCCTGCGGACGCCAGCTAGGCTACCTTGGAAATCCCTGGACCAAAGTCGGCGCACGAGCAAATACTGCAATTGAGGTCCAAAAGCTGCTCCTGGATCTGTGCATAAAGATGCATAGAGTGTAGCATCAGCATAACCGACTCCATGTGCTGGTACGTGCCTGGCCTAACCCCGGCAAAGTAGTGACGAGGCAAGACAGGACCTAACACAAATAAACTGTACAGATATAATACAATAACAGGAAAAACACACTCTATTTGGCAGTTAAGAGGGAAAGGAGCATGCTATAGGGTAAGACAGTAAAATATACAGTTATCGGATAAGAAATGAAACAGCACAACAACAACTGATGAAGAATAACACAGGATACGCTACATATGGAGACAGTACGCTTAATCCATATTCCGTTGTGGCGTGCAACCCGATCTTCATCATCTTAACCATTGTGGAGCGCAACCTGATCCTCAATGTTTAACACCGTTGTGGCGCGCAATCCAATCCTTAATATTTATTACCGTTGCGGTGTGCAACCCGATCCTCAATGTTTAACATCGTTGCGGCGTGCAACTCGATCCTCAATGGTTAATACCAAAAATTCACCCAACAACAATTGCAACTCAAGTGCGAGGGAAGTGACAACAAAACAAGGAGTCCCGATAAGGGAATATCACTAACAGCTCAACTATCTCGGCAAGGGAAAATACAATGATAACAATCTACTTGTCCCGGCAAGGGAATCCTTTCAACACATTCTCTTTTAACTCATTTCCTTCTCAGCTAACACTTTATATGGAATTTATCAATTAAACAAGCACAAATATTGAATTAAAAGAAATTATGACTCATGGTCATGCTAGACTCCGGTGCATAGATAACCATCACCATGCCTATACACCGCACTCCACATTTGACATAGCAATTAATATCCTAATCCTATTCCCTCAAGCCAGAGTTAGATCAAACACTTACCTCGGTTCGAAAATAGCAATCAAATCTCTAACACCGCCTTTCCTCTAGAATCCAACTCCGAAACAATGATATCTATGCAGAATTTAGTTAAATATTATCAATAATGGCTCAAATAGCCTAGAAATAAATTTTCTATCATTATTCCAAAAATACCAAAATCCGACCCCTGGCCCACATGGTCCAAACTCGAGGCTCGGACCAAAACTCAATCATCCATAACTCCACGAGTTCAAATATGCAATTTGTTTTATGATTCAATCCCAAATTGAGGTTGAATTGCCCAATATCCCAAAAGTCCTAACTCTACCCAAAAGCCCTAATTTCTACTTTGATTTCATGATTTTAGGCTTAGGAATTTACTAACTATTGAAGAAAAGTGAAGGAATTAGGTGGGGAATTACTTACCCAAAAGGTTATGGAGGAAGAAGAGCTTGAAATTCATCTATGGAGGGTGAAGGAGAAGAGCCTGTGTGAAAAAGTGACTCGTAATTGGAAGTTCTATTTTTTTAAAAATTCACTGAAGCAAAAAGACTCTATGCGAACGCGGGACTAGGTCACGTTAGCGAAGAAGGCTGGCCGGTACCCTATGCAAACGCACAGGTGCTATATGAATGCATAGAAGGAATCTGGGGGGGGGGGGGTCCAGGTTTGTTGTATGCTTTCGTGAGGAAGTGTGTGCGAACGCATAGAAGAAAGTTCCCGGGAGCCTACTCTTTGCTATGCGAATGCGATGAAGGAGAGAGTTAGACCTACTTGAATGCGAAGGAGGGTTGCGTTCGCATAGACCAAAATCTGGTTTGCTACAGCTGAAAATTTCTGATGCCTTTTCTAAGTATAAAACCACCCTGAACCACCTCCGAATCACTCCCGAGCCCTCAGGACTCCCAACCAAACACACACACTAACTCAATAACATCCTACAAACTTACTCGAGCAATCAAATCGCTAAAATAACTTCAAAATCAATGAATCAAACCTCAAAATCATTATTTTTCATTTCAAGTTCATAAACTTCCAACTTTAGATATTTAGGTCCGAAACACGTCAAACGACGTCCGTTTTCTACCAAACTTTACAGATAGCCCTTAACACATATTTGAGACCTGCACGAGGGGTCGGAACAAAATTACAAGCCCAATACCTATATTTTCTAACTCATTTTTATTTTAAATTTTTATATCAAATTTCAGAAAACAATTTCTTCCAAAAATTCTATCCTCGTGCTCGGGACCTCGAATTTTGATTTTGTGAATGTCCAAGTCTCATATTTTTCTACGGACCTCCCGGGACTGTCACATCACGGATCCGGGTCCGTTTACCCAAAATATTGACCAACCTCAACTTTATCAATATTAATATCAAAATTCTTCAAATTTTTCACAGAATTCGCATATTTCAACATAAACGTTTTCCGGCTACATGCCCGTAATGCGCACGTAAATAGAGGCAACTAAAAGCGAGGTTCTCAAGGCCTCGGAAGCACAGAAAAAGATGAATTATGGTGATGACCCTTTGGGTCGCCATAGTACATAGGTCGGTTTGGTTCGAATTTTCGAATTACCAAACCAAACCAATTGTATCAGGTTATTAAATCTAAAGACCAAACCAAACCAATAAAAGTTAGACCTTTTATCTCAATTTTTCTCTAGTTTTTGGATTTTTTTGGGATTTGTTTTCTTCATAAAGTCTTCATAGCACAAAATATAGAATTTTTGCTTCAAATATTTCTTTAATCCTAGTAGACATAACTATATAAGGTGTTTTTCAAGAAAATAACATAAAATATGAGATGAGCCATGATATTATATCAAAATATGCACCAATATATAAAGATTATAAGATAATAAAATCGCATAAAATAAATATTAGTAATAAGTCATAATAAAATACATATAATATAAAATTACTAAGTTGCTAAAATAATGCCACGACCCTGATTTTTTACCCCCGGGACTCGTGATGGTGCCTACTAATGTGAGCTAGGCAAGCCAAACCTTTTATCCAATTATTTCATTAACCAGTTATTTCTTATTAACAAATAAAAGGCGATAGCATGATAACAGCGAAAATGCAAATTCAAGCTGAAGACAACGATAACATAAATGAAAATTGTATCTATTATAACTACTGAATCCTTAATCACCCAAAACCTGGTGTCATAGTGTCACAGACGAACTAGGATTAACTACATATAGGGTATGAAGAAAAACAACAATACACTGTTTCAGAGTGTAAGAAGATGAAACAGAAAATAAGGATAGGGGGAAATGCCAGGGCCTGCGGACGCCTGCAGTCTACCTTGCTTCTCTGGGTGGACTGAAGGAAGCCTCAAAGCTATGATCCATAAGCTGCTCCGAGATCTGCACACAGTGCAAAGTGTAGAAGCAGCACAACCGACCCCATGTGCTGGTAAATGCCTAGCCTAACCTTTGCGAAGTAGTGACGAGTCTAGGACCAGACTACCACATAAACATGTGCAGTTCAAATATATACGACGGAAAAGATATACAGAAATAAACAAATATGGGAGGGGCAAACATGCTTCGGGGAATAATAAGTATGAACGGGATATAAAGAGAATTATAAGGAACCAATATCCAACTATTAACAAGGATAAGGAAAACAAATGTAGATTTCACTTTTTGTTCACATCTTGTTGCATACGTGCAACCTGATCCCATTTCATCATATCTTGTGGTAGGCGTACCATCCGCTCCCATTTATATATCTCGTGGTAGGCATACGGCCCACTCCCATTTCATGTATCTTGTGGTAGGCGTACCCCCCCCCCCTCCATTTTATTATATCTTGCGGTAGGCGTACCATCCGCTCCCATTTTATTATCTCTTGTGGTAGCCATACGACCCGCTCCCATTTCATATCTTGTAGTAGGCCCACCCGCTCCCATTTCAAGCCAGAAATAATCACAAATCCCGGCAAGGGAACAAAAGCTACATAATAACTATCCGACAAAGGTACAATGATATTTCAACAACATCCCGGAAAGGGAACAATAACATCAAAACAAACATCCTTGCAAATGAAAAATGATGACAATAGCATATGAAGTGCAATAACCACAAGGAGTCATAGCAATTATAAAACAAGACTCAGGGGCATGCTTGACACCAATGAATATATACTCATCACCATGCCTATACATTGTACTCTACAATTAACTTTAGCAAATAAGACACGACTCATAATCCTTAAAGCTAAGGTTGAAGCAAAGACTTACCTCGATGCCACGAACACAATTCACGATTCAACCATAATTTTACCCCTTGATTCCACCACCAATTCGCTCGTATTTACTCACAAGTTACTTGATTACATCAATAAACGCTAAATGAATCAATTTGAATGCATGAAAATGTATTTCCCAAAGTTTTGCCCAAAAAACTAAAATTGCCCCGGGACCACATGGTTAAAACCCGATTACCCATTTCCCTACGAACCCAAATATATAATTTATTTTGAGATCGGACCCCAAAATCGAGGTCCAAGTCTCCAATTTTTAAAAAACCTAGGTTCTACCCAAAACACCCAATTTCCCCTGAAATCATGTTAAAAGATATTAATGATTGAAGGAAATGATTAAAAACTAACTTACAATTGATTTGGAATAAGAGTTATTCTTGAAAAATCGCCCAAAGGAGTTTGTGTTTTGAAAAGATGTGAAAAATGGGTTTAAAATCAACTAAGTATAAAAGTTGCAAGTCGCAGGTATGGAAATTGCGAACACAGGTTAGCAATTGTGAACCCCGACCTATGCTAAAATGGGAATTGCGAACAGGGTTCGTATTTTTGAACCCTTCAGAAATCCCAAACTTTCGCATTTGCGACCTCAATCATTAAAGGAAAACTTCGCATTTGCGAAGGGGTACTCGCATTTGCGAGCATAGCAGGCCTGAGCTGGTTTTTGCATTTGCGTTCCAGGCTTCGCAATTGCGAACTCGCATTTGCAAGCCAGGTTTCGCAAATGCGAAGCCTGCAAACCCGGGCACATTAACTGAAAACCTACAATTTTTCCAAGTTCAAAATGCACTCTGTGGCCTATCCAAAACTCGCCCAAGCTCTCGGGGCTCCAAAACAAATATACACACAACCTCAAAAATATCCTACGAACTTACTCGTGTAATAAAATCACCAAAATAACATCAAGATCATCGAATAAATCTCAATATCAATGAAATTTCTAAAACTTCTTTAAACATAAAATTTGGTTGTTAAGGGCCGAATCACGTTAAATGACATCCGTTTTTCACCAAATTCAACAAAAATGTATTGAATCATATATAAGACATGTACCGAGCGCCAGAACTAAAATACGGGCCCGATACCATCAAGTTCTAATCAAATTCTATTTCAAATTCCTTTAAAATATTTGAGAAAATAATTTTCTTTAAAAATTCGTTTCTCGGGCTTGAGACCTTAGAATTGAATTCCGGGAATACGCTCAAGCCCCATATTTTTCTATTGTTCTTCAGGACCTTCAAATCACGGGTCCGAGCTCAGATCCGTTTATCCAAAATGTTGATCGAAGTCAAATTAATTTATTTTACAGTTAAAACTTCTCATTTTCACATATTTCACATTTATTCTTTCTGGCTACGTGCTCAGACTGCGAACACAAATTGAGGTGGCGCTAAATGAGCTTTTCAAGGCCTCAGAATGTAGAATTCGATTTAAAAGTCATCATATCTCCACCTCTAGAACAGTTGTTCGTCCTCGAACGGACATAATAAGAAAGTACCTTAGTCGGGGAAAAGATGGTGATAACGGCTCCGCATATTAGACTCGGACTTCCAGGTCGATGCCTCAAGAGGCTGACCTCTCCACTGAACACGAATAGAAGGAAAACTTTTCGATCTCAACTGACAAACATGCGGTCTAGTATAGCTACCAGCTCCTCCTCATAAGACAAGTCCTTGTTCAACTGGATAGTGTTGAAATCTAATGCATGGGATGGATCACCATGATATTTCCGAAGCATGGACACATGAAACACTGGATGCACAGTAGATAAGCTCGATGGAAATGCAAGTCTATAAGCCACCTCTCCCACTCGATCAAGAATCTCAAATGGGGCAATGAACCTAGGGCTAAGCTTGCCCTTCTTCCCAAATATCATCACGCCCTTCACAGGCGACACTTAAAGACATACCCGCTCACCGACCATGAATGCAAATCACAAACCTTGCAGTCGGAATAACTCTTTTGCCTGGACTGAGCTGTACGAAGCCTATCCTGAATAATCCTGACCTAGTCTAAATCCTCGTGAACCAGATTCGTGCCCAAAAACCGAGCCTCTCCCGGTTCAAACCATCCAGCCGGAGACCGACACCTCTTACCATACAAAGCCTCATAAGGATCCATCTGGATACTCGACTGGTAGTTGTTGTTGTAGGCATATCCTATGAGCCTCCAAAGTCAATGATACAAGCTCAGAGCATATCCTCCAAAATCTGAATAGTTCGCTCGGACTGCCTATCCGTCTGAGGATGAAATGTTATGCTCAACTCAACCTGAGTGCCCAACTCTCACTACACTGCTATCCAGAAACATGAGGTAAATTGCGTACCTTGATCCAAAATTATAGAAACGGGCACACCATGAAGGCGAACAATCTCCCGGATATAGATATCAACTAACCTCTCAAAAGAATAGGAGACTGGCACATGAATGAAATACGCTCACTTGGTCAGCCTATCAACAATCCCATATTGAGTCACAATTCCTCCGAGTCTGTGGAAGTCCAACAATGAAATCCATAATGATCGCTTCCACTTCCATTTGGGAAGCTCAATCATCTGAAATAAACTACCATGCATCTGATTCTCGTACTTAACCTGTTGACAATTCAAACACAAACCATATATGCAATGATATCCTTTTTCATTCTTAGCCACCAATAATGCTGCCGCAAATCCAAAAACATCTTCGCGACGCCCGACTGAATAGAGTATCGGGAGCTATGGGCCTCCTCTAAAATTAACTACCGAAGCCCGTCCATATTAGGCACACAAACTTGACCCTGCAATCTCAAAACTCCATCATCATCTAAGGTAACCTGCTTGGCATCTCTGTGTTGCACCGTGTCTCTAAGGACACACAAATGGGAATCATCATGCTGCTGGTCACATATATGCTCCAATAAAGAAGAACGAGCAATCGTGCAAGCTAACACCCGACTGTGCTCAGAAACATCTAACCTCACAAACTTATTGGTCAAATCTTGAACATCCAAAGCAAGTGGTTTCTCACTAATCGGAATATAAGGAAGACTCCCCATAGTGGGTGACTTCCTATTCAAAGCATCGGCCACCACATTGGCCTTTCCTGGATGATATAGGATAGTGGTATCATAATCTTTCAACAACTCCAACCACCTCTTATGATCCGTGAACACCTCACATGACACGCCATATAGATAATGCCTCCAAATCTTCAATGCGTGAACAAAGTCTGCCAACTCTAAATCATGAACCAGATAATTTTTCTCATGAATCTTCAACTGTCGTGAAGCATAGGCAATGATTCTGCCATCCTGCATCAACACCGTACCAAGTCCAATACGAGATGCATCACAATAAACTGTATAAGGCCTTGAACTTGTGGGCAAAACCAACATCAGTGCCGTAGTTAGAGTTGTCTTTAGCTTCTAAAAGCTCACCTCACACTCATCCAACCATCTGAACTGGGCACCCTTCTGGGTCAACCTGGTCATCGGGGCTGCAATAGATGAAAACCCCTCCACAAACGGATGGTAGTAGCTTGCCAATCCCAAAAAACTCCAAATCTCTATAGATCATGTTGGTCTAGGCCAGTTCGTGAATGCCTCAATCTTTTTTGGATCAACCTGAATACCCTTTGCTGATACAATATGACCCAAAAATGTAACTGAACTCAACCAGTACTCACACTTTGAGAATTTAGAGTATAACTTATTATCCCTCAAGGTTTGAAGAACCAATCTAAGATGTTGCTCGCGATGTTCCTGGCTGCGGAAGTAAATCAAAATATCATCAAGGAAGACTATCAGGAAGGAATCCAAATAAGGCCTAAACACTCGGTTCATCAAATTCATAAAAGCTGCTGGGGCATTTGTCAACTTGAATGACATCACCAATTACTCATAGTGCCTTTACTGAGTGCGGAAAGCTATCTTAGGGACATCAGATGCCCTATCCTCAACTAAATGTAGCCAGATCTCAAGTCAATCTTTAAAAATACCTTGGCACCCCAAAGCTGATCAAACAAATCATCAATCCTCGGCAATAGATACTTATTCTTGATTGTAACCTTTTTCAACTGCCAGTAATCAATACATATGCTACTCGATTCGTCCTTCTTCTTAGAAAACAACATCGGTGTACCCCAAGGCAAAACACTGGGTTTTATGAAACCCTTCTCTAGCAAGTCTTGCAACTGCTCCTTCAACTCTTTCAACTTCAGTGGGCCATGTGATACGGCGGGATAGAAATGGGCTGAGTGCTTGGAGCCAAATCAATGTTGAAGTCGATATCCTTATCGGGTGGCATGCCCGAAAGATCTAAAGGGAATACCTCAGGAACTCACGAACAACGGGAACAGAATCAATAAAAGGAATCTCAACACTAGAGTCACGAACATATGCCAAATAGGACAAACACCCCTTCTCGACTATACGACGAGCCTTCACATAAGATATAATACTAATGGTAGAATAACCAAGAGTCTCTCTCCACTTTAAACGAGGTAAACGCGGTAAGGCTAAGGTCACAGTCTTGGCATGACAGTCTAAGATAGCATGGTAAGGTGATAACCAGTCCAATCCTAATATGACATCAAAATTAACCATGTCCAGAAGCAATAAATCTATGTGAGCCTCAAGACCCCCAATCACAACTATACATGAATGATTGACTCAATTTACCATAATAGAATCATCCATCGGTGTAGACACATAAACAGGATCACTCAAGGAATCACTAGGCATAACTAGATACGGTACAAAATAAGATGACACATACGAGTACGTAGACCCTGGATCAAATAACAATGAAGCATCTCTATTACAAACCTGAATCCTACCTGTAATAACTGTATTTGAAGCCTTAGCCTTGAGTCTGGCTGGAAGGGTATAACATCGGGATTGGGCCCCACCATCCTGAACTATATCCCTGGGATGACCTGCTGTTGGCTGGCCTCCACCTCAAGTGGCCTGAGCTCTACCTCTAATACCTCTAGCTCCACCTCTAGCATCTCTACCCCCAACATCTAGCTGGTTGGGTGGGCTGTGGAACAACTGGTGCCTGAACCACGGCACGAGAACCCTGATGCTGAGAGCTGCTCGAGGAAATAACTAGCAATATGCCTCATGTTGCTACAAGTAAAATAAGCCCTCGGCTGCTGGAGCTAACGACCCTAGAAAATTTGAAGTGGTGTTGCATTGATAGGAGCTAATGGTGCACTGCAGGGCTGCTGATCAGAATACTGCATTTGAGAACCACAGCAGCCTGAAGCGCCGTGAGAAACTTGGAGTGATGACTGAAAAGGCCTAAGAGGATGGCCTCTACCATATGAATCCCTACCTCCAGGCGTGGCACCAGTGAATCTACTTAAATGACGGGGCCTCTTATCTGACCCATGGCCATCTCCCTCCGATAGAACCATCTCAACCCTCCGGGCCACATTAGCCGCCCCCTGGAAAGATATCTCACCCCAGTCTCCCTAGATATCTGAAGATGAATCAGCTAAATAAGACCATCAATATACCTCCTCACCCTCTCTCTCGGTGGGAAGTATGACAAGAACATGCCAAGCTAGGTCAATGAATCTGGTCTCATACTAGGTAACCATCATGGAACCCTGCTGGAGACGCTCAAACTGCCTCTGATAGGCCCCTCTCTAAGTAATAGGGAGAAATATCTCCAGAAATAGCTGTGTAAACTGCTCTCAAGTCAAGGTTGGCGATCCGAATGGTCTAGCTAAGCAATAATCTCTCCACTAAGTCTTGGTGGATCCATACAAGTGAAATGTAGCAAAATCGACGCTATTGGTCTCAATAATCCCCATGTTCCTGAGAACCTCTTAAAAGTTGTCTAGATAATCCTAAGGATCCTTCGTAATTCACAACTGAAAGTAGAAATGAAGATCTTGGTGAACCTATCTAGTCTCCACAAAGTATCGACGGACATAGTCGCTCCATCGCCAGTCTGAGATACCACACGCGACTGATCTATTCCAAATTGCTTAACCACTGGAGTCTAAATCTAGGGAGCTACCTGCTCCGGAGTGCGAGTAGCAGGAGTCTGACTCCTCCCAGCCTAAGAGACAGCTGGTGCTACAGGAAGCGAGCCCACTAGTTGGACCAGAGCATCTTCAATAACTGGGGTAACAATGAACCCCTCTCGGGCCTGAGCTGGGAATCACCAGAATTCTGATTGACGGGGGGGCCCAGCCTCAATATTTGTCCCTTTGTAACTCTCAGAACATTAGGGAAGAGCCTGCTTGAGATCAAGGACGGAGCTATCAATGTCAAAGCTTTCGATGGTTCCCAAAGGTCCACTATTGGGGAAATCAGTTTATGCCTGCAAATGGGACCGACTTGGTTCGACATTGACTTACAATTGATAGACGCCCCAAAATCTTACAATTTTTTATTAGGACGGCCCTGGATTCGTGCCGCTGGAGCTGTAGCATCAACCCTACACCAGGCAATGAAATTTGAGTGGAACCACCTAGAGGTGATTATTTACGGAGATGGTAGCAATCCCATATACAATCATTTGACCATCCTGGCAATCGAAGGAAGAAGGAGGGTAGGCGGAGAAACTTGCAAACCACATCGAGCGATTCAACATCGTGGACAAGGATAAATAGTGGGATAACAAGAATAAAAGTATACTGAACTGGTGCGGATATGAACCAGACAAAGGACTTGGAAAAAATATCCAAGGGATCATTAAGCCTAACAAGCTGAAGAAACACGGTACCACTTTTGGTTTGGAATATAAATACACTTGGCAGGATTTCAACCACTAATCGCCACCATGGCACAATCCCTACTACCCACTAGAGAATCTGATACCTCGCCTGGAGCAAACTTTTCAGCCAGTTGATGTCATATATGGGTCAGAAGAAGAGGAAGCGTTGGCAGAAATGAGGAATTTGTTTCTGGAGGATGAAAATATGGACTGATGTATCATGTTTGAGGAGGAATGAGAGGAAGGCCCTTCCATACAAGCTGTGAGCCGAGGAGCACACCTCAATAATTGGTCTATCAGAACCATCAGAGCCCGAAAAGCTTCGCGGTAGCATGGCTGAACAAAGCACCCTGCATTATCTTTTACTTTTCGCTAGTTGACTTTCTTTCTACATTTTAATTTCAAAATAAGAGATCTAATGTTCAAAACAATTATGAAATTTATCAAAGCAGTTCAGTTTCTTATAAATCTTGCTCTTATTACTTTTATCATTTACTTTATTTATACATCATTACTATTACTTATCTTGATGAACCGACGATTGTGTGATTTGTTAATAAGGACCTATTAGGTAATTAAGTTCGTTTACACAGATTTATAGCCGAGATTTTTGAAAATAGACACGATTTGAAATTTGAATTTCTTTTAATGATCGAGAAATTCGTTTAGAGCAAATTCTTGGGGCCAACTACAAGCCTTTGATACTCGGGGATGATGATGTTAGATGACCATCGTATCTATTGGACATATCAGATATGGTTTAGATTTGTATCTTTTAAATATATTAGATAAGGATTCAGATTTCATTGTAAACTCTAATTCCTATAAGTCGTAGGTCAGTTAGGCTACTGTTGTACATTGGTTACTATATATAATCTATCTACAGCCTTGGTGAAAACTCACCCAAAAGGATTTACATTTTCACTTCTGCTTCAATCTTAATTTGGTATCAATAGCCAAAAGAAAATTCTCTTCCTAGCACTATGACTATCTCTAAGCAATCCACCGGTAATTCAACTACAGTTCAACCATCTTCTTCCACATCAACACACGTTTTCATTATTGATTCCAACTCTCGAACTATACTTGTCATACCTCCTTTTCACACTATACGGACAATTGAAATAAGATATATTATTAAAATTCAGGATCGTCACTTGGAAAATTAATGGTGTCCCAAGTTACCGGTTGATTCTCGAATCGAGGAAAAAGTTGACTCTGTTTAACAGTCCACGCACCAGAAATTCGAGTAAGGAATTCTCTTAACCCGGGAGAAGGTGTTAGATATTCTCGAGTTCCGAGGTTCTAGCACGGTCGCTCAACTATCATATTTGACTTATTTATCTGATTTTAAAATATGTTTTAACTATGGGCTTTTTAACTTTAAACCGCCTTTATTATTATTTTTTTAAAGAGAATTGCAACATCGTAAAAATACGTCTCGAACCACGTCACATAAATTCACCCGTGGTTTTCAACACATTTCAACTTTGTTGAGATTTGGATTTGGGTCACATAAATGTGCACGCGAGTTTAGGAAGGTAACATTATTAAATGTCGGGCCTGAAGCAACTAGCGTATATTAACTTTGCGGGAAGTCATGAAATTCGCTAAATGGAGCATCCTGAAATCTAAATATTTCTAAAGAAGTAGTTAAAGAAGGCCACACAATTTATCATTTTTATTTGGCACGACGCACCTCGTTTTTATTTTAAAGCTATCCTAAAAGAACTATGATTTTCTAATAAAGTATTGTCTCTAGAAGGCCAATTACTTGGCATTACTAAATTTAATTAACAGCCACAAACTGAGTTCAAATCGCTGGGGTTTTGATATTATCCCCAAGGAAAATGGAACTCCAGTCCAGTTATTATAAAGAGCTGGACAGTTGTGGGCCTTTGCCTAGGCCCAAATAGAACAGGCTATGAATTGACATTCATCAAATTAATTTCAGATCAGCCCACAGCACATGAGATCTAATTCAAATTACTCGGTCTTCTTAACAGGCCCATTCTTAGATGGCTTTGGACTTTATCCAATTCCTTTTACACTCAAAATCAAAAACAATCTGAAATGACTAACCATTTTGAACTACCAAACAGGCCATGATCCCTTTTTTAAAATGATTGGCATTATGCCATAACTAAACCTTTAAACAACAGATGATTCGTGGTAGGCAACTGAATTAGCTTAACAGTCCTATACAGTTCAGTTTTAGTTACAAATGAAAATCTAGTGAGATTCTAAAGCATACATGAAACTGCCAGAGAAATCAGCCATAGTTACAAACGAGAGTCTACTGGAATTTTATACTACATGAAATACAATAGACAAGTCAACAGAGATTCATTCATCCTTTACTTCATGTCCACAAACTTGAAAGTTATAGGATATGTACCTGGGAAATAGAACAAAATGAAGAAGAGAGTAGAATCAGCCAGTGTTAATACACAATTTTTTCCTATATATTTTTGTACCCAAAATACTTTTAAAATAGCTTGTGAATGCATATATAAGCATCCACAAAAGGTTTGGTATTTTTCTATAATTTTTCAAGCATTCTAAAACCAATTTACAACTTATTTTGTCTATAAAATCCAAAATTTAGAATCAAATCTTGTTATTTTAATAAATAATTTATTTTATTCTCTCATCTACATAAAAATATAATTTATGTAATTTTTATAGATTTTTTACAAGTCCATTAGGTGTTTTAAAACTAAAATTGTATTAAATTGTAATTTTAGCGTATTTCTTAATTTAATAAGTATTTCAAATATAAAATTGTTTCTTAATTCCTTGTACTCACCGGCTTAATAGGAACTTACCCTTATGTCCCTCTCTGAGTCATGAGGCAAGCCGAAAGGAAGCAGATTATACCAAGGGTGGAAAAGATGAGTCACTACAGGGTTGATTTCTAGGATGACGATAGCCCACCCAGGTGTCGGGCTTAGCATATGTGACACTCCAAAATCATTCTAGAAAAGGAATCTATGGAGCCAGACAGGTATCAGGCGGGGCATGCACCGCTTTATCCGGGGTGGTTAGAAGATGATCACATTGGCTTAGGAAAAACGGGTTTCGTCCATGGTCACAGGGTTATTGATGAGGAGGCTGCAGCAAAGGTCAAGTATAATCAGTTGCGCAAGCGGATGCAAGAGTGCCAAAGTGAACATAGAGAAATGCTAGAAGCACAAGAGAGGGTAATCAATGGAAGGACATGGCTCTCCGTATAAGCAACCGTTTAGTGTACTTGGAACAGGGTTTAGTGGAGATGGAAGGCAACTTTATGAAAAGGGTCAACGACTGTCAGAAAGCTGAAGGTAACGAAGGTGGGAACTTGGCTCGAGCTTACTTGTTGCTAGGACTGCGTGAGCTGATGAAACTGTACGAGCAAGGAAAAGATACCGAATCTGGGGAAGGTCCTTCTGGGACCAAGTAGTTAGGATTTTACTGCTTTCTTGATGTAATAAGGCCCTTGGCCACTAGTGACAATTTTTCTTTATTTCGATTTGTTTTCTCGTTCTATTTTCTACCGATAAAATGAATCACTTGGTATTACGAGTTCTCCAAATCGTATCTGTCGTTAGGCCTACCTCGGGCACAACGAGGCACCCAAATAGGAAACGACTTATATTCTTGCAACAATGTGTTTAAATACCGCAATGTTTTCTTTATCAGAATCCGCTCTAACTTTTTACCTTTTTGTTTTTATCCCCCTCCCCAATGGTTTATTCGTGCATTCTGGAACCATCAACATACTTAACAAGACCAAAGGTTCCTCCTCCTCCTCCTCCCCGGACTCCGAGTCCTCCCAGAAATAGGAATCAAGGAAAGATGGGAGATAATGAAGCAAGGAAAGAAATTGAAGGAACTTCTCAGGGTACCCCAATCACCAAAGAAACTGCTGCTCACTTGGAGGAAACTTTGCTAAGGTTTCGGAGGAACTGTACTAGGTCCGGAATTTGGCAAGCTTGTCCATCTCCCTCGCTGCTACAGATGTCAACAATCTGGTCCCTGCACCTCCGCAGAAGACCCCAACCCAGATTCGCAACAATGCTCCACCACTCATCCCTGAGCCTCAAAATGCTTCAAACCACCAGGATACCCCTATCTTTGTGGATACTGTGCCATACTATACACAACCCATATCAGATGTGTCAGAATCAGACTCACTCATTCAAAACTTGGATACTGAGCTTAAGAAATTCACTAGCAGGGTTCAAGGCGTGGAAGGTAACAAGGGTGTGGAAGGTCTGAATTATGAAGATTTGTGTGTTCAACCCGATGTCGAACTCCCGGAGGGGTACAAACCTCAGAAGTTCGAGATGTTTGATGGTACGGGTGATCCTAGGGTCCACCTCAGGATATATTGTGGCAAATTAGTGGGAGTTGGTAAGGATGAAAAGATCCGCATGAAGTTATTCACGAGGAGCTTGAAAGGTGATGTTTTATCTTGGTACATCAGCCAAGATGCGAAGAAGTGGACGAGTTGGGTAAACATGGCGTTCGATTTCATGGACCGTTTCAGGTTCAACACTAAGAATGCGCCAGACGTGTTCTACATTCAGAAATAGAAGAAGAAGCCTACTGAAACCTTTCGCGAGTATGCTACTCGTCTGAGGTCAGAAGCTACCAAAGTTAGGCCGGCTTTGGAGGAAGAACAAATGAACAGATTTTTCGTTCATGCTCAGGACCCATAGTACTACGAGAGATTAATGCTGATAGAAGGGCAGAAGTTCGCTGATATCATCAAACTGGGAGAAAGAATTAAAGAGGGAATCAAAAATGGTATGGTTGCCAACCTTGAGGCATTGCAGGACACCAACAAAGCCTTGCAACTTGGTGGTTCATCGAAGAAAATGGACGTAAACTCTGTAATGGCTACGCAAAGAAACCGCTATCCCATGAAATACCAACCCTATCCTACAACTCCACTCACCTACCAACCCTATCTAAATTACCAAGCACCTTCGCCTACTTACCAAAATCCACCACCCGTCTACCAATCATCTCCCCCACAAACATATCAACCCACCTCGCTAGGATATTCCCAACCCGCATACCAAGCCTACACACCCCAACCTCCTCACTATCCATCACCACCTACCCGTCAAAAGTTCCCACGACCAAGACCAAATTTTGACCGCAAACCACCCAGAGAGTACACTACTATTGCTGAACCCATTGACCAACTATATGAGAATCTTAAAGTCACTGGATATGTTACACCCATCCCAGCCATAACCTCAGAGAACCCTTCCATGTGTATCAACCCAAATAAAACCTGCACATACCATTCGGGGATGAAAGGCCATACCATTGACGAGTGACGCTCGTTGAAGGACAAAATCCAGACCTTAATCGACAACAAGGTCGTCATAGCTAAGGAGCCTACTCCTAATGTTTATAACAACCCTCTGCCAGACCATAAAGGTAGAGGCGTCCACATGATTGAGGTAGAAGACGACTGGGATCCCGAAGGGTCGATCGGTTTGATATCTGAAGGGGATGAGCCCAAGAAGCCGGTGGTCACTCTTAATCCTATTGTTATACAAGTCCACCTATCTGAGGGCAACGTGGTGAACATATCTGTACCATTTGAGTTCGACGCACTTCCTGCAAAGGTGCCAAAACCAATTGAGGTGGAATTCGGTACTCCAAAGGCGCCCACACCGATTGAAGTTACTATGTTGCCTCCAAAGGTGCCCATTCCGGTCACCATGTCAGACATAACCACATTTCAGTCAAAATCCATATGCTGGGACTACACAGACGAGGCAAGATGGAAAGGAAAAGCATGCGCGGCTGAAGAAATTGCCGCGCAAGGTATGAATAGAACAGGTAGGGTGTACACACTAGAGCACCTAGAGGAGTCCAGCAAGCAGGTTCCTGGACGTCCCATTGAAAATCGATCTGACGATCTCTGGAGAAAGGTACGGGCAAAAGAATATTCAGTTATTGAACAGCTAAGCAAGACTCCGCTGCATATTTCTATCTTAGCATTACTGTAGAGTTCCGAGGCGCATAAGAACGCCTTGATGAAGATATTAAGTGAGGCTTATGTCCCAAGCAACATAATAAGAGGAGAAATGGCCAACATGATAGGGATGTATTGGAAAGTCACAAAATCACTTTCACGAGTATGAATTGCCACCTTAAGGGCTCAGTCGTAACAAAGCACTACGCATCACCGTTCAATGTGAAGATCATTTCATTACCAGGATCCTAGTCGACGGAGGTTCTAGTCTCAACATTTGTCCATTAATCACCCTCAAAAAGTTGGACAAAGGATTGCACGAGATAAAAGATGGGGCTATTAATGTTAAGGCTTTTGATGGTTATCAGAGGTCTACTCTCGGGGAGGTTATCCTGTGTTTGCAAATGGGACCTACTCTGTTTGATGTCGAGTTCCAAGTCATCGACATACCAGCATCTTACAACTTATTGGTGGGATGACCCTGGATCTATGATGCTGGGGCTGTAGCGTCAACTTTACATCAGGCTATGAAGTTTGAATGGAACCATCGGGAAGTAATCATCCATGGCAACGGTAGCAACCCCATATAGAGTTGCCAGACCATTCCAATGGTTGGAGGCAGAAGATGAATAGGCGGGGAAACATATCATCATATCGAGCGGGTCAACGCAGTGGACAAGGACAAATGGTGAAGCAACAAGGTTGAGAGCATCCTTAATTGGAGTGGGTATGAACCGGGAAAAGGTGGTAAGAATCTTCAAGGTATCACCAAACCTATCCAATTGAAGAAACGTGGTACTACCTTCGGACTAGGGTACGAGTACACTTGGCAAGATTCAGAAACTGGTCACCACCATAGCTCGGCCCATATTACCCACTGGATCACCCCTTACCTCAGTTGGAGCAGACATTTCAGCCAGCGGACACTCTCTACGGGTCAGAGGAAGACGAGGCTCTTGCGGCAATGAAGAACCTGTTTTTGGAGAAGGACATGGACTATTGTGTGATTTTTGAAGGGGAAGGGGAGGAAGGCCCTTCCACTAAGGCTGTGAAGCAAGGGGAGTGCCTCACCAAATGGTCAATCAGGACCACCATCGCCCCGAAACCTTCGGGATAGCAAGGCTGAACAAGCATCATGCATCTTTTAGTTGTTTTCTTTATTTTCCGCATTTGTCTTTACTTTCCAAAAGAGCTCCGTTGTTTTGAACTTAATCAAAATCATTTCCAATTTATTAAATATCTCGCTATTCATTACTTCTCTCTGCTATTTACTTTATTTTCTCACAACATTACTATTACATCTCTTGATGATGAACCAACAACTGTAACTTGTCCGAGGCTATGCAACAAACGGACATATACTCAGAGGAGGACAATATACTAGAAGAAGTTGTCAGAGAGGCCAAAAATTTTGAGAATAAACCTAAGTCCAACTTGGATGAAACCGAAGTCGTCAATTTGGGAGATACAAAGAATGTCAAAGAGACGCGCATCAGCGTGCATTTATCACAAACGGGAAAAGAGAAATATCCAGAGTTCTTAAAGGAATATGAGGATATATTTGCATGGTCCTACGATGATATGATCGGCCTCAGCACATCCATCATCGCTCACAAGTTGCCAACAGATCCTGCATGTCCGCCGGTAAAACAAAAGCTCAGAAAATTCAAGCCAAATATGAGTTTAAAAATCAAAGAAGAGGTCACCAAGCAGGTCAAAGCCAGAGTTCTTCAAGTGGTAGAGTATCCAACTTGGTTAGCTAACATTGTTCTAGTATCGAAGAAGGATGGGAAAGTTAGTCTGTGTCGTCTACCGGGATCTCAACCGGTCCAGTCTCAAAGACAATTCCCCTTGCCAAACATACACATTCTGATCGACAACTGCGCCAAGCATGAGTTGCAGTCGTTCGTTGATTGCTTTACAGGGTACCACAAGATATGGATGAATGAAGAAGATGCAGAGAAAACGGCGTTCATCACGCCTTGGGGAATGTATTGCTACAGAATGATGCCATTCGGGTTGAAGAATGCGGGAGCTACTTACATGAGGGCCATGAATACCCTATTTCATGACATGATACATTAAGAGATTGAGGTATATGTGGACGATATCATCATTAAATCTAAGAAGGCTGCAGATCACATGGAGGACATCCGAAAGTTTTTCAATAGACTAAGGAGGTATAACTTGAAACTAAATCCCGCAAAATGTGCATTTGGGGTCCCTGTGGGAAAGTTATTGGGTTTCATTGTAAGTCGCTGAGGAATAGAGCTGGATCCATCAAAGGTCAAATCTCTTCAGGAGTTGCCACCGCCAAAGAGCATGAAAGAGATAATGAGTTTCCTGGGAAGACTCGACTATATCGGCCGGTTCATAGCTCAGTCTACCGTCATCTGGGAACCTATCTTCAAGATGCTAAAAAAGGATGCCGCCACCAAATGGACCGATGAATTTCAAAAGGCTTTCGATAGGATCAAGGAATATTTGTCTACGCCTCAAGTCCTGGTTCCACCTGAGCATGAGAGGCCCTTATTGCTCTATCTCGCAGTTTTGGATGGAGCATTTGGTTGTGTCTTGGGACAACATGATGAGACGGGGAGAAAAGAGCAAGCTATTTACTACCTCAGCAAGAAATTTACCCCGTACGAGGCTTGGTATTCCTTATTGGAATGCACGTGTTGTGCTTTGACTTGGATAGCTCAGAAGTTGAGGCATTATTTCTGTGCTTACACCACCTACCTTATATCAAGAATGGATCCGCTAAAGTATATTTTCCAGAAGCCCATGCCCACTGGAAATCTCGCCAAATGGCAAATTTTGTTGAATGAATTCAACATTGTCTATGTCACCATGAAGGCGGTTAAAGGACAGGCTTTGGCAGATCATCTCGTAGAGAATCCTGTAGAAGGGGAGTATGAACCATTGAAAACATATTTTCCTGACGAGGAAATAGCTTTCATAGGAGAGGATATTGCAGAATCCTATGACGGTTGAAGAATTTTTTTTGACGGAGCCTTAAATTTTGAAAGGAGTTGGTATCAGAGCAGTCCTGGTATCAGAAGTGGGCCAGCATTACCCGGTATTCGCCAAGCTCAGGTTCTCGTGCACCAATAATATGGCCGAGTATTAAGCCTGCATCTTGGCGCTTAAACTGGCCATTGACATGAACATTCAGGAGCTGCTAGTGATTCGGGATTCAGACCTACTCATACACCAGGTTCGAGAGGAATGGGCAACCAAGAATTCCAAGATACTCCCTTCTTTGCACCACATATAGGAATGGAGAAAGAGGTTCAGAAAAACGAAATTCCAGCATGTTCCAAGAATACAGAATGAGTTCGTTGATGCCCCAGCCACTTTATCATCCATGATTCAGCATCCAGACACAAATTTCATCGACCCTATCCAGGTCAAGATTCAAGATCAACCGGCTTATTGTGCACATGTTGCGGAAGAAGCCGACGGAAAACCTTGGTTCCACGACATCAAAAGGTACCTGACAATAGAGGAATATCCAGAGCTTGCTAATTCTACTCATAAGTGCGCGCTTCGAAGGTTGTCCAACAATTTGGGTCTATTAAGGTCTATAGAGGAATCCTGTATAAGAGGACTCCTAATTTAGGTCTATTAAGGTGTGTCGATGCGACAGAAGCAACCAAGTTATTGGAGGAAGTACACTCAGGGACTTGTGGACCGCACATGAACGGTTTTGTTCTGGCAAAGAAGATACTCAGGGCAGGATATTTCTGGATGGCCATGGAAACAGACTGCATTCAGTATGTCCGAAGGTGTCATCGATGCCAGATACATGCGGATATGATAAAGGTACCCTCAAATGAGCTCACTGCAACGAGCTCACCGTGGTCGTTCGTGTTGGAACATATATGTATGTTCATATTTATATGTTTTGATAATTGAAAAACAGATTTAGATGGAAAATAATATATGCCAAATAAATGTGAGTTATTATTGAATACACTTTGATTTATATTTTAACTAAAGTGTATTTATTTTGTAGATATGCAAAAGCATACAAGGGGGAAGATAGGATTTGATATGCGGATTTAATATGCGCATTATTTGAGCGGACAAGAATTGGAGTCCAAGAAGTTCAAGACAAGATCAAGAGAATATATGAAGAAATGAAAATAAATGAAGACCTTTTGTTGAGTCTTATTTATATTGTCTCTATTGTGATCTTGATCCGACTTTAAGTTTGAGTCTTGGCGTCTCTCATAAAACAGTATTTACAATATATGCATATCATAAAGGATTTTACAATATATGCATATCATAAATGATTTTACAATATATGCATATCATAAATATTTTTATTACATTTAAAACAAATTGGTTTTAAATGTTATATAATAAATATTTTCAATACATTTAAAACGAAATGATTGTAAATGTTTTTATTGATCCGGAATGGTCATTACAATTGTTTTTCATATTTAAGATATTTTTAATATTTAATATCTTCAAACAAAGCTTTGAAAAACATTTTATAACTTATTTTCAATAAGTTAGTTGTTTTAAAAACGGACCATTTCCGCAAGGTCAGATAGTCGAATATCTGATATTGGATAGTCGACTATCCTGATGACCGTTGCCAGCCCAACGGCTAGTAGGTAGTCGAATAACCATAAGTTAGTCGACTAACCTACAGATTTTCAGAATCTGTCTTTATGATTTTAGCAACGGCTAGGAGTGATTTTGGAGCTATAAATACACCCCAAAATCACTCATTAAACACACAACTTCTGATCTAAACATTCATAAGCTTTCAAATACTTTCAATATCATTTTGATCATTTTTATCACATTTTGAGAGCCAATTCTTTGAATTTATTGTTGTGTTCTTGAGCGTACTTGTATATCTACTCTATTAAGAGAGTCTTGTTTAAGTGAGTGTTAAGTGTTTTTTATACACTTGAAGGGAAGTTTATAATCCCTTGTTGTAAGAAGGAATATTTTATTCCTTCGTGTGAAGTCTTGGAGTGTTGTATCTTCGAGCAAGGTTGTTTGAGACTTGTGTGACTCAAGTTCTTAAGTTGTAATGGTTTGTTAGGCACCCGTAAGCTTAACAGAGAAGTCTTGGGGTGAGGTATCCTCGAGCAAGTGAAGTCTTAAGGTGCGGTATCCTTGAGCAAGTGTAACGGTTTGTTAAGCACCCGTAAGCTTAACGAAGTTAGTGGAAATCTCGAGAGAGTCTCTCGGGGACTGGACTAGCCACGGGTTGTGGTGAACCAGGATAACATCGGTGCGTTCGTTCCTTATTATTTACTTACCGCACTTATTTCATTCCTGTAATTTTTAATTCCGCAAGTTTACGCTGTTTTTATTATAACGCTATTCACCCCCCCCCCCCTCCTAGCGTTAAGCGTATATTCTAACAATTGGTATCAGAGCCTAACTCTCTGTAAGACTTAACAGTTTGAGAGTATCCTTCTATGGCTTCTACTAGTAGTGCTTTTGCAGGAATAGGTGAAGGTCACTTTACCTTTTTGCCTCCAATATTTGATGGAAGCAATTACAGATATTGGAAAGATCGGATGAGAATCTTCATCAAATCAAACAACTTTTATCTATGGCAAATCATCAAGTATGGTGAGCAAATGACGACTAAAGTTGGGGAAGCCATGGTAAGTGAATACAATACCAAGGCAATCAATATGTTGTATAGCGCTTTGAATCAAGAGGACTATCGGAAAATTTCCCACTGCAAAACTGCTAAAGATATGTGGGACAAGCTTGAGGACACTTATGAAAGTACGCCTCAAGAAGCGGGTAGCTCATGTGATGAACCAACTGCCCGGTGTCTTATGGCAAACAAAGAAGAAGAGGTAAGTACTTCTAACTCTCACTCGTTTGAAGAAATACAAAATGCCTATGGTGAATTGTATGGTGAATTTGTTAATGCTTCCAAACGATTAGAGAATTGAAGAAAACACTTTCTTTGCAAGAAACGGGTTTTCAGAAAACACTTTCTTTGAAAGAAATAGATTTTGAAAGATTGACTAGTGAAAATGAGAAGCTAAAAGAAGAAAAGAATTCTTCTGAAAATGTCACTAGTGTTCTTAAAAATAAAATTGAAGTTTTAGAAAAAGAAAATAATTTTTTGAAAAATGACAACGACGATCTTAGAAATAAAATTAAAGCGATGAATGAAGCTTCTTCAATTGATAAATGTTCTATTTGCTTATCTTGTGATTCCTTGAAATTAGAGAACATAGAACTTAGGAGCACACTAGAAAAACGTAGTGTAGACATTCCTAAAACAGTTGAAGAGATTAAAAAGAAAAAGCCTAAGAAAAATAAAAGGCGTAAAAAGAATAAGAATCATGTTAGAAATTATGATGCACCGCCTAGAAATAACTCTAGGAATTTCAACGCTCCTAGGAATGATGATTTTAGATCACCTAGAACATATTTAGCACAACCTAGGCATATGCACAACCCGAATGTTGTATGTCACTACTGCAACCGGGTAGGACACATAGCACCCACATGTTTCGCAAAACATAGGAATTTATCTTTTGGCTATGATTATTATTTGTCTAACCCCCAAGGACCCAAAAGTGTTTGGGTACCAAAAACCTATATTTAGGTACTTTTGCAGGTGTGCTTGAAGGCTACAATATCGTAGTAGATGCACCAAGCACGACACCTCATTGCATCAAGGGGGAATTTCGGTTAGTTATCCTTTTTGATAAAAAAAAACCGAATTGTTGATATGTGCCAGCAACCGATATTAACATATTTGTTGTTAATTTGGTTCTTATATTGTTGAAATTTTTGATGTGCTTAATCGTAATAGTTGATATGTGTTAACAATTGAGATATCCTTGTTAACAAATAATATCAATTATCTTTGTTGATTCATATGTTGAAAATTTGTATCAATTATTAAATGATTGATCCATGTTTTGATAATTATTTTTGGTATCAATTTTTAATTCATGTTTTGATAAACTTTTTAAATAACGATCGGTATCAATTATTTTTTTAGAAATAATGATTGATCCTTGTTAGTTATCTTTTGATAAGAATCTAATTGTTGATAAATGTTAACAATTAGTATCTTTTTGATAAAAATAACCTTTGAAATGTTTGTGCAACAATTGATAACAGTTGGTGTGTATTAACTGTTAGCTCGATTCTAATAAAAATATTTCATTTATGATTTGATAACTGTCATTTATGATTTAAATAACTGTTGGCATATACTAGAAAAATAAATAATTTTTTTTGGTGTGTATTAACTGTTAGCATATTTTTGTCAAAAACTTTTCACTCATGTTTTTGATGAATGCTATTTTTGGTTTGAAAAATAATTGATATATTCCTGAAATAAATGATTCATGTTTTTGACAGTTGATAAAAGTATTTCTGTTAAAAATCGACTCTTGATGAATATATCTTTTGGTCTGAATAATGGTTGGTATATTTTTCAAAATTTCATTTATGGTTTTAATAAAACTGTTGATTTGTTATATATTAACAATTGACATTTTTTTTGGTAATATGTTTTACTAAAAATAACAATTAGTATCACTGTTAATAAAATAACATTTGATACATTTGTTATGTTTTCCAACAAATGGCTTTATCATTGTTTTATAACAATTGGTATATCTATGTTTTGTTGGTATGTCTTGATAAATTTCTAGCAATCTTCATATTGCATACTCCTCATTGTCTTTCCTATTTTATTTTGACATTCTGGAAATGTCGAAAAAGGGAAGTAGCCTTAATATACTCTCTTCTTGCTAAATGCCAAAAGAGGAAGTGTTTAGGCGATATGCTTCAAGTAAGGGGGAATGTCTTTACATTCTAGTTTGCCTTATTTGAGGGGGAATTTTTCATTAAGGAAAAATAGATTGCATGAATTTTATTGATGATATTATCTTGATGATATTTCTTGTATTTTAAAAATAATTTTTATTGATGATATTATGTTTGGAGCAACTGATAAATTTGTAGCAAGGAGTTTTAAAACTCATGATTAGCAAAATTTGAGATGTCAATGATGGACGAGCTTAATTTCAACTTGAAGTTGCAAGTGAAACAAATGAAAGAGGGAACTTTCATTTGTCAAACTCAATATTGCAATGAGTTGCTAAATCTAGTTGAAATAAGCAACACCAAAGCAATGGCCACTTCAATGAATTTATATGACCATCTTGACAGAAATGTGAAAGGTAAGGAGAGCAATACCAAGAATTACAAAGGTATGATCGTTCCTTACTTTACCTTATTGCTAGTAGACTTGATATAATATTTAGCATTTATTGATGTGCTAGATATAAATCATTTCCAAAGGAGTCACATATTTCTGCGGTTAAACGGATAATGAAGTACCTAATTGGAACTTTAAATGTGGGACTTTGGTATCCCAAAGGTCCTTCACGCCAATTAATTGGCTATTCCGTCTCTGATCTTGCAGGATGCAGATGAGACCGCAAAAGCACTAGTGGCACTTGCCTTTTGCTTGGTACCTCCTTAGTTTCTTGATTCAGCAAGAAACAAGTTAGTATTGTTTTTGTTTTATTGAATAATTACTGACTTGAGCGTCGGAGACGTTTACTTTCTTTCTTTTTGCAGGTATCGCCCAAAAGACAGGGGGAACCAAGACGAAGTTTTTCAAGTCGATATTTTTTTTGGCCTCTGAATTTTTGACTTTGGAAATTGCATATTTGTTTTGATAAAATTATTTTCATAAACTTATGATATATATCTTTACCAAATAAAAAAATATAGTTTATTCCATAAAATGAAAACTATTTTTCCAATATTTTCTGTTTAAACGATTTTTCAAAGTCATCGAAGTTAGTCGACTAACTTGCAGTTATTCGAATAACTTGATTATCCAGAAAATCAAGCTATTTCCAGATAGTCGACTATCCCAGAAGATATTCGACTATAGTTCCCAGATAGTCGACTATCCAATAAGATATTCGACTATCCACGGCCAGCTTTCAAAAATCTGACCGTTTTATAGCCGTTCAAATCAGTCCAAAAATCTGATTTTTGTCATTCAACGCTATGTTTTCTTGAACTCTATAAATATGAATAGTGTGTACTCATTGTTTCACACCAAAATCATTCTTGTTCAAGAATTCTCTTCAAAAATTCTATTCCAAATTTCTTTCAAAAGTTTTTCTAGCCTACAAGTTTCAATGGCAAATAGAAGTTCTAAACGTTCTCGTGCCGGGAAGAATGTCCCTTCTTCTTCCAATACTCCTCCATCTATATTTGGCTATGATGATGGATCGGTTCTTTGGTTCGAACAAGAAGTCGAACTACAAAGATTTATTCAAAAGTTTGATAATCGAGAAATTCTTCCACCTCGATTCACCACCGGAAGATATCTTGCGGATTCCGTTCATTCCAATATTCTTCTACAAAGTTCAATAATCGACTTTGTATATTTGAAATATGATTTCATTCATCCTCTTTTGATTCAAGCCTTCTATTCAAATTTTAAGAAAGATGAGGATGGGGTACTCTCTACCAAAGTTAATGGTATTCCTATTCTTCTAAGTGAAGAAAATATTCAAGCTCTCACGAATCTTCCTCGTGATGGCCAAGACATCAATCAATATTCCGGTGTCGAAGGAATACTCTATGATGAACAAGTCCATTTCAACCTTATTGGAATTGGACCCTTTGAATTTTCTCAAGAGCAAAAGAGAGCTCCCGTTAAAGGAATGTTTCTGGAATTTCGTTTGCTTTTTTACATTATCACTCGGATTCTCAAACCGAGGAAAAGCAATCACACCACAATTGGCCGTGAAGACGCAAAAATCATGCATGCTATTGTTTCCAAAGCACGCATAAATTGGTGTAAATTTGTTCTTACACATATGTTTGATTCTATAGGAGGTGACAAACCTCTTCCGTATGCATTTCTTATAATGCATCTTCTTGAAGCGTCTCAAATCAACACCAATGTTGGAACCAAAACAAATCGTACCAAACATTGGGAAATACAAGAGACTTCTTTCCATGGCCATGATCAAATTCCTCATCCTCCTCCAACTCAAGCTCGTCGTCCTCGTGCTCAACCGGATGCGTTTCTTCAAACCATCTCGGAACAACTTGCTTCTCTATCAACTTCAATGAATCGAATCGATATAAATGTGTCTCGCACGGAAAGAAATGTGCGATGACTTAGTGACGAAATCCACGGATATTTTGACCATGTCAATTATTCGTATTCTCACGTCTATTCTGCAATTACTTCTAGCGACGATGTCGACGACGATGAAAGTTCTTGATTTGTATTTTCATTATTTGAAAAGTATTTTTCATTATTTGAAATGTATTTTCAATTACTCTTATTGTAATTTTCCTTCTTCATTAATGAAACTATCTTTTTGTTAATGTCAAAAGGGGGAAGATAAGGGTATATGCATATTTATCTTTTTTTTGTTATGCATTAGGGAAGATAAAGGGTATATTTATTTTCCATGCATTAGGGAAGATAAGGATATATGCATACTTATTTATTTATATGCATATTTATTTTATTGCATAAATTGAGGGGGAACTCAATAATGACTTGTCTTATATTTGGCATAGTTTATATAAGGGTATATGCATATTCCCATGAAGGTTTGCCATTATCAAAAATGGGGAAATTGTTGGAACATATATGTATGTTCATATTTATATGTTTTGATAATTGACAAACCGATTTAGATGGAAAATAATATATGCCAAATAAATGTGAGTTATTATTGAATACACTTTGATTTATATTTTAACTAAAGTGTATTTATTTTGTAGATATGCAAAAGCATACAAGGGGGAAGATAGGATTTGATATGCGGATTTAATATGCGCATTATTTGAGCGGACAAGAATTGGAGTCCAAGAAGTTCATGAAAAGATCAAGAGAAGATATGAAGAAATGAAAATAAATGAAGACCTTTTGTTGAGTCTTATTTATATTGTCTCTATTGTGATCTTGATCCGACTTTAAGTTTGAGTCTTGGCGTCTCTCATAAAACAGTATTTATAATATATGCATATCATAAAGGATTTTACAATATATGCATATCATAAATGATTTTACAATATATGCATATCATAAATATTTTTATTACATTTAAAACAAATTGGTTTTAAATGTTATATAATAAATATTTTCAATACATTTAAAACGAAATGATTTTAAATGTTTTTATTGATCCGGAATGGTCATTACAATTGTTTTTCATATTTAAGATATTTTTAATATTTAATATCTTCAAACAAAGCTTTGAAAAACATTTTATAACTTATTTTCAATAAGTTAGTTGTTTTAAAAACGGACCATTTCCGCAAGGTCAGATAGTCGAATATCTGATATTGGATAGTCGACTATCCTGATGACCGTTGCCAGCCCAACGGCTAGTAGGTAGTCGAATAACCATAAGTTAGTCGACTAACCTACAGATTTTCAGAATCTGTCTTTATGATTTTAGCAACGGCTAGGAGTGATTTTGGAGCTATAAATACACCCCAAAATCACTCATTAAACACACAACTTCTGATCTAAACATTCATAAGATTTCAAATACTTTCAATATCATTTTGATCATTTTTATCACATTTTGAGAGCCAATTCTTTGAATTTATTGTTGTGTTCTTGAGCGTACTTGTATATCTACTCTATTAAGAGAGTCTTGTTTAAGTGAGTGTTAAGTGTTTTTTATACACTTGAAGGGAAGTTTATAATCCCTTGTTGTAAGAAGGAATATTTTATTCCTTCGTGTGAAGTCTTGGAGTGTTGTATCTTCGAGCAAGGTTGTTTGAGACTTGTGTGACTCAAGTTCTTAAGTTGTAACGGTTTGTTAGGCACCCGTAAGCTTAACAGAGAAGTCTTGGAGTGAGGTATCCTCGTGCAAGTGAAGTCTTAAGGTGCGGTATCCTTGAGCAAGTGTAACGGTTTGTTAAGCACCCGTAAGCTTAACGAAGTTAGTGGAAATCTCGAGAGAGTCTCTCGGGGACTGGACTAGCCACGGGTTGTGGTGAACCAGGATAACATTGGTGCGTTCGTTCCTTATTATTTACTTACCGCACTTATTTCATTCCTGCAATTTTTAATTCCGCAAGTTTACGCTATTTTTATTATAACGCTATTTACCCCCCCTCTAGCGTTAAGCGTATATTCTAACAGTTCGCCACTTGGGGAATGGATGTTATTCGACCAATCGAGCCCCCGCATCAAACGGATATAGGTTTATTCTAGTGGCAATTGACTACTTTACTAAATGGGTCGAAGCAGCATTATACAAAGCAGCAACCAAGAAACTCGTGGAAGACTTTACCCGAGTTCTGGTTGTCTGTCGGTTCGGTGTTCCAATGTCAATCATCACTGATAATGGTTCCAATCTCAACAACGACATGATGAAAGCGATGTGTGAAACTTTCAAGATCAGGCACAGGAACTCTACAGCTTATAGACCTCAGATGAATAGAGCTGTGGAAGCAGCCAACAAGAACATCAAGAAAATACTAAGGAAATGATCGAAAGGCATAAGCAGTGGTACGAGAAGTTGTCATTTGCTTTATTGGGTTATCGTACTACAGTTCGCACATCAATCGAGGCAACTCCCTACATGTTGGTTTACGGTACAGAGGCAATAATTCCCACCGAGGTAGAGATTCCATCCTTGAGAATCATACAAGAAGCTAAGCCAGATGACGCAGAATAGGCCAAGGTTCGATATGAGCAGTTAGCCCTTATAGACGGGAAAATAATGAACATTATCTGCCACGGTCAATTATATCAAAACAGAATGTCTAGAGCCTTCAACAAGAGAGTTCGACCAAGGAAGTTTACACCAGGGCAGTTGCTGTTGAAGAAGATATTTCCACACCAAGATGAGGCCAAATGGAAGTTCTCTCCCAACTGGAAGGGTCCGTACATGGTTCATCGGGTTCTAACTGGAGGAGCCCTTATTCTTGCAGAGATGGACGGAGAAATCTGGCCAAAACCGATCAATTCAGATGCGCTGAAGAGATATTATATTTAATCAGCATGTTTTTCCTTATGATGTAATCTGAACTACGTCTGACCTGATTCCCGTTTAAGAGGGGATACATAGGCAGCCCTATGGGTTCGGTCACGTTATTAATAAAATTCCATCTCCCCCCACCCCCCATTCGTAACTGGGGCAGAATTTTGAAGAGGACCCTAAAAATTCCAAAGTCAGCTTGCTAGTTTTTGCACCAGCAAACTGGGGCAGAACTTTGAGGGGGACCCTCAAAATTTCAAGGTCAATCCTCTTTCAGTCATTCAGCACCGCCGTCAGCAGCACCAATCCAGTAAACTGGGGTAGAATTTTGAGGAGGACCCTCAAAATTCCTGAGCCAGCAAGGTTGTCGCGCGTTGAACCACGTTGCAGTTGTGGTTCATCATAAAACAAAAACTATCTTTTACGTTAATTTGTATACATATATTTGCACCATATTTGTCAAATATTGCATTAAATCGTTTGGATCGCTATCGTTCAGCAACGCTGCCCCAAAAGGTACAGAACGTCACGGGTCGAGGGATACGAACTAACCTCCCTCTTTACAGAACTCATGATTTTTCTTTGGATGTAGGAATTCAGGATACAAATGGGCGAGGTATGTGCCTCACAGAACCGAAACACCCAAAACGACTACTCATGTCACAAAGTTTACCAGTTACACCCTATACTTCCCCAACAGTCACGATATCACAATCATCTACCAGCTAAGAACACGCTACTATCTTCTCCTTTATATTTCTGCATTGCATAAGGCTATTCTCTACCTTCCGAGGTTAAACTCTACCTCCATCTTGCATAAGGCTACTCTGTGCCTTTCGAGACTAAGCTCTGTCGCCATATGCATCTTGCATAAGGCTATGTTCTGCCTTTCGAGACTAAGATCTATCTCCATCTGTATCTTGCATAAGGCTGTTCTCTACCTTCTGAGGTTAAGATCTACCTCCATCTTGCATAAGGCTATGTTCTTCCTTTCGAGACTAAGCTCTGTCTCCATCTGCCTTCCAATGTTAAGCTCTACCTCCATCTTGCATAAGACTAGGTTATGCCTTTCGAGACTTAGCTCCTTCTCCATCTGCATTTTGCATTGCATAAGGCTATTCTCTACCTTCCGAGGTTAAGCTCTACTTCAATCTTGCATAAGGATATGTTCCGCCTTTCGAGACTAAACTCTGTCTCCATTTGTATTTTGCATTGCATAAGGCTATGTTCTGCCTTTCGGGACTAAGCTCTGTCTCCATTGGCATTTTGCATTGCATAAGGCTTTTCTTTGCCTTCCGAGGTTAAGCTCTACCTCCATCTTGCGTAAGGCTATGTTCTGCCTTTCGGGACTAAGATCTGTCTCCATTTGCATTTTTCATTGTATAATGCTATTCTCTGCCTTCCGAGGTTAAGCTCTACCTCCATCTTGCATAAGTCTATGTTCTTCCTTTCGAGACTAATCTCTATCTCCATCGGCATTTTGCATTGCATAAGGCTATTCTTTGCTTTCCGAGGTTAAGTTCTACCTCCTTTATTTTGCATTTTTTGGCTTAAAGATCGCCACTCAATTTAATTTTGGCTAAAATATCACCACCCTACATTTTAAATTCCTGCTCGGCTGAAAGATCGCCACCCTCTACATTCATTCGTCTGAAAGATTGCCACCTTTTCATGCGCTGAAATATCACCAACTTATTCAAAGGCGTCATAGTTTGAAGGCACCATCTGCATGGACCGAGAATACCATTTCATGGCCTATGAATCTTAACTTTCATTCTCTTCATAGCCCGGACGTCATCTTCTGAGGACGCCATCCTAATCGTCCGAAGACAGCATTCACAGTCCAATGAGAACTTGCATCACGTTTAAATTATGCAAAATATCCGCACATCGTTCACTTGCAGGTACACCGGCAGGCATGGTCGTCTCAGTGGTAGCGATCCCGGTCCAGTTTTTCGTAACTGTCCGATCTCCTAACCATTGACAAAACTCCAAACCCCGTTGTGATCGCCTCTTCCAAACTTTTCATTAGCATATTCCACCAATGGCTCTGAAACTACATACGGCCTAATTCCTGTAAAATCAGGGATATGCAGGCAGTTTGAAAGCCAGAGCCTGGTCAAAGTTCTCTTACAATTGTCATTTCCGGTCAAAATTGGTCATCTTATCTTTACCCGATAACTCTTTCATCCTCCTCGGGTAAAGAAGGGCAGCTGTGGATACCTAATTTTTTTCAATATAATTTTTGTACCCCAAAGACTTTCAAAATAGCTTGTTAATTCATATATAAGCATCCACAAAAGGTTTGGTATTTTCTATAATTTTTTAGGCATTCTAAAACCAATTTACAACTTATTTTGTACTATAAAATTCAAAATTTAGTATCAAATCTTGTTATTTCAATAAATAATTTATTTTATTCTCTCATCTACATAAAATATAATTTATGTAATTTTTGTAGATTTTTTACAAGGCCATTTGTTATTTTTAAACTAAAATTATATTAAATTGCAATTTTAGCCTATTTCTCAATTTATTAAGTATTTCAAATATAAAATTCTTAACATTTTTAATTAACTCCTAAACATATTTTATTATCTCATTATTTTTATTGGAATTTTATGAAATCATTTGCTATTTTTACAAATTAAATTAGGAGAAATTTGGGCATTTAAATTTTAGCCCTTTAACCTTTCAATTTTGGCCACATTTTAACCCAAATTCACCCCCAAATCATGAAAAAAGTATAAAACAACCCGACCCAGACCGATTTGGATTAACCCACCAGGATCCCCGTTATAAATTGTGGATGTTGATCACTTTTATCAACGGTCCACGATTTACCTTGCCTTAATTAAACCGATAAATCCTTTTAACCTAAATCATTTCCCTCAATCCGCCGCCCTTGTATTCCCTTTCACTCTCAGACGCTCTCTAACCGTGCGGTTCTCTAGAACCTTCTGGTTCTCTCATGGCCTTCATCGCCATACCAGCTCACTCCTCCCTCACTCCTCTCGATTTCTAGCAACCATGGCATCCCTATATCGTGGTTTCATCTTTTAAGCTTTAAGCCTAGTAGCTTCCGCCATGGAAGATGGTCACTGAAGCTCTATTTGGGGTATGTTTCCGGTTTTTTTCTGGTGGTCTTTGAACGATGATGCCTTATATGGTATTGTATACGAGTTTTACAGTCAGGTTCTTCGTTTCCCTAATCTGTTTGAAAACCCTAATTTTTCTCTTTAATCTCAACTCTTTTAAATAACTTTTAGTTATATATTTTGTTTTATACTCTATTTCTACTTAGCTTCTCCGAGTATTTCAAATTTTTCGATGGTTACCATTCTTCTAGATTAGGGTTTCTAACCCCTTCTTCAAAACTGTTTCATCTAGTCTTTCTGAGTGCTAAGTATTCGTTTGTGTTTGTTTATTTCACTTGTTTGTATATTTCTTTGTCAACTTGGGTTTCATGCTGTAATTTCTATTTCTAGGGTTTCATAACCCCCTTCGAAAGTACTTTACTTTTATGATTTTTAGCACTAATCTGTGGCTTTCAGTACTACCTCTGAACTTTTTGTCAAAATCTGATAAAAAACCCCTAACCCTACATGTTTGTATTTGTGTTTGCTTATTTGCATGTTTCTTCTATGAGCTCCGTGCCCTTTGCTTTGATTTTGTTGCCAATGTTTCATTCCCATCCCATGCTGTTGTTCTTCTATTGAGAATTTTGGTTGTTTATATGGTGACTTTATACTGACTCTTACCATCTCTTTAAAGATATGATTAGTGGCTTTAAAATTGTGATTTTGTACTCTCTTTACAGTTTGGTATTGATTTTCCTCAATCAGTGGGATACATTCCCCAATTAAATAACTGGTTTCCTAAGTTTTCAATTTCGAAAATTATCTTCCAGAATTAGATTGGTACTTTTCCTTATGTATGTGTACAAGTATGTCTACTTATTTGCTTGACAGATTTCCCTGGTTAAAGCCTCATGTACCTAGTTTGCATTATATACTTTATTCTATTTTTATTTCCTTATGTGGTCAAGCCATACCTAGTGATTCTTTTCCTTTTGAATGACTACTTGTTAGCGTTTGACTATGATTCCTTAATTAAAGGGGAGTCCCCATACTTATTTGATTATAATTCATATCAGTTACTTAAATAGGGATTAACACCTTATTTGTTTACTTGTTTGATACTATAAATACACCTCACTTCTCTCTTTGAAAGATAACACGCACTGCTCTCACAATCTAAACTCTCTGAACTCTCTCTACTATTAATATACACTCTCATTCCCTTCTTTGAACACTCAATCGGCTAACAGCCAAGGTTCAGTAACTTGAATGATTACTTTGCACTACTGGGTTCTATTTGTTTGTCTACATTGGGTCTGTTGCTGATGCTATATCCACATTACTGCTGCTATCCTCATATTGCTGCTACTATCCTCCTGCTGCTGCTATCTCATATTGTTGCCCTCATTCTTTGCACACTTTGCTCTCCCTTTGTGCACTATTACATTGCTATTGTATCCTATTTTCTGCAACTGGTGTGTCACCTATTTGAGATACAGTTTCCAAAACAACATGTTCCTATTAATTTTGCAATTCATATTATGTCTTGTGTGCTTTCATGTATAGTTTTGTTGCTATCTTTGTCACTAGCATGTTACTTACTAGTCTATTAGTTTAACTTAGCATGTCCTTCCCTATTCCCTTCTCCCTGTCTCAATGAATGTTCTTCTTCCATGTGCATTATTGCTTGGCTACTTAACAGTCCTAAAACCTCTCCATGAGGTTGACTATGTTTGGGGGTTTGGTACAGTAAGAGCTAAACTTTTGTTTTAACTAGGTCTGATTACTTGGCCCAACATGTTGTTTGTTCCCTTTACTTATTTGCACTTTACTTATTTGCTACCTTATCCCCTCCTTGTCTCAATGAATATTTCGATGTCTGCTTGACTACTTGTTTAACCTAAAATCTCTATTTGAAGCTAACTGAATTAGAATTTGGTAAAATACGAAATTGAACCTTTGGCTTACGATCACATCAGATTATTTCTTCCAACATGTTTTCTATATGTTTGTAGTTCACTTTATTTATGTGTCCCCTTTCCCTTCCCCCTGTTTGTGTGATGCCCTCCTGCCCTAAAAAACTGAGCAGTCTAAATAATTTCAGAAGAGCCTTTTCAACTCTTTCGACTATTTCTTCAAACGGCCTCAACTTTTCAATTTCCCAACTGTTTCTTTTAAATTGTCTCTCAACTGTTTTCAATTCTCTCAATTACAATCTCGTTCTTAGAGCTTTAGGGTCTACCCCCTTAGTGTAAGCACTTCCATGGGAGCTTTGAGCACCCGTGGAACTTTGATACAGAAGGCTGGCACTTTCAATATTTGCACTTGTCTGATTGGGACGTCTTTGGGTGCCTGGTATTAACCAGGGGTTCAAACAAACCCTTAGGGAACTTTGCCGCACCCAAGCCTTGGTAATGGCTATGAATCTCGAAAGGAATGGGGTTGGAGATGTTTGGGCCTAGCTGAAGGCTCTCTATAGAATAACTTCTTATTTTTCTTTTTATCACTATTATAAATTTCTTTTAATTACTTGGTTAATAATTTGTAAAGAATAATGGGGGATTATAGTGAAATTGGGGAGGGTTATGCATGATTATTGAAGATATGGGTAGAAAGCATGTTATAGGGTTTATTTACCTATTTGCGTAATAGAAACCATGTGTAGAGCATGCATCTCACATATAGAAATCCTGCTCTTAGGTTTTCTTTTTATCTCTCAGCTTGTTATCTTTACAATCTGTTAATAACCAAACTACTGCTTTGCATTTAGATACCATACTTTAGGGCTTTATATGCATTAGATATTATGTGCTTAGGGTCTTCTTTTGCAACTGCTGAATACCTCGCTAATGTCACTAAAAATGTAAAAATTGACTCTCTGTTAAGATTCAGAAACCATTGCATGTTCACGATTTTAGTAATGCCTAGGCAAACCTTATGCCAGATAAAAGGATAAAACGGACTATCACTTTCAAATCTTGTTCAAATTAATTTGACTCTGTATAAATTCGTTTGCTTCTAAAAGTCCTGTTTGTTTTTACAAACTTCGGTCGCATTTTAAAATCATCTACGGAAACAGGTTTTGCTGCATTTCTTGTCCAGATTAGGCCACTGGTTCAATTGTCTGCGTACTAATTTTAAAAAATTCCTCAAAAAGGCATGTGTGTTTACTGTTCTGTAGTTTCAAAAATGCTTTCACTCTTATTCTTTTACTCTGTCTGACTAAGGCTGTTTTACTAAGCTTTTAAAATGTTCCTAAAGGACTTCTGCAGATTTCTAAAGATAATAACTTATATTGCCTCCCTAAAATTCTGAACGTTTTTTTTCTCTCTTACGTTTTTCTGCAAACTCCACCGTTTCTGTTTCAATTCATACTTCAAGTTTTTAAAACATTCCCCATTCCTTAGACCTTACATGTGTTTGAGACGTGCTAATTACGTGTTCTTTTATAGAGGGTTAATTGAGCCTTTACATGTCTTATATGATTCCTTTATATGCAAGTCTTATTTGTTTTTGCATGTCGCCTAGTATTTTAATCTTTAAACCTAAGGGTTCGGCTTAGTTCCAACCTTATAGGAGTAGTGATCCTAAATGCCCTCTAGGATCTATAGGACGAGATGGGTATGGGTAATAGCACACTATAAGCATTCGTGACCAATTCACACGCATAAATAACCTCTAAGGGGTGGGAAGGGTAGAACATGAAGATGATGACGATGCGATAATATCATAAAGCGACCCCTCTTTGGGAATGTGTGCGAGATATTGCATCGAATGATCCATGTTGTAGTTAAACCTAGGATCCTTCTCTCTTTTGCTTGTTTTATTCAAATGTTCTTTCATAGTAACACTTTTCAAATCAACTCTCTTTTATATGCGTCTTCTTCAAAGCTTCTCAAGTTATATGAATGTTCTATTTGTAAGCCTTACTAGTTTAATCGTTTCATCTTTTATAAAGTCACAATTGACTCGGCCGGGAACCATACTAGTGGATCTTGAGGGGTGCGTAACACCTTCCCCTCGCGATAATCTCAAGCCCTTACCCGAACTCTGGTTTTCTTTTCAAAATAATCTCTTTTAAGTGTCCTAATGCACTATAGTCATTAGGTGGCGACTCCTCCAATTCCATAACCCAATTCCCAAACGGGAATTAGAGTTGTTTTTCCCATAATGTCGTAAAACCCGATCACTTTCTTTTAAAGAGGGAAAAGCGGTGCATCGACAACCAGCAGTAGCCAACAATAAATAGTGTTATGCAGCAGATAACAAATAACAGCAGCCCAGAAATTGATTCCACAGTCCAGAGATACTCTAAATTAAACTGGACCAGTAAATTGACCAAAAACAACTTGAATAACCCAAATAAACTCGAAATTGAACCCAGGAACACCTCTGATCTTTCAGCCAACAAAACCTAAGGGTTCTTCAATCTAACAGCTAGAACTTGAAATAAAACTAAGAAGTTTTGATGTAACAGTACTGTTTTTTTGAGTTTTCTGTTGCTTTTTTTTTTTTTGTATTATTTTGAAAGAACTAAGATCTAAAGGAATTTGAATTTCAAATTCAAATTTCAGATTTGTGAAACTTATAGAATACTTTGGGGGGGGGGGGGGGGGCGGATTTTTTAGAGGTTGAAAACTTGTTAATTAAGGCACTAGACGTGCCTTTTATAGGCAAAAATGAGGGCAGCCCTTAGATTTTCAGTTTTGCATTACAATCCTTTTTTAATTTTCATTTTTGCTTAAACATCCCTCAACTATTAGCTTGTTGGTAAATTTAGACCCATTATTTACTATTTGATCCCGTACTAGAAGCTTCTAGGGAATTCTATTCTAATTACTACTGATTCCCTATCTTTGAATTACCCAACTTACCCTTTTATTCAACTGAAATTACCAAACTAGAATTAACTGACCCAGTCCCCTTAACCTTAGTTGGAAAAACTGACTATTTAGATTCAAAACACTGAATTACTAAGCAACTAACAAACATTTAACTATGCAAATTTAAAAAATTCTAATTCGAGCCTGAATGAACTAGCAAAAAATCAGATTTGCAGGCTAATACTATCAATTATCAGGAAAAAAAAGATAAACACAATTAAGCAATAAAACTGAGTCAGGCTCCATATCAGTACGAACAAGAAAAAGAGAAAACTAAAAAAAATCTAGAAAAGCTGGGAAAAAATCATAGTATATCTTGAACGAACAAACTAACCTAAAAGAAAAGCTAAACTGGATTTAATTAATTTCAGTAGAATAAAACTCAAATGTCAAATAAATGAACATAAAACAAAATAAAAGGAACTCACCAAATTTGAACCGGACATGACTGCCTTCCCAATTTCGACCACTAAATGATACCAATCAGCCATTCTTTGTCAAGAACAGTCAAATAATATCAACTCGTAATGAAACTATGCCTAAGACCCGTGGAGAAACAGAGAAGAAATGATGCCCGTTCAGGTTCCAAATTTAGATTCAATATTCGAGCAGTTTGAGGAACATTTGAAGTAAAAGGGGTGTAGATTTGTGATGTGGGGGTGGAGGTGAACCTACGGTGTAAGTTTGGTAGGGATTGGGGAATGTGCCATCGTGTTCGGAGGAGATTGAGTTTCGAGTTTTGTAGATTGGAGCTGCTTGGGTGGGATTTGAAGAATATTGAGCCCACATCGGAAATGAGGAGGAAGAGAAGGTGTTGTGGTGTGTTTTTGAGGTCGTTTGAAGACATGCCAGCGGCGGGGTTAGGTTATGATCTCTGAAGGGGTTAGAGCTTCTGTGAGAGACGAGACGGGGGGGGGGGGGGGAGGTATGGGTGATCCGATATTTAATACTCCAAATCTAGGTAGTTCTCATCCGTTGGATCTAAAGAATCAATGGCGGTGATCTATCACCCTTAAAACGGCATCGTTTCGCTAAAGGTGGGGGGGAGGCCAGTTGATTTGGGCTGGGTCACTCGAAGGCTACATTTCGTGTTGTACTAACTGGCCTAAGTGTTACACACACCAAGCCCTTTCCCTTTATCCCTTTTATTTTATTTTTCTTTTTTTTTTCAATTACAAAACAAATTAAATCCACTTTTTTCTTTTCAAAATTTAATAAGAATCCAAATTAATTCCTAGGACTCTTAATTAAATAACTAAAAGAAATTAATTAATCTAAAATGATGATTAACACAATTACTGCACAACAATTTAATGAAAAACCTAACAAAATTAAAGCTAGAATTAAAAGTATAATTTTAAGCTATTTTTGTGTGATTTTCCTTTTAGCAACACCTTAATTACTTTACTAATCCTAACATCAAGTTAAAATCCTTAATTCAAATGCATATATTTTAGTATTTTTATTAAATTAAAATGCACAAACAAAATGCAAATAATTAACATAAAATATCACAAAAATTCACAAAATTGCAAAATAATGAAAGAAATTATTTTGTTTGAATTTTTGGGAATAATTCATATAGAGCAAAAATTACGTGCCCACAGTACTTCTTAGTTTTCTAATAAAACTTGATTGGGATAACTATTACCTTTGATTACTTTGTATTTGAAGCCTTCGATTTAGAGACTCATCTTGACGGATATGACATTCCTTCTCCCGCCATTTCTACTTCAAATGAAACCACCTTCAAACCTACAACTAATCCAGCTTCCAAAGCATGGAAGAAAAAAGACAAAATTCTCCTCCTTTGACTCGAAACCACCATTACCCAATTCATCCTACCACATATCATGCATATCCGCACCACTCATGAGGCTTGGTCCTACCTATCCAACCTTTATCATTCTTACTCCCTGCCCGAGTTATGCAACTTCTCCATCAACTTCAAGCTACGACTAAGGGATCTTCCTCTATCATGGAATATATTGACAAGAAACACACCATTTCCCATAGACTAGCCCTTGTTGCACGTCATGTCATGGACGAAGAACTCATGAGCTCTATTTTCTTTGGTCTAGACTCATCATATGGCCCTTTTCACTAAGCTATTAATGCTCAACTTGAAACCCTCACAACTGATTCTCTTCTTGGTTTTCTTATCTATGAAGAGGAAAAACTTGCAGAGGAACCCAAAGCTTTTCAACTTTAGGCCAATGTCCTCTCTCTCCAATGTCATAGTTGTCCTCTATCCACCGGACGATCTAACCAGCAGTCACGACCAAACAATGGCCAAAGATCCTTTACTAGTCCAAATAACGACCCTTCGCGTCCTAATAATCGTTTCTCTCCTCGTGTTATGTGTCAGATTTGTGAGAAGCCTAACCACCATGCCCAAAATTGCTACAATCGTAGCGACATCGATGCTTATCCTACAAACAGATCCTCTAACCACCCACAAGACAATACGATCACTTCTTTAGCTAATACAATCTCTCCTTTTACTATTGTTGACAATTCATGGTTATTGATTCAGGTGCAACTAATCATGTTACGTCATATTTGTCTCAACTCTCTATTCACACGGGCTATGATGGTGACGAGCAACTTGTTGTAGGTAATGGGAACATCTTGTTCATCCTCATGAGCAACTTTTACATCGTTTAGTATCTACTTTTGTTCTGCCATTATCATCAAATAAAATGTCCAGTATCTGTGGATCATGTCAATTAGGAAAAATCCATAGGCTCCCTTTGCCTTCTTCGTCATGTCGTAGTTCATCTCCCTTTGATTTGGTGTACATTGATGTGTGGGGACCTTCTCCGCATCTCTCAATTAATGGAAATAAGTATTTTGTTCAATTTCTTGATGACACCACAAAATTCGTTGGGATATTTTTCTTGGGGACTAAATCTCAAGTTCTTGATGTCTTCAAATACTTTATAAAATGGTTGAAACTCAATTTGGCAAGAAAATAAAAAATTTGCAAACTGATTGGGGTGTGGAGTATCGCAATGTGTCTTCCTATGCTCAATGTATTGGTATTAATCATCGTCTCTCTTGTCCCAATACACATAAACAAAACGAGGCTCCTGAAAGACGCAACCGCACCATTGTTAAAAAGGGCTCACTTTGCTTGCTCATTCATGTCTTCCATTCCAGTACTGGGAACATGCTTTTTCCACTACAACATACTTAAAAAATAGAACAATCACTTCCATATTCTCCTTCAAGTCGCCCTACCAAGCCTTATACCACAGTGTACCAGACTACCTCTTTGTCCGAAAATTTGGTTGTCCGTGTTATCTTTTTGTCCCATCCTTATAATAATCATAAACTTGACTTTTGTTCTCTTCCATGTGTCTTTTAAGTTACAGTTCGAAACATAAAGGTTACTTGTGTCACTATCCCCCACCAATCGGACATACATTGCTCGCCATGTAATATTTGACATAAGAAATTTCCTTATCCTCACTACAACACCTCCACTTCCAGTTCTAGTGAAGATTCACAGCTACCATCCTTAACAATTTTGCAGTCCATTTCAAATTCCATTGAACCCAATATCAACTCGTACCATCTCAGATCCTTCCTCCACACCCTTCATCTCCTCTCACATTACCTATTGAATTATTGCCCACAACTTCTCCACTAGTAGCTTCCCCAAAAGCTTCTCACGTGCCAAACACCTCTACTGCTATCTCAACTCACCTTCCTCTACCGAACCCTCCTCCCACGTGTTTCCGTCCAGCAACCTCCTCTACTCACCATATGATTACACGAGCTCAAACAAATTCACTTAAATATAAAGCTGTCATTGCATCTCCTGACCCTATTCCAGCTTCATCTTCCCACCCAAATGAGCTAAAAACTTACAAGCAAGTTGCTTCCTCCCATGAGTGGCTTCATGCCATGGATACAAAATATCCAGCACTGATTCGTAACTGCACCTGGACTCTCACTCCTTCTCCCCCAATGTAAATGTGGTAGGTTACAAATGGGTGTATCGTATTAAGCGTCGGGTCGATGGTTCCATTAAAAGGAATAAAACCCGCCTAGTTAGAAATGGCATTCATCAAGAAAAAGGTGTTGACTTTCATGATACTTTTAGCCCTATTATGAAACCTTCTACTATTCGGATTATTCTCTTTCATGCCATATCTAAAGGGTGGTTTATCAAGCAATTTAATGTCAATAATGCATTCCTCAATGGTGATCTTTTGGAGGTTGTTTATATGACTTAATCGCCGGGTTTTGTTGATAAGTCTCGACCAAATTTTGTATGTCGTTTGTGTTGATACCCAATTTTTTTTCTAGGTATTTTGCACCTACAATACTTTCAAAATAGCATATATGTGCATATATAAGCACACCCATGTTATAAAACAATAAAAGAACAAGAGCAATATTGCAGAGAAAGAGAGAGGAAATTCTTATTGAATTTTGGGGTTATTTACAATGGGATAAGACCCCTCTATTTATAGGAGGAAAAACGACTTAGCCTCAAAGTAAAACTCTCTACAAGATAGACATTCACTCTAAATAGAATTCTATTCTTAACACTCCCCCTTGAATGTCTACTCAATAAATAATGTGCCTCATTAAAACCTTAACTAAAATAAACCCAATGGGAAAAAAAAATCTAGAAAAGGAAAAAGAGTACACATATTTAGTAATGCGCCTATTGCTTGCCTCGTTAAAAACCTTGCAAGGAAAACCCAGTGGGACAAAACCTTGTAAGGGAAAAAGAGTGCAACGCGCATTAACTCCCCCTGAAGAGAGCATCAATTCACATCCTTGAGCATTTGCATTACAATCTTGTGCACCATCTTCAAGAGATCGTTGGTAGAGATTTGATAAATAAATCAACCATATTGACTTGAACGAATATTTGCACCTTGAAATCATCACTCGTGATAGATATATAACGTTTTCACAAATATCGTGAAATGACTCTTCAATATTTTCATAGAGGTATCCTCGCTCAAGTTTGAAATGTTCGAAAGATGATAAGTTTCTTCCTTCTTTGATTTGGCCGATAACAACTGAACAGACATGTTACTTATGATATCAACTCATATGTAGGACCTGTGAACTGTGTCAGTAGTTACAATTTTCTGTTGTAGATTATGTTTTGCTGGTGAAAGGAAAAACCATGTGCTGGCAATGTTGAGGCTCTCATGTATAATTAACTATCTTTTCTGTCTATCAAAGAGAATACAAGAAAAAAAACCCTATAATCATCTATGTTTTATAGTATATCCATACTCTAAAAGGCCCCATATCAAAATTACCAACTGACATTACTACATTGCTTAGCCTGGTGATTAGTTGTCAAAGCTTCAGCTGCAACTCATATATATAAACCTCTTTATGAGCCTTTACATATCAAAGACAAGCACTATCAGTTTCCTTTAAAGTTCTCGATTATCTATTCTATTGACTTTTATTCAATCTTCCAAAAAAAATGATTCTCAGTGCTAAGAAACTCACCAAGACAATTGTTGTATATGCTTCAAGCAACTTAAATCCTTCATGGGTTGTCATATAAGTTAAGTCATATAAGCCATATTATAGACTTTAGATGCATATCAAGTTTTCATGTCATGCTAGACAAATAGATATCGAAAACTGATTGCACATACCATTGACTTTATACTTTCAAGTATTTGAACTACATATCCAAAACTACATGTCTTTCATATGGAATCAATTCTACTTGAATTGTATCTCTACCATTTGGCCAATATTTTTGTGTCTATATTCGATAGACTTAAGATCCTCATCTAAACTTAGCGCTATGATAGATGTCGACGACAAATATTTTATATCGGTTCCAAAAGTTTTCCATAAAGACATAACGTAGCGATCTCTTCATTCATATATTGAGGTACCTAAATCTCACATGAGATTTTATGAAGTGTTATGTCATGTGATCTTCTAGATCACTTGCCTCCTTATTATGATCACTTTGATCATTTGCTCATCTTCTTTATTAAGAAGTTCTTTTTGAAACCGATTTGTCTATATGCTTTAAGCGTATCAAAGACTTTGTCCTTCTAGGACTTAATATGAGCATTTGCAGTGAGAATATAGTTACTTTCTTTAGGTCAGCAAATGCGTATGGCATGCTTTGCAGAATGTTGCAATTGAATTATCTTTTTATGAACTTCAAGTTCATAATATTATATTCGAGGATCTATATATACAAATGATAATTCGTTCCATGTAACTTTTTCTCAAGTGTTTATCATGTCTCTCCCTCATGTTAGAAAAACTAACTTGTTTCCTCAACTCTGGGAAATCATCTTTGTGCATTATCATGTTAATATACACTGCACATCAATAGTAATAAGATGAAATTATTTGGTTCCTGACCCTGATCCACTTGTGAGGGGAGAATATAATATACTCTCGTGTATAACGTATATCAAATTGATATAGATAACTTTGTTCTCATAAGCAATAATTTAGCTATTAAGTGGAGGCACTCAATAAATTATTTTGCTAAACCAACTATGATGTAAACCACCTTATCAAGATGAACTATCTTGAATAGAAAATCTGGAAATTATGCTCGAAATTAGATTACTGAGCAAGTTACCTCACAAGCACCGGCCAGGTTGCAGGTTAATAATAATCGCACATGTAACCATATCATAGATGCATCATATGTGGTATACATGGCAGGCGAATGGGCCCATATTCGCCTTTGATATTTCCAGAATTTATAGGATTCAACCCCAACTTTAGTTGGTCAATTAATTAATGAGAACAAGTAATATAAGAGAATTCGTAAAGAACTTTCTAGTTCTTTAATATTTACCCATGTGAATTCTCTATTATTGTTGCACATCATACTTAAATTGATATGGCTAACCCGAATGCCAATTGAATAAATTATCAATATTGATAAAATTCAGGTTTACATCATGACATATGCAATTATCGATAAACTCTAAGTTTATTATGATATGGGTTTTTATATCAATAAACATCCACTTTATTGTGGCATTCTTTTGTTTGTATGGTGCAAATTGGAGAATAAAGCTGGTAGATTTTCACATGCATATTATCATGCTACAAGTTGTAGTAATAGAAGATATCAAATCTTTCTTTTATTTATAGTCTTAATATAATCAATCGCTTCGCATATACTTTGGAAACTGAATAAGTTTCTTTGAGACTTACTACAATACAATACCTTATTGGTAATCAATTATGTTTCTCCAAAATAATATAATTGGCTCTTAAAGTTGTACTATTATGGTCATGTCAAAATTTTATATGCAATATATGTTTCTTGCATTATTTTAATAATCATATTGCCAAAATATTTTGGCGTACAATAGGTACGTGACCAATGACCATTCATGCCATAATAATGACATTATTTTCTTATATCATCTCAACGCTTGTTCTAGAGGTGAGTGTGGTATATTCAATACCAATAGCATATTCATATTCTTCCAATAATGAATATGTATTCATAAATCATATATTGTCACATTCACACCATGAATGGATCATAATCATCTATATGTGCTGTATAAAATCTCATGTCAAATCGATGACATATATTACTTTCACAGAGTGATGGAATATTTTGAGAATCCTTATTATTCTAATTATCACAATGATGACGATTATAATTTCGTCTATTGCCACGTCCATATCCATTGATACCTTCACGGTAATAATTTTGTCTTCTTTCAGACTTATTACATAGTGCTATCATATTTTCTGCGGGGATATGTAGTTTTGTTATCCTTTTCAAATCCGTAAATGCGTCTGGCATTTGATTTGCTATTCTTTGCAAATGAATAATCTTTTGCACCTCTTTTTCACAAATAGAGGTATGTGGATCAAGATGAGATAATGATGGATTTTTCCACAAAATTTCCCGCTTGGTTTCACCAACTTCTCCCCCTAATTTTGGGAAAAGTGTCTCATCGAATCGACAGTCTGCAAATCGTGCAGTGAACAAATTCCCTGTCAATGTTTCGAGGTAGCGAATAATGGAGGGCGATTCAAACCAACCATATATTCCTAACCTTCTTTGCAGACCCATTTTGGTGCGATATGGCGGTGCTACAGGCACATATACTGCATATCCAAAAATTCTTAAATGGGATATATTAGGTTCATGACCCAAAACTAATTGCAACGGGGAATATTTGTGATAATTTGTCGGTCTGATACGAACTAGCATTGCTGCATGCAAAATGGCGTGACCCCAAACCGAAGTGGGCAGCCTCGTTTTCATGAGTAATGGTCTTGCAATCAACTGCAGACGTTTAATTAAAGATTCTGCAAGACCATTTTGAGTGTGAACATGAGCTACATGATGTTCCACTTTTATCCCAATTGATAAGCAATAATCATTAAATGCTTGGGATGAAAACTCAGCAGCATTATCTAGTCTAATTGACTTAATTGGATTATCAGGAAATTGTGCTCGTAATTGAATTATTTGTGCCATTAATTTTGCAAACGCAAGGTTGCGTGATGACGATAAGCACACATGAGACCATCTAGATGATGTGTCTATTAAGACCATAAAATATCTAAAGGACCCACTAGGTGGGTGAATAGGTCCACAAATATGCCCTTGTATACGTTCCAAAAACGTAGGTGACTCAGTTCCAACCTTTGTTGGTGATAGTCTAATAATTAACTTGCCTTGATAACAAGAAGTGCAAGAAAATTCATTATTTAAAAGAATCTTTAAATTCTTTAATGGATGCCCATATGAGTTTTCTATAATCCGTCTCATCATAATTGATCCAGGATGTCCCAATCGATCATGCCAAAGTAAACTGTGGAATGTGCCTCAATTGCACTAATTTTTGTCCAATACAGGCCACAAGATAAAGATGGGAACTTCTCAATAACCCTCTTTTGGCCAGAGACATTCTTTGTAATGATGAGGTATTCAAGATTATTCTCATCTATTGTCTCAATATGATATCCATTTTGACGGATATCTTTAAAACTCAACAAGTTCCTCTTGGACTTGGAAGAGAACATTGCATTCTCTATGATAAATATTGTTCCTTTAGAAGAGTTATAGTTGCTCTTCCGGAGCCTTCAATCAATTTACTACTACCAGAAATTGTAGTAACATCTGCCTTACACATACTTAAATGAGAGAAATATTTCTTCTCTTTGAATATCGTATGTGTGGTACATGAATCAATTAAACAAAATTTTTACAATTGAATTTTGATCCAAGTTTGTTTTGTGAGATATCCATATTGTTTACCATGATTTGACATAAAAAAGAAATATATGAATAAATACTAGTATTTTCAGAGATAAAAGAAAAGAAACAATCATAAGTACACAACACATATGATTAAAACAATTATAACAAACTTATTTACATGCTATTGCGGAACATGTTTAAAGAAAAAAAAAGGATTATCTTGATTTTCAAGAAAGCATAATATGAAAAATAAAATATAAAAGAAATCTAATCAAAAGGAGTACTGTGATAGTAAAACATTATTCGTAAGAATCCAACTTCTACTATCTTTTCTATCCACTCCGCTCTATTCAAATTACACTTCTAATTTAAGTGCATAGATTTAAGTTATATGGGCTGACAGCGTATAGTTTCTTTCACATTATCAGTGAATTAGTTCCGCCCCACTCCCATGTGACCATTTCCAGAATTATACAGAGGAAAAGAAGCAGGTCAAACCAACTAGATATATGAGAAGCAGAATGGAGATAAAATTATGACAATATACATATTGGAAAAAAAAAACACGCACGCACATAAACACATCAACATGGATAAGAAAATCCAAGAATGCAGTTAGGTATGACAGGAAATTGAAAAAATTGAAGGGCGAATTAAAGGAAAAAACTAAGCACAAAACATGGTGTCTCCAAGACCCATTGTATCTAAATGGATTTCAACATCCAATACCCATGTCATGTAGTTCTTGCCCGAAAATTTCAAGGGCAACGAACTTTCTTTTCATCATGTCAGACATAATTAAAACAAAATTAGGAGGAGAAAAAAATACCTTAATTTTCTCAAAGAGATTCTTGAGATAGTAGAGCTTCGTGCTGATAAAGTGTTATAAAACAATAAAAGAACAAGAGCAATATTGCAGAGAAAGAGAGAGGAAATTCTTATTGAATTTTGGGGTTATTTACAATGGGGTAAGACCCCTCTATTTATAGGAGGAAAAATGACTTAGCCTCAAAGTAAAACTCTCTGCAAGATAGACATTCACTCTAAATAGAATTCTATTCTTAACAACCCAAGAGTTTTGGTGTTTTTAATAATTTTTAAACCTATTTACTGCCTATTTTTATACCACAAAATACAATAATTATTTCTAAAATTATCATTTTGGTGAATAACTTATATCATTCTCATATTTATATTAAAATATAATTTAGGTGATTTTTTTACATTTTTACAATTTATTTTGGTATTTTTAAAGCTAAATTGCATGTAATTGCAATCATAGCATATTTTATGATTTACAACATTTTATAATTATAAAATTACTTCTACTATTTTTAATTTAATATTTACATATTATTTATTAATTTATTATCTTCAATTATTTCAAAAAACGTTTTATTATTTTTTATAAAATAAAACGAGGAAAATGACTATTTACAATCTGGCCCTATTTCATTTTAATTTTAGCCCAAATTGATATCCCTATTTAACCCAATTCCACCGCCAAATCAAAACGACCCAATTTTATTGTTGGCCCGACCCCTTACCCAATTGCCAAACCAGCCCAGTCTTTTTTAAATCCGAGCCTTTGATCATTTTGATCAAATGCCAAGATCTTTCCTTTCCTTTTTTAATCCGTCCATACCCCTAAACCTACCACATTCTCTTCTCTCAGCTGCCTTCAAACACTCTCCTCTCTCAAAATTCCCTCGAAGGTTCCTGAAACCCTAGTAATCTTCTCCCATCTCCAACTACCCTCTCACCGGAATCCATGGCTTCTCAAGCCATGGATGGCCTGTACTCACCGTCTCTCACCCGTAAGCCTGAGCTACTAAAGGTTTGGAGGCTTGAAATCGATGGTCTCTTGTCATATCCGCCTCATATATATAGATCTATGGTTTTCTGGCCACGTTCCGGTATATTCAAGCACTGAAAGCTTGATTCCTGACCATTTCGACTCGAGATCTGATCATGTTCTTCCAAGCCTTTCTTGTTTCTAGGGTTTCTTAGAAACCTTAAACTATTCTAGGTTCTTCGTTTGCTTATTTTCCTAGTCATTTGCTGGATCTATGTATATATTTGATGTTTTAAGTGCTTTCCCCAAATTTCCTTTTCAAAATCGTTTGATTTCAAATTAGGGTTGCTGGTTTATGCCGCTCTTTTCTTTTTAGATGTTTGTCTGTATTACACTCGTATGTTTTCCTTCTCTATTATGCATGTATTATCTTTCTTCTCTTTTATATGTGTGCTTACATGATTAATCTGTGTTAAAATTTCCCTCACTCCTCTACCATGTGAGTTTACTAATGAGTTTCTTGACTTTTGATTTTCTGAACTCTATTTATGTGCTTGTTAAGCGTGTTCCGTCTATTCTGGATTTGCTTAAGTTCTGAGTCTCCAAAATGTGTCCATGCTCTCAAATTGATTTTCTTTCTCTGATTCATTCAAACCTGCTATTATGGTCTGCTTGTTTCTCATGAGACTTCTTGAGTCTGTTCACTTGCCTTATCGTTTCTGTGTTTGATCCGATGGGGAAACCCTAGAATTTGAGGGTTTCCTTGATAAATTGAATTAGGGTTCAACTTTGGGACCCTGTACCTTCAGACTAACTATGAATCTATGACTGAACTTGTATTCTTTTGTTTTTATGATTCTAAGCCTTGCAATGTTAGACTTTCTATTTGATTAGCTTGCTTTATATATGATAAACTCCTCTTTCAAAAGGCTTTGTCAATTAATTGATTGCCATTGAACTTCTTTGTTTGAGCCATCTTATACCTATTCCTGACTGGGTTTGTTCGAATTAAACATGTTTACCTTGATTTTATTAGTTGGCTGATCGAATTCCTTTCCTTTCTCTTTCTAAATCAAGTACCGTTGAATGATTTCCTTAAATAAACTTCATGTATTCTCCCTTCTTCTGCTACTGTGAGAGATTTTACTAAAATTTCCTTTCCTTAATTACATGCTCCCGCTTGAAATGAAATCCTTTAACTGAAGGGATAATATTGGTGACTGATTTTCAAAAGGTTTTCTTACCTTTCTTGCTTTCCCTTCTACACTATAAAAGGGGAAGCCCTTTTACACTTTCAAACACGATTAATTCTGATTATTTCTCACTCTCAAATAAACTTAGAATTTTCATAAGAACTCGAGTTCTCTTAACTCACAAGCATAAAGTGTTCTTCTCTGATTGTTGCTTTGCTTGACAGAATCCTGCTTTTCTTCGCTTACTTTTCTGCAACTGGTATGTTCTTATGTTCAGTTCATGTCTCTCCCCCTATGTATTTATTCTATAGTTCATCTCTTACTGTTTACATGCAATGATTCTGCAAGTTTTTTTTATTTCATTATTTTTTTATTTTTTTTTAGATCAAACTGTCATTTTTTTCGTTATTCCTGCTCTTATATGAACCCGAAACCCAAATCCCCTCTATATGGTTGAGTTATGGTTCAAAAACATGGCAATACTTGATATTATTGTCCATGAAAATGAACTGGACCCTCTTAGGTCCTAAACTTTTTCAATGCCCATCCCCATTCCCCTTTATATGTATGCCTCGTTTAGGGTTTTGGTCTGGCAGTGTCCTAATCACTGCCCAGACCATGGCCTGACCTTCAATGGGTCTTTACTTATAATTGATTGGCTGACAGGCTGGTCAGGGGCGTGCTAGCCTACCATATGGCGGGGCATGACCACCAGCCTGCCTTGGCACTCCCTAAACCCCCTCTATTGCACTTGCACTTATTCTTACAATCTATTCCCCCCCCCCCCTCTTGTGAGCCTTGCCTTGGGACCCATGAGCTCCCTCTGAACTTGAACACTTGAGGGACAGCTCTTCCACACTGCACTTTAATTTAGTTTCTAATTAACATCTTGGGTGTAAGCACTGCCTGGAGTTCCTGAAACTCCTTGGAACTTTGAAACACCCTAGATAAGAGAAGGCTTTGGAAATCTTGATCTAAGAAGTGGTTCATCTCATATTGTTAGACACTAAGTCTGAATTAGGTTCCTTGGATGCACCTGTAGTTTCTAATGTACTTTTAATTTTAATTTGTCATACTAGTTTGTAATAATTTGTAATACACTCATGGGAATCTAGTAAAGAAGAAATGGGGGTTACTTTTATGCACAAAGATATAAAGCATGCCTATAGGGTTTTCTCTTTTGATTTGTGCAATTCCACACATATATATCATGCCTATAGGGTGTCATTTCTGATTCCTACAGCTTCACATGTAGATATCATGTCTATGGATTTCTGCATTTCTGCATATATAATAATGCCATTATGCAAACAGTTAGTCTTAATAATAAAGTTGCATATAGATACCATGTTTATAATACTCCTGTTAACGTTTGAAAGGGTATTAAAATCATTAAGAAAGCATGCCTATAGGAAAATCTCGAATTAGAACCGCACTACTCGTTTAAAAGAGTATTGATTGTCGAAACTCGTACTCATTTTGCTAAAAACTTATAACTTCTGCACCTTTTCGAAATTCTTAAACCTTTTTTCTCATAATCAATCTGCATTTCCTTAAAACTTAATTCCTTCGGATAAATCTGGTAAACATTTTCAAACCAGTTTGCATTCTTTGAAATTCAGCTCTTCGTAGTTATCTGATAAATCATTTTCTAATCAATCTACAACTCACTCTTTCTATTAAAACTGGTAATTCCGTTTTCTATATTAAGTTTGCAATCTTTTCTCTTCTGAAACTTATTCTACTCTGATAAAACTGATAATTCTTTTATAATCAGTTTGCTTTTTTGAAATCGTTGGTTCTATTTAACAAATAGACAAAAGGTTGGTTAATTAATCATTAGGTCAATCTTTAACAATTGCATTCAAGCGAATCTAATGCGGACTTCCTGTCTAAAAATATGTGTTAAATAAGTCCGTTTAATTCTGACCAAACCAATATGTGCAAGACATGCTAAACTATATGTCTTTATCTGATTTAAGGAGGCTTACTTGAGCCCTATTTGGTTATTTGTTTTCCCTACTTGCATTACATGTTTTGAATGTCACCTTAGTATTTTGACCTTTGAGAACTCCCAAAAGGCCCCAAACTCCCTTTCCCTTTAGGATTAGCAGTCCTAAATGCCTCCTGGATTGATAGGATTGGGACGGGTACTAGCATGCAATAAGTAACGATACTTTCTGCGCTTTAATACCTTAACGGGGTGGGAAGGGTAGAACATGAATATGGTGACCGGTGCGCTAATATCACATGTGACCTCTCTCTTGAGGAGTGTACGCCGGGTATTGCATTGATGTGATCCATATTATTTATAAACCTAGGGCCCTTTTCCTTTTTACTTGCTATTCTTCTTTTTAAGCTAGTTAAAACTGTCTTCCTAAAACTTTCTACTTCCTTTATTTTCAAACTCTTAAACTTGTATGCATATTATGTGAAAACCCTTTTTACTTAAGACTTCTATTTGTTTCTTCATTATTTAAAGTCACAATTATAGTATGGCCTGGAACCACACAAGTGGATCTTGAGGGGTGCCTAATACCTTCCCCTCGAGATAATTTCGAGCCCTTACCCAAACTCTGGTTCTTCATCCCAAACGCTTTCTTAAAAAGTGTCTTAATGTACTATAATCATTAGGTGAAGACTCTTCAACTCCAAAACCCAATTCTCAAAAGGAAATAGAGTTGGCCTCCCAAATGATGTACACCCAATTTCGAACGACATATCTATTTCGCTTTTTGGAAAAAGGGGGCGTCGACAGTCTGTCTAAAGCTTTATATGGTCTCAAACAAGCCCATGCGCTTGGTTTCTCAAGCTCAAAACCTTTCTCATCTCACATGGGTATACATCTTGTTACTTAGATTCATCCGTATTTGTTCATTATACTATATCTTTTATTACCTACCTCTTGGTCTAGGTTAATGATATTATAATAACGGGCAGTGAGCCCTCATATTTATCCTTATTAACAAAAGCACTTGACCTTCAATTCTCCTTTCAAGATCTGGGATAGCTCTCCTTTTTCTTGCGTGTTGAAGTTAATCGTATAGGCTCTAGGATACACCTTTCTCAAGCTAATTACATTCGTGACCTACTCACTCGAGCCAAGATGACCGACTGCAAGCCTTCTCCTTCTCAAACAGACAACACTATCCAATTAAGCAAATATGGTGAAACTTTGCTGATCCTTCTCTATATTGGAGCATTGTTGGTGCTCTTCAATATGTGACCATCACTCGACCAGAAATCCTTTTTTGAGAGTTGTGTATGTCAATATATGCACATGCACAATCCTATAACGGATCATTGAAAACCAGTGAAAAGAATTCTTCGTTATTTGAAAGGTACCCTTACATATGGCCTCTCAATCGTACCATCCACTTCTTCCTCTGTGCATGTTACCGTGATGCGTGATGGGCTACTGATCCTGATGATCAACGTTCTCATCATGGTTTTGTTGTATATTATGGGTCTAATCTCATCAGTTGATCATTGCGAAAACAACAAGTAGTGGCTCGCTTTAGTACCGAAGCAGAATATCGCACCATTGCTTTTGCCGCATCTAAAGTATCCTGGCTAACCATTTCTGCTTATGGAGCTCCAGTTACCTTGCCCTCTTGCTACAACAGTTTTTTTGACAATATCAGTGCTATTTAACTCACAGCCAATCCTATTTTTCATCAACGGGTGAAACACATTGAAATTGAGTAACATTTAGTCCAAGAAAAAATTGATCGTGGCCAACTTTCTGTTCGGTACATTCCTTCCATTGATCAAACAGCTGATATATTTATTAAGGCTATGACCGTAGTATCTCTTGGATATATCATATAAGTTTTAGATGTGTATATTAGATAAGGAGTTAAATTCAAATCCCTATAAGGCATAAGTCAGTTAGGCCACTGCTGTACATTGGTTGCTATGTATATATATATAGCCTTGGTGAAAACTCACCCAAAAGGCTTTACCGCTTCAATCTTAATTGATGAAATCTTCCTTCTATCTTTCTCCGCTTAAATAAGCTCACTGCAGAATTCGAATTACACAAGTCCCTCAAACTAGTGGGGCTTGTTGTCACAAAGGATGGACCAGTGTGAGTAAATGCCTCAATCATACGAGAGAGATATTGTTGTACTATAATTTGACTTGAAATAGGAGACCAACAGTTTGCCCCTATAAATAATGGCTAGAAAACTTACAATCTTCAGCTAAGAACCATTATAGTAGCTAGGGGAGAGGTTAGTTTTTGGTCCTTTCATGTATCATATAACATCAATCATTTCGTGAGTAAATGCTTTAGAAAAATTATTGAGAGAAAGAATAATAGTTAATTACATGGTACTATGAAAATTTAAAAAGAAGTGAAGACTTTTAGAATGAGGTCGTCACACAAATAGCCGGTCAAATTAATTATCTATTTTTCTAGTCGGTATAGGTAAATATATATTTTATACACATATTATATATTAGGGGGACGATTATTTGGGTTAATTATTCTTTTAAATTTTTTATCTTAAATATGTTTTGGAAAAACGGTAAAGTATCAGACTGTGGAATCATCCATTGATTAGGAAATATTGTGTACATTATATTTCTTGGGGTACAGACCTTTTTGCATGAACGCGAAATACTTCTTACACCGTGTTGATCTTAAATAAGCTATAATATACGTGTTGCTATAGAAAATTATCATGAAGAATACAATAAGAAAACTAAATTAAATATCTTGAAAATTTTGAAAAATAGATAATCTTTTGAAACAGATTAAAATGAAAATAATACCAACTATAAATCTAAATAAAATAATTTTCTTCCCTATTTATAGAAGGTAATGACGTATGTTAATCTCTTTTCAGTAGGGTGCTTATCGGGCGGATTGGGCGGCTTTTTACTCTTAACGGTTTGGCTTAACGGTTATCGGCTTTTAAATGTATTAATCTGTTAGCCACCCGATAAGATATCGGGCGGATTGGTATCGGGTTAGCTCTTATTGGGCGGCTTATCGGCCTAACATACATGTTTACTAAATATCTCTTATTCTCCTCGTATTAGAAATAATGAATTGCCATAAAAAATAATATTTTAGAGGCAATATGATGCATTCAATTTTCTTTGCCAGCACCACTCAATTTGATTCCCGTGATTACGAAATTAGCTTTACCATCTCCGGCATGTTGCCAAGCAGGAGGATTAGAACCAAAAATAAATTAAAAATAGAACAAAAAAATTTCTAGATCCCGAGATTAAAAATGCTTAGAAGTAGAAATAAACTTTTGTTAATCATTTTCAAGGGTTTTAATTTTTTTATATTTAATATATATAAATAAAAATAAATTTTATATATATATATATATATATATATATATATATATATATATATATATATATATATATATATATATATATATATATATATATATAGTATTTATATTCTTAACGGGTTAATGGATTAGCTGTTAAGAAAACTGAATAATCCATCCCCAAACCAATAAGCCGTTAATAAAAAAATTCAATCCATTTCTCGTCCGTTAAGCCGTTACCAGTAAGCCGTTAAGCTTCGGTTTGGATCGGTTTTCGATTTCGAATCATTTTTGAACACGCCTACTTTTCAGCTGTAATTCTGCAATTATTCTCCTAGTTGTGACATCAAAAAAGAAAAGAACAAAAAATAAAAAATATAGAATGCGAAGTTTTATCCGATCTAGTACTAAAGTTTAATCTTGTCCAGCTGTGAAGTCTCTTCGTTAAGTGTTCTTCACTACTAGCAATTTTCCATCATTTTCTTTGTCCAAATCACCAACAATTAAATTATTGATGTGGACAACGTACGACACCTATAACCTATTATTTACCTAAGAACACCATGTTATAATCCTTCAATTCTTTTCCTGTACAGCTAGGGGTGGTTTGTGAAAAATAAATTATTCATGATTAATTATTTCGAGATTATTATATTGGGATTAGTTATACCACTCTCCCATAAGAATTTTTAAACAAACAATAATTTCAGAAAAATTAATTTCGAAATTAGTTATACTACAATTGCATCCCAAAAATAAACTTACTTCAAATTTAATTCCAGAATTAGTTATCTTTTATCTCTTGTACCAAACAAGCCTAAAAATTTAAACGCATTTGTGGTTGTATTTGATGAATGACTAAAGATATAATTGATCAATTAATTATGACTTAATTATTCTTTTGCTATCCAGTAGAAATAACTAAGAAATTTATGAACAACTTTGTAAGTCCTAAGAGGATAATTATAGGTTAGAAATCCGTGTTTTAGCACTAGTATTACGTTTTTCTAATTATGCATTTTATGTATGTTTGAGCAGTGAATTACACTTAGTACGTATTTTATGCCTTGTAGGATTCCGAGTTCAAAAGTTAATTTGGAGCTTTAAAATCTAAATAAGCGCTCAATAATTAAGTTGGGATTGTGTTCGAAAGTCGTGTATCAAATTTGGACATCAAAAGAGGATGAAACAATCCGTGCTGCGTGAAGCACTGCGGCAGTGTAAAAAAGGCCTGACAAAGAAAAATGCATCTCATAAACTCCACGGGCGTGCCACGGGGTGCAGCGGGTTTGTGCAAAAAGCTGCAGAGTATTTCCTACTTTTACTTAGAAAGGGTAGATTTGTCCGGGGTAGTTTCTACGCGATATAAATATGCAAATAAATACGATTTTGAGGGGGTGATCTAACTTGGAAAGAAAAAAAAAGCGAAACACATGGGAGCACGGATTTGATCAATTCTTCCATTTCTTTTCCAGTATTCTTTGATTTTATGTTTGAAAATATTATTTTTGATGATTGTATGAACATTAGTGGCTATGAACCCTATTGCTCTCAGTCATGGGTGTTACATGAATGTTGATATTTGAAGTTTGAATTGACGAATTTGATTTTATTATATTTGGTTGTTTATTTTATTCTGATTTTAATTATTTTGCTGAGTAGCTAATAGTGAAATACTATCTACGAATCTAGAGTTGAACTCGAAAGTGGAAATTCTATATCGCATATAGAATTAAATAGAGCAAGTTCTTGAACCTTGGCCTCGAAGAATGGATTTGCAAATAGGATAGACATATGCATAATTGCCTTGTTTGATTGAAATACATAAATTGTAAATGCATTCTTATTAATCTTAATTCCATAGACATATAGGTATGAGTTGCGTATATAATATTTAATGTAGCCCGATTCTTTCTTAAATCCGGCGCATAATAAAGCGTAGTGTATTGAATTATTTTTTATAATTAATAGCGCAAATAATTTTGCATTATTGATATATAGAAGCCGCTCAACTCAAACAAACTTCTTTACTTCTGCTGGAGTTACTAATACTCTATTGTTTTTGTTTTTGTTTTTGTCTTTGTTTTTGTTTTACTGCTGTTTTTCCTTTTATCCTATGAGCCGAGGGTCGATTGGAAAAACCTCTCTGCCCTTTCGGGTAGGGGTAAGGCTCGTCTACATATTACCCTCCCCAGACCCCACCTGGTGAGAGCATACTGGGTAGTTATTATTGTTGTTGTATGTATCAAACACAAAAGGAAACATTCAAAACAACATTCTATGATTCTAAAAGTAGGTTTTCTACAACAACCAATTCTAAACTCATCAACCAATTCCAATTACCCAAGATTTTATCAAAAAATAGCATGCAGCATCGACAACAACAACAAAATCAATGTAATCCTAAAAGTAGAATACGAAACGGTAATGTGTATACAGACCGTACCCATACTTTGTAAAAGTAAAAAAATTATTTCCAATATATCAACGGCCCACCGCCCACATCAAATAACGAAAATAAAACGATATACAATACCTAAAACAAGGTCATAGGAGAAACTCAGGACTATATATATGTCAACCATGCACTACCACCTAAAAAAAAATTCCCTTATCTCACTTCTCAAACCCTATTCCCCAACAAGCTTTCATACTTTCTGGAAGGTAGAAGTTATTCGGTAAAATAGTTGATAGCGCATGCAAACTCAACAGATACCATCATACTAAAAATCCCACACTGAATTTGAAATCGAGCGACATAAACTGTAAGAATTCTTATAATCGATCTTAACTTCCACGGAATTTAAGGTACATTATTTATTGTTGTCATTACATTATGGAGCAGGCATTAGGGTTGTCATCACTGAACATGGTCACATAAGCTGGGTCCTCAAATGTTGAAATTGTTCCTGTGGTTGGGTTCTCAACCCTTCTAACATAACCAGGAGGAGCTTTCTTGTCATAAGCTGCTGCAGCATAGGGCTGAGCCACTAAATTGTAGGGCACATAGGGCCAAATTTCAGACTTCTTCCCTGTTGACTTTGCTTTCTTTAACACTTTATTTGCTTCCATGTATCCTGTTACTGTCACCTTTTGCTGTTTTCTGTTTATCTCTACTGATTTACCTCCTGCAAACATTAAAGAAATTATTTAATTACTCGCTGTAATTTAAATAATTTTAACAATTTAATTAGTTAATATTTTATCAGGCTACGAGTTACGTATTACTTTAGTACATTCCAGTTTATGTAACACTGTTTCTTTTTTAGTTTAACTATAAAAAAATGAGTAACATCTTTTCATATATAGAAATAATTCATATTTTAAGATGATCATACAGTCACAAATTTTAGACCATAAGTTTCAACAAAAAAATTCTTTCTTAATTTTCGTGACCAATCAAACAAGACAACATAAATTTCTAGGACGAAGGGAGTAATATGTATCATATACTGTATATACAATATAATTATCATATAAGTTATCTGATTTTATAAAGAAATTTTGTACGTTGTATAGAACTTAAACTCGGGAAGTTAATAAAAACAAAGATCAACTTTTATCGAAGATGCACAGTATAGCAACTTGAACGGGAGAAGATTCAACCCCAATATATATACATCATGCATGTGTGGGGCGGCTGGACGTTGGTGTTGATACGGGATGGGTGAATGCAAGTGCAAATGCTATGCCCGACGGTGCGCGACGGGTGGACACTGGTGTTGATACAGGATGGGTAAACATGGGTGCAAATACTATGCGGGGTGGGTTGAAATTTTGCAGGGTAAAATAAAACATGCCCCGCACCCGCCTCGCTCTGCACTGCTTGCCATCTATATACACGCCAATGTTGTGAAGAAGATGAACCTCTAATTAATGTAGGAAAATAACAAAAGCATCAAATATTATAACATACTAGCTATATTGTTTAAATTCTGACCACTAAATGAAGACAAAACTTTCTTGACTTTAAGCTCACAGCCATCACAATCCATTCTAACTTTGAGCTCTACAGTCTGAAACTGCTTCTTCTTCTTCTTGGACTTATGACTACTGCTCATCATATCAGAAATATACTCCAAAGTTCCTATAAGTCCCATATTTTCTTTGTTTGTTTAACTTTATTATAAAACAAGCTAAATAATTAACAAATTATCACAAGTTTAGCCCAAGATAGGGAATAAAAGAAACTTTTTTCCTATGCTTAAAACAAATATTTTAGCAAAGAAAACCCCCAAAGAGAAGGTTTTTCTAAGGCTAAGCTTCCCTCCAATAATGTATCTTTACTTGCCTTAGAACAAAAAAAAAAAAAAGAGAAAGAAAATGGTTTCTAAGATTACTCTCCTAAACTTGATATTTTTCTTTACACAGGTCTACTTCTTATATAGGCCTTTTGTTCTGAACAAAGGGGAGAAAAGGGGCGCCCCCCCCCCCCCCCCCCCCCCCAAACTAGACAACAAAACATGAGCTTGATAGTTTAATTAAGGAGTTTAATAGTTCATGCAAGCATGGATTTATATTTTATTTGTTTAACCTAATTATGTACTATTAGTATCTTACTTTTGATTTAAAAAGAGAAAACGCGGCCTTTATCACAAAGGAATACTCAGATACTATATTATAGTGATATTTGTTAACTCACAACTTCACTTTATAAGAGTATTACATAATTTAGAGAATTTTACAAAATAATTTTTCTCATGAAATGCTGAATTTATATAGTTGTGAAGTTTTGACTATATGTAGGACTTCATATCTAGTTTCTAATTACATAAGTTTAGTAAAAAGAGATATTTACGAAGAGAGGGATAGCACGTACGACTCATCCGTTAAGGCCCCTAAATGACCGTTCGGTGATAAAGGAGATAGCAGTACAAAGACAACCAAGAGATTTGCCTAGAAGTCGTCATCCTTGAAAGAGTACTACGTATAAGTTCACTGATCGAGTACTCTTGGGTCGAAAATAAAATTAGTGTTTGATTTCGAGTGAAAAGAAGATTTGACTCATAGACTAATCTTCTTTATTATTTTTTTTGAAACAAGAGGAGTTATAGTTTTTCATCTACTAAGATTTACCAATGTCTGAAATAAGATTTAAATTTTATATCCATTCAAATTCTTCCGTATAAATTAAAATGGAGGGAGTGCGAATTAGTTAATGGGGAAGAAAATGAAAAGTAGTAATGGCGTTATAAAAGAAAAAATGAACAAAAAAGCAAAATTAAAATTTGACTCGGTAAAACCAAAAAAAAAAAAGAAAGGCAAAAGGACAAATGCCCCTGAAAAATGAACCTGATGAAGGTTGCAACAAAATGTGGGCCAAAGTCTATGATTAAAGAGCCAAACCACCAATAATAGAAAGAGTAGCTTCCACGTTTCGAGGTTGAACTTTAACACGTGTCATCAAAACAGCTGGGTTTGTGTCCAGTTCAGATTTTTATTTTTCCCTAATTTTATTTATTTATCAAGTTTTCCACCCAACATAATATGGTAGAAGGTTAAGAAGATTATGAAAATCGAGAATTAGACAGTTAGCAATTACTTACTATATATTTTTCGTGTTCTTAGTAGTATTGTATGTGTTTATTATTATTTATTTTTTTCGCTTTGATTTTCTTGTTATTTTGGAGTTATTGCTTTTTGTTATTGTTTCTTCTTTTTCTTCTATTCTTGGGCCGAACATATATTAAAAATAATTTTTTTATCTTTATAAGGTAGGGGCTAGCGATAAAACTTGCGTACACATTAGACTCCGATCCCCAGACTTTACTTGTAAGAGTAATTGTAGAATTCACTTCTCTATATGTTCTTAAGCTACCCTATATATGATGCAATATATCAATCATATTTTAGTTTAGATCATACAGGATAGAAAACTACATTGACTATGATATTTTGGATGAAACTATTACTAAACCTATTACTCTAATATCCTACAGATAAACATTATTAAGTAGTAATTATTTGGCTAAAAAATTATTCGAACTCTTAACTATCTTTAAAACAATCAAAAAATGATATGGGTTAATCAGAATCAAGGGTAATGTGATCTAGAGAATGTTAGATGATAGAAATCAGTGATTATAATGTAAAAATCGAGATGTATGAGCAGCAAGATGTATAACAAACTTTTTGCACAAGAGAGAGAGAGAGAGAAAGATTCGTATATTTTCAGTAATGAAATACGCATGAGTCTTTACAAAGGGAGAATGTCCCCTTTATACACTAAGGGGCCTTCCTTGAAATAATACAAAGAAAGTACAAGAGTTGATGGCCTCGATATATGAATGTCAGAGCTTGATGTGATGTTACAGCGGGTCACGTCACTCGGTCCGTTTATTGACTGGGGCCGGCCTTACTTAAGTCGACCGCGATAAGGCCGCTTGCTTTAGTGAGGCCGTATTCGGATAATATGTGGGCGTAGGGAGCCAAATTTTTCCAATACAGATAGTCCCTCCGTTTATTGGGGATGCAGTCGAAAGGCGTTTTTAGTGGACGGACATGCGTGCTCGACGCCTATGGAAATTTGGTCGTTCCTGTTGATACCTCTGTAAGAGACGCGCTCGTATGTGAAAAGGTCATGCCGTTGACATGTTACCTCCTTTTTGGAATTTCTTTTTAAGGTGACATCGTCGATCACATGCGTGATTATTACTTCTGCTCCCGAGGTGGTTCAAGTTATGACGTGACGTATGGGTTTCTTGCGCCGATTTTTGAATCATGCCCTTTCGATTTCCGTGTACCTTTTCTTGTAAATAGAAGGAGAGTTGGACTAGGTTCATCTTTCGATCCTTTTCGGAGAGTATTTTATCACTCTTTTCCCTATCTTTTCTGGTGTTTGCTATTCTTTTCTTCTCTGGAGTTCTCATTCCCAGGAATCGAACTTGCGACATGTATTACCTTTTTCTTATATGATTCACTATGGCTAAACGTCGGTGTGACGATACCAGAACCAGGGACGTTGCTTCCACCAGAGCTTCGTCATCCAGGGACGGCGAGGAGGCCGGGGAAGTTTTTGTTCCTCTGTTAACGGCTAACCTGCTCCCATGCGATATGAGCAAAAGGAGTGGCTTTCTGAATAAGCTTAAATTCCTCCCCTGGGAACACAGTGAGATGATGTTGTCCCACTTGGCCTCTCTCAGGGAGACGTACGATATTCTCAATCACGTTGACATGGTTCCACGGGGCCAGATTATGCTAACGTGCCTCAGATCGGGTACTTTGCCTTTTACGAGTACGCCTTCTGAATTGTATACACCCTTCCAATTTATCCTTTAGTGGAAGAGCTGTATCGATGGTTTGGAGCATGCCCGACTCAACTTACCCCGTATGCCTTGAAGGTGTGCAGGGTAGTATCCATTTACGCGGCGAAGGCAGGAAAAGAGGTGACCATTCATCACCTTCTGCAAATGTTCAATGTGGTTTTCATGAGAGGCTCGATGCTCCAGTTGAGGAGTAGGGGCAAGAAAAGCTTCATGGTGCGGGTTGACGATAAGGCCAACAGTAAATTCTGGACGAGGTTTTTCTACGTGTGTACCGAGCACATTGTGTCCAACCCTGATGGGTTTCCAGAAGTGTGGAATGACGCATGTAAGTATTGCCGTGCGTGATGTTTACTATTTTGACCTTACTTTGCTGGTTCACACTATTGAATGTTTTCATGTAGTGGCTGCTCGCCCTCCTCGCAGGGTTGACAACATTAGGTCGTGGGTGCAAGCGCTGATACCGTTTGCAGAGGAAAGCTGTTCTTGGACTGAGTTCCTTCGGCTCTACGGCCCGGCTGGTAACGGCTTTACCTAATTTTTGTTACGGTTTGGGGGGGCCATATAATTTCCTTACCCATCTTACATGTGTTTTGACAGGTCGGGGCGCCTCCACGAAGGCGAGGAAGAAGAAGCAACAGAAGAAGAAGAAGACTACGACCGGTCCTTCTAGGAAGGTATGTGATCCTGAGGAGGATCTAGTCTTCGTCGGCACGTCCAGAGGCACTTCTTAGCCCCTTTCAATAAAGGAGGGTACATTAGAAGCACCCCCAGATATAGCATCTGAGGCCGTGATGGGGGTCATACCTGAGGCGACGCCCATGGAGGTACCGGTGGCTGTTCCTGAGATTTCCCCCATAAGGATGCCTTCTACCGTGCCGATCCCCTCTGATCCCGCTATGCATCCCGCGGAGGGGGACCGTGAAGAGGAGGAGACGTTGGATAGGAGGCAGCATCGGATTCTCACTAGTAAGGCCGTAGCTACCCAGTCGGGAAAGGTTAGGTCATCCCGCCCTCTAGCAAGGCCGGCCTTTCTGGCAGAGGCTATTCGCTCAGGAATAGCTTATCTTAGGAGGGAGGCCGTGGCGAGGAGAAACGATGACATGGACGTGGCGGTCTCGGGGGCAGCCACGGAGGGCGCAATCATAGGAAGCAGGCTCTTGGACCGGGTGGAGATGATGGCCGGCCAATCTTCTCGTCGTATAGTTATCCCAAGTCACTATAATTTGTAGGAGAACTGTGAGGAGGCGGCCTCCAGTATGACGCTCTTGTGCTCCAGTGCCGAGCGTGCAAACCTGGCGGAGCTTAGTGATAAAGTCTTGGCCCAATGGGTTGCAGGTGCAGCCCTACAGGTATGCCTCTGCCTTGCTTGATGACCTTTCTTTATGTACAGTTATGATTTACCCGTGCTTACTTGGTTTCTTTTCCAGACAATTGTCTTGGAGGTGGAGAGGGATCGGCTCCGGAAAGAGAAGATGGCCAAATACAACAGGCTGGCGCAGAAGTACAATAAGATACGCGAGGCGCATCGAACCCTGATCGATATGTACAAGCAAGACCACCGTTAGAGTGGTTCGTGAGGGCCTAGTGGAGTCCGAGGCGCAATTGAAGAAAATAGTGGTCGAGCTGGAAACGATTAATGAACAGCTCATGGCCGTTGTTGCTCGGGACGCGTAGATGGATTTCCTTATCCAGGGGGTTGGGAATTTGGGGCAGTTTGGGGCTCTCCCCATATTCAGTGCACTCCCCATGTGGTTGGGAATTTGATTACTTGGTAGAAGCTGGAGGGGACGACTCTAATGGCGTGTATCCACGGGCGTCCGATAATGGTATTGTATGTTGTTTCTTGGTTCATCACGTGGAAGGTGGTTTCCATCGTCACTTCACCTGCAAGGATGGGCAGCGACACCTCGCTTGAGGTTCTTTCTTCTGCATTATTAAAACTTGTTAGTGTTATTCAGCGCGGGATTATTTTATTCTCGAGTCCCATGAGTGCAAGGACTCTTGGATGAATGATGCATGCGCTGCTTCCATCGTCGACCATGATCCTTTTAACATCAGTATCTAGTATGCGTGAAGTAATAACTAAGGCATCATAATGAGAAAAACACAAACCGTCGGCATCAGACTTATCGAAGGTGATACAATCTTCGAAGTCATCATACCATTCGTGGGCGATAGTTCGCTTCAGCTTGTGGGTGGTGGTGAACTTGACGTGATTGATCGATGAATCATTGCTGTCACCAATGATCATACTGATGGTTCGTCTTTGTGAGGGCGGCCTTGGTGGCCCATGATGTGGTTCCCACCCTCGTGCGAAGTTGCTTTCCTTTGTCGCTGAGCAGCTCTTTCAAGAACCCTTGGTTCAGCATTCGGACTACCTCCTGATGGAGACCTATGCAGTCCTCCGTTCTGTGACCTCGTTCTTGGTGGAACTCGCAAAGGGCGTTTGACTTTCTCGTGGCGGGGTCGGACTTCATCTTTGCTAGCCATTGTACTTTGTTGCCAGCTTCTCTAGTGCGTACACTACCTCTTAAGGAGATACACAAAAGTTATGTGCAGATAATGGAGGGGGCGTACCTCTGTCGTTCCTTTGTGGAGAAATATGTCGTTGCAAGGCGTTTGCATGCCTCGGTGGTGGCGGGTGTGAGGACCTGATGTATGGTTGATGTCTTTCCCTGTTGAGGCGTGGGATTTGTTCCCGCCTTCCCTCATTGCGCCGGTCCCTTCAGATTTGTGGGTGTATCGTTATCAACCATTGGGTCGGGCCGTTAAGGTTGTCATCATACCCACGTTCCTCGGCGCAATAGGCGTTGTGTATTTCTTCCCAGGTGGTGGGGGATATATCAGGAGACGGCTGAGTAGTTTTTCAGTCGCCTTCGAGCCATCTATACTGAACCCGTTTTGAAAGGCCGCAACTGCCATGCCTTCGGATACGTTCGGTAGGCTCATTCTAACTATGTTGAATCTGGCTAGGAACTCCCTGAGTCCTTCTCCTGGGGTTTTACGCACAACAAAAATGTTGTTGACCCGTGCTTCCGCTTTACTCGCCTCCGCATGGGCGGTAATAAATTTATCAGCCATCTCCTCAAAGGTTGAGATGCTCTTGGCCGGTAGTTGTGAGTACCACGTTAGGGTCCCTCGTGTCTCACCGAACTTCGGAAGAAGTACGGATGGTACATGTTCTTTCGAGAAGTCGTTGCCTTTGACAGCTGTAACATAGTGGATCAGGTGCTCCACGGGATCGGTGGCCCCGTCATATACTTTCAAGTAGGGGGCATTTTGAAGGGTTTTGGGATGGGGGTATGGCGAGGCTCCTTCCGTGTAGGGCTGTTCGACGAACCTCCTCATGTCTCGCTTTGGCAGCAACTTAGGCGCACCTGGGATCTTATCCACCCTTTCTTGGTGTTCCTTCATTTGGTCGCGAAGCGATCTGTTCTCGTTTTCCATCTCTTCCATCTTTTTGAGGATGGCTGCGAGTGTTCCGTCATTAGCAGTGACCTCGAGCTCATCCTCGGTTTCGACATGATCTGCTGGTGGAGTGCATCTATCATTTTGAGGTGGTTTCTTGGCTAGACTGCTCAGAGTGCTCGTTAGCCACTCTTCAAGTAATTTCTTTATTTCTGGGGGTGCTTCTTTAGTGGTGGATGTTGAAGCTTCTCTTTCTCGTGGAACCACCAGGTCTTCCGATGAGGAGGGTAAGGCTTCCATGCCTATCAAAGTTTTGGGGGTTGTGCGTAGGGAATCTCCTTCGGCAGCCGCGTTGAGAGTGCCCGTGAGGTCTGTTCTAACCTTCAAAATAGCCTTCATTCTAGCATTGTTCTCAGCCATTCTAGGTTGTAGAGAGTGACTTTTCGAAGGATATCTAGAAACAAACTACAACTTTGATTCTTGAAATCCCTACCGACTGCGCCATATTGTTTGGCTAAAAAGTTATTTGAACACTTAACTTGCTTTAAAACAATCAAAAAATGATATGGGTTAATCGGAATCAAGGGTAAATTAATATAGACAATGTTAGATGATAGAAATCAGTGATTATAATGTAAAAATCGAGATGTATGAGCAGCAAGATGTATAACAAACTTTTTGCACAAGAGAGAGAGAGAGAGAGAGAGAGAGATAGTCGTATATTTTCAGTAATGAAATACACGAGTCTTTACAAAGGGAGAAGGTCCACTTTATTACTAAGGGACTTTCCTCGAAATAATACAAAGAAAGTACAAGAGTTGGTGACCTCGATATACGAATGTCAGAGCTTGATGTGACGTTACAGCGGGTCACGTCGCTCGATCCGTTTATTGACTGGGGCCGGCCTTACTTAAGTCGACCAAGATAAGACCGCTTTCTTTTGTGAGGCCGTATTCGAATAATATGTGGGCGTAGAGAGCCAAATCTGTCCAATACAGTAATCATACAAATTAGATGATCAAAAAAATTGAAAAGAAATTACCTTAAAAATAATAGAATCTTTTTTTCTCGAAATATTTCCCTCAAAGAAGAAACGCCATTTAATTCCACACTTTGGAAATTCATTAACAGAATATATCGTTTTCCCCTTTTTTGGAAAAATACTTAATACGCAGAGAATAATTTATGTAATGAAAGTTGTTGATTTGTTTCCTTTGACGCGTTTGTTATGACCATATGAACTGGAACAAAGTTGGCAATTATTTTATTACCTTATTTTTAGTAAAGTTCAGTTAGATCAACAACCTTAATAATTAAAAATAATTCTGCTTTTGTTATGAAATAATATAAGAACAAAAACAATAATACAAGAACAATATAATAGAGAGAAGTAGAGAGAGGAGTATTCTTATTGATGCTTTGGGATGATTTACAATGGGGTAAGACCCCTCTATTTATAGGCATAGAAAAGACTTAGCCTCAAAGTAAAACTCTTCTATAAGATAGACATTCACTCTAATTAGAGTTCTATTTATAACACTCCCCCTTGAATGTCTATTCAATAATGTGCCTCGTTAAAACCTTAACTAAAACAAAACCCAATGGGAAAAAATTTAATGAAAAGGAAAAAGAGTACACATGTTTGAATATGCGCCTATTGGTTGCCTCGTTAAAAACCTTGCAAGGAAAACCCAGTGGGACAAAACCTTGTAAGGGAAAAAGAGTGCAACGCGCATTAACTCCCCCTGAAAAGGGCATCAATTCATATCCTTGAGTTTTCGCATTCCGATCTTGTGAACCAGCTTCTTGAAGGTTGACGTTGGTAGAGATTTTGTGAACAAATCAGCCATATTATCGCTTGAACGAATCTGTTGTACATTGATATCACCATTCTTTTGAAGATCATGTGTGAAAAATAACTTTGGTGAAATATGCTTTGTTCTATCTCCTTTTATGAATCCTCCCTTCAATTGAGCTACACATGCTGCATTGTCTTCATACAAAGTCGTGGGTAGTTTGTTACACTTCAAACCACATTTATCTTGAATATGATGTATGATAGACCTCAACCACACACAATCCCGATTTGCTTCATAAATAGTGATTATCTCGGCATGATTAGATGAAGTAGCCACAATTGATTGCTTAGTCGATCGCCAAGATATGGCGGTGCCTCCACAGGTAACACATAACCTGTTTGAGATCGAGCCTTGTGTGGGTCGGATAAATATCCAGCATCAGCATAACCAACAAGATCAGAACTGCAACTATTGCCATAAAATAAGCCCATATCGGTAGTCCCCTTTAGGTACTTCAATATATGTTTGATACCATTCTAATGTCTCCTTGTAGGAGCCGAGCTATACCTTGCTAAGACATTAACTGAAAAGGTTATGTCGGGCCTTGTAGTATTTGCAAGGTACATTAGTGCGCCAATTGCACTAAGATATGGTACTTCAGGACCAAGTAGCTCTTCATTCCTTTCTTGCGGTCGGAATGGATCTTTATTCACATCAAGTGATCGAACAACCATCGGAGTACTTAAAGGATGTGCTCCATCCATGTAAAACCGTTTCAGTACCTTTTCTATATAGGTAGATTGATGAACAAAAATTCTGTTTGCCAAATATTCAATTTGCAAACCAAGACATAATTTTGTCTTTCCGAGATCTTTCATCTCGAATTCATTCTTTAGATAATCAATTGCCTTTTGGAGTTCTATGGGGGTTCCAATAAGGTTTATTTCATCGACATATACGGCAAGTACAACAAATTCCGATGTTGTTTTCTTTATAAAAACACACGGGCAAATAGCGTCATTTATATAGCCTTCTTTTAACAAATACTCACTAAGACGATTATACTACATTCGTCCTGATTGCTTTAGACCATACAAAGATCTTTGCAATTTAATTGAAACATTTCCCGAGACTTTGAATTATGAGCGTTTGGCACTTTGAGTCCATCGGGAATTTTCATGTATATCTCATTATCAAGTGAGCCATAAAGATAGGCAGTGACCACATCCATTAAATGCATGTCAAGCTTTTCAAGGACAGCAAAACTGATGAGATAACGAAAGGTTATAGCATCCATTACAGGCGAATATGTCTCTTCATAATCGACACCAGGCCTTTGAGAAAAACCTTGCGCAACAAGGCGTGCCTTATATCTTTGTACCTCGTTTTTCTCATTTCTCTTGCGTACAAAGATCCATTTATAGCCAACGGGATTAACACCATTAGGTGTTTCAACTATAGGGCCAAAAACTTCACGTTTTGCAAGCGAATTCAATTCTGATTGAATTGCTTCTTGCCATTTTGGCCAATCATGTCTTTTTCGACATTCTTCAACAGATTAAGGTTCGAGATCCTCACATTCTTGCATAATGCTAGATGCGACATTATACGCAAAGACATTATCCACCACTATATCCACTCGATCAAAATTTGCCTCAATATTGATCGGATTTATGGATTGTTCCGTATTTTCAAGAGTCTCAGGCTCAATGGATTCTTCATGAATCTCAGAATTTGTTAAATCATGAATTTCCTCATGAGATTCTTTCGTAGTGTCATTTTGATCGTTTGCTTTCCTCATTTAGGATTTCGATCTTTGGAACCTAATGGCCTGCCACGCTTCAGGCGTGCATTCGACTCATTGGTTATGACACTAGATGATTGTCCAACAGGGACATCAATACGTTGATTGGAACATTTTCCGCAGGGATGTGGAATTTCGTTATCCTTTTCAAGTCCGTAAATGCGTCAGGCATTTGATTTGCTATTCTTTGCAAATGGATAATCTTTTGTACCTCTCTTTCACAAATAGAGGTATGTGGATCAAGATGAGATAATGATGCATTTTTCCACAAAATTTCCCGTTTGGTTTCACCAACTTCTCCCCCTAATTTTGGGAAAAGTGTCTCATCAAATCGACAGTCTGCAAATCGTGCAGTGAACACATCCCCTGTCAATGTTTCGAGGTAGCGAATAATGGAGGGCGATTCAAACCCAACATATATTCCTAAACTTCTTTGCGGACCCATTTTGGTGCGGGATGGCGGTGCTATAGGCACATATACTGCGCATCCGAAGATTCTTAAATGGGATATACTGGGTTCATGACCCAAAACCAATTGCAACGGTGAATATTTGTGATAATTCGTCGGTCTGAGATGAATTATCATTGCTGCATGCAAAATTGTGTGACCCCATACCGAAGTGGGCAGCCTCGTTTTCATGAGTAATGGCCTTGCAATCAACTGCAGGCGTTTAATTAACGATTCTGCAAGACCGTTTTGAGTGTGAACATGAGCTACAGAATGTTCCACTTTTATCCCAATTGATAAGCAATAATCATTAAATGCCTGGGATGAAAACTCAGCAGCATTATCTAGTCTAATAGACTTGATTGGATTATCAGGAAATTGTGCTCGTAGTCGAATTATTTGTGCCATTAATTTTGCAAACGCAAGGTTGCGTGATGACAACAGGCACACATGAGACCATCTACAGGATGCGTCTATCAAGACCATAAAATACCTAAAGGCCCTACTGGGTGGGTGAATAGGTCCACAAATGTCCCCTTGTATACGTTCCAAAAACGTGGGTGACTCAGTCCCAATCTTTGTTGTTGATGGTTTGATAATCAACTTGCCTTAATAACAAGAAGTGCAAGGATATTCATTATTTGAAAGAATTTTGAAATTCTTTAACGGATCCCCATATGAGCTTTCTATAATCCGTCTCATCATGATTGATCCAGGGTGTCCCAATCGATCATGCCAAAGTACAAAAGTATTGGAATCACTAACCTTTTGGTTTACTGTTGAATGTGCCTCAATTGCACTAATTTTTGTCCAATACAGGCCACAAGATAAAGACGGGAATTTCTCAATAACCCTCTTTTGGCCAGAGACATTCTTTGTAATGATGAGATATTCAAGATTATTCTCATCTGTTGTCTCAACATGATAGCCATTCCGGCGTATATCTTTAAAATTCAACAAGTTTCTCTTAGACTTGGAGGAGAACATTGCATTCTCTACGATAAACATCGTTCCTCTAGGCAGAGTTATAGTTGCTCTTCCGGAGCCTTCAATCAATTTACTACTACCAGAGATTGTAGTAACATCTGCCTTACACATACTTAGTTGAGAGAAATATTTCTTTTCTTTGAGTATCGTATGTGTAGTACATGAATCAACTAAACAAATATTTGATCCAAGTTTGCTTTGTGAGATATCCATATTTGCTTTCCTATGGTTAGACATACAAAAGAAAAATACACGAACATGAGAATAAACAAATTCAATCCGTTTGTCTCAATGTAATCGATTGTTAAACATACATAATCGATTATTTTCTAATTTGAAAAACTTCATATCACACTGTCTTAATATAATCGATTGTTTAAACGTACATAATCGATTATTTGCTATTTTGAAAAACTTCAGATCACACTGTCTTAATATAATCGATTGTTAAACACATATAATCGATTATGTCTTAATATAATCGATTGTTAAACATACATAATCGATTATTTGCTATTTTGAAAAACTTCAGATCACACTGTCTTAATATAATCGATTATTAAACACACATAATCGATTATGTCTTAATATAATCGATTGTTTTGCAGTTTTAATGCGAAATATTAGATAATCGACTAACTGTTAGGTTAGTCGATTAACTCTACTGAAAAATAAAAATATCTTTGAAATTTAAGCATATTGAAACATTCTAAAGAACTAATACTAACATTATATCATGAACTAACTAATACGAGCTGATGCTAATGACTATTAGTTTATTCACTAACTAATACAAATAAGTAAAATAAAATCAAACAATTCCATCTTCCTTCATCACAGATCCATCACCGATTAAGTGGTCTATTTTCCCCTCGGGTTGCTAAAAGAAATCTGCCACATCCAAGTGGGTGATGTCAAAATTGTCGTCAGAGACAAAATTTGTTTCAGGGCCTTAACTCTTTCGAGATGCTTGATAAAGGTCAACCAAATGTCTTGGTATATGGCAAGCTTTTGACCAGTGCCCTTTTCCATCGCAACGATAACATATAGTTTCTGAACTATTTGCCTTAGGATCCTCATAATCCCGTTTCTGCTTTCGACGGTTATCTCTCCTCGGGGGGTGACGGACATCATGGAGATTTCTTCCTTGTCTCGTCCACGGCTATGACCCCGATTACGACCGCGACCATGATTAGATCCATGGCCCTTTTCATGATTGGCATAATGAGAGTACACCTTATCCGCTTCAGGCAATGGTGTAGACCCGGTGGGTCGATTTTCGTGATTTCTCATGAGCAGGTCAATTGTTTCGCTCAGCCACAACTAGGAGAGAAATCAGTTCAGAGTACTTTTTGAAGCCTTTCTCTCTGTACTGTTGTTGCAGTACCATATTGGAGGCATGAAACGTTGTAAACGTTTTCTCAAGCATATCATAATCAGAGATATTATCTCCGCAGAGCTTCAACTTAGATGTAATTCTGAACATCGCAGAATTATATTCAGAAACAGACTTAAAGTCTTGGAGCCTCAGATGAGCCCAATCATATCGTGCTTGTGGCAGAGTGACCAACTTCAGGTTGTCATATCTCTCCTTTAAGCCGTTCCACAAGATGAGTGGATCTTTGACTGTGAGATATTCAATTTTCAAACCTTCATCAAGGTGATGGCGCAAGAAAATCAAGGCCTTAGCACAGTCTTGGGTGGATGCTTTATCTCTGTCTTTAATGGCGTCTCCAAGACCCATAGCATCTAAGTGGATTTCAGCATCCAACACCCATGTCATATAGTTCTTGCCCAAAATTTCAAGGGCAACGAACTTTCTTTTCATAATATCAGACATAATTAAAACCAAATTCGGAAAGAGGGAAATACCTTAATTTTCTCAAGAGGATTCTTGAGACGATAGAGTCTCGTGCTGATAACGTGTTATGAAATAATATAAGAACAAGAACAATAATACAAGAACAATATAGAGAGAAGTAGAGAGAGGAGTGTTCTTATTGATGTTTTGGGATGATTTACAATGGGGTACGACCCCTCTATTTATAGGCATAGAAAAGACTTAGCCTCAAAGTAAAACTCTTCTATAAGATAGACATTCACTCTAATTAGAGTTTTATTTATAACAGCTTTCATATTTTCAAAAGAAAGGGGATAATAGTATTTTAGGGTAATATGCATGCGATTAAAAGCTGGAAACTTCGTATTATGGCCTTGGTAATAAAACGATCCTCTTAAGGGAAAATGAGCCAAAAGAAAAAAAATAAAATTTTTTTTAAAAAACTTTGGATCTATATAGAGAGTTTAAATTGATAGTGAATATTTTTTCACTATTACATCATTTAATTAAAAATCAATTATAAGTAACATTTTATAGAATCAATGATTGGTGATCTGCAAAAGATAATAAGTTATTTGTTACAACGAGTAAACACACACTAATAATCTATACTATGTACTATATTAAAAGTACAAATACCTTTAGCAAAATATCGTTTGCCTTTTTTACCCGTTAATAATTGACTTCACACTGGATAGAATTGTTATTTCTTTGTTTTCCTAATATATAACTATAACTACTTAGTTGGTTCTCTAATACTTAGAAATAGTTATTTAATTATTTTTTTGATTTATAAGAATAACTATTTATTTGTTTCTCCACTGCTTAGGAATAGTAATTTAAATATTTTTTTAAAATTTAGGATTTTGATATGGATTAGTGATGTTTAGTTTTTTGTATCGTTTGAATTCTCTCTCCTCGCTTGCACGCTACAACGGTATGTTTCATACTCACCCACCACCAGCCCCCCTCCCCATGTCGATTGCCCCCTCCTTTCCCCTCCCCCTCCCTCCTCCGGCGACCCCCTCCCCTACCGGTGACCACTCGTAAGTTCTCTCTCCCCTCTCTCTCACTCCTCTCTCTACACAACCCCCACCCCAACCCCCCTATTTACCCCCTCCCTTGCCACCCCAAACTTCGATGACCCCCTCCCGATCTCTCTCCTATCTCTTGCCCCTTCTCTCACACCCCAACTCTCTGCCCCTACCCCATCCTAATCTTTATGTGATTTTCAGACAACCCACCTTTTTTCTGAGCTAGGTAGCCCCCTCGTTTTTGTGGGGTTTTTTGTGTGTATGAGTTTTAGGTACTAGTCGCGGCGGACGAAGCCAGATTTCGGAATTTGGACGTGAAGAGCATAGCAACACCGGCCGAAACAGGCAAGAGCTGGCCGTAGTTGATATCAGGCGAATCAAAGCATACTTCCAGGTTCTCACACCGGGAGTTGGTACCTTCCGGCCTCTTCTTTACTTTGTACACCCTTTTACGTTTTCTAGCTAAAAACCATGTTTGTGGTTTACTCTGTCACTTCCTAGCTTGCATCCTTTTGCGTTTCTGCATGCGTGCGTCAGTGTTCTCCGTAGTTGGTTGGAGGGATAGTGGCCGTTGTGGGGGATGGTAGTATGAGGTCATGTCCTCGGGGGGTGGTGGTGGTGGTAGGGGTTAGTAGGAGGACAAGGAGCGGTTCTGCCAGTAGGGCGGGAGGCCAGGGTGGGAAGAGGGTAGCAGACGCTCATTGATTAAGGATCGTGTCATGGAACATAGGTGTTGGAAATCATGTATATCTATGATATGTGCGCTTTGGTTGTATGAGCATGATTTTCATGTATAGGTTTTGATGAATGACAAATAATGAAGTCAAGTGTCAAACAACGATATTGTATGACAATCAATCAAATGGCAAGAAGCATACTGATGACGAAATTGCATGAACGAGCCAAAGAGTTCAAGAACGAAGACCCAAGACGTAGGTCGTTTGGTAGAACCAATGTAAGGACAACATTTAAGTTATCTTATCCTTTGGCTCTACATTAGGTCATCATAAACATGCATAAAACATTTTTATCATAAACATGCATCTTTGTGCTAAACCAAAATGATTTGTATTTTAGTCAAAATGGTTTTTAAACATGTCTTTTAAAATCTGGACCTCAACAATCGATTATTTGAATCCTACAATCGATTGTATTAAGACACTGTGATCTGAAGTTTTTCAAAATAGCAAACAATCGATTGTCTACTTTTAACAATCGATTATTTTGAGACAGTGTGCAACCGAAGTTTTTAAACATCAAAACAATCGATTGTTGTTATCATACAATCGATTATACTCATAAACAATCGATTGTCATTTCCATACAACCACAGAATCCTAAATTGATCTTTGAACGTTGAAGAACAATCGATTATTCAGGGTTAACAATCGATTGTTTAGCCTAAAATCAGAAATCTATTTTTTGAATGTTGGTCAAACAATCGATTGTCTACTCCAAACAATCGATTGTTTGAGCACAAAATCAGGGATTTTATTTGTCAATTAAGCAACGGTCAGCACCACTTTTTCACCTATAAAAAGAGGTCTTTTGAGCTGATTTTAAAAACACAACTCCTGCATATATTGATATACATATTGATCATTTTCAAGCATCATTTTAGAGCTTTTGTTGAGCCATTTGATAGACAACTTTGTGTTGTTCATAGAGCTTATTTTGTATCTCTTTATCCACTCTATTAAGAGAGTATTTGTTGTAAAAGAGAGTTGTTTGAGAAGAACATATCTTCTCATTTGTCGGGTTTGCTAAGTACCCAAAGTCTTAGTGGTTGAAGTCTTGGGGTGAGGTATCCTCAAGCAAGTGAAGTCTTAAGGTGTGGTATCCTTGAGCAACTGTAACGGTTTGTTAAGCACCCGTAAGCTTGACGAAGATAGTGGAAATCTCGAGAGTGTCTCTCGGGGACTGGACTAGCCACGGGTTGTGGTGAACCAAGATACATCGGTGCGTTCGTTCCAATTTATTTACTTATCGCACTCATTTAATTCCTGCAATTTTTAAATTCTGCAAGTTTACGCTATTTTTTATTATAACGCTATTCACCCCCCCTCTAGCGTTAAGCGTATTTTCTAACAATTGGTATCAGAGCCTAACTCTCTGAAAGCCTTAATCGGTTGAGAGGAATATATATTTTTCTGTTAAGAATATTGATCGCAGGAACGATGGATGAAGGACAGTCCACCACTTGCCCTCCACTATTTCACGGAACAAACTATACATATTGGAAAGAGCGGATGAGCATCTTTCTCAAAGCAAACAGTTTTCGTTTGTGGCAAATCATCAAAAACGGTAAATCAATGCCAACAAAGAAAGTTGGAGAGACCACGATTCCAAAGAAGGAAGATGAATATGATGCCGAGGATATCAAGAAAGTTGAAAATAATGCAAGGGCCATCCATGTATTATATTGTGTGGTGAATCCAGATGATTATAAAAAAATCTCTTGCTGCACAACCGCCAAGGAGATGTGGGATAAGCTCGAGATCATTTATGAAGGTACGCCTCAAGTCCGAGAAGCCAAAATTGATTTTCTATCACATAAATATGAAATCTTTAAAATGGAGAAGGAACCCATTGGTGTTATGTTTGAACGATTTTTAAGAATCGTCAACGATCTCCATGCTCTCGGGAAAGTTTACACGAACAAAGATCTTGTTCGAAAAGTCCTACGTAGTCTCACTCCCGAATGGCGCTCCAAAGCCAATGCCATCCAAGAGTCGATGGAATTCACGGATATCACAATTGATGGACTAAGAGGTAACCGCGAAACTTATGATAGCACAATTCTTAATCCTTATCTTAGAAGTAATTCGAATTTTGCCTTCAAAGCCTCATCCTCTAAAAGAGAAGAGGTAAGTGATTCGGAAAGGGATGATGATAATATTTCCAATGATATAATTGAAAAGATTTGTAAGTCTATGAAGAAGGACAAGAAAAATAAGAAACACCATAGGCGCGTATCACGGAATTCGGACAGCTCAGGCGATGGAACCGCCGCATTGTGTCTCGTGGCAAACAAAGAAGAGGTAAGTACATCTAACTCTCACTCGTTTGAAGAATTACAAAATGCCTATGATGAATTGTATGGTGAATTTGTAAATGCTTCCAAAATGATAAAAGATTTGAAGAAAATGCTTTCTTTGCAGAAAACACTTTCTTTGCAAGAACCAGATTTTCAGAAAACACTTTCTTTACAAGAAAAAGATTTTGAAAAATCCTCTTCTTTGAAAGAAATAGATTTTGAAAAATTGACTAATGAAAATGGTGTTCTTAAAAATAAAATTGAAGTTTTAGAAAAAGAAAATAAATTTTTGGAAAATGACATTGTTGATTTCAAAAATAAAATCAAGGAATTGAATGAAGCCTCTTCTATTGATAAATGTTCTAATTGTTCCTCTTGTAGTTCTTTAAAATTAGAGAACATAGAACTTAGGAACACACTAGAAAAACCTAGTGTTGATAGTCCTAAAATTGAAGAGAATAAAAAGGATATAAGTAATGAGGTTGGTCCATCTAGAAAGAATTCTAGGAACCTCACAAATGAGTCTAAGATTAATTATTATAGACAACCTAGAAACAACTCTAGGACTTTTGCTAATGAGTCTAGAATGAATAATTTTAGACCACCTAGACATGACTATAGGAAATTCAACGGTTCTAGGGGGAACAACTTTAGATCACCTAGAACACATTTGGCTCAACCTAGACATATGCATAATCCTAATGTTATATGTCACTATTGTAATCGGGTAGGACACATTGCACCCGTTTGTTTTGCAAAACATAGAGATTTATGTGTTGATTATAATTGTTATTATCCTAACCCCAAAGGACCCAAAAGAAGTTGGGTACCAAAAACCTATTTTTAGGTTCTTTTTGCAGGTGTGCTTGAAGACTACAATATTGTGGTGGATGCACCAAGCACGAAACCTTAATGCATTAAGGGGGAACGTCGGTTAGTTATCGTATTTTGAATAAAAACGCAATGAGTTGATATGTGCAAATAATCTATATCAGTTTTGGTTGATACATGCTTTAACAAGTCTTATTTTTGAATAACAATTAGTATCAATTGGTTTTATAATAAATGATTGAATTGTATTGATGAATATTTTTAGTTTAAATAACAATTGGCATAGTTGAGAAAAATGATCGTTATTATTAGTATGCCATTTACTAACTTTTTACATGATCTTGTCTATAACGATTGGTATCGTCAATGGTTTAAATACTTTTGGTATACTCTTTTTGCTAATGCCAAAAGGGGGAAGAATATGGGCGATATACATGCTTTAATTAAGGGGGAATTACATTGAATTGAATTGGTTGCATAAATTGTATGTTGAGATATAGCATGAATTTAGGGGGAATTCAATATGCATATCTTCCGTTGTTTGTCATTATCAAAAAGGGGAAAATTGTTGGAAATCATGTATATCTATGATATGTGCGCTTTGGTTGTATGAGCATGATTTTCAGGTATAGGTTTTGATGAATGACAAACAATGAAGTCAAGTGTCAAACAACGATACTGTATGACAATCAATCAAATGGCAAGACGCATACTGATGACGGAATTGCTTGAACGAGCCAAAGAGTTCAAGACCGAAGACCCAAGACGTAGGTCATTTGGTAGAATCAATGTAAGGACAACATTTAAGTTATCTTATCCTTTGGCTCAACATTAGGTCATCATAAACATGCATAAAACATTTTTATCATAAACATGCATCTTTGTGCTAAACCAAAATGGTTTAAATAACTTTTGGTATACTCTTTTTGCTAATGCCAAAAGGGGGAAGAATATGGGCGATATGCATGCTTTAATTAATGGGGAATTACATTGAATTGAATTGGTTGCATAAATTATATGTTGAGATATAGCATGAATTTAGGGGGAATTCAATATGCATATCTTCCGTTGTTTGTCATTATCAAAAAGGGGGAAATTGTTGGAAATCATGTATATCTATGATATGTGCGCTTCGGTTGTATGAGCATGATTTTCAGGTATAGGTTTTGATGAATGACAAACAATGAAGTCAAGTGTCAAACAACGATATTGTATGACAATCAATCAAATTGCAAGAAGCATAGTGATGACGGAATTGCATGACCGAGCCAAAGAGTTCAAGACCGAAGACCCAAGACGTAGGTCGTTTGGTAGAACCAATGTAAGGACAACATTTAAGTAATCTTATCCTTTGGCTCAACATTAGGTCATCATAAACATGCATAAAACATTTTTATCATAAACATGCATCTTTGTGCTAAACCAAAATGATTTGTATTTTAGTCAAAATGGTTTTTAAACATGTCTTTTAAAATCTGGACCTCAACAATCGATTATTTGAATCCTACAATCGATTGTATTAAGACAGTGTGATCTGAAGTTTTTCAAAATAGCAAACAATCGATTGTCTACTTTTAACAATCGATTATTTTGAGACAGTGTGGAACCAAAGTTTTTAAACATCAAAACAATCGATTGTTGTTATCATACAATCGATTATACTCATAAACAATCGATTGTCATTTTCATACAATCGATTATTTTTTTGACCGTTCCCACAGAATCCTAAATTGATTTTTGAACGTTGAAGAAAAATCGATTATTCAGGGTTAACAATCGATTGTTTAGCCTAAAATCAGGAATCTGTTTTTTGAACGTTGGTCAAACAATTGATTGTCTACTCCAGACAATCGATTGTTTGAGCACAGAATCAGGGATTTTATTTGTCAATTAAGCAACGGTCAGCACCACTTTTTCACCTATAAAAAGAGGTCGTTTGAGCTGATTTTAAAAACACAACTCCTGCATATATTGATATACATATTGATCATTTTCAAGCATCATTTTAGAGCTTTTGTTGAGCCATTTGATAGACAACTTTGTGTTGTTCATAGAGCTTATTTTGTATCTCTTTATCCACTCTATTGAGAGAGTATTTGTTGTAAAAGAGAGTTGTTTGAGAAGAACATATCTTCTCATTTGTCGGGTTTGCTAAGTACCCAAAGTCTTAGTGGTTGAAGTCTTGGGGTGAGGTATCCTCAAGCAAGTGAAGTCTTAAGGTGTGGAATCCTTGAGCAACTGTAACGGTTTGTTAAGCACCCGTAAGCTTGACGAAGATAGTGGAAATCTCGAGAGAGTCTCTCGGGGACTGGACTGACCACGGGTTGTGGTGAACCAGGATACATCGGTGCGTTCGTTCCTATTTATTTACTTATCGCACTCATTTAATTTCTGCAATTTTTAAATTCCGCAAGTTTACGCTATTTTTTATTATAACGCTATTCACCCCCCTTTAGCGTTAAGCGTATTTTCTAACAATAGGCACTCTGACGGGTAAGTTATTTGAGTTGGCGAAGATTCTTCAGAAGATGAGGGTCAACATAGCTTGTGTTCAGGAAACTAGGTGGAAAGGATGGAAGGCGAGGAATGCAAACGGGTTTAAGTTGTGGTATTCTGGGGTCAAGAGGGGTAAGAATGGAGTAGGCATCTTGGTGGATTGAGATCTAAGGGAGTCCCTGGTTGAGATAAGGTGAATGAATGATAGGTTACTGTATATTAAGTTGGTTATTAGGGGTTGGGTCCTAAACATCATCAGCACTTACGCGCCCCAAGCAGTCGTTGATGAGGAGGTTAAGAGGTACTTTTGGGAGGGCTTGGACGAGTTGGTGAGTAGTATTTAACAATATGAGAAGTTAGTTATTGGAGGGGACTTTAATGGGCATATTAGGGCTGATGCTGGTAGTTATGGTGAGGTGCATGGTGGCTTGCCTTGGGAATAGGAATGGAGGAGGCACGTCACTGCTTGATTTCTCCAGGACTTCCGAGCTTCTGATTGCGAACTCCACATTTCAGATGAAGGAATAGCATTTGGTCACCTTCAAAAGCTCGGCGGCGAGGACTAGATTGATTACCTCCTTCTCAGAAGAAGCGATAGAGGTTTGTGCAAGGACTGCAAGGTTATTCCGGGAGAGTGCTTCTCTGGGTGAAAAGGAAGAGGAGGGGTTCTCGGGTACGACCGCGCATTAGATGGGGTGCTTTGACGAAGGAGAAAGCCCAGGAGTTGGAGAGGAGATTAGTTGATGGTTGAGCTTGGAGAAGTTCTGGGGAAACGGATGCAATGTGGTCAAAGACGGCGAACTTGGTTAGGGAGGTAGCACGGGATATGCTCGGGGTAGCCAAGGGCTATTCAGGCAGACATCAGGGTGACTGGTGGTGGAACGATGTAGCCCAAGGAAAGGTAGAGGTGAAGAAGGTGGCATTTGCTAAGTTGGCAGGGAGCTCAAGCAAGGAAGAAAGGAGAGTGAACAGGGAGATCTACAAGGTGGCGGGGAAGGAAGAAATGCTGGCGGTGATGGAAGCTAAAAATGCTTTGTTTGGTTGCATGTACAAGGAATTGGTGGAGAAAGGTGGGGACAAGAAGTTATTCAGGTTAGCTAAATTAAGGCAGAGGAGGGCGCGGGATCTCGACCAAGTTAGGTGCATCAATGACGAGGATGGCAGAGTTCTAATGGGGGAGTCTCAAGTCAAGCAGAGGTGGCAGTCGTATTTTCGCGACCTACTTAACGAGGAGGGGAATCGAAACATAGAGCTATGGGAACTGGGGCATTCAGAATGTCATAGAGACCTTGGGTACTGCAGGCGTATTAGGAGATAATTGAGACATCATTTGTTTGCACTTAATGGAGGTCTAAGTCTTAATTGTTCAGACCTTAGATATTAAGTGCATTTATTTTTAAAGTCCGAATCTTAGAACCCGTCTGGCCACAAATTTTGCAAAACTAAATTTGGATTTGATTGGAAAACAGATGTTTGGCCATAGATTTTGTTTATATTTTGGCAAAATTTCAAATCAATAGCTGGTTTTGGGCCAAAATATTTACAAGCAATAATAATATTTAGAAAATATGTTTTGAAAACGTATGTCCTAACACAAAACTTCACCCAAATAAGATTTTTCAAAACAGATTTTAGAATACATGGCCAAACGCTAGCTTAATTATTCAGATCTTAATTATTTTTTTTAATTTCACAACCACTTAATGGGTATGAATTGTATGATCAAAATCTGGATTTTTTCCGGATTTTAAGGATGTTTTTGTTCAAATTTTCTTTTAACATAAAAAAGTAGTTAAATTTCAAGTACTTTTGAAACTATGATTATTTTGAAGTACTAGTTATAAATTTAGCTATTTCTATATATTTTTTCCCGAGTGAAAAATATGACGTTGATTATCATTGAGGAACAAATTCAGATGGCTAAATTGCATCAAACTTTGTTCCATAATATTTTAAGGATTATGTACCTAACTTTGTTAATTAAACTTCCTAGAGATCAAGGCTAACAGCCAAGTACTCCACTAATATCAAACTATGCCCAGAATTTCTTTTGCTAATAATGGTTAAGCCGCCTTAATTAAAGATAATAACTTTATGCATTATAAGTGTTACCTCCACTTAATACCATATATATCTATATTCTAAACCACCCTGTTTGAATATTATTTATATTATCCCTTTATTTTATATTGTTTGAGGTAATTTGACTCGGTTTTTCCTTTTTCCTATGCGCCGAGGGTCGATTGGAAACAACCTCTCTGCCCTTTCGGGTAGGGGTAAGGCTCGTCTACATATTACCCTCCCCAGACCCCAGCCGGTGGGAGTATACTGGGTAGTTGTTGTTGTTGTTGTTGTTGTAATTTGACTCGGTACAGAGTTTATAAGAAAAGAAGACTTTTAAAACTTGTGGTCTTAAAAGATTAAGGGTAAACAATTTGTGGGGCCATACCATTTGTGTGTCTCTAAAAGCTTCTCACTAAGGACAAAAAGGCTAAAATAAAGAGTTTAAAGTTGAATTATTTCTAAATTTAAAAATTTATCATTTATTTTAGAACAGACTAAAAAGAAAAGTATCTCAAACAATATGAAACTGAATCCTAAGAGTCATCGTTAACCACCAAAAAGGAAAAGATAAAAAGAAATAGAAAATAGACGTTGCTTAGCTTACAAAGGAAAATCCCTTCTATAAAATGCCTCTTCTATTGTTTTCTCAAAGACACATCAAACACTTAGCAATATTTTTCTCTAAGGATAATATTCCAATAATTATGGCTTCCACGGGGTTAAACTATGCCAACTTCACGTGCGGCAAAAACGCCTAAAAGAGAAGTCAAAGAGAATGGAAGTGGAAAAAGCTGGAAGTAGTAATAATGAGGGTGGCACGGTGAAAAAAATTAGTCGAGGATGGTAAACGGAGTAAGAGTAAGAAAATTTACCCTAGTGGTTTTGCTTCTAATGAAAACTTAGGTGAAAATGAATAGCAATTTAGGTTCTGCACAATATAGTAAGGGCGAGCTTAGGCCATCTCCAACCTTGTTCCAATATTTTGCTCTCGTAATGGAGAAATTTTTATTTTGGAGACAACTTACTCCAACCCTTTCCCCATTTTTTCCCCCATTTTTTTTTCTATTCTTCTCTCTTTAATATTTTATTATTATCTCTCATTTCAATTTCATTTTTTAATTTCCATTAAACAAATTCCATCCTTTATTATTATCCTCATTTCAATTTCATTTTTTTTTCAATAAACAAATTCCATCTTTTATTATTATCTCTCATTTTAATTTTATTAAATAAATTCCACCTTTTATTTTATTAATTTGTAATTTTCATAATTAAAATAATTTCATAAAATTTTAAATAATATAATTGATAAGCAATTATTATAGATTAATTAATAATTCAAATAAAAGTGAAATCATTGCGATACAAAATTAATTAAATACATATTACATAACGATAAAATTTATTTGAAATACTACATAGATATTGTACTTCAACCTCTAGTATTTTCCTATAAATGATCTACTGATGCATTACAAAGTGCAAAATGAGCATCTTTGTCTTTAATTTTTCTATGTCGAGCTAAAAATTCTTGAAATCGTTGATTTTCATTTACCGAAATTTCTACTGTTCGAATTGGACCTTCCAAATCATCTTGAATTGGTGCATTAAGATCGCGCTCATCCTCGATTATTATGAAAGAAGATAATAAAATTTTAATGATGAATGTGGATTCTATTGTCGATCCGACTCGTCGTGAATTTATGCGACAAGAACAACAAAGAATAATGCATAAAAAGAAGTCAAGAATATTCACAGTCGCAACCACAACAATCCTCAACCCCATTTAGTCAATACTATAATGATTTTGGTATATCCGGAAACAACATAGGTCCCTACTAAGTTATTACGCTATTTACCGTAGTTTCTATTTTTATGTATTTTTATTTAATGTATTTTCAATTGTTATGTATTTGCAATTTTAATGTATTTTCATTTAATGTATTTTAATTTTTCACTTTTTAATTTTAGTGTCAAATAATATTTTATATTCGCACCTTTCAATATTAACAACATCTAATATTTTCAATTTGCACCATTCATTTTTTTGAGATAATTATATATATAACAAAATTAACTAGTAATTTTACATAAAAATAATAAATGCACGAAAATTAATTTAACTCCCATTACTATTATAAATTTTGGGGTGGGTTGGAGCAAAAAATTCCTATTCTTTTTCCAGTAAGGAGGATAGGGGAAGAGGTTGGAGGTGCCCTTATGTCATATGATGTGCTAGCTAGTTTGTACATCTTTCTTTTTTCCTTTTAATTTCTGTAATTTTATTCACTCTAGCTAATTATGAAGTTTCCTGACTGTATACACACTGATCATTGAAAAAAAGGAAATTAAGGGCCTAAATTGCCCCTTATTCGCTTAGGCACGATATTTTGACTTCAAAAAAGTTGCATCAACAATAATCACTGGTCTACTAATTCCAACTAGCTATTGATGATCCATATGCATAAAACATATAAAGAAACATGTAAATTTAATATAAAACAACGTTAAAATACCTGAACTTTAGGACAGTCAGTCCTTAACTTATATTTACAAGTAATAAAATTAAGGATATGCTGTCCTTAACATTTATTTCAAAGTTCAAAACTTAAGGACTGAAGGTCCTTAACTTTTAATTACAAGTTCAAAACTTAAGGATAGGCAGTCCTCAACTTCTGGTAACAACTCAAAAGTTAACAAGATTAAAATACAACATGTTCTAAATTGTTTGCCTGTTGTTGTCGTCTATTTCTAGGTTAATATAGGTTCCCGGGTTTTTACTTGTCATCATATACAAGTATGAACACAATAATTTATAATTTTTTTGGGACTTCCTCTTATTAAAGCGGAAGCATGTTGAATAGCACGCCACTCCTTGTGATATCCAATTTCTAGTCCATGCAATTTTTGCATCTCTGCCATGACAAAAGCTGGCGTAACTTCAAATCTTGGGTCCCTACGGTCGTCGATAATGTAACCACTAATCAACTTTGAAGTAGCACGCCGTAGATCTGCTTTCCTAGTGTTAACAGAGCAATCATGCTTTTTCTCAATCTTTACTATCTTGAACAATGTTGAATCCTTTAGTCTAAAAGCACGCACACACCAACAACATGTTAGATAATACGCTTAACGTTAGAGGGGGGTGAATAGCGTTATGATAAAAATTAGCGTAAACTTGGGAAATTTAAAATTTGTAGGAAATAAATAAGTGCGATAAATAAGAAGGAACACACCGAAGTATTCGGGTTCATCACAACCCGTGGCTAGTCCAGTCCCCGAGAGACTCTCTCGAGATTTCCACTAACTTGTCAAGCTTCCGGGTGCTTAACAAACCTTTACAACTTGAGGACACAAGCCTCAACACCTTTGCTAGGAGATACAACACATCAAGACTTCAACCAAAGGAAACACAAGTTCCTTCACAACTTGAGGACACAAGCCTCAACTACCTTTGCTCGGAGATACAACACTCCAAGACTTCAACCAAGGAAACACAAGTTCCTTCTTAGAACAAGAGAATAACAATTCTCTTCAAGTGTACAAAACACTAAGCACTCAAACAAGACACTCCTTAATGAGTAGATATGAGTAAAAGAATACGCTCAAGATCGCAACAACTTTCGACAAGAGTTTGGCTCTCAAAAACTTTTCTAATGAATATAAAATGATAAGCAATAGAGTATGCAAGCTTATAGCAATTATATGATCAGTTATTGTGTGTTGTTGTGTTCAAAACACTGAAATGAAGCTGTATTTATAGTTGAAAAACTTGGCATTACCGTTGCCTAATTGCCAATTAAGAGTTGCTGATTTTACTGTGTGACAATCGATTGTCAAGAAGCCACAATCGATTGTTTGCCAATCGTTCCAAAAATCAATCCTAGATTTTACTTAACAATCGATTATCCAAGATCAACAATCGATTATTGGCAACGTTCAAAAAATCATTTCCAGATTTTACGTAAAACAATCAATTGTACAAAATCAATAATCGATTATTCAGCAACGTTCAAAAATCCTTTCCAGATTTTAATTTCAAGAATCGATTATACAAAATCAATAATAGATTATTCAGCAATGTTCAAAAAATCCTTTCCAGATTTTAATTTCAACAATCGATTATACAAAATCAATAATCGATTACCTGACGGTATTTGAAAACTTTACGACAACAGTCAGCTTCACAATCGATTGTGCAATGTTAACAATCGATTATTTATCAGTCTTGAAAGATCAATTTAGACACTGCCTCGTGACAATCGATTGTTATATACTCAAAATCAATTATTTAATAACTTTGAAAAAGTCTGGAAGACACTGCCTCAACACAATCGATTGTCATATGTTCACAATCGATTATTTTGTGACTTTGAAAAATCTGATGGACATTGTCTCTTCACAATCGATTGTCATTAACTTCACAATCGATTACTTTGAGCGTTGAAAAACTTTGATGGACACTGCCTCATCACAATCGGTTGTCATTAACTTCACAATCGATTATTTTGAGCGTTGAAAAACTTTGATGGACACTGCCTCATCACAATCGATTGTCATAAGGTTCACAATCGATTGTCACGCAGATTTGAAAAATCTGATGCTCACTGCCTTAACACAATCGATTGTCATTAGTTCACAATCGATTGTCATGCAGTCTTGGCTTAACATAATCGATTATCATAAGTACATAATCGATTATCTTAGTCCAGATTTTAGAGGCATGTTTAAAAATCATCTTGACTAAAGTAAATATGCATGATTTAAAATCATTTAGCATTAAATTAAATATGCATGATTTTGTAAAAATAATTTTACGAGAGAAGCCATGTCATGAGTCAAGTTGTCGGATCAAGATCACAGTTAAGAACGACTCATGTAAAAATATGAAACTTGGTCTTGAGCTTGAATCTCGTTGTATATCAATTGTGCGCTTGTACTTGAACTTCGTCATATATCAATTTGCTCCTCGTTTGTCATTCATCAAAACCTACACATATAAACACACGTTTAGTATAATGCCTTGAGAACGTGTTTCCAACAATTTCTCCCTTTTTGATAATGTCAAATTTTAAGCGGGATATGCATATTAAGCAATTCATAATGACGATTCAAGACAAGAAAAGATATGCAACAAGTATATGGATATGCAATTTGTTCCCCCTCAATATATGAATTCCCCCTCAATTTATACCGATAAGTATTGAGAGTGCATACCCGTTATCTTCCACCTTTTGCCATTAGCAAAAAAATTTAATAAGATGGCAAGGATTGGAAAAAACTTGTTTATTTATTGAAAATAAAGCGTGATTACATAAAGAAAGTACAATAACTCAAATAATAGCAGTACAATCAATTATTGATACGAGATAATCGATTATTAGACGACAGAAACCAATTTTTCTGAAGAAGACTCGATTATTGCGTGTCATGCTTTATAATTCCCCCTACCTTTAGGGCGATACCTGCAAAAATTCGTTAGACGTCTCCGACGCTCAAGTTAGAAATCATGAAAAAAAAATGCAATGCATGACTTAGATCAACGTGGAGTCAAGAATCCCGAGTTCACTACGAATTCGGAAGAAGGACTCTTTCTCTAAGGGCTTTGTAAAGATGTCGGCCAATTGATCTTTGGTTTCAACAAATTCGATTTCGACATCGCCCTTGAGAACGTGATCTCTTATAAAATAATGTCTAATTTCAATGTGTTTTGTTCGCGAATGAAGAACGGGGTTCTTCGTCAAGCATATGGCACTAGTATTATCACATCTAAGAGGGATATGATCAAGACTTAGGCCATAGTCCAAGAGTTGTTGTTTCATCCATAGGATTTGAGCGCAACAACTCCCCGCGGCTACATATTCAGCCTCGGTTGTGGACAACGCAACACTTACTTGTTTCTTGCTAAACCAAGAAACGAGAGAGCTACCGAGCAAATGGCAAGTGCCACTAGTGCTCTTGCGGTCCAATTTGCATCCAGCAAAATCGGAGTCGGAATAGCCAACGAGTTGGCATGAAGAACCTTTGGGGTACCATAGACCCACATTTGTAGTACCAACAAGGTACTTCAAAATCCGTTTTACCGCAGTAAGGTGAGACTCCTTCGGACACGATTGATAACAGGCGCATAAGCACACGCTAAACATGATGTCCGGACGACTAGCAGTAAGATAAAGAAGAGAGCCAATCATACCTCGATACTTCTTAGTGTCGATTTCCTTACCTTTCTCATCTTTGTCTAGATGATCAGATGTGCTCATGGGAGTCGCCATTGCTTTTGCATTGTTCATTTCAAATCGTTTCAGCAATTCTTTGCAATATTTGGCTTGGCAAATGAACGTACCTTCTTTCATTTGCTTTACTTGTAATCCCAAAAAGAATGTTAACTCACCCATCATAGACATCTCAAATTCGCTTGTCATTAAATCGAAAAATTCCTTGCATAAGACATTGTTTGTAGCACCAAATATGATATCATCCACATATATTTAAACTAATAAAATATCATTGTTTTTATGCTTAACAAAAAGGGCGGTGTCAACTTTCCCCCTAATGAAATCATTTTCCAATAGAAATTTACTCAATCTTTCATACCAAGCTCGGGGAGCTTGTTTTAAACCATAAAGAGCCTTTTTGAGTTTGAAAACATGATCGGGAGATTTAAAATCTTCAAAACCGGAGGGTTGTTCAACATAAACTTCTTCTTTAATAACACCATTTAGAAAAGCACTTTTCACATCCATTTGATATAAATTGAAATTCATAGAAGAGGCAAATGCGAGCAATAGACGGATAGCTTCTAATCTAGCTACGCGAGCATATGTTTCTTCATAGTCAATACCCTCTTCTTGATTATAGCCTTTCGCTACAAGCCTAGCTTTGTTTCTAGTGATTACACCATTTTCATCTAGCTTGTTTTGAAAAACCCATTTCGTACCAATTATGGTATAATTTTCGGGTCTTGGCACCAAATCCCAAATGTCATTCCGTTTGAATTGGTTAAGCTCCTCTTGCATTGCCAAGGTCCAAAATTCATCCCCAATTGCTTCGGAGATGGTTGTTGGTTCAATTTGAGAAACAAAAGCAGTATGTCCTAAGGTGTTCTTAAGGAAGTTTCGGGTACTTACCTTTTCTCCGACGTTGCCAATTACCTGTTCGAGAGGGTGATCTTTGATTGTCCTCCATTCGTTAGGCATTTTAGTTTCTTTCTCCAATTGTGGCGCTTCCTCCGTTGGTTGTTCCAAAATTTCGTCTTGATTTTCCTTAGGCGTTTCCTCTTGTATTTTGTCTTTCAAGCTATCTAAAATACCTGCAAGATCAAAACCGGAATCCTTTCTCGCCAAGCGAGCATTATTTTCGGAAAACACAACATTAGGGGATTCCTCCACAGTTTCGGTTCTTTTATTAAAAACCCTATATGCTTTGCTACGTGAAGAATAACCAATGAAAATTCCCTCATCGGACTTAGCATCAAATTTTCCCAATTGATCTTTTCCATTGTTATGAATAAAAACTTTACAACCGAATACTCTAATATAGGAGATATTTGGATTCCTTCCCTTGTAGAGTTCATAAGGGGTCTTCATGAGTATTGGCCTTATGACTACTCTATTTAAGATGTAGCATGCGGTACTCACGGCATCCGCCCAAAAATGTTTGGGAATCTTAGCCTCTTCGAGCATGGTTCTAGCCATCCATTCGAGACACCTATTTTTCCTTTCCACCACCCCATTTTGTTGTGGTGTTCGTGGAGCGGAAAAGGTATGCTCAATACCGAGTTCGTCACAAAAGTCCGCAAAGAGATTGTGATCAAACTCTCCCCCATGATCACTTCTAATTGAAGTGACGGTTGTTTCCTTTTGGTTTTGAACACGTTTAAGGAAATATTTAAAATTCTAAAAAGCATCACTTTTATGGGCAAGAAATAAAGTCCAAGTAAATCTGGAATAATCATCAACAATAACAAAAGCATAACGATTTCTTCCTAGACTTTCAATGCGAGATGGTCCAAATAAATCCATGTGAAGCAATTGCAATGGTCTAGTAGTTGAAACAATGTTTTTCGATTTGAAAGATGCTTTTGTTTGCTTCCCTTTTTGACAATAATCACAAATAGAGTCATTTTCAAATTTCAAACTGGGAAGACCAATAACTAAGTTTTGTGAAATCAATTTGTTCAAAAGATGCATGTTTATATGTGCTACTCTACGATGCCATAGCCAAGTATCATCCTCTTTGCTCATAAGGCAATCCACATATTCGGGTGAGGAATTAGCAAGATCAACCATATAAATATTATCCACTCTAAAACCACGAAGGATAATTTTGAAATCACTACGTCTAAATACTAAGCATTCATCCGAATCAAATAAGGCAAGATTTTCCTTGTCACATAATTGACTTATGCTCAAGAGATTATGCTTTAAACCTTTAACAAGTTATATATGCTTAATAGAAGAATTTTCATCCTTACCGACCGATCTGATGACGATAATCTTTCCTTTATAGTTGTCACCAAAAATAACACTTCCTCCTTCTTTGTGTTCTAGTTGAAGGAATTTGGATTCGTCTCCCGTCATGTGCTTGGAGCATCCACTATCAAGGTACCATAGTACACTTTATCACTTCAAACACACCTACAAAACAAATTAATGAGTTTTAGGTACCCATGCCATTTTGGGTCCTTGAGGGTTAGGCATATCATAATGATGCGATTGAGTGATATGTCTATGTCGTGTAAAAAATACAGGAGCAATATGACGAATTCGTCTACAATAATGACAAGTCACGTTGGGATTATGCATCCTTCTAGGTTCATAGTAATTAGACGGACGAAAATTGTTCACTCTATTTTCGACACTATGGCTATTGCGCATTTCATGAAAGTTATTTCTCCTACTATAATGAGCAGCATTTCTAGAATAATTGTTTCTAGATTGAGGGCCATTTCTAGGTGTTCTAAAAGGTTCAAACTTCCTTCTAGTTTGTGGCCTAGAATATGCATCATTTCTAGAGTAGTTATTTCTAGGTGGTAAGTCATTTCTAGGTCTTCTAAAGTGTTCAACATTTGGTCTAGCATGCATATTGGTTCGAGGGTTGTTATTTCTAGGATGAGCATTTGTTTTATTAATGCTAGGTTGAGCCTTAGGTGGTTGGGGTTTGGCTTCAACCTTTTCTTTAGGCTCATTCTTAAAACCTATGCCATGCTTGGTTGACTTCAAATTAACAAGGACCTCATTCAAATTTTTGTGAGAAGAATTAAACTTATCTAAGGTGCCCTTAAGCCTTTCTACTTCATTTTTGAGATGCATGAAAGAAGTACAATTTGTAATAGAGCTTTCGGGCTTGTCGACGCTTCTTTTTCCGAAAAACTTGTTTTCCTCTTTCAACTTTTCATTTTCTAAAACCAGTTTTTCCAAATCCTTTTCTTTCAATGAGAGTTGTTTTTGAAAATCTTTTTCTTTTGAAGAAGCATTTTCTTTTATGCTTTTAGCAGTTTTTGAAGCTTTAATAAATTCACTATATAACTCATCAAAAGCATTTTGCATTTCTTCAAGGGAAAAGAAATTTTTAGAAGAGATTTGACATAGCTCATCTTGCTTGTCTTCTTGTGCCATAAGACAAAGGTTTGCGCTTTCCTCTTCTTCTCCTTCGCTTGACTCATCTCCGGAGTCTCCTCCCCAAGATATATATGCACGTTGCTTTTTGAAAGGTTTCTTTTCCTTTTTGATGTTTGGGCAATTTGATTTGATGTGCCCGGTTTCTCCGCATTCATAGCACTTTATTTGTTCTCCTTGCTTTTTGCCCTTTCGTTCATACTCTTTTCGCATGAACTTTTGAAATCTTTTGATAACGAGTCCAAACTCGTTGTCTCCGTCCTCATCAATTTGCGGTTGGCTTGTGCTTGCCTTTAGAGTGATTCTTTGCCTCCTTTGATCATCAACAAGAGGGTTAAGTATAGTAGATTCATAAGTCTTACGATTACCTCTTAATGCGTCGATGGTAACATTTGAGACGCCAATGGACTCTTGAATCGCGTCGGCCTTTGATCGCCATGCCGGAGTGAGACTTCTAAGGATTTTTCGGACAAGTTCCCCATCCGTGAAAGTCTTCTTGAGAGCATGTAGGTCATTTACGATCATTGAAAATCGTTCAAACATTTCATCTACCTTTTCACCTTCCTTCATGTGAAATAATTCATAAGCATGGGTTAGGAAATCAATTTTGGCTTCCCTTACCTGGTCCGTACCTTCGTACGTAATTTCCAGCTTGTCCCACATTTCCTTCGCCGTTGTGCAACACGATATTTTCCTGTAATCGTCAGCATTTACAGCACAATATAATAAATTAATTGCGTTTGCATTATTTTGCACCTTTCGGATATCATCCGCGTCATATTCTTCTTCGGACTTGTGAACCCATTCGTTTTCAACCTTTTTGGTTGGAATTTGATTTCCCTTTGTTTTCACCTTCCAAAGATGAAAATTGTTTGCTTGAACGAAGATTTTCATCCTCTCCTTCCAGTACGTATAGTTTGTACCGTTGAATAGTGGTGGTCGGGTGGAGCACTGTCCTTCCTCTATTCCTGCAAAAGAGTCACGAGTAGAAGCCATGGAAGTTTCTCTCAAACTGTTAAGTCTTCAGAGAGTTGGGCTCTGATACCAATTGTTAGATAATACGCTTAACGATAGAGGGGGGGTGAATAGCGTTATGATAAAAATTAGCGTAAACTTGCGAAATTTAAAATTTGCAGGAAATAAATAAGTGCGATAAATAAGAAAGAACACATCGAAGTATTCTGGTTCACCACAACCCGTGGCTAGTCCAGTCCCCGAGAGACTCTCTCGAGATTTCCACTAACTTGTCAAGCTTCCGGGTGCTTAACAAACCTTTACAACTTGAGGACACAAGCCTCAACACCTTTGCTTGGAGATACAACACTCCAAGACTTCAACCAAAGGAAACACAAGTTCCTTCACAACTTGAGGTCACAAGCCTCAACTACCTTTGCTCGGAGATACAACACTCCAAGACTTCAACCAAGGAAACACAAGTTCCTTCTTACAACAAGAGAATAACAATTCTCTTCAAGTGTACAAAACACTAAGCACTCAAACAAGACACTCCTTAATGAGTAGATATGAGTAAAAGAATACGCTCAAGATCGCAACAACTTTCGACAAGAGTTTGGCTCTCAAAAACTTATGTAATGAATATAAAATGATAAGCAATAGAGTATGCAAGCTTATGGCAATTATATGATCAGGTTTTGTGTGTTGTTGTGTTCAAAACACTGAAATGAAGCTGTATTGATAGTTGAAAAACTTGGCATTAACGTTGCCTAATTGCCAATTAAGAGTTGCTGATTTTACTGTGTGACAATCGATTGTCAAGAAGCCCTAATCAATTGTTTGCCAATCGTTCCAAAAATCAATCCCAGATTTTACGCTTATCAATCGATTATCCAAGATCAACAATCGATTATTGGCAACGTTCAGAAAATCATTTCCAGATTTTACGTAAAACAATCGATTGTACAAAATCAATAATCGATTATTCAGCAACGTTCAAAAAATCCTTTCCAGATTTTAATTTCAACAATCGATTATACAAAACCAATAATCGATTATTCAGCAACGTTCAAAAAATCCTTTCCAGATTTTAATTTCAACAATCGATTATACAAAATCAATAATCGATTACCTGACGGTATTTGAAAACTTTACGACAACGGTCAGCTTCACAATCGATTGTGCAATGTTAATAATCGATTATTTATCAGTCTTGAAAAATCAATTTAGACACTGCCTCGTGACAATCGATTGTTATATACACACAATCGATTATTTAATAACTTTGAAAAAGTCTGGAAGACACTGCCTCAACACAATCGATTGTCATATGTTCACAATCGATTATTTTGTGACTTTGAAAAATCAGATGGACACTGTCTCTTCACAATCGATTGTCATTAACTTCACAATCGATTATTTTGAGCGTTGAAAAACATTGATGGACACTGCCTCATCACAATCGATTGTCATTAACTTCACAATCGATTATTTTGAGCGTTGAAAAACTTTGATGGACACTGCCTCATCACAATCGATTGTTATAAGGTTCACAATCGATTGTCATGCAGATTTGAAAAATCTGATGCTCACTCCCGTAACACAATCGATTGTCATTAGTTCACAATCGATTGTCATGCAGTCTTGGCTTAACATAATCGATTATCATAAGTACATAATCGATTATCTTAGTCCAGATTTTAGAGGCATGTTTAAAAAACATTTTGACTAAAGTAAATATGCATGATTTAAAATCATTTAGCATTAAATTAAATATGCATGATTTTGTAAAAATAATTTTACGAGAGAAGCCATGTCATGAATCAAGTTGTCGGATCAAGATCACAGTTAAGAACGACTCATGTAAAACTATGAAACTTGGTCTTGAGCTTGAATCTCGTTGTATATCAATTGTGCGCCTGTACTTGAACTTCGTCATATATCAATTTGCGCATCGTTTGTCATTCATCAAAACCTACAGATATAAACACACGTTTAGTATAATGCCTTGAGAACGTGTTTCCAACACAACACCGATCATCATTGCGTGTCAATGAATATCTTGTTGAGCTTGATCTAACAACCTTGAATTCAAAATGTCCTTTGATTGCTATATTGGAAAAACAGTTAATTATATTCTTCTTCTTGTGATCCGACTTTTATTTCATCCAATGAAGCATTTTCTCTTAATATCATAGTTGGGGATTCTTTTTGTTTCAAATTTGATCTTTGTCTAGTTATTTGTGGACAAGTTTGGTCAGCAACTTCTTCAATTAACGGTGCACTCTGTAACGATTGAATACCCAAAGCTTGCTCGTTGTCAATCTCAATAATGCGTTGTCCTTCTACGTGAATAGATTCAAATGTTTGAAGCACTTCTTCATTTAATGGTTGAGCTTCAACCATATCTATTTCAACTATCTATTGGGATTGCTCTTGATTGTCATTTTCAGTTTCTATATTGACATGTTCATTGCTTGTTGATGCAAAAACTCTTTCCGAAATATCAACTATGAAACAACAGGCCTTGAAGAGTGAAAGAGTTATTAGCAACTCTATACATGTTCCAAGATCTAAATCTTTAGATACAAGCATTCCTTTTCTTGTTCAAGGTTGATATTAAACCATATTACTAATTCAAACTTTTCTCTATCCAATTCTATAAGCTCAAAAATTTGTGTAATGAAATCTTCAAAACGAATTGAGTCAGGTGCTATGAAAAGCTTTGTTTGATGATCAACATATTTATAGTCTTCAGTCCATCTACCATTAAAAGCAACTATAATACATATTGTTTCCATCCTGGAAGTCAAGAAAAAGGGAAACAGATAACATCTAAGAATAGGTGTACTGTAAGTGCATGACCAAGGTAAGGACTGCCCGTCCTTAACATTTAATCACGGAATTAAAAGTTAAGGAGTACCAGTCCTTAACATTTAAACATTGAATTAAAAGTTAAGGACTAGCAGTCCTTTACATTTAAACATGGAATTAAAACTTAAGGACTTCCCGTCCTTAACTTTTGAACCAGAAATTAAAACTTAAGAACTGAAAGTCCATAATTTTTTAATTCCAAGTTTTATTGTTGAACGACGGGCAATCCTTAGCTTTTAATTCCTGGTTCAAAAGTTAAGGACTGCCAGTCCTTAACTTTTGAACAAGAAATGAAAACATACAATATGAAACTAAAGCTACAGATTTTTGTATACAGAAGAACAACAACAATGTTAAGGACATTGTGTCCTTTAGTTTTTTAAGTGATATTGCAAAATGAGGGCAGTAGAATAAGAGTTAAGGACATTGTGTTCTTAATTTTTGAATTCAATTTCCAAAATGAAGACACTACGTCCGGAATACAGAATTATCATAGGAGGCGATGTCCTAAACTTTATCAATGCAGAAATTCAAAGTTAAGGGCAAATTCTTATCTAATGTATAATCAAATCAACACAGATCTAAAAAAATATAACTATAGCGAAATAAAAATTTATAGAAACAAAATAAAGTAGAACTTACTTTTTATCTATGTCGTTTTTTTGGATTAGAGTTTTGAAGTTTTGAAATTGGAAGAGAAATGGTTGCTCGCCGCAGTTGATCGCCTCAATTGATCGATGTTTCTGCTGCTGCTGTTCGCTTCTTTTTGTTTGTGTAACTGCTGCTGGTGGTTATAGTGTAGGAATAAGTTATAATAGAAGGGTATTTTTTTCCAGTCAGGTAGAAGTTTATTGAAGGAGTGGAAAATATATAAATACATTGAAAACATTGGCTTTAAAATAAAAGCAACTGCTTTTAGTGGCTATTTGTGCCGTTCGCCCTTACTATTACTGTCTGAGGAGTAACACAATGTATCAGCTTGTTTGGCTAAAAAGTTATTTGAACACTTAACTAGCTTTAAAACAATCAAAAAATGATATGGGCCAATCGGAATCAAGGTTAATGTGATCTAGAGAATGTTAGATGATAGAAATTGGTGATTATAATATAAGAATTGAGATGTATGAGCAGTAAGATGTATAACGGTCTCTTTGCACAAGAGAGAGAGAGAGAGAGTTGTATATTTTCAGTAAGGAAATACGCATGAGTGTTTACAAAGGGAGAAGGCCCCCTTATATACTAAGGGACCTTCCTCGAAATAATATAAAGGAAGTACAAGAGTTGGTGGCCTCGATATACGAATGTCAAAGCTTGATGTGACGTTACATCGAGTCATATCACTTGGTCCATTTATTGATTGCAGCCGGCCTTACTTAAGTCAACCACGATAAGACCGCTTTTCTTTAGTGAGGTCGTATGTGGATAATATGTGGACGTAGAGAACCAAATTCTCCCAATACAAATAGTCCCTCAATTTATTGGGGACGCAGTCGAAAGGAATTTCCAATGGACGGACATGCGTGCTTGACACCTATGGAAATCTGGTCGTTCCTGTTGATACCCCTGTGAGAGATGTGTCCGTGTGTGAAAAGGTCGTGCCTCTTACATGTTACCTCCTTTTTGGAATTTGTTTTTGAGGTGACATCATCGATCACATGCGTGATCATTTCTTGTGCTCCCGAAGTGGTTCAAGTTATGACGTGACGTTTGGGTCCCCTGCGCCAATTTTTTAATCATTCCCTTTCGATTTCCGTGTACCTTTTCTTATATATAGGAGGAGAGTCAGACTAGGTTCATCTTCGATCCTTTTAGGAGAGTAGTTTCTCAATCTTTTCCCTATATTTTTCTGGTGTTTGCTATTCTTTTCTTCTCCGAAATTCTCATTCTCAGGAATCGAACTTGCGACCCGTAATCCCTTTTTCTTATATCATTATGTCTAAACGTCGGCGTGATGATACCAGAACCAGGGACGTTCCTTCTACTAGGGCTTGGTCATCCTCAAACGACGAGGAGGCCAAGGAAGTTTTTGTTCCTCTATAAACGGCCAACCTGCTCCCACGCGATATGAGAAAAAGGAGCGACTTTCTGAATAAGCGTAAATTCCTCCCTTTTGGAGCACAGTGAGATGACGCTGTCCCACTTGGCCTCTATCATGGAGATGTATGATATTCCCGATCACGCTTACGTGGTTCTTGCAAGGCTAGATTACGCTAACGTGCTTAGGACGAGGTACTGTGCCTTCTACGAATACGCCTTCCGAATTGGATACACCCTTCCGATTTATCCTTTAGCGGAAGAGTTGTGTTGCTTGTTTGGAGCATGTCTGGCCCAGCTTAGCCCGTATGCCTTGAAGGTGTGCAGGTTAGTATCCGTTTACGCGGCGAAGGCCGGAAAAGAGGTGACCGTTCATCACCTTTTGCAAATTTTCAATGTGGTTTTCATGAGAGGCTCGATGCTCCAGTTGAGGAGTAGGGGCAAGAAGAGCTTCGTGGGGCAAGTGGACGACAAGGCCAACCGTAAATTTTGGATGAGGTTTTTCTACGTCCGTATCAAACACCTTGTGTCCAACCCTGATGGGTTTCCAGAAGTGTGGAATGACGCACATAAATATTGTCGTGCGTGATGTTCACTATTTTGACCTTACTTTGATGGTTTTCACTGTTGAAAATTTTCCTTTGTTTTTATGCAGTGGCTGCTCGCCCTCCTCGTGATGTTGATGACATTAGGTCATGGGTGCACGCTCTGATACCTTTTTTAGAGGAAAGTCGTTCTTGGACTGAATTCCTTAGTCTCTACGGCCCGGCTGGTAATGGCTTTACCTAATTTTTGTTACGATTTGGGGGCCCATATAATTTCCTTACCTGTCGCACATGTGTTTTGGTAGGTCGGGGCACCTCTAAGATGGCGAGGAAGAAGAACCAACAGAAGAAGAAGAAGACTGCGGCCGGTCCTTGTTGGACGGTATCTGATTCTGAGGCGGATCTGGTCTTCTTTGGCACGTCCAGGGGCAGCTTCGCCCCCTTTTAGATAGGAGAGTACTATAGAAGCGACTCCAGAGATAGAATCTGAGGCCGTGATGAGGGTCATACCTGAGACACCGCCTATGGAGGTGCCGGTGGCTGTCCCTGAGATTTCCCCCGTAAGGACACCTTCTGCCTTGCCGACCCCCTCTGAGCCAGCTCTGCACCCCGTGGAGGGGGACCACGAAGAGGAGGAGATGTTGGAGAGGAGGCAGCGCCGGATCCTCACAGGCAAGGCCGTGGCCTCCCAGTCGGGAAAGGCTAAGCCATCTTTCCCTATATCAAGGCCGCCCTTTATGGAAGAGGCTATTCACGCAAGAAGAGTTGATCTTAGGAGGAAGGCCGCGGCGAGGAGAAGCAAAGACATGGATGTGGCGGGCTTGGGGGCAGCTACAGTGGCGCAAAGAAGTAGGTCCTTGGACCGGGTGTAGATGATTGCCGACCAATCTTCTCATCGTATAGTGATCCCAAGTCACTATAATTTGCGGGAGAACTGTGAGGAGGCGGCCTCCACCATGACGCTCTTGTGCGCCGGTGCCGAGCATGCGACCCTGGTGGAGCACAGTGATAAAGTCTTGGACCAAAGGGTGGCAGGTGCAGCCCTACAGGTATGCCTCTGCATTGCTTGATGACCTTTCTTTATGTACGGTTATGATTTTCCCATACTTACTTGGTCTCTTTTCCAGACTCTTGTCTTGGATGTGGAGGGGGATCGACGTCGGAAAGAGAAGATGGCCAAATACAATCGGCTGGCGCAGAAGAAAAATAAGGCGCGCGAGCCGCATCGAACCCTGGCCGATATGTACCAACAGGATCCCAACTTCAGAGTGGTTCGTGAGGGCTTAGTGGAGTCCAAGGCGAAAATGGATAAAAGAGTGGCCGAGCTGGAAAAGGTGGATGAATAGCTCATGGCCGCTGTTGCTCAGGCCGCTGAGATGGATTTCCTTATCCAGGCCAATTACGGGGAGTTGAAGCTTGGTCGTGTTGTGGTGGAGGAGGCAAAAAAATTGCACATCTGGGTGGCGACTCTAACGGAGGAACTCAAAGCCACGAAGGGCGAGGTCGAGGAGCTTAAGCTAGCTCTAGTACAAGTCGATATGTCTCGTGAGGCACACGAGATGTGGGTGTATGCGGAGGCCAGGCTGGTCGTGCTTGAGGAATTCCTGGTGGCTGGTCGAGCATTTGAAATGGAGGTTGAGAATCACCGCCAACTAGATAGAGTCGCTCGTGAGGCGGCAGACTATGGTCCTTAATCACCGGCCCGGGAGGGGGGCAACTCGGCAGACATCAATCTCTTGGAATCCAGCTCTTGGATTTCCAGGGCGTACCCTCCCAAAAATGAGGACGGGCCCTGAGGGCTAGGCCGGCTAGATAAGTAGTGGTTTCTTAGGGTCTTTGTTAATATGCTTTTTATGCTGATTTTTGTATTAGGGGTGTTTGTTCCCTTTGGTGAAAATATATAATTTTTGTTGTGAGTAATCTTTTCTACCTTTTGGCATGTCGTAGTACTTTTCTTTATCGTAGCTGCTTGGAATTTGTCGGCCATAGCCGTGAAAAGCTAGCCTGATGGCTTTATCCATATAAAATAGGCGACCGCAGTCTTGTGAATACGATGGCTCTAGCCATGTATAGAAAAAGGCGGTAGACCGATGAAAATGATGGCTATAGCCATGTAAAAAGTCGCAGCCTGATGGCCTTAGCCATATAAAACGATGGTCATAGCCATGTAAAATAAAGGTCGTAGCCTAATGGCCTTAGCCATGCAAATCGATGGCCATAGCCACGTAAAATAAAGGCCGTAGCCTAATAGCCTTAGCCTTGCAAATTGATGGCCATAGATACGTAAAATAAAGGTCGTAGCCTAATGGCCTTAGCCATGCAAATCGATGGCCATAGCAATGCAAAATAAAGGTCGCAGCCTAATGGCCTTACCCACGCAAATCGATGGCCATATCCACGTACAATAAAGGCTGTAGCCTAATGGCCTTAGCCATGCAAATCGATGCCCATAGCCATGTGAAATAAAGGCCGTAGCCTAATGGCCATAGCCATGCAAATCGATGGCCATAGCCATGTGAAACAAAGGCCGCAGCCTGATGGCCTTAGCCATATAAAATGATGGCCTTAGCCATGTAATATGAAGGTTGTAGCCTGATGGCCTTAGCCATATAAAATGATGGCCATAGCCATGTAAACTGAAGGCCTTAGCCTGATGGTCTTAGCCAGATAAAATGATGGCCATAGCCATTTAAAATAACAGATGTAGCCTGATGGCCTTAGCCATATAAAATGATTTCCATAGTCATGTAATATGAAGGTTGTAGCCTGATGGCCTTAGCCATATAAAATGATGGCCATAGCCATGTAAAATTAAGGCCTTAGCGTGATGGCCTTAGCCATATAAAATGATGGCCATAGCTATGTAAAATGAAGGCCTTAGCCATATAAAATGATGGCCATAGCCAAGTAAAATGAAGGTCGTAGCCTGATGGCCTTAGCCATATAAAATGATGGCAATAGCTATGTAAAATGAAGGCCGTGGCTTTTTCATTCTATTGGAGATGGTCGTAGCCTGTTCATTCATTTGGAGATGGCCGTATCCTTTTCATACACTTGGAGGTGGCCGTAGCCTTTCTATACAATTGGAGGTGGCCGTAGCCTTTCTATACACTTGGAGATGGCTGTAGCCTTTCTATTCACTTGGAGGTGGCCGTAGCCTTTCTATTCACTTGGAGGTGGCCGTAGCCTTTCTATACACTTGAAGGTGGCCGTGGTCTTTCTATATATCTTGAGATGACACTAATCCAGTCCTTGTGCCATGTCTTCCCTTCCATTGTCACCAGCTGAAATGCTCCTTTCCCGGACGCCGCCATGATTTTTTAGGGTCCATCCTAGTTTTCCTTCATTTGGGTCTTTTGAGGCCAGAGTCTTAGCTTTGAGGACGTAATCTCTACTTTGAGCGGCCTTATTTTTGCCCTTTTTTGTAGTATCTTTCGACTTGTTGTTTTTGGGCAATCATTCTGACGTGGACCATTTCTCTTCTTTCTTTGGCTTCATCAAGATCTTAGAGCCTGCTGATGTCGTTTTCCATTCCGCTGGTGTGTGAGTGCCTTAAGCTGGGTTCGCCCACTTCGACATGTATTACCGCGTCGGTTCCATAAACCAGTGAGTATGGGGTTTCTCCGGTGCTGGATTTAGGCGTGGTTCTGTGCGCCCACAAGACTTCGGGTAGTAGTTTGGGCCATAGTCCCTTGGCATCTTCAAGCTTCTTTTTGAGTATGCTCAGGATTGTTTTGTTGGAGGACTTCGCTTGACCGTTGGCGGCAGGGTGGTATGGCGTGGATTGTATCCACTTGATGTTCCATTTTTCGAAGAACTCGGTTGTTTTCTGACCGATGAACTAGCACCCATTATCGCAGCTAATTTCTTTGGGGATGCCAAAATGGCATATGATGTTCTTCCAAATAAAGGTGATGACTTCTTGCTCGCGTATTTGTGCGTACGCACCTGCTTCCACCCACTTAGAGAAATAACCAGTTAAAACAAGTAAAAATCCTACCTTTCCTCATCCTGGGGATAGCGGACCGACTATGTCCATCCCCCACTTGATGAATGACCAAGGGGATGTGAAGGAATAGAGGGGTTCCCCTGGTTGGTGTATCATCAGGGCGAACTTTTGGCATTGCTCGCATCGGCAGACATACTCCGCTGCCTTTTTCTTCATGGTGGGCCAATAGTAGCCGGCACGCATGATGCACCTAACAAGGGCGCGGTTGCCAGTGTGGGTACCACAATAGCCTTCGTGTACGTCTTCGAGTACTGTTCTTTCTTGCTGCGGTCCTAAGCACTGGGGTAGGGAGATAGTGCAGTATCGGGCGGCCTGTACGCGGAGCTTTTTTGCTTCTTTTTTTATCAAGGGGGAGTACCCCGTCCTGCAAGTAAGATACGAACTGGTTGCGCCAGTCCCAAGTTAGGTTTAATGAAAGCACCTCGGTGTGATCGATAGCTGAGTGGAGGAGCGTGACCACACTCTCTTTGTTGATGCTTTTGGTGGCGGCAAGCAACTTCGCCAGGCCGTCCGCTTTGGTACTCCGTGCTCTGCTAATTTGTTCGAAGCGGCATTCGTCGAATGTAGTCATCAGCCTATGGATTTCTGATGGGTACTTTTGTAGCCTCTGTTCCTTGATTTGATAAGTTCCAGTGATCTGGTTTACCACAAGCTGGGATTCGCAGTGGAGGAGAATTCGGCGAGCTCCATACATGGTGGCTAGCTTCATGCCTGCAATCACGGCCTCGTTGTTAGTCATTTCTGGGCATCGTAAGGACTGGAGAATTGTTTCATCTGTGGGGACTTCGAGAACATGTCCCAGTCTTCCCGATGCATTGGTGGCGCCATCCGTATGAAGGACCCATAGGTCATTTTCGGAGGATGCGCGTTGTGCCTCAAATTCCGCCTTTGGCAGGACTTCCATGCTGAAGTCCGCGATGAAGTCAGCGAAGACTTGTGACTTGATGGAGGTTCTTGTGAGGTATGTAATATCATGCTCGCTGAGCTCGACGACCCATTTGGCGAGTCGCCTTGACAGTTCGGGTTTGTGCAGGACGCTCCTTAGAGTGAAGGTCGTGACCACCCGTATGGGATGGCACTGGAAATACGGTCGTAGCTTTCGTGAATCTACTACAAGTGCCAAAGCTAATCTCTCAAGGTGGGGATACCGGATTTCGGCGTCCACTAAAGTTTTACTAATATAATAAATAGGATATTGCATACCTTTGTTTTCGCGCACTAGGACGGCACTGACTGCGACCTCTGATACAGTCAAATATACCAGTAATGGTTCTCCGGGGTTGGCTTTTACCAGTACTGACGGTGATGATAAGTATGCTTTTAAGTTCCTCAGGGCTTCTATGCATTCTCCGTTCCATTGCAGTCCCTGGTCATTTATCAGTACCCCAAAGAACTTGTGGCATCTGTCAGAGGAGCGTGAGATGAACCGGGAGAGGGCGACTATTCGGCACGTCAATTTCTGTACCTGCTTCTTGCTGCTTAGAATTTCTGGGATGGCCTCTATGGCTTTGATGTGGTCAGGGTTGACTTCGATGCCGCTTTGTGATACCAAAAATCCCAGGAACTTTCCCGATGTTACTCCAAAAGCGCACTTCTCGGGGTTCAGTTTCATGCCGTACTTCCTTAGTATTTCGAAGGCTTCCTTCAGGTGGGTGAGGTGATCCTCTTTTTTGGACGATTTGACCAACAGGTCATCGATGTAGACCTCCATTATTTTGCGGAGTTGTTCTTTGAACATTGTCATCACTAGCCTCTTGTAAGTAGCCCCTGCGTTCTTGAGCCCGAAAGGCATTACTTTATAGCAATACGTCCCCTGATGGGTGATTAAAGTTGTCTTCTCCTGATCTTCTTCGACCATCATGATTTTATTGTAGCCAGAATACGCATCAAGGAAGCTTAGCAGCTCATGGCCTCCTCTTGCGTCTATAAGTTGGTCGATGTGGGGTAGCGGGAAAGAGTCTTTCGGGCACGCTTTATTTAGATCTGTGAAATCTACACACATCCGCCACTTCCCGTTCATCTTTTTGACCATTACGATGTTGGCGACCCATTCCGGGTACTTAGATTCCCTGATAGAGCTATTGGCTAGCAATTTGTCCACTTCTTCGCTCACTGCTTCGTTAATGGTAGCGTTGAATTTTCTTCTTATTTGCGCACGGGCGGGTGCAATGGGTCGACGTTGACTTTTTGAGAGGAAATTTCTTGTGGAATTCCTGGAATATCTGCATGAGAAAAAGCAAACAGATCCGCATGGTTATATAAAAATTCACGGTACTGACCTGGATTTGACAGGCCGTGGCCTATGTATGCTTTCTTTGCGGGGTCGCTGCTGCTTATCTGAACGGGGTCAAGGTCTTCGACCGTAGCGTTGCTAGCCTCGACCTCCTCAGGATCTTCGATGGTGTTCTTTGTCGGATGGACATTAGTCCCCGACATGGCTGATTGCTATGCTTCTGCACTTGCTCCTTGGAGCTTTCTGGTATGCATGTAATCCTGGGCTATCTTATAGCATTCTTGGGCGGTACGGGGCCCTCCTATATGCAGTGCACTCCCCATGGGGTTGGGAATTTGATTACTTGGTAGAAGCTGGAGGGGACGGCTCTCATGGCGTGTATCCACGTGCGTCTGATAATGGCATTGTATGTTGTTTCTTGGTTCATCACGTGGAAGGTGGTTTCCATCGTGACTCCACCTGCAAGGATGGGCAGCGCCACCTCGTCTGACATTTTTTCCACTGCATTATTAAAACCTGTTAGTGTTATGCAGCGCGGGATTATTTTATCCTCGAGTCCCATGAGTGAAAGTACTCTTGGATGAATGATACATGTGCTGCTTCCATCGTCGACCATGATTCTTTTAACATCAATATCTAGTATGCGTAAAGAAATAATTAAGGCAGCATAATGAGGAAAACACAAACTGTCGGTATTAGACTTATCGAAGGTGATACTATCTTCGAAGTTATCATACCGTTTGTGGGCGATAGTTCGCTTCATCTTGTGGGTAGTGGTGAACTTGACGTGATTGATCGCCGAATCATTACCGTGTCAAATAATCATGCTAAAGGTGCGCGTTGGTAAGGGCGGCCTTGGTGTAGTTCCCACCCTCATGCGAAGTTGAGCTTTCCTTTGTCACTGAGCAGCTCTTTCAAGAACCCTTGGTTCAACATCTGGACTACGTCTTTCCGGAGATTTATGCCATCGTCCGTTCTGTGCCCTCGTTCTTGGGGGAACTCGCATAGGGCGTATGACTTTCTGGTGGCGGGGTGCTGGCCATTGAACTTTGTTGCCCAGCTTCTCTAGTGCGTACACTACCTCTAAAGGAAACACACAAAAGATATGTGCAGATAATGTAGGGGGTGTACCTTTCGTTCCTTAGTGGAGCAATATTTCGTTGCAGGGCGTCTGCATGCCTTGGTGGTGGCGGGAGTGAGGACCTTATATATGGTTGATGTCTTTCCCTATTGAGGCGTGGGATTTGTTCCCTCCTTCCCTCGTTGCACCGGTCCCTTTGGATTTCTGGATGTACCGTTGTCAACCTTCGGGTCGGGCCGTTAAGGTGGTCATCATCCCCACGTTCCTCAGCGCAATAGGCGTTGTGTATTTCTTCCCAAGTGGTTGGGGGATATTTCAGGAGACGGGTGAGTAGCTTCTTGGTCGCCTTCGAGCCATCTCTGCAGAGCCCGTTCTGAAAGGCCGCAAATACCATGCCTTCGGATACGTTCGGTAGGCTCATTCTGACTCTGTTGAATCTGGCTAGGAACTCCCTGAGTCCTTCTCGTGGGGTTTGACGCACAACAAAAATGTCGTTGACCCGTGTTACCGCCTTCCTTGACCCCACATGGGCGGTAGCGAATTTATCAGCCATCTCCTCAAAGGTTGAGATGCTCTTGGCCTATAGTTTTGAGTACCACGTTAGGGCCCCTCTTGTCAGCGTCTCTATGAACTTCTTCAGAAATACGAACGATACCTGTTCTTTCGATATGTCGTTGCCTTTGATGGCTGTAACATAGTGTATCACATGGTCCTCGGGATCGGTGGTCCCGTCATATACTTTTACGTAGGGGGAAATTTTGAAGGTTTTTGGGATGTGGTACGGCGCGGCTCCTTACGTGTAGGGTTGTTCGACGAACCGCCCCTTGTCTCGCATTGGGAGCAACGTAGGCGCGCCTGGGATCTTATCCACCCTTTCTTGGTATTTCTTCATCTGGTCGCAGAGCGATCTGTTCTCGTTCTCCATCTCTTCCATCGTTTTGAGGATGGCTGCGAGTTTTCCATCGTTAGCTTGGACATCGACGGGTACATTGTTCGTTCTTGTGACCTCGAGCTTATCCTCGGTTACGACATGATCTGCTGCTGGGGTGCATCTATTATTTTGAGGTGGTTTCTTGGCTAGACTGCTCAGAGTGCTTGTCAGCCACTCTTCTAGTAATTTATTTATTTCCGGAGGTGCTTCCTTAGTGGTAGATGTTGAAGCTTCTCTTTCTCGTGGCACCACCAGGTCTTCTGATGAGGAGGGTAAGGCTTCCACTCCTATCAAAGTACTGGGGGTTGTGTTTAGGGCATCTTCTTCGGCAGCCGCGTTGAGAGTGCCCGTGAGGTCTGTTCTAACCTCCAAGATAGCCTTCATTCTAGCATTGTTCTCAGCCATTCTAGGTTGTAGAGGGTGGCTTTTCGAAGAATCTGTAGAAACAAACTACAGCTTTGATTCTCGAAATCCCCACACATGGCACCAAATTGTTTGGCTAAAAAATTATTCGAACACTTAACTAGCTTTAAAACAATCAAAAAATGATATCGGTTAATCAGAATCAAGGGTGATGTGATCTAGAGAATGTTAGATGGTAGAAATCCGTGATTATAATATAAGAATCGAGACGTAAGAGCAGTAAGATGTATAACAGGCTTTTTGCACAAGAGAGAGAGAGAGAGAGAGAGAGAGAGAGAGAGAGAGAGAGAGAGAGAGAGAGAGAGAGAGAGTTGTATATTTTCAGTAAGGAAATACACATGAGTCTTTACAAAGGGAGAATGTCTCCTTTATATACCAAGGGAACTTCCTCGAAATAATACAAAGAAAGTACAAGAGTTGGTGACCTCGATATACGAATGTCAGAGCTTGATGTGACATTACATCGAGCCATATCACTTGGTTCGTTTATTGACTGGGGCCGGCCATACTTAAATCGACCACGATAAGGCCACTTTCTTTAGTAAGGCCGTATACGAATAATATATGGACGTACAGAACCAAATTTACTCAATACACAACTCAATCGTTGCACTACTCTTTGAAGCAATGAATGTCAAATATATGTAGCCACTACTCTTTCGTTGTAACATATATCTAACTCATGAATCTAGGCCACCTTCCTTCCAAAACTAAGGTTTTCCCAACAGTAATCATAGAGGGCAGACTTAATAAATCAGTTATGGGTTCAGCTGAACAAAAATTAAGTATGTTGTTAAAAATTCTATTAATTAAATTTGTATAAAAGATAGATTCCGAACTAGTAACTAAAATGAGTCCGTGGTACCGTATCAATTTCGAACTCGTGAAGTTCAAATTATGGGTAAGCATTATAGCAATAACATTATATGCTTCATACAAGACAGCATTATATCTGCAGACAAATAATTTTATTTCTTAGAAGAAGTTAGTTCTTTAAATAATAAGCTATTCCAACTCAACTAACCTTTAAAAGTGTTATTAGGTTGAAAATAATTAATAAAATTTCCGGATGATGTTGCAAAGGGACATTATAGTGCATAAACAATAATAGTAACCTGTGGCTAAGAGAAATACATAGTGGTTTTAGTTAGTGACTAACTAAAGTACATTTAATAAACGGGTTGACAATTTATTAACAAGTTAGTGGTCGTTCGTTGTACACTTAATATTAGTGGCGTAATCAATGTCTACTTATATTATTTTCTTTTAAAGGGGAGGTTATTATCTTTTGATGGAAAACAGCTACTCTAAATGAAGTAACCCATGCAGGGACATAGATATAGACATAATCCAATTACTTCTCTTTATCTCCAATTTTCTACTGTACAAAATGGTCTAATTATTGCCCAGCCTCTGACCTAGGAGTGCCAAACGAGCGGACCGGATTGGATATGGTTCAAATAAAAATATTTAATGAAAAAATTGATCAATAATTCGATCCGATCCATATTTAATATGGAAAAAAAATATATTAACCGGCGGTAACCATATTTTCCATGAATTTTTGCATATGATCATTTTTGGGATAATTCTTTGTCTTATTAACTTGAGGAACCCCCAATTTAAAACTTTACAAATGTAAAAGTTAGACTCATTGGTTATCAATTTATAAATGAATAATATAATTTTTATTTACATTTAACCCATTTTAAAAAAAATCATTATCCGATCCATTTTTTAATGAATAATAAGGGTGATTACCTATTTTTACCCAAGCAATTTGTAGAAAAGGTCAGTGGGGAAATCAAAAAGACCTACGCCCACCTATGCTAATCAGGAGGGGAATGTTACTTACGAGACGGTCAGGACAATGCCGACTCGATAAAGAGCGTTCAAATTTTGACACTCTTTACTTGTGAGCTATGCAAAAATATTTACTTGTGAGCTATTCAAATCAACTTAGTTAGTCGACTAACTAATATTTCGTATTAAAACTGGATTTTTTCGCAAGGCAAGATAGTCGACTATCTGATTTAGATAGTCGACTATCTATAATGACTGCTTCCCAAGATAATCGACTATCAACTAAGTTAGTCGAATAATCTCAGCAGATTTTGAAAATATTGTTTAATTATGAAGCAACGGATTAAATTTGTTTATTCTCATGTTCGTATATCTCTTTTGATTAATTGATTCATGTACCACACATACGATATTCAAAGAGAAGAAATATTACTCTCATTTAAGTATGTGTAAGGCAGATGTTACTACAATTTCTGTTAGTAGTAAATTGATTAAAGGCTCCGGAAGAGCAACTATAACTCTGCCTAAAGGAACAACATTTTAGAGAATGCAATTTTCTCCTCCAAGTCTAAAAGGAACTTGTTGAGTTTTAAAGATATCATTCAAAATGGATATCATATTGAGACAATAGATGAGAATAATCTTGAATTCCTCATTTACTCATGAAAACGCGGCTGCCCACTTCGGTTTGGGGTCACGCCATTTTGCATGCAGCAATGCTAGTTCGTCTCAGAACGACGAATTATCACAAATATTCCCCGTTACAATGAATTTTGGGTCATGAACCTAATATATCCCACTTAAGAATTTTTGGATGTGCAGTATATGTGCCTGTAGCACCGCCATATTGCACCAAAATGGGTCTGCAAAGAAGGTTAGGAATATATGTTGAGTTTGAATCGCCCTCCATTATCCGCTACCTCGAAACATTGACAGGGGATTTGTTCATTGCACGATTTGCAGACTGTCAATTCGATGAGACACTTTTCCCAAAATTAGAGGGAGAAGTTGGTGAAACCAAACGGGAAATTTTGTGGAAAAATGCATCATTATCTCATCTTGATCCACATACCTCTATTTGTGAAAAAGAGGTGCAAAATATTATCCATTTGCAAATAATAGCAAATCGAATGCCAGACGCATTTACAGATTTGAAAAGGATACAAAATCACATATCCCCGCAGTGAATGTGACAACATCTTATTCACGAATACATATTCGTTATTGGAAGAATATGAACATGAAATTGGTATTGAATATACCACACTCACCCCTAGAAGGAGGTTTGAGATGATATATGAAAATAATGTCATTGTTATGGCATGAATAGTCATTGGTCACGTACCTATTGTACGCCAAAATAATTTGTCAATGTGATTATCAAAGGACAATAATAATGCAAGAAACATATCTTGCATATAATTTTGATATGACCATAACGGTATAACTTTCTCTTTAAAAGAGATATTCACCACATGGATGTTGATGAATTTGTGGTAGTACAAAATTAATTAAGAGCTCTAGAAGAGCCAATTATTACTATGTTGGAGAAACACAATTGATTACCAATAAGGTATTGTGTTGTAGTAAGTCTCAAAGAAACTTATTCAGTTTCCAAAGTATATGCGAAAGCGATTGATTACATTGAGACTATAAATAAAGGAAAGATTTGATATCTTCTATTACTACAACTTGTTGCGGGATAACCTGTATGTGAAAAACTACCCGCTTTATTCTCCAGTTTGTACTACACAAGAATACCACAATAAAGTGGACGTTTATTGATATAAAAATCCATATCATAATAAACTTGAAGTTTATTTATAATTGCACATGTCATGGTGTAAATTTGAAGTTTATCAATATTGATAATTTATTCAGTTGGCATTCGGGTTAGCCATATCATCTTAAGTATGATGTGCAGTAATAGAGAATTCACATGGGTAAATATTAAAGAACTAGAAAGTTCTTTACGAATTCTCTTGTATTACTTGTTCTCATTAATTAATTGACCAACTAAAGAGTCCGGGTTGAACCCCATAAATTCTGGAAATATCAAAGGTGAATATGGGCCCATTCAGCTGCCATGTATACCACATATGATGCATCTATGATATGGTTACATGTGCGATTGTTATTAACCCGCAGCCTGGCCGGTGCTTGCGAGGTAAATTGCTCAGTAATATAACTTCGAGCATAATTTCCAGATTTTCTATTCAAGATAGTTCATCTTGATAAGTTGGTTTAGCAAGATAATTATTGAGTGCCTCCACCTAATAGCTAAACTGTTTCTTATGAGAACAAAGTTATATATATCAGTTTGATATACGTTGTATACGAGAGTATATTATATTCTCCCCTCACAAGTGGTGCAGGGTCAGGAACCAAATAATTTCATCTTATCATTATTGATGTGCGGTGTATATTTTCATTAACACCATAATGCACAAAGATGGACTCTCAAAGTTGAGGAAACAAGTTAGCTTTTCTAACATGAGGGGGAGACATGATAAACACTTGAGAAAAGGTTACATGGGATGAATTATCATTTGTATATATAGATCCTCGAATATCATAATATGAACCTGAATTTCATAAAAGGATAATTCAATTGCAACATATTGCAAAGCATGCTATACGCATTTGCTGACCCAAAGAAAGTAACTATATTCTCACTGCAAATGCTCATATTAAGTCCCAGAAGGACAAAGTCTTTGATACGCTTAAAGCGTATAGACAAATCGGTTTCAAAATAACTTCTTAATAAAGAAGATGAGCAAATGATCAAAGTGATCATAATGGGGAGGCAAGTGATCTAGAAGATCACATGACATAACACTTCATAAAATCTCATGAGAGATTCAGGTACCTGAATATATGAATAAAGAGATCTCCATGTTGTGTCTTTATGAAAATTTACTGGAACCGATATAAAATGTTCGTCGACGACATCTATGATAGCGCTAAATATTGATGAGGATCTTATGTTTGTCGAATACAAACAAAAATATTGGCTAAATGGAAGAGATACAATTCAAGCAGAATTGATTCCATATGAAAGACATGTAGTTTTGGACATGTAGTTCAAATACTTGAAAGTATAAAGCCAATAGTATGTGTAATCAGTTTTCAATATCTTATTTGTTTAGCATGACATGAAAACTTGATATGCATCTAAAGTCTATTATATGGCTTATATGACTTAACTTATATGTCAATCCATGAAAGATTTAAGTTGCTTGAAGCATATACAATTCTTGGTCCTGAAGTACCACATCCTAAGTGCAACTTGTGTACATATGTATCTTGCTATAACTATAAGCATAATGGTATCGAGAATACCTCTACGGAGATATTGAAGAGTCATTCCACGACATTATATGAAGATGTTCATATCTATCAAGAATGATAATTTCAAGGTGCGGAATATTTATTCAAATCAATATGGCTGATTTATTTATCAAATCTTTACAAAAGATCGTTTTGAAGATGGTGCACAAGATGGGAATGCAAATGCTCAAGGATGTGAATTGATGCTCTTTTCAGGGGGAGTTAATGCGCGTTGCACTCTTTTTCCCTTACAAGGTTTTGTCCCACTGGGTTTTCCTTGCAAGGTTTTTAACGAGGCAACCAATAGGCGCATATTCAAACATGTGTACTCTTTTTCCTTTTCTATAATTTTTTCCCATTGGGTTTTGTTTTAGTTAAGGTTTTAACGAGGCACATTATTGAATAGACATTCAAGGGGGAGTGTTATAAATAGAACTCTAATTAGAGTGAATGTCTATCTTATAGAAGAGTTCTACTTTGAGGTTAAGTCTTTTCTCTTCCTATAAATAGAGGGGTCTTACCCCATTGTAAATCATCCCAAAGTATCAATAAGAATACTCCTCTCTATACTTTTCTCTATATTGTTCTTGTTCTCATATTATTTCATAACGAAAGTCTATTTTTAATGAATAACACCTAATATTTTATCTCATACTTAATATATTTTATTTTATATTTAGGGTATAAAGTTAGTAGGTAATAGAGAGTTCCCCGTTATTTTCTAGTAATATTAGTAGCGCTTTAGTTTTTTCCTTATTCTTTGACCTCAAGTATTTGCCAATTGTTTCATTCGCTCCGTGTATCGTAACTTTCAGTTTGCTATTATTTGATGCTACTTTTTCTTTTACTTGTTGTTGTTGTTGTTGTTGTTTGTTTAGCTCAAAAATTATATTTGCATTTTATAAGTTTAAAAAAATTGAAAATAAATTGGGGTAAATCGTTATCAAATATAATAAGCCCAAGAGATGATTATCGCTTCAAGAATGTTTGTAGATCTCTAGATGCGTAGTAAAATAGACTTACCTTAAGAGGGAAGCAAATGGTTGGAAAATCAATAAAGAGATAAGAGATAGAGAGATAAATTGTATTATCCGAGAATAACAATGATGCATATTACAATGTGAATTTCTCCTATATATAGTAGAAGACCTCCCTCGAAATAATAAAAAAAAAATACAAAAATTGGTGGCTTCCACTCAACAAAAAGGTCAAGAACTTAAACGACATCACTTTTTCTTTAGCAACTTGGGTCGTGCCCTCGCTCGGGTCGCCCTTACTATAGGGGATGTGCCCATTTGGCGTGCGGGCGTTATGAGCCAAATTTAACCCTATACAGTTAATCACTCCGTTCGGTGGAGACGTACTCGATGATCATCTTCAATGAACGGACATGCACGATCTGCTTTTTCCAAAAAAGTGGCTGCATCCATAGGCGCTTCTTTCAAAGAGCATGAGCGTGGATAATATTTGTTGCGCCGTTGACATGCGACCCTCTTTTTATGGTGACGTCATGAGTCACATGCTTCATCGTTATTCATGTTCCCGACACTGTTCAGAACATGACATGACGTTTTGGTTTCGCGCGCCAGTTTCAGAATTGCGCCTCTTCGATTTCTGTGTGCTTTATTCCTATATATAGAGGACTGGTTCAAAGAGATTCATCTTTCAAACCTTTAGAGAGTTTCCTTTTGTGTCTTCTTTCATCGTTCTTTCTTGCAATAGTTGCATCGCTTTCAAAGAAATACCAATTTTTAGGATCGTATCTCTTATTACTATCACTTGATTTTTATAAATCATATCTTGGTGAAACGCCATCAAGAAAGAAAAAGGACTAAGGACAACACCCCTTCTAGGGTTCCGCGCTCTTCCTATGGTGAAGGGGAAGAAGCGGAGAAAACCCTCGTTCCTTTAACGGTAAACAATGTTTTGTCGAAGGATTTAAGTGTTTGAAAAGACTTTAATACGACATGCCCCTCTTATCCCTAGGAGCACAACGAGTTGCTTCAGTCTCACCTGGATGCCATCAGAACTAGATACAACATTCCTGGGCATGTTGAAATGGCTCAAGTCGGGACGGACTATGCCAATGTGCATAGGCTCGGGTTCTGTACATTCTCTAAGTATGCTCTTAATATCGGATATAGCTTTCTGCTTAAGCCACTGGGGGAAGAGCTTTGCTGCTTCTATTATGTATGCACGGCTCAGCTCACACCTTACGCCCTGAAGGTGTGTCGAATCCTTACCACGCTTGCGGGTGAGGTTGGAACTGTCGTTTCCCTTCACCACCTGCTGCAGATGTTCAACCCTAGTTACATGAGGGGTACCATGTTTCAACTGAGGAGCCGTGGTAAGAAGAGCTTTATCGTGAGGGCTGACGACAAAGCTAACCATGAGTTCTGGCGTAAATTCTTTTATGTTAGGACGAGCCATCTAATGTCCAATCCTGAAGGATTTCAAGAGATATGGAATGCACGATGTAAGTATCTCTGCATGTAATTTTGCGACGCCTTATTTTGACTGACCAATCAATCTTGACTTACTTTCTTCTCTTTTTGTAGTGGTGGCTCACTCACCCCGTCCTGTTGATGACATTAGGTTTTGGGTGGCGGGGTTGATACCACATGCGGAGAGATGCCATACTTGGGCTGAGTTCCATGGATTGTACGGCCCAACCGGTAACAACCTTCCCCGTTTCTTTTCATTTTGCTTTGTTTTGGCTTGGAGACTTTTCTACCCGATGTGATTTTGTTTGGCAGGTCGGGGTGTTCCTACAAAGATGAAGAAGAAGAAATCAACACTAGCCCATCTAGGGCAGAGTCCGACTTTGATAGGGGGGGACATATTTGTGGGTGTCTCACCTAGAGATTGCCTCCTTTCGATTCCTCAATGAGTGCTACATCAGTAGCTGTATTGGAGGCAGTGCCTGACGGTACTTTCATGGAAATAGCTGAGGTCATAACAATAACGGCACCTGAAACTATTCCTGCACCGGTAGCTGAAGTTGCTCCAGCAGAGGCGGCTACCGAAGGAGAGGAGCCACCGAAGAGAACTAGGTGGCGATTGATTACTGGAAAAGGAATTGCAACCGAGGGCGTGAGGCCAATTGAGCCTCACCAAGAGCCGTAGCCAACTTTAATGGCCGAGGCCATTCGTTTTAGGAGAATGGCCCATCAGAGAACAGTTGCCGCCGCCCGCTTGGTTCGTACCTCAAGAGGCGGGTCGTCTTCCGCTGTTAGGGGAGCGGCATTAGAGGTTGAGAGGACGGGCTTTGAAGCCGCCTTGGAGAAGCACCGAGCATGTTGGCCCGTGTGGAGTTGAGGGAAGGCAGGTCTACCCGCCGTATTATGATACTGGTGGATATAATTTGTTGGAAGGCAGCGAGCACGCCGCGATGGGAATGACCTTGTTGTGTGTAGCTGCGGAGCATGAGATGGTGAGAAGCGTCGGCAATAGGGATCTGTCGAGGCGGGTAGCCGGTTCAGGTTTGCAGGTAGCTTTCAATTTTTTTGTTTTGTTTTATAAAGCGAAAGTGGTATGCTTTTCTTTCCAGACCCCCATCTTGGAGATGGAGAGGAGGTGACGTGAACTTATGAAGGCGGCCACCTTCATCAAAATGTCGAAGAAGTATAAAGAGGTTTGTGCCAAGCATCAGGTGTTGGCAGACATGCTTAAGCAGGACCCCAGTTTCCAGACGTTTCGTGAGGGCCTTGAGGAATTATAGGCTCTTTTGAACAAGAGAACTGCTGAGCTAAAAGAGATTGATGAGCATATGATAGATGCTTTGGCTCGAAATATCAAGCTGAAGACCCGCATTCAGTCAAAAGAGGAGGACTTGAAGATAAGCGGTGGGGTGGCGGCAGAGGCTGCAGAACTTTGGGACCAGGTCTCGGCCCGTACAGCTGAGCTTGATGCTAGGGAGACCGAAGTTGAAGTTCTCAGGCGAACTTCCCCACAAGATGCCATGCATCTTGAGGCGTACGAGATGTGGGTGTATCATGATGCCATGTTGGTCATTTTTGAAGAGTTTTTGGCGGCAGGTCGAGCTTCAAGGGCGGAAGTCGAAAGGCTATGGAATTTGACCCGTCTTGCCCTTGAAATGGTCGGTTATAGCTCCGCATCGCCTGGTAGAGAGAGCTGTAACTCTGAGGATGTCAAATATTTGGACTCCAACTCGTGGAATTCTAAGGCATATCAGTTTGGAGACTGTAACGGACCGAACAACGACCAGCGGGTTGTGACGTAAGGGGCGGTGAAGCCTCTTAGGGCATGTATATATATATTTTTTGCATAGATGGGGCCTTTTCTAAGGCCAGTTGTATGTATATCTTTTTGAGATAAATGAAATATGATTTCTCTTCCTTTTTTTGTGTCACTGCTTTTCTTGCGTTCTTTAGAGATTTTGTTGCGATTTTTGTGACCATCGGTGTTGGCGGCCCTAGTCGAACTTAGATTGACGACTTTTGTAGTGATAGAATCGACGGCCTTAGCCATAAAGGCGACTTCGGCTGTTGTCGAGTCGTTTACTCACCGTAGTTGAATCTAGGTTGACCGTTGGCGATGATGGCCTTGGCCATAATGTAATTGATGGCCTTTGCCATGTAGTTAACTTCGACTTTCGTTGAGTCATTTACTCACCGTAGTCGAATTTAGGTCGACCATTGGAAGCAATGGCTTTCATCATAATGTAATTAATGGCCTTAGCCATGTAGGCGACTTTGACTGTCATCGAGTCATTTACTCACATTAGTCGGATTTAAGTCGACCGTTGGCGTGATGGCCTTGGCCATAGTCTAATTGATGGCCCAGCCATGTAGGCGACTCCGACTGTCATCGAGTCGTTTACTCATCGTAGTCGAATTTATGTCGACGTAACGGCGATGTCCTTGGCCATGATATAATCGATGGCCTTAGCAATGTAAGTGACTTCGACTGTTGTCGAGTCGTTTACTATCCGTAGTCGATCTAGGTCGATCGGTAGCGGCGATGGCCTTGGCCATAATATAATTGATGGCCTTAGACATGCAAGCTACTTCGACTGTCGTCGAGTCATTTACTCACCGTAGTGAATTTAGGTCGACCATTGGTGGTGATGGCCTTGGCCATATTGTAACTGATGGCCTTAGCCATGTTGGCGACTTCGACTGTCGTCGAGTCATTTACTCACCGTAGTCGAATTTAGGTCGACCGTTGGCGGCAAAGACCTTGGCCATAATGTAATTGATGGCCTTAGCCATCTAGGCGACTTCGACTGTCGGCGAGTCGTTTACTCACCATAGTCGAATTTAGGTCAACCGTTGGCGGCGATGGCCTTGGCCATGATATAATTGATGGCCTTAGCCATGTATATTGGAGATACCCGTAGTTTTATATATTGGAGATGGCCGTAGCCTTTCATACAATGGAGATGTCCATATTCTTTCATACATTGGAGATGGCCGTAGCCTTTCATACATTGGAGATGGTCATAGCCTTTCATACATTGGAGATGACCGTATCCTTTCATACATTGGAGATCAAGCTAGTCCAGTCCCTTTATCATGTCGGCCTGGATGTCGTAAGGAGCGGTTGATATGATAAACGTGTTCTGCAAATATCCCCAGGTGTCCCCTACGCCACCTTGTTAAACACGTCCCAGAGAAAACCCAGTTGAGACAAAACTCGGGTTAGGGAAAAAGAGTTCGACTCGAGAGACGCCTTTCAGAAGTGGAAATACTTAAGGTGAGCAACGTTCCAGTTATTTTGGAGCGTTTTCCCTTCCATTGTTTCCAACTAGAATGCGCATTTGCTGGCTCCTGCTGAGATTTTATAGGGTCCTTCCTAGTTGGTGCCTAATTTCCCTTCACTTGGGTCGTTAGATGCCACTGTCTTGGCTTTGAGGACGTAATCTCTAACCTTGAGCGGTCTTATTTTGGCCCTTTTGTTGTAGTATCTTTCGACTTATTGTTTCTGGGCTACCATTCTGATATTGGCCATTTCTTTCCTTTCCTAAGCTTAATCGAGGTCTTGGAGCTCGTTTGTGTCATTTTCTGTCCCAGTGGTGTATGAATATCTTAGGCTTGAATCGCCTACCTCGACGGGTATGACCGTGGCGGTTCCGTAGACCAGCGAGTATGGTGTTTCCCCCGTGCTGGATTTGGGTGTGGTCATCTGTGCCCACAATACTTTGGGTAGTAGCTCGGGCCATAGCCCTTTTGCGTCCTCGAGTTTCTTCTTTATTATTTTTAATATGGTTTTGTTGGAGGATTCTGCTTGGCCATTGACGGCGGGGTGATATGGCGTGGAAAGTATCCTCTTGATGCGCCATTTCTCGAAGAATTCTGTCCATTGTTGACTGGTGAACTGTAGTTCGTTGTCATAACTAATTTTGTTGGGGATGCAAAAGCGGCATATAATATTTGTTCATATGAAGGTGATCGCCTCATGTTCGCGTATTTGTGCATACGCACCTGCTCCTACAAATTTAAAACAATATTCAGTTAAAATTAATACAAATCGTACCTTTCCTTGTCATGTTGGTAGAAGTCTAACTAAGTCCATTCCCCATTTGATGAAAGGTCATGGGGAGGTGACTGAATGGAGGGGCTCTCCTGGTTGGTGTATCATGGGGGCGTAGTTTTGGTACTTTTCGCATCGGAGAACGTATTCTGTTGCCTCATCCTTCATGGTGGGCCAGTAGTAGCCGGACTGTATAATACATCGTACGAGGGCGCGGTTGCCTTCATGGGCACCGGAGTGGCCCTCGTGTACTTCTTCGAGTATCAGCCTCGTTTTGTGTGTCCCTAGGAACTTGGCCAACGGTCTACCAAACGTTATTTTATAGAGGTCATTGTTTGTTAAGCAGTACCGAGTTGCTTGCGTGCGAAGTTTCTTTGGTTCCTTTTTGTCGGGAGGCAGCGTTCCGTCCTGTAGATAAGATACAAACTGGTTTCTCCAGTCCCAAGTGAAATTTAAAGAGAATACCTCGGTGTGATCAATAGCGTAGTGGTGAAGGGTGACTGCACTTTCTTTGTTGAAATTTTTAGTTCCGTAGACATATTTGCTAAACCGTCTACTTTGATATTTCGTTCTCTTGGGATCTGCTCCAAGCGGCGTTCGTCGAACTCGACCATTAACCTGCAGATTTCTGACTTGTATTTTTGCAGTCTCTGTTCTCTTATCTGGTAAGTTCCAGTTACTTGGTTTACTACCAGTTGGGAACTGCAGTGGAGGATGAGCCGGCGGGCCCCATACTTGATGGAAAGTTTAATGCCTGCAATAACGGCCTCGTACTTGGCCTCATTGTTAGTCATTTCAGGGCATCGTATGGACTTTCGAATTGTTTTGCCCATGGGGACATAGAGGACTAGTCCTAGTCCTGATCCCGATGCATTGGCGGCGTTGTCAGCGTAGAGGATCCATACGTCGTTATTCGTGGAGGCATGTTGTGCCTCAAGTTTTGCTTTTGGCAAGATTTCTGCGCTAAAATGGGCTATGAAATCGGTCAGAACTTGCGACTTAATGGCGGTTCTTGGAAGATAGGGGATTGTGTACATTTTTTCTCGCACACCAGGACGGCGCTGACAGCAACCTCAGATACAGCCAGATACACCATTAGAGATTGGCCTGGGCTCGCTTTGACCAGCAAGGGCGACAAAGACAAGTCTGCTTTCAGCTTTCCCAAGGCTTCGACACATTCCTCATTCCATTGTAGTCCTTGATCATTTTTGAGCACGTTGAAAAATATATTGCATCTATCAAATGACCGTGAGATGAATCTGGACAGGGCATCTATACGCCCTGTCAGCCTCTGTACCTGTTTCTTTCTACTCATCACCTCAGTATTGCGTCTATCGCCTTGATCTAATCTGGGTTGACCTTGATCCCTCATTGTGATACGAGGAATCCTAAGAATTTGCCTGAGGCTACACCGAAAACGCATTTCTAGGGGTTCAACCTCCTCGAAATTTCGAAGGCATCTTTTAGGTGGTCGACATGGTCTTCTTTCTTTGTCGATTTTACCAGCATATCGTCGATGGAGACTTCCATGGTCTTACCGAGTTGTTCTTTGAACATTCTGGTGACCAGCCTTTGGTATGTGGCTCCTGCATTCTTGAGCCCGAAGGGCATTACCTGGTACCAGTATGTCCCCTCGTGGGTGATGAAAGTTGTTTTTTCCTGGTCCTCTTCGGCCATCATGATTTGGTTGTAGTCGGAGTGTGAGTCTAGGAAACTTAGCAGCTCATGCCCTGCGGTCGCGTCTATTAGCTGGTGGATGTGGGGCAGTGGGAAGGAATCGTTTGGGCATGCCTTTGTTTAAGTTGGTGAAGTCTACACACATTTTCCACTTCCCATTCTTCTTTTTAACCATGACGACATTAGCGACCCATTGGGGGTACATTAATTCCCTGATGAAGCCGTTGGCCAGAAGTTTTTCCACTTCTTTGCTTACCACTTCGTTGATTGTGACATTGAATTTTCTCCTCATTTTCCACAACGGCGGGTGTAGCGGGTCGACGTTCAACTTGTTGATGTGCCGAAGAATTTTAGCACATTTTGATACCAATTGCTTAGATTCTAGCTTGTTTTAATGCAATTATAACCGGTACTTATGTAGATTTGTTATTTTTGATAGTACAATAGGACGAGGAGCCTAAGGACACCAAAATGGAAGAAAAAGGATAAGAAAAGAGTTATATATTGCACAGGCACTGATCTGCGGTCCACTATGCAATCGCATATCAGACATGCGGACCGCAGAATTGCGACTCAAATTGCATAATAATGTAGAGGCCTGGGCTAAAAATCAAGCTAAGAATGCGGTATACTATGCAACCACAGAACTAACATGCGGTCCGCAGAATGCACCGCAAACCAACATGAAGACAACTGAAGGTCAAAACTGCAATGCACTCTGCGACCGCATAACTCAAATGCGGACCGCATAACTCAAATGCGGACCGCATAACCAGAATGTGATGATGACATGAAAACTAGGGTTTCACTCAGCGGTCCGATGCTCAGAATGCGGACCATAGACTTGCTCTGCGACAAAAATGCGGTCGTATACATGACTTGAAAAGGCAATTTTGTTCATTTTCTGTCCAGGTTTTTACCTCACTATAAATAGTTTTATGATGCCCTTTTGGGCTCATCTTGTCAAACTTTAGAGCTACATTCCCAAGACTTTAATATTCCCTCCTTTCGGAAGCATATGGGTGAAGATTCTCTTCTTTGTAAGCATTTATGACATTTAATATTGTTTGGTTTTGTATTTTACCATATGTAGCTAACTCTAAATACTAAGGTTCTGGACCCTAAATGGGTTTTATTTTAATGGGTGTTTATCATTGAATATGTGTAATGGTTAGTTTATGTGTATTTACTTCTCATTCTTCATTTATTGTTGGTGGTTGCAAACATTAATAAAAGCCATTTCATTCTAGCTTTTCTTGGGAAGATGGGTTAGAACTTGGAAGAAGTAAATATCAATTACTCAAAGCTTTTAACCTTGTTTTAATAAAATCGCTTAGGGTTAAGTGGGTTTTAATTGGCATTTTTTGATGATTCTTAATTGCAACTACTTTACATTTGGGAAAATTATAAAGAGGAAATACTACTCATTCCTTGGGAAATAATGGGTAGTAACTTAGACATCATTTGCATATCATATTAACCTTCCATTAGAAATATATCATATTAACACTTGTAAACATTGCATTTCATTGAAGGGGACACAACCTTGGTTTCTTTATAATAATTGTTTACTCGTTAAAATTCTACAATTAGTTGCTACTTCAAAACAAACACCTTACATACTCTTGTCACTACGAATCATTTCCTATTATTCTTAACTGAATAAAGATAGAACTTTAGTAGAGCAACACACTGAACAAGTAACCTTTTCATGCCTATTCCCTGTGGGATTCGACCCCAACCTTGTTGGTTATTATATTTGACACCGACCACCTTACACTCGTTATTAAAGTGTAATTTGAGTGTATCGAATTTTGGCGTTGTTGCCGGGGAATATGGTTTTCGAGATTACTATTTAGTGTGTACTTTACCTAAGTTTATTTCTATTCCATCACAATTTGCTTTCTTTGCTTGGTGTTAATAGGAAGCATATAAGATTATGGTGATGGTGTGGAGGGATAAATGGGGGAAAATCCTTTTGCAGACATCGAAGAATACATTGAGGGCACCAATGCCATTGTGCCTCCGGTCGTTGGAGTGGCTACATTTGTGGTGGAACACGGTTTAATCCTGATGCTTAAGGCAGAAGGATTCTTCAGATATTCCACCGATGATAATCAAGCGCAACACCTTAGGAATTTCTTGGGTGTGTTCGCAATGTACAAGCAGAACAATGTATCCGATGATGCCCTAAGGTTGAGATGCTTCAAGTATTGTTTAGCTGGGGATGCAAGGAGATGGATCCAGAATCTACCTCCTAACTCTATCCATTCCTGGACCGAGCTTGTTCGAGCTTGTGAGTGGCGATTTCTCGCGGGATCCCCGACATATCTGAATGGGAAAAAGCAAACAGGTCTGCATGGTTAGATAAAAATTCACGATACTTACTTGGATTTGAGAGGCTGTGCGTGATGTAAGCTTTCTTTGTAGGGTCGTTGTTGTCAAGATGGACTGGGTCGAGATCTTCGACCGTAGCCTTACAGGCTTCTATGACATCAGGGTCTTTTATGATGTTGTCTGGGTGGACCTTTGTCCCCGACATAACTGATTTCTATGTGTCCCCGCTCGCCCCTTTATGCAGTTTTATGTGGATGCAGTCTTGAGCAATTTTATAGCATTCTCGAGCAGTGCGAGGCTCGCCCCGAACGCTAAATACTCCCCACGGGGTGGGAAATTTTATCATTTGGTAAACTCTCGATGGGACAACTCTCATGGCATGTATCCACGGTCGTCCTATGATGGCGTTGTATACCGTTTCTTTGTTCATCACGTTGAAAGTTGTTTCCATTGTGATCCCTCCTTCTAGGACGGGCAATTATATCTCCCCGGAGGTTTGTTCTACTCCACTATTGAAACTGGTTAGTGTTATGCAGCGCAGTATTATCTTATCCTCGAGTCCCATTAATACGAGGACCCTCGGATGGATAATATAGGTTCCGCTACCATTATCAACCATAATTCTTTTAACATCCATATCTGCGATACGTTAAGTAATAACTAAAGCATCTCAATGAGGGAAAGAGAAAACCGTCGGCATCAGACTTATTGAAGGTGATATTATCTTCGAAGTCGTCATATCGTTCGAGGGCAATAGTTCGCTTCACCTTGTGCGTAGTGGTGAACTTGACGTGGTTGATCATCGAGTCATCACCATTTCAAATGATCATGCTGATTATGCGTGTCGGTGATTTCGGCTTTGGTGCCCCGTGGTGCTGCTCCCGTCCACGTGCAAAGTTGATTTTTTCCTTTCTCACTGACCAACTCTCTCAGGAACCTTAGGTTCAACTTCCTAACCACCTCTTGCCGAAGACCTATACAATCTTTATTTTTGTGCCCTCGCTCCTAGTGGAACTCGCACAAGGCGATTGATTTTCTGGTGACGGGGTTTGACTTCATCTTTGCCGGCCATTTTGTTGCCCAGTTTCTCAAGTGCGTACACTATCTCTGAAGGGGACACACAACAATTATGGGCGGACAATAAAGGGGGCATACCTCTACCGATTCGTAGTGGAGCGACATGTCGTTGTAGTGGGTCCGCATGCCTTTGTGGAGGTAGGGGAAAAAATATGATATAGGGTTGGTGTCTCTCCCTATTGGGACATGGGACTTGTTCCCATCATCCTTCATTGCATCGATCCCTTCTCATTTTTTGATGTATTGTTGTTAGACATTGGGCCGAGCCATTGAGGCTGTACTCATATGCACATACCTCAACGCAATAGGCGTTGTGAATATCTTCCCACGTGGTGGATGGGTACTTCATGAGACGACTAAGTAGATGTTCGGTTGCCCTTGAGCCGTCCCTGCTTAACCCATTTTGAAAATCAGCGACTGACATGCCTTCCGACACGTTCGGTAGGCTCATCCTTACCCTTTTAAACCTAGCTAGGAAGTCCCTGAGTCCTTCCACTGTGATTTTCCGCAGAGCAAAGATGTCGTTGACCCTTTCTTCTACTTTCTTTGCTCCTGCATGGGCGGTGACAAACTTGTTCGCTATCTCCTCGAACGTGGAAATGATTTTGGCCGGTAGCTAGGAATACCAGTTCAGTGCTCCTCCTATCACTGTTTCACCAAACTTCTTCAGCAGCACAGACGGTACCTGTTCTTTTGATAGGTCATTACTTATTACACCAGTGACATAGTGAATCAAGTGGTCCTCGAGATCTGTAGTCCCGTCGTATACTCTCAAATAAGGCGGCATTGTGAAAGCTTTTGGAATGGATTACGGTGCAACCTCTTTTTTGTTGGGTTGTTCAAAAGCTCCCCACGTCACGCTTTGGCAGAAGTTTGGGGGCACCCAGAATTTTGTCCATCCTCCCCTGATGTTCCTTCATCTGGTCACGGAGTGACCTATTTTCTTTTTCCATTTCCTCCATCTTCTTGAGGATGGCTGTGAGCGTGCCAACGTTGGACCGAGTATTGTGGATCGCATTGTTTGCTCATGCGATCTTGGGTTCACCTTCGACTGCAGCAAGATCTGCGGTCGGCCTGCATCTGACATTATTTTGAGGCAACTTCTCAACCAAGCCACTTAAATTTCAACCACTCTTCCATTAGTTTGCTGACCTCCGGGGGTGCTTTTTCAGAAGCGAATATAGAAGCGCCTTTTTCCCGCAAGATCATTAGATATTCGGGCAGTGGATGTGGTATATCTCCGCTTGTGGTGGTGCTAGGGGTTGCAATCACAACCCCATCTTCACCGGCTTCATTGAGAGGACCAATAATATTGGTTGCAACATCTGCTATTACTTTCTTTCTTGCGTTATTGTCATCCATTTTTCGGTTTTGTGTTGTAAAGAAATGTTTTCAATAGTTCTCTAGGTGCAAACTATGGTTTTGATTCTAGAAATTCCCACAGACGGCGCTAAATTATTTAGATAACAAATTATATTCATATTTTGTATGCTTATAAACAATCAAAAATAAATAGGGGTAAATCATAATCAAATATAATATTCCCAATAGATGATTACCGCTTCAAGAATGTTTGTAGATCTATAAATCCGTAGTAAAATAGACTTAGATTAAGAGGGAAGCAATGATTGGAAAATAAAGAAAGAGATAAGAGATTGAGAGAGAATAGTATTATCCGAGAATAACAATGATGCATATTACAATGTGAAAATCTCCTTTATATAGTAGGAGACCTTTCTCGAATTAATCAAAAAAGTACAAAAGCTGGTGGCTTCCACTCAGCAAAAAGATCAGGTACTTACACGACGTCGCTTCTTCTTCACCAACTTAGGTCGTACCCTCGTTTTGGTTGCCCTTATTATAGGGGACATTCCCACTTGGCGTGGGGGCGTAATGAGCCAAATTTAACCCTACATATTGTTATTGTTGTCGTCGTCTTTTGCTCTGTTTCCTTATCGTTCTTTGTTTCCCTCTTCTTTCTTTCTTCTTCTCCTTTCTTCTTCGTCTTCTTCCTCTTTCTCTCTATTACCTATTTTATGAGCGGAGGGTCTATCGGAAATAACCTCTCTACCTCGCTAGATAAGGATAAGTTCTGTGTACACACTACCTTCTGCAAACTCCATTTGTGAAATTATACTAATTGTTGTTGTTATTATATTTTTATGTTTAGTTGACCACTTTTACCATACATAGCTTCGCCCTCTCCCCTGATTAGGGACAGGTTCCAATCACTCTTTTGATAAGACTTCTAAGTTTTCATACATATATATCTAATAAATGGCATCTTACTTTAAAAGTCAATTAATAAAAGACCACTAAGATCCATTACCGGAAATATATTCAAACAATGTAACGCAATTTGCTTTTCCTATGTGGCCAGCTTATAGTCCGTTTAGTCAACCTGTAAAAATCAGCTTATTTTGAGAAGCGTTTTTCTAATAAGTAATTTTTTTAAGAAATAGTTTGTGTTTGGCTAATTAGTTTGAAAAGCACTTCTGAGCTCCAATTAGTGTTTGGCCAAGCTTTAAAAACTCTTTCTAAGTGTATTTTTCTAAAAAGTACTTTTCAAAAAAATCTTTTGGGGAGAAGCTATTTTTTTTTGTTTTTCCAATACTGCTTATGATTCTCCTCAAAATCACTTTTTTCTTTCAAAAGCTAGGCCAAACACCTCAAATTTTGGCCAAAAAAAGCTTCACCAAACAAGTTATTAATAAGCTCTTGATTTTGTTTAACCAAAAAAATAATATTTCGGTCGAAACTAGAATTTAAGATGAAAAGTCGGGTTACTGATAATCAGGATTCAAAAAAGAATAATAAACTTTTTGAGAATGTAAATAAGGCAGTAAACAAGTTTGTATTTCAGTATAATAGCAATGATATTTTGTGTCCACACAAATGATCAGACCTCCTCCTTTTATTGTTGATTCTAGGTAAATGAGTGAAACTTCAGTCTTAATGAAACAATTATGAGCAATAAATGATATTAAATAAGACGTTACACAATCATTCCTATTTAATATCAATTTTATAACGTAATGAGTATTTAATAATGAATTTGGCCTGCTTTTTATCATCAGATCCATGTCTTCAATGCCTTCTGATCTGTTGGCTTTAAATGACTTGAATTGGTATGAGACTTGTATTTGAACTACGTCTCGTGCCTGTTTAACTTTCTCCTCCCGTATCTATCGCTATTCGTGCCTCTTAATCTACTATTGCGTTTTGACCATTTGACTAATCCACGTGTCATGCCACGTCGTCTTTGATATAAATTCAATTTTTTTCCCAATACAGATATGTGCCAATGATTCGTTAAAAACTAACGCAATACACTTAAAACAAATACTTAAGTGAATCAGTTGAGACTTTGCTTTTATTAATTATGATTAAACTAATCTTTCATGCATTTTATGAATTATTTACTTTATACTCGATCACCCATAAAACTATAGGTGGACATTTTCAAAAAGCTAGAGGGAAAAGAAGGTATAGCTTTCTAGGCAACTATAATAAAATAAAGATAACTTTATGTTGACCTTCAGGATTAATTTAAAAAATAAATTAACTAATACATCAATAAATTTTACAACCACAAGATAATTCGACAACAAAGTATGCATGTATCTTAATGTTGTTATAGGAAGGGACAGTTTGTCTTAGTGGAGATACAATTATCTATCAAATCAGATTAGAGTTTTCATTGTCTGTGGTCATGAACTTATTTGAAACACTATTCTTAGAGATCATCAATACTTCAGGCACTTAACAATACGTGAAAACTTTGGATGTTTTCCTTCGAAAATATTTTTCGGGGAAATAAGTGATTTTTTTAATTCTTTTCTAGTGTTTGGTTATATAACAGAAAATAATTTTTAAAAAATATATAATTTAGGCAACCACTATAAGAAATGAAATGATTAATGACGAGAAGGGTGTGGTAGGTTAGGGTGTAGGAGCCACGATGATGGTTGTCTTTGGGTTAGATTTTGATCATTAGGGTTACAATGTTTTCACTCATTTTGCAAATACCCTTTAGTATCGAGTTCGGCTACATTTTACATATTTCTAATCTCCATTTATTTCTCCTTTTTAAATGTGTCATGACCATTACCCTTAAATTAACCTAATTTGAGTATAGGGTTAATTAGTTAGGAGAGGATAACTATTACTAGAATGGACGACTGAGATTATAAGATAATAAATGAGTCACAACAGCCCACATTTAGCCGTGTCAGCTCAAGTCCAAGCATCAACTTCACGGTTAAATGCTAACAAATAGGAGAGAGAAGGCAGTGAATTATCTGGTACCCTCTTTCTTCTGAATTCTCTTCTAAATTCTTCTCCTTCTTCCCCTATCTTCTTCTTCTGCTCTAATTCCTTGTTATTCTACTTTTTCACGTTGCATTTCAATGGTGATACCGTAGAGTAGCTTCAACTCAGTTTCATTTTCATTTCCTGCAATTGTAATGCTTTAGTTCTGTTTTTCAGTTAATATAAAATCAAGAAAATTTTCCCAAAAACACTGTGCTTTCTAATTGAGTTTACAAAATTTGAATTTACTGTGTTAGATCCTGACATTTGGTATCAGAGCCTCAAGTATCAAAACCGCGTGGGAGCGACGGTGGAAGGAACTAGACAACATATATTGGATACTAAGTTAGTCCATCACAATGAAGCATTGGGGAGAAATTGCGACCAATTGTCGAGCACTCAAACGAAACTCAGATAGGAATCAGATGTACCCTCGAGCTGATTCTAGATCGACTGACCACATTAGAAAAGGGGAAAATCGAGGTACATACCCAGCTCAACCAATAAGAGATGACTGCTTCCTATACCGCCAGCAGACGCTAGATTCAATAGGCCTAATGATTTCCAATTCCACCTTCAACATGGGAACTTCCAATCCTCGAGGGTAAGGATCCTAAGGTATGGCTTCGTAAATGCGAAAGATATTTTAACCTCTATTAAACTACTGGGAATTTAAAGTAGAAGATGCTGCATTGTATTTGAATGGGTTAGCTGAGACTTGGTATGATTATGTGGGGGGAATTTAAGGAAGAGATTTGTCGCAGGTTTGGCGAGATATTATTAGAGGATGTAGTGAAAGAGTTCAACAAACTAAAACAAATATAAATTGTTGAGGAATTTCTGGGGCAATTTGAAGATCTTAAGGCACAGATGATTATGCGAAACCCTGACTTAAATTGATCCCACTTCTTGTCCAGTTTTATAAGAGCGTTGAATGATGAGATTAAGTACGGTGTTAGGCTATTTATGCCTACTTCACACAGTTTGGCTATTGAGTAAGCTAGACCACATGAAAGGGCAATTGAAACTGCATACAAGAAACACAAATCCTCGACCAAAGGTCATAATGCTGTTGGGGGAAGCTCTAACCCTAGACCTATCAATCAAACTACGAGTAGGCCTAATACTCTCAGACACCGTCCTGAGGTCTATGAGTATTGGAAGAACAACAAGTTGTGTTTCAGATGTGGAGAGAAATATGCACCAAGACATTAATGCAGAAACAAGCAATTGAATTGCATAGTAGGTGAGGAAGAGTCTAATCCAGGAGGTTTTCATCAGGCACCTACACAAGAGGATTTGATTATTGAACTTGAAGCAACCCAAAAAATATAGGAATGTATTTGTCTCAGTGACTCTCAGGTAACTACCAAGGGGTAAACACAATACTAGTTGGTGGGACTTTTAAAAATAGATAATTAGTCGTGCTAGTTGACTCGGGTAGCACACATAGCTTCATAGATGAGCAGGCTATCCATGACACTGGGTATGTAGATGTGCATAGTCCCCATTTGAAGGTGACAGTAGCTGATAGTAACTGTGTGATGTGTTACACCGGCTGTGCTGGATTCAATTGGAAGATGGGAGGCAAAAACTTCCAGGAAGATCTGGGAATTATCCATTTGGGGGGAGGGGGGTTGTGACATATTGTTAGGAAATGACTGGATGAAAAAAATATAATCCCACCAAGTTTGACCTTCAGAAGAGGTACGTTACCATTGGAAGGAAGGGCAACAAGATAGTGTTGCATGCTATACCTGAAGAAGTAAACTTGAGCATGATCAGTGGAAATACGATGGGAAGGCTATTAAAAAGGGTCAAACTCTAATGGATCACTTGTTTATGCTATGTGTGAGAACATACTATGAGCAAGACGAAGTTGAGGATGCCATACAAAAGGTACTTAGCCAGTTTGAAGCTGTTTTTGCAGAACTAAAATCCTTACCTCTTATTAGATATTTTGACCATTCAATTCTCCTAAAACCAGGGACTTCTCCTGTTAATCTGAGGCCTTATAGATACAACTATTTTCAGAAAGGAGAGTTAGAGAGACAAGTGACAGAAATATTGACTAATGGCATTATCCAACATAACCAGTCACCCTTCTCTTCTGCAGCCTTACTAGTTAAAAAGCAGTACGACACTTGGAGGTTTTATGTTGATTACATGGGATTTAATTACATCACCATTAAAGATAAGTATCATATCCCCATTGTAGATGACCTTTTGGATATGGATGTTGATACCTAATTGTTTCCCATATATTTTTATACTCAATATATTTCCAAAATAGCATGTAGATGCATATATATGCATCCACAAAGGACTTTGTATTTTTCTATATTCTTTCAAGGATTTTAAAATCAATTTACAACTTATTTTGCAATAAAAATCCAATATTTAGTCCCAAATATTGTTATTTTGATAAGAAATCTATTTTATTCTCTCATTTACATAAACAAATAATTTATATAATTTTTACGGAATTTTACAAGGTCATTAGGTATTTCTAAATTAAAACTGCATTAGATTGTAATTGTAGCCCATTTCCCGATTTAATAAGTATTTTAATTACAAAATCGTTCCTAATATTTTAAATTAATACCTATATATATTTTATTTACTCAGTATTTTTATTGGATTTTTATAATGACATTTACTATTTTTATAAAATTAAATTTGGGAAAAAAAGCTAATTAAACCATAGCCCTAGTTATTTCAATTTTAGCCCAAATTCCACCCCAAATTAACCCCTCCAATTACATGATCCAATTTAAGTTTACCCGACCCAAACCTACCTAAACTAACCCGCCCCATATTTCCTTTTAATCATGGCCGCTGATCACACAGATCAACGGTCCACATCAAACCTACAATAATTAAACCCCCAAATACCCCTAACCCTAATCACTTTGCAAACTCAGCTTCACTTGTATCCCCAAATGCTCTCTAGCCCTTGTGAACCCTAATCTGTTCCGGCTCCGTTTTACCTGTGTCTATGGCCGCTCAAGCCCCAAATCATCTATATCCACCACTCCTCACCTCTCATGGCTCTTGGGTTCGAAGATCAAAACCCTATCTCGAAGGTTATCGGATAGAGGCCCTCCGATCTGAGTTCTGTAGCCGTGTCCGGCCTTTCTCTGGCAAGCCTTGATGCTTTGAGTCCTTTGCTAACTCAGACTGATCCGTTCCAGACTTTCTCACTATCTAGAGATTTTTATCTGAAACCCTAATTTTCAAGTTTTTCTCTATGTTTATCTTTACGATCATCTCTAAATCCTAGTTATTCTCTAGAAATTTTAAAGTGTTTCTCACTTTTTCTTCGCCTATTTGTGTTTTCAAACTGTCGTCTTCTCAAAATTTAGGGTTTCTCTGATTTCTCTGATTTCTTTGATTTCTTCGCTTTATCTGCTCTACTGTATGTTCTCCTCTAGTTCTTACTGTGATTTTGAGTACTTTCTACTATGGCTCTGAGGCATTTTTAGTTTACCGAGTTATTTTCTAGGGTTTCGAGTTAATATGTTCTTTGCTCTTCATTATGTTGTTCTGCTTTTGTTCATCTTAATCTATGTTCTTCATTATGCTATGTATGTGAAGAAAACCCTAAGTTTATAGGGTTTTATTCTTCTCTATGTGTGATTACTTGTTTCATTTTAAACCCTAACCGCCTCTAATTTCCTTCTTATGTGTTTCTGCTTCATGATTTGTTCTATAATTCCAGTTTGCATGTGCGAATCTTCGCATCGCTTTATATAGTCACATTCTCCCCCTTTTCTGAATAACCGGGAAAATTGATTTCGTATAGCTTGTTTGATTCTCTAATTGGGACCAGCTTTCTGACTTAATTCAAAATAAGCTAGTATCTCAATTCCTTGATTTTCTAGGCGATTAACTTTCCTTACGTATTTACCCGTATGAATTTCAAAACTCTTTACACGTATTTGCCCTAAATTTCGTGATTGGTACTTTGTTTTCTTTCAAAAATAAACTGAGGTTTATATACCTCAAGTCTGGTTCCTCAATTGAAGGGAATCTTTTCCCTAATTTATTGTAATTGATACCGATGGATATTTTCTTGCCTTAGTGCTGCTTATTTTTCAAACTATAAATAGCCTTCACCTTTTCTCACTTAGACAGATAGAGATACACAAACTACTCTAAGTTTACTCACTGAAATCTCTCTCTTCTCTTCTCTTCTCTTCTGATCTTCTCTGTTACTTGCTCTATTGTTGGAGTTAGCCGGCTGAAAGCCAAGGCTAACTATAGGGATGCATCTAACTTACTTGCTTTGTTATTCAAGTTTGCAACTGGTAGGCTCTTAATTTATATTATCAACCTCCAAACTACCTGTTTACTTAACCCTTTTTCTTTGCTTGTTTATGTTCAGTTAAGTTATTGCATGCTTAACCTCCTTCCCCTTTGCCCTTATCTGTTTATGATTTCAGTTTAAGTTCATCATGCTTAACCCCTTCCTCATTTCCCTCGTCTGTTTATTTTCATTATTATTGTTTAAGTTCCTGTACACCCCTTTCCCATGAATCCCTTTAATTTAGTCATGTTCTTTCAAGTATTCTTATGTGATTCCCCCTTCCTTTAACCCCTGTTTGCATGTGAGTGTGTTTTGGACTAGGGTGGCACTTCATTGCCACTCCTAGTTTATAACTAAGATTGTTATCAGCCTATACTCAAAGTAATCCCATTCCCTATCCCCCATACTATGTGTTTGAGTCTTGACACAAGCCAGTTGGTGTCCTAATCACCATACATGCCCTAGTCTGACTTTTTTGCAAGTATGCTTTTGCTCGTTGAACCATGTAAGAGGTTAGGGGTATGCCTGTCTCACTTCATTGCTAGGTATGACTACGTCTTGCACTGGTCTTCATCTAATTCCTCACTTTTACACTTATTCCTAGTTCTTTAAGTCCTACCCCCTTTGGTAAGCCATTCTTAGGGACTTTGAAGTATCCTCTGAACTTGGATGCCTTAGGACTAGTAATTCCACACTTGCACTACTCTAATTGCTTGGGGTGTAAGCATTGCCTAGGTTTCCTTGAAAACCCTTTGAAATTTCATATCACTCTAAAGAGAAAGCCTCGGATTTGGGAGCCTGTATTTGGTGAAAGGCATATGTTGGAAATTAAAGCTGCCTTAAACTTCTTCGTGCGTGTTGTAATTGTTGATGTATTTAGCTTATTTCCTTTAACATTTTTCTGCTCAGATATTGTAAGTAAATTTGAATAAAATAACTCGGGGATATATTGAAAGGGAATAGGGGTGCGGTTAACTTTCTTGCATCAATTAATGCTAGAAATCATGCCTATAGATCTACTTTACCACAAGATCATATAGAAACCATGTCAATAAGGATTTACATTATTGCACAATATCATATAGATACCATGTCTATAATGTTTTTCATTATTGCATTAATATCATATAGATACCATATCTATAAGGCTTTAAATTATTGCACAATATCATGTAGATACTATGTCTATAGGGCTTTTCATTATTGCATCAATCTCATGATAGAAACCATGACTATGGGGCTTGCATTATAACATCTCATATAGAAACCATGCCTATTAGTTTAATGTCATATATCATATAGAAACCATGCTTATAAGTTTTCAACATTGCATCTCGCCTAGAAAGACATGCCTATAGGAACTGTATTAAATGCTAGGCAAACAGCAGGTCGACTAAAACATGTAAAACAGTAACAAAAAAGGTCAGTGTGCATGTTATAAGGTCAAAACTTGCCCAGTGCTTAAAACGTTTCAGCGCAGTTGTCCCAAATCATTTTACTTTTAAATTGGGCCCAAGTATGCCTTTTTACACTACTCTACTACGTCTGCGATTTTGAACTACTTTTTCTGCCAAAGTTTAATACTTTAAGGTACTTTTGAAAACTTTATGCTTGCATCCATTTTACTCAAACAGTCCGGCTAAATTTTTAAGCCATTTCTAAACATTGCTGCAACTTTAACTCTATTTTCAACAGACCTATATCTGAAACTAATGTTCTCCTCTAAGATTAACCGATTTTCAAAAACTGTCAACCTAAAACGGGCCCGGGGAGCTCGAGTAGATTTTCATCAAACTTTTATGTGTTAAACTAATTTTTCCACTCTTCTAACCTCTTTTAAAGACCAAATCAGTATTTGAAGTCATGCTAAACTAGTTGCTGTTATGTTACGGGGTTCTATCTGAGCCTTTGACTGTCTTATTTGCATACCTCTTGTAAGCTATTTGTTTTTCTTGTCGTTCTAGTAGTTTTACCTTTGAAAACTCCATATATATCCTATCTCTCTCTCCCCCCTCTTAGGATTAAAAGTCCTAATACCCCAGGACTAACATGTTTTAACGGGTATTATAATGCGATAAGCAAACGATACCAACACGTTTAAATAGCTTAACAGGGCGGGAAGGGTGGAACATGGAAATGATGACCGGTGCGCTAATACCATATGCGACCCCTCTCTGAGGAGTGTGTGTGGGGTATTGCACCAATGTGATCCATATTATAGTCAAACCTAGGACCCCATTTCCTTTGCTTGCTTTATTTACAGATTTTTCTAAAGTGATGCTTTCTTTTCAAATCCATTCTCTTTTCTGTTTTATTCAACATATGCCTTTCCCTTTTCAAAATTCTGAAGTTGTCCAAATGTGTATATGTTAATCTTTTCTCTCAACTTGCTTCATCTCTTCATAAAGTCACATTAGCACGACCCTGAACTATACTAGTGGATCTTTAGAGGTGCTTAACGCCTTCACCCCGAGATAATCTCAAGCCCTTACCCGAACTCTTGTTTTGTTTCAAAATATTCCTCTCATCTTTAATAGTGTCCTAATGCACTATAATCAATAGGTGGAAACTCTTCAAATTCCATAACCCAATTCCTAAACGGGAATGAGAGTTGTTTTACCCATAATGTCGTAAAACCCGATTTCGCTTTTGAAAAAGGGTGCGTCGACGGCATGGCGACTCTGCTGGGTTATTCATTAAGGCTTTTACCATGACGTACTTCGTGACTTTATTGCTTTATTTACTGCCCTTATTTACCGCGTTAATTATTTGTTTTCATGGTTCCTAACTTGATTCTTCATGTTTTTCTTTTTATTTAATTTTTTTACTGGTTTAACTTCATTTCAATTCCATCTAATATTTCGAGCATCTATTGTATTCATTATTTTTAGAGAAAAGGGTCAGAACTGCCCCTAACGTATTGACTCCAGGTTAATAATGCCCTCCGTTAACCTATTTTGAAGAAAATGCCCCTACCGTTAATAATGTGGCATATTTGTGCCCCTAAGTCTAACAACTGACTCTACTTATATTTGAAACGGTAGGGGCACTTTTTTCAAAATAGGTTAATGGTAGGGGCATTTTTAAACTGGAGACAATACATTAGGGGCACAAATATGCCAGAGCTATAACGGTAGGGGCATTTTTTGCAAAATAGGTTAACGGAGGGCATTTTTAAACTGGCGTCAATACGTTAGGGGCAGTTCTGACCCTTTTCCGTTATTTTTATGAACATGAGAATAAATGCATTTATTTTTGTAATTGCATCTTTCAACATAATTTTCCACTCGTGCCAAACAAATCCTATAACAACGCTTATAATGAGTGGTTGCGCTCTTCCAATATTTATAAACCCCCAAAATTTGGCAAAGGAATATTTGCGGTAAAACAAGTCGATCAACGGTGCAGTCGATGGTTCCATGCCTTTCTCATTTGAGTTGTCCGCTCAAGGGTACCTTGTCTAGCAATTCAAAAGCAGAAAACTTATTCCGTTATATTTCATGCATCATGGTCAAACTTAGACGAGTTAGTTATGTCATCCGCATAATGGCTCATTAAGATAGCCTAAACCAAAAGTCCATCGGGTTTCCTCGAAACCCAAACGGACATTCAAGTTATGTGCATTGATTTGGAGAACTAAATGCCTTTTGCTAATTATTGATTTCAATAGTCGAGTCTGGTGGGGCTAAGGGCCTAAAACTCTATTTTGCAGGAAATGAGGCACGAGGTCCCCAGATTCGGTATGGTATCAAACATTCACCCGAAGTTATTAAGATGGTGGGAGGATCTGCATGGTAGTGATCGGGTTCTTGTTCGCAAACACTCAGGGAATCTTTCTTCACTCTTGGAAGTTAGTCCAGAGAACAAGATTGTGGAAGCTGCTACTCTATTTTTGGATAGTGAACGGTCTGTCTTCCACTTTCGGGTGTTGAAATAGCACCGCTGTTGAAAGAAATTGTAGGTCTAGCCGGAAATCCTTGGAATACTCGGGGCTGCTTATGCCAGAAAACCGCAAAGGTAGAGGTTTCCTGAAAATGATGGGGCTCAAGAAGAATCCTAATCTGACCAGTCTAAAGGACTCCTGCATATCCTTCGACTTCATGTATGAAAGGTTCGGACATAGAAAATCCTACTGCACTTGCATGGACGAGTTCTCCCTTACCTCTTTGGGGAACATACATAGGAGAGCCTTTGTATTTATGTTCTGTTTCCTGGGCATGATAGTCTTTCCAATGAAAAATGCTAGAATCCATACAAGACTAGCCATGGTAACAAAAGCCATAATGGAGGGTATTGACGGACAGGCATTCAGTGTAGCACCCATGATCCTCGCCGAACTGTATCGAGCCTTAGAGAAATGTCAAAAGGGGCACTGCACTTTAAAGGGTGCAATTTGCTATTACAACTCTGGCTCGTTGAACATCTTCAGAAGGGATATTATAGACAGGAAATCATACGCTGAGACTGGGATGACCATATCACTTTCCATCATCCAAAGTGAATGCACTTTGGGCCGGATATGTTCGCTCGCCCGAAAGATGCCAGTGGATGGGTAGAACTATTAGAGAATCTGAGAGAAGAGCAGGTACAATGAATGTACGAGTGGCTTCCAACTGGAGAGTTTATCATTCGGTGTAGGGATGCGACATTCCTTGTACTCATCGGCTTAAGAGGAACTTACCCTTATGTCCTCTCCGAGTCATAAGGCAAGCGGGAAGAAAGCAGATTATACCGAGGGTGGAAAAGATGAGTCACTACAGGGCTGATTTCCAAGATGACGATAGCCCATACAAGTGTCAGACTCAGCATATGTGGCATTCCAAACTCATCTTGGAAAAGGAATCTATGGAACCAGACAGGTATCAGGCAGGGCATGCGCTGCAGTATCTAAGATGGTTAGAAGATGACCACATCGGCTTGGGAAAAATAGGTTTCGTCCATGGTCACATGGTTTTTGATGAGGAGAGTGCCGCAAAGGTCAAGTACAGTCAGCTACGCAAACGGATGCGAGAGTGTGAAATCTAGCATCGGGAAATACTAGAGGCCCAAGAAAAGCTAATCAATGAGTGGAAGGACTTAGATGTCCGCACAAATAATCGTTTAGGGTACTTGGAGCAGGGTTCAGTAAAGCTGGAAGGCAAATTTCTAAAAAGGATCAACGTCTGTCAGGAAGCTGAAGGTAACGAAGGTGGGCACTTGGCTCGGGTTTACTTGTTGCTGGGACTGCGCGAATTGATGAGGCTGTACGAGGGAGGCAAAGATACCGAATCTCGGGAAGGTCCTTCTAGGACCAAGTAGTTAGGATTTTTGCAGCTTTCGTGATGTAATAAGGACACTGGCCATTAGTGATAATTTTCTCTTTATTTCAGTTTGTTTGACTCGTTCTATTTTCTGTCAATAAAATGAGGCACTTGGTGTTATAAGTTCTCCAAATGATATATGTCGCTAGGCCTACCTCGGGCACAACGAGGAACCCAAATAGGAAACAACTTACATTCTCGCTACAACGTGTTTAAATACCGCAATATTTTCTTTCTCAAAATTCGGTCCTCCTCCTCCGAGTCCCCCCACCCCCCAGAAACAGAAACAAATAAAAGATGGGAGATAATGAAGCAAGAAAGGAAATTGAAGGAACATCCAAGGGGTACCACGATCACCAGAGAGACTGCTGCTCATTTGGAGCAGACTTTGCGAAGTTTTCGAGAGGAACTAGACCAGGTCTGGAGTTTGGCAAGTTTTTCCATCTCCCATGCTGTTGCTGATGTCAACATTCAGATCCCTGCACACTCGCAGAAGACCCCAACCCAAGCTCGCAAAAATGCTCCACCGCTCATCCTTGAGCCCCAAAATGCTCCGAACCATCAAGATACCTCTATCTTTGTGGATACTATTCCATACTATACATAGCCCGTATCAGATGTGTCAAAATTAGACTTACTCATTCAGAACTTGGCTGCCAACTCAAGAAACTCACTAGCAAGGTTCAAGGCGTGGAAGGTCACAAGGATGTGGAGGGTCACAATTATGAAGACCTTTGTGTTTAACCTGATGTCGAAATCCCAGAGGGGTACAAACCTCCTACATTCGAAATGTTTGATGGTATGAGTGATACCAGAGTTCACCTAAGGATGTATTGTGACAAGCTAGTGAGCGTTGGTAGAGATGAAAAGATCCGCATGAAGCTGTTCATGAGGATCTTGAAAGGTGATGCTTTATCTGGGTATATCAGCCAAGATGTGAAGAAGTGGACAAGCTGGGTGAACATGGCGTCCGATTTCATGGATCGTTTCAGATTCGACACTGAGAATGCGCCAAACATATTCTATATCCAGAATTTGAACAAGAAGCCTGCTAAAACCTTTCGCGAGTATGCTACTCGTTGGAGGTCGGAAGCTGCCAATGTCAGACCGACTTTTGGAGAAGAACAAAAGAATAGTTTTTTCGTCCGTACTCAGGATCCGCAGTACTACAAGAGATTGATGCTGATAGAGGGGCAGGAGTTCTCTGATATCATCAAACTTGGAGAAAGTATAGAAGAGGGCATCAAAAATGGTATGGTTACTAACCTTGAGGCACTGCAGGCCACCAACAAAGCCTTACAATCTAGTGGTACGTCGATGAAAAAGGACGTAAACTGCGTAATGGATGCACAGCGAAACCACTCTCCCATGAAATACCAACCCTACGCTCTAACTCCACTCACATGCCAACCCCTTCTAATTTACCAAGCCCTTTCACCTACCTATCAAAATCCAGCACCCGTCTACTAATCATCTCCATCACAAACATATCAGCCCACCTCGCCAGGATATCCCCAACACGCACCTGTATACCAAGATTAAAACTCCCAACCTCCTCACTATCCATCACCACCTACCCACCAAATCTGTCCACGACCAAGACCAAACTTTGACCGCAAACCGCTTAGACAATACACCGCTATTGCCGAACCCATTGACCAACTCTATAAAAAGCTCAAATGTGCTGGATATATTACACCTATCCCAGCCATAACCCTAGAAAACCCTTCCCAATGGATCAACGCAAAATAAAACCTGTGCACACCATTCGGGGATGAAGGGCCATACCATCGACGAGTGTCGCTCGTTGAAACACAAAATTAAGACCTTAATTGACAACAAGGTCATCCTAGCTAAGGAGCCTGCTCCTAATGTTCATATCAACCCTCTACCGGACCATAAGGGTGGAGGAATCCACATGATTGAGGTTGAGGACGACTGGGACCCTAAAGGGTCAATCGGTTTGATATCTGAAGGAGATGAACCCAAGAATCGGACGGTAAATCTTAATCTCATTGTTGTACAAATCCATCCATCTGAGGGCGACGTGGTGAATGTATATGTACCATTCTAGTTCAAGGAACCTCCTGCAAAGGTTTCAAAACAAGTTGAGGTGGAGTTCGTAACTCCAAAGGCGCCCGCACCGATTGAAGTTACTATGTTGCCTCCAAGGGTACCCATTCCGGTCACCATGTAAGACATAACCCCATTTCAGTCAAATGCCATACCTTGGGACTACACAGCCAAGGCGAGAAGGAACGGAAAAGCACGGACGGGTGAAGCAATTTCCGCGCAAGGTATGACTAGAACAGGTAGGGTGTACAAACCAGAGCACCTAGCTGAGTCCAGCAAGCGGCCTCTGGACGTACTGTCAAAACCGGACCTGATGACCTCTGGAGGAAGATACAGGCCAAGTAATATTCAATTGTTGAACAGCTAAACAAGACTCCGGCGCAGATTTCCATCTTGGCATTGCTGCAGAGTTCCGAGGCGCATAAGAACGCCTTGATAAAGATATTAAGCGAAGCTTATGTTCCTAGAAACATAACAGGAGGAGAGATGGAGAACATGGTAGGGCAGATATTGGAGAGTAACAAAATCACTTTCCACGAGGATGAATTACCACCTGAAGGGCTCGGACATAAAAAAGCACTACACATCACTATGCAATGAGAAGATCATTTCATCACCAGGATCTTAATCGACGGAGGTTCTATCCTCAACATTTGTTCATTGATCACCCTCAAGAAGTTGGGCAAAGGTTTGCACGAGATAAAAGATGGGGCTATCGATGTTAAGTCTTTCGATGGTTCTCAGAGGTCCACCATCGGGGAGATTAGCCTGTGTTTGCAAATGGGGCCTGCTTGGTTTGATGTTGATTTCCATTTCACCGACGTACCAACATCTTACAACCTATTGATGGGACGACCCTGGATCCATGCCGCTGGGGCTATGGCATCGACCTTACACCACGACATGAAATTTGAGTGAAACCATCAGGAGGTAATCATCCATGGCGACGGTAGCAACCCTATATACAGTCGCCGGACCATTGCGATGATCGGAGGTAGAAGAAGGATAGGCGGAGAAACATACCATCATATTGAGCGAGTCAACATGGTGGATAAAGACAAATGGTGGAGCAATAAGGTCGAAAGCATTCTGAATTGGAGTGGGTATGAACCGGGAAAAAGGCTTGGTAAGAATCTTCAGGGCATCACCAAACCTATCCAGTTGAAGAAACATGGTACTACCTTCGGACTGGGATACGAGTACACTTGGGAAGAGTTCAAAGACTGGTCGCCACCATGGCGCGGCCCGTATTATCCATTGGAATACCCCACACCTCATTTTAAGCAGACATTTTAGCCAGCCGACACTCTCTACGGGTCAGAAAAAGACGAGGCTCTTGCGGCAATGAAGAACTTGTTTCTATAGAAGGATATGGACTGTTGTGTGATTTCTGAAGAGGGAGGGGAGGAAGGCCCTTCCATTCAGGCTGTGAACCAAGGGGAGCACCTCACCAATTGGTCATCAAGACCACCACCGTCCGAAAATCTTTGGGGTAGCAAGGCTGAACAAGCATCATGCGCCTTTGTTTTAATTGTTTTTCTTTACTTTCCGTATTGTCTTTACTTTCCAAAAGAGCTCCGATGTTTTGAACATCAATGAATTTAATCAAAAGCATTTTTTAGTTCATCAAATATTTCATTACTCATTACATTCCCCATTATTTACTTTATTTTTCACACACAATTACTATTATGTATCTTGATGAAGAACCGACAGCTGTAACTTGCAACGAGGCTATGCAACAAATGGACATAGACTTGGAGGAAGATGATATACCAGAAGAGGCTGTCAGAGAGGCCGAGAATTTTGAGAATAGGCCTAAGTCCAACTTGAATGAAATCGAGGTCGTCAATTTGGGAGATACAAAGAAAATCAAAGAAACGCGCATCAGTGTGCACTTATCAGAGATGGAAAAAGAGGAATATATAGAATTCTTAAGGGAATATGAGTATATCTTTGCATAGTCTTATGATGATATGACTGGTCTCAGCACATCAATCGTCACCCACAACTTGCCGACAGATCCTGCATGCCCGCCGGTAAAACAGAAGCTCAGAAAATTCAAGCCACATATGAGTTTAAAAATCAAAGAGGAGGTCACCAAGCAGGTCAAAGCCAGAGTTCTTGAAGTGGTAGAGTACCTAACCTGGTTAGCTAACATCGTGCCAGTACCGAAGAAGGATGGAAAAGTCAGAGTCTGTGTCGACTACCGGGATCTCAATATGACCAGTCCCTAAGAAAATTTCCCCTTGCCACGCATACATATTCCGATCGACAACTACGCAAAGCATGAGTTGCAGTCATTCTTCGGTTGCTTTGCGGGGTACCATCTGATATGGATGGATGAAGAAGATGCATAGATAATGACATTTATCACGCCATGGGGAATGTATTGCTATAGAATTATTCCATTCGGATTGAAGAATGTGGGAGCTACTTGTATGAGGGCCATGACTACCCTCTTTCATGACATGATACATAGAGAGATTTAGGTATTCATCATGTCCAGGAAGGCTGCAGATCACATGGAGGACCTCCAAAAGTTTTTCAACAAACTAAGGAGGTATAACTTGAAACTGAATCCCGCCAAGTGTGTATATTGGGTCCCTGTGGGAAAGTTATTTGGTTTCATCGTCAGCCGCCGAGGAATAGAGCTAGATTAATCAAAAGCCAAATCTACTCAAGAGTTTCCACCACCGAAGAACAAGAAAGAGGTAATAAGTTTCCTGGGAGACTCAACTATATCGGCCGGTTCATAGCTCAGTCTAGTGTCATCTGCGAACCTATCTTGAAGATGTTGAAGAACGATGCCGCCACCAAATGGACCGATGAATGTCAAAAGGCTTTTGACGGGATCAAGGAATACTTGTCTACGCCTCCAGTCCTGGTTCCGCCTGAGCCTGGGAGGCCTTTATTGTTCTATCTCTATTGGTTGTGTCTTCGGACAACATGATGAGACAAGGAGAAAGGAGCAAGCTATTTACTACCCCAGCAAGAAATTTACTCCATACGAGGCTCGGTATTCCTTACTAGAATGCACATGTTGTGCTTTGACTTGGGTAGCTCAGAAATTTAGGAAATATTTCTGTGCTTACACTACCTAACTTATATCAAGAATGGATCTTCTAAATTATATTTTTTCAGAAGCCCATGTCCACTGGCAAGCTCGCCAAGTGGCAACTTTTGTTGAGTGAATTCGACATTGTCTATGTCATCCAGAAGGCAGTTAAAGGGCATGCTTTGGCAGATCATCCCGCAGAATATCCTGTAGGAGGGGACTACGAACCATTGAAGACGCATTTTCCCGATGAGGAAGTAGCTTTCATAGGAGAAGATATTGCAGAATCCTATGATGGTCGGAGGATGTTTTTCAACGGAGCTGCAAAATTTCAAAGGAGTTGGTATCGGAGCAGTCCTGGTATCAGAAACCAGTCAACATTACTCGGTATCCGCAAAACTCAAGTTCCCTGTGCACCAATAATATGGCCTAATATGAATCCTGCATCTTAGGGCTTAAATTGGCCATTGATATGACCATTGAAGAGCTGCTAGTGATTGGAGATTCGGCACTACTAATACATCAGAATCGAAAATAATGGGCTACCAAGAATTCTAAGATACTCCCTTATCTTCATCATATACAGGAGTTGAGAAAGAGAATTAGGAATACGGAATTCCAGCATGTTCCAAGAATACAGAATAAGTTTGCATATGCGCTTGCCACTTTATCATCCATGATTCAGCATCCAAATACAAAATTCATCCACCCTATCCAGATCAAGATTCATGATCAACCAACATATTGTGCCCGCGTCGAGGAGGATGCCGACGGAAAGCCTTAGTTCCACGACATCAAAGAGTACCTAACAACAAGACGATATTTGGAGCTTGCTAATGCTACTCAGAAGGGTACGCTTCAATGGTTTTCCAATAATTTCTTTCATAGCAGAGGAATCCTGTATAGGAGGACTCTCGATTTTGGACTATTAAGGTGTTTCGATGCAACAGAAGCAACCAAGTTATTAGAGGAAGTGCACTCATGGACTTGTGGGTTGGACGTGAACAGTTTCGTTCTAGCAAATAAGATACTCTGAGCAGGATATTTCTAGATGACTATGGAGACGGACTGCACTCAGTATGCCCGAAACTGTCACCGTTGTCAGATACTTGCAGATTTGATAAAACTACAAACGAGCTCATTGGAAGGAGCTCAACGTGGCCATTCTCTGCCTGGGGAATGGATGTTATTGGACCAATCGAGCCTGCCACACCAAATGGACACAGGTTCATCTTAGTGGCAATCGATTGCGTCACCAAATGGGTTGAAGCGGCCTCATACAAAGCAATAACCAAGAAAATCATGGCAGACTTTGTTCGAGAGTGTGTTGTCTCTCGGTCCAGGATTCCAGAATCAATCCTCATTGATAATGGTTTCAATCTCAAAGCGACTTGATGAGAGCAATGTGCGAAAATTTCAGGATAAGGCACATAAATTCTACAACATATAGACCTCAGATGAATGGAGCCGTGGAAGTAGCCAATAAGAACATCATGAAAATATTAAGGAAAATGATCGAAAGGCACAAGCAGTGGCATGAGAAGTTGTCATTCGCTTATCGTACTACAGTTTGCACGTCAACCGGGGAAACTCCCTACATATTGGTTTACGGTATAGAGGCGGTCATTCCCGCCGAGGTAGAAATTCCATCCTTGAGAATCACACAAGAAACAGAGCTAGATGACGCGGAATGGGTCAAAGGTTGCTACGAGCAGTTAGCCCTTATAGATGGAAAGAGAATGAATGCGGTTTTCCACGGTCAGCTATACGAGAACAGAATGTCCTGAGCCTTCAACAAGAGAGTTTGACCAAGGAAGTTCACACCGGGACAGCTGGTATTAAAAAAGATATTCCCACATCAAGATGAAGCCAAAGGGAAATTCTCTCCCAACTGGCAAGGTCAATACATGGTTCACCAGGTTCTAACTGGAGGAGCCTTTATTCTCGTAGAAATGGACGGAGAAGTTTGGCCAAAACCGATCAACTCAGATGCAGTGAAGAGATACTACATTTGATTGTATGCCTTTCTTATGATGTAATTTGAACTACGCCTGACCTGATTCCTGTATAAGAGGAAACACGTAGGCAGCCGTATGGGTTTGGTCACATCTTTAATAAAATTCTATTCCCCCCCCCCCCCCCCGCATTTGGAACTGGGGCAGAATTTTGAGGAGGATCCTCAAAACTTCTGAAATCAGTATGTTTGTTTCCGCATCAGCATCAGCGAATTTTAGGGAGGACCCTCATAATTTCGATATCGATCCGTTTTCAGTCATTCAACACCTCCGTCAACAGCAGCAGCCCAGTAAACTGGGGAAAATTTTTGAGGAGGACCCTCGAAATTCCGGAGCCAGGTTCATCATAAAACCAAACTATCTTTTCTCTACCTATATATATACATTTGCATCATGATTGCCAAAATTTGCATAAAATCATTGGTATCACTATCATTCAGCAACGCTTCTCCAAATGGTACAAGACGCCACGAGCCGGGGATGCGAACTAACCTCCCCCTTTACAGAATTCAGGATTTTTCTTTGGATGTAGGAATTCAAAATACAAAAAGGCGATGCATGTGCTTTACAAAACTGAAGTTCCTGAAACCACTACTTACTTTGCAAAGGTTTACTATCTACATTCAACACTTCCCAGCAGTCACGATATTGCAATTATATACAAGCTAAGAAAATCACCACCATCCTCTACTTTATATTTCTGCACTGCATAAGGCTATTCTCCACCTTTCGAGGTTAAGCTCTACATACATCCTGCATAAGGTTATTTTCTTTCTTTTGAGACTAAGCCCTATCTCCATCTGCATTTTGCATAAGGCTATTCTCTGCCTTCTGAGGTTAAGCTCTACCTCCATCCTGCATAAGGCTATCTTCTATCTTTCGAGACTAAGCTGTGTCTGAACGTGCATTTTCGCATTGCATAAGGCTATTCTATGCCTTCCGAGGTTAATCTCTACCTCCATCCTGCATAAGGCTATCTTCTGCCTTTCGAGACTAAGCCATGTCTCCACCTGCATTTTGCATAAGGCTTTTCTCTGCCTTCCGAGGTTAAGCTCTACCTCCATCCTGCATAACGCTATCTTCTGCCTTTCGACACTAAGCCTGTCTCTATCTGCATTTTGCATAAGGATATTCTCTGCCTTCCGAGGTTAATCTTTACCTCCATCCTGCATAAGGCTATCTTTTGCCTTTCGAGACTAAGCCCTGTCTCCATCTGAATTTTGCATGAGGCTATTCTCTACCTTCTGAGGTTAAGCTCTACATCCATCCTGCATAAGGCTATCTTCTACCTTTCGAGACTAAGCTCTGTCTCCATCTGCATTTTTGCATTACATAAGGCTATTCAATGCCTTCCGAGGTTAAGCTCTACCTCCATCCTGCATAACACTATTTTCTGCCTTCCGAGACTAAGCTCAGTCTCCATCAGCAATTTTGCATTGCATATGTCTATTCTCTGTCATCCGAGGTTAAGCTCTACCTCCATCCTGCATAAGGATATCTTCTGCATTTCCAAACTGAGCCCTGTCTCCATCTGCATTTTGCATAAGGCTATTGTCCGCCTTCCGAGGTTAAGCTCTACCTCCATCCCACATAAGGAGATTTTCTGTCTTTTGAGACTAAGCCCTGTCTCCAGCTGCATTTTGCATAAGGGTATTTTCTACCTTTCGAGGTTATGCTCTACCGCCATCCTGCATAAGGCTATCTTCTTCCTTTCGAGACTAAGCCCTGTCTCCTTCTGCATTATTCATAAGGCTATTCTCTACCTTCCGAGGGTAAGCTCTACCTCCATCCTGCATAAGGCTATCTTCTGCCTTTCGAGACTAAGCATTGTCACCATTTTTGCATAAGGCTATTCTCTGCCATCCGAGAGTTCAGCTCTACCTCTTTTATTTTACATTTGACTGAAAGATCGCCGCCATGTTTCATTTGGCTGAAATATCACCGCACTACATTATAAATTGCTGCTGGGCTAAAATATCGCCACCCCTTGCATTCATTCGGCTGAAATATTGCCACTATTTCATGGGCTAAAATATCACCAACTTATTCAAAGGCATCACTGTTCGGAGCCACCATCTGCATAGCTTGAGAACACCATTTCATGGCCTGTGAATCTTTACTTCCATGCTCCGCAAAGCCCAGGACGTCATAGTCCGAGGACGCCATCCTAATCGTCCGAAGAACGCATTCATGCTCCAAAGGAAACATGCATCATGTTTAAATTTTGTGATATATACGCACATCATTCATTTGTAGGTACACTAGCTGGCACGGCCACCTCAGCAGGAGAGGTCCCGCTCCAGTTCTCTGCAGCCTATCCAATCTCCGAACCCTTGACAAATCTCAAACCCCGTTGCGTCCGCCTTTTCAAAATTTTCATTGGCATATCCGCCAATGGTTCCTGAACTACATACGGCCTAATTCCAGCAAAACCAGGGATATGTAGGCAGCTTAGAAGCCAGAGCATGGTCAAATTTCTCTTACAGTCGTCATTTCTGGTCACAATTGGCCATCTTGTCTTTACCCGACAACTCTTTCATCCTCCTCGGGTAAAAAGGGGAAGCTGTTGATACCCAATTTTTCCCTATGTATTTTTAGGCTCAAAATATTCCCAAAATAGCATGTAGATGCATATATAAGCATCCACAAAGGCCTTGGTATTTTTCAACATTTTTCCAAGGATTTTAAAATCAATTTACGACTTTTTTTTGCAATAAATATCCAATATTTAGTCACAAATCTTGTTATTTTTATAAGTAATCTATTTAATTCTCTCATTTACATAAACATATATTTCATATAATTTTAACAGAATTTTACAAGGTCATTAGGTATTTCTAAATTAAAATTGCTTGGATTAAAATTTTAGCCCATTTCTCGATTTAAATAATTATTTTAATTACAAAATCGTTCCTAATTTTTTTAATTAATATCTATATATATATATATATATATATATATATATATATATATACATATATATATATACATATATATATATATTATTAACTCATTTTTTATATGGAGTTTTATAATTGAGATTTACTATTTTTATAAAATTAAATTTGGGGAATATGGCTATTTAAACTATGGCCCTAGTTATTTCAATTTTTGCCCAAATTTCACCCCCAAATTAACCCCTCCAATTACATGACCCAATTTAAATTTACTCAAACCAAACCTGCCTAAACTAACCTGCCCCATATTTTCTTTTAATCGTGGCCACTGATCGCACAGATCAACGGTCCACATCAAACCTACCATCATTAAACCCTCAAATACCCCCTAACCCTAATCACTTTGCAAACCTAGCCGCCCTTGTATCCCTAAATGCTCTCTAGCCCTTCTGAACCCTAGTCTGCTCCGGCTCCATTTCACCAGCGTCCATGGCCGTTCAAGCCCCAAAACATATATATCCACCACTCCTCACCTCTCATGGCTCTTGGGGTAAAAGATCAGAACCCCATCTCGAAGGTTATCGGACCACAGGCCCTTCGATCTGAGTTCTGTTGTCATGTACGACCTTTTTCCGACAAGCATTGAGGCTTTGAGTCCTTTGCTGACTCAGACTGGTCCGTTCCAGGCTTTCTCGCTATTTAAAAATCTTTCTCTAAAGCCCTAATTTTTGAGGTTTTTCTCCGTGTTTATCTTTTCGGTCTTCCCTAAATCCTAGTTATTCTCTAGAAATTTTGGAGTATTTTTCACTTTTTCTTCGCCTATTTGTGTTTTCAAACTGTCGTCTTATTAAAATATATGGTTTCTCTGATTTCTATGATTTCTTTGATTTCTTCGCTTTATCTGCTCTATTTTGTGTTCTCCTCTAGTTCTAACTGTGATTTTGAGTACTTTCTACTATGGATCTAAAGCATTTTTACTTTACTGGGTTATTTTCTAGGGTTTCAAGTTAATATGTTTTTGCTCTTCATTATGCTGTTCTACTCTTGTTCATCTTCACCTATGTTCTTCATTATGCTCTATATGTGATGGAAACCCTAAGTTTAAAGGGTTTTATGCTTCTCTCTATGTGATTACTTGCTTCATGTTAAACCATAGCCGCCTCTAATTTCCTTCTTATGTGTTTCTGCTACACGATTTGTTTTATAATTCCAGTTTTCATGTGCGAATCTATGCAACTCTTTACAAAGTCACATTTTCCCCTTTTCTGAATAACCCTAATGTGGGAAAATTGATTTCGTACAGCTTGTTTGATTCTCTAATTTGGACCTGCTTTCTGACTAAATTGAAAATAAGCTAGTATCTCAATTCCTTGATTTTCTAGGTGATTAACTTTCTTTACGTGTTTACCCGTGTGAATTTCAAAACTCTTTACACGTATTTGCCCTATATTTCGTGATTGGTACTTGATTTTCTTTCCAAAACTAAACTGAGGTTTATTTACCTCAAGCCCGGTTCCTCAATTGAAGGGAATCTTTTCCCTAATTGGTTGTAATTGATACTGATGGATATTTTCTTGCCTTAGTGATGCTTATTTTTCAAACAACAAGTAGCCTTCAGCTTTTCTCACTTAGACAGATAGAGATACACGAACTAATCTAAGTTTACTCACTGAAAACTCTCTCTCCTCTTCTATTCTTCTTTGTTACTTTCTCTACTGTTGTAGTTAGCCGGCTGAAAGCCAAGGCTAACTATAGGGATCCATCTACCTTACTTGCTTTGTTATTCAAGTTTGGACTTGGTAATCTCTTAATTTATATTATCAACCTCCAAACTCCCTTTTTACTTAACCCTTTTTCTTTGCATGTTTATGTTCAGTTAAGTTATTGCATGCTTAACCCCTTCCCCTTTTCCCTTGTCTGTTTATGATTTCAGTTTAAGTTCAACATGCTTAACCCCTTTCCCCCTTTCCCTTGTCTTTTATTATTCATTAATATGGTTTAATTTCCTGTACACCCCTTTACCCTAAATCCCTTTAATTTAGTCCTGTTCTTTCAACTATTCTTATGTGATTCCCTCTTCTCTTAACCCATGCTTCATATGAGTGTGTTTTGACTAGGGTGGCACTTCATTACTACTTCTACTTTAGAACTAAGGTTTTTATCAGCGTATTCTCAAAGTAATACCATTCCATATCCCCCATACTATGTGTTTGAGCCTTGACACATGCCTATTGGTGTCCTAATCACCATACATCCCCTAGTCTGACTTGTTTCCAGGTCTACTCTTACTTGTTGAACCATGTAAGAGCTTAGCGGTGTGCCAGTCTCATTTCATGGCTAGGTCTGACCACCTCTTGTATTGGTCTTCTTCTAATTCCTCACTTTTACACTTATTCTTAGTTCTTTATGTCCTACACCCCTTTGGTAAGCCATGCTTAGGGACCCTGGGGTCTCATATGAACTTGGATGCCTTAGGGCTGGTACTTCCACACTTGTACTACTCTAATTGCTTGGGGTGTAAGCATTGCCTGGGTTTCCTTAAAAACCCTTTGAAACTTTGTAACACTCTAAAGAGAAAGCCTCGGATTTGGGAGCCTAGATTTGGTGAAAGGCATATGTTGGACATTAAAGCTGCTTTGAGCTTTTTCGGGCCTGTTGTAATTGTTGATATATTTAGCTTATTTCCTTTAACATTTTTCTGTCCAGATTTTGTAATTAATTTTGTATAAAAGAACTTGGGATATAGTAGAAATCACGCCTATAGGTCTACTTTACCACAAGATCATATAGATACCATGTCAATAAGGCTTTACATTATTGCACAATATCATATAGACACCATATCTATAAGGCATTACATTATTGCACAATATCATATAGATACTATGTTTATAAGGCTTTAGATTATTACATTAATGTCACATAGATACCATGTCTATAAGGCCTTACATTATTGCACAATATCATATAGATACTATGTCTATAAGGCTTTTCATTATTGCATAAATTTCAAGATAGAAACCATGACTATAGGGCTTGCATTATCACATCTCATATATAAACCATGCCGATAAGTTTAATGTCATATATCTTATATAAATCATGCTTATAAGTTTTCAACATTGCATCTTGCCTAGAAAGACATGCCTATAGGAACTGTACAAAACGCTAGGCAAATAGCAGGTCGACTAAAACGTGTAAAGTAGTAACAAAAAGGGTCAGTCTGCATGTTATAAGGTCCAAACTCGCCTAGTGTTTTTCAGCGCAGTTTTCCCAAGTCTGTTTACATTTATATCAGGCCCTGGTCTGCCCTTTAACACTACTCTACTAAGTATGCGGTTTTGAACTACTTTGTCTGCCTAAGTTTAATATTTTAAGGTACTTTTGAAAACTTTCTGCTTGCATCCTTTTTACTCAAACAGTCCGTCTAATTTGTAAGCCATTTCTAAACCATGCTGCAACTTCAACTCTATTTTCAACAAACCTATGTCTGAAACTAATGTTTTCCTCTAAGATTAACTGATTTTCAAAAACTGTCAATTCCTAAAACGGGCCCGGGGAGCTCGAAGTAGATTTTTCTATCCAACTTTTATGTGTTAAACTATTTGTCCGCTCTTCTAACCTCTTTTAATGACCAAATCAGTATTTGAAGTAATGCTAAAGTAGTTGTTGTTATGTTACGGGGTTTTATCTGAGCCTTTGACTGTCTTATTTGCATACCTCTTATGTGCTATTTATTTTTCTTGTCGTTCTAGTATTTTTACCTTTGAAAACTCCATATATATCCTATATCTCTCTCCCCCTCTTAGGATTAGAAGTCCTAATACCCGAAGACTAACAAATTAGGATGGGTTTTAGCATGCAATGAGTAAATGATACCAACACGTTTAAATACCTTAACGGGGCGGGAAGGGTAGAATATGGAGATGATGACCGGTGCGCTAATACCATATCCGACCCCTCTTTGAGGAGTGTGTGCGGGGTATTGCACTGATGTGATCGATTTTATAGTCAAACCTAGGACCGCCTTTCCTTTGCTTTCTTTATTTACACATTTTTCAAAAGTAATACTTTCTTTTCAAATCCATTCTTTCTTCTATTTTATTTAACTTATTCCTTTCCCTTTTCAAAATTCCTAAGTTGTACAAATATTTATATGTGAATCTTATCTGTCTACTTGCTTCATCTTTTCATAAAGTCACATTAGCATGCCGGAAACCACACTAGTAGATCTTGAGGGGTGCCTAACACCTTCCCCTCGAGATAATGTAAAGACCTTACACGAACTCTGATTTTCTTTCAAAATACTACTCTTATCTTTAAAAGTATCCTAATGCACTATAATCATTAGGTGGCGACTCTTATAATTCCATAACCCAATTCCCAAACGGGAATGAGAGTTGTTTTGCCCATAATATCGTAAAACCCAATTTCGCTTTTGAAAATGGGGGTCTCGACAATGGGGTTGTTATTTTCTCCAAAATCGACATGCGAGCTAGCTACCACAAAATCAGGATGAAGGTGGAGGATGTGTTTAATAGAACATTCAGGACTCATATGGACCATTATGAATTCAGAGTGATGCCCTTTGGGCTAACCAATGCACCTGCTACACTTCAGGCTCTTATGAATTAGGTATTTTGGCCTTAATTGAGGACATTCGTTCTAGTCTTCTTTGACGACATATTAATTTATAGTTAGTCATTGAAGGAACTTGTGAAACATTTAGAAGTTAAGACATTTTCAGTACCCTCCTTGATTGCTAGAAAGTGCAAGTGCTCATTTGGACAACCCAAGGTGGAATATATTGGGCAAGTTATCACTGCTGAAGGTGTATCCAGTGATCCTAAGAAGATGCAGGCAATGGTCAAATGGCCTCGACCTACTACTATCAGGGCCCTAAAGGATTCTTAGGTCTTAAAGGTATTACAAAAAATTTTTAGCTCGTTGTGGGAGTATCTGCAGACCATTATCCGACTTATTAAAGAAAGATAACTTCAGGCGGAATGAGGAAGTTAAGCAAGCATTCATAGAACTCAAAGAAGCCATGTCCACTACCCCATTATTAACCTTGCCAGACTACAACCAAAGCTTTGTTGTGGAAACCGATGCATGCTACTCGGGTATAGAAGCTGTCCTTATGAAGAAAATTAGACCTATAGCCTATTTTAGCAAGTTTTGGCTCAAAGGCACCAGGGTAAATCCATATATGAGAAGAAATACATGGAACGTTTGAGTGGCATAGACAAATGGATGAATAACTTACAATATAGGCACTTTGTGGTCAAAACTAACCATCATAGTTTGAAGTACTTGTTGGAACAAAAGGTAACATCGGCGATACAACAGAAGGGACTTACTAAATTACTATGGTTAGACTATGAAGTTCAATATAAGAAAGGGTTGAGAATAGGGTAGCAGATGTTTTATCCTGGCAACAGGAGGAAACATCATATGCCAACACTCCTGTTGTTGAGTCTCAACTACAGGTTATCAGTGTTGCAGCTCCATTGTGGGTACAAGAGGTCAGTGCAAGCTATGAACATGATGCCTTCACTGCTGATTTGATTATTCAACTTTCTTTTGTTGTACATGGCCCAAATTTATGGCATTACAATTCCGGAGTATTAAGGAGGAAGGGAAAATTGTATGTGTGCACACATGGGGACTTGAGACAACATTTGATCAAAATGTTTCATGATTCCACGTTTGGAGGTCACTCTGGACAGTTAGGAACACTTATGAGACGATCAAAACACTTCTACTCGCCATTGATGAAACAAATGGTCGTTCACTTTGTTGTTGAGTGTGATATATGTTAGAGAAATAAGGATGAAAATGTAGCATATCCTGGGCTACTTTAACCTCTTCCCATTCCTGATCAGGCTTGGAAGCCCATCAACATGGATTTTATTGAAGGATTGCTTAAGTCTAAGGGCAATGATGCTATACTAGTGGTAGTTGACATGATGACAAAGTCTTCTCAGTTTATAGCTTTAGCTCAACCCTTTACTACTGTGGTTGTTGCTGAGAAGTTTTTGAAAAGAGTCCATACAGTTCATGGTACACATGAAACCATTGTATCAGATAGGGACATGATATTCTTAAGTAATTTGTAACAAGCTTTGTTTAAACTCAATGGTGTGCAACTCTTGTACAGCACAACCTACCACCCTCACACTAACGGCCAAACGGAGAGGGTCAAAAGGTGTATTTAAAGCTATCTCATGTGCATGACAATCCATAGACCTACACACTAGAAATAATGGTTGCACTTTGTTGAATGGTAGTATGACACAAACTACCATTCTAGCTTACAATGTACTCCGTTTGAGGCCAAATACGGGTATCTTCCTCCACAACTCTCCATGGGTCCTTTGCTTGAGACCGTGATCCCTGCTACTGAAGATGTTGTCATGAAGAGACGGCAAATGCAACAACTACTTAAATATAACCTCCTCAAAGCTCAGTAAAATTGAAACAATTTGCTCATAAAAGGAGAACTAAAAAAGAATTCCAAGTTGGAGATATTGTATATCTGAAGATATAACCTTATAGACAAATATCCATTGCATTGAGAAAGGATTTGAAGCTCAGCTCCAAGTACTATGGTCCATTTCAAGTCATCAGTTGCATTGGTTAGGTAGCTTACAAACTATTGCTTCCACCATACTCTAAGGTCCATTAAGTATTCCATGTTTACTTGCTCAAGAAAAAAGTAGGAACCAAAGTAGTTGTACAAAATACTCTGCCTACTACTAATGAAGAAGGATAATTATTAGTTAAACCAGTTGCAATTTTGCAAAGACAACTGATTCAAAGAGGTAACACTGCTAATGTTAAGGTCCTTCTTCAATGGTCCAACTTACCTCCTGAGGATGCTTCTTGGGAAGACTATGATTTTCTCAAGAAAAAGTTCTCAGGTTTTGACGCTAATCCTTGAGGTCAAGGATTAATTTAAGGGGAAGGGTATGTCATGACCATGACTCTTAAATTAGCCTATTCGAGTATAGGGTTAATTAGTTAGGAAAATGTAACTATTACTAGAATAGACGGCAGAGATTATAAGAGAATAAATGAGTTACGAGGGCCCAGATTTATCCACGTCAGCTCAAGTCCAAGCATCAACTTCATGGTTAAATACTAATAAACAGGAGAGAGAAGGCAGTAAATTATCTCGTACTCTTTTCCTTCTGAATTCTCTCCTAAATTCTTCTCCTTCTTCCCCTATCTTCTTCTTTTCTAATTCCTTGTTACACTACTTCTGTAGGTTGCATTTCAATGCTGATACCATATGGTAGCTTCAACTTAGTTTTATTTTCATTTCCTGCGATTGTAATTCTTTAGTTCCGTTTTTTTAGTTAATAGAAAATCCAGAAAATTGTCCCAAAAACACTATGTTTTCCAATTGAGTTTACGAAATTTAAATTTACTGTGTTAGATCCTGACAAAATGATGTTGTTGCACCGATGCACCCTTAAACCTAACTAATTTATTTTTAATGGAATAAAGCTGCCAAAAACTTAGTACTTCTATAACTACAAAGTAAAAACAAAGAAAGTTCTTATATTCTATTTCTTATGTTTTAGATTAGTTTTTCTTTAATTTCTACTTCTTCAATTGGTAAAGAAATTGTCACGACCCGGATTTTCCCACCATCGGGAGTCATGATGCCCCTACTGTCGGATCTAGGCAAGCCAACCTTATTTAAAATAATTCAGAGAACATTAATCTAAACAGTATAATAACTGAAATAATTAATTAAAACAACGCGGAAGACTGTTAGCCAAAAACAACAATAGAAAAGTGCGGAAATTTATAACATGCCTCTAACCAGTATCTGGTGTCACTACTCACGGACTACTAAAAGAGTACAAAAAATATCTGTCTAATAGAAAATATATAGCAAATCTGTTTGATACAATGAAAATAAATGGAAATGAATAGATAAGGCTCAAGGCCCGCGAACGCTAGCGAACTACCTCGGAGTCTCTTGACCGAAGGCTCGCTCCCTAGCTACTCCTGTGGTCCGTAAGCTGTATCCTGACTTGTGCAAAAAAGGACACAGAAGTGTAGCATCAGCACAACTGACCCCATGTGCTGCTAAGTGCCGGCCTAACCCCGTCAAGGTAGTGAAGAGGCTGAACCGGACCTACCACAATCAACCTGTACAGATATATGTGCAATAACGGAAAGATAACAAAATTTAAACAGATAATGGGAAGGGGGCATGCTGGGGTATACAATTCAATTATTTGTCCAACGAACAAGAAATGTAAACTGCATATTTAACATCAATTTAAGATTTGTACCAGGTGTCGGAACAAAAATACAAGCCTGATACCATTAATTTTGATCAAATCTCATTTTCATTTTTCCTTAAGCATTTTTCAGAAAACAATTTCACAGAAAAATTCTGTACTCAGGCCTGGGACCTCGGATATCGATTCAGGGAATACGCTCGGGTCCCATATTTTTCTACGGACCCTACGGGACCATCACATCACGGGTTCAGGTCTGTTTACCCAATATGTTGTCCAAAGTCAACTATAGCAATATTGTTATCAAATTCATAGTTTTTAACACATATTTCATATATTTCAATATAAACATTTTCCGGGTTCGCGAGCGGATTGCACACGCAAATCAAGGTAAGTAAAAAGAGATTATTAAGGCCTCTGAAGCACAAAGAAAGAGAGAATTACGGTGATGGTCGTCACATCCTCCACCTTTAAAATAACAGTTCGTCCTCGAACGGATAAAAGAAGGAAGTACCTGAGTCGGGGAAAAGATGGGCATAACGGCTCCGCATATCAGACTCGGACTCCCAGGTCGATGCCTTAGGAGGCTGGCCTCTCTATTGAACAAGTACTGAAGGGACTCCCAGGTCGATGCCTTAGTGGGACTCCGCTAAGATCGACTCTCGAATACCATCAACATTGGGCACACACACTCGCCCCTGCAACCTCAATATGCCGTCATCTCGCAAAGTCATCTCCCTGGCACGTTCCAGCTACACCGTGTCTCTCAGGATTCACAAATAGGGATCATCAAACTGCCGCTCCCAGATATTCTCCATGAGAGACGAACGAGCAACCATGCAAGCTAACACTCTGCGGGGGTCAAGAATATCCAATCTCACAAATCTATTGGCCAAGGTCTGAATATCTAAGGCAAGCGGTCTCTGGTAAACCGGAATATAGGCAAGACTACCCATGCTGGTGGACTTTCTACTCAATGCATCGGCCACCACATTGGCCTTTCTCGGGTGGTATAAGATAGAAACATCATAGTCTTTCTATAAATCCAACCACATTCGCTGTCTCAAATTCAACTCTTTCTGCTTGAACAAGTACTGAAGGCTCTTGTGATCTGAGTACACCTTGCACGTGACACCATATAAATAATGCCTCTAGATATTCAAGGAATAAACAATGGCTGCCAACTCTAGGTCATGAACTGGATAATTCTTCTCGTGGATCTTCAACTTCCTTGAAGCTTATGCTATGACCTTACCATTCTGCATCAACATTACGCCAAGCCCGATGCGAGAAGCATCACAATACACAGTATAAGGCCCAGATCCGTGGGCAAAACCAATACCGGTGCCGTAGTCAGAGCTGTCTTGAGCTTCTCAAAGCTCGCCTCGCACTCATCTGACCACCTAAACTAGTCACTCTTCTGGGTCAATTAAGTCATCAGGGTTGCGATGGATGAAAACCCCTCCACGAAACGTCTGTAGTAACTAGCTAACCACGAGAAGCTCCAGATCTCTGTAGCTGAAGGTGGTCTAGGCCAGTTCTCTACTGACGCTATCTTCTACGGGTCCACCTGAATACCCTCAGCTAATACAGCATGACCAAGTAATACAACTGAACTCAACTAAAACTCGCACTTCAAGAACTTGGCGTACAACTAACTATCATGCATAGTTTGAAGAACCACTCTGAGGTGCTGCTCATGCTGCTCCTGACTACGGAAGTATACCAAGATATAGTCAATGAATACAATCACAAACAAATCCAAGTAGGGCCTGAACACTCGGTTCACCAACTCCATGAATGCTACCAGGGCATTGGTTAATCGAAGCGACATGACCAATAACTCATAATGCCCATACCGAGTACGAAATGCTATCTTAGGGACATCTAACGCCCTAATCCTCAGCTGATGATAACCAGACCTAAGGTCTATCTTCGAGAATACCCTAGCACCCTAATGTTTGTTGAACAAATCATCAATCCTCGGCAGTGAATACTTGTTCTTTATCATCACCTTGTTCAACTGCCGGTAATCAATGCACATCCTTATCGACCCGTCCTTTTTCTTCACAAACAACACTGGTGCACCCCGAGGTGATACACTAGGTCTAATGAAACACTTATCAAGCAAGTCGTGAAGCTGCTTCTTCAACTCTTTCAACTCTGGCGGGGCCATGCGATACGGCGGAATGGAAATAGGCTGAGTGCCAGGAGCCAGACCAATACATAAATAAATATCCCTGTCGGGCGGCATACCCAGCAGGTCTGAAGGGAAAACCTCGGGAAACTCCCGAACAATAGGAACAGAGTCAATAGATGGAACCTCTGCAGTGGAGTCGCGAACACACGCCAAATATGCTAGACACTTCTTCTCGACCATACATCGAGCCTTAACGTACAAAATAACACTGCGGGTGGCATGACCTGGGGTCCCCCTCCACACAAGTCGTGGAAAATCTGGCAAGGCCAAAGTCCCGGTCTTGGCGTGACAGTCCAAAATAGCATGATACGGGGACAAGTAGTCCATCCCCAATATAACATAAAAGTCCACCATGTCTAAAAGCAATAAATCGACACAGGTTTCAAGACCCTCAAATACCACCACACAAGAACGATGTACTCGGTCGACCACTATAGAATCATCAAACGGTATGGAAACATACATAGGAATACCCAAAGCCTCACTAGGCATGATCAAATAGGGTGCAAAATAGGACGACACATAGGAATACGTAGATCCCGAATAAAATAATACTTAAGAACCTCTATCACAGACCAATATTGTTCTTGTAATCACAGCATCAGATGACTCGGCCTCCGGCCTTCATGGAAATTCATAAAAATGGGGCTGGCCCCCACCTCCCTGAACTGAATCTCTGGGACGATCTATTGCAGGCTGACCCTTACCTCTGGCTGTCTAAGCTTCACCTCTACCTCTATGATCGCTACCCCCACCTCTAGCTAGCTGGGCAGCTTGTGGATCACCTGCTGCCTTAATCGTAGGGCGAGGACCCTATTGCTGAGAACTACTCGAGGCTCGAGGGCAGAACCTGAAAATATGACCTGGGTCACCACAACCATAACATGCCTTGGGCTGCTAAGACTGCTGGCCCTGTCGACCGTTATGTCCTCCCTGAAGATCTGAAGTGGTGGTGCACTAATAGGGGTTGGTGGTGCGCTGAAGTACTGCTGGTCCAAATAATGCTGATGAGGACAATCACCGCCTGGAGTACCATGAGAAACCTGAAGTGCCGATTTGAAAGGCCTCGAGGGATGGCCTCTATAATAGGGATTCCTACATCCAGATGAGGTACCACTAAATCTACCAGAATGCCGAGGCTTCTTGTATGAACCCTGACTACCTCCTCGAGCCAGTGCCATCTCTACCCGGCGGGCCGCATTGGCCGCCTCGTGAAAGGAAATATCACTACCAACTCCCATAGCCATTTAAAGTAGAATAGGCTGAATCAATCCATCAATAAGCCTCCGGACCCTATCTCGTTCTGTAGGGAGTATCACAACTGCATGTCGTACCAAGTCAATAAATCTAGTCTCATACTGGGTAACTCTCATGGAGCCCTGCTGGAGGCGCTCAAACTGTCTGCGAAGTACCTCCCGCTGAGTGACGGGGAGAAACTTCTCCAAGAATAACTCCGCGAGTTTATCCCACATCAAAGCACGAGACCCTGCTGGTCTAGATAGGCAATAATCTCTCCATCAACTCTAGGCGGATCCTGCAAGCCTGAATATGCAAAAATCGACCCCATTGGTCTCCACTATACCCATACTCCTGAGGATCTCATGAAAACTGAATAGAAAATTCTGGGGATCCTCCGATAAAGCACCGCTGGAAGTGGTGTTGAAAAGCTTGGAGAAACGATCAAGTCTCCACAAAGCATCTGAAGACATGGCTGTCCCATCACCAGCCTGAGCTGTAACACCTGTCTGAGCTGTCACAGCAGGCTGAACAACTGGAACCTGAGTCCGGGGAGATACCTGCTCCGGAGTACGTGTAGCAGGAGTCTGAACCCCTCCTCCAGCATGAGAAATGGCTGGTGCTACTGGCAGCAAACCTGCTCTAGCGACACTGTCCATAAAGCCTGCTGTACGTACGAGGGCATCCTGGAGATCCGAGGAAAACAACCCCTCCTCGGACTTGAGTTAGGCCCACTGGAGCTGGTGGGGATGGAACCTCCTCATCAAAGTCATTATGAGGCTCCACCTCTTGAGAAACAGAATCGCACGACAAGAAAGAACAATTCATATGTTCTATTTCTTATATTTTATTTAGTTTTTCTTTAATTTCTACTTCTTCAAGTGGTAAAGAAATTGCTACGACCCGGATTTTCCCACCATCGGGAATCGTGATGGCGTCTACTGTCGGAGCTAGGCAAGCCAACCATTTTAAAATATTTCACAAAACTTTAATCTAAAAAGTATAATAACTGAAATAATTAATTAAAACCACGCGAAAGACTTTTAGCAAAAAACAACAATAGCAAAGTGCGGAGATTTGTAGCATACCTCTACCCAGTATCTTGTGTCACTACTCACAAATTACTAAAAGAGTACGGAAAACATCAGTCTCAAAGAAAAAATAAATAAAAGTCTGTTTCGATACAGTGAAAACAAACGGAAAGAAATAGATAAGACTTAGGGCCCGTGAACGCCAGCGAACTACCTCGGAGTCTCTGGACAGAAGGCTCGCTACCTAGCTACTTCTGCGGTCCGTATGTTGTATTCTGACCTGTGCACAAAAGGGCACAGAAGTGTAGCATCAGCACAACCGACCACATGTGCTGGTAAGTGCGACCTAACCTCGGTGAGGTAGTGACGAGGCTGAACCGGATCTACCACAATCAACCTGTACAGATATATGTGCAATAACGGAAAGATAACAAATTTAAACAGATAATGGGAAGGGGACATGCTGGGGTATAACTATTCAATTATAAATTTAACGAACAAGAAATATAAACTGAATATTTAACATCAATGAAAGAAAGCCAGTGAATCAACAACTGCACGGCATTAACCTTCGTGCTTTTACTCTCAAAAATAGTGCACGGCATCACCATTCGTGCTTTTACTCTCAAATATAGTGAACGACATCATCACTCGTGCTTTCCTCACAAAAACTGTCAAATATAGTGAAGGGAATCACCCTTCGTGCTTTTACTCTCAATACATAGTGCACGGCATCACCCTTTGTGCTTTACTCACATAACTCTCACATGAAGGCACTGAATGACCCTTTACGCAAATCTATCAAGAAACATGGCACGAAAAGAGCCTTCGTGCATAATTATCAAAACATGGCACGGAAAGACCCTTCGTGCAAATATATCGAAACTTGGCATGAAAAGACCCTTCGTGCATAATCTCTTTCTTCCTCACCCAATCAACGGTCACTACCAAACGGGAAAGGAATATATAACTAGATAAAATATCCCGGTAAGGGATAACAACTCTACAACAAGTCCCGGCAAGGGAAAAATACCAAAATTTCCTTATTTAGCTCACTTGCATCTCAACTATCACTTCATAATTCATTTAACAAGTAATTATCACAATTGTTCACTTCTTTCGAAATTTTAATAGCAATTATGACTCACGGTCATGCTAGACTCGGGCGCATAGGTAACCGTCACCATACCTATACACCGACTCCCCATAGCACATAGCAAATATTATCCTACTCCTATTCCCTCAAGCCAAAGTTAGATCAAACACTTACCTCGAAAGCTTCCAAACTCAACCAAGCCTCTAGAATAGATTTACCCCTCGAATTCGCCTCAAAACCTGTCGAATCTAGTCACAATTTACTCAAATGTATCAACAAATGCTAATTAAGTAAATTTGAGTGTATAAGAATGAAATTCCTAAAGTTTTACCCAAAAATTTATAAAATTAACCCTGGCTCACGTTGTCAAAACTCTAGGTTCGAACCAAAATTGGGCTACCCATTCCCCCACGGGGTCATATATGCAATTATTGTTGAAATCGGACCCCAAATTGAGGTCCAAATCCCCAATTTTAAGACAACCTAGGTTCTACCCCAAGTGCCCATTTTTACCCATTGAAAGCTTTGATTTTAAGATGAAATGATGATAAAAGATGCAAAAGATTGAAGAAATTGAGTAAAAGTTGACTTACAATTGATTTGGGAGCGAAGGAGTTGAAAGGAAATGGCCAATGGAGGTTTGGGTTGTGAAAATATGAAAAACGAGGTTTGAAATCGTCTACGTATAGGATGCACAGTCACAAATGTCGCAATTGCGAAGATTTGTTTGCAATTGCGAAGAATGCAGAAGGAATGGTGAATGTCGCAATCGCGATAAATTGTTCGCAATTGTGAAGAGGGCATCTTTTGGGCGGAACTCGCATTTGCGAGGATCTCTTCGCATTGGAGAAGAGTGGGCTATAAGAAGGGGGATCGCATTTGCGAAGAAATCTTCGCATTTGCGAAGATGTCTTCGCATTTGCGAAGACTGGCTATTAGAAGGGGGATCGCATTTGCGAGTTTTTCCTCGCATTTACAATAGAACAGGACAAAGGGGAAGTATCGCATTTGCGAGGTTGGCTTTGCAAATGCGAAACCTGCAGATACCAGCAGTTTCAAATGCTACAAAATGAATTTAACACCTATTTGAAACTCACTCGAGCCCTCGGGGCTCCAACCTAAACACGCACACAACCTCAAAAACATCCTATAGACTTACTCGTGCAATCAAATCGCCAAAATAACATCATTTGCATAGAATCAACCTCTAAAACTGATTATTTTCGTTTCAAAGTTCAAAACTTCCAAATTTCCATTTTTTTGTCTGAAACACGTCAAATGACGTCCGTTATCAACCAACTTTACAGATAGCTCTTAACGCTTATTTAAGACTTGTACCAGGCGTCGAAACCATATACGAGCCCGATACCATTACTTTCGATCAAATCTCATTTTAATTTTTCCTTAAGCATTTTTGGAAAATAATTTCACAGAAAAATTCTGTACTCGGGCCTGAGATCTTGGATTTCGATTCCGGGAATACGCCCGGGTCCCATATTTTACTATGGACCCTCCGGGACCGTTACATCACGGGTCCGGGTCCGTTTACCCAAAATATTGACCAAAGTCAACTATAGAAATATTATTATCAAAATTCATAGTTTGTAATACAGATTTCATATATTTCAACATAAAAAAATTTCTTCTTCGAGCCCGGATTGTGTACGCAAATCGAGACAACTAAATAAGAAGTTTTTAAGATCTCAGAAGCACAAAGAAAGGGAGAATTACGGTGATGACCCAAACTAAATTTTGTGCCTTATCCAATATGTTTAAAGGTGCTAGAGAAGGCTGACAGCTAACTCCATTAATGTCCAACTATGCTCAGAAATTTTTTTCCTATTAGTGGTTAAGCCACGTTAAAAATGATAACCACTTTATACATGTAACACTCCACCATTTCTTATCTGTGTTGTATATTAAGCCGTACTGTTTGAATAATATTATTATAACCTAATAGTCAGCATTAGCCACCCAAAAAAAATGCAAAAAATCCCCTCTATTTTCAATAATAATGATGTACTAATAAGTTTACATATAACGTTTATGTTTGGCTGCTCAATGCCTCGAGTGCTTATCAGAGATGACAGAAAGTATACATACGGATAATAAAAAACATTTAATCACTAAAAGTCTAAAACCCCCATATGCTACTTTGTCTTGAGCCAGCTAAGAGATCTATATATGATCAAAACTTAGTGCACAGTGCACTCACTTCATCAAATGAACCTATTCAACAGTACTCATCTTATAACCATCTTTCTCACAACTTAACTGTTGAGCTAAAATAACCCGTAAATTCCTTCAATATAATGTGTTACTATTCGCTTTACGCTAAATTCATATATTTTTTTGAAAAAGGTTCATATAATTAAGATATCCTTGTATTTAATATGTAGCTTCCCGTTCTTTTCCGCAATTAATGTCAGACTTTGTTTGCAAACCCAATAATTTATTAAGTTCCATGTGGCTCACATCACCACAATCCACGTGTCTTCCCCTCGAACTAAGTTCCACGTGACCTATTACCAGAATCCACGGGTCAATTTTTGAGATTCATTGTGTGCCACCCATATCGTTAGTGTATTTATGACAAACAAAGCACACAACTAGCTTCTTCTTACGTACGCATCTCTAAGCTTGTAAGGGTAAGCAAATCGAGTCTCGCTCCAACACTGAGCCATCGACATACTTGTACCGGCGAACCTGTGCTCTGATACTAGTTGTTGGACTAAAATAACTCACAAATATTTCATAATATGTAGTGATATTACCCGCTTTAGGCCTACCTCCCGCGCGATTTTCTTCAAAATACCTAGAGACTTCTAAAGTCCATTCGATTCACTACAAATAAAAGGTTGAATTAGCAACTTACGATATATCGAGGAACAAATATGTACTTCATATTAGTAAACTACTGATTGAGCCCTGTCTACGAAATGGAGCGATCTCATCTTGCTTGCTTCTGGCAAAGTTTCCAGCTCTAAATAATTGAAATTCTAGTATGGTAGAAATATTATCGATCATTACGAGCGACTTTTCCGTATAGAATTCTAATTCGATAGGCTCCAAACGAAAGGCTGAATTAGCAACTTACAATCACATAATACACATTAAAAAAATGAACCATAAACTTTGCATGAAACCAAACTACAGCACTTATCTGCTAGAAAAAATAATATTCTCTCTAGTGGGAATTTTCTCACTGCCAGCTAACAAGAAAATTAGAGCTTATATTAATACCAGACAGAAAACTGGATAATTAAGTTGTTCCAACTTACCACTGAAAAAGGGTAATTAGGTGTAAGGGACATTGTTAGTGCTTAATTCGTAATAGTAAACCTGTGGTTAAGAGAAATATATACTCCCTCCGTTCCAATTTATGTAAACATGTTTGATTGGGCACGGAGTTAAAAAAAATAATGAAGACTTTTGAAATTTGTAGTTATAAACAAGTCCAAATGGGGCCCAAAGTATTTGCGTGGTTATAAAAGCTTCTCATTAAGGGTAGAATTGTAATTTTAATCCAAATTGTTACCGAATTTAGAAAGGGTTCATTCTTTTTTGAACGGACCAAAAATGAAATAGGTTCACATAAACTGAAACATGGGGAGTAGTAATTTTAGTGACTAACTAGACTGCATTTAAGCGGGTTTAGAGTTTAATAACAAATTAATGCTATATCTCTGTTTTATTAAGAATACAACCACAGTCAAAAAAGACAGTCTGATGCACAAAATATCTCATGTTCGATTATGTAGGGTTCGGTAAAGGATCGCACCCTAAAGAATATGGTGTGAATAGCTTGTCATAATAAAAGTTATTAGTCGTTTCCACGGTTCGAATCCATAACTTATAAGTCAATATTGTCTACTTATTGATAATTCTGAAGAATACACTGTCACCAACCTTCTCTATTTTAAGTTACATACATATCTTATGTCATCTAATTACTATGAAAGTCTAAAATAATTAAAACCCACCAAGATCCATTACCATAAATATATTCAATTAAATGTAATGCAATTTGCTTTTCCCATGTGGCCAGCTTAAGCTCTTGATATGTTTCAATGATTCGTTAAAGACTAAGGGAAGCACACTTAGAACGAATTGTTTAAGTGAATCAGTGGAAACTATGCTTTTATTAATCATGATTAAACTAATCTTTCATGCATTCTACGAAAGATAACATATATTTAAAACGGATTAATTATTTAAAGGAAAACATGTTGGTGGACATTGTCAAAAGCGAAGTAAGAAGAAAAAGGTATAGCATTTCAGGAATGTTTTAGATAACAGGGAATGTTTTAGGTTGACCTTCATGATTTAAATAGTTAATTAACTAATATATTACTAATTAATGTATACATAACAAAAAGACAAAGAGACAAGTATAGAGATATGTGTATACTTAAATGTTGTATGTGAAGGGACATTTTGTCGTTGTGAAGATATATGCATCTGCATTTAGATAAAATAAGACGGCTTGCACTGCCGACGCCTGTATGGCAATTGACTTAGGAACTTTGTACTTTTTTTTTCTTCTCATATTAAGTTATTTATTTTTGTATGGGCCAAAAATTATCTTACTTATGATTAGACCATATCAACATTAAGAGAGCCTTCATGAGCTGCCCCATGTCACCAGTATGAGTTCGACAAAGGCCTGCTCAAGGTCGAAGTAATCTCACAAAAGATGAACGGCAGGGTCGAGGAGTCACCGTATATCAAGGTCAAGGACGAGAGCTCATCTTATATAGAGTAATAACGGCTAGTTTTAGGATAAGTGTCTAAAGAAAATGTTTTAGTGAACATTTTTGTACCGGTACTATTAGGACTTTAGGTATATGTTACCTTGTAAATAGAAAGAGACATAGTTAGAGAGGACATGAAACATTCATTTTGTAAGACAACACCTTGACAATCCCTGTAGAATCTTGCTTTATTGCCTTGCGATGTAAGAACGATCTAAATATTCAAAGACTCGTCAATAAATCATTGTCATATAGAATACCCAGGAATCTTACCATTTTCGGGTGACTCACATGTTCTTATTTACTTAAATGTCATTCCCTGCTATTTATTGTTATTTAAAGATATCTCCTTCATTTACAGGTTTAAATATTGCCTAGTGTTATCATTATTTATTGCTACTTAGATAATATACATACGAAAGGTGTCTAATGGGCCGCGTCAGTCTATTTTCAGACCGGCCCATACCGGTTAAAATCGAAACCGGCCCGGACCGGTGGAAGGGAATCGGGTGGGGCTAGGTTATAGGGGTAGGGCGGTTTGCACTGTTCAATGTCGAACCACCGGAAACCCAGACCGGTCCAACTCGGTCAATGAACAATGTTCTTCAACCGGTTAATCGGCCCGCCCCGGACCAGTCCAGACCTGTTTAATGGTAAATTTTTTTTTGTTTTTAAAGTGGGCTCAGATTTCTCACTGTTGGCAACTGTCCATTTCACAATATGGACTTTTCTCAACGACGAAAAATACATATTTAGCCCATTTTTATTTTTATTTTAAAAAATATCCCCTCTTTGAAAATCTATAAATATCCCCCCTCCCCCTCTCACTCCTTCCTTCCACATTTATTCACTCATCTCTCAATTATCATATTCTCTCATTCTTCAATCTTCATTCTTCACCTATTAAAGTGCAATCAACTATTTGGCGTTTTTTTTTAGAATTTAATTTATCGTAGTATTTATTATTTGAAGTTTGAACAATTGAACTTTAAAATTGGAACAATTGACGTTTCTTCATGGTAACATTGGAGTTGCGAAATCATCAAGTTCTCAATTTATTACGCAATTCGGTGCACTCCCTCCAACTCCATCTCTTATTTAATATTCTGTTTGCATGTTTATTTGTTGCTAGTAGTTAAATTTTTACAGTATGTTTCATGCTGCAAAAAGAGCTTCTAACAAGGTGTAACATCTCGTACATCCGGACTAGGTGTGAACAAATCAAATGGGTATTAATTTGATATTTTATACATGCAAAGTCCCAACGGAAAGATTATGGGTGAAAATAGTTATTTTGGAATCAACGAGAGTGAGGTGCATAGGCCTTGATAAAATCGACTACGTTTGCAGAAGGTTTATCTTCCAGCTAGGTTTAACTAAAATGTGTAAGGAATTTGGGAAAACGCAAAGCATGAAAGTTGTAAGCCATTGAAATATTTTTCCAATGATATATTGTAGAGAACAAACGGAGCTCTCTACAAAAGGTTATGCCTGTTATATAGAAAGTTGTACAACCACCACAGTCCTGCCGCATTTGTACCGCGCCTGCGATGACGAGGTAGTGTCCCAGCGATTTATCGCGGTCAGCACCGCGGTCGTGCCAACTAGGGTGCGGGGGGCCAACTTGGAAAGTCATTTTTTGCCCTATTTCGTCCCCCCACATCCCCAAAACATAAAAACTTGCTCTACAAGGAATACTCTCAAAAACCTAACTCCTTAAGGGATGTTCCACCATCCAAGATAAGTTCTAATTGTGATTCTAAGTTAATGTTAATTTTTCAACATCTTATTAACATGGGTAATCCCTCCATATCATTAGATATTCGATTGAGACATCATTGAAGAGACAAAGAAACCTTAGAACTCGAATTCATGGAGATTGAACTTCAAAAAGGTATTGTCTTCAAACAGTTAGCATGAGATATGAAAAAGAAAATCAGTTCGGTATTGAGGAAAAATTTATAAATCTATCTGGAATTGTTCATAATCTATATTGTTATCAGGTAATATTTCAGGAAATTTTGGAGAGGTATTTAAATACTACCAGATGATGAAGCTGAAGTACTACCTCTTTTTTATTCCGCTATTAGTAACCTTGTGCCACGCCCCGAACCTGGGCCTCGACGTAACACGACACTCGGTGACTATATGTGACCGAGCGAATCAACTGGCTGGATGAATCAATATGTGTTATATATAATAACATACTAAATGTGGAAGATAAACTAACACATGCTGATATACTGAAAGTACGGATGATATAAATCAAAGTGCAAAAATACTAATACAATTTTGAAACATATTTATAGCAAACATAGCTTAATATGAAAATCTCGAGAATCTATCTGACTGTTACTCTAGTCTATGAAGCCTCTAATAAATACCGAAAACACTGACTGTCCGAAAATATTGAGTACTATAAGGTAATGATAATTCCCCAAAATAACTAGGGATCACCAAATAGCTGGTACGAGAATCCTAGCATTCTGAATCGTCAACCTGTAAATCATTCGGATAAAAGGGATTTCAGTACATTTGAATTGCATTGGTATTAAACCAACAAAAAAAATTAAGTGCTAAAACTGAAACTAAGCTGATAACTGAGAATTGATAATTGATATTGAAATGATAACTATTAAAACAAAAAATGAAACGATAACTAATAACTGATAACTAATTTAATAACGGATAACTGATAGTTGAACTAAACACAGGAAAGAAGGATATGAATACTCCCTCTTCTGAATAATGAACAACTTGTTATATGAATAAGTTATGGCCTCGGTCCCAATCTACATGTGCACAAGCTATGGCCTCAGGCCCAAGTCTACGTATGCATAACTACGGCCTCAGGCCTAAAAATGAATAAAACATAAACTACGGCCCTAGGCCCAAACATGCATAAAGCATAAACTACAACCTCAGGCCCAAATATATGTTCAACATTCAGGAATATAAAATAAGAAACTAAGAATGATACTGCAATGCACGATAGTGAAATACAAAATCACATTAAGTAACCTGATACTAGAATACACGATCATACTAGATTACATAATATTGACATACTGAATGGGAATAGACTGAGACATGTATTCTTGAACTGATTATGAATACTGAAATTTTAACCGTATATGGCATATTCAGTAAACTATACTAAGACTTGGGGGCATCAAACACAAGTCTATATTGAATACGAACTAAGTTCACAACGTTTAGAATGAAAGTGGTGAATGAGTTATGAAGCTAGAAAATAGAAGTTCTACAACTATTCAAGCAACTAGGCTTAACAATATCTCTGAGGCAATTACTGACATCATAAAAGAAATGTAGTGTAGGGAGAATCATTAAAATTCTCAAGCATAGAGAGTTAGCCTCACATACCTTAACCTCCTGCTCTTGAGCGTAATACAACATTCTCCAACACATTCACCTTTAATCTACATCAATACAAGTCAAATGGATTCCATAGAAGTAAAAATACTCATGTTTTGGTTACTTAGGCATCTTCTCAAACACTTGGTGGCATAAATATTCATAGTCCTTATTAATGGTGTTTCTACAGCGAATAACCCATTCTCTTGCTCCTAGATAAATTCTAAAGCCTCAAATGATTATAATCAACATTACTCTTTATCAATCATAATGTAAACAATACCCTAAACCAATAATCAACCATCAACACACCAAACCTATAACCGTTCATATTTTTCTATCAAACTCATCAACTCAAATCTCATGAACTAGGGTCTATAATCATCAAACCAATGCTGGAATCAATTAAAGGGTGAAGACAATACCTTTTTGAAGTTCAATCTGCTTTTATTCGAGTTCTAGGGTTTCTCCTCTCATCAATGATGTCCCAATCGAATATCTAATGATATGGAGGATTTACCCATGTTAATAAGATGTTTGAAAATTGAAATTAACTTATAATCACCATTAGAACTTAACTTTGATGGTGGAGGGACCCTTAAGGAGTTAGATTTATGAGAGTTTTCCTTCATAGAGCAAGTTTATATGTTTTTGGGCTGTGGGGGATGAAATAGGGCAAAAATGACTTTTCAAGTTGGCCCACGCGTTCCGGTTGGCGTAACCGCTGTCCCGACTGCGATAAATCGCTGGGACACTGCATCACCAATGTGAACGCAGTAAAAACCTAGCAGGACCGCGGTGGTTGCACACCCTTCTGTAAATCAGGCATAACGTTAGGTACAGAGTTTTGTTTGTGCTCCATAATATATCGTTGGAAATATATTGAAGTATGCTACAACTTTCATGCTTTGTGTTTTCCCAAATTCCTTACACCTTTTCACTAGACCCTGCTGGAAGATAGACCTTCTGCAAACTTAGTCGGTTTTATCAAATCTTATGCATCTCACTCTCCGTCTTGATTCCAAAATAACTAGTCTCACCTATAATCTTCCCGATGGGACTTCTAATGTATAAATATCAAATTAATACTCATTTAATTTGTCCACGCATAGTCCGGATATACATGATGTTACATTATCTCCCCATCGGGATCATCCGTCCTCAAATGAGTGTCATGGTTGTAACCTCCGCTAACTCGGAATCTTAAACGGGTCTGGTGTAAACAAGGACTTTCAGTAACACTTGCATACTAAACTGATTGAATACATTATTACTGAATTCGTGATGATGAACGTAATGGCTGCTGCATTGATTGAATATTTGTGTGCCATAGATACGTGAATACTGAACTAACATGGATATCTGAATATTGAAATGGAACGAATATACACGTATGAACAAGATAAATGAACATTTACAACAATGATATAATTATTTTGCAAAGGTAATTGATGATGCTGCTCTTAATATAAGCAATGTTAATCCCAATATGCACTGTAACACTTCTGCTACTGTGGATGATGAAGAAGACCTTAATAGTTTTAATATTTTTTCTATATTTTCTAATACTTAAACGGGTAGCAGGAATATTGATGAATGTTAATTCTACTTGCAGAAGCAAAAAGAGCCCCGCACAAAGGAATTTTCAACGTGGGAATGGTGGCATGAGAATGGAAAGCAATTTCATGTTCATTTCGCTATTGCTCGAGACGTGCTGAATGTGCCAATTTTAACTGTTGCATCAGAGAGTGCATTTACAAGACAACAACTTGGAGACACCCATCACTCATTGGGAAGCAATGCTTTTGAAGTTTTAGTATGTTTCAAAGACTGGATTAGATCAGAACGAATAAATCAAGGACGTGAAGATGTTGATAGCCCAGAAGATGAGGAACTTGGAGATATATTAACACATGGTAACCCATCCGAATTTAACACTCTAGAAGAAGGTCACTCAGTTCATATTTATTATGAAGAACTTACTAAGGCAATGCAAAATCTTTGAATCTTTTTTGGTTAATTTATTTGTTTGTAAATGTAAACCTATCAAATGGTAAGTTTGAATTTTTAAATAAATGTAGAACTTGCAATTTATAAGTGTAATTTTTTTCCATCTTCCTTGTATTCTTTATATTTTTGCTATATATTTATATATTTTATAATAGTTATAGAAAATGCAAATAAAAGTAAAAATAATATTAAATCAGGCCCGGTCCCATTAACCCGTAACCCTTACGATTCAGTTTTTAACCGGATAAATTCGAACCCATTAAACTTGGTATGCCACAACTCGTAACCTGACCGGACCATAACCTCTAGGGGTACTAAAGTTCTCTACCCAGCCCTACCCGACCCACCCCTTAAACACCCATAATACATACTATCTACTATAAAAATTGGTTGTTATATCATTCGGACATTAATATTGACTATTATTAAATCTAATTATTTAAACCCAAATCTAAATTTTGGGACAAACAATTCTCTAAAAAATTAGGCCTAAGTACATTGAATGGATTTCATACTATAAGAATATATTTACCGTTTTCCCAGCCTTAGACTATGGTCTCCCTCGTTGTACAAACTTTAGTATATTCATACATTTTTCGTCTGACATAAACTTCGTACAACGAAACTGTGAGATGCACCCATACGAGACGTTACACTTATACATAATCGTAGTACTTCTTATGTTCGTTTGGTAGGACGGAAAACAGTTTCCAGTTTTTTTATGTTCGACTGGCTTAAATGTTTTGAAAAATATTTTCCTTATAAACTCATTTTCTTTCAATTGGAGGAAAATATTTTTCTTATTAAAAGAAAGAAAAATATTTTCCAAAACTCCTTCTCAATCTTCCTCACCCTCACCAGCCCACCCCATACCCATCTATCCAAATTTCTCCCCTCTCTCCAAGAAGGCTTTTTTTTAAAATTTCAGATTAAAATAGCTTGCGTCTAGGAGAATAGATGGGTGGGAAACAGAGCTCATGAGGATGATAGGTTTACGTTGTGGTATTCAGGAAGGGTGAGAGGGAAGAACGGGGTAGGAATTTTAGTTGATAAGGATCTACAGGAGCTACTGTTTGAGGTTAAGAGGGTGAATGACATGTTGATGGCCATTAAGATAGTCGTGGGAGGGTATACTCTAAACTTAGTTAGTGCTTACGCACCTTAGGTGGGTTTGGACGAGGAGGTTGAAATACACTTCTAGGAAGAATTGGATGGATTGGTGCGAGGTATACTGTCTACCGTAAATCTTATTATAGAAGGTGATTTTAACGGTCACTTTGGGAGGTTGCCTAGGTGTTATGACGGTGTGCATGGTCGCTTCGATTTCAGAGATAAAAAAGGAGGAGGTGCCTCGCTGCTGGAGTATGCTAAAGCTTTGGAGCTGGTGATAGATAACTTGTGTTTTTTTAAGAAGGAAGAGCACCTGATAACTTTATGAAGTATAGCAGCTAAGACCGAGATTGACTATCTACTTCTACGAAAATGTGATTGAGGTTTATGAACGGATTGCAAGGTCATCCCGGGTCATAATCTTTTAACTCAGCCTATGCTTTTAATTATGGACTTAGAGATCAAGTGGATGAGGAAGAAGAGGGAGAAGTCTGTTATACTTAGTTTCAGGTGGGGTGCATTGACTAAGGACAAGACCCAAGAGCTAGAGGAGAAATTGCTGGTTTAACGGGGCTAGAAGAGTAGCGGGGACGCGAGTTGTATGTGGTCTATGACAACAAATTGTACTAGAGAGGCCGCGGGAGAGGTATTAGGGGTTCAAAGTATTTTTCTCGTTGCCATATAGGGGACTAGTGGAGGAACGAAGATGTGCAAGAAAAAGTGGAAGCCAAGTAAGCAGCATATTTGAAGCTTGTAGAGAGTAAAGATGAGGGGCGGCAAAGTGCTAATAGGGAGGGGTACAAGAAGGCTAGAAAGGAGGTGAAGATGATGGTTACTGTGGCTTAGAGCGCGGAGTTTAGTTGTTTATACGAAGAAATTAGGGATAAAAGTGGGGACAAGAAGTTGTATAGGATAGCGAAGGTGAGGAGCGGAAGGCTCGTGATCTGGATCAAGTGAGATGCATAAAAGACGAGGCGGGAAAAATTTATTGGAGGGGGCAGAGATTAGGCAGAGATAGCAGTCTTACTTCCATAAACTCTTGAATAAAGAGGGAGATATGGGCATCGTGCTGGGGGAGTTGGAGATATGGGCATCGTGCTGGGGGAGTTGGAGTACTCGGAATGACACTGAGATTTTGGGTACTGTAAACTTATACGAGTGGGAGAGGTGGTAGGATATATTCACAAGATGAGCAGTTGTAGACCGATTGGGCAGGACGAGATCCCGGTGGAATTCTCGTAGAGAGTGGATAAGGAAGGCTTTGAATGGCTTGATAGGTTATTTAATGTTATTTTTAGACAAAGAAGAAGCCCAAAGAATGAAGGTGGAATATAATTATCTCGTTGTACAAGAACAAGGGAGATGTCCAAAACTTCAACAACTATAGGGGTGTCAAATTGTTAAGCCAACGATGAAAGTGTGGAGATGGTGATTGAAGGGAGTGTGAGGAGGTATGTGTCCAAATCCTAGAACCAGTTTGGTTTCGCCGGAACTGTCAACTATTGAGGCAATTCACATTGTGAGGAGATTTGTAGAGCAGCATAAGGAGGTGAAGAACAATTTACATATGGTGTTCATTGACTTAAAGAAAGCCAATGACAAAGTCCCGAGATCGGTTCTATGGAGATTTTTGGAGGCTAGATGAGTGCTTGTAGCATATATTAGAGTGATTCGGGACATGTATGATGGGGCTAAGCCACAGGGTAGGGCAACATGAGGAGATTTTGACTACTTTCTGGTTGAGATGTGGTTGCATCACGGATCAGCACTTGGCCCGATTCTTTACCCCTGGCGATTGATTCTTTGACGCATCACATTCAAGGGGAGGTGCCATGGTGCCTGTTATTTACGGATGACGTAGTCCTTATTGATGAGACGCTATGTGGCGTAAATGAGAGAGTGGGGGTCTGGAGACATACTCTATATTCTAAGGGTTTGAGGTTGAGTAGGACCAAGACAGAATACTTGGAGTTCAAGTTCAATAATATTAGCCAAGAGGCATATGGGGATGTGGGACTCGATACGCAAGTCATTCCAAGGAGAGAGAATTTCAAGTATTTGGGATCTATAATTAAGAAAAAATAGGGAGATAGATGAGGTTGCTACACACAATATCGGAGCAGGGTCAACAAAGTGGAGGCTTGCTTGCGGTGTTTTGTGTTATAAGAATGTACCGTTGAGACGTAAGGGTAAATTCTATAAGGTAGTGGTTAGACCAACTATGTTGTATGGGGCAGAGTGTTGGAAGTCAAAAATTCGTATGTTCAGCATTGAAAGTAGCGGAAATGAGGATGTTGAGATGGATGTGTGGGGATACTAGATTGGATAGAATTAGGACTGAAGTTATTCGTGACAAAGAAGGAGTGACACCTGTAGAGGAAAAGATACGTGAGGAAAGGTTGAGATGGTTCGGGCATGTTAAGAGAAGAAGCACAAATTCCCTAGTCAGCAGATGTGAGAGGGTGGCGTTGGGAGATGGGGGAGCGGGGCAGAGGAAGGCCTAAGATGTTTTGGGGAGAGGTGATCAGGCGGGACATGGAACAGCTTGAGCTGAATGAGGACATGACCCTAGATAGAAGGGTGTGGATGTTGAAGATTAGGGTTGAGGGTAAGTAGGAAGTCGTGAGTTTCCCTTGTCTTCTCTAGTTCGATTGTATTAATGCTAGTGTCGTATCGTTTTTTTCGTTACTTTGCTATATTCGCATGTCTTGTTTTGTTATCACTTGTTATCGGTAATTCCGTAGTTTGCCAGCAGTACTTCATTCTTATTCTCATGTTTCGCCTTAGATTTATTCTTTTAAATATACTATCTTGCTATTACTTGTTATTGGTATCCCTTTCATATTCTCTGTTACTATCTCCGATTTAGTTTTCTAATTATTTGTCTTGTTATCACTTGCTATTAAGGCTTTCATCCCCTTCTTTAGTCGAGGGTCTATCGGAAACAGTCTCCTTGCCTTTCCAGGGTAGGATAATGTTGCGTATATTATATCCTCCCCAAACTACACTTGTGGAATTGTACTGGGTGTTAGTGGTTATTGTTGTTGCTGTTTCAAATTTCAGTTTTTTTTTTCCGTCACCACCCACCCTGCTACCCTCCTAAAAAAATTCACTTATTTTTCTAATTTTAAATTTTATTTTATTATTTTTCTGAACCACCTACTCCCACCCTGCAAACCCCCCCTCCCACCCCCCGTCCCCACCCCCTCCCAAAAAAAAAGAATTTTTCTTACTTGTTTTTTTATTGCTTTCAAATTTTTATTTTTTTGTTTTTTGCACCCCCATCACCCCACTCCACCCCCCCCCCCCCCCCCCGGGATTTTTTTAATATAGTTTTAGTTTTCATCTTTCAGTTAACAGGTTCGAAATTTTACAAGTTCTAAAGTTATGAATTTGGAGGTTTATGTATTTGGAAGTTTGTAGGTTTAGAAATTATAAAGTTTACAGGTACGAGAGTTCGCGGTTTTAAAAGTTTAACGGTTCGAAAGTTTATCAAATTTGTGAGTTCGGAAGGTTATTGGTTTTAAAGTTTATGGCTTTATGTTTATTATATCTAAATAATTTATAATTACAGTTGAGAAATTATTTTCCTTAATTTACTGTATCAAAAATAAAAAATGAATAAGATTACCACTTGTTTACCAAAAAAAAACTTATTTCAAAATATTTTCCATTATACCAAATACACTACTCTTTTTGATTGTTTTGCCCCAAAATTTTTTTTTGTGGAGGACAAATCTTAACTATTCCGAGTGAATGTGTTTAAGGCAATTAAGATCTGCAAACTCCGATATAATATCCTCTACATGCCTCCAAATATATAGAATTACCTCAACATTCAAAGATAAATTCATTCACTTCTCAAGCAAACCATTTGATTTGGCAACCCATAACGGGATGGCAATGAGGAGGTGCGGAGGGGAGGGGTTGAGGCTAAACGCGCAAAATTTCAACCCGCTCGCATAACAGTTTAGTGACATGATTCTTTTCAACCCCATCACTTAACTTTGAAAGAGAAAGAGAAACAACCCTAGTTATATTGGTAGTGATGTCTTTAAAATTAATTGTTAAAGTTGCTAGAGAAGGCTGACAGCTAACTCCATTAATGTCCAACTATATGCACCATTTGCATTCTCTCCATTATCATAATTCCAAAGGCACAATTCTTTTGCTTTTGCTAATTGTGGTTAATCCACCTTATGAAAGATAACCACTTTATACATTGTAAGTGTAACCCTCCACCACTTCCTTACCTGTGTTGTATATTAAACCGTCCTGTTTAAATAATATTATATCCTAATGGTCACCATTAGCCACCTAAAAAAATACACTGCTTGCTTACAAAGGCAAGAAATTTCCTCTATAAATTGCCTCTTCTATTGTTTTCTCACTCATCAAGCAATTAGCAAACACACATCAAACACTTAAAATTATTTCTCTCTGAGGATAATATTCCAATAATTATGGCTTCCATGGGATTAAACTATGCTCATCTTCACGTGCAGCAAAATCGCCTAAAAGAGATATCAAAGAAAATAGAGGAGGAAAAATCTCAAAGTTGTAACAATGAGAATGGTATGGTGAAAAAATTAGTAGAGTATGGTAAACGTAGTAACGGTAGGAAAATTTACCCTGGTGGCTTTGCTTCGTCGTATTCTAATGAGAAATTAGGTGAAAATAAAAAATAGTAATATTTTGTTGAATTAGAGTATGTCATATAATGTACTAGTTTCTCGCGTGTCTTTTATCTTTACTTTCTAATTTCTCTCCTCTTCTTTTTTATTTAAATAGCTTTTTACTAGCTTGTTATGAAGTTTCCTGACTGTACGTCAAGATGTACGTGGTGAAGCATTCACCTAATGAACGGCACAAATAGCCACTAAAAGCAGTGGCTTTTATTTTAAAATCACTGTTTTCAATGTATTTAAACTTTAGTCACTCCTTTAATAAACCTATATCTGAGTGAACGAAACTACACTTCTAGTATAACTTAATCCTACGCTCAGCAGTTACACAAACAGAAGCGAGCAGCAGCAGTTCACAGAAGCGGCGATCAGCTGAGGCGAACAACCATTTCTCTTCCGATTTAAAAAATTCAGCAGTCTAATCAGAAAAAAACGACAGAGATAAACAATAAGTTCTACTTAAATGTGTTTCTATAGATTTTTTTTCGCTATAGTTATTCTTTTTTAGATCTGTGTTGATTTGATTATATAGTAGATAAGAATTTGTCCTTAACTTTGGATTTCTGAATTAATAAAGTTAAAGACATCGCCTCCTATGATAATTCTGTATTCCGGACATAGTGTCTTCATTTTGGAAATTGAATTCAAAAATTAAGAATACAATATCCTTAACTTTGATTCTTATGGCCTCATTTTGCAAAATGAATTTAAAAACTTAAGAACACAATGTCCTTAACTTTGTTGCTATACTTCTGTATACAAAGTTCTGTAGTTTGATTTTCAAATTGTATATTTTATTTCTGGTTCAAACGTTAAGGACTGGCAGTCCTTAACTTTTGAACCACAAATCAATACTTAAGGAATACCAATCCTTAACTTTTAAACCAGAAATTAAAAGCTAAGAACAACCTGTATTTCAACATTTAAACATGGAATTAAAAAGTTAAGGACTTAGTCCATAAGTTTTAATTTCTTGTTCAAAAGTTAAGGACTAGTAGTCCTTAACTTTACATTCAATGTGTAAATGTTATGGACTGATAGTCGTTAGCTTTTAATTCCATGTTTATATGTTAAGGACTGGTAGTCCTTAACTTTTAATTCCATGTTTAAATATTAAGGACGGATAGTCCTTAGCTTTTAATTTATGGTTCAAAAGTCAAGGACTGCAAGTCCTTAAGTTTTAATTTCTTGTTCAAAAGTTAAAGACTGGAAGTCACTAACTTTTAATTCCATGTTTAAATGTTAAAGACTCCTTAACTTTTAATTTCATGTTTAAATGTTAAGGACTGGCAGTCCTTAGCTTTTAATTTCTGCAGTCCTTAAGTTACAATTTCTGCCTCAAAAGTTAAGGACTGTAAATTTCTTGTTCAAAAGTTAAGGGCTGGAATTCCTTAACTTTAAATTCCATGTTTAAATATTTAGTACAAGCAGTCCTTATCTTGTTCTTGCACTTACACTACACCTGTTCTTAATTATGTCCCTCGTTTCCCATACCGTTGACTTACAGGATGGAAACAATATGCCTATTAGTTGCTTTTAATGGTAGATGGACTGAAGACTATACATATCTTGATCATCAAACAATTCTTTTCCTAGCACCTAGTCAATTCAATTTGAAGATTTCGTTAAACAGATTTTTGAGCTTATTGAATTAGATAGATAAAAGTTTGAAATAGTGATATGGTTTGATATCAACCTTGGAACAAGCAAAGGAATGCTTGTATCTAAAGATTTAGATCTTCACACATGAATAGAGTTGCTAAAAACTCATTCACTCTTCAAAAACTTTCGTTTCATAGTTGATATTTCTGAAAGAGTTTTTGCATCAACAACCAATAAAGATGCCAACACAAAAACTCAACATGACAATCTGGAGCGATGTCAACAAATAGTTGAAGTAGATATGGTTTAAGCTCAACTAATAAATGAAGACGTGCATCAAACATATGATTCTATTCAAGTACAAGGACAAAGCATTATAGAGATTGACAATGAACAAGCTTTGGGAATTCAAGTCTTAGAGAGTGCACCGGTAATTGAAGAAGCTGTTGACAAAACTTGCACTCAAATAACTAGACGAAGATCAAATTTTAAACAAAAGGAATCACCAACTACGATATTAAAAGAAAATGCTTCTTTGGATGAAATAAAAGTGGGATCAGTATTTGACAAGAAGAAGAGCATAATTAATTGTTTTTCCAATATAGCAATCAAATGACATTTTAAATTCAAAGTTGTTAGATCAAGCTCAACAAGATATTCGTTGACATGCAATGACGATAGGTGTTGTTGGTGTGTGCATGCTTTCAGAATTAAAGATTCAACATTATTCAAGATAGTAAAGCTTGAGAAAAGGCATGACTGTTCTGTTAACACAAGGAAAGCAGATCAAAGGTATGCTACTTCAAAGTTGAATAGTCGTTACATTATCGATAATCTTCGGGACCCAAGATTTGAAGTTACACCAGCATTTGTCATGGCAGAGATGAAAAAATTGCATGGACTAGACATTGGATATCACAAGGCGTGGCGTGCTATTCAATATGCTTCCGCTTTAATAGGAGAAAATCCCGAAGAAAATTATGCATTATTGTGTTCATATTTGTATATGATGACAATTAAGAACGTAGGAACTTATACTAACATAAAGATAGACGACGACAACAACAGGTAAACAAGTTACCACATTCTGTCTTTACCCTTGTTAACATATGAGTTGTAACCAGAAGTTGAGGACTTCCGATCCTTAAGTTTTGAACTTGTAATTAAAATTTAAGAACTTCTAGTCCTTAAGTTTTGAACTTTGAAATAAAAGTTAAGGGCAAAGTGTCCTTAACATTATAACTTGTAAATATAAGTTATGGACTAACTGTCCTAAACTTCACGTATTTTAACTTTGTTTTATATTGTATTTGCAGGTTTCTTTATATGTTTTATGCATATGGATCATCGATAGCTTGTTGAAATCATTGTAGACCAGTAATTGCCATTGATGCAACTTCTTTGAAGTCAAAATATCATGGTGTTTTAATGTTTTCAGTTTCAAAAGATACAAATGACCAAATTTTCCTATTAGCCTTTTGGAATAGCATAATCTGAAAACAGCAATTCCTATGAGTGGTACTTTAGTCAGCTTCGTAATGCAATTGGGAGCCGTAAGAATTTAATTTTTTTATAAGACATGCGTCAAGCTATTGCAAATGGCAATGCAAAGGTATATCCTGAAAGCCATCATGGGATTTGCATCTATCATTTTTAGCAGAACCTAAAGCGAAGAAAGGTTAAAAGTGATGTCATAAAACTTTTCCAAAGTGCTGCAAGAGTTTACAAACGTAAATAATTTGACATATACATGTCAGATATTGCAAATGTAGATAAGAAAATTTATGACTACTGGATGGAAGAACCACCGGAAAGATGGGCACGTTCATATGGCATGCTCACAACAAATATAGTTGAGTCGATGAATTCAGTGTTATTAGAAGCAAGGGAGCTGCCTATACTAAGAATGATGGATTTCATTTAAGTGAAGATACAAAATTTATTTTATGGAAGAAGAAATAAAGCAGAAGGAACATTTTATGATGTTTCTTGTTGGTTAGAGGAGGAATTGAAGAAAAGAATAGATTTAACATTTACTTTGAACTTAAGTTTTGGGTTCTATGTTTATATTATAATTTTAATATTTTTTAACATAATGTACTCACTTATAATTTTTGAAAATAGGTCTTCCCTGTTGAATCATGGCGCTCTAGAGTTGAAGAAGAAGGAATAACTTTCTTGGTGGACTTAAACAAAAGAACATGTGATTGTCTTTAATTTCAACTTGATAAATTGCCATGCATGCATGCAATTGCAGCTATTGAGAAGAGAAACATTAAGAAATCTGACTTTCGTTCGCACTGGTACTTAAAGGAATCTTGGCTGAAAACATATGAAATACAAATACATCCTGTAGGACATACTGATTCTTGGATTGTACCAGAGAGTGTTAACTCACAAATTGTTAAACCTCCTGATTTCAAAGTGCTACCAAGTAGAAGGCAAAAGAAAAGGCATATTCCTGCTACCGAGCCATAACAATAACATATAAATGTGGTCGTTGCAGAAGAATTAATCATAATAGAACAGCTTGTATATATTCTCCGGCAGTCTATCCATTTTCAAGGAAGCATAGAGAAGAGTAGATATATACAATTATGTTTATCGACTCTTATAAGTTTTTGCTATAGATTGTATTCGTTATTATTCTAATTTGAGTAGATGCCTGAATTTACAATATTTATATCTTGTTAAGTTCTTTTCATTTCTTTTGAGTTCAACAATTAAAAGTTACGAACATGAGTCAGTAAGTTCGAATTGCAATTTCGAAAACTTAAGGACTTTTGGTCCTTACCTTTGAATTTCATGTTCAAAAGTTAAGCACATGATGTCCTTAAGTTATAGTCCATGTTAAAAACATAAGGACTGTCGGTCCTTAACTTTGAATTTCAAGTTCAAAAGTTAAGGACATGAGGTCCTTAATTTATAGTCCCATGTTGAAAACTTGAGGACTGTTTGTCATTAACTACATGAGGCCTTAACTTTGAATTTCAAGTTCAAAAGTTAAGAACATGAGATCCTTAAGTTATACAACTGTTAAAAACTTAAGCATTTTATGTCCTTAACTTTGAATTTCAAGTTCAAAACTTAAGGACATGAGGTCCTTAAGTTATATTCCCAATTTTAAAAACATAAGGACTGTCGGTCCTTAACTTTGAATTTCAAGTTCACTTACCCTTAGTCATGAACAAATACTAACAAACTCAATGGAGAAATCTACAGTTGAGAGAAACAACGAAATAAATAACAAAATGCCTTGACATAACTTTTAATGTTCAATAAAGTTACAAAAATAGATAATTCGAAGTATTTTACTACAAATAACTTAAACGAAAATTTAGTCGTTAATCTAATTCGCAGTAAAGTACTGTGAATTATAAAAAAAATTAATAATTCGCAGTATTTTACTGCGAATTAGGTAAAACAAATTCATAAATTTTTTTTTAATTTTAAATTAAATTTATTAAAAACTTTTTTACCTAATTCGCAGTAAAATACTGCGAATTACAAAAAAGTTATTATTTTTAATTTTAAATTTTTTTTAAAAAAATAAAAATAAAATTATAGATCGTCAAATTCGAAAGACCACAATCCTCCTTGTTTATTAAATATCACTGTTTTTACTCTGTCTCTTGAGCCGATGATTGATTGGAAACAACCTCTCTACCCTTTCGGATAGGGGTAAGGCCTGCGTACGTATTACCCTCCCTAGACCCTATTCTATGGGACTATACTGGGCAGTTGTTATTGTTATTTTTACTCTATCATTACTTTCTAGGGAGGGATATACTCTTGTTTAAGGACAAAATTACCCATAGAAGCCCTAAGGAGACTATCAATATTGTTTATCTAGATAAATGTTTTTATAAAAAATACTTAAATGTATAACTTTTGCCCCTCCATTTTTCCTTCTTATAGGAACAGTGTGTACAATCTACTCTCTTAAGACCCACTTGTAAAAATACATTCGGAAAAGTGGGCCAGTTTCCCACGTCACACTCTCCCATCTCTTTATTGGGAACATATTCAATATTTTCAATAAATTTGCCGACCTCTAACTTTCGAATTTGACGATCTATAATTTTTATTTCTTTTAAAAAAAATTGTAATTCGCAGTATTTTATTTTAAAAAAATTAAAAAGTTTTTTTTACCTAATTCACAGTAAAATACTGGGAACTACAAATTGTTTTTTATTTTTTTAATAATTTGTAGTATTTTGACTGCGAATTAATTTAACGGCTAAATTTCTGTTAAAGTAATTCGTAGTAAAATACTGCGAATTACCTGTTTTTGTGACTTTTTTTAATATTAAAAATGTACTATGTATCTAAAAAGTTATTAATTAAGTTTCGGACTCTAACATATGGTGGTGTTAATATTACTGTTTGGGCCCTTGCATGGGCTTAGCTATTTTCAGTACTAATGATGTGCTAATAAGTTTACATGTAACGTTTATGTTTGGCTGATCAATTATTACAACTAAATATGTGGCATTAATTTAAAAAATGTAATAGAATTAATAGCATCCACAGAATAATGTGCGGGACTCACCAGCTTAACGAGTCATAAAAAAATACATAACCGTTGGAACACCTTTAATTTGGAAAAATCATGTAAAATTGCATTGCAATAAAAGTTTCTCAAACTAAAACACAAAAGCTTTTCTCAAAACTACTATATCTCGTGGTTCATAGCTAAAAATCTTGACTTGACTCATGGTTTAAAATTTATATACTCAATACTTATACCCTAGCTCCACTAATGGAGCTTCAGGAAGTCACCTTTGCTATCTTTGTCTGCTCATAACCAGTGGCGGAGTTACAATACCGAATGCGGGTTCGACCGAACCCAATAACTTTTGTTCATACTTTATATTTTTCTTAAAAAATCTATTGAATATGCATAAATATATAATTTGAAATCCAGTAACTTAAGAAGATTGCAACACCGAACCCATAAACTTTAAATTCTGACTCCGTCTCTGCACATAACCTAAACATGTAAATATATATACAATCAAATAATCATATCCATTAGTTATATTAATCTCTCATGGGCAGCATGATATGTTACGCTACTGTCTCGTGAGTAACATTTATCAACTCACCATTATATTATGCTTATATAAGATATCTTTAAACTCAACAATATATTATCGAGAGATTCAAAATATGGTTGGCATTTTCCATATAATGTAGCATACAATAGCTCATGCACTTGTTACAACATGCATATTTACAAAAGCTACATAGTAACTAATTTAAATCATCATCACATACAAAAGCATACATATTTTGCCCAAATTATAGGCGTCAAATAACACTAAAGAATTAAGGGGACTTTTTCTAGCTGGTGACACTCTTGGTGAATTACACATCAATTAAGTAGATCCGCCCAAAGCGGACCATATATATCACTAGTTAACTGGGCTATTACATATAATATGAGAAGAAATTTAAAAATAGTCAAATTTACCATCGGTCATTCAAAAATAGTCCAGTTTCAAAAGTAATCGAAATTTAGCCACTTTTCATGTAAAGATAAATCTGAGCGAAAATACTATTCATAACAAAAAAAATACGCCCGTATATTATACTGGAGTTCTAGCATAAGTATGCTTGAACTCCCGCATATTATATATACGGAAGTTCCAGGATAACTATGCTGGAACTCCAACATATTCGAGTTGCTGGATAACTATGCTTGAACTCCAGCATAATATGTTGGAGTTCCAGCATAGTTATCCTAGAACTCCCGTATAATATGCGGGAGTTCAAGCAAGTATAAATGTCCAGTATAATATACTGGAGTTTGAAACACCGGTGCTCCAGTCTCCCGTATAATATACAGGAGTCAGCAAAGTATACCGATCCCGCATAATATGCTGGAGTTCGTACACAGATGCACCGAACTCCCGTATATTATACGGGATCGGTCTCTGTGGCAATAAAATAGTGGTTATTTTTTATTGACTTCGTAAACGATGGCTATTTTTTATTGACCTGTCCGAAAACTGGCAATACAGTACTATTTTGTCTATGATATGGGAGTCACTCCGCGTACAATCTTTAACGATGATTGTAGAAACCTCAGCGACGATATTGAGTCCCTAAAGGCGGTGTATATATTGACATCCTATGCGAATCTCGCATCGATAAAATACAAGAGAAATATTGGATATATAAGTAAACAAATCAAATACGCTAATAACGTGTTTTAAAGTTGTGCGAACCTTAGGTCGAATAATACAATATCACTAATAGGCTGGACTGTTACAAGTCTAAAGTCCCTTTCCTTAATGTGTCTTTGAAAGCTAATTCCATTGGATACAAACAAAAGGCTGAATTAGCAACTTAATTAGGATCACACAACACACATTAAAAAGGAATCACAAATTTTGCATGAAAACCAAACTGCAGCACTAATTATCTGCAAGAAAAATTAATTTTCTTAAAAAGTAGTAGGTTCTCTCTCTAGTGGGGATTTGCTCACTGCCAGCTACCAAGAAAATTAAGGCTTATGTTAATCTAAGAAAGAAACTGTGATAAGTTGTTCCAACTTAACCTTGAAAAAGTGTTATTAGGTTGCAAGGGGGCATTATTAGTGCTTAATTAGAAATAGTAAACCTGTGGCTAAGAGAAATACATAGTGGTTTTAGTGACTAACTCAACTTTATTTAAACTTGTTGACAGTCTATTAACAATTTAGTGCTCTATCTCTATTTGTTTAGAATGCAAAAAATATACATCTACATATATATATATATATATATATATATATATATATATATATATATATATATATATATATATATATATATATATATATCTAATTATTGATAATTCTGAAGAAACAAAGCTTCTCTATTTTAAGTTTACATCCCGAATACTAAGTATAGTGGAAATTTAGTGCAACGGAATGTCCTTCATACGTATCTTATGTCATGTAATTACTATAAAAGTCTAAATTAATTAAAACCCACCAAGATCCATTACCATAAATATATCCAAAAAACGTAATGCAATTTGCTTTTCCTATGTGGCCAGCTTAAGCTCTTGATATGTGTCACTGATTCGTTAAAAGACTAAGGCAAACACACTTAGAACGAATATTTTGAGAGAATCATTGGAGACTTTCCTTTATTAATAATCATTATTAAACTAATCTTTCATGCATTATATGAAAGACAACATATATTTAAATCAGATTTTAATTATTTAAACAAAACGTGTTGGTGGACATTGCCAAAAGAGGAGGAAGAAAAGGTATAGCTTTTCAGGTATGTTTTAAAAAATAGCGGAAGTTTTAGGTTGACCTTCATGATTTAAAAATTAATTAACTAATATCACTAATTTATGTATACATAACGAAAAAAAAAACAATGACCAATCTCTAAGGTTGTGATTGATATGATCTACAGGCTTCTTGCTGACAATTGGTACTCTATCGTGATCAATGCACAAGATATAATTTTTTCAAATCATCTAGAGGTTTAAAAACAACGGGACCTCATATCTCCCTCTCTCTTTATTTTAGTTGCTGAAGCACCATCCAAAGTACTAAATAAATTCCATGAAAATAGCCAATTCATTGGCTTCTCTATGAGCACTAGTGGCCCCAAGAACAATCACTGGATCTATGCGGCCGACCTAGTTGTCTTCTCTTCATGAGATAGGAATTTTCTCTTCTCCTCAAGGTGAATAAGGGTTGTAACAATTGGTACGATGGTCCCACTGTATAAGAATAAGGGTGATATTCAAAGTTGTAACAATTATAGGGGTATCAAATTATTGAGTTATACCATGAAAGTATAGGAGATGGTGGTCGAAGCAAGGTTGAGGATGACGGTGTCCGTTTCCGACAACCAGTTTGGTTTTATGTCGGGCTGTTCTACTACAGAAGCTATACACCTTGTTAGGAAGTTGGTTGAATAGTACAAGGATAGGAAGAAAGACCTGCACATGGTGTTTATTGGCCTAGAAAAAGCGTATGATAAGGTTTCTAGAGAAGTCCTATGGAGAAGCTTGAAGGAAAAAATAATGCCGGCTCCCTACATTATGGCGATTAAGGACATGTATGATGGAGTGAAGACTCAAGTTAGGACATGAGGAGGAGACTCTCAAGATTTTTCGGTTGTTATGGGGTTACACCAAGGTTCTACGCTCAGTCCGTTTCTATTCGCACCGGTGATGGACGCGTTGACACATCACATTCAAAGGGATATGCCATGGTACATGTTATTCGCCAATGACATAGTTCTAATTGTTGATCGCGGAGCGGTGTTAACGAAAGGTTGGAGGTTTTGAGACAAGCTCTTGAATCTAAAGTTTTCAAGCTTAGCAAGATAAAGACAAAATACCTGGAGTGTAAGTTCAGTGCTGAGCAGAGGGAAGTAGGCATGGATGTGAGGCTGGGATCACAGGTCATCCCGAGTAGAGACAGCTTCAAGTACCTGGGGTCAGTTATCCAGGGGGGAGGGGAGATCGACGGGGATATTACACACCGTATTGGGGTACGATGGATGAAGGGGACATTAGCACCTGGAGTACTGGGTGATAAGAGAGTGCCACATATACTCAAAGGTAAGTTTTACAAAGTGGTGGTTAGGCCGACCATGATGTATGGGGCCGAGTGTTGGTCGATTAAGAAATCACATATGGAGAGGATGGAGGTAGCCAAAATGAGGATGTTGAGGTGGATGTGCGGGCACACTATGTTGGACAAGATTAGGAATATTGATATTCGGGAGAAGGTATACGTGGCTCCCATTGATGACAAGATACGGGAAATAAGGCTCGGATGGTTTGGGCATGTTCAGAGGAGAATCCCGGATGCTTTGGTAAGGGAGTGCGAACGTCTGGTGATGGAAGCACGAGAAGAGGTAGAGGGCGACCTAAGAAGTATTTGGGGAAGGTGATCAGGCAGGATATGGCGAGATTTTAGATTTTCGAGGACATTGCACTTGATAGGAACATGTGGAGGTCGAGTATTAGGGTTGTAGGTTAGGAAGTAGTTGAGTCTTATCTTATACTATATTTGTGTTCGACTAGTTTGGTAGGAATACCATTCTGCTTGCCTTGATTTTTATTTTTATTTTGCTTTTATCATTTTTCTTGGTTTCTGTTTCTATTGGTTATTTTTGTCTCATATTATTTCGGTGGTATTACTAATATTGTCTTCTTCTGTATTTTAGCCTTCTTGAGCCGAGGGTCTTTCGGAAACAGCTTCTCTACTCCTTCAGGATAGGGGTAAGGTCTTGTACACACCACCCTCCCCAAACTCTCCTTGTGGGATTTCCTTGGGTCGTTGTTATTGTTGTTGTTATGCTAAGGAGATAGGAATTCTCTCAAACTTATCATGGAGGTCCTCAATGACTATCAACATGCTTCAGGGCAGAAAGTTAATAGAAATTAAAGTTTCTTTCTCAATCAAAATTCAAGAAACAGAAGGGTGAACATGAGGATTAAAAGGTGGAAAACACTCAAACAAGTGAAATTTCCCTTCACTTATCTAGGCTTCCCAATGAATATTGGTAGAAAGAAGAACTGTTACTTTTCTAATCTTGCATCTAAGGTCCTTAATAAAGCATTTGGTTGGCAAAGGAACGTAATGTCATTTGGGGGTAGGTCTATCAGTATCAAGCACATCTTGTGGTCCCAAATGCTATACCTACTTGCTGCTATGGTACCACTAAAAGCTATTATTAGTTAAATTGAAATGTACCTCTCTAACTTCTTCTGTGGAGAAAGGGAAGATAAAAAAGCTATCATTGGAGCTCCTGGGAGAACTTGAGCTACCCCCACAATGAAGGGGAGTTGGTTTCAAGACATTTGCAACTCATTTGCTACTGAGAGATGGTGAAGGTTTAGGGTGGAAACAATTTATGGACCATGTTCCTCAATGCAAAGTATTGCCCTAGATCTAATCCACTATCCAAAATTCCTCTGCCTACTAAGTCCAATTCCTGGAGGAACTTAACAAGCACTAGATATATAATTGATTCTCATATTTTCTGGAAGTTCTATGAAGAAAACGGCTTGTTTTGGGTGGACAAATGGACCCCTACGGGTCCTATCAACATACACAGCACCACACTTAGAAACCTGACAATACAAGAGTTTGTGAATTTATCCACAACCAAGGCAGGGGTATAGAGAAATTACAATACATTGTCAACCAATATATCCTTAAGCAAAAATTTCCCGGTGGATATAGGCCATAGGCCAGCAACATCGCAAAGACAAGGCTATTTGGACCCTAATGTCCAAGGGAACTTTACATGTGCGTCTGCCTTCCATCTCCTAAGACAAAAACGAGAACCAATAGCTATGATGCCCAAGGTATGGACAAAAGAACTACCTTTCAAGATCTCTTTTAATATCATGAGAATTATTTATAAAAACTTTCCTTTTGCTAATGCACTTCAGAGATTTGGTGTTGCTTTATTACCCAATTCTATTTGTCGTAGAGCTCCAAATCTTGAATCTCTGAAGCATATTTTTACCACTAGTGATATGGTCTCTAGTATTTGGAATTATATTTTTTCTACCCTAGGCTTCAAAACTAGGGGCAGAAACATCCTCTCTATCCTTCATGACGGGTGGTCCATTCCTACCAAGAATCATGCTCATAAATTCCTCCTATAGATTACCCCTATGATTATCTTGTGGGAATAATGGAAGGCTCGATGTGCCAAGAAGTATGGCACAAAATAAATCTCTACCCATAATATTTGTCAACAAGTTGTGTTACATGTTAAGATTGATAGGATTATATATCCGACTAAAACATAATAGCCTTCATATCGAATTATTTGGAATAACAACATAAGCGGAAGCGTACCTGAATCCATAAGTGGAAATCCTTAGTCCTTCTTGATGATTGTCCAAATGTTTGGCTTTGAAAGCTCCTTGATCCTTCTTGAAGATTGTCCTTCCTGAAGTATTGGCTTTCACAAGAATTTATCTAAGACCAAAAATGGAGAATGATTTTCCACTTGATATGAAGACAACAATGGTTCTCTCTCTCAATGGGTGGAAGAAGAAGAGAATGTCTTGCATTCTTATGGGAACCATAACCCCCACTTATAACATATGAGTTATGAAACTCAAAAGTCATAAGCATGTAACCATGGTTACATATATGTAACCTTAGTTAGCCCATCATTAACTAAGGTTACCCTTTTTGGGTATCTACACATTAGTCCTACACTTTATATGACAATATATTGGCCCCCTTAACATAATGTCCATAAGACCACTTATATAGGCCAAACCAAAAGATAGCACGTAACATATAATTTATCCATATATTGTTCATATGTATGTAGATATAAGTCCATATATCTAACAATCTCCCACTTGGACGAGATATTCATACATATGTACAAACCTTAGCATTATATGTTACATTATAACCTTATGAGCTCAGAATTGCTATCATAATAAAATTGTCATGAACAATCCGGTCCATCAATCATACCAACATAGGAACTAAGAGCTCTTAGTTACTCTTGCGTAACTAGAACCAACATAGATCACGTATATCAATATAACCAACGACATGGATCAAGTGTAGGTGTGTAGCATGGAAATAACATAAAGTGTGGTCTGAAATAGTATGTCTATTTCCAACCTGTTCTCTTTATTGAGATCAACTATAAACCTTAAGAGTACAAAAACTTTAAGACTGAATATCTGCAGATATAACCTTAAACTAAATTACTGAATGTATTGGACAATACATAATTGTACAATACAAACACCCACTAAAATTCATAATCCTTAACTGATTTGACACTCATACAAGCAATGTGCTCATGAAATACTTGTGGTGTCAATCCCTTAGTAGGCGGATCCACAAGCATGGAGTTTGTACTTATGTGCTCTATGCACAATTGTCCATTGTGTACTCTTTCTTTAACAACCCGAAATTTGACATCCATATGTTTTGCTTTCGTCAAACTACTGTTGTTATTAGCATAAAGGACTGTTAGACTATCCTGACATCCAGCAAAATCGGAGTCGGTATACCCGATGATCTCAAGGTGGTCCGAACTTCGATATGTAAGCATGTAATCCTTTTGTTCTCTGTAAGTACCTCATGACCCTTTTGACTGCCCTCCAATGGTCCATTCCCGGATTGCTTAGATATCTGCCTAGCATCCCAACAATGTATGCTATATCAGGTCGTGTACATACCTGAGAATACATCAGACTACCTACAGCCGAAGCATAAGGTGTCTTCTCCATTTCCGAAGTTTCAAAATTATTATTTGGGCACTGTTTGAGACTAAACTTGTCTCCCTGAGCAATAGGGGTGTTACCTGGTTTACAATCCTACATGCCAATTCTTCTAAGAACCTTATCGATATAGCCCTTTTGTGACAGACCGAGAACACCTTTGGAGCGATCTCGTTGTATCTGAATTCTTAATACAAAAGAGGCATCACCAAGATCTTTCTTTTCAAATTTCTTTGAAAGAAATTTCTTAGTTTCATGCAATAATGCTATATCGTTACAGGCAAGCAGTATGTCATCGACATATAAAACCAGAAAAATATACTTACTCCCACTGAACTTATGGTATATACAGTCATCAACAACATTCGGTTCAAAATCAAAAGATGTAATAACTGCATGAAACTTATAATACCATTGACGGGAAGCCTGCTTGAGCCCATAGATGGATTTCTTCAATTTGCAAACCCTTTTCTTTGATTCATCCGAAACAAAGTTTTCAGGTTGCACCATATATATTGTTTCCTTAATGTCACTATTGAGAAACGTTGTGTTAACATCCATCTGATGAAGTTCAAGATCAAAATGTGCTACTAATGCCATTATAGTCCTGAAAGACTCTTTCGATAAAACTGGAGAGAAAGTCTCTTTATAATCAATGCCTTCCTTTTGAGTGTAGCCTTTTGCGACAAGACGAGCTTTATACTTAATAACATTGCCCCCTGAATCCCTTTTGGTTTTAAAAATCCATTTACAACCAATTGGTTTAATACCTTCGGGCAATGTAACAAGCTCCCAAACTTCATTATCGCTCATAGACTTTATCTCATCATTCATGGCATCAATCCACTTTTGAGAGTTAGAACCCTTAATGACTTGACGGAAGTTGATTGGTTCATCTTCCTCAAGTCCAATATCACTTTCTTGTTCTTGGAGAAATACAACATAATCATCCGGAATTGCATTTCTCCTCTCTCTAATGGATCTCCTTAATGGCACTTCAGTTTCTAGAGGTTGTTGAGTTTGATTTTCATTAGTAATATCAGGAACTTGATTGGGGAGATTTTCGAGATTGTCTTGAACTGGAGTTGTGTGATCCGTATCAGGAATGAGAACACCCTGATCAGGATCAACAACTTGAGGGAAAGACACATGTTCTTCCTCAAAGACAAAATCTCTAACAACTTTATCTCCCCACCCCCCAAACTCAGTATCCTCAAAAAACCTAGCATTACCCGTCTGAAAAATAGTTCTAGAAGTGGGATCATAAAACTTAAACCCCCTGGATCTTTCAGAGTATCCAACAAAATAGCTACTAACCGTTTAGCATCCAGTTTCTTTTCATTCGGCCTATAAGGCCTTGCCTCAGCTGGATAATCCCAAATGTGTAAGTGCTTAATACTGGGTTTATGCCCAGTCCAAAGTTCATATGGGGTTTTGATTGTAGCTTTAGTTGGAACTCTATTAAGAATATAAGCTGCGGTTTTTAATGCTTCTCCCCAGAGTGAGTCTGGCAAAGTAGTACGACAAATCATACTTCTTACCATATCCTTAAGGGTCCGATTTAATCTCTCAGCTACACCATTCATCGTAGGACTGCCTGGCATAGTATACTGAGGGACGATCCCACACTCATCTAGGAATTTAGCAAATGGCCCTGGACGTTGTTCACCTGAACCATCATATCTGCCATAGTATTCACCACCACGGTCAAGTCTAACGGATTTAATCCTTTTGCTTAGTTGATTTTCAACTTCATCCTTATATGATTTGAACACGTCTATGGATTGGGACTTTTCATGAATAAGATAAAGGTACCCATAACGAGAGTAATCGTCTATGAATGCGATAAAGTATTGTTGACCATTCCTACAAGGAGTAGGGAATGGCCCACAAATATCCGTATGTATCAATCCTACGACGTCCGAAGCTCTCTTAGCACCTAATCTCGTCTTGTTTGTTTGTTTTCCCTTGATACACTCAACACAAATATCCGAATTTTAGGAATCAAGAGAATCAAGAATTCCATCTGACACGAGTTTCTGAATTCTTTGAATGGATATGTGACCCAAATGTTTGTGCTAGAGTGATATAGAATTCTCATTAGTTAATTTTCTTTTTGTACTACTTGAACTTGTATGCAAGGTTTCATTATGTGAGGTTATTATGTCAACCAAATATAGGCTATCATATGTTGATAAAAGACCAGTACCGATAAGATTTGAATTTTGAAGGAGACTAACTTTATTGTCACCAAATGAACATGTATAACCGGATATGTCCAATTTGGGAACAGAAATCAAATTCCATCTAAAAGACGGTACAACAAAAGTCTCATTCAAATTTAAATAAAATCCAGTCTTAAACAATAGCCTAAATTTTCCAATAGCCTCAACTTGCACCTTCTTGCCATCACCAACATAGATGTATCTTTCACCATCATTTGGTTTTCGGCAGTTCAGGCAACCTTGCATAGATATACTTATGCGAGTAGTAGCAGCCGAATCTACCCACCAAGTATCCTTAGGTACCGAAATTAAATTAACTTCAGAACAAACAAGAGAAAGAAATGTACCTTTTTTCGCACGCCAAGCGTGGTACTTGGTACGATCTTTCTTCACATGATTAGTCCCCTTACAGAAAAAGCAACCTAATTCAGTAATTTCAACCTTAGGTTCCTTATGTTGCTTATTCTGGGGCCTTGCAACCGCAACTTCCTTACCTTTCCTCTTCTTAGTATCCTTAGAAGAGGATGCCTAATGAGCACTTTCTGTCTTATCATGCTTTATCCTTTCCTCCTCTTGCACACAATGTGAAATGAGCTCATTAAGAGTCCATTTCTCCTTCAGGCAGTTGTAACTGACCTTAAACTGATTAAAGTGTGCAGGAAGAGATATCAAAACTATGTACACAAGCAGTTCCTCAGGTAATTCCAGCTTGAGTGACTTAAGTTTCGAAGCAGGATGAGACATTTCCAAAATGTACTCCCTTATGTTACCCTTGCCTTTATACCTCATGGAAACAAGTTTACTCAAAAGAGTACTTGTTTTCGCCTTTTCGTTTTGTGCAAAACGCTTTTCAAGGTTTTCAAGGAAAACTTTGGCATTACTTTCATCATTCATAGTGCCCCTGAATGATTCTGGAATTGCACGTTTCATGATCATTAGACTCATGCGATTTGAGCGTTCCCACTTCTCCATCTCCTTCTTTTCATTAGAAGAAGATGTATCCTCAAGAGAAGCAGGTTGCTCATTCCGAAGTGCAAGGTCAAGATCCATGCAACCGAGAACGATCATAATGTTCTCTTTCCATTCCTTAAAGTTTGTGCCGTTAAGCACAGGGATGCTGTTAATGTTTGCAGATATCGTAGCAGCTGAAGAATTTACTGAAATAGAACAAGGACTAACTTAATACATGCTTACATTTACTTGAACTTTAACTTTAGTTTTCAGATTCAAAATAGGCAAATCCCATTACAAGATACCTAGCACAACATTGATTTTAGTCTTTGGACAGAAAATTAACTTGTAAGTGGTACTCTTGGTGTAGTAATCAAATATTGACAATAAACTCCTGTCAAATATCAAGCCTTCCTTTGGGCCGACTTAATATTCACATGGAAAACCAAATAATTGTCACATATTTATCACCACAAGCATGTTCGAATTCCTGCCAAATAACAACCTTCCTTTGGGCCGGTGTTAAACGCATGGAAGACTAACATCCACAGTCATCATATATTTCAAGATCAATCAATCTACACAAAAGAGGTTACTTTGGCAACATAATGCTTCAATTGACTAATTTAAAATATTAGATGCTAAATAATTTAGTTCCTTAAGCCATATATTGAATCTTGACTGAATATGTTACATGTTTTGACATGTAACAATCTGAATATTAATTGTTTTAACCTTAATTGGACAATACCAAAATCTGAAGCCATGATGGACCAAAACAATTAATCTTTAAAACTGAATATTAATGTATAAAACATTAATAATTTAAAAAAAACTGAATATTAGTTGACATATTATTAATGTACAATTAATATCTGAAAACTTAATACTTAAAACGTTTCATTAATTATGAAAAACGTTTCTTACATTGTGTCCTCATTAAACAGCCAGAAAACAAGACGTTTTTGCAATTTATGGCCAGATAATCGATTATCTGAGCCTGATAATCGATTATCTGGGCATACTCGAATCTTAAATTTTGCTAAAAAACTAGGATAATCGATTATCCTTTTAGGATAATCGATTATCTTGGCTCTGTGAAATTTCCAATTTTGCTGAAAAAACTCCAGATAATCAATTATTTTAACAATAATCGATTATCCTCAGGTTCTGTTTCAAATATTTTGATGAACTAAATGCAATAATCGACTATTTTAAAAAAATAATCGATTATTCTTTGTTGCTATTTTGCAAAATTTTGGTGAACTTTAAAAATTATTCCAGGACCTTTTGCGGCGACGAACGCTGCCACTAAACCCATAGAAGTCGCCGCTAAATGTATTAGTGGCGACTATGTATTGAAACTGGAAACTGGAGTTGCTGTCACTGAAGGTTATTTGTAGCAACAATTCCTTGTTTAAGTTTCATGTTGTTCAACAACCAAAATTATGCAAATTTCAACATCAACAAAATACTAAAGTTCATCAACAACATAACATTCATGAAATCATGCTATATCATGGTACTAGAATTCCATAATCAAAATTCTATCTTAATTTAAACATGAAGTTTTATATAACATGGATTTCATGAACTTCCAAATAATCCAAATATGAAGGAGGCTCTGATACCAATTGATAGGATTATATATCCGACTAAAACATAATAGCCTTCATATTGAATTATTTGGAATAACAACATAAGCGGAAGCGTACCTGAATCCATAAGTGGAAATCCTTAGTCCTTCTTGATGATTGTCCAAATGTTTGGCTTTGAAAGCTCCTTGATCCTTCTTGAAGATTGTCCTTCCTGAAGTATTGGCTTTCACAAGAATTTATCTAAGACAAAAAATGGAGAATGGTTTTCCACTTGATATGCAAGACAACAATGGTTCTCTCTCTCAATGGGTGGAAGAAGAAGAGAATGTTTTGCATTCTTATGGGAACCATAACCCCCACTTATAACATATGAGTTATGAAACTCAAAAGTCATAAGCATGTAACCATGGTTACATATATGTAACCTTAGTTAGCCCATCATTAACTAAAGTTACCCTTTCTGGATATCTACACATTAGTCCTACACTTTATATGACAATATATTGGCCCCCTTAACATAATGTCCATAAGACCACTTATATATGCTAAACCAAAAGATAGCACATAACATATAATTTATCTATATATTGTTCCTATGTATGTAAATATAAGTCCATATATCTAACAAAGATATCCATGGGGCTTAAATGTAGTAAGATAGGTTGGGATTGAAATTGGTGGAATGTATGACAGACTGTTGAATCCCACTAGCCTAGACCATCAACAATCTCTTTTTAATATTTGTCTTCTGGAGGTTAGGTATTACGTCCCTCTCTACTGTACTCATTCTTACAATTCATATATGAGGTAGGGCATAATGCCAAACTCTCCCCCCCCCCCCCCCCCGCCTCCCCCATCCCAATCATCTCTAGCCAGCATAGTCCGGGTGAATGGTTTATAACAAAAACAACAACCAAAAAACTAAAAGAAATAGACGAAGTATAATGAATGCGTATACCTAAATATGGTTATGTGAAGGGACATTTTTTGTAGTTATTTAATCTCTCAAAACCAAAGGCAAGGACATTGAATAAATTAATAGTGTTATGAAATAGAAGATTCTTACACTTCTATTTAAGGTGAATGTCTTTAATGTATCTAATTAGAGAGATTTTAGAGTTCTATTAGTGGTAGCTAAATCTTCCTCTCCCCTATAAATAGAGGTGCCCCCTACCATTGTAAATCATCCCTTGAGACCCCTCTCAACTCAATAAGAAGAACTCTCTCTACTCTTCTCTCTATTGCTATTGTTCTTGCTCTATTGTTCTTGTCTTTTGCTTTAGTTTATAACACGTTATCAGCACGAGACTCTACCGTCTCAAGTATCATTCTCGAAAATCCAAGGTATTTTCCTCTTCCTAATTTAATTTTCGATTGTCTTAACTTTTACTTGTGTAGGGTTTTTCTTCAAAGAAAGAATGAAGAAAGAAAAAGAAAAAAAAAAAGGAGGAGGCAGAAAGAAACGAAAAGTTGAAAAGAAAAAGGAAAGAAAGAAAGGAAAGAAAGAAAGGAAAGGAAGAAAGGAAGAAAATATTGAAAATATATTTGGTATACCTTAAAGGTAAGTAATTTACTTTTTCTTTTCAAATTCTTGGAATTCTATAAATTTTATATACAAAGTTTGATTATAACTCTAATGGAGTTTGTGAGAAATTATAACCACACGAAGTGGTAAAATCTCTATGTCCTGCCATGATTAAATTCATGTATGATTGTGGACGTGACAAAGAATTCCGTCCAATTGAATTGGCTCCATTCCCTTTAGAGAATGTGGTAGCAGCTTGTGTAAAGCACATGATTTTGATCCATTCCCTGAAGTGAATGTGATAATTGTAATAGAGCCCGTAAGTATGAACACGCTCTTGATGTAATTGTGTCATATGAAAAGAAAGTTCGTTGCCCTCGAAATTTCGGGCAAGAACTATGGTGTTGGATGATGAAATCCACTTTGATGCTATGGGTCTCAAAGACGCCATTAAAAACAGAAATAGTGCATCCACCCAAAACTATACTAAGGCCTTGATTCTCTTGCGCCATCACCTTGATGAAGGTTTGAACCTATGCTAAGGCCTTGATTTTCTTGCGCCATTACCTTAAGGAAGGTTTGAAACTGTATGAAGGCCTTGATTTTCTTGCGCCATCACCTTGATGAAAGTTTGAAGATTGAATATCTCAACATCAAGGATTCACCCATCTTGTGGAAAGGCTTAAAGAAGATGACAACCTGAAGTTGGTCACTCTGCCACAAGCACGATACGATAAGAATCCAAAAGCAAATAGTTTATAAACTATATATTATCGTTGCGGTGAAAACGGGCACTGGTCTAAGTCTTGCCGTATACCATAAAATTTGGTTGACCTTTATTAAGCATCTCGAAAGAGTAAACGCCCTGAAACGAATTTTGTCTCTGACGACAACTTTGACATCACCCACTTTGATGTGGCAGACTTCTTTGAGCAACCCGAGGGAAAATAGACCACCTAATCGGCGATGGGACCATGATGAAAGAAGATGGAGTTATTTGAATTTGTTCTACTTATTTGTATTAGTTAGTGAATAAACTAATAGTCATTAGCATTAGCTCGTATTAGTTAGTTCATAAAGCAATGTTAGCAGTAGTTCTTTAGAATATCTTCAATATGTTCAAATATCAATAAAACTTTTATTTTCCAGTGGGGGTAATCGACTAGCCTGAAAAACTAGTCGATTATCAACTATTTTCGCATTAAAGTTGAAAAACAGTTGATCAACAATCGATTGTCTTTGGCTAACAATCGATTGTCTTGAAACAGTGTGATCTGGAATTTTTCAAAAATAGCCAACAATCGATTGTCTTTGTCTAACAATCGATTGTCTTGAAACAGTGAGGTCCGGAATTTTTCAAAAATCATCCACAATCGATTGTCTATATCGAACAATCGATTGTCTTAAGACAGTGTGATCTGAAGTTTTTCAAAAAAAAATAACAAATAATCGATTGTGTGTGTTTAACAATCGATTGTCTATGTTCCAACAATCGATTGTGTGTGTGTAATAATCGATTGTCTTATGAAAAACGCTGAAATTTTCAAACTGCAAAGGAATTGATTATGGATAACATATCTGATTTTGTTAGCCAACTGTTAGTAGCAGATTTTGAAGATATTATGTGACACAAAAGAATTGAACTTGTTTATTCCTATGTTCGTGTATTTCTTTTGTATGTTAAACTATGGGATAGCAAATATGGATATCTCACAAAGCGAACTTGGACCAACGTCCAATTGTAAAAGTATTTGCCTAGTTGATTCATGTACTACACATACAATACTCAAAGAAAAGAAGAGTAATTGTGTAAGGCAAACATTACTACAATCTATGGAAGTAGTAAATTGATTGAAGGCTCCGGAAGAGCAATTGTAACTCTGCCCAAAGGCATGACGTTAATCGTAGAGAATGCAATGTTCTCCTCCAAGTCTAAGAAGGACTTGTTGAGTTTTAATGATATCAATCAAAGTGTTCTCCTCCAAGTCTAAAATGAACTTGTTGAGTTTTAAAGATATCATTCAAAATGGATATTGAGACAATAGATAATCTTGAATTCTTCATGAAAACGAGGCTGCCCGCTTCGACTTGGGTTCACGCCATTTTGCATGCAACAATACTAGGTTGTCGGCTTCCCACTTTGGTTTGGGGTCATGCCATTTTGCATGAAGCAATGCTAGTTCGTCGGCTGCCCACTTCGGTTTGGGGTCACGCCATGTTGCATGCAGCAATGCTAGTTCGTCTCTGACTGACGAATTGACACAAATATTCCCCATTGCAATTGGTTTTGGGTCATGAACCCAATATATCCCATTTAAGAAGCTTTGGATGCGCAGTATATGTGCCTGTAGCACCACCATCCCGCACCAAAATGGGTTTGCAAAGGAGGTTAGGAATATATGTTGAGTTTGACGCATCCTCCATTATTCGCTACCTCGAAACATTGGCAGGAGATTTGTTCACTGCACTATTTGCAGACTGTCAATTTGATGAGACACTTTTCCCAAAATTAGGGGGAGAAGTTGGTTAAACCAAACGGGAAATTTTGTGGAAAAATGTATCATTATCTCATCTTGATCCACATACCTCTATTTGAAAGAAAGAGGTACAAAAGATTATCCATTTGCAAAGAATAGCAAATCAAATGCCTGGCGCATTTACGGACTTGAAGAGGATAAGGAAATCCCACATTCACGCGGAAAATGTTCCGATCCGTATTGAAGTCCCTATTGGACAAATATCTGGTGTCATATCCAATGAGTCAAATGCACGCCAGAAGCGTGGCAGACCATTAGGTTCCAAAGATCGAAATCCTAGAAAGAGGAAAAAGAACGATCTAAATGACACTATGAAAGAATCACATGAGGACGCTCATGATTTGATTAATTCCGAGATTCACGAAGAATCTATTGAGCCTGAGACTCTTGAAAATACGGAATGCAAGAATGTGAGGATCTCGAACCTCAGTCTGTGGTAGTACAAAATTAATTGAGAGCTCTCGAAGAGCCAATTATTACTATGTTAGAGAAACACAATTTACTATTGTGCTGTAGTAAGTCTCAAAGAAACTTATTCAGTTTCCAAAAGTACACGCGAAGGCGATTGATGATATTGAGACTATAAATAAAGGAAGGCTTTTATTCTCCTATTACTACAACTTGTAGCGGGGTAATTTGTATATGAAAAGCTACCCGCTTTGTTCTCCAGTTTGTACTACACAAACGAAAGAATGCCACAATAAAGTGGATATCTATTGGTATAAAACCCATGTCATAATAAACCCGAAGTTTATTGATAAGTGCACATGTCATGGTGTAAATTTGAAGTTTACCAATATTGATAATTTATTCAGTTGACATTCGTGTTAGCCATCTCATTTGAAGTATGATGTGCAAATTCACATAGGTGAATATCAAAGAACTAGAAGTTCTTGTTCTCAGTAACGAACTGACCAACTAAAGAGTTCGGGTTGAAGCCCCTTGATTCTGGAAATATCAAAGGTGAATATGGGCCCATTCACCTGCCATGTATACCACATATGATGCATCTATAATATGGTTACATGCGCCATTGTTATTAACCCGCAGCCTGGCAGTGCTTGCGAGGTAAATCGCTCAGTAATCTAACTTCGAGCATAGTTTCCAGATTCTCTACTCAAGACAGTTCATCTTGATAAGTTGGTTTATATCAAAGTTGGTTTAGCAAGATAATTATTGAGTGCTTCCACTTAATAGCTAAACTGTTCCTTATGAGAACGAAGTTGTATATATCAGTTTGATATAAGTTGTATACGAGAGTATATTCTCCCCTCACAAGTGGTTCAAGGTCAGGAACCAAATAATTTCATCTTATATTAAGGTGCTGTGTATATTGACATAATGCACAAAGATGATTTCCCAAAGTTGAGGAAACATGTTAGCTTTACTAACATGAGGGGGAGACATGATAAACACTTGAGAAAGTGTTACATGGGATGAATTTTCATTTGTATATGTATATCCCCGAATATCATGATATGAACCTGTAGTTCATAAAAAGGAAATGCAATTGCAACATATTGCAAAGCATGCTATACGCATTTGCTGACTCAAGGAAAGCAACTAAATGGAAGAGATACAATTCAAGAAGAATTGATTCCATATGAAAGACATGAAGTTTTGAACCTATAGTTCAAATGCTTGAAAGTATAAAAGTCAAAGGTATGTATAGTCAGTTTTCGATATCTTATTTGTTTAGTATCACTAATGAAAGCTTGATATGCAGCTAAAGTTTATTATGTGACTTACATGACTTAACTTGAAAGATTTAAGTTGCTTGAAGCATATGCAATTCTTGGTCCTGAAGTACCGCATCCTAAGTACATTTTGTGTACATATGAATCTTGCCATAACTATAAGCATGATGGATTTAAGAATGCATCTATGGAGATATTGAAGAGCTATTCCACGACATTATATGAAGATGTTCATATCTATCAAGAATGATGATTTCAAGATGATGCACAAGATTGGAATGCAAATGCTCAAGGATATAAATCAATGTACTCATTAGGGGGAGTCAATGCGCGTTGCACTCTTTTTCCCTTACAAGGTTTTGTCCCACTGGGTTTTCCTTGCAAGGTTTTTAACGAGGCAACCAATAGGCGCATATTCAAACATGTGTACTCTTTTTCCTTACTTTAATTTTTTCCCATTGGGTTTTGGTTTTAAGGTTTTATGAGGCACATCATTGAATAGACATTCAAGGGGGAGTGTTATGAAATAGAAGATTCTTACACTTCTATTTAAGGTGAATGTCTTTAATGTATCTAATTAGAGAGATTTTAGAGTTCTATTAGTGGTAGCTAAATCTTCCTCTCCCCTATAAATAGAGGTGCCCCCTACCATTGTAAATCATCCCTTGAGACCCCTCTCAACTCAATAAGAAGAACTCTCTCTACTCTTCTCTCTATTGCTATTGTTCTTGCTCTATTGTTCTTGTCTTTTGCTTTAGTTTATAACAAATAGTAAATTAATTTTATTATTTCTCAAATTTCAAGCATTACAACAAGCAAATATAATTAATGCGGTGAAATTTTGCTTTGTATTTTTTTTTGGTCTTTACTTCACAGGTGTATACTAATTTTTTTCCATTATATATCAGAATTTAATTATGTCACTAGAAATATGAATAAGGTTACTCAAAACTTAAAACGTGTTATGAATTATTAGATTATGGTAGATGTCCATAACTCCTATAACACCCACTACTTTTATCCATTATCTCCATAACTCCCACTACTCCAATACTTATGGTTGTAACTCCCACACCTTCATGATCTCCTCCATGATCTTCCTCCATGATCTCAAAAGCTTAATGACATATTTATGGAATTCTTTTAGTATACCTCTATGTAGTACTATAAATAGAGGATGAGAAATCATTTTGTAATGCACTTGGATACATAGAAGAAATATATTCTCTTCTCTATTTCTCTCTACTTTGTTGTCTATCTTTTTGTTTATTACTTTGAGCTAAGTTTTGTAACACGTTATCAGCACGAAGCTCTACTATCTCAAGAATCTCTTTGAGAAAATTAAGGTATTTTCTCCTCCTAATTTTGTTTTAATTATGTCTGACATTATGAAAAGAAAGTTTGTTGCCCTTGAAATTTCGGGCAAGAACTACATGACATGGGTGTTGGATGCTGAAATCCATTTGTATGCAATGGGTCTTGGAGACGCCATTAAAGACAGAAATAATTCATCCACCCAAGACTGTGCTAAGGCCTTGATTTTCTTGCGCCATCACCTTGATGAAGGTTTGAAAATTGAATATCTCACAGTCAAAGATCCACTTATCTTGTGGAATGGCTTAAAGGAGAGATATGACAACTTAAAGTTGGTCACTCTGCCACAAGCACGATATGATTGGGCTCATCTGAGGCTCCAAGACTTTAAGTCTGTTTCTGAATATAATTCTGCAATGTTTAGAATTACTTCTAAATTGAAACTCTGTGGAGATACTATAACTGATTATGATATGCTTGAAAAAACGTTTACAACGTTTCATGCCTCCAATATGGTTCTGCAACAACACTACAGAGAGAAAGGTTTCAAAAAGTACTCTGAGCTGATTTCTCTTCTCCTTGTGGCTGAGCGAAACAATGACCTGCTCATGAGAAATCACGAAAATCGACCCACTGGGTCTACACCATTGCCTGAAGTAGATAAGGTGTATTCCCATTATGCTAAGCGTGGAAAAGGCTATGGCTTTAATCATGGTCGTGGTCGGGGTCGGGGTCATGGCCGTGGACGTGGACAAGGAAGAAATTTTCCTGGTGTTAGTCACCCCCCAAAGAGATATAACCACCAAAAGCGGAAATGGAATTATGAGAATCCAAAAGCAAATAGTTCAGAAACTATATGTTATCGTTGCGGTGGAAAAAGGCACTGGGCAAAAATTTGCCGTGTACCAAGACATTTGGTTGAGCTTTATCAAGCATCTCTAAAGAGTAAAGGCCCTGAAACCAATTTTGTCTCTGACAATAATTTTGACATCACCCACTTGGATGTGGCAGACTTCTTTGAGCACCCTGAGGGGAAAATAGATCACTTGATCGGTGATGGATCCATGGTTAAAGAAGATTGAGCAGTTTGATATTTTTATTTTTACTTATTCGTAGTAGTTAATGAATAAACAATTATCATAGTTTACATAAGTTATCTATTATTGTGATATGGTTCTAATTTTCTGCTTTAAGCTAGTAAAGCTAAGTATCAAGCAAGTATTCGTTAAAATTATAATATGCTTGAAATAAAATAAAAAAAAATATATATTAAACAGAATGATTAGTTTCATTTTTGTAATCCTTTCTAATCTGCTCGGTGTTAATGTGTTAGCACATTAAAGGTACTATTATGCTAGTAGTATTATGAACCTGAAACAGATTCACTGCCAACAGCAATTAACTCAGTTGAATCATTCTAGGTGAAACATTCAGTTCAAAACAATTCAATCAATGATCAAATATCGATATGTACCTTAAGAGTTTTATCAACTTGATAAATAATCTGTATTATGGTTTTAAAATATATAACTTCAGATTGCACATTCATCTTATGCTTTATTTGTAGCACATTAAATATAGTAATAAAAGAAATTTTGTGAAGACTCTTTATGCTACTACTAATTGTTAATACTTTGATATTAAAAGGAGAATAACTATGATAAAAGATATTTTTTTTTCATAATGACCGCACTGAAACTATTATGTTGAATCATAGACTTAAATTTGTTTATTCTCATATCTATAAAAAAAATACTAATATTTTTCGTATATTTCTTTTGTATGTCAAACCATGGGAAGCAAATATGGATATCTCACAAAGCAAACTTGGATCAACGTCCAATTGTAAAAATATTTGCTTAATTGATTCATGTATCACACATACGATATTCAAAGAGAAGAAATATTTCTCTCATTTAAGTATGTGTAAGGCAGATGTTACTACAATTTCTGGTAGTAGTAAATTGATTGAAGGCTCCGGAAGAGCAACTATAACTCTGCCTAAAGGAACAATATTTATCATAGAGAATGCAATGTTCTCTTCCAAGTCCAAGAGGAACTTGTTGAGTTTTAAAGATATCCGTCAAAATGGATATCATATTGTAACAATAGATGAGAATAATCTTGAATACCTCATCATTACAAAGAATGTCTCTGGCCAAAAGAGGGTTATTGAGAAGTTTCCATCTTTATCTTGTGGCCTGTATTGGACAAAAATTAGTGCAATTGAGGCACATTCCACAGTAAACAAAAAGGTTACTGATTCCAATACTTTTGTACTTTGGCGTGATCGATTGGGACATCCTGGATCAATTATGATGAGACAGATTATAGAAAACTCATATGGGCATCCATTAAAGAATTTAAAGATTCTTTTAAATAATGAATTTTCTTTCACTTCTTGTTATCAAGGCAAGTTAATTATTAGACCATCACCAACAAAGGTTGGAACTGAGTCACCTACGTTTTTGGAACGTATACAAGAGGATATTTGTGGACATATTCACCCACCTAGTGGGTCCTTTAGATATTTTATGGTCTTAATAGACACATCCTCTATATGGTCTCATGTGTGCCTATTGTCATCACGCAACCTTGCGTTTGCAAAATTAATGGCACAAATAATTCGATTACGAGCACAATTTCCTGATAATCCAATTAAGTCTATTAGACTAGATAATGCTGCTGAGTTTTCATCCCAAGCATTTAATGATTATTGCTTATCAATTGGGATAAAAGTGGAACATCCTGTAGCTCATGTTCACACTCAAAATGGTCTTGCAGAATCTTTAATTAAAAGTCTGCAGTTGATTGCAAGACCATTACTCATGAAAACGAGGCTGCCCACTTCGGTTTGGGGTCACACCATTTTGCATGCAACAATGCTAGTTCGTCTCAGACCGACGAATTATCACAAATATTCCCCGTTGCAATTAGTTTTGGGTCATGAACCTAATATATCCCATTTAAGAATTTTTGGATGCGCAGTATATGTGCCTGCAGCACCGCCATACTGCACCAAAATGGGTCCGCAAAGACGGTTAGGAATATATGTTGGGTTTGAATCGCCCTCCATTATTCGCTACCTCGAAACATTGATAGGGGATTTGTTCACTGCACGATTTGCAGACTGTCGATTCGATGAGACACTTTTCCCAAAATTAGGGGGAGAAGTTGGTGAAACCAAACGGGAAATTTTGTGGAAAAATCCATCATTATCTCATCTTGATCCACATACCTCTATTTGTGAAAAAGAGGTGCAAAATATTATCCATTTGCAAAGAATAGCAAATCAAATGCCTGACGCATTCACGGACTTGAAAAGGATAACAAAATCTCACATCCCCGCAGAGAATGTTCCAATCCGTATTGATGTCCCTATTAGACAATCTTCTAGTGTCATATCTAATGAGTCGAAAGCACGCCTAAAACGTGGCAGGCCATTAGGTTCCAAAGATCGAAATCCTAGAAAAAGGAAAGCAAATGATTAAAATGACACTACGAAAGAATCTCATGAGGAAATTCACGATTTAATAAATTCTGAGATTCATGAAGAATCCATTGAGCCCGAGACTCAGGAAAATAAGGAACTATCAATAAATCCAATCGATATTGAGACAAATTTTAATCGAGTGGATATAGTGGTTGATTATGTCTTTGCATATAATGTTGCATCTAGCATTATGCAAGAAAGTGAGGATCTTGAACCTCAATCTGTTGGAGAATGTCGACAAAGACTTGATTGGCCAAAATGGCAAGAAGCAATCCAATCAGAATTGAATTCACTTGCAAAACGTGAAGTTTTTGGGCCTATAGTTGAAACACCTAATGGTGTTAAGCCTGTTGGCTATAGAAGGGTCTTTGTACGCAAGAGAAATGAGAAAAACAAGGTACAAAGATATAAGGCACGCCTTGTTGCACAAGGATTTTCTCAAAGGCCTGGTGTCGATTATGAAGAGACATATTTACCCGAAATGGATGCTATAACTTTCCGTTATCTCATTAGTTTAGCTGTCCTTGAAAAGCTTGACATGCATTTAATGGATGTGGTTACTGCCTATCTTTATGGCTCACTTGATAATGAGATATACATGAAAATTCCCGATGGATTCAAAATGCCAAACACTCATAATTCAAAGTCCCGGGAAATGTTTTCAATCAAATTGCAAAGATCTTTGTATGGTCTAAAGCAATCAGGACGAATGTGGTATAATCGTCTTAGTGAATATTTATTAAAGGAAGGCTATATAAATGATGCCATTTGCCCATGTGTTTTTATAAAGAAAACAACATCGGAATTTGTTGTACTTGCCGTATATGTCGATGACATAAACCTTATTGGAACTCCCATAGAACTCCAAAAGGCAATTGATTATTTAAAGAAGGAATTCGAGATGAAAGATCTCGGAAAGACAAAATTATGTCTTGGTTTGCAAATTGAATATTTGGCAAACGGAATTTTTGTTCATCAATCTGCCTATATAGAAAAGGTATTGAAACGGTTTTACATGGATTGAGCATATCCTTTAAGTACTCCGATGGTTGTTCGATCACTTGATGTGAATAAGGATCCATTCCGACCGCAAGAAAAGAATGAAGAGCTACTTGGTCCTGAAGTACCATATCTTAGTGCAATTGGCGCACAAATGTATCTTGCGAATACTACAAGGTCTGACATAACTTTTTCAGTTAATGTCTTAGCAAGATATAGCTCTGCTCCCACAAGGAGACATTGGAATGGAATCAAACATATATTGTGGTATCTAAAAGGGACTACCGATATGGACTTATTTTATAGCAATAATTGCAGTCCTGATCTTGTTGGTTATGCTGATGCTGGATATTTATCTGACCCACACAAGGCTCGATCTCAAACAGGGTATGTGTTTATCTGTGGAGGCACTGCCATATCTTGGCGATCGACTAAGCAATCAATTGTGGCTACTTCATCTAATCATGCCGAGATAATCGCTATTCATGAAGCAAGTCGAGAGTGTGTGTGGTTGAGGTTTATAATACATCATATTCGAGACAAATGTGGTTTGAAATGTGACAAACTACCCACGATTTTGTATGAAGACAATGCAACATGCATAGCCCAATTGAAGGGAGGATTCATAAAAGGAGATAGAACAAAGCATATTTCACCAATGTTATTTTTCACACATGATGTTCAAAAGAATGGTGATATCAATGTGCAACATATTCGTTCAAGTGATAATATGGCTGATTTGTTCACAATATCTCTACCAACGTCAACCTTCAAGAAGCTGGTACACAAGATTGGAATGCGAAGGCTCAAGGATGTGAATTGATGCTTTTTTCAGGGGGAGTTAATGCGCGGTGCACTTTTTTTCCCATACAAGGTTTTGTCCCACTGGGTTTTCCTTGCAAGGTTTTTAACGAGGCAACAAAAATGCATTTTGTTAGATATGTGTACTCTTTTTCCTTTTCTAGAATTTTTTTTCCCGTTGGGTTTTATTTTAGTTAAGGTTTTAACGAGGCACATTATTTTTGGACATCCAAGGGGGAGTGTTATGAAATATTAGATTATGGTGGATGTCCATAACTCCTATAACACCCACTACTTTTATCCATTATCTCCATAACTCCCACTACTCCAATACTTGTGGTTGTAACTCCCACACCTCCATGATCTCCCCCATGATCTTCCTCCATGATCTCAAAAGCTTAATGACATATTTATGGAATTCTTTTAGTATACCTCTATGTAGTACTATAAATAGAGGATGAGAAATCATTTTGTAATACACTTGGATACATAGAAGAAATATATTCTCTTCTCTATTTCTCTCTACTTTGTTGTCTATCTTTTTGTTTATTACTTTGAGCTAAGTTTTGTAACAAAACGATAGTTATTGAAACTTTAATACAATCTAAAAGAGGATCTCATTAAACTGTGTCTCCAGAAAAATTAAATGTATTACTTATATTGTCGATTGAGAAAGAACGGTTAATATCGATTATAAAAATATCATTAATAATTTTGCATGTCAAAAAGCTAGGAAAAAAATAACAATAACAATCCAGTAAAATCTCATATGTAGGGTCTGAGAGAGTAAAGTGTACGCAGACCTTACTCCCACCCCAAGTAAATAGAGAGACTATTTCCGATAAACCCCCGGCTTAAGCAGACGAAAAAGATAATATATCAGTACCAACATCAGAAAGAATAGAAATAATAACAGATCAAAAATACCAAAAAATAGATTAAAGAAAAGAATAATATAATACGTTAGAAAGGCTCAGTACAATGAAAAGTGAAAGAGAAGTGTCGACACGAAAATAACCACAAGCACTCTAGGACACAGCCTTGTCACACTATTCTCTCTCCTGGTATGGAGTAGCAAAAATATCTGCTATCCCAATCCTACAATCCTATTACTAGACCTCTATATTTTTTTTATCAAGGGCCATATCCTCGAAAATCTGAAGCCTCGCCATATCTTGCTTGATAACCTCCTCAATACTTCTTGGGCCGCTCTCTACCGCTTCTTATTCTTGTCAAAGCCAACCGCTCACATCTCATTACTGGGGAGTTTAATCTTCTCCTTGGCACACGTGTGAACCATCTGAGCCTAGGTTCCCGTATCTTGTCATCCATCGGGGCCACACCCACCTTCTCCCAAATATCTTCTTTCCTAATCTTATCCATCCTAATGTGCACTCACATCCACCTTAACATCCTTATTTCCGTTACTTTAATCTTTTGGATATTCGAGTTCTTAACCGTCCAACACTCTGTCCCATACAACATGGCCGGTCTAACCACTGCTCTATAGAACTTGCCTTCAAACCTCGGTGATACTTTCTTGTCACATAGGACTTCAGATGCTAACCTCCACTTTATCCACCCGACCCCTACATGATGCGCGACATTTTTGTCGATCTCCTCATCCTCTGTATAACCAACCCAAGGTATTTGAAATGCTTCTCTTAGAGATGACCTGTTATTCAAGTGGCAAGGACCCTCGACTCAGTCCTGAACTTGCACTCCAGGTATTCTATCTTAGTTCGGCTAAACTTGATGCCCTTAGACTCAATGGTCTATTTCAAACCTCTAACCTCTCATTAGTGTCACCTCGTGTCTTATCAAGCAGAACTATATCGTCAGCGAATAACATACACCATAACACCTCCCCTTGAATATTGTGCGTCGGTGTGTCCATTATTAGGGCAAATAAAATGGGGTAAGCACAGATAATAATTGTAAAATGCTCCAAGTCATCTCCAACTATCCTAATCCGGATCCTAGCTCCCTTATATATGTCTTTAATCGCCCTAATATAAGAAACCGACGCGTCGCCTTTCGCCTCCAAGCCTCTCAAAAGAACCTCCCTATGTACCTTGTCATACACTTTCTCCAGGTCAATAAACACCATGTGTAGATCTGTCTTCCTATCCTTGTAATGTTCCACCAACCTCCTAATAAGGTGTATATCCCACATAGTTGAACGACCCGACATGAACCCAAACTAGCTATCAGATATAGACATAGTTCTCCTCATCCTCTTTTCCACCAACCTCTCCCAAACTTTATCGTATGGCTTAGTAACTTGATATCCTAATAGTTATTATAATTTTGGGTATCGCCTTTGTTCTTATACAACGGTACTATCATGCTCCAACTCCACTCATCCGGCATCCTTTTCGTCCTAAATATAATATTGAACAGTCTAGTCAGTCACTTCAAATAAAAAACATAAAATAAAAATATATACAATTTTTTTAAGCTTAAGACCTCTTAATAGAGTTTGGTTTTAGGTAACCATTTTTCTTGAGCCATATGTGAGCACAATACATTGTTAGAGACTAACTATAGGCACTTAGCAAGAAACTTATAGACTTTTCAAGATTGTATTATATAGTTATAGTAAATAATTGTGTTAAAAATCAAGATAACTTATGCAGGTTTATGTTATGTTAAGAGTGTGTCTAGAGACTAGATTCAGAAATGTACATCTTCATTTGAGCTTTAATAGCATAATATTGGAGAATAATAAACCAGTTTAATCTCTTGGATCAAGTCAAAAAATGGACCAACCATTGCCCAATCTGTTTAAACTTGGGCAGTATACAAATAAATGGGTTAAATGTTTCGTAGTAAAGGATTTTTTTTTTTTAACTGTCTTCACTAGTCTTAGACTATGTTCTCTCTCGTTGCACAAACTTTAGTATATTCATACATTATTCATCTGAAAGCAATTTAGGACAGCAAAACTGTGTGATGCACCTGTTAAGTGTACTTAATTCTATCTAACTATGGTTAAGTTTATTACAATAGTTGAGGGTTGGTTAGTTAGTTAATATACACGTGTATAGATAGAACACTATAGCAACAAGTTAGCTTGTGCAGTCATTTTCATTTTAACAGAATCAGTTAGTCTCTCTCGCTATCCCTACTGTTCTATCGAGTTCCTTTTTCTTCCTCTCCAGCTTAACCACCATAACCATGAAAATTAAAATGGTATTAGAGCTTGCACCTTCGATCTAAGCTCAAGCTTCTGCTCAATTTCTTCTCGTCTCACCTCAATTCAGTCACACGATACTGGATTGTCTCAGAGTGATAGAGAATTGGAAGCTAGGGTTTTGAAATTGCTGGAATTACAATTCTAGCAGAAAAATGGCGATTACAGATGATGCGACTGTCTCTCCTACTTCTAGTGCAACTAGCTTCACGTTAATCAACAACAATAATCTTCTTTACCTGCAATATATAGATACTACAGGTAGTAATATGATTTTTCTTTAATTAACTGGTTCAGACAACTATACTATATTGAGTAGGTCCATGAAAATTGGTTTGTTAGGTAAGAGCAAGTTAGGTTTTGTTGACGAAAGGTACCCTAAGTCTAAGTTTGAGCCTGAATTGCATGACTAATGAGAAAAGGTTAATGCAATATTTCTGTCATGGATAATAAATGTAGTGCGACCAGGCTTGTTGAGTAGTGTTGTATATGCTTCTAATGCACACAAATTGTGGGAAGACCTGAAGGAAAAGTTTGACAAGGTGAATGGATTTAGAGTACTTCATCTTCATGAGGAAATACACATCATAACTCAGGGTACAAGGACTTTGCAGATTATTTCTCAAAACTCAGAGATTTATTGGATGATTTTGACACACACATGCCCAGTCCTAGATGTCTTTGCCTAGAGTCTAAGAAGTGTCACTTTGAGTATCACAGGTTGTTACGGTTTTTTATGGGTCTAATTGAATTTTGCGCACAAGTTAGGAGTAAGATTATGATGACGTCCCCGGTTCCAAATATCAACGAAGCTTATTCCATGTGGACCTTGAGAGTCAAAGAAGCCTTTTACACAAGTAGTTCAAGTTGAAAAAGTTGCTGAAGGGACTGTGTTATACTATAATAGAGGCTCGATATTTTTAAGGGGAAATATTGGACCACAGAAGAAGCAAGTTCAATGTAAGTAGTGTCGCTGCAAAGGGAATACTAAGGAGAACTTCCACAAGTTGATTGGATACCCCTCATACTTCAAACCTAAGAAGAAGGGAGGTAGTCCTGGTTTGTATGCAAATTATAAAGGTTCAACAGCATGTCCTATTTCCAGTGATAGTTGTTGCTTCAATAACAATAACAACCCCCAATTGGTCTATGAAATGCAGCAACAATGGGCACATCATATGCTTCAGCAACCAATCCACCAATCTGTACCTTTTTCCCCACAAGAACAACACCAGCACACTCAACAAATATCTTAGAAATCCTTTCAGCATCCAGTCACATTCTTCACACAGGAGCAATATCAATAGATAGTTTAGTTGCTCAACAAAGGATCTGATGAAGGGCATTTATACAAGACTGCAATTGCAGGTACTCTGATTTCCTTGGTATCTAATTATGTTAATCCTAAATGGATAATAGATATAGGAGCTTCCAATCATATGACCTCTACACTGTAGTTATTAAAAGCTTGTCAGTTAGTTTCAACATCTGAAAGAAGCAAAGTAAATATTCCTACAGGAGATATAGCACTAGTTACACATACAAGGAGATCATCTACGTTTAACAATCAAGAGATTAGTAATGTAATGTACATACCTGATGTCGACGCCTCCTTTTTCTAAGGAGAAATCAGGTTTATGACATTATGGGTTGAATGACTCTTTTATCCCCTTTGGGGGAACTTGGATTATGAATTTTGGAGAGTCGCCACCTAATGATTATAGTGCATTAGGACACTTTTAAAAAAAAAAAGAAGCTGATTTGAAAGAAAACCAGAGTTCGGGTAAGGGCTTGAGATTATCTCGAGGGGAAAGTGTTAGGCACCCCTCAAGATCCACTAGTGTGGTTCCCGACCTTGCTCAATTGTGGCTTTAAGAAGAGTAGGAGTAAACAAGCAAAGTTTGAACATAGAAAACATAGCAAGTTGAGAATTTTGAAAGAAGAAAGACATAGGTTGTTTTGAAAAGATGAATTTTGGTTGAAAACATTAGTCTAAAATAAGGTATTAACAAAGAAGAATAAAAGGGGTCCTAGGGTTAAACATAATATGGATCACTTTGGTGCAATATCCAACAATTATTCTCACACGAGATATTAATGCACCAGTCATCATATCCATATTCTACCCTTCCCACCACGTTAAGGTATTTAAACGCGATTAGTTTCGATTTCTTATTGCATGCTAAGCCATCCCAGCCTATCAGTCCATGGGTATTTGGACTTCTAATCCTAATAGGGAAGAAAAGGGATGAAGGCATATATGGAGTTTAAAAGGATAAAATACTAGAGTAAACAAATAGCAAAGAAGTACGGAATTCAGAAAACACTCAAAGGCTCATTCAAATCCCGTAAATCACATAACAACTAGTTTAGCATGACTTGCATATACTGATTTGGTCTTTAATTAATGTTAAGCAGCGGAAGGATCAGTTTAACACATAAAATTAGATAAAAAGTCTACATTAGGCAACTTGGATCCAATTATTAGAAGTTGTTGTATTTTTAAAATAAGTTATGGATTGAGGTCCTAATGCAGGAGAGTGCAAAAAATAGAAGTTTAGGAAATTTTCGAAGTTCAGAAAACAAGTTTTAAAAATAGGCAGAATGGTAAAAGTAGAAAGTACCGTAGAGTTTTCAGAGGTAAAATGCTTCAAAGTGCGAGTTCGAAAAATTATTTTGCGAACTTTATGAATAAAAGTGCAGACAGAGATTTGGAAAAAACAGTTTTAGAGATAGAAAAATACGGATTTAGAGAATTGCAGACAGGTTTCGGCGAGTTTTATTGGAAAACGTTGGGACTACTCGCCAAATTATCCAAATTTTAAGACGAATTTAGGTGGGTTAAAAAAAATCTATAGGCAGGATATCTATACCTTGATTTTATCGGCTCGTTACTGCTTCTAATTCATTAAGGAAGTGAGTATTAGATTACCCTACTGATTTGCCTATCATTTTACACATCTCTTAATGGGATGACTTCTATATGCAACGGGTTGTTTAATATCTCCAATAGGCATGATATCTACTGATTTGCAATATGACTTAGTATAAATTCCTATAGGCATGACATCTAAATGATAGAAAATGATGCAAAGCCTATAGACATGATTTCTAGGTGATTTCAAATACTAAGCCTATAGGCATGATATCTAAACTATTTAAAGCAGTAAAAGTCATATAGGCATGATATCTAGGTGACTTGAAGTAATGAAAATCCTATAGGCATGATCTCTACCCGTTAACTTACAATCAACTAAAAGTAAACCCTTCTCATACATTTTACTACTATATTCCCAAAGTTTTTAGTACAAAGTTACTATTATAGAGCCAAAAATAAAATAAAATACATCATAACCCACATCTAGATCCAAACTGCCTAATGCAATCTTGATATCCAATACACGTGTTTTACCAAATTCGGGTTCCAGATTCCAAGGCCTTCTCTTAGAGTGTTTCAAAGTTCCAAGGAGCTTCAAGAGCCCAGGCAATGCTTACACTCTAAAGATTGAATGTTGTAACAGAGTAGTGCAATGTATGGAATTACCAGCCCTTAGACATCCATTTTCTGAGGGAACTATGGGGTCTCTAAGCATGTCATACTACATGGGGGTAGAACTTAGGAGCTAGGAGTAGGTGTAAAGTGAGAGAGAAACCTCAGCAAGAGGTGGTCATACCAGGTCATGGCATAGACTGGCACACCCCTAACCTCCCACTTAAATTCAAGCAAATAAGGGCAGGCTCAAAAAGAGTAAAACTCAGGTCTGAATGATGAACAGGACGTCAACAGGCCCAAATTAGAGCTCAGCACATTGAGGGGAAAGGTAGTGGGAAAGCAGTCGAGTAGAGATTCAGAAGAGTTTAGTCCTGAATCACATACTGTAATTCATAATGCTGCTATGACCCAAGAAAGACTCACATACAAAGGGGATAGGGAAAGGTATTAACATGCTTAAAAGTAATTAAATAGCGTTGGAAAGCATAAATGAGCACACCAAGAAAAGGGTAGAAGCATAAATAGCAGACTAACATCGGCAAGCAGACAGTCAGGAATAAACAGGAACAAACTCAAGAAACTCCCAAGTGTCTAGGAGTTAAAGCAGCAAGAAGTGCAACTACAGAATGCTCAATAGAGAGTAGTGATAATAGCATCAAAGAAGAGGGATGAATTCTGATTTTTTTGTTTTCAGTTAGAATTATGTGTTGAAATGAAACGAAAAGCATGTACTTATACTCGAAATCAGACATGCAAGCAAGGAAAGAAAATTAGTCGAGTATCAAACAGGAACCAATCTGTAGAAGAAGATTCCCTTAATTAAAGAGTCCAAAATTTGAAAGGAAAAGGGCAGAAGTTATTTAAGGAAAGGGAATCAAATAAACATGTTATGGACAACATGCAAATAATGGTAAGTACATGGGTTTTTAATTAAGGAAAGGCAATTTTAAACTACACGGTCAATTAAATAAGGCAAGAAGTGAATCAATTCGCATATAGTAAAATCAGGGAATTAGGGATTCTCAAATCACCAATGAACCAAGTCAGAAAATAGGGAATCGAAGGGTTACAAAACTAAACAAAGAGAAAAATCAATTGAATTCACACAAGGCAGTCTGAAATCCAATCCCAAATCAAAGGTTATTTTGAGAGGGAACATGTAACTATAAAAAGAGCCTGAGTTTTAAAACATGCGAGGTTGGATTCATACGACAGCAAAGTGTCATGCAACCAAGGATCAGTGAGTAGAGGGCTAGAGCAAAAAATAATATTAGAAAGCATGCAAAAGATCAAGAAACATGCTCCGTAAAGTTTAGCAGAAGTCAAGATCACAAGGGGAAAGACAGATGAAACAACTTCATGAACTTAAAAATTAGGATTTTGGAAACCAAACTAGTTTAGAGAAGAGAAGAAAAAAAATCACGTACTAGCAGTTTGAAAAACAACCCCAAATTCTAGGGTTTCTTTCATTAGTCAAGTGTAGAGCCGAAAGCAAACAAGTCAGGCGAAGAAAACTCAGAAAATCCAAAGGAACATAAATGTTTCTTAGAAACATAATGAGAGAAACACAGTAAAAAAAATCACCAGAAAACCCCAGAAGGAAACACAGTAAAATAAAACACATAGAAATCACGGTAAAAAACTAGGATTTATAGCAAAACAAATACAACAAGAACACCACGTGAAAATCAAAATAGTAAAATCAAAGAAAACCTAAGTCTAAGACGGCGACTAGTTTTGAAAGTAAACCTTCGAAAGATATTTTAACAAAATCATTTTAAGAACCTTAAAACAAGCATATATCTATAGCGGATATAGAGAAATATAGTAAAACCTCGATGGGATAGGGTTTTAGAAAACCCTAGAAGTGAGAAAGGCCTGGAAAAGGGCCGGTCCGAGTCGAACGAGTCAGAGATAGACTCATAGGGCTAGGATATGATGGATTTGAGCCGGAGATGGCCGTGGAACTTTAATTGCCAAAGGTCCAGATTTAACCCTTCGTGGTCAAGTCATGGGGCTTCAGTAATCAAGCGTGGGAACCATAGGAGACCAGTGGATGGTGAAACCACCATGGATTCTTGTCAGAAAGTGGACGGAGAAGATGAAGGGAACTCATCGGATAGGAGGGAGGTGGAAGGTTCCAAAGAGAATTGTAGGTAGAGAGATAGAGACGAGTGAGGCGAATGAGGGGATATTGGGGGGGTGGGGGGTTGTTTGGTTTAATTTGGAAGCGGTAGACAGGGACCGTTGATCTAAATGATCAATGGTCGAGATCAAATGGGGTGGGTGAGTCAAGTATGGTGAGGATTTAGGATTGGTCCGATTGGGATAGAAGTTGGGGTTAAAATAGGGTGCAGATTGAGGCTATAGTTGAAATAAAATAGACTAGTTCTTAAATAGCAACTTTTCCACCTTTTAATTAATTAAAAATGGTAAAAATGATTTAATAATAAATTTAAAAATACTGAACTAGTTACAACAACAACAACAACAACCCAGTATAATCCCACTAAGTAGGGTCTGGGGAGGGTAGTGTGTACACAGACCTTACCCCTACCCTAGGGTAGAGAGGCTATTTCCAAATAGACCCCCAGCATCATTCCCTCCAAGAACTTCCCACCCTTGCACTTGGGAAGACTCGAACTCACAACCTCTCGGTTGGAAGTGGGGGTTGCTTACCATCAGAGCAACCCCTCTTGTCTTAATAATATATAAATAATAACTTTAAAATATTTTACAATTCCAAAATACGTTTAATTACAAAATGGGCTACAATTGCAATTATGTACAATTTAGCTTTAAAAATACCAAATAAATTTGTACAAATATGAAAAAATTATATTAATTATATTTTAATATAAATATGAGGATAGAATAAGTTATATAGCAAAAGATAATTTTTTGGGAATAATTTTGATAATATTTTATATTGAAATAGCTCGTAAATCGGTTTAAAGATCATTAAAAATACCAAAACTCATGGGTGTGCTCATACATGCACATATATGTTATTTGGGAAGTATTTTGGTATAAAAATACACGGAAAAAAATTAGGTATAACATGATGTCAGTGTCTAAGCTTACCAAGGAATTGCAGTGTTTAGTAGCTTTCTTCCCTGACTTCTGTTTATTTCAGAATCTCTACAGTGGTTAGGTGAAGGGGATTGGAAAGGAGGAGCTGGGGCTCTACATTCTACAAGGAAATCCAAGGTAGCAGATTCAACTACTTACTTCAGCTAAATCAAGAAATAATGCAGTTAAGGTAGTTAATAAGAGTTGCTCTGCAGTAGGTATACTAATGTTTCTGATTCTAGTTCACTAAGGCACATGAGGCTACTCCATGCCCCAATTGATGTAATAGGAAATAATGAGTCACTAAGACAACTGAAAAACTGTGATAAGTCATATTGTACTGTATGTGCTCTTGCTAAACAAAACAACGCTACCTTTTCAATTATGTTCTACTTGTAAGATATATGGACTTATATCTACATACATATGAACAATATATGGATAAATTATATGTTATGTGCTATCTTTTGGTTTGGCCTAATTTTTTGGTCTTATGGACATTATGTTAAGGGGGCCAATGTGTGGTCATATAAAGTTTAGGACTAATGTGTAGATACCCAAAAGGGTAACCTTAGTTTATGATGGGCTAACTAAGGTTACATATATGTAACCATGGTTACATGCTTGTGACTCTTGAGTTATGTAACTCTTGTAACTCTTGTGACTCTTGGGTTATGTAACTCTTTTGTTATAAAGTGGGGGTTATGGTTCCCACATTAGTGCAAGACTAGACTCTTCTTCCTCCCATTGAATCAAGAGCCAAAATACTCCATTGCTGTCTTGCAAATAGTGTGGAAAACCATAAACCATTTTGATCATTGTCATTACATTGTTATTGTTGTGAAACCACACATATTACTTAGTCTTGTGAAGAATCTTGTGGATACACATACCATCAAGAACAAACTTGAAGGAAAGGATTAAGGAGCATTCTTCAAAAGTCATAAGGACAATCATCAAAAAGGAGGTTCAACAATTCCACATATGGATTCAGGTTAGCTTTCGCTCATGTAGTTTAATTCCGGATTATTCAATATGAAGGTTGTTATATTTAGTCGGAATCATAATTCTATCAATTGGTATCAGAGCCAGCCTTCATTTTTGGATAATTTGGATGTTCATAAGATTCATGTTATATTAGGATTCATGTTTAAGTTTAATTAGAATTTTGTTTATGAAATTCTACCATGAAATAGCATGATCTTATGAATGTTATGTTTTGATGTAATTTGATGTTTTAGTATCATGTTAAAACATTGTAAATAGCATGATTTTAGTTGGTTAACAACATGTTTTTTATGTTTAAGATTCATGTTGAAAATCATGTGTTATTCAAAAAAAAAAAAATTTTTTGGTCACTGCCTCAATACAATCGATTGTTTCCTTACACAATCGATTGTCTTTGACGTTTTTGGAACACCAGAATAATCGATTGTATATTCTATACAATCGATTGTTCTGGTCCAGTGAGTTGAAACGTTTTTTTAATTATACCATGCAATCGACTATCTATTGTAGACAATCGATTGTAATGGTCTAGTAACTTATAAAATTTTCTTAAAACCAGCATAATCGATTATATGGTTTTGACAATCGATTATGTTGGTCCAGAAACTTAAAAAAAATTTCTCAAAATCAAAATAACCGATTGTCTGGTTTTGACAATCGATTATATTGGTCCAGTAACTGAAAAAAAAAATTTTAAGCCAAAGATAATCGATTGTCTATTGCTTACAACCGATTGTTTTTGTCCAGTAAGGTTAAAAACGTTTCAACTCTCTTAAGTTTCACTGAATGTTAATTGTTTTTAAAGTCCATCAATTCTAATATTATATGGAATTGTCCTATAAAGTTAACAACAATTAATCTTCAAGTGTTACATATGTAACATATTAAGTTGAGATTCATAATAAGGCTTAAGGAACTAAAGTTTATAGCATCTAATATTTTAATTATTCAATTGAAGCATTATGTTGCCAAAGTAACCTCTATTGTGTAGATTGATTAATTTTAAAATATAAGATGACTGTGGATGTTAGTCTTCCATGCGTTTAACACCGGCCCAAAGGAAGGTGTTATTTGGCAGGAATTCGAACATGCTTGTGGTGGTAAATATGAGACGATTATTTGGTTTTCCATGTGAATATTAAATCGGCCCAAAGGAAGGTTTAGTATTTGACAGGAGTTTATTGTCTATGTTTGATCACTACACCAAGAGTACCACTTACAAGTTGTTTTTCTGTCCAAAGACAAATCAATGTTGTGCTAGGTATCTTGTAATGGGAATGCCTAATTTTGAATCTATAAAGTTAAAGTTCAAGTATTTGTAAGCATGTATTCAGTAATCCTTTTGTTCTATTTTCAGTAAATTTTTCTGCTTCTACGATCTCTGCCAACATCAATAGCATCCCTGTGCTTAATGGCACTAACTTTAAGGAATGGAAAGAGAACGTCATGATCGTTCTCGGTTGCATGTATCTTGACCTTGCTCTTCGGATTGAGCAACCTACTCCTCTTGAGGATACATCCTCTCCTGATGAAAAGAGAGCGATGGAGAAGTGGGAACGCTCGAATCGCATGAGTCTATTGATCATGAAACGTGCAATTCCAGAATCATTCAGGGGCACTATGAATGATGAACCTAATGCCAAAGTTTTCCTTGAAAACCTCGAACAGCGTTTTATTCAAAACGAAAAGGCAGAAACAAGTACACTATTGAGTAATCTTGTTTCCATGAGGTATAAGGGCAAGGGAAACATTCGGGAGTACATTTTGGAAATGTCTCATCTTGCTTCGAAACTTAAGTCACTCAAGCTGGATTGACCTGAGGAACTGCTTGTGTACTTTGTTTTGATATCTCTTCCTGCACACTTTAATCAGTTTAAGGTCAGTTACAACTGCCTGAAGGAGAAATGGTCTCTTAATGAGCTCATTTCATACTGTGTGCAAGAAGAGGAAAGGATAAAGCTAGATAAGACTGAAAGTGCTCATTTGGCATCCTCTTCTAAGGAAACTAAGAAGAGGAAGGGTAAGGAAGTTGCGGTTGCAAAGCCCAAGAATAAGCAACATAAGGAACCTAAGGTTGAAATCACTGAATTAGGTTGCTTTTTCTGTAAGGGGACTAATCATGTGAAGAAGGATTGTACCAAGTACCATGCCTGGCGTGCGAAAAAAGGTACACTTCTTTCTCTTGTTTGTTCTGAAGTTAATTTAATTTCGGTACCTAAGGATACTTGGTGGGTAGATTCTGCTGCTACTACTCACATAAGTATATCAATGCAGGGTTGCCTGAACTGCCGAAAACCAAATGATGGTGAAAGATACATCTATGTGGGTGACGGCAAGAAGGTGCCAGTTGAAGCTATTGGCAAATTTAGGCTGTTGTTTAAAACCGGTTTTCATTTAGATTTGGATGAGACTTTTATTGTACCGTCTTTTAGACGGAACTTAATTTCAGTTCCCCAATTGGACATATCTGGTTATAAATGTAAATTTGGGGATAATAAAGTTAGTCTCTTTCAGAATTCAAATCTTATTGGTACTGGTGTTTTATCAACATTTGATAGCTTATATTTGGTTGATACAATAACTTCAAATAAAGAAACTTTGCATACATGTTTAAGTGGTACTAAAAGGAAATTAACTAATGAGAATTCTATTTCACTCTAGCATAAACGTTTGGGTCACATATCCATTCAAAGAATTCAGAAACTCGTATCAGATGGAATTCTTGATTCTCTTGATTCCTCAAATTCGGAAATTTGTATTGAGTGTATCAAGGGAAAACAAACAAACAAGACTAGATTAGGTGCTAAGAGAGCTTCGGACGTCTTAGAATTGATACATACGGATATTTGTGGGCCATTTCCTACTCCTTGTCGGAATGGTCAACATACTTTATCACATTCATAGACGATTACTCTCGTTATGGGTACCTATATCTTATTCACGAAAAGTCCCAATCCATAGACGTGTTCAAATCATTTAAGGCTGAAGTTGAAAATCAACTAAGCAAACGAATTAAATCCGTTAGATCTGACCGTGGTGGTGAATACTATGGTCGATATGATGGTTCCGGTGAACAACGTCCAGGGCCTTTTGCTAAATTCCTAGATGAGTGTGGGATCGTCCCTCAATATACTATGCCAGGCAGTCCTACGATGAATGGTGTAGCTGAGAGACGAAATAGGACCCTTAAGGATATGGTAAGAAGTATGATTTCTCGTACTTCTTTGCCAGACTCACTCTGGGGTGAAGCATTAAAAATTGCAACTTATATTCTAAATAGAGTTCCAACTAAAGCTACAATCAAAACCCCTTATGAACTTTGGACTGGGCATAAACCCAGTATTCGGCATTTTCACATTTGGGGTTGTCCAGCTGAGGCAAGGCCTTATAGGCCGAATGAAAAGAAACTGGACGCTAAGACGGTTAGTAGCTATTTTGTTGGATACTCTAAAAAATTCAGGGGTTTTAAGTTTTATGATCCCACTTCTAGAACTATTTTTGAGACGGGTAATGCTAGGTTCTTTGAGGATATTGAGTTTGGGGAGTGGGGAGATAAAGTTGTTAGAGATTTTGTCTTTGAGGAAGAACATGTGTCTTTCCCTCAAGTTGTTGATCTTGGTCTTCCTGACTCGGATCACACAACTCCGGTTCAAGACAATCTCGAAAATCTCCCCCATCTGGAACCTGATATAACTAATGAAAATCAAACTCAACAACCTCAAGTAACTGAAATGCCATTAAGGAGATCCACTAGAGAGAGGAGAAATGCAATTTCGGATGATTATGTAGTATTTCTCCAAGAACGAGAAAGTGATATTGGACTTGAGGAAGATGATCCAATCAACTTCCGTCAAGTCATTAAGTGTTCTAACTCTCAAAAGTGGATTGATGCCATGAATGATGAGATGAAGTCCATGAGCGATAATGACGTTTGGAAGCTTGTTACATTGCCCGAAGGTACGAAACCTATTGGTTATAAATGGATTTTTAAAACCAAAAGGGATTCAGGGGGCAATGTTATCAAGTATAAAGCTCGTCTTGTCGCAAAAGGCTACACTCAGAAGAAGGCATTGATTATAAAGAGACTTTCTCTCGAGTTTCATCGAAAGACTCTTTCAGGACTATAATGGCATTAGTAGCACATTTTGATCTTGAGCTTCATAAATGGATTTTAAGACAGCTTTTTTCAATGGTGACATTGAGGAAACAATTTATATGGTGCAACCTGAAAACTTTGTTTCGGATGAATCAGAGAAGAAGGTTTGCAAATTAAAGAAATCCATCTATGGGCTCAAGCAAGCTTCTCGTCAATGGTATTATATGTTTCATGCAGTCGTTACATCTTTTGGTTTTGAACCGAATATTGCTGATGACTGTATATACCATAAGTTCAATGGGAGTAAGTATATTTTTCTGGTTTTATATGTCGATGACATACTGCTTGCCTGTAACGATATAGCATTATTACTTGAAACTAAGAAATTTCTTTCAAAGAAATTTGAAATGAAAGATCTTGGTGAAGCTTCTTTTGTATTAGGAATTCAGATTCTACGAGATCGCTCCAAAGGCGTTCTCGGTCTGTCACAAAAGGGCTATATCGATAAGGTTCTGAAAAGATTTGGCATGCAGGATTGTAAATCAGGCAACACCCCTGTTGCCAAGGGAGACAAGTGTAGTCTCAAACAGTGCCCAAACAATACTTATAAAATTTCGGAAATGCAGAAGACACCTTATGCTTCGGCGGTAGGTAGTCTGATGTATGCTCAGGTATGTACACGACCTGATATAGCATACATTGTTGGGATGTTAGGCAGATATCTAAGCAATCCGGGAATGGACCATTGGAAAGCAGCCAAACGGGTCATGAGGTACTTACAGAGAACAAAGGATTACATGCTTGCATACCGGAAATCGGACCAGCTTGAGATCATTGGGTATACCGATTCCGATTTTGCTGGATGTCAGGATAGTTTGAAGTCTACTTGAGGCTATATTTACATGCTTGCGGGTGGTGCTATCTCTTGGAGAAGCATTAAGCAAACTCTTACAGCCACTTCCACCATGGAAGCGGAGTTTATGGCATGTTATGAAGCATCCAATGAGGCATTATGGCTGCGGAATTTTGTTGGTGGACTGCGAATTGTTGATAGCATCAAAAAGCCGCTTAGGCTATTATGTGATAACAGATCGGCAGTCCTTTATGCTAATAACAACAGTAGTTTGACGAAAACAAAACATATGGACGTCAAATTTTGGGTTGTTAAAGAAAGAGTACAAAATGGACAATTGTGCATTGAGTACATTAGTACAAACTCCATGCTTGCGGATCCGCTAACTAAGGGATTGACACCAAAAGTATTTCATGAGCATATTGCTTGTATGGGTGTCAAATCAGATAAGGATTATGTATTTTAGTGGGAGTTTGTATTGTACATTTGTGTAATTGTTCATTATATTCAGAAATTCAGTAATTCAGTTATATCTGCAGATATTCAGTTTTGGAGTTTTTATTGTACTCTTACAGTTAATGATTGATCTCAATAAAGAGAACCAGTTGGAAATAGACATTCTATTGACCACACTTTATGTTATTTCCATGCTACATACCTACACTTGATCCATGTCGTTGGTTATATTGATATACGTGATCTATGATTGGTTCTAGTTACGAATGAGTAACGACGAGCACTTAGTTCCTATGTTGGTATGATTGATGGACCGGATTGTTCATGACAATTTTATTGTGATATCAATTTTGCGCACCTAAGGTTATTTGTAACATATAATGCCAAGGTTTGTACATATGTTTGTGTATCTCGTCCAAGTGGGAGATTGTAAGATATATGGACTTATATCTACATCCATATGAGCAATATATGGATAAATTATATGTTATGTGCTATCTTTTGGTTTGGCCTAATTTTGTGGTCTTATGGACATTATGTTAAGGGGGCCAATGTGTTGTCATATAAAGTGTAGGACTAATGTGTAGATACCCAAAAGGGTAACCTTAGTTTATGATGGGCTAACTAAGGATACATATATGTAACCATGGTATCATGCTTGTGACTCTTGAGTTATGTAACTCTTGTAACTCTTGTGACTCTTGGGTTATGTAACTCTTGTGTTATAAAGTGGGGGTTATGGTTCCCACATTAGTGCAAGACAAGACTCTTCTTCATCCCATTGAATCAAGAGCCAAAATACTCCATTGTTGTCTTGCAAATAGTGTGGAAAACCATAAACCATTTTGATCATTGTCATTACATTGTTATTGTTGTGAAACCACACATATTACTTAGTCTTGTGAAGAATCTTGTGGATACACATACCATCAAGAACAAACTTGAAGGAAAGGATTAAGGAGCATTCTTCAAAAGGCATAAGGACAATCATCAAAAAGGAGGTTCAACAATTCCACATATGGATTCAGGTTAGCTTCCGCTCATGTAGTTTAATTCCGGATTATTCAATATGAAGGTTGTTATATTTAGTCGGAATCATAATTCTATCACTACTGTGTCACATTTTGCTTTTGAACTAGTATATTGTGATGTATGGGAACCCTATATGGTTCCAACATATGATGGTAAGAGGTTATTTGTTAGAATTGTAGATGATTTTTCCAAGTACTCTTGGGGATTTCTGGCTATCTCTAAATTAGAAACTATAGTTTTGATGAGGGAGTTTGTGAATAAGGTCAAAAAAATGTATTTTCTAGTTTTATTAAACAAATAAGAGATAATGGAGGTGAATTCTTCAGTAATGAGTTCAGAGCTTTTATTTCTGACTCTGGCAGTGAGCATCAAAGCACTTGTGCCCATACTCCACACCAAAATAGGGTAGCTGAGAGAAGGCACAAGACAATGCTGAATATGGCCAGGTTCCTAAGATTTCAAGCTATTATACCCTTGAGATTCTGGGGAGAGTGTTTCTTAACAGTTGTCTATCTACCCAACAGAATTCCCGCCAAAGTTATTGCAGAAACAATCACCATTTGAAGTTCTGTACTCTCATGCTCCCTCACTATCTCATCTAAAAGTATTTGGTTGTCTGAGCTATGCTACTACTCCTAAGGTTGTGGACAAGTTTTCTTCAAGAGCTACACCTACTGTGTTTATGAGGTATTTCTCTACTCAAAAGGGTTACTAATTATTTGATATCCACTCTCACGTTCTTTGTTAGCATGCATGTGGTTTTCCAAGAAGATATATTCCCCTTCAGACACGTGAAGACAGCAGATACTCCTATCTTTCCAGTTCTGAACCATCTATCTCATGTTGTACTGGATGATAACAGGAAGGCTCCAAGTGTTTCACCTATTCCTCCCGAGTCACCAACTATTCAATATCATCATATGGAGTCACATCCTACTACACTTCACATGGAGTCCCATGCACATTCCATCTAGGATCATGAAGTTGATTCTGAGCAGTTGTCCACTGCACCACCTTCTCTTGCTGCACCTCCTTCTCCAGAGCCCATTAGATCTTCTAGGCAAAGTAGACCACCATTATGGTTCCAGGACTATGTAGCCAAAGGCTCAAAACAACCTTGCTCCTACCTTTTGTCTTTTTGTATATCTTATAACAGACTTAAACCAACTTATCTTCATGCACTCTCAGATTCTTCAGCTGTGTCGGAGCCAAAAACATTTAAGAAAGCCTCTATTGATCCAAAATAGATACAGGCTATGCAGCTTGAGATTGCTTCTTTGGAAGACAACAATACTTGGAGTATAGTTGATCTACTACCTGGAAAAGTTCCAATTGGATGCAAGTAGATCTTTAAGGTTACGTACATGGCCTCAGGGGAGGTGGAAAAGTATAAAGATAAGCTAGTTACTAAAGGATACAGTTAGAGATACGGTCTCCCTTGTAACCAAGATGGTGACTGTCAGGACAGTGTTTGCTCTAGCTGTAGCCAAGCATTGGCTAACATATCAAATGGATATTCATAGTTCTTTCCTCATTAGTGATCTACTAGATAAAGTCTATATGCAAGTTCCTAAGGGGTATACTAGACCCAGGGGGGAGGGGACGGGGTTCATTGAAGGTCTGTAAACTTGACAAGTCACTATATGGGCTCAAACAAGTACCCAAACAGTGGAATAAGAAACTTATTGAGTTATTGCTGCAGATGGGCTTTAAATAAAGTCATTTTGACTATTCATTGTTTACAACGAAGGCAAGCAGTGATCTAGTGGTTATCCAAGTATATGTGGATGATTTTTTTATCATAGAAAATAATTCTTCACTATTCATTCAAACAAGTGAAGGCCTAACGAATCAATTCAAGATGAAATATCTAGGTGAGTTGAAGTTCTTCCTTGGCATTGAGTTTGCAAGATTCAGTGAAGGTATTATAATGTGTCAGAGAAAGTATGCCCTGGAACTTGTCTCTGAATCAAAGCTAGGGGGAGTAAATCCAGTTGGCATTCCACTTGAACTGAATCAAAAACTGACATCTGAAGAATATGACAACATATTAGCTGTGATAAGGATTGTGTGGATGAACACCTTAAAGATCCAGGTGGTATCAATGATTAGTAGGCAGACTCTTATACCTAATTATGACAAGGCCAGACTTGGTATTTGTAGTTCAAGTGTTAAGCCACTACATGTACTGTCCAAAAGTATCTCATATGGAAGCAGCTCTTAGAGTAGTAAGGTACTTAAAAGAATCTCCAGTGTTGGGACTGCTAATGCCTGCACAATGGGACTGCTAATGCCTGCACAAGACACAAATCAACTGAGTGCATATTGTGACTTAGACTAGGGAGCTTGTTTGCAAACCAGGAGGTTTGTAACATGCTATTTGGTTAAGTTTGTGGGTGCACTAATATCTTGGAAGTCAAAGAAATACCAAATTGTTTCTAATAGTTTAGCTGAATCTGAATTCAGGAGTATGGCTTCATGCACAAGCTGAGATAACCTGGCTAATAGGATTTTTCAAAGAACTTGGATTAGATGTGGAACTCCCAATAAAGTTGAGGTGTGATAGCAAGGCAGCAATCCATATAGGTAGCAGCCAATCCAATATTTCATGAGAGAACAAAATATATAGATATCGATTGCTACTTTGTAAGGAAAAGAATCATGCAGGGAATACTGAGAACTGAAGATGTTTCAACTAAAGAGCTACTAGCAGATCTCCTAAAAGAGATTAGGAAAGGTTCAACACGACTACCTGTTATGCAAACTTGGAGTGCATAATCTATTCAAGCCAACAACTTGAGGAGGAGTGCTAAGTGTACTCAAGTCTATCTAACTATGGTTAAGTTTATTAGAATAGTTGAGAGTTGGTTAGTTAGATAGTTAATATATACATGTGTATAAATAGAATGTTGTCGCAACAAGTTAACTAGTAGAGTACAAAATCAGGTACTCTCTCTCTCCCTACTGTTCTATCGAGTTCCTTTCTCTTCCTCTCTAGCTTAACTGCCATAGCCATGGAAGTAACGTTGAGTGACATTACACTTATAAACTACTAACAACAACAACAACAACCCAGTATAATCTCACTTAGTGGGGTCTGGGAGGGTAGTGTGTATGCAGACTTTACCCTATCCTGGGGTAGAGAAGCTGTTTCCGAATACACTCCCGGCAGCCTTCCCTCCAAGAACTTCCCACCTTGCTCTTGGGCAGACTCGAACTCACAACCTCTCGGTTGGAAGTGGGGGTTGCTTACCATCATAGCAACCCCTCTTGTCTTACTTATAAACTACTAAGTCGTCAATAAATTAGTACTTCTCGTATTGATTGTTTGTCCACAAAAAATTTGTTAAAGTTGCTAGAGAAGGCTGACAGCTAACTCCATTAATGTCCAATTATGCTCAGAATTTCTTTTGCTAGTAGTGGTTAAGCCAACTTTAAAAGATAACCACTTTATACATTGTAACCCTCCACTTCCTTATCCGTATTGTAAATTAAACCGTCCTGTTTAAATAATATTATAGCCTAATGGTCACCATTAGCCACCTAAAAAAAAAGAAAAAGAAATAGTACCTTGGTTTCTTACAAATTAAGGCGAGAAATCCCCTCTATAAATTGCCTCTTCTATTGTTTTCCCAAACATCAAGCAATTAGCAAACACACATCAAACACTTAGAATTATTTCTACAAAATTCAAAATATGGCTTCCATGGGAGTAAACTTTGCCCATCTTTACCTGCAGCAAAAACGCCTAAAAGAGAAGTCGAAGAGAGTGGAAGAAGAAAAAGCTCGAAGTACTAATAACGACGGTGGCGCAGTGAAAAAATTAGTAGAGGATGGTAAAAGTAGTAAGGGTAAGAAAATTTACCCTGGTGGCTTTGATTCTAATGAGAACTTTGGTGAAATTAAAGAGTAGTAATAATTTGGACTCTGCAAAATGTAGCAAGGGTATTTTAGAATGAGGGCATGTCAAATAATGTGGTAGAATTCACGTAGCTTGTGAACTTTTTCATTTTTGTTCTTTTGGTTAGTCATATTTTTCTCTACTTTCTTGTAAAAAAAGCTTCTCTTGTGGATGTAATATATTGTTTGAGCCCTTGCATGGTGGGTTATTTTACAGATTAAACAAAGTCCAAATCGTTGCAGTAACTTACGCTAATTTTATTATATAATTTATTTAAGTTTCTATATAACGTTTGTTTTAAGATAAGAGGGGTTGCTCTGAGGTAAGCAACCTCCACTTTCAACCGAGAGGTTGTGAGTTCAAGTCTCCCAAAGAGCAAGGTGGGAAGTTCTTGGAGGGAAGGATGCCGGGGGTGTATTCGGAAACAGCCTCTCTACCCAAGAGTAGAGATAAGGTCCGCGTACATACTATTCTCCTCAAATCCCACTATGTGAGATTATACTGGATTGTTGTTGTTGTATAACGTTTGGTTTAGTTTGAATAGACTAATAAAGTAATTTATTCTATCGGTCACTTTAAAAATAAATGAAGTTAATAAATAAGATTAACAATGCCTTTTAATTAAAAAACTTTAGCTTTTTAGAGGTAAAATACTTTGTTTATTTACTTTAAGCAGACATCAAAAGCCATTAAATTAGCAATATCAAAATCGATGAGTAGCGGTTAAAGATTGTCCCTCTAAAAATAGAAATCACCCAATAATGAAGAAATATGTCGAAATTAAAGCTCATCTATTGTCCGCTTTATCACAGCACGCATCATGGATTTATTACTTGACTAACACCACAACGAGCTGAAAAGGTAGAGCCGAATCGAGAATTTTAAGCTTATGAGTTCCTATTATAATTTTAAGTTAATCGACATGATAACTTGACCAACGAAATAATGGATTATAATAAGCAGCGGAAGCAATCGAAGTAACAAAATCACATGTAATCTAGACAACTAGCATAAACGAGATTTCACGGGTTACCTCTTGAAGCGTAAACATATCTCTTCTACCACGTGAGCCTTCAGTTCCATAACTTCTCAATGAATCTCCATCACCCGCACAATGTGATCCTCGAACGTTCCACGGTCTTCTTCTGTGTTACTCAAATAATACCGGATATAGCAATTTCATGTGGGCGAAATTTCTAGTAAAACTTGGCTGAAAATTTCAGCCACCATGTTCTTCCCCCTCTAGATAGAAATCTTATGTATTTATAGCACAAGTTTTAAGGGTTGAGACCCTTTTCCAAAACCTGTTGGGTTTTCTCTTCCACCAGAAAAATCATTCTTTTATTTCCTATTATTAAGGCACGGTAAGGACCACCGAATTTCATTAACAAGACTTCAATTATGGAATTAATTTCTAATTTTTGAAATTAATATCTACCATAATTAATTACGAATTATTCCACTAAAAATCCGTAATTGCACTCCTTATTCAATTTCAAAATTATCATTAAATCTTATTTAATTCCACATGTTAAGACTCAGATACTAATCAAATAAATTAAATTACTGACGATTTAATTTATTGATTATTTTCTTTAGACTTTCGCTTAACTTATTTCATGTGTCAGATACAAAATCCATTGGCCGGGTTTACACATGAAAACATACAAGCTTTCATAAAGGTGTATCATCAATCTCTAAACTGAGACATGGATTCCATCAACTAACTATTACTTCGCCAATGTACATTATTATTATCCAATTTACCAGGCATATTGACCCACGAAAGAATCTCGCCTTTTAATAAATCAAAACAATAATAATATACACAACTAATAATAATTATATCAAGATTAAGAGTATAAGTATATTTAATGGCTTTATTATATTAAGTCGGTATATAATACTTATGTCTACCTGGTCCGTTCAGTACATACAAAATGTACTAGCACAAAAAGTTGGAACTAAATCATTCCCATAATCAAGATAAATTATATTTGATCTTGTGCTACAATCATTCTTGATGGTTTATCCAATTCCATCATTAGATTGTGAACTCAAACCTTATACTTATAAGAACTGATGATTTAATCTTCCGTGTATAAGCTAAACTCTTTACACTAAATCATCTACTATACAAGCAAAGGACACAGACTATTATGTGTTCTATTTAAAACATTATTAAAACTTAATAAACAATTGTTTCATAGTAAATACTATAGCTAAATCAAACTTATGGTTAATAGTATATATCCCAACATGAACTGGGTTCCATGGTAAATATTTTTATATTTCTAATGAATTTTTTAATACAAATATAAGGTTCATGCAAAAATTACTAGGTTTCCGGAAACCCGTAACTCTTGCTCTAGATCTGCCCTTGCCAAAAGGTACATCTATATAGTGGTTACGTGTTCGGATATATATTTGACACGTCATTATACCTTTTTCCCGATATCGCACGGTTTAGTCCTGCACCGGTCTTCCTTGGAAACATGACATTTCGTGGCCTGCACTCATCAGTTCGTCCTTCATTTTGCGGGTATTACATGCCTACCAGCTTTTACTTCGTTGCTGATTTAATATCGGATCAAGAGGGTCTGGCTCTGATACTATTTTTGTCACAATTTCATTTGTTGAATTTTTTATTTGTTTTGACCGAACAGATATCGACGTATACATCACCTTAAACCTAAGTGGTGCACCCTTCTTAGAAAGTGTGTCAACTGCCTATATATATATATATATATATATATATATATATATATATATATATATATATATATATATATATATATATATATTCAAAAGCGAAGTGATGATTTGAAGTTTATGAGTTTGGATTTTCAACCAGTTTAAGTAATTGGGTTATAAATTACTAATTTGTATATATTCAATGAATTTCTCAAGAAAAACACATGATTTGAACCAAAGCTATTAGGGTCTAAATCACTAATTAATTTGTATATATTATATGAATTTCTCATGACAAACACAAAGTTTGAACCATGTGTTTGAACCAAAGCTATTAGGCTCGGCCGAATCCGCAAGACTGGTTCCCCCTGTATATATCAGTCCTTGATTGTTGATATCACTCTATCTTCCAATTATGTTACAGAATATGTCTCCAAACAATCAAATGTAATAACCTCAAATATTTCAAGATATTAGAGTAACATTAATACTCCCTCTATTTCAATGTTAAGTCAAATAAGAACAATACATCTTTGAAACATAAGACATAAATACTATCCAACCACATTATCATTTCTAGATTGCAAAATTGCAAGAAATTTGTCAAGTACTTTTGGCAAGAAAATTCACGTACTTTTCGCGGCTCAAATAAATAGTTGTTGATAATTGAAAGAGAAAAACTGCACATATGGTTAAAATATAATTATATGCTAATAAAAATATAGATAGCTTCTAATAGTAGTATTTTTCATTTGTTCTTACATATTATTATTATTATTATTTTGAGATATGCTTAATTTGAGCAAAATAGTCATTGATAATTTATATAACCGATCTCAATTTACCTTATAGTGAGCATATAATGTATTTTTGGCTGTGCACCTTGAAAATATAACATTTACTTAATTTTACAATGTTTAAAAATCTAATTATAAATAGCTTGAAAAAGAGATACTTATTAGATTATTACTAACTACAAACTCGTTAGTGGACTTTGAAAGAGTGCCCAATTCCATTGACAATCAATTTTCTTGTATTAAAAATAGAAAGAAAAAAAAAGGTCAATCATGAGTGGTTTCCTAACATTTAATAAGCTTTTTCTGTCTTCTATCACTTGTAAATACTCGTACTAAAATCTGATTATATTCAAATTCGCGTTGCATAATATATATTTAAAAGGGAAGCACTTCATAATAAAAAATTTTATATCCAAAACTCGGACACAAAACTTCTGATTAAGGGTAAAGGAAACATATCTATCTCACTATAATCTATATTGATTAAACTGGCCTTATTATCATAAGTAGAAACAAATCACCCAAAAGTCAGACAAAATAAGATCATTGGCTCTTAGATGTTTAAAAGGCCAGTTTTAAATGAAGAGGCAATTTATTTAGTGTTACCAATATAATGTTGCTATATTACTTACATTAAACTACGTTTCAATTAAAACAGCACAACTCCTAGCATTAAGAAAAGCTGAGTGCTACTATTAATGGGAAATGACCTGGTTCTTTATCTTCTCTCATTTCATTTTTTTCCCTCAAATTAAGAATTAACTATCCAGAATAGTTTTTTTTTTGAAAACAAAATTACTATCTTTTTTACAAAAATAAGGACAAAATTGTACAAAAGGAATAGAAAAAGTTGGTACATGTTCAAGTAAAAGAATAATTAGGTGTGACAAAGGATTTCCACGTAGACACACATATAATATAATTAAATTAATAAACATGACATTATTTTCTTAATTATCTCTTCAATATGCCATCTCATATAAGGACATGATTTTTTTTCTTCTATTGATCAAGCACGTAAAAATTCTTTTGATAATATGCAATTGGACTTGAACTGAAAATTGTTGTCTGTTTTGCTATCATGTTAAAGTGTGATCATTTTATTTTGAAAACTTAATCAGTTAAAGAGAAGCACTTTTTTTTTAGTTTTTCACCCGGTGTCCGTTACTCGCATTGGAGTCCGATTATATGTTGATTTGCGTTGCGTGGTGCTCCATTCGGGAGGAAGCGCTCCCTTATCAATGATTTTTCCATATCCAAGACTCGAACTTTAAACCTTTAGTTAAGGAAAGGGCAGTTTCATCCACTGCAACACATCTTTAACGGTTAAAAAAAGCCCAAAATTATTCACTTAGTTATGTATTCAACATTATGCGTCACGACTCTTCTACACCATGTGTGTGTTTGATTCCCATTGCCCCTTTTCCCTTCGCTATCTCCAATCCTCCCGTGTAATTTTTTTTTTAAAAAAAGGAAGAAGAAAGAATCTTTAAAGGAATCCTACCTTTATAAAAAAAAACAATAAATGATATTTTCTTTTTTCTCCGGAGCGAAAAATGGAGTTCGAGAGAACTATTAATCATCATATAAACATTTTAATTAACAAAATAAACCATGTTTTCCCCCCTACTTGGCAATTACAATGATGTGTATATAACACTAATCAAAATGATTTTTTTTCTACTCCTCCCCTCCTTTTTTCTTGAGCACACAACGAGATTCAATATTCACAAATTCACAATACCATATCACACCTGTTAAAATAAGAACTAAAGCAATGATAAGTAAAAGGTTAAATCTATATGGAAATTAAAAAGCAAAAATAGTTAACGTAAAAGACTGTAAAAATAGTCCTAGAAAAAATAAAACTGGTATTGCAGATATTTTTTTTAGTTACCTTCTTTAATCACATGACTTATTTTTGTTGGAAGAGAAAAAAAAGAAAGAAAAAGAGTGTGAAGATCAAAATATGAACTGAAGACACTTCTCGAAGACATTTTCTTCTTTGATGTTCTATTTCTCGCGTTTATATTATTTAAAAAAAGGATAAAAAGGGGATAGAAAGGTGTTACAAGCAGGGGCGGATTTAGGGGAGCACAAAGTATTCATCTGTGACAATCCGGCCGGTCTTCTTAAGCATTAACGTTCCGATCTCCTACTAACTGCTTTCCCCAAGTTTAATTCTGCTAATTTGATTTGTCGGGATGCTCGGTTTGAGTTTCGGAGAGTTTTAGGACACTTAGTGCCTAAATGACAGCTTAAGTGTTGAAAAGTTGTTCGTAGTCTGAAAGTATGAAGACGGCCTCGGAACAGAAATCTGATGGTTCTGTTAGCCCCGTTGGGTGATTTTGGAGTTATGAGCGTGATCGGATTGTGTATTAGAGGTCCGTAGCTAGTTTAGGCTTGGAATACCGAAGTTGAATTTTTGAAAGATTCCCCTTCGATAGTGAGATTTTGATCTGAGTGTCGGAATGGAATTTTCTTAAGAACCAAAGGGCCATCACCTGTTTTCTTCCTTTTTCCGTGCTTTAGAGACATTGGAAACCTTATTTTTACTTGCTTCGATTTGCGTGCGCATTCCGGGCACTAAGTCGAAAAGCTTATATGTTATATTATGTGAATATTGCTAAAATGTGGCTTTAAAATGATTAAGGTTGACGTTGGTCAACATTTTAGGTTAACGGACCCGGACTAGTTATTTGACGGTCCCGAAGAGTCCGTCGAAAAATATGGGACTAGGGCGTATGCCCGGAATCGAAATCCGTAGTCCCGAGCCCGAGAAATGAACTTTTAAGATAAATTATTTTTCTGATATTCATATGAAAATTTGAAATGAAATGGATTAGAAAATGTTGGTATCAGGCCGAATTTTGGTTCCGGCACCGGGTATAGGTCATATACGTGATTTAAGACGCTTCTGTAAAATTTGGTTGAAATCGGACGTCATTTGACGTGTTCCAACCTAAATATCTAAAAGTAAAAGTTTAAGAAGTTTGATGAAAAAGTGATGATTTTGAGGTTTGATTCCTCGTTTATGATGTTATTTTGGCGATTTGATTGCATGGTTGAGTTCGTATGAGGTTGTTTAGTTACCAAGAGATAATATGAATTGGGAACACGTGGAACACCGACCACGTAATATTTTGTAATGGGAGCGTGTGGTACGCCTACCACGTGATGTAAGAAAATGGGATCGTGTTGTACGCCTGCAACAAGAGGAAATTGAAATAAGTGAAAGTGGGACGTCGTTCAGTTTAACTGTTTTAGAAGAAATCAGATGTAGTTTCGTCATTTATTTATGATATTCTACTTTTATCTGTTATCCCCCTGAGCATGTCCCCCTACCAGTTTTACTTGTTACTTTTTGTTGTCATTTCGTTGTACTTGTATATATATCTGCATAGGTTATCTGGTAGTCTGGTCTAGCCTCGTCACTACTTCGTCGGGGTTAGGCTAGGCACTTACCAACACATGGGATCGGTTGTACTGATGTTACACTCTGTGCATCTTTTTGTACAAATCTTGGTGCTGGACAGCAGTAGGAGCATTGGCAGCTGACTTCAATAAAGAGATCCCGAGGTAGCCTTACTGATGTCCGCATGGCCCAGAGTGGCTCCTATCTTTATTTTGTTTGTTATCCTTGTACCGAAACAACAGTATTGTGTTTTATTCAGACTCTGTATTTAGCATTCGATAGATGATCGTGAGTTCTTGACTCCAGTCCGGGGTAGAGATAGTATTTGAATTTTGCGCCGGCTTTTAGTTTATTGTATGTTAAGACTTCCGCTTCTCTATTAAACGTCTCATTGCCTTAATATTGTCAATGTTTGCCTAAAGAGTTAATAATTAATTGGCTTGCCTAGATCCTAATAGTATGCGTCATCACGACTCCCGATGATGGAAAATTTGGGTCATGACAAGCTGAGAGCACTAGGTTACATAGGTCTCAAAACTCATAGACAAACTCGGTAGAGTCTGAGCAATCGGTACAGAGACATCTGTATTTATCCCCAGAGGCTACAGAATTAGGAAATTTTCATTTTTAGTCTTTCTTGTCATGCGATTTTGTTTCTCAAATACTGATTGTCTTTTTGCTCTGTTCTTTCGCAGATGGCGAGAACACGTGCTTCCTCTTCTACCGCGTAGCTTCCCGAGCCCCTGGCAGCAGCTCCTACGAGGGGTAGAGGGCGAGGCCGAGGCAGGGGCAGAGCTCAGCCCCGGGCTACAGTCCTAGAGGTGGAGCCTCATATTGATTATGAGTAGGAGTTTCCAGCCCTAGCAGCTCCAGTAGGCCTAGGTCGGGTCCCATAGGGGTTCATAGCCACCCCAGTTTTTCACGACTCTTTGGTCACATTGGTAGGCTTTGTGGAGAGTGTCACTAGATCGGGTTTGCTTCCAGTAGCACCAGCCACTTCTCAGGCTAGGGTAGGAGTTCCGAACCTCGCTACACATACTCCGGAGTAGGTAGCTCCTCAGGCTGAGGTTCCAGCAGTTCAGCCAGCTGTGGCAGTTTATCCGGTATTGCGGCTCGAACTGGTGATGGTGCAGCGATGTCCGGCGATGCTTTGTGGGGGCTGGATAGGTTGACCAAGCTCTTCACCGTCACATTCAGCAGTGCTTCTTGAGAGGACCCACAAGATTTCTTATTTAGCTGCCATGAGGTTCTTCGGACTACGGGTATTGTGAAGACCAATGGGGTCGACTTCGCCACCTTTCGACTAGCAGGATCCGCCAAAGACTTGGTAGAGGGACTATTTTTTATCCAGACCAACAGGGTCGCCATTATTGACTTGGGACCAATTTGCAGAGTTGTTTTTGGAGAAGTTTCTCCAAGTTACTCAGTGAGAGGCTCTTCGCAGGCAGTTCGAGCGCCTCTAGCAGGGCTCTATGATAGTCACACAGTATGAGACATGGTTCTTTGACGTAGCTCACCATGCTATTGTGATACTGCCAACCGAGAGAGAGAGTGTGTGTGTGGAGGTTAGTTGATGGGTAGATCAAGCCGATCCGTCTCCAGATGGCTATGGGAGCCGAGAGTGAGATTTCATTTCAGGAGGCAGCCCGTGCGACCCGTAGGATAGAGATGGATCTTGCAGAGGGAGGTGGTCACCGGTATGATAAGAGGCCCCGTCATGCAGGTAGATTCAGTGGTACCTCATCTGGAGGTAGAGATATTTTTATGGTAGAGGCTATGCTTCGAAGCCCTTTCAGTTAACCCTATAGGTCTCACATGGTACTTCAGGTGCTCGTGTTTCTAAGCCGCATTATTCTGACCAGCAGCTTTTCAGTTCATCGTCAGCACCTATTAGCGCACCACCACTCCTTCATTCTCATCAGCTGAGCGCTTGTTTCATGTGTGGCAACACGACGCACGTTTCCAGGTATTGCCCTCGAGCTTCCGACAACTCTCAGCAACAGGGTCCTCGTCCTATGATTTAGGCACCAGAGGTTTCACATGCCACCTAGCCAGCTACAGGTAGGGGTACAGGTCATAGAAGTGGAGGTATGATCATAGAGGTGGATCTCAGACTGCCAAAGGTAGGGGTCAGCCAGTAGACGATCGTCCTAGAGACATGGTTAAGGGAGGTGCAGCCCAGCCCTTGTGTTATGCTCTTCCAGCCATGTCATAAGTTGAGTCTTCATATGGAGTTATTACATGTGCTATTCTAGTCTGTGATAGAGATGCTTTAGTGCTATTTGACCCTGGGTATACGTATTCGTATATGTCATCCTTTTTTTCACCCTACTTGGTTATGCCCAGTGATGCTAGAGTATTCCTGTTTATGTATCTACACGACTGGGTGATTCTATAGTCTTTGACCGAGTGCATCATTACTTATAGTGGTGTTTGAGGGTCTTGAGACCCGTGGTGTGATTAATTGCTCTTAGACATGGTGATTTCGACGTTATCTTGGGGATGGATTGGTTGACCCTGCATCATGCTATCTTAGATTTTCACGCCCAGACCATGACCTTGGCTTTTCCAGATTTGTCCCGATTAGAGTGGAGAGGGATCCCAGGTTATGCCACCTGCAGTGTTATATCATATGTCAAGGCTCGACGCATTGTCGAGAAGGGGTGTTTAGCTTATCTGGCATATGTTCGCAATTCCAGCGCAGAGGTCCCTTCTATTGATTCTGTTCCTATTGTTCGAGAGTTCCACGAAGTCTTTCTTTCAGATCTGTCGGGCATGCCACCCGACAGGAATATTGAATTTTGTATTGATCTAGCACCGGGCACTCAACCCATTTCCATTCTGCCGTATCGCATGGCCCCACCAGAGTTGGAAGAGTTAAAGGATCAGTTGCATGATTTTCTTGATAAGGGTTTCATTAGAAACCAGCGTTTCGCATTAGCGTGAGTCGGTGTTGTTTGTGAAGAAAAAGAATGGTTCGATGAGGATGTGCATTGATTACCGCTAGTTGAACAAACTGGCGATTAAGAACAAGTATCCACTACCGAGGATTGACGATTTGTTCGACCAACTTTAGGGCGCAAAGGTGTTTTTAAAGATAGATTTGAGATCTGGCCACCATCAGCTGATGATTCGATGCATTGAGTAGGAAGTCCGCTAGCATGGGCAGTTTTGCTTATATTCCAATCAGCCAGATACCGTTTTCTTTTGATGTTCAGGCTTTGTCCAATCGATTGTTAAGGTTTGATATTTCTGAGCCTAGCCGAGTGTTAGCTTTCACAGTCGCTAGTTCTTCATTATTGGAGCGTATCCGTGATCGGCTGTTTGATGATCCCCATTTGTGTGCCCTGAGAGACACGGTGCAACATAGAGGTGCCAAGAAAGTGACCTTAGAAGACGATGGTGTTTTGAGATTGCAGGGGCGAGTTTGTGTGCCGAATGTTGATGGGATTTGAGAGTTGATCTTAGTGGAGGCCCTAGTTCACGGTATTCTATTCACCCGGGCGCTGCGAAGATGTATCTGGATCTGAGGTAGCACTATTGGTGGCGCATGATGAAGAAAGATATTATTGCATATGTGGCTTGGTGTTTGAACTGTCAGCATGTCAAGTATGAACATTAGAAGCCTGGTGGTTTGTTTCAAATGATTGAGCTTCCCGAGTGGAAGTGGGATAGGATTACTAGGGATTTTGTTACTGGACTCCCGTTGACCTGGAAGAAGTTTCATGCGATTTGGGTCATTGTTGATAGGCAGATCAAGTCAGTGCATTTTATTCCTGTGGAAGCCACTTACTCATCAGAGAGGTTAGCTGAGATCTACATCGGAGTTTTTTTTCTCCTTCATGGGGTGTCGACATCTATCATTTCAGACCTAGTACGCAGTTTACCTCGCGCTTCTGGAGAGAGAGCAGTTCAGCAAAAGTTGGGCACCGGAGTAAAGCTGAGTACAACATCAATCCTCGGACGGACAGTCCCAGCGGACTGTTCAGATATTGGAGGATATACTTTAAGCCTGTGATATTGATTTTGGAGGTTCGTGGGATCCATTTTTGCCTTTAGCGGAGTTTGCATACAACAACAACTACCAGTCCAGAATTCAGATGGCTCCATATGAGGCGTTGTATGGTAGGCAATGTCGGTCTCCAGTTGGATGCTTTGAGCCGGGAGAGGCTCGATTATTGGGTACATATTTAGTTCAGGAGGCCTTGGGTAAGGTCAAGATCATTCAGGATAGGCTTCGTACCGCTCAATCTAGGCAAGAGTTATGCAGACCACAAGGGTTGAGATGTGGCTTTCATGGTTGGTCAACGGGTATTGTTTCGTGTGTCTCCTATGAAAGGCGTGATGAGATTTGGGAAGAAAGGCAAGATTAGCCCTATGCACATTGGTCCATTTGAGATTCTCAATCGTGTGGGAGAGGTGGCTTATAGATTTGCCTTGCCGCCTAGCTTATCAGCCGTGCATCATATTTTTCACGTGTCTATGCTTCGGAGGTATAACGGTGATCCAGCCCACGTGTCAGATTTCTGCACTGTCTAGTTGGACAAGGATCTATCTTGTGAGAGGAGCCGGTATCTATTCTAGACTGGCAGGTCCGATAGTTGAGATCGAAGAGTTTTCCTTCTGTGTGTGTTCAAAATTCGAGGTCCCGATCCCGAGAATTGAATTTTTACGAAAAATTATTTTCTGAAATTTATATGAAATTTTGAAATAAAAGTGGATTAGAAAATGTTGGTATTGGGCCTGTATTTTGGTTTTGGTACCCGGTGCAGGTCATATATGTGATTTAAGACGCTTCTGTAAAATTCGGTTGAATTAGAACGTCATCTGACGTGTTTCGGACCTAAATATCTAAAAGTTAAAGTTTAAGAAGTTTGATGAAAAAGTAATGATTTTGAGGTGTGATTCCTCGTTTATGATTTTATTTTGGCAATTTGATCGTACAGTTGAGTTTGTAAGACGTTGTTTAGTTAGTGTGTGTTTGATTAGGAGCCCCGAGGGCTCGGGAGTGATTAGGAGGTGGTTCGGGGTGTATTGAACTTAGTAAAAAGTTGCCGAAAATCTGGTGTTTGTGCACAGGGATTTCTTTCTCGCGTGCGCACTATTCCCCTCACGTTCGCGTAGCTCTGTGCATTCCTCCTTCGCCTTCTTGTCGTGAACCTTGCGATCGCGTTAACCAAATTTAGGACCCCATTGTTTCCTCTTCGCGAACGTGCAGCCTTGCTCAACGCATTCGCATGGCCCCTCACGCGTTCGCGCATAACAAAGTCCTGGACCCAGCCCTTCCCTTCTACACGTTCGCGATAAGCCTTCCGCGAATGCGATGCTTCCTAGTTTTCCTTCACCGCGAACGTGACCCTCATGTCGCGATCGCATAGGGAAATTTCACCCAGTTATTATTTTAAGATCAGAGAAAGAATAGTTGCGAGTTCATTCAAAAATTCTCACGAACTCGCTTCTCCCCCAAGCTTTAAGAATCCATTAAAGCCCCCATTCTTCAAGTCCACTTGGGTAAGTAAACTCACACTAATTTTATTCATTTTCCTTCATTAGTTAGTGAGTTTCCAGGCTTTTTTATTTTATTTGATTTAAACCTCGTTTTGGTGTCGAATTTGGAAACAAATTGTATATTCGGCCTCGTGGGGAAATGGGTGACATGAATTTGGTCCGAGTCTCGTCTTTCGGCCAAGCGGGCCCATGGTCAATTTTGGAATATTTGGAAGAAAGGTTGGGAATTTAGATTTAGACATTGGGTTTGATTTTTTTAGCTATCATTGATATTATAAAGTCGATATTTTACAGATTTGATTGAGTTAAAGCCGAATTCGTGAGGAAAAGCGGTCATTATGGATTGATTTTAGCCGTGGAAGCTGAGGTAAGTGTTTGGCCTAACTTTGGCTTGAGGGAATATAAGTAGAGTCTTATTTGCTAATTGCTAATTGTCGAGTATGGTGTATAGGCATGGTGACGAGTATCTATACACTGGTGTCAAGCATGAACGTGATTCCTAATTTGCTAAATTATTGAATTCTTAAATGTTGTTTATGAGGACTTGGTTGGAAATTGAATCAATTTGGTTATAGCTGGACCTCCCTCGCCGGGATAGTTTACTATATTACCTTGTTCCCTTGTCGGGATAGTTTATTATAACATCTTTCTCTGTTGCTGGGATTATATTGTATATTGTGTTGAAAGAAAGGGGAACGTATGGCACGGCGATAATGAGATATTATAAAATTGGAACGTGTGGAACACTGACCACGAGATAATATGAAATAGATGCGTGTGGCGCTCCGACCATGTAATATTTTGTAAGGGGAGCATGTGGTGTGCCTACCACGTGATATAAGGAAATGGGATCGTGTTGCAAATCTGCAACAAGAGGAAATTGAAATAAGTGAAAGTGGGACGTTGTTCCATTATTCTGTATTAGAATAAATCAGATATAGTTTCATCATTTATTTCTGATATTCTGTTTTTATCTGCTATCCCCCTGAGCATGTCCCCCTCCCAGTTTTACTTGTTACTTTCTGTTGTTATTTTGTTGTACTTGTATATATATCTGTACAGGTTATCTGGTAGTTTGGTCTAGCCTCGTCATTACTTTGCCGTGGTTAGGCTAGGCACTTACCAACACATGTGGTCGGTTGTGCTGATGCTAAACTCTCTGCATATTTTTGGACAGATCATAGTGCCATAGCAGCACCTTTTGGACAGTAGTAGAAGCATTGAGAGATGACTTCAGTCCATAGATCCCGAGGTAGCCTTGCTAACGTCAGCATGGCCCAGAGTCTCTGCTATCTTTATTTTTGTTTGTTATCCTTATACCGAAAAAAATTATATTGTATTTTATTCAGACTCTATATTTAGCATAGATGTTCGTGAGCTAGTGAGTCCAGTCTTGGGTAGAGATTGTATTTGAATTTCCACACCAGCTTTCATTTTATTTTATGTTAAGACTTTCGCTTTTATATTAAATGTCTCATTGCCTTAATATCATCGATGTTTGCCTAAAGAGTTAATAGTTAATTGGCTTCCTTAGCTCCTAATAGTAGGCTCCATCACGACTCCCGATGGTGAGAAATCTGGTTCGTGACAAATTCCGAAAGTTGTAGTAGTTCTGTTATGTCATTTGTGATGTGTGCAAAATTTCAGGTCATTCGGGCAAGGTTTAGTGGACGTTTTGATCAAAAATGTGTTTTAGAGTTTTTAGAAATCCTAAGCTTTAATATGATGAAAAATAGGTGTTTGGATGTTGTTCTGAGCATTCCGAAGGTTGGAACAATTTTGAATGATGTTATGAGTTATGTTTGTAGGTTTGATTGAGGTCCTAGGGGCCTCGGGTGTGTTTCGGATGCTCAACGGGTAATTTTGAAACTTGCTAAAATTGTTGAACTCCTAGTATCTAGTTTCCTTCTCTGTGATCGTAGCTTTTCCTACTGAACGCTGCAAACTCAACCTTACACAACGGTAGGAAAAGCATGCGCTAAAACTCTTACCCTAATAGTGGTATCGGGGTCAATTTCCACATGGATCTTGGAATGAAGTTGCGTATTTGTTTAGACTAGGAATGTGTTTATGATCCTAATTGTACTTCTAACATTTTTTACTATTTGATTATCAACTACTATTATCAACTACAAGTTAAGACTAAATTATGCTAAAGAGATATGTTCTAAGTTGTGATTAATACAGAGAAAGGCACTAGGTTCGATGCATCGCCTAGATGGTTAACTAACGGGTAGATACTACTAATAATAGATTGACATATTTGGGATCAATGTTATAACCGTTGCACAATTGTACCCACTCTCTCACACCTCTCGGTAGAGAGAGCGATTTTGCCCAATTGACTCTCTTGAGACCAATTGGGTAGGCCAATTAGATCAAACAACTAGGATTCAAGTATGGTGATTACTCTCTCGAGGGTTAACACATTAACTGGGACTACCATTTCTCATGGGTCTATCCCAATTCCTTGTTGGGTCAATTTTGGGGTCATAAACTCTCTTTCTCAAGAAGAGTATAAACCCACTAAGCTAGAATCAATGGTTGGAACCACAAATCCTTAATTAAAGCATAAAATTAACCAAAATAAAGACATGATTAAAGAAGAAACTAAAGAAATAGAAGATGAAACAACTATATTAATTAAATATTAATGTTAAACTACAATAATCTATGACGAAACCAAGCTAAAAATGCCCAAAATAGGCCAAAACATAAGTCTCACGAGTGCAGCAGCTATCAGATAAACAAAATATGACCTAAAAATTGTAGAATATTCTATTTATAGTGGATTGGAAAAACTGGACAAAAATGGCACTGCATGGTCGGCGCAAACCGCGCATAAATGTAGCCGTGTAAGAACTTGGTCTTGAAAATTTCTCTTCTCTGAAGTTGGGGATCAGGACCGCGCAAGAAGGTAGCACGGCCGCGTGGAAGGACTTGGGTATAATATCATCTCTCTCAATCTCATCCACATGGACTGCACTGATTTGTTGCATAGCCGCGTGGAATTTGCCTTGCTTTTTTGGTCACTGAATCTCTACAAGCGCGGACCGCGGAAAGATGAGCGCGGATTGCAAAGGATGCCCTTGAAATATTCACTCTTTTAATCTCCTAGCGCAGCCACACAGCAAAAAAATACGGTCCGTGGTAGGTCCTTTTGTCCCCACTTCACTTGGTCTTTGACACTTGGAAGGTTTCACTCCGTTTTGAGCCGATTTTAGACATTTGTCATCTTGTCGCTCAAACCTAAAATAAGCGCAACTTGTAAGCATTTTGGAACTATTTTTTTGAAATTCAGACATAAAACATAGGCAAGTATGGGCATAAAACGTGTTAAAATCATAGTTATCAACTCCCCCAAACTTAACCCTTTGCTTGTCCTCAAGCAAATAAAATAAGACCTACCCCTTAAAGGAAAACATCCAAGTAACTCCAGCCTATCCTAAAGTAACCTCAACAAGCATAAATTGGGACTAACAATTGCCCTCAATATAATGTATCGTTAATACATTTTAAGCTTTTGAAAACTATGGATAAAGTATGACACAAAATCATAAAGGGTTGAACAATTTCATCAAAGAGTTTTTGTCAAATACCTTGGTCATTGTAGAACCCAAACTCACACATCCTCAACTCTCCCTAAGCAAACCTCACCTTTTCAAATAATGACACACAAACCGAGGGTGATGGATTTTTCTCTCATTTCTCTCACAAAGAAGGTCATAAGTCTGGCTCTAGGGGCCATATGCTTTCCCCTTATGTAAGTATACACTAATGTTGGTTCCATTCAAGTCGAGATCATATAGAGCTTTTGTGGAGTCATTGTAAAGGCTTTTGGGTAAGGGTAGGATATGTTTTGTTCAAGTGGGTTCAATCTTCCCTTAAGAACTTCTTTTGATTCATTTTGGCACACTGTCTTGACTCATTTGAGTATTCACTTATTTTTCAAGGGGTTAGAGATACACATTGTCACTCTTTCTTATGCAATTTTCTACTTTTTCACAACCTTTTTCACTTTTGTTTTCTTTGAATCCCCTTTTTGACCTTATTCAATTTTGTCTTTCTTTTTGTCTTGTCTTTTCTTCCTTTTTCATTGCCTTCCTTTTATTTCGCTTTTGTACATTTTACCACATTGTTTCCTTTCTTGTCTCCCCTCCCACCCAAACTTTGACATTTACCATCTACTCAATGGAAGATTTGGATGCAAAGAGATGGTATCATTAAGAACGGGTATAGGTTTGTAGCTTTGGTTCTTGAAAGAAGAAGGTTTAAGGCTCAAAGGGGCAAACTAGGGATCATTTCATTGGTAGGTCATGGAATTGTTCAATCTTAGAATTTTGGATCAATGAGAACCTATAATCACTTCTTAAGCCAAATTTCACCCAGGATTTCCCTTCAACAGACGTTCGGGGCAAGTTCTAGACCTTCGGCTCGGGACTTAGACTCACAATTCGAATTCTCACCATACACACTAAAGGATTTCTAAAGACATCGAGTTGAGGGCCCACAATGACCTTAGTTACGATTCATGCACACAATGGCCCAACATGACCACATGATGATTGTTTAGTCAACATAAGAGTCTCAAGGCCACACTTTCACCATCCTAAACACAACATTATGTCTTTGACCATGGGAATAAAGGAAAATGTGTTTGGCCCAAGTGAAGCTTGCCTGAGGTCCCCTTAACTATGAAACATCAAAATCAAAAGAAAAAATCAAAAACGGACGCAAACCCTTAAGAAGGTTGTCACGACATCTATCATTGGGAAGAGCCACCTGGTTCGCACAACACTTTACCCTTGGAAAGAACCATGGCATTAAGAAAATCAAGGGCTTATTGAAAATGCCAAAACAAAAAAAAACGGCAACGGCGCCAAAAAGTGATTGCAGCAAACTCAACCTTACACCACGGTAGGAAGAGCGGGTGCTAAAACGTTTACCCGAATAGTGGTATCGAGGTCAATTTTCACACGGAGCTTGGAATGGAGTTGTGTATTTGTTTATACTAGGAATGTGTTTGTGCTCCTAATTGTACTTCTAACATTTCTAGGTTTTTGATTATCAACTACAAATTAAGACTAAATTATGCTAATGAGATATGTTCTAAGTTGTGATTAATATAGAGAAAGGCACAAGGGTCGTGGAATCGTCTAGGTGGTTAACTAATGGGTAGAGACTACTAATAGTAGATTGACATATTTGGGATAATTGTTATAACCGTTTCACAATTGTACCCGCTCTTTTACACCTCTCGGTAAAGAGAGCAATTTTTCCCAATTGACTCTCTCGAGACAAATTGGGTAGACCAATTAGATCAAGCTACTAGGAATCAAGTAGTGGGATTACTCTCTCGAGGTTTAACCTGTTAATGGGACTACCATTTCTCATGGGTCCATCCTAATATCTTGTTGGGTCAATTTTGGAGTCATAGTCTCTCTCTCTCTAGAAGAGTCAAGACCCACTAAGCTAGAATCAATGTTTTTAACCATCAATCCTTAATTAAAGCAAAAAATTAACCCAAATAACAAACACTCAATATCAATCTATACTTAAGAAGCAACACTCATTAATTACCCACAGTAGGGTTGAGCCACAACCCTAGCAAATGGCTTTAGCTAGACATGATTAAAGAAGAAACTGAAGAAATAGAAGATGGAACAACCATATTAATTAATTGCTAATGTTAAACTACAATAATCTATGCTGAAACCAAGCTAAAAATTCCCATTATAGGCCAAAAACATAAGTCTCACGAGTGCAGCACCTATCAGATAAACAAAACATGACCTAAAAATGGTAAAATATTCTATTTTTAGTGGACTGGAAAAACTGAACAAAAATACCCCAGCGAGGTAAGAGCGGGCCGCTCATAAATATAGTACGTTTTTGTAAGCTCTCGGTCTTGCGAATTTCTCTTCTCTGAAGTTGGGGATGAGGACTGCAAGAAGGTAGCACGGCCACGCTGGCTGATGGGTGCGGACCGCGCATAAATGGGATGCGACCTCATGGAAGGACTTGGGAAAAATATCATCTCTCTGAATCTCATCCACGCGGACCGCACTGATTTGTAGCGCGGAAGCGTGGAATTTGCCTTGCATTTTTTGTCTCTAAATCTCTACAAGCGTGGACCGCATATAGATGAGCGCAGACTTCGCATGATGCCCTTGAAATATTCACTCTCAGAATCTCCTAGCGCGTTCGTGTAGCAAAATAGCATGGTCCCTGCTAGGTCCTCTTTTCCTGAATTCACTTGGTCTTTGACACTTGGTAGGTTTCACTTTGTTTTGACTCGATATTTGACATTTGTCATCTTGTTTCTCTAATCATAGCAATCACCTATGCGATCGCGTAGTGTAATTCCTGAGGGGGCCTAAGTTGTTCTTCGCGATCGCATGACTTGACTCGCGATCGCGGAAGTTAGCCTCTTTCTCCTTCATGTTCGCAATTCCTCCTTCGCGTTCGCACAGTAAAAACTGAGCCTATGGATCAGTGGTCCTTTTTCTCTTCGCGTTCGTGTGGCTTCAACTGCGATCGCGTAACCCACCTTTTCCTCTTACGCGATCACGAGCATTGTGTTGCATTCGTATGGGGCCATTTCAGAAACTCTTTATTTTTACCCTTCGCGATTGCAGGCCTTCTTTCCCGATCGCGATATACAAAATATCTGGGCATAATTTAAAAACCCAAATTTGAGGGTTCAGACCATAACTCATATTTTGGACTTGGGAGGTGGGGAGATCACGATTCTTGAAGGGATTTTCACCTGAGCGACTTGGGTAAGTGATCCTTACTCGGTTTAGACAAATTTTCATGAATCTTCATTTAAATTAATCATTTAATTTCATAATTTTGGTAGATATTGGGGAAAAAGTTCTTAGACCAACAGATTGGGTTTTAATTAGGTATTTGACATCGGATTGGAATAATTTTGATATGGTTAGACTCTTGAGAGCGTGAGGATTCTGACAATGCAAATTTACCTGATTCTGAGATGAGGGCCTGAAGGGCATTTTGGTCATTTTATATAATTTCGTGTATTATCTTAAAATTTAATTGTATATTCTGTTACTTGAGGTGTTATATAATATACAATTTAATTGAATATATATGGCCATTTGGATTCAGATACTCGTGGCAAAAGCGTGATTTCGAGTTCAATTTGAGCTGGTTCGAGGCAAGTGGCTTGTCTAACCTTAGGGGGTGGACCTTCCCCATAGGATTGGTATACTTGTTGATTGAAATGCCTTGTACGTAAGGTGACGAGTGCGTACATGTGCTAATTGTTGGAAAATCTGGTCTTCATTAAGCATTACTAGTATGTTCTTTACTGTTTAGTTCGTATGTTATGTAAACCTGAGTTAGTTTAGTAAAAGCATGGATATGTGATTAAATTGCCTTATTTTCTAAATTCCTTACTTGAACTCCGTGCAACGTGCTAGGCTAGAATTACTTGATGCCTTGTTATGAAATTTCCATTTCCGAATATCTTCTTGTTGTCGCTGTGTATTTATATTGGGACTACAGATGTGGGATTCTAGTAGCTCACCCATTGTCTATTTACTTCGGAACTGCAGGTTAAATTCCCGATAGATCACCCTGCACATTTACTTTGGGACTATGGTTAGATTCCATTAGATCCCCCTCCACAGCTATATGGAACTACAAGAATGCACATGGTAGATTCCCCCAGTACTGGTATTTGTATTTGGAACTACGGATTGAATTTTCGGTATATCCCTGCACATTGATAATTGGACTACTGGATGGTATCCCGGGAGATCTTTCGGATATATACATGTGATGAAATACGGGACGGTATCCCGAGAGATCTACTAGATAGTTGTAATTGGGACTACAGGACGGTATCCTAGAGGGTGTCCAAATGTTATTTACTGTCTTGAGCAGTATTCCTTCCGTGATTTATGGTATATGTGCTAGTTGTTGTTGTTCTTTACGTGATTTTTGTTTTTGTTTTTGTTGTTCCTTTCCTTCACTGTGGAAACATCCTCTCTGCCCTTTCGGGTAGGGGTAAGGCCCGTCTACATATTACCCTCCCCAGACCCCACCTTGTGGGACTATACTGGGTAGTTGTTGTTGTTGTTGTTGTTGCACTCAATTATACTACTTTTTTCATACTATTAACCCTTATGTTATATTTAACCTCAGTAGGGCCCTAACCTTCCTCGTCACTACTTGATCGATGTTAGGCTTGGAACTTACCGAGTAGTATTGTGGTTTACTCATGCCCTTTCTGCGCATGTCTTTCATGTGCAGATCTAGGTACCTACCTAGCGTATCACCCTTGAGGCAGGGAGATTTTTGGTGACTCCGAGGTACATCTACCGCGTCCGTAGACCAAGCAGTCTCTATCTTTATTCTATCCTATTGTGTTAGCCTTTCTATATTACTGTTGATGTAGACACTCTGGAGTTAGAGCACTTTACTATATTTTCTTTCAGCTTGTGTTCCTGTGAGTTTCCGAATTTTGGGATAGTGTTGTAGGATTTTGAGATGTTGAGCTGTATATGCCGAGCGACATTTTATATATCGTTTTCCTTCGGCTAATCTTGCCTTTTAAATTTACACTTCCTCAAGTTTTCTATTGTTTTCTGCAGTTGTTAGGCTTACCTAGTTATAAAGACAAGGTGCCGTCACAATAAGTTCAAAGAGGGGGAACTGGGTTTGTGACAAGTTGGTATCAGAGCTCTAGGTTAATAGAAGCCATGGAACACAGGTCGGTTTCTTAGAGTCTTGATTATCGGTGTGGAGATGTCTGAACTTATCCACGAGAGGCTATGCAACCGATAGAAAATTTTCATCTTTATTTGATTTCCTTGTCGTGCGATATTTTGACATCATAATTCTAAACTTCTGTCTTCTATTCTCTCACAAATGCTGAGGAAACATGCTGCTCGAGATGATTAGGAAGCTGCACCCCCCTACTGTAGTCGTTAGAGGTCGGGGTGGGGCTAGAGGCAGAGGACGCGCATGTGGTGCAGCGAGAGCATCTGCGCGAGCTGCCGCCTATGTACCACTAGCAGATCCAGCCGGAGTCCAGGCACCTGACACGCCTAGTACTACTACTACTCCAGCTCTTTAGGAGACACTGGCACAGTTCATGAGTATGTACACAACCTTGGCTCAGGTTCCTTCCCTTTGCTGCAACCACGTCCCAAGCCGGGGACGGAGCATAGACTCCCGCCGCCCACACTCCTAAGCAGCTAGTGCATGTCGAGCAGGTCCCAGAGATCATTATTGTACCCCCTGCAGTGCCAGTTTAGCCCGAGGATACGGCAGCTGCTTCAGAGGATGAATAGCGGACATTTGAGAGGATCAAAAAGTATGAACCTCCAGTATTCAGTGGACTAGCATCAGATGATTCCTTTGGAAGAGTGCCACCGTATTCTTTGCACTACGGGTATATCAGGATTGAGCGGGGTTTTCTTCAGTACATTTTAGCATTAGGGAGCCGCCTATGAGTTGTGGCGCACCTATGAGTTAGACTGTCAAGACGAGGTTGCTTCACTAACTTGGACCCAGTTCTCATAGTTGTTCTTGAGAGAGTTTGTGTTCCTCAGAGCCTTAGGTACGTATGGTGCGTAGAGTTTGAGCATTTGCGCCATGGTGCTATGACTGTTTCAAAGTGTGATATCTGTTACACCAGATTGGCTAGGCATACACCAGCCTTGATTTCTACTATTCGCGAGAGGGTTCGACGTTTTATTAAGGGACTCATTCCCAACATCAGGTCTAGCATGGCTCGTGAGTTGGATATGGACATTTCTTATCAGCATGTCGTGAGCATTGCTTGAGGATTGAGGGTATGCATGCTAGGGAGAGAGGGGGGAGAGGGAGACCGAGAGGTCTTAAGAGTCGGGCTATTATTCAGGTGCCCGTACCCCAGTTGGAGTTCGTCATGGTAGGGGTTATGTGAGTCGCCCCATTCATTCATCTCTTGCAGCAGCTAGCAGTGCTCCAGCTCCTCCTAGATCTCACGAGCCTTATTATGCACCACGAGTATCTACCGTGCCTTCTACGGGGGTGCTTTCATATGTCAGTCCAGCAGACCTAGCCCTAGCTAGTCGTAGCTTCCACGTCCTCCAAGAGCTTATTTTGAGTGTGGTTACACATTCCATATGGTGAGGGATTACCCCAGACTTAGGAGGGGTGCACCTTCCACAAACTTCTCAGGCACAACGTGTCCCACAGAGTTCTCAGGCTATGATTATGTCTCCAGCTGCTACCCAATTTGCCTAGCCAGCTAGGGGTGGAGATCGAGAAGGTATAGGTCACCCTAGAGCGGGAGGCCAGGCCAGATACGATGCCATTCCTGCCCGTACCAAGGTTGTTGCCTCTGATTATGTCATTACAAGTATTATACTTGTTTGTCACAAAGATGAATCGATTTTATTCGATCTAGCCTCCACATATTCTTATGTGTCTTCTTATTTTTCTCCACATTTGGGTGTACCCTAAGATTCTTTGAGTTCCCATGTTTCTGTTTCTTCTCATGTAGGAGATTCTCTTGTTGTGGACTTCATTTATCTGTCGTGTTTGGTTACTATCTGTGGTTTTAAGACCAGAGCCCATTTATTGTTGCTCAGCATGGTTGATTTTGATATTATCTTAGGCATGGACCGGTTGTTGCCCCATTATGCTATTCTTGAATATCACACCAAAACATTGATGCTGGATATGCCAGGTGTACCGCGTGTTGAGTGGAGTGGTACCATTAGATCACACTCCCAGTAGAGTTATTTCTTTCCTTAAGGCTTATCGTATGGTTGAGAAGGGGTGTGACGCGTATTTAGCTTATGTGAGGAAGGTCAATGTTGATAGTATGGGATTTTCCCGATGTGTTTCCAGCTGATCTTTCAAGCATGCTGCTTGATAGAGATATTGATTTTGGAATTGATATGTTGTCAGGTACTCAGCCCGTTTCTGTTCCCCGTATCGTATGGCTCTTCCTGAGTTGAATGAGTTGAAGGATCAGGTATAGGAATTGCTTGATAAGGGTTGTATTCAGCCAAGTGTTTTACTTTGGGGTGCTCCTGTCTTGTTTGTGAAGACAAATGATGGTTCTATGCGTATGTCTATTGATTATCGCCAACTGAATAAGGCTACAGTGACGAACCGTTATCCTTTGCCTCGTATTGATGATCTATTTGACCAGCTTTAGGGCGCGCCGGTGTTTTATAAGATTTATTTGTGCTCAAGTTACCATTAGTTGAAGATTTGAAAGACAGATATCCCGAAGTCTACTTTCAGGACTCGATATGGTCATTATGAGTTCTTTGTTATGTCATTTGGGCTGACCAATGCCGCAGCAACTTCTATCCATTTGATGCACAGTGTATTCCAACCATATCTTGACTCTTTTGTCATTGTTTTTATTGATGATATTTTGGTGTATTCCCGGAGTCGAGAAGATCATGAGCAGCAACTGAGTATAGTGATTCAGACTCTAAAGGAAAAGAAGTTATATGCAAAGTTCTAAATGTGAGGTTTGGTTGGATTGCCTGGCATTATTGGGCCACGTAGTATCGAGTGAGAGTATTCGGGTGGATCGGAAGAAGGTAGAGGCAATGCAGAGTTGTCCAAAACCATCCTCAACCATAGAGATCCCTAGTTTCCTTAGCTTGACGGGCTACTACTGTCATTTTGTTGAGGGGTATCATCGATTGCAGCCCCTATGACTGGGTTGAGCCACAAGGGTGCTCCAATTTAGTGGAGAGAGGAGTATGAGGCAAGCTTTTAGAAGCTTAAAACATCTTTGACTACAGCCCCAGTTTTGATATTGTCTAAAGGTTTGGGGTCATATAAAATCTATTGGGATGCCTCGAGAGTTGTCCTCGGAGCGGTGTTGATGCAGGACGGTAGGGTTATTGCCTGCGTCTCCAGACAGTTGAAGATACATGAGAATAATTACACTATTCACGACTTTAAGTTGTCATTGTTCACGCCCTGAAGATTTGGCGCCATTATTTATACGGGGTTCCCTATGAGATTTATACTGATCATCGGAGCTTGCGGCAATTGTTCAATAAAAAAGACCTAAATTTGTGATAGAGGAGGTGGTTGGAGTTGCTGAAGGATTATGACATCACTATTTTGTATCACCGGGCAAGGCCAATGTACTGGCTGATGCTTTGAGTCACCAGGCGTAGATTTTGGGTAGTTTGGCATATTTACTAGCATCAGAGAGGCCTATGGAGATGGATGTGTAGGCCTTAGCTAGCTAGTTTATGCAATTGGATCTTTCATAGCCCAGTCGGGTTCTAGCTTGTGTGGTTTCTCGGTCTTCCTAATTTGATTGGATCAGGGAGCGGAATTATGATGATCCTCATTTGCTTGTCCTCAAGGAATAGGTTCTACACGGTGATGCTAGATATGTGACTATTGGAGACGATAGGGTACTGAGGATGCAGGGTCAGATTTGCATACCCAATGTTATTGGGCTTCGACAGTGGATTCTAGAGAAGGCCCATAGTTCGCGGTATTCCATTCATTTGGGTGTCGCGAAGATGTATCAGGATTTGAGGCAGCACTATTGGCTGAGGTGGATGAAGAAAGATATAGTTGGATTTGTAGCTTGGTGCCTCAACTGTCAGCAGGTGAAATATAAGCACCAGAAACTGGGTGGGTTGCTTCAGTAGATAGAGATTTCGGAGCGGAAGTGGGAGCGGATCACCATGGACTTTGTAGTTGGACTCCCACGAACCTTGAAGAAGTTTGATGGTATTTGGGTGATTTTGGATCGGCTAACCAAGTCTGCCCATTTCAGTCCTATGTGTCCCACTTATTCTTCAGAGTGGTTGACGGAGATTTATATTCGGGAGATTATTCGTCTGCATGGTATTCCAGTTTCCATTATTTCAGATAGAGGTACTCAGTTCACACCACGATTCTGGATAGCTGTTCAGCATGAGTTGTGTACTCAGGTAGAGTTGATTACAACATTTCACCCTCAGATGGACGAACAGTCCGAGCACACTATTGAGATTCTTGAGGATATGCTCCGTGGGTGTGTGATTGAGTTTGGATGGTCTTGGGATCAGTTCTTTCCATTGGCGAAGTTTGCTTACAATAATAGCTATCATTCCAGCATTTAGATGGCACCATATGACGCTTTATATATTATGCAATGTAGATCTCCGGTGAGTTGGTTTGAGCCAGATGAGGCTAGACTATTAGGCAAAGATTTGGTTCAGGTTGCATTGAATAAGGTTAAGGTGATTTAGGATAGACTCTGTACAACCCAATCCAGAATAGAAGAGCTATCTGCACCGAAAGGTTCGTGATGTTTCCTATAATGTTGGAGCACGAGTTCTGCTTTGATTTTCGCCTATGAAGGGCGTTATGAGATTTGGGAATAAAGGGAAGTTAAGTACGATATTTATTGGCCCTTTTTAGATATTGAGGCATGTTGGGGAGGTTACTTATGAGCTTGCCTTACCTCCCAGCTTGGCAGGAGTTCATCCGTTATTTCATATTTTGATGCTCCTGAGGGTGATCTTTCGCACGTATTGGATTTCAGTTCAATCCTGGTAGAGAAGGATATATCCTATGTTGAGGATCCAGTAGCTATATTTGAGAGGCAGGTCAAAACATGAGATTAAAGAACATTGCATCAGTAAAAGTTCAGTGGCGGGGTCAGCAGGTCGAGGAGGTGACTTGGGAGACCAAGCAAGATATGCACAGCCATTACCCTCATCTCTTCACCACTTTAGGTATGTCTCTATGCTCATTTGAGGATGAACGAATGCTTAAGTGTAGGAGAAAGTTACGACCCGGCCGGTCGTCTTAAGCATTAATGCTCTGATCCCCTATTAACTATTTTCCCCAAGTTTAATTATGCGATTTGATTTGCCAGGGTGTACGGTTTTGAGTTTCGGAGAGTTTTGGGACATTTAGTCCCTAAATAAGAGCTTAAGTGTTGGAAAGTTGACCCTAGTCGGAACAGTGTAAAGACAGCCTCTGAAAGGAAAATTTGATTGTTCCATTATCTCAGTTGGGTGATTTTAGGTTTAGAAATGTGATCAGATTGTGTTTTGGAGGTGCGAAGCTAATTCAAGTTTGAAATGCCGAAGTTGAATTTTCAAAAGATTCCGGTTCGATAGTGAGATTTTGATTCGAGGATTGGAATGGACATTCGAGTGTTGCAGTAGTTTCATTATTTCATTTGGGATGTGTGTGCAAAATTTCAGGTGATTCGGACGAGGTCTGGTAGACTTTTTGATCGAAAATGTGTTTTAGAGTTTTTGGGATTCCTAAGCTTGAATCAGGTGAAAAATAGTTGTTTTGATGTTGTTTTAAGCGTTCCAGAGGTTGGAACATTTATATAGGTCATGAAGGCGCTCGGTACCATCGCCAGGAAAGCCAATGCGGAATATTTAAACTTCTTATTTTAATTTTTCCAGAATTTAAGTAAAATAAATAATCGCATTTGGGAATTTAATACCAAAGTGATAGATAATGGAGTGACAGAACTACAACCCAAAAATAAGTCTATTAATGTGTTCGTGTGCCAGACCTGGTGCCATAAGTACAGGCATCTAGTAGAATATACAAAAGAATATATCTATCCTACTGTCTGAGATAAAGGAAGATAGCAAAAATAAAGGAAGACTCCATCCGGCTGCTGAGCGGCATGGGAAGGAAGAAGCTCACTGTGGAAGTCTCTACCGCAAGCTCAAGGGCGCGCACCAAATCGGTAAGTAGATGTAGCTGTCTCAGATCCTGTACAATTAAGTACAAAAGTATAGTATGATTACATAAACAATATGTGTCTTGTAAGTATCCCGTCTAATCTCGAAGAAGTGGAGACGAAAGTTCGATTTGATACTTATTAGGGTCAAGATAATATCACAACAATGGGCTAATCTAAGCATGAGAATCCTCCAGTATTAACAGGTAATAATGAAAGCAATAATCATGTTCTTGACCATATTTCATTTGTTATTTACAGTTCGAATACTTATTAAGTCAGCATGTCATGTCTAAGCCTTAGCATATTTATGTATATCATGCGCAATCATGCCGAGGTCGACAGCCCGCTCCAACAGAAAATAAAATGTGCACTGCCGAGGATCGAACGGCCCATACCATAGATGTATCTATTTTCACCGAGGCGATCGGCCCGATCCATAATTATCAAGAAAACATCAAAATTACACGCAAAGGCTCATTTATATACAAGAAAACTCTTATAAAGGTTCTACAAGTTCATATGTTCACTTTTTATTTCTCTCAAGTCTCTAGCATATCATAAATGATCATATTGGAAATTTAAATAAAATATATCTCCAAATTAGGAATGATGTGGGTCCTAACTACCCGAGTAAATAACATCGTAGTAGCTACGTACAGACTCTTGTCACCTAGTACGTACGTAGCCCCCGCATTTAGCAGCAAATTCACATTTATGAATCCTATGGGGACAATTCTCTCTTACAAGGTTAGAAATGAGACTCACCTCGCTCCGAAGCGCACTTCCAATATCAAAAACAAGTCCAAGCCCTCAAGTTGGAGCAAAATTATCGCAAACTAGTTAAAGGAATTAAGAACTAGTCAATATAAGTTTACAAGATTAAATTATAACTATTTAAGCCATTTTTCCAACCCTTTTCACAAGGTTCCTAATTCCGACCCTGGACCCCCGTGCCCGGATTCCGAGATTTTTTGAAGAAATTTATTCTTTACAACCTAATGATCAATAATATATCATTACTAGTTCATTACATAGAAAATTACATGATTAAATCTTAGTTTTATTAAAATCCTAAGTCTAGATCTAACTCTTGATTTTTACTTAGTTTTTAGTGTTTAATTTATCTAATGTTTATGTAATTAAACTAAGGATGGAGGGAGATTACTTACTTTACAATACTATGTTGAAATCCTCTCTTTTGAAGCACCCAAATCGCCCAAGTGTTAAGTAGTGAATGAAATAAATGACCTTGAGCTGGAATTAAAAGAGCTCACTGCGCAGCGGTTTCCATTTCTGTGATTTGGGGACCACATCTGCGATCCCGCATCTGCACAAAGGAGGCCGCATCTGCGGCTCTATAGAACCGCTTCTGCGATTTTCGAACCGCTTTTGCGATTTTCCCCGACCTGGCCATGACCGCTTCTGCGAATGCCTAACCACATTTGCGGTCCCGCATCTGCGGTCGTAGAACAGCAGATGCAGTTGTGACAGAAGCAATAGTTCAGCCTTTTCTTCAATTTTTAACCTCACTCGAGCCTCGATCGTTTGACGCTCGGGGCTCCCGAGCCCTGTCTGAACATACCGACAAATCTGAAATCACGAGACGGACCTACTCGAACCCTCGGATCACTCAAAACAACGCTAAATCTAGGAATCACATCCTAAAACCAAATGAATGAAACTATTGAACTTCAAGTTCTTAATTCTCTCCTAAGGGGTCAAAATGCCCTTACACTGCTCGGATTGATACAAAATTTTACGGGTAAGCCTTAACTGATATTTCAGACCTTTACCAAGTTTCGAACCAAAATCCGAGCCCTATACCTAGAAAATCAATAAATACTTAGTTTCTTTAATTTTATAAAATTTCATTTCAACAATTTCACAAAACAATTCATTACTCGGGTTAGGGACCTCGAAATTCAATTCTAAGCATACGCTCAGGTCCCATATTTTCCCACGGACCCTTCGGAGCTGTCTAATCACGAATTTGGGTCCATTTTCCTAATAAGTTGACTGAAGTCAAACTTGTCCATTTAAGGAAATCTTAAAGAAATAAATGGACATATTAACTCAAAACTTTTCGAACTCCCGAACCAACCGTCCCCGCAAGTTATAAATTAGCCAAAGAAGGCGCGAGAAGTTTAATTTAAGGGAAGGGGTTCTAAAAGGCAAACGACCAGTCGGGTCGTGACAAAATTGATATCCGAATACTTTTCATCTTTAAATCAAATTTCACCTAAATCAAATTTTTCAAAATAAATTTGAGAATCTATGCCCAACATTAATTAAGACACTTTGAAAAATTGACATCGGTAGATTTGGTGTCAGCTTCACATTGAGTTAATCTTTTTCGCTTCATTCAAATGAAAAATATAACACAAGTTCAAATCTAAGACCAAAACTTCTAGAAAATTAATGAACGGAGAAAGTGATAAATTCTTCCGTAGATTTGTTGTCGATCTTATGTTGAATTAATTTTTTCGGTTCATTCTAGTGACAAAATAAAACAAGTCCAAATTAAATTCAATAAACTTTTTTTTTCCATTCCAATTTTGATCATAGCATTAATGTGTGAGGCATGTGCAATGCACGTGACAAGCAAAGGAATTTATTAAGTCGTAAATTTATTATCAGTCTCATGTTAAGTTAATTTTTTCCTTTATGTTAGTAACGAATATAAAACAAGTCCAAACTCAATTCTAAAAACTTATTATTTTCTTTTCAATATGAATAGTTGTCATGTGAGACAGTGACGGATCCAAAATTTTAAAATTATGGGTGCTCGCCGGTAAAAAGTTCACAAAAAGACAAACAAAAAAAAGTATAGTTATGAGTGCTCACTCAATATTTATCTAATTATTTTTATAATTACCTATACAAATTTATTAAATTCGGTTAAAAATAATTGATGCTCAAGCACCCATAACTATCCATGTACATCTCAATATACGTGACAACGAATTCCTATAACGGAATAAAGACGAATTAAAAGTTGAATATTTGAACAAAATAAATCATGAATTTTAGCTTGACCTTTTTTTTTATGCCTACTTGGGATATTATAATGACGTATAACACCAACCCAAATAGATATTCTACCCTCCCTCTTTTTTTCTTGAGAACAAACAGGATTTATTAATCCCAAATTCACATTGTCACAATAGCACCTGTTACATTAAATTTACAACTAACTAACCCAAAAATGATAGACTAAGATTTAATATTCAACTTCAATAGGTTCTCAAAATTATCATTTAATTTTTAAAAATAATTGCTCAAGCTTTTAAGATAATTTTCGAATCGATAACTGTGACTCAAATATATTAGTTTAACAAACCAAATATATCCATCCGGGTGGTGAAAGTTAGATTCTTAACAAGCTTAAATAGGTGGGTTTAAATTTTGAATTTGATTTGTAAGAAATTTGGAGTGGGTGTTATTTACATTTGTTAGAAATAGTATAAGGATGTTGTATATAAAATTTGAAGTCATTTAATGGAGATTTGGACTGGTTTTGAAAAAGAATTGCAACTTGAAATCGTCGAGGAAGTTCGTCTTCAGACGTTTGTATTAACGTGTATAAAAGTGTATAATAGTATATAAAATGTGTATATACACCCATATACACTATTATACAAGATTATACAAAAACTGACTTTGTCTTCTTCCTTGCATTTTTCTGAAATTTAACTCAAATCTACTCCAAATCACTTTAAACTTTGAACTCTGATATTTTCAATTAATCAAAACAACATCCAATCCAAACAATTAAGAATTGCAAGAAATTATTTGTTTCTAAATCAAAGCTTTGAATGGCCTTTAATGGTGGACTTCTACTCTTTAATTTTTTTTATATTGCAACCAGGTGGTATGGGGGGAGAAGCAGTAATGGCGCACAACCCCTTGAAGCATATGTAACAAATATAAGAAGAAGAAGAGAGAGTGAAAGCAATGGTTGTAAGAACATATATTGAACATATATTTTAGTTCTTATTATTTATATAATAAGTGTAAAAAAATGATAAGTTGATCATGAGCAAAATAACTTGTTCAATATTGCCTCTAGATATACTATGTGAATATTTGCAGTGTAAAATTATAGTTCTTCAGCAAGGAAGAAAGTATATCATTATTTTTTTAGGTACACATAACTAGATTAAGATACTTTGAAAAAATTGACATCTGTAGATTTGCTGTGTAACGAACTAAGCGGTCGTTTTGAGCTCTAGCACGTTGTTCAATAGTTTGACGTCAAGAGCATCTTTACTTTAGGTATTATAACTTGTATGCATGGTCGGAATTGAATTCCGGGAAGTTCAGGGTTGATTTAGAAAGAGAATTCTCATTTCAGAAGCTTTAAGTTGAAAGAATTGACTAAGCTTGAATTTTTGAGTAAACAACCTCGGAATCAGGATCTGAAGGTTACAGTAGGTTCGTATGATATTGGACTTGGGCGTATGCCTGGATCGGGTTTTGGATGACCGGGAGCGTTTTGGCGCCTATTGTGAAAGTTAGCATTTTGAAAGAAATTTAATAAGATTGGGTTGAAGTGAATTTCTGTATTATCGATGTCCGTTTTGGATTCCGAGTCAGGGAGTAGCTTCCTATGGTGATTCTGGAGTTAGGAGCGCGATCAGAAGTGAATTCAGAGGTCCGTAGGTTATTTTGAAGTCATTTGGCTAAAGATAGAAATTTGAAGGTTTTTGAGAAGTTTGACCGGAAGTAGACTTTTTGAAATGGAGGTCGGATTCCGATTCTGGAAGTTGGAGTAGGTCCATATTGCCAGATATGACTTGTGTGTAATATTTGAGGTCAATCGGGCGTGATTTAATGGGTTTCGGCATCGAATGTAGAACTTTGAAATTTCAAAGTTCATAAAGCTTGAATTGGAGTTTGATTCATGGTTTAGCGTTGTTTGATATGATTTGAGGCCTAGAGAAAGTCCGTAATGTATTATTGGACTTGTTTGTGTGATTGGACGGGGCCCCGAGGGCCTCGGGTGTGTTTCAAGATGGTTTCGGATTATTTCGAGCTGTTTTACAATAGTTGATGCTGGTGTCTGGTATTGTTCTTCGCGTCCGCGAGGATCCTCTCGTGTTCGCGAAGAAGGATATTACTTTAGGGGCTCTGTTCATCACGTTCGTGAAGAGATCCTCGCGTTCGCGTCGAAGGAAATCTCTATTGCACAGGTATGACTTCAGAGGCTTATATTTTGCAATCTATAAAAAATTTAGCGATAATCTAAAAATGAAAATTGTATCTCTTTATGTCTAGATTTCTGAAAGGTAAACCATTTATATTTGGTTTTGTTTAAAAAACGTTATGGCTGTTACACGATAGGTTGTCCGGGAAGATGAAGAAGAAATTGTATTGTACAGGGGTGAATTTGGAAGCTTATATCTCAAAATTTATAAGGAATTAGGAGATGACCAAAACATAAAAGTTGTATATCTTCGTGTCTAGCTTTCGGAACATTAACCAAATTTTCATTTGGAGTTTTGTATGAAACATTATTGCTATTATACTAGAGGATATCTGAGAAGAGTTTCGAAAATGATTTTTGAAAATTTTCTTCTTCGCGAACGCGATGGGGGTCTCTCTAATGCAATGAAGAGTCGTATGGGCAGTGCATAAGTGTAAATAAATGGGTTTGGCTCATTTCCTCTCATTTCCTCCATGGGAGCAGTCCTAGGAGCGCTTTTGGAGTTCCATTTTCATCATCCATGTCAAGGTAAGTAACTCCCACCTATTGCAAATTAATTACTTAGATTATATCTAGATTTTAACATGAAAAATCATGTACGTTAGTAGAAACTTTGAGATTTTAAGAAAACCTAGAAATTTATATTCTTGGATTTTCACCAAGATTTTGGACATGAAATTGAGAGCCAACTGTATATTTGAGTTCGTGAGGCTATTGGTAAACTTTATCTTCGAAAATTGAGGAATCCGGGCATGTGGGCCCCAGGGTACATTTGTCAACTTTTTGGTCGGCGTTAGAAATTGTTATAAATTAGATTGTAATAAGTAATTGGGCATATATTAATGGAATTTCATAATTATTGGCTAGCTTTGGAACAATTAGCGTCGATTCGAGTCCTTGAAAGGGCGTGGAATGTCGGTTATGGATTTTTGGAAAGAGGTGAGTCTCCTTCCTAATCTTGTAAGAGGGAATTATCGCCATAGGTAAAATAATTGGTTATGTGCTCCTATTTGTGGGGACTACGTACGTACGAGGTGATTAAACTCCATGTGTAGCTACTGATATGTGTAAGTCTGGATAGTCTAGGACCCTAAAGTATGCTATACTTGGAATATATGTAATCTTGTTGACAGTTCAATTGTTTAAATCCTATAAAATTGGTAAATGAATTCCTAAATGAATTAAACTTCATTTCTTAAATCATTAAAAGAGAATTGGCTACACTCCTCAAGAAAAGTTTAGAGTGATTTGGGATTCATGGTGGACAGTGACTAGTTCTACGAGCTTAATTTGAAATGTTGGCTAGCCTAACAATGGGAGATTTGATATGAAGGAAAGAAACTGCTTTATATGAAGAAGGATATAACATAACTTTGAATAGGAAGATATTGTTGCACATGTAGTTGATGTCCATGAGGAGTGAATAGAATTGTGCAGCTTGTGAATGAGCACAGGCTCATGTGGGTTATCTCCTATGAGTAGGTTAGTGGTGGCGTGTTTGGTGAAGCTCCTGCGAAGGATTTTACTGGCTATCCGGTAAGAGGTCTAATATGTGAATGTTGCTAAAGATTCAGAGTGTTCACTAAATGCTAACGGAAGGATATCGAGGAATCTGGCGGTTTAATTATGCAATAAACAATCTTGGTGGGTTCCAAAGTTGTATAATAGTGGCTTCAAGCTAAGTGAGAGAGTCCTGCCGCCTACGGTTGGATTGCCTGGTCGCCTATTTGTGAGATTTCTAGTTATCTCCATATTGATGGGTTACTGGGACTAAGGAAAGAGAACATCAATGGTAATTTGAGCAAAGGAATTGAAGAATGTGTTCTATAATTGGCATCATCGATTCATGTTCAGGCTTTGGGAAGACTCGGGAATTGTGGTTCGCATATAAGTGAGTTGAAAGAAAGGTGCTTCTTTGAGAGGTTGGTCATGTGCTAGCAGAGCGTGCAGTTGATTATATTCGGGACCAAGTTAGAGTGGGTGACTCTCAATAGCGATCCTAGTAGGTTCAAAGGTTAAGGTGTGGTGTCTTGAGGGTTTTGAGTCCATAGTATGATTGAGTAACGAGCTTTTGCAGCAGATTATGATAAAGAGTTTGGAGTGTTATGTGTTATCTTCGGTCTGCGGTATAAATTGAGAGTAATGAAAAAAATGACTTCGAATTCATAGAGGAATTATCAGAATGAGTGTACCAGTTGAGGATGCAAATATGCGCATAAGGAGGGTTTGATGTGGTTCTTGGAAATTGAGACAACATGGTCTCGTGAAATAAGGTCACTCAGGATGAGTGCGGATTTGGGTTTGTGATGTTTTGAATGGGGTTACTATTGTCCCTAAGTCAATTTTAGAGTAAATTGGAAGAAGTAAAATCAGTCAGTAATGGTTTAATTGGTATAATGTTGGCAACGATTAGTTCCTTCAGCGTGTTAAGTTATGCATACGATTATCATAATGCGTGTGAGGTTTGACGGTCACTGTAATTGATTTTATTTGGAGGCTTTCGATTATTGTGGCCTATTATGTGCAGATAGATCCCGGAAGAGTTATGATGGTTTAGACCACTACTTGAGGTTGGTATTTTCTGTGGTTATGAGAATTTAATTACGGTTTATAATGGTTCCCTTGAAATGAATTAAGTAAAAGGCTTTTATATGAGTGATTGGGTGAGAAAGAGTGATAGAGCACGATGGGTGATGCGTGTAACTGTTATTTTTCCTATTCTTGTTAATATTCTAGTTGTGATGTTTTCTTTCCTTATTTAGTGTTTTATTTATGGATTGTTACCTCCCTCACAGCATGCTCCCCTTCCTCTTGAGTGGTTAAATTTTTGTAGTCTTTTGCTATTGAATATATACATATTGAACTGCACAGGTTTGTTTGGTAGTCCTGTCTAGCCTCGTCACTATTTCGCCAAGGTTAGGCCAGGCACTTACCAGCACATGGGGTCGGTTGTACTGATGCTACACTTCTATGCTCTTTTGCACAGATCGCGAAGCGGCTTTTGGACAGCAGTAGGATCTTTGGGAGCTGACTTTAGTCCAGAGATTTCAAGGTAGCCTTGCTGACTTTCGCATGGCCTGAAGTCTCTTCTACCATTGTTTTTCATTTGTTGTTCTTGTATCGGAACAGCCATTAATGTGTTTTTATTCAGGATTTGTATTTAGTATTCTATAGATGTTCGTAAATAGTGATTCCAGTCTTGGGTAGAGTTGTAATTGAATTTCCGCATTTGCTTTCAGTTTATTTAAACTTAAGACTTCCGCTTATCTTATTATGTTTGTTTTTACTAATTGGTCGAAGATTTCTAAAGGAGGTAAAGTAAGTTGACTTGCCTAGCTCCTGTTAGTAGGCGCCATCATGATTACCGAGGGTGGGAAATCCGGGTCGTGACAAGTTGATATCAGAGTACTAGGTTACATAGGTCTCACAACTCACGTTCAAACTTGGTAGAGTCTGAGAGATCGGTACGGAGACGTGTGTATTTATCCCATAGAGGCTACAGAGTTAAAAAACTTCATATTTGTTCTTTCTTGTCGTGTGTTTCCTTTTCTCAAACACCGATTGAATTTCTACTCTATTCTTTCACAGATAGTGAGAACACACGCTTCTTCATCTACCATTCAGTTGTCCTAGTCCCCAACAACATCCCCAATAATGGAGCCTCAGGTCGATTTTTGACAAGGAGGCTCCAATCCCGCTAGGCCCAGCTTAGGTCTATAGGGGTTCATTTCCACCCCAGTTCTTCAGGACACTCTAGTCTGATTGGATGACTTCATGGAGAGTGTCATTCGAGCGGGTTTGCTTCCAGTAGCACCATCCACTTCTTAGGTTGGAGGAGGGGCTCGGACTCCTGCTACACGTACTCCGGAGCAGGTAGCTCCCCATGTTCAAGTTCCAGCGGTTCAGCCAGTGGTGGCAGGTCAGCCGTATAGTGGCTGAGGCAGGGAATGAGGTCATTTTTCAGGAGATGATCAATGTAGGCCATAGAGTTGAGGTGGTTCTGCCACAAGGAGGCGGTCACGGGTCGGATAAGAGGCCCCGTCATGCAGCAAGATTCAGCGGTACCTCATTTGGAGGTAGAGGTTCTTATGGTTAGAGGCCATTCTCCTAGGACCTTTCAGTCAGCTCCCTATGTCACTCACGGTACTTCAGGTGGTCATTCAGGTCGACAAGGTCAGCCTCAGTTTCCTCGGCCGCAGCATTCATGTAGATGTTATGAGTGTGGTGAGTATGGTTATAACAGGAGAGTTTTCCGAGGTTGAGGGGGTGCTCAGCCGCAGCAGACGAGGGCTTTCCATGCTTATGGTGACCCGAGGAACATTGTCAACTTTTGCCCTCGAGTTTCGAGTAGCTCTCAGCATCAGAGATCTCGTACTAGGATTCAGGCACTAGAGGTTCCACAATATGCCCAGCCAGCTAGCGGTGGGGGTAAAGGTCATAGAGGTGGAGTTAGATGTCATAAAGGTGGAGCTCTGACTGTCAGAAGTAGAGGCCAGCACGCAGCCAGGCCAGAGGCTGAGTCTTTAGATGCAGTCATTGTAGGTACTACTCTAATTTGTGATAGAGATGCTTCAGTGCTATTTGATCATGGATCTACGTATTCGTATGTGTCATTCTATTTTGCAGCATACTTGGACATGCCTAGTGATGCTTTGAGTATACCTGTTATGTATCTACATTGGTGAGTGATTCTATAGTGGTCGACCGAGTTCATCGTTCTTGTGTTGTTGTATTTAGGAGTCTTGAGACCCGTGTTGGTTTGTTGCTCTTAGATATGGTGGACTATGACGTTATATCAGGGATGGATTGGTTGTCCCCATATCATGCTATTTTGGATTGCCATGCTAAGACCGTGACCTTGGCTTTGCCGGATATGCCCTATTTGGAGGGGAGAGGGAGCCTAGGTCATGCCACCCGCAGTGTTATATCATATGTGAAGGCTCGGCGCATAGTCGAGAAGGGGTGTCTAGCTTATCTGGTATATGTTCGCAATTCCAGTGTATAGGTCCCTTCTGTTGATTATATTTCAATTGGGGAGTTCCCCGAGGTTTTCCCTTCATAGCTGCCGGGTATGCCACCCAACAGGGATATTGATTTCTGTATTGATCTGGCCCCCGAGCACGCAGGCCATTTCCATTCTGTCGTATCACATGGCCCCACCAGAGTTGAAAGAGTTAAAGGATCAGTTGCAGGATTTTCTTGAGAAGGGTTTCATTAGACCCATCGTTTCGCCTTGGGGTACGCCAGTGTTATTTGTGAATAAAAAGGATGGTTCGATGTGGATGTGCATTGATTACCGACAATTGAACAAGGTAAAGATAAAGCACAAGAATCCATCATCTGAGGATTAGGTCGTCAGATGTCCCTAAGACAGCATTCACACTCGGTATGGGCATTATAAGTTCCTGGTCATGTCATTTTGGTTGACAAATGCCCCATGAGCATTTATGGAGTTGATGAACCGAGTGTTCAGACCTTACTTGGATTTTTTGTGATAGTTTTCATTGATGATATTCTGATATACTCCAGTAGTCAGAAGGAGCACGAGCAGCACCTCAGAGTGGTTCTTCAGACTCCAAATGATAGTTAGTTATATGCCAAATTTTTGGAGTGCGAGTTCTGGTTGAGTTCGGTTGTATTTCTAGGCCATGTTGTTTCAGTAGAGGGTATTCAGGTGGACCCGAATAAGATTAAGGCTGTCAGAACTGGCCTCGACTAGCATCAGCTACGGAGATTTGGAGTTTCCTGGGATTAGCATGTGACTACCATCGGTTCGTGGAGGGGTTTTCATCTATTGCAGCCCCAATGACCAGATTGACCCAGAACGCCACCCAGTTTAGATGGTCAGAGGAGTGTGAGGCGAGCTTCCAGAGGCTCAAGAACACTCTATGGCACCGATATTGGTTTTTCCCACAGGTTCAAGGCCTTATATAGTCTATTGTGATGCTTCTCGTATTGGGTTTGGTGTAGTATTGATGCAGGACGGTAGAGTCATTACCTATGCTTCGAGGAAGTGGAAGATCCAAGAGAAGAATTATCTGGTTCATGATCTAGATTTGGTAGCCATTGTTCATGCTTTAAAGATTTGGAGCATTATCTATATGGTGTGATGTGTGAGGTGTACATTTATCACAAGAGTCTTCAGTACTTGTTCAAGCAAAAGCAGTTGAATTTGAGGCAGAGGAGGTGGTTGGAGTTGTTGAAAGACTATGATGTTACTATCTTGTATCACCCAGGGAAGGCCAATGTGGTGGCCAATGCATTGAGTAGAAAGTCCGCCAGCATGGGTAGTCTTGCTTATATTTTGATCAGTCATAGGCCGTTTGCTTTGGATGTTCAAGTCTTGGCCAATCGATTCGTAAGGTTGGATATTTCTGAGCCTAGCCGAGTGTTAGCTTGCACGGTCGCTCATTCTTCATTATTGGAGTGTATCCGTGATCGGCAGTTTGATGATCCCCATTTATATGTCTTGAGAAACACGATGTAGCGTGGAGGTGCCATGAAGGTGACCCTTGATGGTGATGATGTTTTGAGATTGCAGGGGCGAGTTTGTGTCCCAATGTTGATGGGTTTCGAGAGTTGATCTTAGTGGAGTCCCATAGTTCTCGGTATTCTATTCATTCGAGCGCCGTGGAGATGTATCAGGATTTGAGGCAGCACTAGTGGTGGGGCGAAATGAAGAAAGATATTGTTGCATATGTGGCTCGATGCTTGAACTATCAACAGGTTATGTATGAGCATCATAGACCTGATGGATTGTTTCAGAGGATTGAGCTTCCCGAGTGGAAGTGGAAGAGGATTACTATGGATTTGTTACTCGAGTTTTGATGACTCGGAATAAGTTTGATACTATTTGGGTCATTGTTTATAGGCTGACCAAGTCAGCACATTTTGTTCTTGTTGCAACCACTTATTCATCAGAGAGGTTAGCGTAGATTTACATCAGAGAGATTTTTCGCCTTCATGGGGTGCCGATATCTACCATTTCAGACCAGGGTCCGCAGTTTACCTCGCGCTTATGGAGAGCAGTTCAGCGAGATTTGGGAACCCAGGTTGAGTTGAGCACAACATTCAATCCTCAGACGGACGTTTAGTCCGAGCGGACTATTCAGATATTGGAGGATATGCTCTGAGCCTGTGTCATTGATTTTGGAGGCTCGTGGGACAAGTTTTTGGCTTTAGCAGAGTTCGCCTACAATAACAGCTACCAGTCCAGGATTCGGATGGCTCCATATGAGGTGTTGTATGGTAGACAATGTTGGTCTCTAGTTTGTGGTTTGAACCGGGAGAGGCTCCGCTATTGGGGGAAGATCTAGTTCCGGAGGCCTTGGATAAGGTCAAGATCATTCAGGATAGGCTTCGTACCGCTCAGTCCAGGCACATGAGTTATGCAGATTGCAAGGTTCGAGATGTGGCTTTCATTGTTGGTGAGCGAGTATTGCTTCGAGTGTTGCCTTCGAGTGTTGCCTAGGTTCATTGGCCCATTTGAGATTCTTGATCATGTGGGAGAGGTGGCTTATAGACTTGCCTTGCCGCCTAGCTTGTCAGTCATGCATCTGATGCTTCACATATCTATGCTTGGGAGGTATCATGGTGATCCAGCCCACGTGTTAGATTTCAGCACTGTCCAGTTGGACAAGGATTTGTCTTGTGAGGAGGAGCCCGTAGCTATTCTAGATCGGTAGGTCCGATAGTTGAGGTCGAAGAGTTTTCCTTCAGTGTGTGTTCAGTGGAGAGGACAGCCTCCTGAGGCATTGACTTGGGAGTCTAAGTTCGATATGCGGAGCCGTTATCCTCATATATTTCCTGACTCATGTACTTCTTTCTTTTGTTCGTTCAAGGATGAATGGATGTTTTTGAGTGTGGAGAAACCTCAGTATTAGTTGCCTCGATTTATGTGTGCAGTCCCAGCGGGTAGCCGGAAAGCTTATATGTTAAAATATGTGAAATTTACTAAATTGTGCCTTTAAAATAATTAAAGTTTACTTCAATCAATATTTTGGGTAAACGGACCCGGACCCGTGATTTGACGGTCCCGAAGGGTCCGTAGAAAAATATACGACTCGGGCATATGCCCAAAATCGAAATCCGAGGTCCCGAGCCCGAGAAATAAATTTTTAAACGAAATTGTTTTTCTGAAATGAATACAAAGTTGAAATGAAAATGGGTTAGAAAGTTTGGTATCGGGCCTATATTTTGGCTCCTGCGCTCGGTACAAGTCTTATATATGGTTTAAGATGTTCCTGTGTAATTTGGTCAAAATCGGACGTCATTTGACGTGTTTCTGACCTAAATATCTAAAATTGAAAGTTTAAGAAGTTAGAATGAAAAGTGATGATTTTGAGGTTTGACTCCTCGTTTATGATGTTATTTTGGCGATTTGATAGTACGGTTAAGTACCTAGGATGTTTTTGAGTTAGTGTGTGTGTGTTAGGTTAGGAGCCCCGAGGGCTCGGGGGTGATTCGGAGGTGGTTTGGGTGTTTTGAACTTAGGAAAAAGAAATAGATTTTCTACAATTTTCGCATAAGCTTTTTGTTCTTAGCGATCGCGGCCTTCAGCTTGCGTTCGCACTTCCGGTGGTGTTCCTCTCCTTCGCGATTGCGTTCAGCTTCACGTGTTCGTGTAGTGCGAGCCCCCCCCCCCCCAATGCATCTGCGTATGCATTCATGTGATCGCGTAGGCCAAAGCCTTGACCCCAATTAATTTTCCTCTACGCGTTCGCGTTACTATTCCCGCGATCGCGATGCCTACAGCCTTCCTTCTCCGCAAACGCGACCCTCATGTCGTGATTGCGTAGGGAAAATTTGCCCAGTTATAATTTTAAGTTTTGAGGCAGAACCATGGGATTTGTTCAAATTTCACACGAGTTTTTCTTCCCCCACAGATCTTAGGCAAATTTTAGAGAACTTCTTCACCAAACCTTTTTGAGTAAGTATTGTCTAACTTGTTTCCTTCATTTTCCTTCATCATTTATAAAATTTCTAGACCTAAATCATGTAATCTAGGGTTCAAATTGGGGGAAAAGGGTAGAGTTAGGACTTTTCGATTTTCTTTGATTTAGACCTCGTTTTGGGGTAGAATTACAAAATTGTATATCCGGGCTCGTGGGGGAATGGATAACATGGAATTGGTTCAAATCTCGTTTTTTGACCAAGCGGGTCCTGATCGATTTTTGTGATTTTGAGAAGAAAGCATAGAAATATATATTTAGGCATTGGGTTTGGTTGTTTCGCTGTTATTAATATTGTAAAGTCATTATTTCATATATTTGGCTGAGTTAGAGCCGAATTCGAGGGGTAAATCTATACTAGAGGCTTGAGTTGAGTTTGGAGCATTCGAGGTAAGAGTTTGATCTAACATTGGCTTGAGGGAATAGGATTAGAGTATTGTTTACTAATTTCTAAATGTTGAGTACAGTGTATAGGCATGGTGACGAGTATCTATACGCTGGTATCTAGCATGACCGTGAGTCTTAATTGTGCTTTCTTGGATTCTGTTGTGACTCTTCCTTGTTTAATTGATGGTTTCTATATAATGTGAAGAGTATGAAAAAAGGATTATGACCTGTAAACTCTTTGGAGCATTGGCTTGAATGATAAAATGACAATTGAGTAAGAAATGAAAGAAAGAGAAAAAGACGTGATTATTCACTTGCTGGGCTTTACTCATATATTAATTATCTCCCTTGCCAGCATGTGAAATTTGTTATTGTTGTTGTTCCCTTATCAGGATTTAACTGTTTACTTGTGTTTTTCCTTACCAGGATTTTCTATTACTGTTGTATATCCCTACGCCCCATTGTATGTGATTGTTGTTTGGGTGAGGATTAGTGATAAAGCACGATGGGTGATGCTGTGTACAATTGTGATATTTACTAATGCACGAAGGAATATTCCGTGCCATTATATGTTTACTAATGCACGAAGGAACATTCAGTGCCATGATATGTTTACTAAAGCACGAAGGAACATTCTGTGCCATTGATATGATCACTAATGCACAAAGGAACATACCGTGCCATAATACGAATATTAATGCACGAAGGATCATTCCTACATTCTGTGCCATTGATATGATCACTAATGCACGAAGGAAAATACCGTGCCATAATACGAATATTAATGCACGAAGGATCATTCCGTATACTTTATATGATTCATTGGGTAAGAAAGAGTGATAAAGCACGATGGGTGATGCCGTGCAACTGTTGTTTTTCCAATTCTTGTTGATATTCTAGTTGTGCTATTTTATTTCCTTATTTGGTGTTTTATTTATGGATTGTTACCTCCCCCACAATACGCTCCCCTTCCTCTTAAGTGGTTAAATTTTTGTTTCTTTTGCTACTGCATATATACATGTTGAACTGCACATGTTTGTTTGGTAGTCTTATCTAGTGTAACGATCCGACTGGTCGTTTTGTGCTCCGGCGCATCATTCACCAGATTGAGGCCATGAGCAGCTTCATCTAAGGAATATTGACTTGGGTGTATGGTCAGAATTAAAATTCAGGAAGTTTGGATTCAAATCTAAATGGAAATTCTCATTTTGAAAGCTTAAAGTTGAAGAAATGAACTAAGATTGGAATTTTGAGTAAATGACCTCGGAATCGGGATCCGAAGGAACTAGTAGGTTCGTGTGATGATTTCAGACTTGGGCTTATGCCCGGATCTGGTTTTGGATAACCCGGGAGCGTTTTGGCGACTATTGTGGAAGATAGCATTTTAGAAGAAATTGCATCAGTTTGGCTTAAAATGCATTTCTGTGTTATTAATGTCCGTTTGGGGTTCTGAGATTGGGAGTAGCTCCGTATGGTGATTCTGGATTTGGGAGTGCGATCGAAAGTGAATTCAGAGGTTCGTAGATCATTTTGAAGTCATTTGGCTACATATTGAAATTTGAAGGTTTTTGAGAAAATTCGACCGGAAGTGGAAATTTTGATATCGGCGTCGGAATGCGATTCCAAAAGTTGGGGCAAGTCCATAATGTCGAATGTGACTTGTGGACAAAATTTGAATTCATTCCGGAATGATTTTGGTAAGGTTTGAGACACTTAGTCTCTTTTAAGGAAGCTTAAGTTGGAAAAGTCAACCGGATATTTACATATGTGTTAGAGAGCTCGAAATGCGAATTTTATGGTTGGAGAGCGTTACTTTTTCCTTTATGGAATTTCATTCTTTCAGTCGTTATTTATTTTTATTGCTCACGGTGTTGGAGTACTCACTTTACTCCCTGCACCTCGTGTGCAGATGCAGGTATTGATCACCCGGTAACGGGGTATTAGCTGATTGAAGCTATTCTATTGTAGCTGAGCAAGGTGACCGCTAGCGTTCGTGGCACCGTATCTCTTCCTTTGATTCTAAATTTCCAATATTTATATTACTGGTTTTATAGTAGTGTTCAGATTCCTTAGATGCTCGTGACTTGTGACACCCCGGTTGGGATATGTTGGGCTGTAAACACTGGTTATTATGGTGTTAAGTTGTATTTATTTATTCATTTAAGTTTAAAAATTGTTAAAATGGCAAATTGGGTCTGTTGGCTGGCCTTGTCTGCACGAGAGGCGCCATCACGATCGGGTTTGGGATTTGGGTCATGACAAGTTGGTAATGGAGCATAGGTTACTAGGTCTCACGAGTCATGAGCAAGTTTAGTAGAGTCTCGTGGATCGGTACGGAAACGTCTGTATTTATCCTCGAGAGGCTGTAGAACCTTTAGGAAAAACATCACATTCTTGAATTCTTATCGTGCGTCCTTGGTTCAGCTTGAAAGGAAACTCTTGAATTCCTTCCGCGTGATCGTGTGCAAGAACAAGCGCTCAGTACCAGATGTGCCTCGATGGAGTTTGATTCCCCACTCGAGGGGCGAAGTGTAATCTCTGTGAGTAGAACTAGGCCATTCTGGAGGACTTGAGGCCGAATCTTTGCTAATGGCTTGAGCACCGAAGTGCTGATTTTGTGAGCAAGTACTTTGAACTCATATGTCCATTATTGTCCTTATTAGCCGGAATGGTGGATGAATATCCTCGTGATGAGTAATGTGTATGACAGTGGAAGGCATACAAATATTAACTAAAGGTAAGGCTAATGGGTAATTAGCTTATGAAGGGAAGCTATTTGTCATACTAGTTAGATATGTCTGGGGGCTCAGATCGCTTCTGTAAATGTATTATGACGAAATCATTGAGTCGAGGAGACCACCTTGACGGTCGAAAATATTAAAGAAAGAATATGTTCTTACTCAATTTAACAACCCAATAATGGAGGATTTAAATGTATTTTTCTATGTCTTATGATTTGAGTAGGTGCAATGCATATCCATGTATCAGTTTTGATAATATAATACATATAGTATTGAGATTAATGTTGTTGATATACATTGTGATGCTTTGTTAAGTTGTGGACGTGTTGTTAGGATTGAGTTGGTGATTTTCTGGCAGGTGGATAGGCCCAATTACAAAGGAATCTCTGCCTAAATATTTGAAAATTTTGGGACTTAGTAAAAATTTATCGCCTAAAGAATGGGCAGAAAAGTTAAAATTTCCGATGATTCAGCTTCCACAAGCTTATGAAGGAGTGAGTTTAATATCACCATGGTATTACGACAACAATAAAGTATATGTGTTGTGATCTATGGCTTCGATCCAAGTTGGGGAGTTTGCTATTGATTAGATAATTGTACGATTATATGCTATGTTGGTTCCGGTTTGAGGCATGCTGGTGAATCAGATCTAGTTGCGGAAATTGTTCCGAAGATGGCACGGTGAGGGAGAACTTTGACAAAGGCTACATGGTGCTTCATAGAAGTGTGAGAATCACAGTATGTCTTAAGTTGTCGTTGGTAAAAAATGCTCGGTGCATGGAGCAGGAAGATGTTTGGTTGTATTGGAATGAGGTCATATCCTGCGGTGTCAGAGTGTTAATGAGTTAGGGTGGTTATGTTCCTTGGATCAGGTGAATTGCAGTTTGAATAAGAGTAAATGACTCGATAGAATGGTTCTAATGTGTTCGAGAGTTGTGTAATAGTGGGTTTGAGCTAAGCGGGGGAGTCCCACCACCTACGATTGGGTTGCATGGTTAATTACCTGTGTGAGTTCTGGTTATTGGCATATTGATGGGTTATTGCAGCTACGTAGAAGGACCATGAGTGGTAATTAGAGTAAATGCATTGATGGATGCATGTTATGGTTAGCCTTATTAGCTCATGTTCAGACTTGAGGGAAGATTCATGATTTATGCCTCGTATAGGTGCAGGCTTCGAGGGAAGTGATTCTGTTGTGTGCTTTATCGAGATGGTATTCATATGTTATAAAATTCAGCAGAGTTTGTTGCATTCGAGGCCAAGTTAGAGCTGGGTGACTCTGAATAGCGGTCCTAGTTAATTCAAGAGGTAAAGTGTGGTGCGTAATGATTTTGAGTCTGTAAGTATGGTTAAGAGTCAAGCTTATGAAGCAGCTTATGAAGAAAGGCACAGAATGTTCTATGATGTTTTGACTTGCGGTGTAGCATTTGAGAGACATGAAATGGTCATGGTATTTGAGAAAGCATGATCTCGTGATTTAAGGTCACTCGGGGTGAGTGTGGTTGAAATACGTAGGTATTAAAGGGAGATATTATTATTTCTAAGGCAATTAAGGATAAATTGGAAGGAAGTAGATTGATTAGCCATAGTTGAGTTGACATATTGGTGTCATTGATCGGTTCGTTCAGCGTGATCGAGTTATGCATGTGATTGTGGCGGTGCATGTGAGGCTTGTCGGCCGCAGTGATTGATATTATTCTGAAGCATTCTTTTGTTAGGGCCTTTTATGAGTATGCGAATCCCAAAAAGTGTTATGGTGGCTTGGACAACTACTTAGAGATTGGCATATTCGTCGATTATGAGAATTCACTTGCATGTTGCTATAGTTCTCCTGAAGTGAGTTAAATGGAAAGTCTTATGTGATGAAGTATTAGCCTATCGGTGGTTCCAGAGTTGTGATTGAAATCGTGTCTATCGTATATTAGCATGTGAGGTGCAGTGAGTGGTGTGGAATTTGAAGTAAGGACCAAGGTTGTGGTTTTGTCAATGACTGTGATGTCACGATATTATATGAGCAGGATATGAGTTTCAGTATTTTGAGTAAGATGGGTATTGACGTCAGTATCACCTGAGATCGGTGTTCTGTGAGAAAGGTTTTGCATCTTGGTTAGGGATTCTTGATCGCTTTTCAGCATTAGTGCAACCGGTGGTTTGAATGTGCAGACCCATTAATTATTTCGGAAGATGGTGGGAACTTGTCCCACAGGAATATTGTATAAGTGTGACATGTAGGCACTTGATCAATTAGAAATTTAAACCAAGTATGAGGATTTTGGTAATATCATCCATTTGAGAATTTATGCTTGGAGGGCACTCTGCTTATTGGGTTATGGACATGTGAAATATTATTGACCTATCTTGGCTCAATCAGAATCGACTTGAGGTCGGTGGATAGATTTAAATGTGGAAGTGAGCCTTACGTCAGTCCAGTTGTGTTTTTTTCAGCTCTGCGCTCTCAATGAAAGGAGTTACGGTCTTATTTTGTGGTCAGCTAATTTATGTAAAGATATATTGCACCGTATGAGTTGTGAGGCGGCTTGGTAAATTTGATATGTGTTGACGTTCCTCTCAACGGTGATATTATATGAGCACGATGGCTCTTGAGACTTAGGTCATGTATCGCCCTCAGTTGTGCTTGAGTTTGTAGCCTATAGAGCTATATGTTTCCTTAGGAATGGTATTATTCACCTTAGTGTGTTTATGACCGATATCTGATGTTTTGATGTGATGAGCTTTTCAGCTTGATGTATATCTCCTTATGTGATTTCTATATGTGGATCGGGTGGCACGCCTCCATGGGTAACTTGTTTGGATCGGGTTGCACGCCGCAATAGTACGATGTTCAGTACATTCCCCCATATTTGCTTTTGTGTGTTTTGTTTCCCTATTTTCTGAGGAAATCTATATTAGTGTGCGAGTTGAGTATTTCCTCCTAAAGTTCGCCTTCCTTTTGTATCGCGTTCGAATTAATAGCATACTGGCACATTTTGGAGTCTTGTGGATTTTTTGATTATGTCTAAGATGGCTTATTGCCTGAGATGTTCGTACTGGGTGAGACGAGGTTACTAGATTTGGGGTCAGTGCAAACTGATTATATGGAGTATATTATAGAGCAAAGATAATTCTTTGGTTTGGGACAAGGTAATTGAACTCGCCAAAAGTATGTATCCAATTGTTGATTCAGCAGTTGGTTATGAATTTCGGCATATCTCTTCAGTCGTATCGGTGTTGTGAAACCTAGAGCAAGACCTGTGTAGGTCATGAGATGCAATGTGAGCATCAGATTTGTGGAATTTTGACTATTATGTTTAAAGAATGTTATTATGGTCCAATCAGTAAAGTGATTCAAAGTGCGAATTCAACAAAGTTATGCATTAATGTTTGGGTACAACGTGTGGAGATTGATATGGTGGTCGTACGATGGAAACAGACTTGGCAGGAAATTCAGGATGTTGGAATTTGGCCTAATGGCTTGTTTTCTTGAATAAAGAATTATATCTACAGAATTATCGAGCTAATGTGCTCAACTGAGTATTGGTAGCACGGGAAGGTGCATGATATGTTAAACAAGTTATTTCAGACTACATCATTGTAGTTCTCAGCATGTTCGAGGACGAACGTATGTTTAAGTGGGGGAGATTGTAACGACCCGACCGGTCGCTTTGAGCTTCGGTGCGTCATTCGGCAGATTGAGGCCATGAGTAGCTTCATCTAAGGTATATTGACTTGTTAGTATGGTCAGAATTAAATTCAGGAAGTTTGGAGCCAAATCTAAATGGAAATTCTCATTTTGAAAGCATAAAGTTGAAGAAATGATCTAGGATTGGAATTTTGAGTAAATGACCTCGGAATCGGGATCCGAAGGTTCCAGCAGGTTCGTATGATGATTTGGGACTTGGGCATATGCCCGAATCGGGTTTTGGATAACCCGGGAGCATTTTGGCGACTATTGTGGAAGATAGCATTTTAGAAGAAATTGTATCAGTTTAGCTTAAAATGCATTTCAGTATTAATGTCCGTTTGGAATTCTGAGATTGGGAGTAGCTCCGTATAGTGATTCTGAATTTGGGAGTGTGATCGGAAGTGAATTCGGAGGTTCGTAGGTCATTTTGAAGTCATTTGGCTAAATATAGAAATTTGAAGGTTTTTGTGAAAATTCGACCGGAAGTGGAAATTTTGATATGGGGGTCGGAATGCGATTCCGAAAGTTGGGACAAGTCCATAATGTCGAATGTGACTTGTGTACAAATTTTGAAGTCATTCCGGAATGATTTTGGTAAGGCTTGAGACGCTTAGTCTCTTTTAAGGAAGCTTAAGTTGGAAAAGTCAACCGGATATTGACTTATGTGTTAGAGGGCTCGAAATGCGAATTTTATGGTTCGAATAGCGTTATTTTTGCCTTTATGGAATTCCATGCATTCAGTCGTTATTTATTTTTATTGCTCACTGAGTTGGAGTACTCACTTTACTCCCTGCACCTCGTGTGCAGATGCAGGTATTGATCACCCGGTAACTGGGTATTAGCTGATTGAAGGTATTTCTATTGTAACTGAGCAAGGTGACCGCCAGCGTTCGCGGTACCGTATCTCTTCCTTTGATTCTAAATTTCCAATATGTATATTACTGGTTTTATTGTAGTGTTCAAATTTGTTAGATGCTCATGACTTGTGACCCCCCGGTCGGGATATGTTGGGCTGTAAACACTGGTTATTATTTTGTTAAGTTGTATTTATTTATTCATTTATGTTTAAAAATTGTTAAAGTGGCAAATTGGGTTAGGTTGCTGGCCTTGTCTTCACGAGAGGCGCCATCACGATCGGGTTTGGAATTTTGGGTCGTGACATCTAGCCTCGTCACTACTTCGCCGGGGTTAGGCCAGGCACTTACGAGCACATGGGATCAGTTGTGTTGATGCTACACTTCTGTGCTCTTTTGCACAGATCGCGAAGTGGCTTTTTGACAGCAGTAGGAGCTTTGGGAGTTGGCTTTAGTTCAGAGATTTCGAGGTAGCCTTGCTGACGTCTGCATGGCCCGGAGTCTCTTCTACCTTTATTTTTTGTTTGTTGTCCTTGTATCAGAATAGACATTATTATTTTTTTATTCACGCTTTCTATTTAGTATTCTATAGACGTTCGTGAGTAGTGACTCCAGTCTTGGGTAGAGTTGTAATTGAATTTTCGCATTTGTTTTCAGTTTATTTAAACTTAAGACTTCTGCTTTTTCTTATTATGTTTGTTTTTACTAAATGATGGAAGATTGCTAAAAAGAAGTAAACTATGCTGGCTTGCATAACTCTTGTCTATAGGCGCCATCACGACACCCGATGATAAAAAATTCGGATCGTGACAATGTTGAATTAATTTTTTCGATTCATACTAGTGACAAAAATATAATAAGTCTAAATTAAATTCAATAAATTCATTTTTTTTCATTCAAAATTTGACAATTAGCATTAACGTGTGAGGCACGTGCAATGCACATGATAAGCAAAGAAAATTCTTTATGTTGTAGATTTATTATCAATCTCATGTTGAGTTAATCTTTTTCTTTTATTCTAGAAATAAATATAAAATAAGTCCAAACTCAATTCTATTAACTTATTATTTCTTTTTAATTTGAATAGTTGTCATGTGAGATGTGCAATACTAGCGACAATGAATTTCTGAACGAAATAAAGACGAATTAAAAATTGAATATTTGAACAAAATAACCATGAATCTTAAGCTTCAGCATTCTCTTTTCCACCCACTTGGCGATATTACAATGACGCGTAATACGGTATTATTAATTCTTTGTTTGGTAAAAAACTATGAAAAGAGCTCTCGGCGCATTTTAAGCAATAGAACAGTAGACCAGCCGGCGCACAATGGCAAGGCGAAATTGTCGCCGGAAATGGCCAGACGACGGCGGAATGCAGCCCCGACTACCACAATAACACAACCTACACTCGTCACCCCTGCTCATGGTGTCTCTACAACACTAGAACCACTGACATTTGGGAGCTTCCTTCCACAGAAGTACCAACCGCCAGTAAATGCACATGCAGAGGTTGAAGAGGCTAACAATGTTCCTGCGAAGGGTAATGAAGAGGTAATAAAATCGACTGCGAGGAGATTACAATTTTCAGAGGAGACTGAACCAGCCAAATCAGTACCAACTGCTGCTGAAGTTGTCAGAGGTAACAGAGATGTACAAATGGGGAAGGTACTCTCATTTGTGCCTTCCTTCTGGTCGAAATAGGACAAAAGTTGTGAAATTAATGAGGAAGATCTAAAACCTCAGGTAGAATACTGGCAGAATGCACTTATTTGATTTGTAATAGGTGATAATCCCAGTGAGAAGAATATGGAAGGCTTTGTCATGCATGTATGGAACTTTGTTGCTAAACCTCAGGTATTAATGGATGCTGAAGGTTACTGTATTTTTCGATTTAATAGCCTTGAGGATAGAGATCTGGTGTTGCAATCTGGACCCTACACATAGAGAAATAGACCGATGGTTCTAAAGCCCTGGGAGATTGATTTTGATTTTCATAGTGATGTTCTTAGCACTGTTCCAATTTGGATTAGATTTCCTGGGCTACCAGTGGGCTACTGGTCTGCTGAAGTACTAAGTAAATTGGCCAGTGCAATAGGAAAGCCATTATATACTGATAAATACACTGCACATTATGAGAAGATTTCATTTGCCAGAGTTTTAGTTGAGGTGGATGCTGCTTATCCTTTGCCTGACCAACTGGAAATTGAAACTCCTTATGGTTCAAAAATTCAGACAGTTGAATATGACTGGAAACCTTCCTTTTGCAACCATTGTTTGAAGTTTAGGCATGACTATATTGAATGCTGGTATTCTACTGATAACAATGAGCATAAGGAAAGGAAGATTCAGGATAAAATACCTAAGCAGAAAGGGATGAACAAGCAGATAGGTAAAACGGAATGGCAGATCAAACAAGCTATAACAGATGTGCAGGAAATCCAAAAGGTTACAGTAGCAGATAAAGTGTTGGAAAATCAGCTAGTGCAGGAATCTAGTAAAACAGATGAGAGCCTAGCTAAATCCCAGCAAAATGCACTAAATGAATGTATGAGTCATGAGGTGATTGTCACTATTGGTAATTCTGACCAAATAACTGATAACTGTGACAAGGGTAACCAACAATGACTGTGGGAAATAGTGGAGTCCAGCAGATTGATCCAGGACCCTCTTACAGTGGTACCCCTCCTTTTCCATGATTATAGCCACATGGAATATTAGGGGCCTCAACCAGCCCTATAAACAGAAGGAATTAAAAATTTTCCTTACTGTTAATAAAGTGGATGTCATGGGAGTAGTAGAAACTAGAGTAAAGGAGCATAAAGCCAATAAAATACTGTATATTGTGGCCAAGGATTGGAAGGTACAATACAATTATTCCAAGGCTATCAATGGCAGAATCTGGTTACTATGGAAGTCTTATATTCAAGTACATATTTCTTCTATTACAGACCAACTAATACACTGTTCTATTGCTGATACAAGAACACAAATAAAATTCCAGTTTAGTGTTATATATAGTCACAATACTGCACAACTCAGAGGGCAACTGTGGCATGATCTAAGAACATTACATATACCCAATCTAGATGCTTGTCTTATTAGTGGAGACTTTAACTGTGTGCTTAATTCTGAAGATAGAATTGGCTCCCTAATCACTGAGGCTGAAGTAAAAGATTTCAAAATACAGTGGATGACTTACAACTTACTGCTTTAAGAGCTACTGGTTGGTACTATACTTGGACTAACAAGCAAGATGCTGGTTCTAGAGTATATAGCAAGATTGACTGGGCTGTGGGCAATTATCAATGGCTGCAGCAGTTTGGGCACTTGGAAGCTAACTATATGAATCCATTGGTATCTGATCATTCCCCTATTCTGGTTCTATTTGGTGATTATAAACCACTGTATCCTAAACCTTTCAGGCTATATAATACTGTCATGGAACATGTTCAATTTCATGGCATTGTTAAACAAGTTTGGGAGAAGGATTACCTAGGCTCACCAATACAGCAGATTTGGAGCAAATTGAAGGCATTGAAGCAGCAGCTAAAAGGTATAAATAACCACATGGCTAAATACAAACAGCAGATTATTCAGGCAAGGGAAAGGCTTGACAGTATACAGGTGCAGCTGTAAAGCAACCCTCTCTCATAGGAGCTGATAAATGATGAAAGAATCCTACTAGAAGAACTTGAGAAATGGAACAGTGTGGAGGAACAAGTAATGAGGCATAAATCCAAAGCTATATGGATTGAATGTGGTGATGCAAATACCAAGTATTTTCATGCATAATGGAGGATCAGGACAGGCCAGAACAATATCACTTCTATTTATACTGACACAGGTATAAAGCTAACAGATCCTCTAGCTGTGGAACAGGAATTCTTGAAGGTGTTCCAATCATTAATGGGGGCGTATGCTCCTGAACTTCCCTGTGTAGATACCAGTATTATGAAGGAGGGTAGATGCCTTACACTTGATCAGCAGAGAGCTCTTATCAGGCCAGTTACTATGGAGGAGATCAATGCAGCTGTCACTGAAATGCCAAAGGATAAGGCCCCAGGAGTAGATGGTTTTCCTATTGAATTCTTTACAAAGAACTGGGAGGTGGTGCAAGAAGATATACTATCTGCTACTGAGGAATTCTTTGAAACCTGCCAAATGCCACATATGATTAATACCACTGCAATAGCCCTTGTGCCTAAGATCAAAAATCCTACCACTGTGAAGGACTTTAGACCTATTGCATGTTGTACTACACTGTACAAAATCATATCCAAAGTCATTACCAGAAGGATGAAGGCTGTGATTGGAGAACTGGTTGGTCCTGCCCAATCTGCATTTATTAAAGGAAGTGGTATCATGGATAACATCCTACTTAGCCATGAAATATTCAAGGGATACTCTAGAAAAGGTGTTTATCCTATATGTGTTCTTAAAGTGGACCTAAGGAAGGCATATGATACACTTGAATGGAGATTCCTGAAGCAGATTCTAATAGCACAGGGATTTCCTGCCAAATTTATTGCATGGATCATGGCTTGTGTCTCATCTGTCTCATACTCATTAGTAATGAATGGTGGACTTACTAAGCCATTCATTGCTAAGAGAGGAATAAGACAGGAGGATCCTATGTCACCTTATCTCTTTGTATTGGCCATGGAATATCTGAACAGATTGCTACAGCAACTACATAAAGATGGGAATTTCAATTTCCATCCTAGGTGCAGGAAACTTAACATATCCCATGTCTGTTTTGTTGATGACTTGCTTATGTTCTGTAGAGCTGACACAATTTCCATCCAGATATTGCACAGAACCTTTCTTACATTCTCAGCTGCATCTGGCCTTCAGGCTAATGCAAGTAAGAGTGCAATCTATTTGGCTGGAGTACCACAGGAAATCAGAGAAGAGATTATTGCAGTACTGGGATTCACTGAAGGACAGCTCCCCTTCAGATATCTTGGAGTTCCTCTGGATTCAAAGAAGCTAGCTATTCAACACTATTTGCCTCTTATTGAGAAGATTACAGCAAGAGTTACTTGCTGGTCAGCCAAATTGTTATCCCATGCTGGAAGAACTCAATTGATCAAGTCAGTGATTTCTGGAATGCAGACTTACTGGGCTCGGGTGTTTATAATACCTAAGAAAGTCTTGAAGGCTATAGAGGCAATATGTAGAACTTATCTCTGGACAGGTAAAGCTACACTCTCCAGTAGAGCACTTGTTGCATGGGACAAGATATGCCAACCTATTTCCTCTGGGGGTCTTAATATACTGAGGATGGATGTCTGGAATAAAGCAGCCATAGCCAAATTACTATGGGGTTTGGCTAGGAAAAGGGATTGTCTATGGGTCAGATGGGTGCATTCTTACTATATCAAGAATAGGAGCATTGACACAGTTGCTGTGTCAACCAACTCTTCTTGGGTGGTCAAAAAGATACTGGACAGTAGAACATTGGTGATGGACAATACTCAACTGCAAGGTGACTTTACAAGCAGGCTGCAAAGTTTATGCATACTGGGGAAATTTTAGATTCACAAACTGTATATTGCTTTGCTGCCTAAGTTTCCTAAGGCTACATGGAGGAACTTAATGCTTATTTCAACTGTTCTTCTTAAGCACAAGTTTACTGTTTGGTTAGCTGCTCAAAATAAGCTTCCCACAGTTGAGAGGTTACAGATTCTGGGCATACAAATTCCAACGCTGTGTGCATTCTGTAAACTGCATGATGAGGAGTTTAAGCATCTGTTTTTTGAATGTGATATCACCAGCAGACTATGGAGAAGAATTTGTGTATGGCTGGGACACCCCAGGACCATTGGCTGCTGGGACAATGATGTACACTGGATTTGTAGCAAAGCTAGAAGCAAGCATTGGCAGAATTCTATCACAGCAGCAGCTTTTGTAAACACTACTGCTATCATTTGGAGGGAAAGGAACCATATACGTTTTGAAGGTACAACTTTTGTAGAAGATATGGCATGTCGGGAGATTGCAACACTTCTACACCTTAAAGGCAGAAGATGTAAACATTGGCAGATTGGATTGAGCAAACTTAATTCTTATCCTTAGAGAGATTACATTGATACACACAAGTGTATAGATAGTATTAGTTCATAGTTACTAGAGCAGTGTAGTAGTTAGTCCATACTACTGCCAATCTTGATACATTGTAAATATTTTGATATTAATGATATACGATCTTAATCATCAAAAAAGAAAAAAAAAAGAAGACGCGTAATACCAACCAAAATAACTTTTTTTACCTGTTACAAATGATATTCAATAGTCACAAATTCACAATATCATAATAAAACCTGTTACATTAAGATTTATAAAAGCAAAGACAACTAAAAGGTTAAATCTATATGGAAATTAAAAGCCAAAATAGTTAGTGTAAAAAATTATGAAAATAGTCCTAAAAGAATTAAGTATTATTATTAAATCTTTTTAGTTACCTTATTTAATCACATGAATTATTTTATTAGAAGAGAAAAAAAAGAAAACAAAGGAGTGTAAAGATTAAAAAATAAACGGAAGGAATTTTCTTCTTTGATTTTTATTGATCGCGTTTATATTATTTAAAATAACAAGACAAAATAGAAAGGGCTGGAAGGCGTTACAATTTAGAAATACATAAAGATTACATATGAAACATAGCTTAGTTTATTCTAGCAATAACATTTTTCTTCAATTTAGAACAACTTAAGTTGGATAAAATCAATGAATCAAGAATTCATCATCAAAGCTATTCAACACAAGCTAAGCAATTTAATGGATTTAAGTAAAGCTTCAGCATTAGTTTGCAATTGCTACTTTTTCGATCTTATAATATAATATGATCATGAAAAAGTAAATTGTTCAATGTTGACTCTAGATATGCTATGTGAATATTTATGAAGTAAATATAACTAGGGATCGGCATTCGGGCAATTCGGATTCCATATGAAATTTCGGTTTGGATTTTCAGTTTTCGGATTGAAGAAATGACAGTCTAATTCAAGTCAAACAGAGAAAAAAACCCGACAACGGTTTGGTTTGACTTGGTTTGGTGTTGAAAAAAAAATCTGACCATAATTGGTTTAGTTTTTTAATGCGAAATATTAGATAATCGACTAACTGTTAGGTTAGTCGATTAACTCTACTGGAAAATAAAAATATCTTTAAAATTTAAGCATATTGAAACATTCTAAAGAACTAATACTAACATTATATCATAAGCTAACTAATACGAGCTGATACTGATGACTATTAGTTTATTCACTAACTAATACAAATAAGTAAAATAAAATCAAACAATTCCATCTTCCTTCATCACAGATCCATCACCAATTAAGTAGTCTATTTTCCCCTCGGGTTGCTCAAAGAAGTCTGCCACATCCAAGTGGGTGATGTCAAAATTGTCGTCAGAGACAAAATTTGTTTCAGGGCCTTTACTCTTTAGAGATGCTTGATAGAGCTCAACCAAATGTCTTGGTACACGGTAAATTTTCACCCAGTGCCCTTTTCCACCACAACGATAACATATAGTTTCTGAACTATTTGCTTTTGGATTCTTATCATATCGTGCTTGTGGCAGAGTGACCAACTTCAAGTTGTCATATCTCTCCTTTAAGCCATTCCACAAGATAGGTGGATCTTTGACTGTGATATATTCAATTTTCAAACCTTCATCAAGGTGATGGCACAAGAAAATCAAGGCCTTAGCACAGTTTCAAACTTTCATCAAGGTGATGGCGCAAGAAAATCAAGTCCTTAGCACAGTTTCAAACCTTCATCAAGGTGATGGCGCAAGAAAATCAAGGCCTTAGCACAGTTTCAAACCTTCATCAAGGTGATGGCGCAAGAAAATCAAGGCCTTAGCATAGTTTTGGGTGGATGCATTATTTCTGTCTTTAATGGCGTCTCCAAGACCCATTGCATCCAAATGGATTTCAGCATCCAACACCATGTCATGTAGTTCTTGCCCGAAATTTCAAGGGCAACGAACTTTCTTTTCATAATATCAGACATAAAACAAAATTACATTATACATCTGAATAGTATAAATATAATCATTACACACTAGTGACATTACAGAACAGATACAAAACAATGAAACAAACATAATTATTTATGTATTGCGTAACACATAAACATAAATTATTAAAACACCAACTTAATAAAACTGACGTATTAATAATCAAAGCTATGTCACAGGAAGATAATAACTGTTAGCTTTAGCATGTATGTACACAATAAATTGATGCACAATTAAAATCTTTACACTTACTTACATAATGCTACAACCAATACAAATATTTTGCCATAACACTCGGGAAACAAGAAGAACAAAGACTTAATACCTAATCAATAATATTTACGCAGTGTTTTGACAGACCAAGTATTATGGTAGTAATTGTTATAATTTTAAGGTATACCAATAAATATCGTGATATCAAATATACCTCTTGAGTTTCCATCCCGTTGCATTACTTTATGATGATACCATCTCTTCTATTTTTCCGTATAGAAAATCTGGAAGAAGGAAGAAATCAAATTCAATTGGTTAGAGACTCGTGCTGATAACGTGTTATGAAATAATATAAGAACAAGAACAATAATACAAGAACAAGAACAATATAGAGAAAAGTAGAGAGAGGAGTATTCTTATTGATACTTTGGGATGATTTACAATGGGTAAGACCCCTCTCTTTATAGGAAGAGAAAAGACTTAGCCTCAAAGTAGAACTCTTCTATAAGATAGACATTCACTCTAATTAGAGTTCTATTTATAACAAAAACAAATTTCTTTCTAAATATTCAGTAATTTGTATTATTTTGAAAACATTGTATTTTTTATATGAAAAAGGAATTGGGACCTCGGCGCTTCAATCCCACACCATTAGTTAGTTTAGGTCAAATTAGTTTCTTTTTAAAAATTTTGAATTAAAAAATAATTAAAAAGGTTATATTATTTTGTTAAAGAACCATTGCTTTCTAGTGTTTTTAAAAAAAAAATATTTTTTTCTAATCTATCTTCAACAAATTGGTCAATTGCCTAGAGTTCCATGGAAAAACCTAATCATGCAGAATGCTGCCCGACCTAAAGCACTCTTCAACCTCTGGCTGCTGCTCCAAGACAGACTTCCTACCAAAGAGAGGTTGATCAAATGGCATTTGAGTGTTGATGGTAGCTGTGTTATGTGTCAGCATACAATGGAGACTAGAGATCATTTGTTCCTGTACTGCCCCTTTGTTGTACAACTGCGACACCTCACTTTGCAATGGCTAGGCATGTCTCAACCCCCTGGACAGTCTTGGCCACAATACGTTAACTGGATCACTGAGAAGTCTAAAGGCAAATCTCCCCAAGCTCATGTGTTCAAAATGGTAGTTGCAGAGATGTCATATGCCATTTGGTTGGAAAGAAATGCACGTATATTCAGAAACACTTACTGTCCCAGTGAAGTTTTAGTTAGGAGCATTGCTTACATTTGTAATATTAGAGCAACCCCTAGAGTTAGGACATACCTTCAACAATATTTTTTGTAAGTCTGGAACTCTAGTTATAGTCAAGATAGTTAGCTTTTACCGGAATTTTTGATAGGCAGTTTGAGTATGTAACTGACCTATGGGATTGTACGGCGAACACTTTGGTGATTAATATAATCTTTAATTATCAAAAAAAAAATATTTTTTATAAGAGAGGAATTGGGAATTCGGCGCTTCAGTAAAACGCCCTTTTTCCGCCTATTTGCCCAACAAATAGAAATCCTACAAATTCGGCTTCAATCCCACGATCTCTTACCATGATTTCTAACTCCACACCCACGAATTCTTCTCTCCTAGGTTCTCAGTAATATGATTTTACAGTTTTCTAAAATCAATTTTTTGCTTTTACAATAAATACTTCTATTCTTTCTCCCTCATGTGGATATCAAGCTGCAATTTTGGACTACAAGAGCTGATCGGTATGATTGTATTTCATGAACAATTTTTATTCCTATTCAAATTGTATTTTTGGAACAAATTATTTCTGTAAAGTTTCTTGATGACGTCACTTGTATGGAAATTGTTATTTACCAATTTTAGAGTTATACCGCAGATTATTGCTGATGATTTTTTGGAGAATTATCAGTAATAAGTTATTTACTTCACATGATCTCTTGCTTCATATGTGTTTCTATAAGTATTTTGTCGGAGTTTCTAGTTATATTTATAAATACCTCTATCTATTTTCAGGACTTAATGGCGGCTGAAATAAATTTCGTTAGCAAAATTAACAGCAAGTCAATGAATTTGAAATTAAAGGTTCGTTTTGCTAGGCTTTGGAAAAATCCAAAACCTGACACACACATACACCTTTTTCTATTGAGATTATTGTGATGGATGAAAAGGTATTACTTTCTATTTTGTATTTTTTTTACATTTGCAAAATTATATTACAGTCATATACAAACTAACTTATTCAGTTTAACTAATTTCCTATTTTTTAGGGCGACCGCATTAACGCAAGTACTGGCAGGTCTTTTATACAAAGGTTCAAACAACAAATTAAGAAAATGGGTTTGTACATCATAAAGAATTTCGTTATTTGTCCAAATAATATGAAACTGATGACCAAAGACCACAAGTTAAAGTTGATGTTCATGCATAAGACCACTGTTGAGGATATACGTGATCCACATTTCAATATTGTATCTTCTAATTTAAAACCAATGAGCAGCTGTCAAATCCACAAGTATTTAACAATACTGAGCTATTCGGTAATTATTTCTCTCATTTTTTCCAGTTTCATTTTACTTTTCCTTATTTGTTATCTATCTTATGAGTGCTAATTGATAAGTAAATCAATACTAATTACAGTACATAAGATTAAATCTTAAGTTTTAGATTGAATTTGTTGACATTGAGATATACAAAATTATGAGTAAGGTCTATGTGAATGAAAACCTTCCGATTAATCTATGTTTTTGTAGCCTGTTTAACAACGGAAATATAAGAAGGCTAAGTACTACAGATAGAGTAAAGAGGGAGACTCGCTGGTCTTCGGACGCAACAGATCTATCTCAAAGTCTTCGCAGTGCTCCTGCCTCACTAATAGTGCGCCTGAGAAGATGTACCTAGATCTGCACATAAAAACATGCGCAGAAGAGGCATGAGTACACCACAGCGCACTGCAAAAAAATAGCGCTTAGCGACAAAATTTTGCGATAAGAGATATTCCGTAGCTAAATAACGATGGGTTAGTGACGAATTTTATAGTTTGTCGCCAAATAAGCTACAAAATAATTCGTATAAAAAATAGCGACGGATTAGTGACTGAAACTTACATTCGTCGTTAAAATTGGCGCTAGTTATTAGCGCCTTTATGTTACCTACAAAATTAGCGATGAAAGTTGGGAGACAAAATTTATTAAAACTTAGCGACGAAGTTAGCGACAAAAAATCGGTCGCTGAATTATTTTACTTATAAATAGATTGGAAAGTTAGCTGCGACAAAATATTTCGTCGCTAATTTCCTAAAATAAAATTTCATTAATTATTATTAGCGACAGAATTTCATTTCATCGCTATTTCCGTTGCTAAATTTCCGTCTCCCAAAATAAAATTACATTAGTTAAAAGACTCCAACCATTATGGTACAAACACCCCAATAAAAACCTAGAAGAAATAGGATCTTTCTTCTAAGTCCTAGGTGGATATTTCTTCTAGGTGGAAAACCTTATGTATTTATAGCACAAGTTTTAAGGGTTAAGACCCTTTTCGAAAACATGTTGAGTTTTCTTTTCCACCAGAAAAAGGATTCCTTTATTTCTTATTAATTAGGCACAGTAGGGACCACATAATTTAATTAATAAGGCTTTCGATTATGGAATTAATTTATAATTTTCGAAATGAATATCTATCATAATTAATTACGAATTATTCCACTAAAAATTCATAATTGCAGTCCTTATTCAATTTCGAAATTCATCCATTAAATCTTATTTAACTCCCCATGTTAAGATTCAGATACGGATCAATTAAATTAAATTACTGACGATTTAATTTTTTGATTATTTCCTTTAGTCTTTCGCTTAACTTATTTCATGTGTCGGATACAAAATCCACCGGCCGGGTATACACATAAAAACTTATAAGCTTTCATAAAGGTGTATCATCAATCTCTAAACCGAGACATGAATTCCATCAACTAACTATTATTTCGCCAATGTACATTATTATTATCCAATTTACCAGTAATATTGACCCATGAAAGAATCTCGCCTTTTAACAAATCAAAACAATAATACTATACACAGCTAATAATAATTATATCAAGATTAAGAGTATAAGTACATTTAATGGCTAGAGAGTTTATTTTATTAAGTCAGTATAAAATACTTATATCTACCTGGTCCGTTCAATACATACAAAATATACTAGCACAAGAAGCTGGAATTAAACCATTCTCATAATCAAGATAATTATATTTAATCTTGTGCTACAATCATTCCTGATGGTTTGTCCAATTCCATCATTAGATTGTGAACTCAAACTTTACACTTATAAGAACCGATGATTTAATCTTCCGTGTATAAACTAAACTCTATACATTAAATCATCTACTATATAAGCAAATGACACAGACTATTATATGATCTATTTAAAACTTTATTAAAACTGAATAAACAATTATTTCATAATAAATACTATATCTAATCCAAATCCATAGTTAATAGTATATATCCTAACAATCTCCCACTTAGACTTTTAACCATAATAATTATTAGAATATACTATATCCAAATGCATGGTTAATAGTATATGCCCCAACATATAAGACATACACTATCAAACATATATCCTAGCGACCACATTTTCAAATTTAACACTATCAAATCAATTGCCCTTTGAGAAATCTATTATTTACCAAGATATATTGATGATAATTGAATCAAATAGTGATGAATAATCTAAGGACTCAATTAAAATATATTTTTTAACGCAAAATTGATACTTTCACTAAAAAAAGAAAACTACCTATTAAACTAGGATGTAAAGGTAAATAATTATATTAAACGTGCAAACTATTAACATTTATCATAATTTTTTTAAAACTTTGTATTATAATTTATATATATATATATATATATATATATATGTTTAATAATAAATTTTAAATAGCTATCCCCATAGTCGGTTTGGTTCAGGTTTTTTATGATTAAATCAAAATCAAACCAAATATGATTGGTTTTTAAAATTCGAAACCAAAACCAAACCAAACAAAAAAATATTAATTTTTTTAGTCGGCTTGGTTTGATTTTCGGTTTGGTTCCGTTTTTCCTTTTTATGATCAGCCATACATATGGGTCTGGGGACAGTCCGATTCGGTGTTCCGGTCCGATTTTCTGTTTGTCGCTCTAATTGCTCGAAGGCGGCGTTTGCTAAGTTGGAAGGGAGCACAAGCGAGGAAAAACGGAGAGCGAACAGGGAGATCTACAAGGTAGCGAGGAAAGAAGCAAAGCTAGCGGTTACGGAAGCTGAAAATGCTGCGTTTGGTCGCATGTACGAGGATTTAGGGGAGAAAGGCGGGGATAGGAAGTTATTCCGGTTAGCTAATGTAAGGGAAAGGAAGGCGCGTGATCTTGACCAAGTTAGGTGCATCAAAGCCGAGGATGGTAGACTTCTGATGGGGGAGTCTCAAGTCAAGCAAAGATGGCAGGCGTACTTTCGAGACTTAGTTAACGAAGAGGGGGATAATAACATAGAGCTAGGGGCAGTTGGGGGCATTCAGAGCAACATAGGGACCTTGGGTACTGCAGGCGCATTAGGGAAGATGAGGTCATGTGGGCTTTGCGTTGGATGAGTAGGGGTCGAGCGACCGGGCCTGATAAGATCCCAGTGGAGTTCTGGAAACGTATGGGTAGGTCAGGAGTGGAGTGGCTCTCTAGGTTGTTCAATGCGATCTTCAGGACCAAAAAGATGACGGAGGAGTGAAGGTGGAGTACAGTGGTGCCCTTGTACAAGAACAAAGAGGACATCCAGTGCTGCAACAACTATATGGGTATCAAATTAATAAGTCACACCATGAAGGTCTGGGATCGGGTGATCGAGGCGAGGGTGAGGAAGATGACATCTATATTTGTGAACCATTTGGGTTTAATGCCGGGTCACTCCACTACAGAAGCTATCCACGTTGTCACGAGGCTGGTGGAGCAGTTCAGGGATAAGAAGAAGGACCTGCACATGATGCTTATCGACTTGGAGAAGGCGTATGACAAGGTCCTAAGGGGGTGCTATGGAGGTGCTTGGAGGCGAAGAGCGTGCCGGAAGACTACATTAGAGTAATCAAGGATATGTATGACGGAGCTAAGACTAGGGTTAGGACGGTGGGTGGCGACTCAGACCATTTTCCAGTGGTTATGGGGCTCCATCAAGGATCGGCGCTTATCCCTCTCTTGTTTGCCTTGGTGATGGATGCTCTAACCCGACATATTCAAGGGGATGTGCCTTGGTGTATGCTATTTGCTGATGACATAGTCTTGATAGACGAAACGAGGGTCGGTGTTAACGAGAGGTTAGAGGTATGGAGACAGACTCTCGAGTCTAAGGGCTTCAAAATAAGCAGATCTAAGACAGAATACCTGGAGTGCAAGTTTAGCGCCGAGCCGAGCGAAGTAGGCAGGGACGTGATGATTGGATCTCATGTCATCGCCAAGAGGGACAGATTCAGATATCTTGAGTCGGTGATTCAAGGGGACGGAGAGATTGACGGGGACGTCACTCATCGTATAGGAGCGGAGTGGTCAAAGTGGAGGCTTGCATCAGGAGTCCTGTGTGACAAGAAAGTTCCACAGAAACTCAAGGGGAAATTTTATAGAGCTATGGTTAGACCTGCCATGCTGTATGGAGCGGAGTGCTAGACAATGAAGAACTCTCATGTTCAGAGAATGAAGGTTGCGGATATGAGGATGCTCAGGTGGATGTGCGGCTCACCAGGTTAGATAAGATTAAGAATGAAGTTATTCGAGAGAAGGTGGGGGTGGCCCCGGTGGATGAGAAGATGCGAGAAGCGAGGCTAAGGTGGTTTGGGCATGTGCGGAGGAGAAGTCCCGATGCCCCGGTGAGGAGTTGTAAGCGGCTGGCAATGGTCGGCGTACGACGAGGCAGGGGGAGGCCTAAGAGGTATTGGGGAGAGGTGATTAGGCATGACATGGTTTGAATGCGGGTTTCCGAGGACATGGCCTTTGATAGGAAAGTCTGGAGGTCTAGTATCAGGGTAGTAGGATAGGGGATGCTAGAGTTTTTCGTCACACGGGGTTGGGTGAGGCTTGGCAGGGCTATCCATAGATGATTTGTATATTGGATTGTGTCTCCCTTATGGTAGTTATTTATGGTAGTTACTGTATGATATTATGGCATGCTATTTTATTTATGTTTCTTATGTTTAGATAATTATATACGCTATTTCTTCTGGAGTTACTAATGCTCTTTTGTTTTTGTTTTTGTTTTTCCTTTCCTTCACTAGCCGAGGGTCGATTGGAAACAGCCTCTCTGCCCTGTCGGGTAGGGGTAAGGACCGTCTACATATTACCCTCCCCATACCTCACTTTTTGGGAATATACTAGGTTGTTGTTGTTGTTGTTGTTCTAATTGCTCGAGGGATTCGCTTGATTCAAGGTTTTTTATTGATTCAAGGCTAGCGATAAAAAATTGGACCAAATTGTAATTTCCTTTATGCAATATTACAATTATTGATGGAGAAAGAATACAGACAGAGCGAGATGAAAGAGTAGTTTTTGCCAGTTTGTTCTGAGATTGAACAGGTAGAAATGATAAAGGCGGTAATGGTGATTAACACCCTCGGCAAGCCTCGCCTTTCCATATTCTTCAAATTCCAGGTTAGTTCCTCCTCCCTCATATTATCTTTTGCTATTTCTAAGATCCGTACTTTGATTCAATCTTGTTTAAGTTTTTGCTGAATTTCTCACTAAATGTTTTTAATTTTGTCGTTGGCACTGAAATTAGCCAGCGGAGAAGCAACAATAACTTCTCACGTTGCTCTTGGGGAGACTCGAACTCACCACCTTTCGGTTGGAAGTGGGTTGCTTACCATCAAATCAACCCCTCTTGTCCATTAGCAGATATACATAATTGCATAATCTTAGAACGTCAGTAATTTCACATTTCACAATATATATAAAAAGAACATTTTATCTAGAAAATGTACTTTGATCCTACGCAAATTCTTGAAAAGGTGGACATGAAACTTTAGAAAACTTGATTTCTATACACTCACCCTTTTTGACAACATTGTTTTCTTTGTTAGGTAGAGAGAAGATTATTTCTCACTAGTTTTAGGTTGGTTATCCTCTTCCATCAAGCGGGTAGTTACATCCATTCAGAAAACTTACGCTCCAATTGACTAGTAAGATTTTAGCTAATTAATATTTGATTAAAATCGGATAAATGATAGACCGAAATGGGATAAGTGCAGTTCCATGGACACTATCAAATTGGCAACAACTTAAATGCTACACTGCTTTAAATTGTTGCGAACTCCTCTCTGTGATACAGCACAAATTAAGAAGATTATTGTATACTCTCAAGTATAAAGAGTAAATTATTTTAAAACCCATTGCTATATCTTTTCCAGGATACAAGGCTCGTGTATAAGCACTATGCTACCTTATATTTCGCGTTTCTATCTGATAACTCTGAGAATGAGTTGGCCATGCTCGACCTAATACAAGGTACTTGTTTCCCTTATTATTGTTTTGTTGCAGGGAAATCACATTTTTAAGGTAGTCTCCTTAACTTTGTCACTAGAATTCTATGGTACGTAAATTTTAATGATTGATAATAGGAAAAGAACGATGGAACTCAAGGTGGCGAACCAAGACTAGTTAAATAACAGGTGAAAACAACTCAAACTATGGGATGTGCGCTATGGTTCAATAGAGCTTCTTCTTTTTGTTATTAGAAGGAATAATTTTCTCCAAGCAATGGGGAGGAAGATATTCGTACTAAAACTTAAAAGTACTACCGAGCTTTTGGATTTCAGTTTCGGGATGGTTTACTTATTATTAACACTTGCAATGATATCGCACAAATTGTTGACATTGCATGAACCCAAGCAAATGGGTCTCGATTTTCTGGGATGGGCTTAATTTCATTAATAAGTGGATAGTTGCTTCTTCAATATTTTTATTTAATATTAAAAATAAAGTTCGGGGAAGAATGTTTTCACTTCATGATATATTGCTACATCCAGATCCCACCTGGTGGAAGTATACTGGGTAGTTGTTGTCGTTGATATATTGCTACAAGTGTATTTTCTCCCTGCATGTCTTAGTTTGTTTTTCTAAAGATTTTGCTCTGCATTCCTCGCCATGTTTCTTTCACCGTCGAATTCTTGATCATCTTCTGATATAGTTTTCTCATCTTGTAAGTTGCTACTTGTGTTAATAGAACCTTGTGTCATGTCTAGTGACTGCTACTGATATTTGAATGGAATTACTTCAATGATTTGTTCATTTGAGCTCTTGTTGATGATGTTGTTCTCTTTACATCAGTTTTTGTGGAAACACTGGACAAATGCTTCAGAAGTGTATGCGAGCTTGATGTGGTATTCAATTATAGCAAGGTAGAGTATTGCACTAACCCATTCTCTCTCTCTCAGACGCACACACACGGATACACAAGCATGTACTAGAACGGGACACCTGCGTGTCACTTACTTGCATTTGTCATAATCTTTTTTTAATTCTATCTTTATATGCAAAACTTGTAAATTGTTTTAGGGAATAATTCCTATTTAATTGCAGATTAGAGTCAACCACAAGCGTTAGCACATTGATCAACACATCTATTCCTTCTTGGTGGGCTAGATAGCATATGGTTTGTTCTGTACATTACCTATCTTATTGTGTTGAAAATGAACTATCTTGAATATGACGTTTATACTTTTTTAGTGTGGCAAATTAACTGACTTCTCAATTCATAATCATAGTTGATACTTGATACGTTATATTCTACACAAAACTGCCTTATATGTTGAAACTTGATAAGCTAATGTGCGCAATCCTTTTACCGAACTAAGGGAACAGCTATTGCTCCGGAAAAACCTGTTGCCCACCTTATAAATGTAGAACTATTGGTTTAAGTTAACAGTGTTATCCTTCTCTCCGTTTTTAGTGGTGGTAATTTTTGTGGTTGGAATGTATGACAAGGTTATTAGTGTATGTCGTTTTTGTTCATTCAAGAATATATGCAGGCTTGCTTATGCCTTATCGAAAGGTCTTGGTGCTCCAGCTGGATCTGTGATTGTTGGTTCAAAGAGCTTCATTGCCAAGGTACAACAACAACGACAACAACAACCCAGTATAATTCCACTTAGTGGGGTCTGGGGAGGGTAGTATGTACGTAGACCTTACCCTAACCCTTGGGTAGAGAGGCTGTTTCCAAATAGACCCCCGGCATCCTTCCCTCTAAGAACTTCCCACCTTGCTCTTGGGGAGACTCGAACTCACAACCTCTCGGTTGGAAGTGGGGGTTGCTTACCATCAGCGCAACCCCTCTTGTCCTTCATTGCGAAGGTACCTTATGTATATAATTGTAGAAGTTAGTTGTTCCTTGCCGCAGGATTTGTCACCGAACTCAATATTTAATTTCCTCCATTTTGTAGGCAAAAATTCTGAGGAAGACTCTAGGTGGAGGAATGCGACAGATTGGTGTTCTGTGTGCTGCTGCTTCTGTTGCTTTACAAGAAAATCTTGTTAAGTTGGAAGGAGACCCCAGAAAGGCTAAAATTTTAGCAGGTAATTGTTTTCTCCATTTGGTAAAGTATAAAGGGCAGCCCGGTTTGCACTACTAGTTGTGAATTGCACATATCTTCCTTGTAGTTGCTGCAGCATTCTTTTCTCGATTTATACCTACAATAAAAGCGTGATTTCATTGGTTACTTGTCCTCCATATAGTTTCACATATAGTTGTAATCCCCGACTAGAATATGGATTGTTCCTAGAGTATTATTGCTGCCATTGGTTCCTAATTGCCCAACTATACTCTTTAGTTGCTCTATCTTCTTAATTGAATAACTCTTGTGTAGGTTGTTAAAAAGGGTCGAGATTCAATACATTGCATTTGTACGTCCATACACATAGTAATGTGGAACATCTTTGTTGCTGAGAAATCCCGAATCGTACACGTAAGTTAACTTTTTAATTGACTTTACTTTCATATTGTTTTTTTTTTCATTATGTAAATTGAATGTTCTTACTAACTCTTCTACCTGAAAAATATTAGGAGATGATACAACACCTCAACCTGATATTGATCAGTGTAAAGCATATTATCAAGTCGCGGGAGGAGAAAAGAAAAGAAGAGTATATGGTCTTGGATCGCAAGCAAAATGCTATTACGGGCCAAATCTTCATGGCTCTTTTGGATATGATGCTACATCGTCAACACCTCCTCCAAATTCTCAATTAACACCGAGAGAAAATTTAGATGAGTTAGTGATGCGATTGATTCCTGCACTAACAGATTATATAGTTCTTGTAATCGTTGAGCGGGTACGCGAATTAGTTTCCTTACCCTCGCATTAGCCAAATATTAATCTGGCAACTACAGTTCCAACATTTTCTACTACCGCTAACACTGATGAGGTTCATGCAGTGGGTTTTGATGATGACCGCAACTCTCCAGCATAGCATAGTCAGCTTACTTTGTCTGGACATTATTGTTAGTCCTTGTGGATTTTTTGTACTTAATGATACTGTTATATGCATTATGTTATATATTTTGGATCTTGTTGAATATATTATTAATTTATATTAATATCAGTGACTTTTTATTAAGTATATTTAATAGCTTTTATATAATATGCTTGAGTAGAATACATTTAAATAATAAATAAATAAAATTTTAAAAATCAGCCATATGGTAAAAATAAATTAGCGGTAGATACGTTCCGTAGCTAAAATTATCACGTAAAATTAAATCTTGCAACAGATTGGTAATAAAAGGTTTTTGTCGCAAAAAGCAAGGACAATTAGCTATAACACGGCTAGCGGCGAACAATTTCGTTGCTATAAGAACAAATGACGAATTTTATTATGTATTGTAGTAACGAAAGGCGTCAAAATAACGACAAAAACAAGCTATATAGCGACAGATAGTTCCGTCGCTAAACTTTGCTACAAAAATATATCGTCGCTAATCCGTCGCTAGGTGTGCGATGGTATTATATTTTTCGTAGCTATAAGCCTAGCCACGAGGATTTTGGGGACGAACTTGAATCCGTCGCTAAACAACATTAGCGACGGAAAACCTTTATTTAGCGATGGAATGCGGCCGTCGCTAAACGCTATTTTTTTGTAGTGGCGGTACTCAGTAAGTGCCTAGCCTAACCTCGGCCGGGTAGTGACGAGGAAGGTCAAGGCCCTAATGAGATAAACATAATAATAGAAATGTGCAGTATGAAAGCAGGTAAAATAATGGATATAGTAGTGAAATAAGACAGAATCAACAGGTCAACAACGAATAATCGAAATAAGAAATATACACGGAGAAATATAACTTAGTTTAGTGATGCCCTGAAGATCTCCCAGGATACGGTTTGTAGTCCTTTCTTAGCTGTCCTGTGCATCTCCATGGATACCGTCCCGTAGTCCATCTCATAAGTATGTCCGAAGAATCTCCCAGGATACCGTCCCGTAGTCCAACTTATATGTGCAGGGGATCTACTGGGAATCTAACCCGTAGTCCTAAAGTAAATGTGCAGGGGGATCTATTGGGAGTTGAACCCGCAGTCCCAAAGTAAACAAGCAGGGGGGAGGTGGAGGAGGCAGCTACCGGAATCCCACATCCGTAGTCCTAAATATAAATGCGCAACCACAACCAGAGGATAACCGGAAAACTGAATTAAACACCAAGGCAACATGGAATCTAGCCTAATATGCTTCGTGTAGTGCAACAAGGCAATATAAGCAATTAAACCAAATAAGTCAACTAGCATGCTTTTTCTAGGCCACCACAGGCTATATGGCAAATAACAAAGAAAGTAAGAAAGAAATAGCAACTTGATCATTTAAGTAAAAATTGGGTGTTCAATAATTAACACAAGTACGTGCTCGTCACCTCACGTATGAGGCACTCAATCATCAAATAATAAGTCCTAAGGGGAGAAGGTCCCCACACAAATTTAGACAAGCCACTTACCTCGAACGATACAAAGTCAACTAAGGAACCACGCCTTTTCCTCGAGTATCCAACTCCGAATGACCCAAATCTATTCAATTCAATCACATAACATAAATAATATCGCAAGCAACTGATTTTATTATTAAAATTAAAGCTAAGGTGAGAAAAGAGATAAAATAAGAAAAACGCCCCTCAGACCAACGTTTCGAAATCGAATAATTTTTATATTTTCAGACCCTCATACTCTCACGAGTCTAATCATATAAAAATCTCCCAAGTCAAAGGTCAAATGCCCCCTCAAAACTCAATAGATTAGCCAATAAATTTTACCCAAATTAAACAATTGTTTATCCTCAATTCAAATGTTAATGGTGTAATTAACTATACAATGATGAAATATAACTAGAAGGGATCAAAGCAATGTTACCCAATGATCTTCTTATAAAAACCCACTCAAAATCGCCTTTACCCGAGCTTTCAATTAATTTTTCTAACTTTGAAACTCAACCCTCGAATTATCTTATTTCAGACCAGTTGTTTCCGCTTCTGCATACCAAGTGCCGCTTCTGTGGCTCCCACTTAAAAGAGCCATTTCTTCTTTTACAGATCCTTGCATCGCAGAAGCGATTCCGCCTCTGCAGAATTCTTGCCGCTTCTGCGGTTCCTGACCATATGCCCAGCTTCGCTTCTGGCCCTAAGTCGCTTCTGTGGCTCCGCTTCGGCGGTTCCCAAGAGGCAAAAGTGAAAATACCAGAAGAGTGAAATATTAGTTTCTGCAACACTTAAAGTTTTCTCCATTAACCACCCGAAATCATTCCGAGGCTCCCGGGACTTTAACCAAAAGCACCAGTACCCCCTTAATACCTCATTCGAACTTGTACCATCCTTAAAACATCTAAAACAACACCAGAAACCCGATTAAATCGATGATTCAAGTCTAAGAACTTCTAATTTCTTCCAAATACGCTTTCGATCAAAAGCCTATCCAAGACGCGTCCGAATGACCTGAAGTTTTGTACGCAAATCCCATATGACATGACAGTGCTACAGAAACTTTCGGAATTCCATTTTGACCCTCATATCATAACTCTCTATCGGACCGGAAACTTCAAAAAATACAACCTTCGACATTTCAAGAGTAAATGAGCTACGGACTCCCAAAATGCTCTCCAAATACACCCCCAACCCCGAAATCACCTAACAGAGCAAACAGAACTATTAGTGATTCCATTCTGGGGTCGTCTTCATACTGTTACGACTACGGAACACTTTCCAACACTTAAATTCTCATTTAGGGACAAAGTGTCCCAAAATACTCCGACCTAATACCAAACGTTCCGGCAAATCAAAATACCAGAAATAGACTTAGGGGAAGCAGTAAATGAGGAATCGGGGTATAAATTCCAAATTACATGTAATCCCATATGTCACTCCATGAATACAGTCGAATACACTCGAAACCACAACTGATTAGCTGGACTTCTCTGATTCACGCCTATTTTTTCTATTGTATTCATGAATACAATAACTTAAATACATCAAATACATCTTATAATCATACAAACGGTATCTACAATTCGTAATATAGCAAATGGTATCTATAGATGGCTAATTACTACTAAAAGATAGTGCTTTATGAAAATTTCTCTTTTTTATAACCCATTCTGACCCATGAAGTAGTCGAAATACAACCCATGAAGCTCACCCAATACAAAAGGATCCCGACCCAACTTATCTAGAAATTTACTTAGTTCTCCTAATTATTTTTTATTTTTAATATTTTATTTTTTCATTTTTCTGCACTCCACCCACTCATCGTAACCCCCCCCCCCTCCAGAAACCCCCTCAAATATGTTTTTTTAATATTTTTTTTTCCTGCACCACCCCAACCGACAAAAAAGAAAATTTCAACTTACATATTTTAAATACTAATTTGTTATTTAAAAAAAATATTTTGATTCTCAAAATACTAATAATATTTATTTGCCTTTTATACATAGGTGTATAAATGATAAAAGACTTTGTTATGCAAGATGAACATGGTTCTAAAATATGAGTCAAATTGGGCGGGTTGAGCTATGACCCATTGTTTAGCTCATCCTGGTCCAACCCATTTTAGCCAAAGTACACTTTGGGTTGGGTTGAGCAATGACCTATTTATTGACCTAATCCATCTTGACACGCCCAAATTCAGCCCGACCCGCCCATTTGCTACTCCTATGTTTGGCAAACATTCGAAGTGCTTATAAGTCAAATGTTTATAAGCTAAAATACTCCATAAGCAATAAGTTGGTCGCCCCTACCTTATAACGTTTCAGCTAATAAACGCATTTATTTTGTCCAAGACTTGTGTTAGTTTATCCTTAACTAGTATATATACACGCGCGATGCGCGGGGGATATTTATTATTTTTACATTAAATTTTACTTGCAACAAATATTATATATATATATATATATATATATATATATATATATATATATCACCAATTTGGTACTATTTTTATACCATCGTTTTGATTTACATAATCATTCATAATGAGAACTTTTCACGCAATCAAAACTTTTCACATGTTTTTGTTGTTTCGATATACTGTTTTATTATTTTGTTCGTATGGATATTTCATCATTAGTTTATGTTATAACTGTTAGCTCAAATAGTTAAAAACATCTAGTCTATTAAAATCACGATATAATCTATATTATATAATCACATCTTGACCCTCTATATATCTTGATAACCTAGTAAAACTTCTTTTTGTATTTCAAGTTCTCTATGACACTTGTTCATTTCGTATTTGAGAAATATTTCTATATATCATATCTATGGATCTTCAGTTTGCTTAGTTACATTTACAAAAAATAATAATTGTAATGTTAATTGTAAAGCACAACAAAATAATAATAGTAAAACCAAAAAATTGAGGAAAAAGAATAAGTGATGACTTTAAATTAAAATTAATATAAATAAAATAAGATTAAAGGACTCCTTCTAAATTTTTATTTATTAATGTAACTTATCAGTATGTAGCATATGCTAGATTAAGAAAATATTATTGAATAGTGTGTGTGTACATATATATATATATATATATATATATATATATATATATATATATATATATATATATATATATATATATATATATATATATATATATATATATATATATATGTGTGTGTGTGTGTGTGTGTGTGTGTGTGTGTGTGTGTGTGTGTTAAGTATACCTTCTTGCTTCACGATCTCAAACCTTAGCATCGTATTCATTGCTTGGAGAACACTTTGGTAAGTTATATTGATCACAACTCATGAGAAGAATTCTCTCATGAAGAAAGATATAAAACTTTTCTTGTTGGTAGTGAAATTTGTAGGAGACCAACTTCTTATTCTAATAGACCGAACAAATGACACACCAAAACAAAATAACGGAGTTGTATTAAACCATTCCTTCGCAGTGGCATGCTATATAAGCTCATCGGAAACTGCACACTTGACAAACAAATATTACTTGTCTATTTGCTAGTACAAAACTATAAAAGCATTGAATTTATTAGTCTAACCAAAAATCTTTGAAGAGATCATAATTTAACATAAACTATTCAAAGTAGAAAAAACAAGAAGAAAAATTGAGAGACTAACCTGAAGGTTCGTATAGTATTGCAGGGTTAGAATTTGAATATATAGTATTCCACGTAGGCTTATGTTGAGTGAATCTTAACCACAATATTATTTTGCCATATATGTTGTTTGATTGTCAATCAATTATTCACTTCCATGTTAAAAAATAGTTCTTTTAAAAAATTATATTAGTGTGTTTGACTTACCCTATAATTACGATATTTCTAATGCTTATAAAGACCTACTAAATGTTAATTACAAAAAAGTATGATTTATATTCAAAATATAAACTTTATTTTTAGTTAATAGTGTAATATATTAATATGGTAAAAGTCACGAATATTGTTTGGCATATAGTATTTATCGCTTATATGATAATATTTAAAGTGTAAATATCCTAGTTTCTATATAAGAAATAATATTATATGAATATTTTTTGTTATATAATATTAGTCCTTTAAGGCAACGTAATTACACACACTTTTAGTTTATATATAAATTTTGCATGCTAATTATGTTCCCATTCGAATTCAAATTAAATGGGATATATATTTGGTTAAGAAGCGATAAAAAAAATATATTGCTGATTTTGAATTGCCCTATAATTAAGGCATTGTTAAGCTTTAAAAGTCTGCTAGGAGCTAAATATGGATAAATACAATTAGCTTTTTAATTACCTTGTAATTATGATATTAGTAAGGTTATTTTTTGTTGAGAAATCAATATATCAAATGAATCTGATAAAAATTATTAATATTATTTATCATAAATATCGATAATCATTTCCTTTGAATGTGGGAATGTTGTTTATTTCTTCAATCAAGTCCATCACCAAAATAATGAGTACGTATTAACTTTAAATCATATAAATTAATATCTTTTTAAAACTAATACATATTAACTTTAAATAATGTCAAGCTAAGTTACTTTTTTTAAATGTTTTTTGTATTTATTGTAAAGAAATGTGCTACTTCAATTTTTTTTCAATTTTCAAAGTCTTCAATCATTAATATCTTAAATAAATTCATTTACTTTATTTATATTTTAACTTGCCAAGAGTACAAATAGTCATAGATATTCCCATCTATATCTTGCTAATATTTTTTATTTTATTGTTTTATTATTATAAATTTTTAATTATTTTTTCACTTTCATGTTTTAAGCTATTATGGAAGGAAAAATGATGGTTGGATCTATATATATGATATAGATATAGATATGGATATAAATATAGATATATAGATTAGATTTATTTTATAGATTATGTCTTAAATGTGCCAAGTGGCATTTTCTCAATACGCCATTTGGCTTAACCACATGCTTCACTATCCTCCTTTTAATATAATATAGATACCACTCCCTCCATTTCAATTTAAGTGAAGTAGTTTAACTCGGCACAGAATTTAACAAAAAAAGATGAAGACTTTTGAAACTTATTGATCCTAAAAATTAAAGGGGTAAAAGCTTTGTTGGACCATAATATTTGTGCAATTATGAAAGTTTCTCATCAAAAATAAAATAGGTAAAATAAAAATTTTAAAGTTAAATTATTTTCAGTTTATAGGAATATATCATTCATTTTTAAAAGAACCAATAAGAAATATGTATCATCTAAATTGAAGCGGAGAAAATAGTTATAACTCACAAAAATATATTTTTTCAAAATAAATTTTCTAACTTTCTCATCATATTATATTCTTTGTTCATCCTTTTTCTTTACAATTTCTTTTTTTAAAATTCTAATCTTTTATAATTTTTTTTAATTATCTTAATAAAAGAACAACTTATTAGCATTTTTTTATCAAACGCATGAACTACTCATTATCAGTTTCTCCATGTCTATCTAAACACATAAATATTTATCTAAAATTTAATTTTAATACATAAAAATATTTTTTAACACCTCAAACATATCAATAATTTACATTCAGTTAATACAAACCACAATGCAAGAACGGACATCGAGCAAAATCTAAAAAAAACTGCACATTATTAGCATCTTAAAGATTATGCCCGAATTTCATAGTGAGGTTCGAATCCGAAACATTAATTAATAAATAAAAATAAAATGTACATTAATAATATCTGTATGGGTCAAAACTAGATGCATGATAATTAGCGTGTCTAACTGGCTCCTAAGCTTGTTTGGGCTAATAAAAGGTATAATCATTCGCTGACAAATGTATTCCGAGGTTACTCGACCTAATTAACGAGACCACGGCCTACTCGTTGTTCACGGCCGTCCCTTCAACGCGGCCACGACCGTCCCTGTCAGCTGGCAAGGTTTACAACTATAAATATTAAGAGAAAGAACCCTAAAAGGGGGCTGCTTCTTCTTCTTCACCTCCACTTCTAAAAGAAGAGAATATATATCATTGTAAGGCTCTGAACCTCTCAATGGAGAGGCAGACCAAATCGATTTCATCAACAAAAGATCTCTATCCTCCTCCCCTTAACCAATAACATTGTCTCTTACATTTTATTCGTTTGGTCTTTTGGTTTATTACGATATGATATGATTGGTCCTCCATTGATTTTAATTGATTTGTGCTTATAAGGTGTATGAGAACTTTGAGCTAAACAATTTGGCGCCGTCTATGGGAATTTCATAGCAGAATTGCATAGTTTATCCTTGGACCAAAAAAAGGGAAAGAAACAACCCACCTCGAACAATCCAAAGCGGCGCGTCGGATAAAAAGGAATTCAAAAGCCTCGAGACGAGCTTGCTTCCACATCCCGCGTCTTCGAGCAAGGGGAAGAAGAAGAAGAAGAATAATAAGTAGTAGATCCCCCATCCCTGCATAAGGTACATCGCCTCCTTTATACACGGGATCCTGCCAAAAAGGAGAAAAGCACAAAAGCATCTCGAACCGAGATTTGTAACGAGGTAACCTATGCGAACCAGTCAAGAAGACTACAAGCACGAGATATGCAAGATCCTAAACCAGAATCAAATTCCAATGCCCAACACGAAGCGGGTTATGTGGGAGAATAAAGTTCAACCATGCGTTGAACTAGGACTCAGGCTATGTGCTTTCAAAATCTAATAAAAAATACAAAGGTTTAACCACGGTTGGACAACAACTCAAGCTACGTGCCTTCGCCCAACAAGTTCAACTATGAGTTGAACTAGGACTCAGGCTATGTTCCTTCGACATCAAAAAATTACAAAGGTTCTACTACGATTGAACAACGACTCAGGCTACGTGCCCTCGCCCAAAAGTTCAACTATGAGTTGAACTGGGACTCAGGCTATGTGGCTTCGACAACAAAAAATTACAAAGGTTCAACTATGGTTGAACAACAACTCAAACTACGTGCCCTTGCCCAAAAGTTCAACTATGAGTTGAACTGGGACTCAGGCTATGTGCCTTCGACATCAAAAAAATTACAAAGGTTCAACCACGATTGAACAACAACTCAGGTTACGTGACTTCGCCCAACAAGTTCAACTATGAGTTGAATTGAGACTCACTCTACGTGCCTTCGACATCAAAAAATTACAAAGGTTCAACTACGGTTGAAAAATGACTCAGGCTACGTGCCATTGCCCAAAAGTTAAACTATTAATTGAACTGGGACTCAAGCTATGCGCCTTCCACATAAAAAAAATTACAATTCAACTACGGTTGAACAACAACTCAGGCTACATGCCCTCGCGCAAAAGTTCAACTATGAGTTGAATTGGGACTCAGGCTATGTGCCTTCGACATCAAAAAATTACAAAGGTTCAACTACGGTTGAACTACAACTCAGGCTACGCGCCCTCTTCCAAAAGTTCAACTATGAGTTGAACTGGGACTCTGGCTATGGGCCTTCGACATCAAAAAAATTACAAAGGTTCAACCACGGTTGAACAACAACACAGGCTACGTACCTTCGCCCAACAAGTTCAACTATGAGTTAAACTGGGACTCAGTCTATATGCCTTCGACATCAAAAATTACAAAGGTTCAACTACGGTTGAACAACGACTCAGGCTACGTTCCTCGCCCAAAGGTTGGACTATAAGTTGAACTAGGACTCATGCTATTGTCTTCGACATCAAAAAATTACAAAGGTTCAACTACGGGTGAATAACAACTCAGGCTACGTGCCCTCGACCAAAAGTTCAACTATGAGTTGAACTGGACTCAGGCTATGTGCCTTCGAAATCAAAAACAATTACAAAGGTTCAACCACGGTTAAACAACAACTCATGCTACGTGCCCTCGTACAAAAGTTCAACTATGAGTTGAACTAGGACTCAGGCTATGTGCCTTCGACAACAAAAAAAATTGCAAATGTCCAACCACGGTTGAACAACAACTCGGGCTACGTGCCCTCTCCCAAAAGTTCAACTATGAGTTGAGCTGGGACTCAGGCTATGTGCCTTCGACATCAAAACATTACAAAGGTTCAACTACAGTTGGACAAAAACTCAGGCTATGTGCCCTCTCCCAAAAGTTCAACTACGAGTTGAACTGGGACTCAGGCCAAGTGCCTTCGCCATTAAGAAATACAAAAGGTTCAACAATGGTTGAACAACAACTCAGGCTACGTGCCCTCGCCCAAAAGTTCAACTATGAGTAGAACTAGGACTCAGGCTACACGCCTCCGTCGCAAGAGTCACAAATTCAACCACGATCGAATAAAAGCCAAGAGTATACGTCTGCGCAGTTAAGAATCGGTCCGCGATCAGACGAGGCCAAGTGCCCCCAAAAGTTCAACCACGGTCTAACCCCAGCTCGGGCCAAGCGCCCCCGCCATTCAAGTAGGTACGACTTGTTAGATTAGATTTTAACGCTGCAATTAATATACATGTGCAGATGCTCAATCAAGGAAGTGAGATTGAAGTATCAAATAAGGAAGGAAATGTTCCTTAAAGGAAGTCATTGGCACACAGGGAAAAGATCACCATCCCATGAGAAAATCAGGATTCTCCCATGATTTTTGGGAAATCATATCCAGCCGGATACATCAACAGATTCAACACAAATCAATGAAGATACTCCATAACAGTTGATTTGAATAAAAGTCAAGACTGGAAGGCCCGCCATCTCCGTTAATTACATCTCCAGCAAAAGGAAATAGATCTTCACCAAAGCAATGGCCAGTGCATTATTCTTGGAAAGAATCAACACTTTCCAAGGATCAAATCTCTTGGGTTGACAAGCCTCCACCATAACCTTACTGTATAAATTCTATAGTGCTTAGTATCATCCACATACTTTGATCACACCAATAAAGCCCTCTTCATTTTACTGCAAACAAGCATAGTAGTCTAGTTAGATTCACTGTGGAATAAGTCAGAAATAGAAAGAGAGTTCCCAACCGGTGAGGCATTGTATCAAACGAGTGGAAGAAGAGTGTGCGACAAACATCACTTCTGTACAAGAAAGAAAGTTATTGATCTGAAGAGAAATCCCTTGCAACCCAAGGGGACTGGAAGGATTCACATTGAATCCGAACCAATATAAAAATTCTGGGTGTCATTATATTTCTGCATTTACTTTCAGCATACTTATATTTATATATTCTTGTCTGGTGCACTATCACATTAAGTCAACTAAAAAAGTTTTATGTTGACTTATTTGCGATCAAGTTTAATAAATAACAATCCCCCCTCCCCCCCTTGTACTTTCAATTGGTATCAGAGCAATGCTCACATTTTTCTTTTGCTTAACAGCTTGTGAGAAAAAGATCATGGCAAATCAGGTTATTGTTGGAGCTCTGTTTCAACAAGGAACTTCTCAAGTAAGACCACCTTACTTTAATGGACAACACTTCTCCCATTGGAAAATTCGTATGGAGATTTTCACCAAGGTATATGATATCAAAGTTTGGAGAGTTATCAAGAAAGGGAACTATCCACCGTCTGCAAGCACTCCACCGCTCGCGGATCCTGATGACATTGATTCATATTCAAAGGAACAACTGGAAGATGTTCAAACAAACCATAATGCAAGGAATCTACTTCACAATGCTATAAGTGGTGAAAAATATGAGAAGATCTCTAGTTGTGACACAGCAAAGGAAATGAGGGACAAACTTGAAGTCACATATGAAGGTACCAGCAAAGTAAAGGAAACTCACATAAATATGCTAGTTCGCGACTATGAACTTTTCTCCATGAAAGAAGGAGAATCTATAGAAGAAATGTTTTCCCGGTTTAGCAAAATAATCAGCGAAATAAAGACTCAAAAAGGAAGTCAAAGACTGGAAACTCAAGTATGAAGTATGTGAAATTGAAAAAGAAGTACTTCAGGAAGAGTTTAAGGAGATGCAACTGCAGCTTAATAGCTTGCGCAAATCCACCAGTCACAGTTCTGTTAAGTCTAATTAGTCGACTTACAAGTCAACTGGAAAAGATCCAATCAGAACTAGATCGAGGAGTCGATCAAACCAATCGACTTACAAGTCAACTGGAAAGGACTCAGCAAATCGTAGATCTGCTAACTCTAACTCTCATGAAAAATCGGAAAATAGGCCCAGTGTTAAATGTCATTACTGTAATAAAAATGGGCACAAATTCTCTAACTATCACTTTCGTAAATTTCATATGTATGGATGGGTTTGGAAGCCTAAGAACTCCGAATCTAGTAACACTAACTCTCCAGGACCCAAGAAAGCTTGGGCACCTAAAAGAAAGTGATAATTCTGTTTAGCAGGAACACCACAGAATAAAGCACAAAGGACAGTGGTATCTAGACATTGCGTTTTCCAGTCACATGACAGGTGACAAAAATTTGTTTAAGGAAATCACAAAGATTGATGGAGGAAGTGTCAAGTTTGTAGACGACTCAAAAGGCAAACTTGTTGGGACTGGAACTGTTCCATTCAACAAAAACTGTAACATTACTGAAGTTTATTTAATAGATGGATTAAACTACAATCTCCTCAGCATAAGTCAACTATGTGACCCAGGATATGAGGTAAAATTCAAGAAAACTGGTTGTGCTATTGAAGACGAGTCAGGTAAATTAATCCTTCCAGGTAAAAGGTATGGAAACGTTTATACTAGATGGTTTTGAAAATATAGATGGTCACGTTTGCTTAACATCCATATCTGATGACCATTTGTTGTGGCATAGAAGATTAAGGCATGCTAGCATGCATATAATTGAAAAATTAGCCAAACACGATCTAGTCATCGGCCTACCTAAGTTAAATTTCTCTAGAACTCATATTTGTGATGCATATCAGATGGGTAAGCAAACTAGAAATTCTTTCAAAAACAAAGACATAGTATCTACTTCAAACCCTTTGTAATTACTTCATATGGATTTGTTTGTACCTACTAGAACTGCTAGCATAGGTGGCAAGAAATATGCTTTTGTTATTGTTGATGACTTTTCACGATTCACTTAGGTGATTTTCTTATCTCACAAAGATGAAGCCCTGCGAATCTTTGAGATCTTCTGCAAGAAAATTGAACGAAAAAAGGGTTGTCAAATCTCTATAATTGAAAGCGATCATGGAGGCGAATTTGAAAGCAAGGAATTCGAAGATTTCTGCAATAGTCAAGGCTATACCCACAATTTCACTACTCCCCGATCTCCTCAACAAACCGGAGTAGTAGAAAGAAAGAAAAGAACATTGCAAGACATGGCCAGAACTATGCTCTTGGAACACTCATTGCCAAATCACTTCTGGGCGGAAGGAGTCAGTACTGCTTGCCACATTCTAAATCGCTACCTTATAAGACCTATTCTTAAAAAGACTCCGTATGAACTCTGGAAAAGTAAACGTCCATCAGCTACTTTCATCTATTTGGTAGCAAATGCTTTATTCATAACAATGGTAAGGAAAATCTTGGAAAAGTTGATCCAAGAACCGATGAAGGTATTTTTCTTGGTTACTCATTGAATAGCAGATCTTTTAGAGTTTTCAATAAACGCACCTTATGCGTAGAAGAATCAGTACACGTTGTATTCGATGAAAATAATCCCTTGGTCTAGAAATGATCTAATGCAGGTGATGAAGATTTAGTTCAAGAGACTCAGGAAAAGAGAAAATATTAGGAGTAAACAACTCTCACATGAGAGATAGAGTCGACTGAACAAGCAAGTGTTAACACTTCAAAACCTCCTCCAGAGTCGATTACACAATTCATTACACTAAATGAGTGGACAAATAAAGCTGAATATCCTTAGAAATTCATTATTGGAGATCCAAATGAAGGAATGAAGACCAGAATAGCTCTCAAAAAGAAGGCAAACATTGCCCTAATCTCCCAAATAGAACCAAAGAAGGTAGAAGAAGCTCTAAAATATTCAAGCTGGGTAATTGCTATGGAAGAAGAGCTAGAGCAATTCAATAAGAATCAAGTATGGGAGATGATACCTCAACCTGAAAATGCTTCAGTTATCGGTACTAAATGGGTATTTAGGAACAAGCTAAATGAAGAAGGACAAGTGGTAAGAAACAAAGCCAAACTAGTCGCTCAAGGGTACTCACATCAGGAAGGAGTCGACTATGATGAAACATTCGCTCGAGTTGCTCGATTAGAGTCAATACGAATCATGTTAGCTTATGCCTCATTCAAAGGATTCAGACTATTTCAAATGGATATCAAGAGCGCTTTCCTAAATGGATTCATCGAAGAAGAAGTTTTTGTCAAACAACCTTCGGGGTTTAAGAATTCGAAATACCCATATCATGTGTACACGCTTACTAAGACCTTATATGGATTAAAATAGGCTCCACGTGCTTGGTTTGAAAGGCTAAGTACGTTTCTTATAGAACATGGATTCACCAGAGGTAAAGCTGATGCTACGTGATTTATCAAAAGGTCATCCGAAGGTAACCTCATAATTCAAATTTATGTTGATGATATTATCTTTGGTAGTGCTAACCTTCTTATGTGTAAGGAATTTGGAAATCTCATGCAAAGCGAATTTGAGATGAGCATGATGGGGGAACTCACCTTCTTCCTTGGTCTTCAAATTCATCAATCTGAAGAAGGAACCTTTATCTGTCAATTTAAATATACCAAGGAGCTGATTCAAAAATTTGGTATGAGCAATTCTAAATCCATTGGAACTCCTATGAGTCATGCTACAAACATAGATAAGGACGAACATCGTACTCCAGTTGATGAAACTAAATACATAGGAATGATTGGGTCACTTTTATATCTGACCGCAAGTCGACCGGATATTATGTTCAGCATATGCAAATGTGGCAAGTTCCAGTCGGCTCCTAAGGAGTTGCATCTAACTGCTGTAAAAAGAATTATTCGATACCTTATCGGGACAATATCTTATGGTTTATTGTATCCTCAATCTAATTCTTGTAAATTGGAAGGTTTCTCAGATGCAGATTTAGCAGGTGACAAAGAATATAGGAAAAGCACGAGTGGCACATGTCAACTGCTAGGAAAATCTCTAATTTTCTGGAACAGTAAAAAGAAATCATCTGTTGCATTGCCGACTACTGATGTTGAGTATATTGTTGTTCGACAATGTTGTGCACAATTGCTTTGGATGTCACATCAACTGGGAGACTATGATCTTTCTTTCAAACCTATACAAATATTTTTGTGATAATTCTAGTGCTATTTGTCTTTCGAAAAATCATGTGCATCGCTCTAGGGCTAAGCATATAGATATTAAATATAATTTTATTAGAGACCATGTTTTTAAGGGTAATATAGAGTTAACCTTTGTTGGCACTTCCGCTCAGTTAGCCGATATTTTTACTAAACCTTTATTGGAGGACAGATTTTGCACTCTAAGGAAACTGCTTGGCATTATCTGTCACACTACTAACTCTTAGGGTCAAAGTATATTTCTTTCTAAATTTTTGTCATTATTGTCCTTATGCTCAGTTCATTAACTACGCCATCATTCTTTCCCTCGCTTTCTTTTCTAGTTTCACATCAGTTGCAGTGAAGATGGAAAGCCAATCACCGCATAGGTTCAACTGACACCTTTTCCTTTTCCACTCAACCGTCAAATCCCTCCTTCTTACTTAGTCCCTGTCATCCCTTTCCTCTTCATCCTTTCCACCAAGCCCTTACTTTTCCAGTTCCGAAACCCTCCTCTCCTTCATGGCCAAGACTCCCAAAAATCCCACTGCTTCTACAAGAAATAGCACCCGTTCCAAATCAAAACCCGCCTTCGCTTCGCCTGAGCAAGTAGACCTAGGGTACGACAAGTTTGAGGAGTGTGCCTCTTCTCAAGGTGCATATTCGGAGCACTCTCTGCTTCTTGGTGAAAAAGCCGCTGGTAAACGACCTATGGATGAAGCCCCTATCTCCACTCCCAAGAAACCGAAGTTTGATTTCTCCGCTTTTCTCGAATCTGACCTCAATTGTTGGGACACCCATAATAGGGATTTCTTTATTTCCCTCAAAGACAAGCCCATAGCCCATGGTCATGTGGTAAATCTAGATGGTATGGACTCCCTCAACTGTAAGGTAAAGGAACTTGTTGTTTATCAGGGGTGGGAGAAATTTCTCTCTATCTCTCCGCCTAAAGTGTATGAACCTCTAGTCTGTATGTTCTATGCCAATCTTCGCTCTAGCAAGTATGATAGGCTCGAAACCCTTGTCCTTGGCAAACCCATTTTTCTTGACTGTAACCTATTTGATTCCATCTTTCTCTACCGATGTTCTAGCTTTTCAACGGTATTTAAAAATGTGTGGCCTGAAGATTTCGAAATCTCCTTTGATCAGGCCAAACCAATCATTGCAGAAAAACCCTCTGAAAACCTTCCCCATCAATTAGGACCCAGTGATGTTAGCTTTGAAACTAGGGTTATTGCTCACATTGCTAAAACCACTCTCTTTCCCAGAACTTGCTCCTTTTCAACTCTCTCTCAAATGGACACCTTTTTCGTCTACTGTCTTATCTATAAACTCAAAATCAAGTTGTCCTCTTGGGTTATCAACTTCATGATTGAGAGTGCTGAAGACCCCACCAGCCTTCCATATGGTATGGCCATCACCCACATTCTGAAAGAACACCAAATTTCGCTTTCAGACTACCCCTTTCTTCCTGTGTCCAAATGCTATAACTCCAGGGCCTTCTCTAGCATGGGGTATGTGTCTATTAAAGGGGTCTGGGTCAAGAAGGTAGAAAGTGAGGCCAAACCCACTCCTGAGGAAATTAAGGCATCTTCTGTTGCTCCACCCCCGTCTATTCCTCAGATCTCAGCGACAAGCTGCGTTCTGTTGAGTCTCAACTCTCCGATATCAAGTCGATTGTGGATTCCATTCATGCTATCTCCAAGGAAACAGGGTTTGATGTCTCAAAAATCAGGGTGGATGTGCAAAGGGTAAGAGAGAATGTAGACAAGGCGTTTAAAGAGGTGCATGATAGGTTGGATGGAATGCAGGTTGACGCCAACACCAGCTTTATCTAGATGAAGGACGCTATCTGCAACACTGTTACTTACTTTCTGCGTCGTGAATGATTGTGGCTTTTAGATATTTTTTTGTGATGTTCTTAAACTTTTTGGTTGTGATTAGGCTTTGCCCATGGATGTTTTATCTTTCTTCTGTGGACTATGTTTTTGCTGAAGCTCCCTCTTTTGCTGATGTCAAAAAGGGGGAGAAAATATATGCTATCTTTATGCTATCTTTGCTATGCAGGACATATATACGTGACTATGCTATGGAATAGTTATTATATGTGCTAATATCTGAACAATCTGCAGGACAAGTTGACCATACCGATCACATATGGTTCAATTGATTTACACGACTATTTGTCAAGTCGACTTCACCATGTATTTTGTATGTTTGTTAGATGATCCTTTACAGGTCCCATTCGACTGCACCTAATGAGGGGGAGAACACATCGGCTGCACATAAACAGGGGAGATCAAGTCCATTTGACTATACATTGAGGGGGAGCAATCCAACTGAATATAAACAGGGAAGTCAGCTGCTGTTTACTCTAGTATATTAATTTTCCCATCATCAAAAATGGGGAGATTGTTAGATTAGATTTTAATAATGCAATTAATATATATGTGCAGATGCTCAATCAAGGAAGGGAGATTAAAGTATCAAATAAGGAGGGAAATCTTCCATAAAGGAAGCCATTGGTGCACAAGGAAAAGATCACCATCCCATCAATAAATCAGGATTCTCCCATGAGTTTTGGGAAATCATATCCAGCCGGATGCATCTACAGATTCAACGCAAATCACTGAAGATTCTCCATAACAGTAGATTTGAATAAAAGGCAAGACTGGAATGACCGCCATCTCCGTTAAATACATCTCCAGCAAAAGGAAAGAGATCTTCATCAAAGCAACGACCACTGCATTATTCTTGGAAAGAATCAACGCTTTCCAAGGATCAAACCTCTTGAATGACAAGCCTCCACCATAACCTTGCTGTATAAATTCTATTGTGCTTAGTGTCATCCACATACTTTGATCACATCAATACAACCCTCTTCATTTTACTGCAAACAAGCATAGTAGTCTAGTTAGATTCACTGTATAAAAAGTTAGAAATAGAAAGAGAGTTCCCAACTGGTGAGGCATTGTATCAAACGAGTGGACGAAGTATGTGCGACAAACATCACTTCTGTACTCAAAAGAAAGTTATTGATCTGAAGAGAAATCCCTTGGAACCCAAGGGGACTAGGTTAGGATTCACATTGAATTCGAACTAGTATAAATATTTTGGGTGTCATTATATTTCTGCATTTACTTTCAGCATACTTATATTTAAATATTCTTGTCTGGAGCACTATCACATTAAGTCAACTAATAACGTTTTAAGTCGACTTATTTGCGATCAAGTTTAATAAATAACAATTCACCCCCCTCTTGTACTTTCACAGCTAACTTAAAACTAAATTTTCGGCCCACGTAAAGTTTGAATCGAGTGGAACTACAAGGTCGTGCTTTTCATCACCAGGGCTAGTAGCCCGACTAAGCCCGAACTAGGACTAAGGCTATGTGTCGCCACCGCCCAAACATGGCTACAACTCGCTCCCACCAAGTGGAAGAAGGTGATGACCCAAAGCGTCTACTTATGGCCAAAGCCATCTACACCATTTTCCTCTTAAGGAAAGGAACCAATTCGACAGTGGTCAAAATCACCTAACCAGTCAAGACCATTAGCATGCTCACTAAAAAAACCCTAAGGCATGACCCCTCGAACGAGCGCAAAAAAGAAACGTACAAAATTGATAGAATACAAATAGAAAGGAAGAAAGTCACATATATTTACAATATCAGCAAGGGGTTACCCCTAGTTTCATTGGCCCAGTGCCGGCAAAAAGAAAAAAAGATAGACAAATGGCAACAAAAAAGATAGAGAAAAAGAGAATAAAAACCAAACAAATATTACAAACTTTTTCTTTGTTCACTCGGCGCCACCGGTGCCCCTTCAACATTGTCAGTGCCCTCGGTGACATCATCAACCCCGGGCGTAGATGGGTCAAAACCACGGTTAAAGACGAGCATCACGAGCCTTTTGGCGGGCTTCCTCATAGGTGGCCTCAGGCACAACGCCATCTTCCCACAACCTCCTATACACGTCGAGCTGGGCCTCAGCGTAAGTCCAAAGTTCACGAGCAGGACCGAAAGAATTGGCTTGGTCCCTCAGGCGTTGGTTCTCGACCTCCAAGGCTGCACTCCGATCCGCCGCAGCACGGGCGTTCTGCTCGAAAACAGCAATGCGCCCCTCCAACGTTCTCTCTCGGAAAGTAGCCGCAGCCCTCTCCAACCCATGTTCTCTTTCTTGGGCGCGGTTAGTGGCCTGCAGGACTTCGATCCTCGCCAGGGCATCCTCTGCCTGCTTCCTCAAGGTCGTAGTCTCCGTCTCTAAGACGGCCACCTGTCTAGTCAAAGCCTTAGCGGCCTTTGCTTCCATTGTGATTTTGCAGCTCTCTCTCAATGGCCGCTCTCCTTTCGGCATCTATCTCCTCATTTCTTTGACGGAGCTACCCCTCGAGAGTATTCACCTTGTTAGGGGTCTATTGCGTATGAAGTTCCCTCCTCGCCATCTCTTCTACCAGCTTTCAGTTTCGTGGGTCATTCCTTAAGCGTTCACGCAAATCACGGCACCGATCCGGTTGCGGCGGTACTTCTCCAACAACCGCAAAATGACAGCCGAGCGGACTTTGGCCCGGCGAATGCTCTCCACCTCCAATAAGAACGACTAAAGCAAACAAAAATATCAGTTAATACAAGAAGATGTACAAAGAAAAGAAATATACCTAGGCTCAACACGTACCTTTATACCCAGAGTGGCCACCTCAACCATCAACCCAACATCTGAGATGGCCCTCAAGGACATGCTCTCCACCTCCGAGCACATAACCTCGAACATCATCACCAGATTCTCCTCCTCAAGCAGCGAATTCTGCTCATTAGGAGTCTCGATATAGTGATAATCCCATTCGGCCTGTACCGCTGGGCGAGTATAACCCTCTTGGAATAGGCGGACGTCCTCAGGGTCCAAATCAGACTCAGAATCATCCCCCTCTCCTGAGGCGCCCACTTCTTTCGCCGCCCTGGAAGTCCAGGCCTCCGCTCCTCAGGAGGTCGAAGCACCCACACTTGCCAAAACATTGGCGCCTGTTTCTTCCACCAAAACAGTTGCTAAGGAACTACCCTCCCTCTCAGCAACAAGAGCTAAAATTTAAATCGCCAAAGTGATTGTGTGACCTTGGCCTAAGCCAACCGGGGCAACCCCTACTGAATGCTCACCCTCTGGGGTAGGATCCGCTGCATTCCCTTCCGCTTCTGATGGCGGAGAATCCAAGCTAATAACCACCAGAAGGACCGGTGTGAACGCCACCCTATGCCGAACCATCGGCCTCTCCTCTTCTTCCTCATCTTCATTCGGTGGCAACTCCACCTTGGAACGCACGGCCCCTGAAGATTCTTCAACTCGGTGCACAGATCGTTCTGGAGAGTGAGCCACCGAGGATTCAACCAAAGTCGCCCTCGAAAGTGGGCGAGGCGCCAGCAATGCAATCAAGATGGCAGTTACCCCCGGCCCACGCAAAGCGAGCTGAGGAGCCCTCCTGTGGCGTGGTCGCCCTAATCAACAAAGGAAGAAAGGTCAAGGAAAAGAAATTGAGTACCACGAAATAAGAGCAACACATCAAGACAAATTATTACCCGCAGTCGGCCTAAGGTCATGGGCCTTCCAGAAAGATGCCCACGTGCGAATGCCCGCTGTAACAGGAAGTACGGCCTTGACCCACTCACGGATGCCGGAAAACGGTGGCGGTGGAGCACCTCCAGCTACGACACAAGAGGACGATCAGTACATATGAACATGAAACAGGACAATTAACCAAAAGAAATTAAGACCAACGTAAAAGAAACTTACGTGCATGGTTCCATTCCTCTGGGAAGTCAGTAGCACTAGCCACCAGGTGCTCGGTCCTAATGTAGAGAAAGTGCTCATAAGGACGGGTATCGACCTCATCATCAAGTTCCGCAGTTAAGCCGCTAGCCCCATAAGGTACCAACCGAATCATGGTGCCTCGTACCCTCTGGGGGGCGTAAAGAGTTAATACGCGCCCAAGAGTAATCTCCCTCCGTGCCAACTCCGCATAGTTTATCAACATCGCCAATAGCTTGTAGCAGGAAGGGATGAGATGAACAAGGCATACCCTGTAGTAGTAGATGAAGGCCACCACTAGCATTGGAATAGGGAGTTTAAATCCTAGCTTGAAAGGGTAAGCGTAGAAAACGCAATACCCTCGGTGGTCGACATGAATCCTCTCCCTGCTCCCAGCGAGTTCGATGTCATCGAAACGCGGAATGTCACATTGATCCCTCAGTTGGGTGATGCCTACCTATCCCATCAATGGGGCCTCGTCCACTTGATCATCTCCTTCGTAGTAAGAGAAATCAGTCGTCGGACCGCCGGGCAGAGAAAGAATGTCGATCACCGATAGGGGCCTGTCAATATTCGCCAAATCGGTGGTTCTCACCATCGTAGATGGACCTTCAGCCGCCGGAACCACCCCCCGAGCAATATTGGAACGAGAACTATTCTCCGTTGTCAATATATTAAAAGGAAATGAGCAGAGTTCACCGAAAAAGCAAGAGCAGATGAAGATCTGACGAAAAATGAAGTAACAAGGAGCAGAAGATAAAGCAATCTGAGAATAAGGAGAGTTGTCTCTCTCAAAATTTCACTGAAGAAAATGTAGGAAAAGTAAGAACTGAATGATACAATCCCTTATTTATAGACAAAACATAAATGGCTTTCGTGAATCCCTAAGGCCATCATTAACTGCCTGACCAACCATGAAGCGCTTCGGGTCTACAGTAACGGGCATCATTATGACAGATACCATGGAACGGCCACTCAACCTTCAATCGGCACGTCACCCTTGAAACAGTTGTAACAGTCCTAAGACACCCAAAAGAACACCCCATGCATTGTTAAGCATGTGCTGCCTTCCTTATACACGTCAAGCATAATCACATCCTCCCCAAACATATGTAATTGGCTGCTGCCGTCTCTAAGTCAATAGTAGCTACGACTATCTTCAAAGTAAATGCTGGCTACGGCCGCCTCCGAAAGTAATATTGATTGCATACATCTCTGAAGTAACAATGGTTATGGCAGTCTCCTGAATACGAAACGGCTACGGCCATCCCCCAAGGATGACTACGGGCCTCTCTAAGCAACAAACAGTTATCGTTGTCTCTTAAATATAAGGTGGCTACGGTCTTCCACCAAAAGAGGAATACATATAAATAAACGGCCACGACCATTTCAGATATACAAACGGCTACGGTCAATCGCTCGTATGAAAACCCACCAAAGGATTGCGACTACGGTCGTCGAATGTGAATTCATCTAACATCAGCTCCATTATAGTCAAGGATTGTCCATGCAGAGTGGTTACGGTCACCTTAAAAAATATAAAGGGTTATGGCCAAAAGTATAAATGGTTATGGCCATCCACACAGTATAAATGACTAGGCCACCTTCAAGGAAAAAATGGCTACGACCGTCTCCAAAATATAAATAGCTACAGCCCTCGTCAAAGTCTAAATGGCTACGGCCATTTTCAAAGTATAAGCGGTTGCGACCATCCCCCATATGTAAACGGTTGGGGGCTCTCGACAATGTGCAACTGGGGTCATCAAATTCGAATACGGCCCAGTCCCTTGACTCTGCTACGGCCGAGGCCGTCAACACAAAATGGCTAAGGCCATCAATTTCGACATTATTATCTCCAATATATAAACGACCACGGCCATCCTAGGTCATGACCAAACCGGCGTTCGATCTTCCCCTCCAAAGTTCTTGAACTATATGCGGCAAAGTTGGCTCATCAAGCTTGGTCGGGTCCCTACCTCAAGGGACTATCTGTATTGGTCAAAACTAGATTCATGATAATTAGCGTGTCTAACTGACTCCTAAGCTTGTTCGGGATAATAAAAGGTATAATCATTCACTGACAAAAGTATTTCGAGGTTACTCGACCTAATTAACGAGACCACTGCCAACTCATTGTTCATGGACGTCTCTTCGATGCGGCCACGGCCGTCCCTTGTCAGGTGGCAAAGTTCACAACTATAAATATTAAGAGAAAGAACCCTAAAAGAGGGGCTGCTTCTTCTTCTTCACCTCCACTTCTAAAAGAAGAGAATATATATCATTGTAAGGCTCTGAATCTCTCCATGGAGAGGTACACCAAATCGATTTCATCAATAAAGATTTATATCCTCCTTCCCTTAACCAATAACTATTTTCTCTTACTTTTTATTCGGTTGGTCTTTTAGTTTATTAGGATCTGCTATGATTGGCCCTCCATTGATTTTAATTGATTTATGCTTATTAAGTGTATGAGAACTTTGAGTTAAACAATATCTTCAAAATAATGAGTATATAGTAGAATCCAGTGTGATTTCACCCCTGAAATTAGGTACATATATGAGAAGAAATTATCAATTTACAAAAGGTAGGTGGGTGCACGAAGTATTTCGAGCTCATACAAAATTCTAGAAAAATCGCACTCCAAATAATATGATGTAGGTAGCCTATAGTGGCTGATTCCATAATTTGAACTGATTACCTATAAGTCATCGGGGTAACTTGATTGTTGCTCCCATGTTCGACTTCAATTTACAAATTCAAAAAAGGAAAACAAAGAAAAAGGCAATAACCAACAAAGTAATTCTTCAAGAAAGAAAATACACCATTAATGGCAGCAACACCAACTTCAGTCTGAGGTACAAAAACCTTCTTCTCATAAATCCTATCTTCTCCAATACTCATCTTTATTCTAGAATTAGACCCTTTAACCTTCTGAGCCAAAACTGATAATGAAGAAAAGAAATCAATATGTTCAACTTCCTCATTATTAATTCTGGAATTCTTCACCCTTCTTTCATATTCTTCTGCAACCAACATAGCAATATCAGCCATAATAAACTTATATAGTAGTATTCAAAAAAACAAAATTTGAGTAACTTAATTTTGTAATTGAAAAATTTTCAAGTTGGTTTTGCATTTATTGGTGGATAACCAATATATATACATATATAGAGTGTGTTTTTGGAATAAAGTTTAATGGATAAAGATGAAGGTGAATGACACAGAATACAATGTCTGAGGAGTATTATTTTATTATATGGTGGTTTTGTTTTGTAGGGCTATAGTATGGACGTGTTTTCATTTTATGGTTTCAATATGAAACTTTCAGATATGGAAATTGTGACGACCCGATCCGTCGCCTCTTGTATTTCAGCCCCGTTATTTCCGTTATATGTTTCCCCATGCGTTATTATGTGTCTGGTAAGTTTGAAGTGGTTTGGATTGAAATTGGATATAAATGAGACAAATAATCTCTTTAAGGAAAGCTTAAGTTGGAAAGGTCAATCGAGCGTTGACTTATGAGTTAGAGGGCTCGGAACGGATTTTCGATGGTTCGACTAGTTTCGAGGGATTATTTGTGACTTAGGAGTAAAAGCGAAAGTGAATTCGGAGGTCCGAAGTGAAAGTTAGACTATTTTGGCGAAGTTAGAATTTCGGAAAAATCCGGTTGAAAGGTAAAAATTTGATCCGAGTGTCGGAATGGAATTCCAAGAGTTGCATTAGATTCCTTAGGTAAATTTGAGTATGTGTGCAAATTTTCAGGTCATTCGGACCTCGTTTGGTTGGTTTCGACATCGGATATGAGTTCGAAAAGTTTAAGTTTAACTTAGAATGAAATTCAATGATTTTGGTGATTTTTTATGTTAAATATAGCAATTCTAGAGCCCGAGCAAGTTTGAATGAGGTTTAGGGCATGTTTGCGCTTTTGGTTGAGGTTTCGGGGGCCTCGTGGTGATATCAGATGGTTAAACGAGGAATTTTGGAGTTAAGCATCATAAATGACTGCTGCTTCTAGTATTTTCGTAGAAGCGACTTGGAGACCGCTTGAGCGGTGTCCGCATAAGCGGACAATAAGCCGCAGATGCGGCCAAAAGGAAGTCAGAGACCGCAGAAGCGGCCAAAGGGACCGCGTTCGCGGTAGTAGCGAAAGCGGAAAGCGGCCGCTGAGGAAATAGTCACACCGCGGAAGCGGTCAACTGGACGTGGAAGCGAGGACCGCTAAAGCGGAAAAACATCGCGGAAGCGAAAATCGTCCAGTTTTAATGATTACAGAGGGTTTAATATTTTGAAAAGAAGAAGAACAATAGAACTTTGGGTTATGGAGATTGAGAGAGGTTTTCGAGAGATTTTTGAGGGGAGTCTTTAGGTGTGATCTCTTAGACCTCGAATATGTGATTATGGTGAAAAATCATGGATTAAACACTTAGAAATCAAGGTCTTTAATGTCAAAAATGGTGGTTAGGGCTTGAAACTGAAGTGAACCTTAAAGTGTTCATTTGAAGGGTCAAATGGACTCAGATTCTTGTAAATTTGATATATATGGACTCGTGGCGTGACGAAAATTCGGAAAATGTGAATTTTGTAATTTTTTGAGAAGCGGACCCGAGGCTCGGATTTTGCTAGTTTCGAGATTTTGGCTACTTCATGGTTGTTTTCTATTGGGTATTGTCCCATGGGCATTTTTGTGATGTATTCACTCTGTTTTTGTTTAGATTCGACACGCGAGGAGGCTGAATTGAGAGGCAAAGGCATCGCGAGCTTGAGATTTCATCGGTTCAAGGTGAGTAATGCTAGTAAATGTTGTTCTGAGGGTTTGGAACCCCGGACTTTCACATTGTAACGCTATGTTGAGGCGTGACACGCACTCCATGATAGGTGCAAGGTCGGATACTGTTGAGGGATTGTGATGTGGTCCATCCCGAGTGAGAATTATACTATATTGGCATATGATACGCACACTGTGATGACTATTATTGGGCTTTATGCTGTGTTTGGGGCCTAGTGCCGACCTATGATATCCTTCGGGAGTTGGTATTACTATTTTAGCATGATTGCATATCATTTACTATCAGTCCATGGTTTTAAAACATTGTTTTCAAATTCCAGCTGTATTTCAAATGTTTAGAACTTATATGCTATCTTTTAAATGTATTTTGGTTGAGGATCATTGTTTATAACTGCCCAATGGGCTTATGATATATTTTCTGGAATGATTTTGGGTGGCTCGGGCTACGCGCCGCAGCGGTGATTAGAAACAGTGGTAACACAAACACTGTGTGATATGAGCGGTTAGGTAACATGGACTGGCCTCGTTATTGATTTTCGCCACGAGATGGCTGGTTTGATTATTCGCCACGAGATGGCTGGTTATTGCGCTTGGGCTGTAGGAGCCCCTCTGGAGTCTGTACACACCCTTAGTGAGCGTCGTCGACGATAAATGATATGGGTGGCTCGGGCTGCACACCGTAGTGGGTATTGGATTGTACCATCATACACCTTGTGCGCAGATTCAGGTGCTCTAGAGGATTAGCCCGTGCGGTTGCTGGTTGTCAGTTTGATAGAGTATTGAGGTAGCTGCCAGCGTCCGCAGGACCCATGTCTCTGATCTTCTAGTTATTTTCTAGTTATTTTGACACTTTATTTCCCTCATTGTGACATGTATTCAGTATTGTTACAGGCTCTAAAACTCGTGACCCCAAGTCTTGGAAGTTTATATCTAAGTTTGTTGTTTTATCTTAAATTGTCTCTCTTAGGGATGTATGCCGTTCTTGCGGAGTTATTTTGTCGGGCTTGCCTAGCCTTGCAGCCGGGCGCTATCATGAACGGGATTTGGGTCGTGAAAAGTTGGTATCCCAGCCTAGGTTACTAGGCCTCACGAGTCATGAGCCGATTTAGTAGAGTCTTATTTATGGATGTGTCATGCACCACACTTATAAGCAGGAGGCTACAGAACCTTTAGGAAACACTCCACTTTCTTGAAATCGTATCGTGCGTCCTTGATTCAGTTTGAAAGAGTAAACCTTGAAATTCCTTCCTCACGTTGTATGCGTCCGAGAGCGTCCAATATTATATGTGCCTTGATGGCTGGTGATTCCCCTATCGAGGGGCGAATTATGATTCCTATGAGTTGATGTTGGTCCAGTCTAGAGGACTTGAGGCCGAATATGTGTCTATGGCTTGAGCACCAAGGTGCTGATTGAGTGAGCTAGTGTTATGAGCTTATAAGTTTGGTATTGTCCCTAATTGTGGTGATGGCGGCTGGATAGATACGTGGTGTGTATGTTGGTGCCGTGTAATGTGTCCATATGACTTGGAAGTGTTGAAGAAGGTCTACTAGGTGGTAGACGAACCACTAAATGTTTGATTCTCATTGTTAAATGGAGATGTGGCCCGAGTTATGGGGGCGTGAAGAATCTTTTCGAGTCTCCTAGCTGGGAGTGTATGCGTTGTGGTATGAGTCCAGACTCAGGAAAACTAATTGATTGCATGAAGAGTATGATGGTGGATGATGTACCAAAATATTATATTGAAGCAAGCATGTGGGTATCTCGCGCAGATTATTCCGAAGTAGTATGATCATTATGTGTATGTTAGAAAGCCGTATGTGTAATTAAGATGTATTTTCTATATGTTATGATTCGAACAGGTGCAGCGCATGTTCAGGTATTAATTTTGATAACATAATACATGTAGTATCGATATTAAGGTTGTTGTTATGCATTGTGATGCTACTTCAAGTTGTGGACGTGTAGTTAGGATGTTTTTGGCAATTCTATGACAGGTGGATATGCTCAATTATAAAGAAGACTCTGCCGAAATTTCTGGAAAAATTTGAAACTTGGTAGAAATTTTGTCGCCTAAAGAGTGGGCTTGTCGGTTGTGTGAATGAATGCAAGAATTGGAGAAAAGTTAGAATTTCTGATGATTTGTGTTTCCCACAAGCTTATGAAAGAGCGAGTTTAATCTAGCCACGATGTTTTGAGGGCTATAGAGTATGTGTGTTTTAATATATATATATATATGGCTTCGAGCTAAGTTGGGGAGGTTGTTGTTGATGGGCTGGTGATACGCGTTAGTCCCGATTTGATGCATGTGAGAGAATCAGTTCTGGTTGCAGAGAGTGGGTCGAGGGTGGCACAAGTGAAGCAAAAAAAATTGCCAAAGGTTCTATGGTGCACCGTAGATGCGAGAAAAATAAGAGAAAGTCTTGAGTTGTTGATAAGGAGTGCTTAGAGTAAAGGAAGTTGTTTGGTTGTATCGGAATGAGCTCTCGTCTTGTAGTGTCAGAGTGTCGATAGTCACGTGTGGTTCAATTCATTAAGTCAAGTGATTTTCAGTGTGCATAAGAGTGGATGGCTTTTGAGAATGGCTTTTGGGGTGTTCGAGATTCGATATGTATCACTCAGGTGTTTTAAGGTTGAGTATGGAACTAAGGGAGTGTTTTCTTTACAACGAGTCAAGAATCGTGGTATTTTTTTATGTTGATAACAGGAATTCTAGGTATCAGAAATTGGGAAGTAATGGCAACTAATTCAAGGTCGCAGGAAGTCCTTCGGGTAGGGTACTTGGGAACATGGTATTTCTGAGGACATTCGAGGAAGTATTCAGTGGCCATTGAGTCTTAAACAGTGTGGTCTGGTGTTCGGGTCTCATGTAGTGAGCCTGGGTTGAGACATTGTGGTGCTGCAGCAAGAGAATATATAGTTGAAGATGAATCAGGTGGGAATCTAGGCAAATGAAGTAGCTTGTTAGTGGACTGGATTCGGCATGGTAAGGGTATGGTTAGTTCTCGCTGTGTATTCGAGATAATGGATTAGCACATGTAATTTTTGCGGCAATGTTCTTGGGTATTGACGATTCTCTTAGCGTGTTGTAATTAAAAAGTATTCAGTCACGGCGGTTTAGTAATGCAGATGGAATTGGGAGAGTTCTTATTGATTAAGACAAGGTTGAAGGTATGCATTTCTAAGGCTGTAAATTGGCATAAGGGTAGAATAATTTTTCTCCTAAATGGTATCAATGGAAGTTCCAGACTAGTTGGGTGCGTCGATGTCTGCGGCGTAGAAGGGAGATGAAAGTTCTCGTGTTATCCTTGGAGGGTATTGTGTATGTGGTATGTTGTAAAGAACCGAGATGGGCGTATGCGAGATTTTGACTCAGTTCTGAAAGGTATGGTGGATTTCGCTATGTCTTAGGTAAAGAGTAGCTTCATGTTATCAAGGAATTGGTGCTGTTAAATGGAAATGATTTGACGATGGCTTATGTTTCAGAAGAGGGTAATTCCACAAATTATACATCAGTTGTGTTACGACATATCCTTATGGGACGACTGCGGGTATCTGAGTTGTTTGATGGCAATGGAGTTTTAGAGTATCTTTCGTGGAATAGTTGGGTACTTGAGATGTAATCGGTATTTTACATTGTGGAAATTTGGATGGGGTTCAGTGATTCGTGTGCTATGAGTAGTCGGAGACTGGGAGTTCTCGGGTGCAGTCTATGCGGTGATTGAGGATCGTGTGTGTTGCATTGGTGCTGTCAGCAGCCATTGGAAATCCGGAAGCCGAGTGGATATTTCCATGCTTAGTATATTAAATTCTGGATATGTTATGGGGATGTAGAGTGATTGTCTCAATGTCGAATTATTCTAAAAATTTGTGTTATGAGTCATGTTGGGAAAGGCCACAGGTTACGTAGCGGGGTGTATCGGACTATGTTCTAGCTAGAAAGTTATGTTCCAGAGACTAGCGGTCGGCTGGGAAGGATTGCGTTCCATAATTGGGCCTTCGAGGCGGATGTCGTTATAGAGGTTTCTACCATTTATTTCGGTTCCAGTATTGAGGGACTTTTCAGATGCGTCCTTGTGGCTGTGCATGTCGCCGGGCGAGCTATGGATTTTAGTATATATTTTGTGCCACGCACCATATCGTATGGCTCTGGTATGAGTATAGTAGTGGAAGTGGAACTTGTAGCTTACAATGCTTATATGAATATCTTTTTGCACTCAATTTCTTAGGACTGATGTTGGTATTTTGTTATTATGAGCAATTTGGCTCGATGTGTACCTCCCTATGTGAGGCATGTTGTGTGGATAGGGTGGCACGCCTCCACGAGTATGTTATCTGGATCGGGTTGCGCCGCAACTGTGTGATGCTCAGAATAGCTATCCAAGTAATGATTTGTATTCCTTGCTTCCCAGCTTCCGAGGGAATGTTCGTATTGAGAATTGCTTGGCGGGTAGTGTATCGGTTGTTTCCTTTATGGATGGAATGGTGTATATTACTTGTTTCTACCGTGAGTGTGATGGGTGATTGAGTTTCAGGCATCGATCTGTGCATGGTTGTCTACTTTGAGCATGGTAGCACGAGGTGATTCATGTGTAATAGAGTTGAGTTAGGATCGCACGTTGTGGCGAGGCCACGTGGAATTAAGACCCCTCGAGGAGGAGTCAGGTACTCTATCCCTATGATGTGAGACGGGGTCTCAGCTTGGTTTTGTAAAGGTATTGATGAACTTGAGGTATAACTCTTCTTGTTGAGTCATTGGCCCTGATTTGGGGAATGTTTAGACTGATTCTTATTGGCGCGTGTGTTATGCAATTGTTGTTGAGGCCTGTATTGAGGTGGTATCAGATCACCAGAAGTGGTGTGTTAGACCCGAGGTAATCATTGGGTTATTAATGAGCATGAGAAGATTTGATTTCAGCGGGTTAGAAGGATAATATCGAGGTTTGACTCGAAAATCTGTTGTGGTAATAGTCAACTTGGAAGTGACTTCATGAATGATTGATTTTAAGGACTACTACTATTCGTTGCGTTTTAGTTATCATTGGCAATATGCGGCAGTGTTGAAATAAGACTCTCGCTAAATAAGAGGTTATCTATTGATATTGAGTACTGTGGGCAACTGCCATGAATAAAGACTATCGTTCCGAGTGTTGTAGTGTGTGGTATATTGCATGAACGCACCTGAGGTTGCATATGTGTGTTGTTACAGCTGGTTCAGATTGATTCTGGGTATAGATGTGAGGTTCTGATCTTGTGTATGATTTCGGGTGAGGCAGTGTGGTTCTACGGTTTATGGGCCAGATGGATTGTGAAATTTCAACTGTGTTTTGGTACCTGTGTGAGTTAGGGTGACGTGGGATCACCCCGGGCATGTGCTTAGTAATGTCATTTGGTTATTGGGTTGCTTCTAGTACAGCTCTGGATATACTCGAGGACGAGCGTTTGTTTAAGTTGGGGAGAATGTGATGACCCGACCCGTTGTCTCTTGTATTTCAGCCCCGTTATTCCCGTTATATGTCTTCCCGGCGTTATTATGTGTCTGGTAAGTTTGAAGTGTCTTGGATTGAAATTGGATATAAATGAGACAAATAGTCTCTTTAAGGAATGCATAAGTTGAAAAAGTCAACCGGATGTTGACTTAAGAGTTAGAGGGCTCGGAACAGATTTCCGATGGTTCGACTAGTTTTGAGGGATGATTTGTGACTTAGGAGTGAAAGCAGAAGTCAATTCGGAGGTCCGAAGTGAAAGTTAGCCTATTTTGGCGAAGTTAGAATTTCGGTGAAATTCGGTTGATAGGTGAAAAATTGATCTGAGGGTCGGATTGGAATTCCGAGAGTTGCATTAGCTTCGTTAGGTGAATTTGAGTATGTGTGCCAATTTTCAAGTCATTCGCACCTCGTTTGGTTGGTTTCGACATCGGATATGAGTTTGGAAAGTTTGAGTTTAACCTAGAATGAAATTCAATGATTTTGGTGATTTTTGATGTTAAAGATAGCATTTATATAACCCGAGCGAGTTTGAATGAGGCATTCGGACATGTTTGTGTTTTTGGTCGAGGTCCCAGGGGCCTCGGGGTAATATCGGATGGTTAAACAAGGAATTTTGGAGTTAACCATCATAAATGACTGCCGCTTCTGGTATTTTCGCGGAAGCGACTGGGAGACCGCTTAAGCAGTGTCCTCACAAGCGGACAATAAGCTGCAGAAGCGGCCAAAAGGAAGTCAGAGACACAGAAGCGGCCAAAGGGACTGCGTTCGCGGTAGTCGCGGAAGCGAAAGATTGACCTCAAAAGCGGTCGCTGAGTAAACGGTCATACCGCGGAAGCGGTCAACTGGACGCGGAAGCAAGGACCGCATAAGCGGAAAAATGTCGCAGAAGCAGAAATCTTCCAGTTTTAATGATAACAGAGGGTTTAATATTTTGAAAAGGAGAAGAACAATAGAACTTCGGGCTGAGGCGATTGAGGAGGTTTTGGAGAGATTTTCGAGGGGAGTCTTCAGGTATGATCTCTTAGACCTCGAACATGTGATTATGGTGCAAAATCATGGTAAAAACTTAGAAATCAAGGTCTTTAATGTCAAAAATGGTGGTTAGAGCTTGAAACCCAAGTGAACCTTAAAGTGTTGATTTGAAGGGTCAAATGGACTCTGATTCTTGTAAATTTGATATGTATGGACTCGTGGCGTGACAAGGATTCTAAAAATATAAATTTTGTAATTTTGTGAGAAGCGTGCTCGGGGCTCGAGTTTAGCTAGTTTTGAGATTTTGGCTATTTCTCGGTTGTTTTCGATTGGGTATTGTCCCATAGGCATTTTTGTGATGTATTCGCTCTATTTTTGTTTAGATTCGATGCGCAAGGAGGCTGAATTGAGAGGCAAATGCATCGCGAGCTTGAGATTTCATCAGTTCGAGGTGAGTAATGCTAGTAAATGTTGTTCTGAGGGGTATGAAACCCCGGACTTTCACATCGTAACGCTATGTTGAGGCATGACACACTCCATGATAAATGCGGGGTCGGATACTGTTGGGGGATTGTGACGTGGTCCATCCTGAGTGAAAATTATACTATATTGGCGTATGATACGCACACTATGATGACCATTATTGGGCTTTATGCCATGTTTGGGGCCTAGTGCCGACCTGCGATATCCTTCGGGAGTTGGTATTACTGTTTTAGCATGATTGCATATCATTTACTATCAGTCAATGGTTTTATAACATTGTTTTCAAAACCCAGCCGTATTTCAAATGTTCAGAACTCATATGCTATCTTTTAAATGTATTTTGGCTGAGGATCATTGTTTATAACTGCCCAAGGGGCTTATGATATATTTTTTGGACTGATTTTGGGTGGCTCGGGCTGCAGGCTGCAGCGCTGATTAGAAACAGTGGTAATACGGATACTGTGTGATATGAGGGTCAGATAACATGGACTGGCCTGGTTATTGATTTTCACTATGAGATGGCTGGTTTGACGTTTTATCTTGAATTGTCTCTCTTTGGGCTATATACCGTTCTTGGAAAGTTATTTGGTCAGGCTTGCATAGCCTTGCGGCCAGGTGCCATCACAACCGGGATTTGGGTCGTGACAGAAATCCACCAAACGTGACAAATATTCTCTTTCTTCTTTTTTTAATTTATCTTTTAGGGTCGGCAAGAAATGATTTTAAAATAATTAGTACGGATTCGTTTTTTTTGCATTGATGCATAATTATTTTTGTTGTTATATTTTTTTATTAGGTTGAACATATAAACATGGGTAAAAATAGCAAAAAAGGAAATAATTAATGATCAATTAGTAAAGATAATTAAGTTAGAATCGACAATATAAATTATTACAACGTTGTTGAGTCAATCAGTCAAAAAATACTTTTAATATGGTGTGATATTATTTGTTTTGAGCCGAGCCCGCAAAACCTTTTTCAAAAGGCGTCACACCATATCTTTTCAGCTACTAATGTGAGTCTTTGTTCGCACACACAATCCCATATTTAGCTTTTTCTTGTGTGCGCACCGATCCGTACCATCACTTTGTCATCTCCATACTCGTCCCGCCGAACCTTGGCTCTAGTACCAGTTGTTGGACTAAACCAGCCCAAAGACACTCTTAATATGATGTGATATTATCCGCTTTGGGCCAAGCCCGTACGATTTTTTTTCAAAAGATCTCACACCATTAACAGATCCCTACACGTTATATGTAGCCTTCCAATCTTTTCAACTATCAATGTAAGACTTTGTTCGCACATCCAACAAGCATTGTATAATTAAATTAGAATCGATTACTCTCTATGATAACATTCCTATATAACAACAGGTCACTATAAAAATCATGTTTTTCTGGAACCATTTTTTATGTATGTTATAATATATGTTCTCTATAATATTATTTTGCTATAACTTTCAAAAATATATTCCGAACAAACGAGTTTATTACATAGACATTTCATGGTATATAACTTATTATGGCGCTGTTAAGCTTTTAGACTACACAATCACAAGTAACTTGAATTCCCATTTTTGTATTCAATTAACTGTTACCAGCCTTCCGTAAATTGAGCACAAGAAATATAGAGAAAACCCTACCAGGAGTGCTAAATATAAAATTCATGATAAGTCCAAAACATAAACAGTGTGTGAAAAGAAAATTATTGATTTAATTTTTTTGCAGTACTCCTTGTTTTTTTCTTTTCAAAATTTGAGATACTGCTTCCAAATTTTAAGCGGATATATCACAGTCTTCCTATGAGTTTTAAATTATCATTGGACAACGAGATAAAGGAAAATGATGTTGTAAACGCCCGTTTCATCTCAAATTTAAAAGTTTCGATCAAACCATTTGTTAATTACATCAAAAAATATGAGTAAGTAACGCATTTTATTTATCCTTTAGTTATGATTAGTAGCGGTGGAGCTAGGATTTGAATCATATTGTTTGGAATTGTAATTGTTAATTTATATATATTTCAACGAATTTATTAAGACAAATACATTATTTAAACAAAAGTTACAGGGTTTGATTGAACCCGCATCGCGCTCTCTGCCCCCGGCCCGATGATTAGTTGGTTTCACGAAGGATTAGTAGGTTAACTATAATAGTGTTGGTAAAACGAGTCTATATTTGTCAACCCGCCTAATCCGGCCATATATTAGTGGGTTAGATGACTGATATTTAAGTTGGGTAAAATTTGGGCTTCACCCTATATTCAATCGGGCGAATGGCACAGATAGCCACAAACGGCTCACGTCTTTATTTTAAAGTCAACGTTTTAAATGTCTTTAGTCTTTAGCCACTGGTTTAATAAACTTTAACTGGTCGGACGAAAATACCCTTCTGCTCATGTCCTAAACTTCAAGACTTCAGGACTACATGTCCTTAACTTTTGAACTTGAAACTCTAAGTTCAGGACTTCAGGACTACATGTCCTTAACTTTTGAACTTGGAACTCTAAGTTAAGGACTTCAAGGTTACATGTCCTTAACTTTTGAATTTGGAACTCAAACTTCAAGACCAAGCGTCCTTTACTTTTGAACTTGTAAGTCAAAGTTAAGTATTGTTTGTCCTTAACTTTTGAACGTATAACTGTAAGTTAAGGACTATCTATCCTTCACTTTTGAACTTTAAACTCAAAGTCAAGGACTGTCTGTCCTTAGGTTTTAAACTTGAAACAATAACTTAAGGACTGCCTGTCCTTAAGTTTTGAAGTTGACATTAAAAGTTAACGACTGTCTGTCCTTAACTTTTGAACCTGAAACTCAAAGTTAAGGACGGAAAGTCCTTTAACTTACATTTGCAGAAAACCAACCACCAAATTATAACATAAAAATCCCCCTTACACTTTTAACATGGTGAGAGATGATTCTAATAAACTTACCGAAGTCGTTTACTAAGTAGTCATCAAAATGATATATTTTAACGGATGTACAACAACTTGATTAAGATTCCAGATGGTAATGGACATATCTTGGATTATACAAATGTCTTTCTCCTTTAGTTGTAGTGTTATGTTTTTGCTTTTAAGCATTGTAGTTGAGACCCTTTACAATCCTAATTTTACTACTGTGCATCTTGAAGGCATGCATTTGCACGTGAATTTGGAGAAGGAGTAATAATTTGTGGAAAGGGGTTAATGCATAAGCAGTTTGCTGTGGGAATGAGAGAGTATGGGCGATGTGTACAGTAAAGCAACGCGAAAGAGAGGAAGAAAGGATAAACTTGTCTTTTTTGTATTAGTAGTGGCTATTTTTGCTGAGCATTATAATTAATAAATAAAAATTAAAGACACCTTTAATTAATGGCTACTACACGCCATTTTTACTATTCAATTCGTGGAAATATGGGTATACACAGGTAAATTATAAATTAGCCTAATGAGTTATCTTCTAATTTTTGCTCGCCTGATATCATTTTTGAAACCGAAAATGCTACAAAGGTAATCTAATTAACTGCTCTTCTTTCGTATGTTTCTTCTCAATATGCTATGTTAGTAAGTTTTCCTCTCTTTTTTTCTTTTATACATTGTAAGTATTATTTAGTGTTTTTTCAGAAAATATCTTGTTCTTTTTAGGTGCATACTTAAATACCAAAAAGAGTTTAAGAAGAGAAGCAGATTCGTATAGTTTTTCATTTATTCTTGAAGGTTACATGTTAAAAATAAAATGCCCTTTTTCTCTCACTTGTACTACATCACTTTTGATAAAAGGTACGCAAGAGTATATTAATAATTTGTGTTTTTGCATTATTATTATTATATTTTGAATTTGTTCAATTTTATATTGAATTGCAGGTAATATAGGAGATCTGCCGCGAGTTTCATGGAAGAATTTAATCATCAACAGTCATGCTAGACCAAAAGCAGTCTTCAATTTGTGGCTGGCTCTACAAGACAGACTACCAACTAAAGATAAATTGGCAAGTTGGGGACTGAATGTTGATCAGGAGTGCATATTATGCCATAACCACAGAGAGACCAGAGATCATCTTATGCAATCATGTCCTTTCTCATCTGATCTTTGGGGCAAGTTATGCAGTGGCTACATGAGAGTTATCCTCAAGCATGTACTTGGGATCAAAAACTAAATTGGCTCATAAGTAAAGCAAAAGGGAAATCTTGTCAAGCAAATATCTTCAATATGGTAATTGCTGAAGTCACATATGCTGTCTGGATGGAGAGGAACTCGAGAATTTTTAACAACACTTTTCGTAACTGTGTAGTTTTATTAAGGGAGATATCATACATTTGTAATGTTAGAGGTACCCCTAGAGTTAGAAAAGTATTGCAGCAATTTAACATTTAGTATCATTAGGAGATAGTGTTGATCCTATGTAGTGAGTTTTGATGAATTAGAAATAGTCTGCTGAGTATAAGCTAGATTATGGTTTTGTAAAGCATATATATTGGTGATTAATAAAATTTTAATTACCAAAAAAAAGTGAACGGAGGAAGTAATTAAAATGGACGGTAAAAGCTACCACGACACCGTCACTTGTGAACACACGTTTATCAAATGGTAACATTTTTCCTTTTAATTTTAAAGTTTTGGTTCTATAGCTTTTTAAATTGTTCCACCTCAAGGGATTCATACTAATGGGGTTTCACTTACTTTTCTTATCTAACCTGATCTTGATTATAAGTACAAGATAATCAAACAAACTCCTCTAACATTAATATATTATGTTTTACTTTACGCAATAAATTGAATGATAATTTGTCAATAAATTTACTTGTCATTGCCTATTAGATAAGTAAATAATGTGTGGTAAAACAAAATAAAAAATAAAATAATGCCGGCAGGAGGACACTGAGAGGCGCACGTTAGCAAGGAATGGCTAATGTACGCTAACTACGATGACTCGCCGGAAAACTAATCAGAAAGGACAATCTCAGGTGCCACAAGTGGAGGAGAGTACGGAGGAACCACCAAATCGACTAGTTACACCGGAATCAGGAACTATACAGTAGCTAGCTCCAATTCAGTTGGTGCAATGGATGATCGGAATAGGAAGTGCACCGACGATCATGCAGGGGCCGCAATTGAAGGATACTGGAACAAAAGCGGAGGTAGATAATCATGTTGCCACAGTATCAAGAAAATTAACCTATTCTACTAGATCTGGAGAACAAAAACCTACTATGGCGGAAGTTGTCAAAGGCAATAGAACAATGCAACACGGGTTACAACTGAAATTCTATCCACTAGAAATATGAGATGGAATTAAAGTTGTAAAGCTGAATCAGGAAGAAATAGAAGAGCGGTGTAAGAAATGGGAATCAGCTCTCATATATTATGTCATGGGAGGTAACCCTACCTTCAAGGAGATGCTGAAATTTGCCAATGGAGTATGAAACTCAATAACTACACCTATAGTGCTAATGCATGATGATGGCTACTTCATATTCAGATTTGAATCAATTGAGAAGAAAATGATGATTATGGCAAAAGAGCCATATACTTTCAACAATAGGCCACTGGTGTTGAAAAACAGGGAGCCGGATTTTGAAATTGATAAGTGTCGACGCCCCCCTTTTCCTCTCCCGAGGGAAAGGAATCGGGTTTGCGATATTATGGGTAAAATGACTCTTTTATCCCCTTTTTGAAGGAATTTGGGCTATGGAGTTTGAAGAGTCTCCACCTAATGATTATAGTGCATTAGGACACTTTTTTAAGAAAGGAAGAAGTATTTGAAGGAAAACTAGAGTTTGGGTAAGGGCTTGAAACTATCTCGAGGGGAAGGTGTTAGGCACCCCTCAAGATCCACTAGTGTGGTTCCGGTTCTTGCTTAGATGTGACTTTAAGGAGAATGGAAATAGACAAGCAAAGTTTGCACATAAGCAAAAATAAACACGTTGATAATTTTGAAAGAAGGATGGAAAAAGTAAAAGGGAATTTTAAATAAAATATTTAAATAAAGGAAAAGTAAAGAGGGTCCTAGGTTTAACTATAATATGGATCATTTGATGCAATATCCCGCACATGTTCCCAAATAGGGGTCGCTTTATGATATTAGTGCATTGTCATCATCTCCATATTCTACCATTCCCACCCCGTTAAGGTATTTAAGTGCGTTTAGTCTCGTTTACTTATTGCATGCTAATACTCGTCCCGACCTATCAGTCCCGGGGTCCCGGGGTATTCGAACTTCTAATCCTAAAAGGGGAGAAAGGGGATAAAGGCATATATGGAGTTCAAAGGTAAAAAAACTAAGGCGTCACTTAAACAAACAAATAGCACGTAAGGGAAGCAAACAAACATAAAAAGGCTACACATAAACTCCTTAAGCCATAAATCAATTAGTTTAGCATGACTTGCAATTACTTATTTGGTCTTAAGCTTAAAACTGATAGTGGACAGATTAGTATAACACATAAAGTTGGATAATAAATCTGCTTTGAGCCCCTCGGGTCCGGTTTGTTAGAACTTTAGGCATCTTAAAACCAGTAATTTCATAAAAGCACTAATTTCAGACAAGGAAAAGAAGAGTTTTGGGAAACAGGAAACTGAAATTTGCATAAGATCATAAATGGCTTGAAAAATAGCCGAACTGCTTAAGAAAAGTTTTTCGTAAAGCATTGAAGTGTAAATTTAGGCAGACGACCAAAAAGGTTGATTTCAGAAAGATGCGAGTTTGGAGTTATAAAAGACTCTATAGATTTAGAATGGGGTAAAAGACAAACTTGGCCAGATTTCAAAATAGACAGCATTGGACAAATTTTATTGAAAGTGTTCAACAAATTAGCCGAGTTTGAACCCTATAGGCATGATATCTACATCTTGATTTATTGCTGCTTTTAGAGCGTTTAGGGGGCCTACTGTTTGCCTAGCGCTTTATGCAGTTCCTATGGACATGATTTCTAAGTGACTCACAATATTAAAATCCTATATACATGATTTCTAAGTGACTCACAATATTGAAATCCTATAGACACGATCTCTAGATGGGATGCGATATTGAAATCCTATAGGCATGGTTTCTAAGTGATTTACAATATTGAAATCCTATAGGCATAATTTCTACCCATTAATTGATGCAATAATGTAAACCCCTCCCACACCCTTTTACTATATTCTCCAAGTTCTTTTAAAAATCTTGTTACAAAAGTGGAAAGAAAATACTAAGAAAGTAAATACATCAAAGCTAAAATGGACCTGAGAAAGCCCAAAGCAACCTTAATGTCCAATACATGTATTTTACCAAATCCGGGCTCCAGATTACAAGGCTTTCTCTTAGAGTGTTTCAAAGTTCCAAGGGCTTTCACGAAGCCCAGGCAATGCTTACACCCTGGAAATGATTAGAGTAGTGCAATGTGTAGAATTACCAACCCTTAGGCATCCAATTTCAGAGGGAACTCTAGGGTCCCTAAGCATGGGTTACACTAGAGGGATAAGACTTAAAGAACCACGGGTAAGTGTAAAAGTGAGGGGATTAGAGGAGACCAAGGCAAAGGGTGGTCATACCTAGCCATGAATGATACTGGGACACCCCTGACCCTTTACATGGCTTGAACAAATAAGAGCAAACTTAAGAAAGTCAGACTTAGGCCTGTATGGTGATTATGACACCACCAGACCTGAGTCCATATCAACACATAATAGGGGTTAAGGGAATGGGACTGATTTTCGTATAGGTTAAGAGCAACCTAGTTCTAAACTAGGGGTGGCAATGAAGTGCCACCCTAGTCTAAAACATTACTCACACACAAAGGGGTTAGGGAAAGGGGATTACATGAACACGTTTGTAGCAAACAAAATTAAGCTATGGGGATTTGGGGGAAGGGATGTACAGCAAAGCACTCATACAAGCATACAACATCAAAGACATAGGAACATAAATAGACATATGAAAAGGGGTAAGTAAGTTGGTAGTTTTGGAGCTAGTATTTAAATCATGGACCTACCAGTTGGAAACTCGAATAGTAAAGGAGATAGAGCAGATGGAACCTTATAGTTTAGCCTTGGCTTTCAGCCGACTAAACTCAAGGAGTAGAATAAGTAGCGGAGAAGAACAGATAAGAGAAGAAAGAGTGATTGGGTTGTGAACTTGTGAAAAATGTTCGTGTCCTTAAAGTAAAAAGGGGTGGGGGGTTTTTATAGTTTGAAAGTAAATAATAAATAAGGCAAGAAAATAAATTCAGTACCAAATCATAATAAATTAGGAGAGAAGACTCCCTTTAATTAAGGAGTCAGACTTGAGGTAAATAATTATAGTTCCATTTAGGGAAAGAGAATCAAGAATAATTTGCAAAAGAGAGGGTCAATACATATAGAGTTTTGAAATATACACGATTTTAAGCAAATAAGGCAAGAATAAAATCAACAATCACATGTCAATTAAGGAAACAGGGATTGGTATTGAATTTAGTCAGAGAGCAGGTCCAAATCAAAGAATCAAATAAGTTCGTAAAAATCAATATCCCAAAATTGGGGTTATTTTGAAAAGAGGAAGTTTGACTATAAAAAGATGCACAAGTTCAAACATGAGGCTAAAACTAGCAAGATAGTCATGTAATTAAAGAGTAGAAAATATAGGCATGAAAATTGGATTTAAAGTTCTCGCAGAGCTTAGCAAGAAATCATAAGCATGAGGCATTTAAACAATTAGGGTTTTGAAATTAAACAGGCGTAGAAAATTCACAAACAAAACTCGGAAAACCCCCCAAAATCTAGGGTTTTCATCATATTTCGCATGTCAAGAAGAAAGCACAAGTGAAGATAAACTCATAAAGAACATAAAACGAAAAGCATAAGGCAAGCAAAGAACGCGGTGAAGGATTTACTCGGAAACCCTAGAAACAACATGGTAAAGAAAACACATAGGAACCATAGTAGAAAATACTCATGAATTATAGTAAAGTTAAAAGGAATCACAGTAGAGCAAATAAAACAGAGAAATTGGAGAAACCCTAAGTCTAAGAAGATGAACAGTCTGAAATCAAAATCGGTAAAAAATGTGGAAAACACGTTGAAACTTTAGAAAATAATGTAGATCTGAAGTAGATCTTAAAGAAGAACACAGAAGAAAACCTTGGAGACTTAGGGTTTCAGAAAAAACCCTAGAGAACGAGAAAGCCTGGACTAGACTGATTGTGAGTCAATAATGAACTCACAATGCTAAGACTCGCCGGAGAGAGACCGGACAAAGCTGTTGAACTCAAGTTGGAGGACCTTTGGGCCGGTGGTCTTCAAGATAGGGCTTTAATCTTTGAACAAAAAGGGTCAGAGAAAGGAAGTGGGGTCAGTATGGTTTGCATGAAGCCTGGGAGGCCACGGTTTCTGGTGACCAAGGTCAGAAAGTGGTCAGAGAAGGGCTAGGGTTTCAGGGGGTTGAGAGCGTTCGGGAATGAGAGAGTTTCAAGGAGGCTCGATTGTGAGAAGTGATTAGGGTTAGGGGTGTCTTTGGTTTAATTAAAGAAGGGGTTAATGTGGATCATTGATCGTTTAAAATGGGGATCCGGGCGGGTTTATTTAATTGGTTTTGCTCGGGTTATTTAGGGAATTGGTTAGTGTAATTGGGGGTTAGAGTAGGGCTGAAATTAGGCTAAAATTGCAATAAAAGGCTATAATTTGAATGGCCAATTTTTCTCAATTTGAATTTTATAAAATAGTAAATGGTATTAAAAATAAAATTAAAATAATAGGGTAATAAAAAATGCATAAGTACTATTTTACAAATATTAGAAATGTTTTTATGATTATAAATGGTATTAAATCGAGAAATAGGCTGAAATTGCAATTTCATGCAATTTTAGTTTAAAAATAACAAATGGACTTGTAAAATTACGTGAAAATCATATAAATCATATTTGCTGTGTAAATGTGAGAATAAATTAAATTATTCACCAAAATGTCAAATTTTGGGAATAATTTTTGGATTTTATAGCGCAAAATATGCCATAAATTGATTTCAAATATTCTTAAAAGTGTGGAAAAATACCAAAACCTTTGTGTATGCATATAAATGCTATTTTGAAAACACTTTGAGTATAAAATACATAGGTTAAAATTAGGTATCAACAGTTGCCCCTCTTTGCCCGAGTAGGATGAAAGAGGTGGCGGGTAAAGATAAGGTGGCCAATTTTGACCAAAGACGACGGTTGTAAAAGGATATTGACTGTGCTCTAGTTTTCGAGCTACCTACATATCCGTGGTTTTACATGAATCATGCCATATGTAGTTTAAGAACCATTGACGGAACATGCCGGTGGGAATTCGGAAAACAGCGGACGTGATGGTTAGATCTGAGAGGGTGCTTGGAATTGGACAAACTGCGGAGAAATAGAGTGGGATCGCTCCTGCTGAGATGGTCGTGAGATAGCTGTAATACCTGCAAATGTATAATATGTGTATATATTGCGTAATTTAAACGTGATGCAAATTACCGTTGGACTATGAATGTTTGTCCTTGGACGGTTAGGATGACGTCCTCAGACTATCATGTCCTGGGCCATGAAAAGCATAAAAGTAAAGGTTCGTAGGCCATGAAATGATGTTCTTGGGCTATGCAGATGGTGCATTCGAACTATGATGCCTTTGAACGAGTGGGCAATCTTTCAGCCTATGAAAAAAGGGCGGCAGTCTTTCAGTCAAATGAATGCATAGGGTGGCGATCTTTCAGCCAGTGCAAGGATTTAAAAAATGTGTGGTGATATTTCAGAAGAACGAGAATTTAAAATGCAGGTGGCGATGTTTTAGCCGGTCGGAGAATAAAGCAACATATTTTAGCCATGCAGGGCGTAGACAGTTCATAGTCTCGAAAGGCAGATAAGTTATGCAATATTGAGGTAGAGCTTAACCTCGAAAGGTAGAGAGTAGCCATATGTAAAGTGCATATGGATATAGAGTTTAGTCTCGAAAGGCAAATAGATAGCCTTATGCAAGGCATAGGTAGACCTTAACCTCGGAAGGCGGAGAGTAGCCTTATGCAAATAAGGCAAATGGAGACAAAGCTTAGTCTCGAAAGGTAGATAGGAGCCTTGTGCAATATGGAAATAGAGCTTAACCTCGGACGGCAGAGAGTAGCCTTATGCAAAAAAATGCAGATGGAGACAAAGCTTGGTCTCGAAAGGCAGATAGTAGCCTTACGCAATATGGAGGTAGAGTTTTACCTCGGAAGGCAGAGAATATCCTTATGCAAAAACGCAGATGGAGACAGAGCTCCATTTTAAAAGGCAGATAATAGCCCCATGCAAATGCAGGAATGTAAAAGAGCATGTAGTAGTAGATTTATTAGGTGGTAGACGGCTTGTGATATTAGGACCACTGGGGAGTGTTGGGTGTGTATAGTGACCCTATGAGGGTTTTGATCCTAAAGAGAGCATGTGTTTTGATCCGTAACCTGAGTTCCTACAACTAGAGAAAATCATGAGTTCTGTATGGGGAGGTTAGTTCGTGTCCTCTAGCTTTTGGTGTCGTGTATCATGGGGTTAGCGTTGCTAAACGATGGTGGTGCAGTGATGTTTATGCATGACTTAGTAAATATAATGCGGGTACGCATATATGAAAAAAAATATGATTTTATTTTGGGTGAACTGACGACTACAACGCGGTTCAAAACACGACGACCTTGCTTGTTCCAGAATTTTGAGGGTCCTCCTCAAAAGGATATCCCGGTCTAATGGGCTGGCGCTGCTGACTGAACGCGGATCGATTCCAAAATTTTGAGGGTCCTTCTTAAAATTCTGCCCCAGTTTACTGGGTCGGCACTGATGAAGAGACTGGAAACTTACTTCGGAATTTTGAGGGTCCTCTTGAAAATTTTGCCCCAGTGCTAATAGAGAGAGAAAAGGGAATTTTTTATTAAAATGTGACTGAACCCATAGGGCTGCCTACGTATCCCCTCTTAAATAGGAATCAGGTCAGGCGTAGTTCAGATTACATCACAAAAGAAAATCATATGATCAAATATAGTATATCTTTTTAATGCGTCTGAGTTTATAGGCTTCGGCCAAACTTCTCCGTCCATTTCTGTAAGAATAAGGGCTCCTCCAGTTAGAACCCGATGGACCATGTACGGACCCTGCCAATTGGGAGAGAAGTTCCATTTCGCTTCAACTTGGTGCGGAAATATTTTCTTTAATACTAACTGTCCTGGCGTGAAATTCCTTGTCTTGACTCTGTTGTTGAACGCTCTGGACATTCTGTTCTGATATAATTGACCGTGACAGACACCATTCATCCTCTTTCCATCTATGAGGGCTAACTGCTCGTAGCGACTTTTGACCCATTCCGTGTCATCTAACTTTGCTTCTTGTATGACCCTCAAGGAGGGAATTTCTACCTCGGCGGGAATGACCGCCTCTGTACCATAAACCAGTATGTAGGGGGTGGCCCCAGTTGATGTGCAGATCGCGGTACGATAACCCAGCAAAGAGAATAACAACTTCTCATGCCACTGTTTGTGCTTTTTGATCATCTTCCTTAGTATATTCTTGATGTTCTTATTGGCTGCTTCTCAGCTCCATTCATTTGAGGTCTATAAGCTGTAGAGTTCTTGTGTTTAATCTTAAATGTTTTGCATATTGCCTTCATCAGGTTGGTTGTTGCGATTAGAACCGTTGTCGGTGATGATTGATTCTGGAACCCCGAATTGACAAACCATACGATCTCGGACAAAATCTGCTACTACTTTCTTGGTGACTGCCTTGTATGATGCTGCTTCAACCCATTTGGTAAAGTAGAACAATTGCCACTAGGATGAACCTGTGCCCATTTGACGCAGCTGGTTCAATTGGTCCAATAACATCCATTCCCCAAGCGGCGAATGGCCATGGTGAGCTTGTTGCAATAAGCCGTTTGGAGGCACTGTATCTGCATGTATTGGGCAACGGTGGAATTTTTGGACGCACTAGATGCAGTCTGTCTCCATAGTCATCCAATAATACCCTTCCCGAAGTATCTTCTTTGACAAAATGAAATCACTCATATGCGGTCCACAAGTCCCTGTGTGCACTTCCTCCAATAGTCTGGTTGCTTCTTTTGCCTCGACGTATCTTAACAATCCCAAATCAGGAGTCCTCCTATATAGGATTCCTCCATTGTGAAAGAAATTGTTGGACAATCTTTGAAGTTTTCATTTTTGAGTAGCATTAGCGAGCTCTGGATACTCTCCTGTTGTAAAGTATTCTCTGATATCATGGAACCAAGGCTTCCCATCGGCTTCTTCCTCAACGTGATCACAATAAGCTGGTTGGTCATGAATCTTGACCTAGATGGGATCAATAAAGTTTGTATCGGGATGCTGGATCATAGATGATAAAGTGGCTAAGGCATCGGGGAACTCATTCTATATTCTGGGAACATGCTAGAATTCTGCGTTTCTGAATCTTTTACTCAACTCATGTACGTGATGCAGATAGGGGAGTATCTTAGAATTCTTGGTAGCCCATTCTTCTCGAACCTGATGTATGAGTAGGTCCGATTCTCCGATCACTAATAGTTCTTGAATGTTCATGTCAATTGCCAGCTTGAGCCCTAAGATGCAGGTATCGTACTCAGACATGTTGTTTGTGCATGGGAATCTGAGCTTAGCGGATACTGGGTAATGCTGACCGGTTTCTGATACCAAAATCGCTCCTATACCAACTCCTTTGAAATTCGCAGCTCCGTCAAAAAACATTCTCCAACCATCATAGGATTCTGCAATGTCTTCTCCTATGAAGATTATCTCTTCATCAGGAGAGTACGTCTTTAAGGGTTCGTATTCTCCTCCTACAGGATTCTCAGCGAGGTGATCTGGCAAGGCTTGTCCTTTTATTGTCGTATGGGTAATATAGAAGATGTCAAATTCACTTAACAGTATCTGTCACTTGGCGATCTTGCCTGTAGGCATGGGCTTCTGAAAGATATTCTTCAACGGGTCCATCCTTGATATGAGATTGGTGGTGTAAGAGCACAAATAGTGCCTCAATTTTTGAGCTACCTAGGTTAAAGCACAACAAGTGTGTTATATCAAGGAATACAAATGTCATCAATAAATATCCTAACCATGCCAAGCGCCCGCTCCTTTATTCCTGTTTCGTCATGTTATCCCAAAACACATCCAAATGCCCAATCCAATACTGCAAGATAAAGAAATAGAGGTCTCCCTGTATCAGGCGGAACCAAGACTGGCGGTGTTGATAAATATTCCTTGATTCTATCAAAGGACTTTTGGGAGTCATCAGACCACTTAGTGGCGGCATCTTTCTTTAGCATCTTGAATATGGGTTCATAAATAACGGTGGATTGAGCTATGAATCGGCTGATATAGTTGAGCCTTCCAAGAAAACTCATTACATCTTTCTTGTTCTTTGGCGGTGGAAACTCTTGAATGGATTTGACCATTGACGGGTCCAACTCTATCCCCCGACGACTCACAATGAAACCCAATAACTTTTCGGTTGGGACCCCGAATGCACACTTGGCGGGGTTCAGTTTCAAGTTGTATCTCCTCAATCTGTTGAAGAATTTTCTCAAATCTCCCATGTGATCTACAGCTTTCCTGGATTTAATGATGACGTCGTCCACATATACCTCGATCTCTTTGTGTATCATATCATGAAAGATTATGGTCATGGCCCTCATGTAGGTAGTACCATCATTCTTCAAACCGAATGGCACCATTTTGTAACAGTACATTCCCCATGGCGTGATGGATGTCGTTTTCTCTACATATTATTCATTCATCCATATCTGGTGGTACCAAGCAAAACAATCAACCAAGGACTAGAGCTCATGTTTGGCGCAGTTATCAATCAGTGTGTATATTTGATATAGGGAAATCGTCCTTAGGAAGATCCCAGTAGACGACACGAACTCTAACCTTCCCATCCTTCTTTGTTACCGGCCCAACATTGGCTAACCATGTTGGATACTCCACTACCCTGAGAAACCTGGCTTTGACTTGCTTGGTAACCTCTTCTTTGATTTTCAAACTCATGTCTGGCTTGAAATTTTTGAGTTTCTGTTTGACTGGTGGGCATGCCGGATCTGTTAGCAGCTTGTGAGTCACAGTGGACATGCTGAGGCCAGTCATATCATCATACGACCAGGCGAATATATCCTCATATTCTTTCAAAATCTCTATGTATTCTTCATGTTTTGATGGTGACAAGTGTACGATGATACGTGTTTCCTTGACATTTTCTGCATCTCCCAAATTAATGACCTCAGTTTCGTCCAAGTTAGACTTAGGTCTGTTCTCAAAATTCTCAACCTCTCTAACAACCTCTTCTGGTATTTCATCCTCTTCTGAATCTATGTCCATTTGTCGCATTGCCTCGTTGCAAGTTACAGTCATCGGTTAATCATCAAGATATATGATAGTAATGCTGGGTAAAATAAAGTAAATTTTAGAGAAAATAAATGAGAGTGAAATATAAAGATAAACTTGGAAAATGCTTTCGATTAATTTCATAATTGTCTGAAACGTTGGAGCTCTTTTTCAAAAGTAAAGACAATGCTGAAAAGTAAAATCAACTAAAAGTAAAGTGCGATGCATATGTCGTTTAGCCTTGCTACCACGAGGCTCTAGGGGATTTTGTGGTCCTGATTGACCAATTGATGAGGTGTTCTCCCTGGTCCACATCTTGAATGGAAGGGGCTTCCTCCATTTCCTACTCGAAGATAACACATCAATCCATACCATCCTCCAGAAACAAGTTCTTCATTGCTGCCAGCATCTCATATTTCTCAGATTCGTATACAACATCAGTGGGCTGAAAGATCTGCTCTAAGTGAGGTAGAGGGTGCTCCAGTTGGTAGTAGTGGTCGTTCCATGGTGGCGCCAGTGCTTGAACTCCTCCAAAGTGTATTCATAACCTAGACCAAAAGTAGTACCATGTTTCTTTAACTGGATAGGCTTGGTGATGCCCTGGAGAATCTTGCCAAGCCCCTTTACGGGCTCGTATCCACTCCAATTCATAATGCTCTCAATGTTTCTATCCCACCACTTGTCTTTGACAAAGGTGTTGACTTGCTCGATATGATGATATGTTTCTCCGCCGATTTTCCTTCTTCCTTTGATCATCGGGATGGCCTGGCGACTGTATATAGGGTTTCTACCATCACCATGGATGATTACTTCCTGATAATTCCATTCAATTTTTACAGCCTGATGCAAAGTTGATGCCACGGCCCCAGCGGCGTGGATCCAGGGTCGTCCTAGCACCAAATTGTAGGATGCTGGTACGTCAATGACTTGGAACTTAACATCAAACTAGGTGGGTCCCATCTGCAGGCATAAGCTAATTTCTCCAATGATGGACCTGTGGGATCCATCAAAAGCTTTGACACTGATAGCCCCATCTTAGATCTCGTACAATCCTTTCCCAGTGTCCTGAATGTCACCAACGGACAAATGTTGAGGCGGGATCCCCTATCGACTAGAATCCTGGTGATAAAGTGATCATCGCATTGCGCAGTGATGTGCAATACTTTGTTGTGACCAAGCCCTTCCGGTGGTAATTCATCTTTGTGGAAGGTGATCTTATGGCTTTCCAGTACCTGCCCCACTATGTTTGCCATTTTGCCTCCTATTATGTTGCTGGGAACATAAGCTTCACTTAGTATTTTTATCAAGGCATTTTTATGTGTCTCAGAGCTTTGTAGGAGAGCCAAAATAGAAATTCGCGCTGGTGTCTTGTTTAGTTGCTCGACGACCGAGTACTCTTTGGCCTGTACCTTTCTCCAGAGGTCATCGGGTCCAGTTTCAATAACCCGCTGGGAGGCCAGCTTACTAGACTCAGCCAAATTCTCCGAGGTATATACCCTGCCTGTCCTGGTCATGCCCTGTACGGGAATTGCTTCTCCCGTATATGTCTTTCCCTTCCTTCTAGCCTCAGCGATGTAATCCCAAGGTATAGCATTTGTTTGGAACGGCGTTACGTCTTTCATGGAGACTAGAATTGGTACCCTGGGAGGCAGCACAATAACTTCAAATGATGTAGGAGTCTTTGGAACCCCAAACTCAACCTCAATTGGTTTTGGCGCCTTTGCAGGAGGTGCTTCAAAATCGAGTGGAATGGATACATTTACCACGTCACCCTCAAAGGGTTGAATCTGGACAACAATGGGATTGAGAGTAACCGTTGGCTTATTAAGCTCGTCTCCTTCAGCTATCAAACTGATTGACCCCTTGGGGTCCCAATCATCTTTGATCTTGTTCATGTGGATTCCTCCACCCTTGTGGTCAGACAGAGGATTGTTGCGGACGTAGGAATGGGATCATTTGCTATAATGATCTTGTTGTCAATCAGATTCTGAATCTTGTCTTTTAACGAGTGACATTCATCAATGGTATGGCCCTTCATCCCGGAATGGTATGCGCAAGTCTTGTTTGGTTTGATCCATTGGGAAAGGTTTTCTGGAGTTACAGCTAGCATAGGGGTAACATAACTTGCTGCTTTGAGTTTTTCATATAATTGGTCAATCGGCTAGGCTGTGGCGGTGTATTATGTAGGATGTTTGCGGTCGAAGTTTGGTCTAGGTCGAGAGAAATTTTGGCAGGTAGGGAAGATGGCTAGTGAGAAGGTTGGGAGTTATATGCTTGGTATACGGCTGCGAGTTGGGAATATCTGGGTGAAGTGGGTTGATATGTATGTGGTGGAGGTGATTGGTAAATAGGTGGTGGGATTTGTTAAGTGGATGATGGTGCTTGGTAATTTAAGATAGGTTGATATGTGAGTGTAGTTAAGGGATAGGTTCGGTATTTCATGGGGGAGTTGTTTCTTTGCGCAGCCATTACAGAATTTACATCATTCATCTTTGACGAGCTACCAGACTGCAAAGCCTTATTGGTGCTTTGCAATGCCTCGAGGTTAGTAACCATACCGTTTTTAATGCCTTCTTCAATCCTTTCTCCCAATTTGATGATGTCGTAAATCTTTTGACCTTCAATTAGCATCAGTCTCTCATAGTACTGTGGATCTTGAGCATGAATAAAGAACGTGTTCATTTATTCTTCCTCCAAGGCCGGTCTGACCTTAGCAGCTTCTGACCTCCATAGAGTAGCATACTCGCGAAAGGTCTCCGTGGGCTTCTTATTGAGATTCTGGATATAGAACACATCTGGTGCATTCTCAGTGTTGAACCTAAACCGATCCATAAAGTCAGACGCCACGTTTACCCAACTAGTCCAATTCTTCGCGTTCTGGCTAATATACCAGGATAAAGCATCACCCTTCAAGGTCCTCATTAACAGCTTCATGCGGATTTTCTCATCCCTTTCGACACCTACAAACTTGTCACAATACATTCTTAAGTGTACCATGAGGTCACCTGCGCCATCGAACATTTCGAACTTAGAAGGTTTGTACCCCTCTGGGAGCTCAGCATCTGGTTGAACACAGAGATCTTCGTAATTCAACCCTTCGACACCTTTGTTACCTACTAAACCTTGGACCCGACTGGTCCACTTCCTGATCTCAGCCGCCAAATTCTGAATGAGGAAACTTTTCTCCTCTGCCTCGACTGCACTGGTGATAGGCTGACTGTAATGTGGCATAGTGTCCACAAAGATTGGAATGTGATGGTCTTTTGTGGTGTTTTCTGGTTCATGAGAGTTATGAGTGGGCATTATTGGAGGTTATGGGATGTTTTGTGGTAGAGCGGGGTTCTGGCACGGCAAGAGTCATTGATTGGCTTTCCAGGTTTCTAACTTGGTCCAATTCCTCTCGGAACCTCAGCAAAGTTTGCTCCAGATGAGCAGCAGTTTCTTTGGTCATTGCACCATTCTGAGAAGCTTCTTCAAGTTCTTTTCTAGAGCTTGTATCTCCTGAGAAGCTTCTTCAAGTTCTTTTCTAGAGCTTGTATCTCCCATTTTGCCTTTGTTCCTATTTCTAGTAGGACTAGGAGGAGGAGGAGGAGGAGGAGGAGGAGGAGGACCCTTTGATCTTGTGGAGTATGCTGATGGTGCCAGAATGCACAAACTAACCTTTGGGGATGGGAATAAAAATAAAAGAAAACAAAAAGGTAAAAAGGTTAGAGAATTCTGATAAGTAATATGGTAATATTTAACCACATTGTGCGAGAATATAAATCGCTTCCTAATTTGAGTGCCTCATTGTGCCCGAGGTAGGCCTAGCGACAAATAAAATTTGGAGAACTTAGAATGCTAATGTCTCATTTTATTGATAAAAACAAAACGAGTTTGAAACAACTAAATGATAAAGACGTTACTAATGGCCAGTGGCCTTATTACATTAAGAAAGCGGGAAAGTTAAAATCCTAACTACTTGGTCCTAGAAAGACCTTCCCCAGATTCGGTAGTCTTGCCTCCATCGTGTAGCTGCATCAACTCGCGCATCCCTAACAGTAGGAAGGCTCGAGCCAAATGTCCGCCTGCACTTTCTTCAGCATTCTGATAGTCTTCAATCCTTTTTAAGAACTTCCCTTCCAACTCTACCAAGTTCTCCAGATACCCCAAACGGTTGTTGGTGTTGACGGCCATATCCTTCCACTCATTGATCAGCTTCTCGTGGGCTTCCTCTATTTCCCGGTGTTCATTCTCACATTATATCATCCTCATGCGCAATTGATTGTATTTGACTTGCGCTTCAGTTTTCTCGTCAATAATCCTGTGATCGTGGACGAACCCTGGGCAACCCAAACCAATGTGATCATCTTCCAACCAATATGTGTAGTGCGGCACACACCCGACATGATACATGTCTATTTCAATAGACTTCTCCCTTAGAACGAGCTTGTAGTGCCACATGTGTTGAGCGTGACACCTGTGCGGGCTATCATAATTTTGAAAGTCAGCCCTGAAATGACTCATTTTTTCTATCCTGGGTATGATTTGTTTCTTTCCGGCATGCCTCATAACTTAGAGGGGGACATAAAGTGAGTTACCCTCAAGCCAATGAGTATGAGGAACGGTGCATCTCGAGAACGGACGATGAACTCCCCTGTTGGGAACCACTCCAACATCCACTGAATTTGCTCATCTTTTTGATTTTCAAACAACTCTATCCATCCACTGGCGTCCTCTGGTTGAGCGAACATATTGGGCGTGAGGTTCATTCGCTATGGGTGATGACAAGTGATATGGTCATCCCAATCCATGCATATGATTTCTTGTCTGTAATCGCCTTTCTGAAGGTGTTCTAGGAGCCATATTTGAAGTAGCAAATTACAACCCTCGAAATGTGGAGCCCCTTGAAGACATTTTCCCAAAGCTCGGTAAATTTCAGCAAGGATCATAGGTACTATGCTGAAGGACTGCTCGTCGATCCCTTCCATTAAAGTCTTGGTAACCATGGCTAGTCCGTGTGGATCCTAGCCTTCTTCGTAAGGAAAATTGCCATGCCCAAGAAGCAAAACATGAATACAAACATCATCCTATGTATGTGTCCCAAAGAGGTTAGGGTGAATTCGTCCATGTGGGTGCGATAGGACTTACTGTGGTCATATCTCTCGTATAAGAAGTCGAAAGGTATGTAAGAGTCCTTCAAGCAAGAAAGGTTGGGATTTTTCTTAAGCCCCATCATCTTAAGAAAGCCTCTACTTTTGTGTTTTTCCATCATAAGTAAACCCGGAGTCTCCCAAGGGATACCAGCTAGGCCCTCTATCTCCTCTAGCAAATGGGTCATTTCCAAATCCCCAAAACGAAACAATAATCGATCACCAATACCAAAACAAAGTGGCAGCCTTAATGATTTTGTTGTTGGGTTGAATTTCCAGAAGTGAGGGCAAATTGCCCAAGTACTTACAGATGAGGATTCGATCACTACTATGAAGATCTTCTCACCAGCCCAGCGACCTTGGGGGGATGTTGGATACCATACCGAATCTGGGGACCTCGTGCCTCATTTTCTGCAAAACAAAGTGGTAGGCCCTTAACCCCACTGGAATCGGCTATTTAAATCAATAATTAGCAAAAGGCATTTAGTTCTCCAAATAAATGCACATAGCATGAAGGTGTCCGTTTGGGTTTCAGGAGACCCGATGGACTTTGGTTTAGGCTATCTTAATGAGTCATTATGCGGACAACATAACTAACTCGGCTAGGCTTGACCATGATGCATGAACAGTTTAGAGGAATAAGGTTTCTACTTTTGAAGTGCTAGACAAGGTACACTTGAGTGGACAACTCAAGAGGGAAATGCGTGAAACCATCGACTACACCGTTGATCTATTGGTTTTACCGCAAATATGCCTTTTCCACATTTAGGGGTTTATAATATCGGAAGGGCGCAACCACTCATTATAAGCGTTGATATAGGATTTATTTTGGCACGAGTGGAATATGCAGTTGAGATATGTAATTACAATAATGAAACAAATTATATGTATTTTCACGTTCCTGATATAAATGATTACAATGATTGCTCGAAATTACAACAATATTGAAAAAGCAATAAAGAAAGCAGTTAAAGGAAGGAAAGACATGAAGAGCCAAGTTAGTAATTCTGATGAAATAATCAAGGGTAGGAAATAAATGTGATTAATTAAGCAATAAAGTCACAAAAGCAAGAAATGGTAAAAGCCTTAAAGATAGTCCCCAGCAGAGTCGTCATGCTGTTGACGCCCTCCTTTTTCTCTCCCGAGGAAAAGGAATCGGGTTTGCGATATTTGGGTGGAATGACTCTTTTATCCCCTTTTTGGAGGAATTTGGGCTATGGAGTTTGAAGAGTCTCCACCTAATGATTATAGTGCATTAGGATACATTTTAAGAAAGGAAGAAGGATTCGAAGGAAAACCAGAGTTTGGGTAAGGGCTTGAAATTACCTCGAGGGGAAGGTGTTAGGCACCCCTCAAGATCCACTAGTGTAGTTCCCGGCCTTGCTTAGATGTGACTTTAAGGAGAATGGAAATAGACAAGCAAAGTTTGCACATAAGCAAAAATAAACACGTTGACAATTTTGAAATAAGGATGGCACAAGTAAAAGGGAATTTCAAAGAAAACATTTAAATAAAGGAAAAGTAAATAGAGTCCTAGGTTTAACAATAATATGGATCATTTGATGCAATATCCCACACATGTTCCCAAAGAGGGGTCTCTTTATGATATTAGCGCATCGTCATCATCTCCATATTCTACCCTTCCCACCCCGTTAAGGTATTTAAGCGCGTTTAGTCTCCTTTACTTATTGCATGCTAATACCCGTCCCGACCTATCAGTCACGGGGCATTCAGACTACTAATCCTAAAAGGGGAGAAAGGGGATAAAGGCATACACGGAGTTCAAAGATAAATAAAAACTAAGGCGTTAGTCAAAAAACAAATAGCACGTAAGGGAAACAAACAAACATACAAAGGGTACACATAAACCCCTTAAGCCATACAGCAATTAGTTTAGCATGACTTGCAATTACTGATTCGGTCTTAAGCTTAAAATTGATAATGGACAGATTAGTTAACACATAAAGTTGGATAATAAATCTGCTTTGAGCCCCTCGGGTATGGTTTGTTAGAACATTAGGCATCTTGAAACCAGTAATTTTAGAAAAGCACTAATTTTAGACAAGGAAAATAAGGGTTTTGGGAAACAGGAAACTGAAATTTGCAGAAGTTCATAAATGGCTTGCAAAATAGCCGAATTACTTAAGAAAAGTTTTTTAAAAAGCATCGAAGTGCAAATTTAGGCAAACGACCAAAAAGGTTGATTTCAGAAAGATGCGAGTTTGGAGTTTTAAAAGACTATAGATTCAGAATAGTGTAAAAGACAGACTTGGCCAGATTTCAAAGTAGACAACATTGGACAAATTTTATTGAAATCATTCAACAAATTAGTCGAGTTTAAACCCTATAGGCATATATCTACATCTTGATTTGCTTTTAGAACATTAATGGGACCTACTATTTGCCTAGCGCTTTATGCAGTTCCTATGGACATGATTTCTATGTGACTCACAATATTTAAATAATATAGACATGATCTCTAGATGGGATGCAATATTTGAAATCCTATAGGCATTGTTTCTAAGTGATTTACAATATTGGAATCCTATAGGCATAATTTCTACCCATTGATTGATGCAATAATATAAACCCCTCCCACACCCTTTTAATATATTTCCCAAGTTCTTTTAGAAAGCTTGTTACAAAAGTGGAAAGAAAAGACTAAGAAAGTAAATACATCAAAGCTCAAACGGACCCGAGGAAGCCCAAAGCAACCTTAATGTCCAACACATGTATTTACCAAATTCGGGCTCCATATTCCAAGGCTTTCTCTTACATTGTTTCAAAGTTCCAAGGGCTTTCAGGAAGCCCAGGCAATGCTTACACCCTGAAAATGATTAGAGTAGTACAATACATAGAATTACCAGCCCTTAGGCATCCAAGTTCAGAGGGAACTCTAGGATCCCTAAGAATGCTTATACTAGATGGGTAGGACTAAAAGAACTAAGGGTAAGTGTAAAAAGGAGGGGATTAGAGGAGACCAAGGCAAAGGGTGGTCATACCTAGCCATGAATGGGAGTGGCACACCCCTAACCCTTTACATGGCTTGAAAAAGTAAGAGTAAACTTAAGAAAGTCAGACTTTGGCCTATATGGTGATTAGGACACCACTTAGGCCTGTGTGGTGATTAAAACACCACCAGAACTGAGTCCAGCTCAACACATAATAGGGGTTAAGGGAATGGGACAAATTTGAGTATTGGTTTAGAGCAACCTAGTTCTAAACTAGGGGCAGTAATGGAGTGCCACCCTAGTCTAAAACAATACTCACACACAAAGGGGTTAGGGAAAAGGGATTACATGAATACGTTTGTAGCAAACAGAATTAAGCTATAGGGATTTGGGGGAAGGGATGTACAGGAAAGCACTCATACAAGCATACAACATCAAAGACATAGAAATTGGGGTAGGGATGTACATTCTGAAGTTTAACTTTGTAATGAACATAAACAGACATATGAAATGGGGTAAGTAAGCATGTAGTTATGGAGCTAGTATTTAAATCATGGACCTATCGGTCGCAAACTCAAATAGTAAAGCAGATAGGGCAGCTAGAACCTTATACTTTAGCCTTGGCTTTCAGCCGCCTAAACTCAAGCAGCAGAACAAGTAGCAGAGAAGAGAAGAAAGAGTGATTGGGGTGTGAACTTGTGAAAACTATTCGTGTCCTTGAAGTAAAAAGGGGTGGGCTCGTCTGCATCTTACCCTCCCCAGGCCCCACTTTGTGGGACTATTCTGGGTAGTTATTGTTGTTGTTGTAAAGTAAACAGCAAACAAGGCAAGAAAATAAATACAGTACCAAATCATAATCAATTAGGAGAGAAGACTCCCTTTAATTAAGGAGTCGGACTTGAGGTAAATAAAGATATTTCCATTTATGGAAAGAGAATCAAGAATAAGTTGCAAAATATAAGGTAAATACAAATAGAGTTTTGAAGGATACATGATTTTAAGCAAATAAGGCAAGAATAAAATCAACAATCACATAGTCAATTAAGGAAACGGGGATTCGAATTAGTATTTAGTTTATTCAGAGAGCAGGTCCAAATCAAAGAATCAAATAAGATCGTAAAAATCAATCTCCCAAAATTAGGGTTATTTTGAAAAGGGGAAGTCTGACTATAAAAAGATGCACAAGTTCAAACATGCGAGGCTAAAACTAGCAAGATAGTCATGTAATCAGAGAGTAAAAAACGTAGGCATGAAAATGGGATTAGAAGTTCTCACAGAGCTTAGCAAGAAATTAGAAGCAAGAGGCATTTAAACAGTTAGGGTTTCGAAATTAAATAGGCAGCAGACAATTCACAAACAAAACTCGGAAACCCCCCCCCCCCCTAAAATCTAGGGTTTTCATCATATTTCTCATGTCAAGAAGAAAGCATAGGTGAAGATAAACTCAGAAAGAACATAAACATTCACGAAAAGCGTATGGAACGCAAAGAGCACGGTGAAAGATTTACTCGGAAACCCTAAAAACAACATGGTAAAGAAAATACATAGGACCATAGTATAAAATACTCATGAATTATAGTAAAAGTAAAAGGACTCATAATAGAGCAAATAAAGCTGAGAAATCGGAGAAACCCTAAGCTTAAGAAGATGAACAATCTGAAACCAAAATCGGTAAAAAAATGTGGATAACACTTTGAAACTTTAGAAAATAATGTAGATTTGAAGTAGATATTAAAGAAGAACACGGAAGAAAACCTTGGAGACTTAGGGTTTCAGAGAAAACCCTAGAGAACGGGAAAGCCTGGAACGGACTGATTGTCAGTCAACAATGAACTCACAATGCTAAGACTAGCTGGAGAGAGACCGAACATGGGTGTAGAACTCAAGTCAGAGGACCTCTAGGCCGATGGTCTTCAATATAAGGCTTCGATCTTCGAACAAAAGGGGTCATAGAAAGGGAGTGGGGGTGAGTATGGGTTGCACGAAGCCTGGGAGGCCATGGTTTCTGGTGAAACAAGGTCCGAAAGTGGTCAGAGAAGGGCTAGGGTTTCAGGGGGGTTGAGAGCATTTGGGAATGAAAGGGTTTTAGGGCGGCTTGATTGTGACAAGTGATTAGGGTTTGGGTGTCTTTGGTTTAATTAAGGAAGGGGTTAATGTGGACCGTGATCTACATGATCAACGACCACGATTTAAAATAGGGATCCGGGTGGGTTTATTTAATGGGTTTGGGTCGGCTTATTTAGGGAATTGGGTAGTGTAATCGGGGGTTAGATTAGGGCAGAAATTAGGCTAAAATTGAAATAAAAAGGGCTATAATTTAAATGGACAATTTTCCAATTTGAATTTTATAAAATAGTAAATGATAATAAAAATAAAATTAAAAATATTGGGTTAATAAAAAATGCATAGTTCTATTTAATAAAAGTATAAATGTTTTTATGATTACAAATACTATTAAATCGAGAAATAGGCTGAAATTGTAATTTCATGCAATTTTAGTTTAAAAATACCAAATGAACTTGTAAAATTACGTAAAAATCATGTAAATTATATTTGTTTGTAAATGTGAGAATAAAATAAATTATTCACAAAAAATGACAACTTTTGAAAATAATTATTGGATGTTATAGCGCAAAATAGACCATAAATTAATTTCAAAAATTCTTAAAAGTGTGGAAAAATACCAAAACCTTTGTGTATGCGTATACGTGTTATTTTTAAAGCATTTTGAGTATAAAATACATAGGAAAAATTGGGAATCAACAATAAGGAGCCTATGCGCGTGATGCCATTATGGGTAATTTCCCTGGATTACCTATCCAATGCTGGGCAGAGGAGAACTTGGGAAGAATCCCTAGCTTCTTGGGGAAACATGTATGTATTGATCGATTAACAGCACAATGTGAAAGAGTATCATATGTCCGTGTGCTAATCGAAATGGATATCACACAGCCATTCCAGATAAGCTGAAATTAGAACAAAATGATGGAAAAATTAGGTTGCAAACTGTGGAGTATGAATGAAAACCACTACTCTGTCAGGAACGCAACAGATTTGGGCATCCAAATGGTAAATGTAAGAAGGAACCACATAAATTAATACAAAGGAAAAAGCAACAATGGATAAGAAAATCAAAGGAAGATGAGAAAGAAGAAAATAAAGTACCACATGTTGAGGAGGTAAAGAAGGGAGAAGAGATTACACAAGAAAAGCAACAGGAGGTACAAAAGCGGTTGAAGATAGGGGGAACAGATCAATTTGTATCAGGGCAAGGTCAAAAAAGGGCAGCCTCCAATTGAGCTTGAAGAGTTAACAAGAAGAAATAAATATGCAGTGTTGAGAATTCAGGAGGAACCACCTGACAGAATTGAGAAGAGGCATCTGCAAGGGGTTACAAAAGGTCCTACTCCAACTACCATCCCACCAATATGATATTCATCACTTAGAATATTAGAGGACTTAATAAGTCCTTTAAACAAAGAGAGTTAAAGGACTTTCTATATAAGAATAAAGTAGATTTGATAGGATGTTTGGAGACTATAGTAAAACAAAGGAGTGCAGAAAAGATCCAGCTGAAGATTGGTAGAGAATGGAAAGTGATAGACAACTACTCTGAAGCTCCTAGTGGCAGAATTTGGGTGTGGTGGAAGGAGACAGCAGTGAAACTAAACCTAATTCAGGTAACATCGCAACTGATTCACTGTCATATACAAGACAATAACTCTAAGTTTCAAAGTTATTTGACTATTGTTTATGGCTTACATACTATTGTTTAAAGGAGAGAATTATGGAATCAACTAAGAAGAATAAATTCAGGGATCATAGGTCCATGGTTAATCTTAGGTGATTTCAATAGTATACTATCAGTGGAGAATAGAATAAATGGAGCCCCTGTTCATCAAAATGAAGTAATTGATTTTAATCAATGCATTGAGGATATATGAGTAGGGTTGATCAACGAAAAAGGGATGGAATACTCATGGAGCAATAAGAGAGGGGTAGATGATAGAATCTATAGTCATATAGAATGGGTATTTGGTAATACAGATTGGTTTGGACAGTATGCAGCAGTTGAAGCAGCCTATTTTGTCCCATGATGTTCTGATCATACTCTTATTGTTCTGAACTCAGAGGTGTATAGAATGAAAGATAGGAATCCATATAGACTACTGAATGTAATGTTACAACAGAAAGATTTTGTGAAAGCAGTGGAGGCCATTTGGAACCAGAACGTACAAGGATACACTATGTAAAAAATATATGTAGAAAGCTGAAACAGTTGGAGAGTCAAACTAGAGGAATTCAGAAACAATATTCCTCTGTGGAAATGAGAATTAATCACCTGAAAGAGGAGCTAAATGAGATCCAACAGAACATGAATGAAGATCATTTCAATCGAGTTCTCATTGAGCAAGAGAAGAAAGTACTGATGGCAATAGAAAAAGGGGATGCAGTATATGAGTGTATCTTAAGGCAGAAGTCAATGGCAATATGGGTTAAACATGGAGACACAAACACTAAGTATTTCCATGTACAATTGAAGTCAAGGCAAATAAGGAACAAAGTCAGCTCTATATACAATGCACAGAATGTGAGAGTGACAGATCCAAAAGAGATACAACAGGAGTTCATATAGTTTTTCACAAAGCTACTAGGTGAAGCTTCCCTAGTAAGGACTGGAATTGATGTTACTATAATTAAAGATGGACCGTCCTTAACACTAGCACAACAGCAGGATATGATGAATCCTATAACAAGGGAGGAGATTACAAAAGGGGTCAAAGAACTACCAAGAGACAAAGCTCTAAGTATTTATGGATATCCAGCAGAGTTCTTTCAAGAAAACTGGCAAGTAGTTGGGGAGGATATTATAAAAGCAGTGTTGGAATTCTTTGATACAGGGAAGATGCTTAAAGAGATAAACTGCACTACTGTTACACTTGTTCCTAAGGTGGTAGCCCTAAATATGTGAAGGAATTTAGACCTATTTCTTGTTGCTCAACCATGTACAAGATCATAGCTAAGCTACTCACTAGCAGACTAAAGCTGGTAGTAGATTATTTTGTGGGACCTTCACAGTTGGCTTTCATAGAAGGGAGAAACATTTTAGACAATGTCCTACTGGCCCATAAGCTGATTAAAGTCTACAAACAGAAATCAATGTCTCCAAGATGCATAGTAAAGGTAGACATAAAGAAGGCATATGAATCTGTTGACTGAAATTTTCTAAGGAGTCTAACGCTAGAACTGGGCATCCCAAACAAAATGGTCAATCATATAATGGATTATGTAAGTACAACGTCTTATTCTCTTCTAATCAATTTAGGCTTGACACAAAAATTCCAGGAAAAAAATGGACTAAGACAAGGTGATCCAATGTCACCTTATTTGTTTGTGTTGATGATGGAGTATTTGAACAGAGCACTAAAGCAATTGGATTTAAATCCAAAATTTAATTATTATCAGAAGTGTGCAAAATTGAAGTTAATACATATATGTTTTACTGATGATCTACTAATGCGTTGTAGAGCTAATATGATATCCGTTGAGTTAATGATGAACCAATTTGAGAAGTTTTCACCTGTCTCTGGGTTACAAGTAAATATAGAGAAGAGCTCAATTTATGTTGCAGGGATTTCCACTCACCATAGAGATGAAATCCTACATAAGCTAAAGTTGACCAGTGGAGAATTGCCATTCAAGTACCCGGGGTTCCCCTATCCTCAAATAAGCTCAACATCAATCAGTGCATGCCTCTAGTGGAGAGAATAGCAGGAAGAGTTAAATGTTGGACATCCAGATTTTTGTCACATGCAGGCAGAGTTCAGTTGATTAAGAGTGTGTTTTTTGAAATGCAAACTTACTAGGCACAAGTGTTCCTGATCCTAAAAAACATTCATGAAAAAGTGACTACTATTTGCAAGAATTTTCTATGAAAAGGAAACACTGAATGGAAGAGGGAACCAATAGCAGGGGACACTGTTTGCAAACCAAAAACAACAGGAGGTTTGAATATTATAAACTTCTCAATATGGAACAAGGCAGCAATAAGCAAACTATTATGGTCAATTGCACAAAAAAAGGACAAGCTATGGATTCAGTGGATTTACCATCACTATATGAAGCATAAGGAGCTGAAAATTATGGAGACTCCAAAACAAGCTAGCTGGGTGATGAGTAAAATATTTGATGCAAGGAGATGGCTGACTAATGGATTGAAAGAATTGGAGTTATATACAGTAAAGGGGCAGTACCAAATCAGTAAGGCACACGCTTCACTTATTCCACAGTATCCAAAGGTCGAGTGGAAAGCATTGTTCTTGACACAAAGAATAATAACTCGACACTAATTCATATTATGAATGTCTTTGCAGCGGAGATTAGCAACGGTAGATAGGTTAAGCAAATGTGTAATAACAGCACCTAAGGAGTGTGTTTTATACAATACTGATAAGGAGAAAACTCATGAACATTTGCTCTTTAAATGCTCATATGCAAAGTTCATATGGGAGAAGTTGCTGAATCTGTTTGGAATAAAGAGACAAGTAGGAAATTGGCAAGAGGAAACAACATGGATGACATTAAGAACAAGAAGCAGAAAATAAATTTGGAAGGTCCTGGGAAATGTATTTGCAGCAGCAGTGTATCAAACATGGATGGAAAGAAACTTAAGAAGATCCCAACAAGCAAAGAGAGACTGTAGGGAGATAGTTAGAGAAATTGTACTTCATACACATATTAGAGGTGAGATATATTGTAAATGGAGAGAAGTATTAGCAAAAGTAGATAGGTATCCATGTTAGCATAGACAGTATTTTCCGGTTGTGGAACTTAAGCGAGGAAAAAAAGAGGATAATTTTGTAGAATCCGACTCTAGAGTCAAAGGAGCGGATGGATACAAATATTTTACTTGGTTAAATACAAATTTTCAGTTTAACCAAAAAATAATAATAATGTGTGCTTAAGTGTAACGTTAACTTTAACTAGAGTATGAACTAAAGAATTCTGAAAATTAAGAGCCCGTTTGGCTATGAATTTTTTTCCACTTTTTTTTTTAAAAAAAAATTTACTTCGTAATGAGTGTTTGGCCATAAAATTTTTAATTTTCACTTGAAGATGAATTTTAAAATTTTTCAAAAATTTTAAAAACTTCAAAAAGCTATTTTTCCATATTTCACTCAGATGACTCAGAAAAATTCAAAAAAATCCAAAATTATATTCATTTATAAACACAACTCTAATTTTCAAATACTATTTTCAATTGAATTTTTTTTCGAAATTTTACAATTATTATCTCCAAATGCCCACTATACAAAAATTCTTTATTTGATAAATATAACTATATAATCGAGAATTATGCCAAATTTTATTTGCACTCTATGTGCTCGTATACGAGGGATAATAATAATTAATTTCGGAACTAAATTTAAGAAGAATTTATCTCATATTTGATCGTTAGAAAATTAATTAGTTTTAGAATTATAGTATTTTTATCTCCAGAATAAAATAATTAATTCTGAAATAATTAGTGCGGGATAACTTCTTTTCAATGACCCCTACAAAATCTGATAACAGTGCTATTAATGTAAACACAGTACTATAATCTATCTTTAAGATTCTTTACCGCGGGATATTTACAATCTCAAGCAGTAATAACTGGTCCAAAATACCCTCATGAATTATTTTCAGGACAAAACAAGGTACAAAGTAAACACAGAAAGCTGTGTCAGAACAGTATATATTATTCCGGATACGCTTATGTCATTCAATAATCTGAGAAAAAAAAATTATAAATTGGACTTGTTAAACTATTACACTAATAAGGCAGAAATTTAAAAATAACTAAATTTACCATTGGTCGTTGAAAAATATCCAAGTTTCAAAAGTCATCGAACTTTAGTTACATTTTATGTAAAGATAAATATGAGCGAAAACACTGTTCAAAATCCAGAAAATACGCCCGCAAATTTACGGGAGTTCCAGCATAAATATGCTTGAACTCCCGCATATTTTACGGGAGTTCCAGGATAACTATGTTGAAACTCCACAAATTTTATGGGAGTTCAAGCATAATTATGCTGGAACTCCCGCATATTTTATGGGAGGTCCAACAAGTATAAAAGTCCAGTATAATATACTTGACTCCAAACTCCCGTATATTATACAGGAGTTAGCAAAGTATACCGGTCCAACAAAATATATTGGAATTCGTACACAAATGCACCAGAACTCCCGTATATTATACGAGACTGGTCCCTGTTGCAGCAAAATAATAGCTATTTTTTATTGACTTGATAAACGCTGGCTATTTTTGATTGACCAGTGTGAAAACTGGCTATACCATAATATTTTATCCAGTAATATAATCTCGGTAACCCGTTTTCGCTCAACCCATTTCAACCCGTCCAAATCCGACCTAAGCTGCCAATTTGCAACCATTAGGTTAACATTAGTAGGAAAGGCACCTCAAAACATTTTGAGTCAAAAGGAATTATAAGAGAGTTCTTGAAGCAACCTATAGTTGTGAGATGCATCATGTTGCTTCACTTAATTTATCAATGATCAATTTCTTCAACAATTACACGTGATCATTCGTAAACTATGCACATAAGTGAAAAATATCGAGTTCAAAGAAATTTCTGTATTGGTGAATATGGACTGTAATTCCTCTGTTGTTTTCCTTTGTCAACTCCTTCAAGTTTATAGAAGTTCAAGTGATTCCAGGTGCTGAACATGCTCCTGTGGCAATGGCGGCGGTGACCAATCATTACTAGCCACCTCGCCAACATCCTCAACAACATATTCCTACACAAGAAAGCATATCCGATAGAACCCTAATAAGCTTTAGAACAACAACAACTATCCAGTATAGTCCCACAAAGTGGGGTCTGGGGAGGGTAATATGTAGACAGGCCTTATTCCTACCCCGAAAGGGCAGAGAGGCTGTTTCCAATCGACCCTCAGCTCAGTGAAGGAAAGGAACAATAAAAACAAAAACAAAAGAGCATTAGTAACTTCAAAAGAAATAGCATAAATAATTATCTAACCATAAGAAACATAAATAAAATAGCATGCAATAATATCAGACAACAACAACAACAAATAACTACCATAAGGGAGACACAATCCAATACACAAATCATCTATAGATAGCCCTGCAAAGCCTCACCCAGCCCCGGGTGAGGGTACGAAAAACCCTAGGGGCTCCTATCCTACAACCCTGATACTAGACCTCCAGACTTTCCTATCAAGGGCCATGTCCTCAGAAACCCGCATTCTAGTCATGTCATGCCTAATCACCTCTCCCCAATACCTTTTAGGCCTCCCTCTGCCTCGGCGAACGCCGACTATCGCCAGCCGCTCACAACTCCTCACCGGGGCATCAGGACTTCTCCTCCGCACATGTCTGAACCACCTCAGCCTCGCTTCCCGCATCTTCTCATCCACCGGGGCCACCCCCACCTTCTCTCGAATAACTTCATTCTTAATCTTATCTAACCTGGTGAGCCCGCACATCCACTTAAGCATCCTCATCTCCGCAACCTTCATTCTCTAAACATGAGAGTTCTTCACTGGCCAACACTTCGCCCCATACAACATGGCAGGTCTAACCACAGCTCTATAAAATTTTCCCTTGAGTTTCTTTGGAACTTTCTTGTCACACAGGACTCCTGATGCAAGCCTCCACTTTGACAACCCCGCTCCTATACGATGAGTGACGTCCCCGTCAATCTCTCCGTCCCCCTGAATCACCGACCCAAGATATCTGACACTGTCCCTCTTGGCGACGACCTGAGATCCAATCATCAGGTCTCTGCCTACTTCGCTCGGCTCGACGCTAAACTTGCACTCCAGGTATTCTGTCTTAGATCTGCTTATTTTGAAACCCTTAGACTCGAGAGTCTGTCTCCATACCTCTAACCTCTCATTAACACCGACCCTCGTCTCGTCTATCAAGACTATGTCATCGGCAAATAGCATACACCAAGGCATATTCCCTTGAATATGTCGGGTTAGAGCATCCATCACCAAGGCAAACAAGAGAGGGCTAAGCGCCGATCCTTGATGGAGCCCCATAACCACTTGAAAATGGTCTGAGCCGCCACCCACCGTCCTAACTCCAGTCTTAGCTCCATCGTACATGTCCTTGATTACTCTGATGTAGGCTTCTGGCACGCTCTTCGCCTCCAAGCACCTCCATAGCACCTCTCTTGGGACCTTGTCATACGCCTTCTCCAAGTCGATAAGCACCATGTGCAGGTCTTTATTCTTATCCCTGAACTGCTCCACCAGCCTCCTAAAAAGGTGGATAGCTTCTGTAGTGGAGCGACCCGGCATGAAACCGAACTGGTTCACAGATATAGATGTAATCTCCCTCACCCTCGCATCGATCACCCGCTCCCAGACCTTCATGGTGTGACTTATTAATTTGATACCCCTATACTTGTTGCAGCACTAGATGTCACCTTTGTTCTTGTACAAGGGCACCACTGTACTCCACTTCCACTCCTCCGGCATCCTTTTGGTCCTGCAGATCGCATTGAACAACCTGGAGAGTCACTCCACTCCTGACCTACCCATGAATTTCCAGAACTCCACCGGGATCTCGTCAGGCCCGATCGCTCGACCCTACTCATCCTACGCAAAGCCCACATGACCTCCTCCGCCCTAATGCGCCTGCAGTACCCAAGGTCTTTATGCTGCTCTGAATGCTCCAACTCCCCTAGCTCTATGTTACGATCCCCCTCCTCGTTAAGTAAGTCTCGAAAGTACGCATGCCACCTCTGCTTGACTTGAGACTCCCCCATCAGAACTCTACCATCTTCGTCATTGATGCACCTAACTTGGTCAAGATCACGCGCCTTCCTTTCCCTTGCTTTAGCTAACCGGAATAACTTCATGTTCCCGCCTTTCTCCCCTAATTCCTCGTACATGCGGCCAAAGAATTCACGCAGTGTCCAGAGAAAGACCCCACCCAAGGGTGTGATGTAGGCAGCCTACCCTGATGCAAGCATCAATAGCTGATTCCACGACTCGAACCTCTGACCTATAGGTCACACGCAGACAACTTTATCGTTGCTATGTAAGAAAAAATAATAATAAATAAGCTCCGTAGAAGTTATGATGAATGAGCACAGAAAAGAAACTAGAACTTAAAGTATCAAAAAGTTAAACAGTCAACCCCTGCTTATGAAGTTCTATTTGAAGTTTTCATTTGGTGATGACAATGATAGGGAGGGAATGGCCAAAAATACTAGCATGCAACGGAAAGTTGTCCAACAATGTGTGTCTGAATTGTATATAGAAATTATAGAGAACATTGGAATACCTTCAGTCAATATAGGAACCGCGAAAAAAAAAGGCTTTGGCAATTTACATTTTGTAGTGCTAGTACACAATAATAGTCAGAAAGTCGGATGCAAAACATAAATCAGGGTGTAGTACGTCCTGATCTGCTAATATCTGTACGTTTTCCACCCAATACTAACCGAGCACCCATGTTCTTATGCGACAACTCTTTGGATTATATCAACTGCTACCTTTGTGCACAGACAGTCATGTGTGTGTATATATATATAATATATATATATATATATATATGACAGCGGCAAACAATTTGAAAGAGAAACAAAAATAAGGGTGTCGCTTACCTTTGTTAGTATTCTTTTCTCAAGTATGTTGTAGCGTCGCTGCCAAATTCTCTGTCCAACTATTGTAGCAACCAAAACACTGTAAAACATGCCAAAGATGGCAAACACTGCTAGCGCAATTACAGCTACAAATAATAATGTGTGTATCCCAGATTCACCATCACCTCCAAAGCAATTCCCACATTCACATTCTGTGCAAGAATGATTCTCGGAGCAACATTCACATGTCGTGTTCGAACAATTCTCTGAGCATATGTTACAATCGATGCAGATATAAGTTGTACCTGTACGACGCGTATGACAATCTGCACACATTCTGCAATGATAGGAAAAAGGAAACAGTATCAAACGAACTCCATTTCCTCAAATGTAGCATGCCAAAATTAAAAGAAAAAGGATCTGAAAGAAAAACAATTCTCCAGAAAGTACAGTACGAGATGTTAATGCAAAAGATCGAAAAGGCACTAAAAACTAAAGATGCAAAGACATTCAAACAAAAGATTCTTTAGTGTTTTATTTGGTTGTGACGTCAACAAACAGTTACCAACTTGTACCCAGTGCAGTATCAAGGTTACTATTATAAGGAAGAAAATAGTATATTGGGAACAACCTCTCTACTCTCCGAATAAGAGTAAGGTCTGCGTAAACACTACTCTTCCCAGACCTTACTTGTGAGATTTTAATAGTTGTTGTTGATCCAGAAGAAAATAATGAAAGTTAAAAGGACACAAAACACATTATTTGTACCCATCGCAAGAGCAACAAGACAATGCATTCTGGCAGGGCTGACCCAAATCATCGCGCACACTTTCATCAAAGCAAGTTAAGAAACAACCAGATATCCCCATCAACGCGAAAAACAACAGTGCCCCTGCACAAAGCCAACCAACAGCAATAAAATTAACTCTTTCATCATTTAAGAATCACTATATACTGGAAATAGCAGATTCATAATTTCATATGACTTGAAGGGGAGCCTTGGCGTAAAGGGTAAAGTTGTTGCCATGTGACCAGGAGGTTGTTGGGTTTATGAGGTTGTTGGGTTTTTGTATTTAATTAATAAATAAAATATTTAAAAGAGGGTGAATGGGAAATGGAGGGAAATGAAATTTTGAGTAAAATTTCAGGTTTCCCTCCTTGGCATATGGACATTGTCCTATATTGGAAGAGGAAGAGGTTTTTTATGGGTTTATAAGCAATTGCTCGTCTTCTAGCTCTTAAAGAGTTGAGAAGAAAGCAAGTCTCGCGCCGTCGTCGTCGTCGCTAGCTCGGCTTCGGCTTCAATTAATAGTAAAATATTAATAGAAATGTGTTATGAAATATTTGTTAACAACAGAATATTAATATTAAATACAATCCGTTTTTCTGTTTTGGTACCAGAAAATTAACTACTCTCTTCAATTTTCCCTCTTTATTTTCCCTCTTTATGGTTGAGTAAATAGCCATTTATGCAATGGCATTTATGTTGTGGCCGTTTTGAAGAAAGAGTCATTCTGAAGAGTTGCACCTCTTCATATTTCAGCCCAACTTTTGGCTATAAATACAACACTATTCTGCTTAGAATTTCACTACGAATTTCTGAGTTTCTTCTCCTTCTTCTGCATACTTTTAGCATAAAAACAAAGCAAAAAGTGTGATTTTCTACTAATCTTTGTGTTCGCTGAAACACTGGCGTTTGAAGTACCACTACACCAGTGTGTAATTCGTTCTATCCTGGGAGGAAATAATCCATAACCTTTGGTACTAGAAGGAGATTAAATTGCTTTAAGGAAACACTGTGAATTCAGTGGGTTCGAATTGGTTTCCTGTTTACATTAAATTCTGTTTATGTTCATTTCTATTTATATTAATTTATATTTCAAGAATTGTTTTAATAATCTAAGTTGCTCTGACACGGGTACGGGTGTCCGACACGGGTGCGGATCTAGAGGTCGGATCCTTTAAGATGGAAATTTTAAGATTCTGGGATACGGATCCTAGAACCGACACGGGCACGGGGATCCGGCTAAAAATAATTTAAAAATGAAAATAAATATATCTGTAAATTATGTGGAGTACTTACCTATAACTTGTTAAATGTGAATTTCTTCTTTATTCGTGTTTTTGATACTATTTTTTTATTTTACATAGTAAAAAAATCAAAAGCTTAAAGATTTCAAAGTACGCTCCACGTATAATTTTTTGGGATCAAGAAAAACTTGTCCTCAATTAAAATATATAAATAAGAGTAAATCAAAGTATATAAAATGTTATGACAGTGGTACTGCTACTGTAAACGTAGTCATGACAGCAAGAAAGTAAAACTTTTCAAAAAGCATATAATAATTTGTCTCTTCTTTGTCTCTCTACACTCTTCTAAGACTTTTCAAAAAGCAGATCACTATTCAAAAAGCATATAGTAATTTGTCTTTACTTTGTCTCTCTACACTCTTGTTCTTTTCTTCTCCGAGTTTCTTCCCTAACAAAACCCATATCTCTCTTTTTTTCCAGTATAATTTTCCTTCTGTTTGGTCAACGCACCCAGTCTTATCTGACCAGATCCGACACATATCCCATACCCTTACCCGTGTCAGTGTCGTGTCGACACGGGTACGGCGCTCAAATTGCTGTGTCCGAGCAACTTAGTTAATAATAAAGTATACTAACAGAGGTCACGGGTTCGAACCGTGGAAATAGCCTCTTGCAGAAATGCAGGATATGTCCGCGTACTATAAACCCTTGTGGTCCGATCCTTCCCCGAACCCGGCGCATAGCGGGAGCTTAGTGCACCGTGTTGCCCTTCTAATTTCAGATGATGCACTATATGCATCTTAAGATGTATATGCATCAAGTACTCACGCCTCTTTCATCGTGATTGTTCCTGCTGTTTTCTATTTCATTTCTGTTTGTTTCAGCTAGTTTTAATTTTAACCGAGAAATTCCTGAGTTAGCTCCTCCAATTCCTACTATACTCACAAGTTCAAAACTCGGCGGGGAGTGTGAGCCTGCCCCTCTACTATTCTCCCAGTTAAATACTAAGCTTTAGTCAGTGACAGAGTTTGAACTCGTGGCGAGTGCCTAACCCACACTTTATGCATTACGTTCGTTACCACTGAACTAAAGCCCTGGGGTTTAAAACTTTGGAATATTAACTAAATAAATATTGTTTATCTCATATTCGTCCATCACTCCACAACCAAATCTGATTTACCAAGGCGATTAATTAAGACGTAGAATCCCAAAACCAGCAGGGAAAAACAGGTCTTTGGGGCCTAATGGTACATGACATCAGTCGGTAACAACTGTTTCTGACGTGGTTGTTTTGTGCATCTATCTGGATTGGTCATCCAGTTGGAGAAAGGAATATTAAGCAGAAAATATAACACTTTGACATACATACATAAACCAAAATGTTGATAACTAGTGCGAATGAATATGTTTTACCGCATATGTAATAGAAGCATAGTTCACTGCCAAACCCCCAGTGCAAACGAAGCCATGACTTCTGATGTGTATCAATTACATATACTAAATATCCCAGTGAAGCTATAACCTGCAAAACAGAAGGTTAGCGATCAATTGATGATACTGTCCCCAGCACTATTTAAGTAAAGATCTAGAAATGACAAAAAGAAATTGTAAAGAGGGCAACCCACGTACAAGCTGAACAGCGAGAAAGATGACCAAAATGTCTGTGGTCACAAAGAACCGAAATTTTAAGGTTCGCCATTTTCTATGAAGATCGTTAACTTTCAAGTAAAAGGGAGCCTCACAAGTCGTACAATGAGCAAATGCAAATCCTTCCTGTAAAAAGACAAGCTTCAGGGACACCATATATTCAATTTTGACAAAAGAATTTGATTTGGGCGGGTAATCCAATACAGGACTCAGTAAGCACGTAGATTCCTAATCATACTCTTTAAAGAATCAATACATGTCTAACAAGTCTGAAGTTATGGCAAAGCTTACGCTAAACAAATGATCTGAAAATATACCTTCACAGCACGCCATTGATCAAGGCATTCTCGGTGAACATACTTTGATGTACCCTTGCACTTACACGGTGCAATAAAATCCATGCCTAAAAAAGAAAGAGTTAAAACAATCATAAGTATCTTGCTTCTCATGCATCGATAAGTTCATTATCCAAAAAAATAGATATGCTTTGAACATAATAAACAAAGGAAAAACTCAACAAGAACCATTCAGTAAAAGACATTATCTGCATACATAAACCAAAGAATAATTCAACATGAAGTATTCATGAAATGATAACAAACTAACAACTCTGTTTTGTCAAAATGTTTTTCCCTTCAATCATTTGATCTGAACAATTTCAATCGATAAATCAATATATCAGTTAGGGTGGACTTTTATCATAGTTCGACTAATTCTTTATGAACTTCAACCTACCACAACTCTCCTCCTTTAACTAGACATGGAATAAGCTATGACCTATGAATATGTGTGTCATACGGAGTTCAATCTGACTATTTCAAATAGAATAAAAGCTGTTTGATATATTACACAATGCAACTAACCATCTTAAAACCAAACTGACAGTACCACACAAAACAAACACCATATCCTCTTAGTAATGCAGTAACTGCACGTGGGTTAAAAAAATTTGGCTTTCAGCTTGAATAGGGAAAAAACCCGTTTATTCACTAGTCAGTACCTATGTTGGTGGAAAATAACAGGTACTTAACAGTTTGCCGAGCAGTCGAGTACAAGCTGGTGAAGTTACTGCCATATGACCCGGAGGTAACAGGTTTGATTAGTGAAAACAACCTATTGCATAAATGTAGGGTAAGGCTCCGTACAATAGGCCATGCGGTCCGACCCTGCCTCAGACCCCGCATATAGCGGGAGCTTGGTATACCGGGCAGTCCCAAACTACCTTTACACTTAAAATCAAACAAGAATCCTAATAATACACACAGACCAACAAATATTTCAAGCAAGAATTGAAGATTTTCACAAACCCTGAAGTAAATTTAAAAGGGGCAATCAAAAACTCACCATCACTTTGAAGACAAATACGGCATTGAATATGGTCAACGTTACCAGCTTCAAGATCAACTTTGCTGGGTTTAGCAATCAAAGGAGGGACTAAAGAAGAAGAAGAAGAATCCAAATAATGAGCCATTTCTTTTGCCTTTTTGCTTTTTCCCTCCAATTATCAACAGAAATAGATGAAGAAACTGTGCTTAGATAAATAAATTGAGTCCATCATCATCAAGAATCAAGAAATTATAACAGAACAGAGAAAAAGAAAAGTCCTCCCAAACTCTTTAAAATAACGTTGAATAAACTATAACCAAGTAGACAAAATACTCTTACAATAAAGTCAGTTGCAGAGGTATCTAATACATTGACTATTATATTATTCAAATCGTTTACTAATAACATGTCTAGGGATAAGCTGGTATTCTTCTCAAATCCTATTATTGTTATTTATTAATAACAGGGCACCCTGAATTTGAAATTTATAGGTGCAAATTCTAATATTTTTAATCTAGTACCTTCTAAATTAATAATTATATATATCTAATAAATTTTTTAAAATAAATATAAAGTTTGAATATAAGCTCCTCAATTCTGCCTTTGGTGCTCTCTCCTATGGTTAGTAGTATTATTGAACCAAAAAAAAAGGTTAGTAATATTAATCATCAATAGAACTTGGAATGTCTAACTCTATGGTGGGTCTAGTCCCAAGTCCCAACTGCATAAACGTTTGATAGTTTCTCGTAGGATGGTGAAATGGTTCAAAAAAAAATAGTTATCCATCTATATTATTCATTAAAAAATAAGTTGGATAATAAATTATTTAAAAACATCTCAAATATGGATAAGAATTATATTATTTATTTAGAAAATGGGTAGTTAATGGATAACCAATGGGTCTAACTTTTAGATTTATAAAGCCTCAAATTGCGGGTTACTCAAGTTAGAGAAACTAAGAATTCTCCAAAAAGTGATCATATGTAAGAAGTCATAGATAATATGGTTATCCATATTATATGCCGGTTAACCTCTTTTTTATCCGTATTAAATATGGATCGGATCGGATAATTTATTCGTTTTTTCATTATCCGTTTTCAATATGAACCATATCCGACTCAATCTGCCCGTTTCCCTCTCCTAGTTTCTCTTAAGAATACCAAGTCCTCTTTATTAATGAAATTAATCTATTGCTCGACTCTTTCCAACCGAAAATGAATTCTCTCTGGTGTGCTAAGTTTGAAAAATACTTTTGATCAAATACACGTAAAGGTACTTTTTAAAAAGATAATTGTGATGAGGATTAATTTGTGTTAGGCTTAAGAAAAATGTAAGGTTTAGACTTAAACTACTGGGTTCGGTCAAATTATAATTCTAAAAGGGAAGAAATAAGGTTGTCTCTCGTAAAGTCAGTAATATTAATCATCGACAGAATAGCCTGATAGACGCTTAGGGTGTGTTTGGTATGAAGCAAAATATTTTCCAATTTTTTCATATTTGGTTGGCTTAAATGTTTTGAAAAATATTTTCCTTATCAATTTATTTTCCTCCAATTTGAGGAAAATGTTTTCATTATCAAGAGAATGGAAAATATTTTTCAAACCTCCTTCTCAACCTTCCCCACTCTTACCAACTCACCCCACCCCCTCTCCAGTTGGTAGTCGGAGAGGGATCACACCCTTTGGTGGTGAGCAGTGGCGGAAGCAGGCCTTCTGCGAAGGGGGTTCAAAAAAGGAATAAATTAAAAAAATTAAAAAGATTATAGCTAGTGGTAATTAAATCAATGACCTCATAATGGTATTGAACCTCGTTGACCACTAAATCATGCTTTTGGGCTTTGTGTATTGAATTCAAAATATAATATATAAAAATAAAAATCAAATTTTACGTTATATACACAATACTTGACGAAGGTGATTCGGATAAACTCTTTTGCGCTCCCAAAATCCGCCCCTAGTGTTGAGGCAAATTTAAGAATTCTGTTCGAAAAATAAAGAAGGGAATGGAGGACTGGTCATCGACGGGACCATTTGATGTTAGTACGGCTGCCATTCTAAATTTTGAATTAGTAGAATTTCCACGAAGAATATGTTATTTGATTAAAATCTTAAATTGGTACGTAATAATGTGGCTGAGTGCAAAGAGTTTGATGAACTCATTATCAAAACTTTATTAATTGTAAGTTGTGTTGAAGTGGTGGTAAAGGTCTAGCTAATGGGGGAGAATACGGGAGGATTAAGGTGGAGAGGATGGCGAAATGGAAAAATAAATCGATTGTGTTTTTTAAATAATATAAAAATTAAATTATTAATGATGTGTTATAAAAAAATCTGACGTGGGCATTAGTGTGTCATCCATGTCAGGTGTTTGAAGAACACACGAGATCAAAAGAGTTTAAAACATACTCCTTCGTTTCATATTGTTTGATGTAGTTTTCTTTTTAATCTGTTTCAAAATAAATGACACATTTCAAATTTTGGAAATAATTCAACTTTAAACTCTTCATTTTACCCTTTTTGCCCTTTAATGAGAAGTTTTTATAGCCACACAAACATTTTACCCCTTAATCTTTTAAGACCACAAATTTTAAAAGTCTTCTTTTTTTTTTTTAACTTCATGTCAAATCAAACTAACTCAAACAATATGAAACAGTAGGAGAGTAGCTTTTAACGATTGCAAGTGTTTGGATAAAATTATGTAAAATAGGAAGATTGAAATATCAAAATAAAAAAATTACAAGTGTCTGTGAGCTCCAGACCCCACTTTGTGGGGTTATACTGGGTAGTTGTTGTTGTTATGTGTGAGCTGTTATGCCTTAATCATCAATAGAGCTTGGAATGTCAACTATATGGTGAGTCTTTGCCCCTATTGCGTGAACGTTTGATAGAGTATACCGAGTCCTCTTTCTAAATGAAATTTATCTATTGCTTGACTCTTTCCAATCAATAATGAATTCTATCATCTCTAGTTTGCTTAGTGTACATCTAACTGGTTGTGACTTGGGGCAAAAGTTAGAAAGTTGTAATTAAATTTACTCTATTGTTAATTGTTCTTTTCTCCTAGTGTATCTTATAAATGTAAATGGTTAGAGTGCTTGTCATTAACTTAACCCAATATTATCACATACAATCCTATCTTTTTAGTGAAAGTTGTCTGAGGTGGCTAAAAAATTTGGGATTTTTCTGCAGAGTAAGGTGCTACTTTGAGACCATGCCAAAATTGGTAGATCTTCGTGCAGTTTAAAATTTTGTTCTTGATAATATTACTCAAGTTTTCGACAATTGATTTGGATAGAACAACAACAACAACAACAACAACAACATACTCCTTATAATCCCACAAGTGGGGTTTGGAAAGAATTAGTTTGTACGCAGACTTTACCCTTACCTAAAGAGGTAGAGAGTTTGTTTTCGATACACCCTCCGCAACAATTGATTTGGATGTAGTTCATAATCTTCTGGACTATGACTTGAAATCACGAAGATAAAGCAGAAATACCTTGGCTTGTCAATCACCATTATCATGAACTTAAGAGTGCTTCATTTATGCCATAACTCGAAGTTCTAAGGTACTCTAATAGCGTAAGAAACAGATAACGTACAGGAAGGTGTCAAACTAATGCACCTTTGAATGCCAGCCTAGGCAGTTGTTAGGGTACAAAGTTGCGCACATTATGAGAGTTTTTGGAGGTTACAGTGATGGGTAGTTTACTTCTTCCTCTTCTTTGGTGGCTGAAGTTCTTCTTCTTCCTCGTCCTCATCCTCCCCTTCTTCTTCCTCGTCCTCCCCATCTTCCTCATCCTCGTCTTCTTCTTCTACACCTTCCTCCTCGCCTTCATCTTCCTCATCATCATCCTCAGGGTCTTCATCATCATCGTCGTCGTCATTGTCGCCTTCTGGTTCATCTTCTCCCTCGTCGTTTTCGTCTTCACCATTCTCTTCCGTCCCTCCTTCCGAACCTTTCTTGGAGGCACTCTTATTGTTGTTGGGGTTAATGTCCTCCTCACCTTCACCATCTTCATCTCCATCTTCATCTTCACCCTCATCCTCATCTCCGTCTTCATCACTGTCATTCTCCGCATCAAGCGGCTTGTGTGGGCAAAATGCGGGATGGTCACCTCGCACTTTAGGGTTGCCCGTCAGTAGCTTCAAGTAGTCCTGAAAGTGTGAATGTGAAAATTGACTATATGAGCTTGTAGTCATCCAGTTTGAGCCATGAAAAGAAAAAGAAAATATACCGTCTGAAAATAAAAGTTTCAAGGGGTATTGTATGAAACCTGCCCTTATTCTATCCTAAAAATTGGTATATTTTACTAATTGTCAAATTTATACCAAGAACATATCAAATCAATACAATCTCAAATTGAAAAACATACTATCATACATTAGTTGGTTGTTTTTCTTTTAAAAAAATAGTTGATTGTTCATTATTTTGGTATCTTCAATATTCACATGATCACTAAATTTGCGTACGTAAACACTAGTCATGGAAAACTTATGTATGATATTGACATGTTAAGTGTTGCTTACCCCTACTCTAGAAGGGAGAGAAGTTGCTTCCGATAAACTGTCGGCTCAAGAAAAGATGAAAAGAAACAGTAGAAAAATGTGAGCATTCTATTATGACGAACAACTACTACTACGCTTCAATCTCAAGTAAGTTGGGAAAATGTCCTAATATAACCACATCCGCAAAAATTTAGTTGCTCAATGGACATATAAACCGTGGTCCTTCACTAGATATGATTACCTATAAACCAGCTTTTGCCAGATCTGATGTCTGGACCCAGATTGATTTCTTAATTGGGCCAGAACCAACATATTCTATGGATCCATCCTCTAATGGGTCAGACTCTCAAGCCCATCTCGTCTCAGACCTACCTGTCCATTGGCACAAACCCAAACCGACCTGGATCGGGCCTGGCCTGACCCGGCCCAAAACAAAGAAAAGAGAACAAATGAAAAATCATAGTGACCACTAGTGCAATTTCATCAGATCTAAAAGGATCCCTAAGCTAGTAACCCTAACTTCGAGTAGATCTAGAAACGGCGTATGTTATGAAAATCAAAAAATCGACTATACGGCTTATTTTAGCAGAAACCTCTATACAGGAGAATAACAGGGTAAACAAATGTAACCATAGGCACAAGTTAGCGTACACCAGAACACTTTAAAAAATGGGCGGCGCATGTTAAGAAAATCTACAAATCCACTGTACGGCTCATTTAACAGAAAACTCTATACTGGAGAATATTCAGCATAAACAAAAGTAACCATAGGCGCAAGTTAGCATACACCAGAACACTTTAAAAAGAGGAACGTCTACTCAATATGAAGTCAACGATAATACCTGGGTGAGTATGAGTAGGTGAGCTTTGACAATGATAGATCCTACTAGCGAAACCACCAAGGCCTCGCCGGCGCAGGATAGCAAGTTCTGACTAATTACAGCGACGTTGACTGAACCACCGTTAGTCTCCATCGGTACGGTTCGCCGTAAATACACCAACCACCACCTGCAGTAACACACCGTTTGATCCAAACTACACTTTAATCTCAACCGTACAATTTCTTCACAAAAAAAAACCAAAAATTTAACAAAAACAAAACTAGTTAAATAGAAAAAAATCGTTTTTTATTAGTTGCAACAGAAGAAGACGACAGAAGTCAACTGTTATTCAGAGCTTATTTTTTCGAAATATTAACTAATTCTGAAAAAGAAATCTGGTGAAAAAACACAGTTGAAAAAGATTTAGCAAATTGGAGCTAGAAACTTACCAGAGAAATAGATCTGAGCTTGGATGAAGCAGGTCGGAGAGTTTTCGAAGCTAAAAGATGAAAAAAATCAGATTAGAAGCAGCGTTGATTTCTGACCGTCCGATCAACCAGAGAATCAATAGAGACCAAGAGATTGTGATAGAAAGAGAGAGGACTCTTCGTTCTGGTGCGTTTGGGTGAAGGGGAGGGGGTTACTGAGGAAGCTGCCCGTAATCTCTCTACAGGGGTTCGGGCAGTTAGGGCAGTGCTTTTCTCTGAAAATATCAGGGCTGTTGAGCCTGGCCGAATTTATTTTTTGACAAGTTTCGGTCTTAGTTTAAGAGTTTATTAATTATGGCGTCGTAAATAGGATAAAATTATTAAAATTCTAATTTTTATTAGTAAATGCTGTAAATTAGTATAGCTCGGTAGCTCAAGATGAACAATTTCATATAGTAGTGTAACAACTTGAGTTTTATTATATCGTGATTATTAGGTAAGGGAGGTGGATGGTGTGAAAACGATATGGTCAAATAACTTTTGAAATTTGTAATTTAAATATATTATACATTTATTTGACTAAAAAACTTGTCATTAATGTTATAATGAAAATTGCAAAATTAACGATTTCCAAATATAAAAACATGTGTATACGGTGGAAAATCGGGGCTACCCGATTTCGTTATTCAATGAAAAAATTAATACCACGACGGGAAGTCAGGACGCCGAGCTCGAGGTCGAAGCTCCTTTTCAATGTCGAGGTCGATATCATTTACCGAGGTCTGAAGGAGGCATGCTTTGAGATGATACTGTTATGATTCAACAACGAAAAGAGCGAGATATCCACAACGAGATAGAGATCACGACGTACATTTCGAAATAGATTGGTCTTCGGCTGTTAGACAACTGTCAAATATGATTTTCTACTGTAATTAGAAGTGTACCTTATTTAGGACTCCCCTATTATATAAAAGGGGACCCCATTCATTTGTAACAGACAGTTCACTAATAAGAAAATATACATGCATTACTCTCTTGCTATTTCATTTATTGTTTTTTTTTTTTATAAATTTATATTCCATTAACATTATCAATACAGATATACATTGTAGAGATTTAGCCAGTAGCTTTCGACTAGCTACTGGTCCTTGACTTTTCCAATCATTTTCTGTTCAATGTGCTATCTACTTTACCAATTACAATCAAGAAACAGTAAATAGGTGATGCATATGCTATGGATTTCTATTAAGCTGTCCCAAAGTCGTTTGCCAGCGACGACAACCCCTTCCTCGAATATGAATATGCAAAGCGATTTCCCTACATATCTGGGTTTCCTCATACACCTTCTGGACAAATCTGATATTATTTCTTTCCCTCCATATCAATGCAACAGTGGTTACGAAGGCTACTGCTGTTATTGAGTTTATCCCCATTTTACTCCTTGACTTCTTGTTCACCCACTGCAGTTCTGATTCCCATTCTCCTATCTGTCTGTTGTAACCCATCCAGGAACATAGTCTGGTCCAGAGATGTACAGTAATTGCGCATCCAAAGAATAGGTGTTTAAATGATTCATCATTTTGCTGGCAGAACACACAAAGTGCTGGTATTTGGATTCTAATTTTCTGCAATCTGTCTACTATGGGCAATTTCTGATGTGCAGCTAACCACATGGTGAATTGATGTCGCGGATGAGCATTGGCATTCAGTAACAACTTCTTCCATTCAACCTTAGAGTACGTAGGAAGCAGAGTGGTATACATTTTTTTAGTCTGGAATTTATTCACATTACACATACCTTGCAATCTGCTCTCCAATGTCCCCTGGAGTGTTTAGTTTCCCATGATGGCTTGTCGACTGTCCAGTATTTTCCTGACTTCCCAAGAAGCAGCCTTAGGGATCTTCATTGTTTCAACAGTGTTATGCTTAATGTAGTAGTTGTGTACCCATTTTATCCAAAGACAATCCTTCTTCCTTGTTAGGTCCCAAAGGTGTTTGCATATTGCTGCTTTGTTCCATGTCTTCAAATCAAGTATATTTAGCCCTCCTGCTGTTTTAGGTCTGCAAATCTTCTCCCAAGCAACTAAGGCCTTCCTAGATGGATTTGCTTTCCCAGTCTATAAGAAGGTTCTGCAGATAGTTTCAATGGTTTTCAGCACCTTCTTAGGTAGAATGAAAATTTGAGCCCAATATGTCTGAATGCCAAAGATGACAGTTTTAATCAACTGGCATCTTCCAGCATATGAGAGTAACTTTGCTGACGAGCATGTTATCTTGGCAGTGATCTTCTCAATTAGTGGCAGATAGTGATGTAGAGCCAGTTTCTTGGAATCTAGTGGTATCCCCAGATATCTAAATGGCATTTCTCCCTCAGTGAATCCCACTGTTCTAAGTATTATCTCTTTACTGTTCTGATCTACACCTCCATGTAAATGGAACTCTTGCTGATATTTGCCTGTAGTCCAGATGCATTGGAGAATCTGTGGAATGCCACATTTAACAGCCTGATAGAGATGATATCTGCTCTACAAAACATTAATAAGTCATCAGCAAAATATACATGAACACTTTTAAACTTGCTACATTTAGGATGGAAGTTGAAGTTTCCATTCCTGTGGAGCTGCCCCAATTCTCTGTTTAAATACTTCATAGCTATCACAAACAGATAAGGTGATATTGGGTCCCCCTGTCTAATGCCCCTCTTAGCTTTAAATGTCTTTGTTAATCCTCCATTTAGTACAAGAGAGTAGTACAATAGAGTAGGACACAGTGGTGACACATGCCATAATCCATTGAACAAACCTTGCTGGAAATCCTAATGCAATAAGAACCTGCTTTAGGAAATTCCATTCCAAAGTGTCATATGCCTTTCTTAAGTCTACTTTCAGCACACATCTGGGAGATACACCTTTCCGAGAGTATCCTTTGAATATTTCTTGGCTAAGGAGTATGTTATCTATTATGCTTCTACCTTCTATAAAAGCAGACTGAGTTTGTCCAATTATGTCACCCATGACCTTCTTCATTCTGTTGGTTAGGACTTTGGAGATTATCTTATACATTTTTTTGCAACATGCTATTGGCCTGTAATCCTTAACTGCTGTAGGCACTTTAACTTTGGATATCAGTATGATGGCTGTTGTGTTGATAAATGGAGGCATTCTGGCAGTGGTGAAAAATCATTTGTAGCAGCAAAGATGTCATCCTTGATTAGTTCCCAATTCTCAGTGAAGAATTCCACAGGGAATCCATCAACTCCAGCTGCTTTGTCTTTGGGTAGCTCTCTAATTGCTTCTATGATCTCCTTTTTGGTGACATCCTGTATCAGATGTTTCTGATGTGGTAGAGTTAGACATGTTGCCTCCTTTATGATTGTTGTGTTTACACATGGTAGTTATCCAGCACTGTCTCCCATTAATGAGTGAAATACTCTGATGAATTCCTGTTCCACTGCTATAGGATCAGTCAATTTTATACATGTTTCAGTATAGATGGAAGTGATGCTGTTCTGACTGTTTCTGATTTTCAACTGAGCATAGAAGTATTTTGAGTTTGCATCTCCACATTCAATCGAAGTTGCTTTGGATTTCTGTCTCAGTATTTGTTCCTCCACATTGCTCCATTTCTGGATTTCTTCCAGTGCTTTTCTTTCCTCATTAAGCAAGTTTTGACATTTTGGCTTGTGCTGCAGCTGATTTTGAATAATGTGTAGTTTCTCTCTGGCTTGGGTAAGTTTTTGTCTATATGATGACATGTGATTGTTGATCTCCTTTATCTGCAGTTTCATGTTTTTGATTTTACTCTAGATCTTCTGCATTGGTTCTCCCCTACAGTTCTGCTTCCATGCTTACATTTGGAAACAGTCTGAAAGGTTTTGGATGTAGCAATTTCTGGTCAGCAATTTTGATAAATATAGGAGAGTGGTCCGAGATTGAGGGGTTCATAAAATCTGCTTCGACATGCCCATACTGCTGTATCCATTGAAAGTTCCCTAATGCCCAGTCAATCTTGCTGTATACCCTTGTTGAAGCATCTTGTTTGTTTGTCCAGGTGAAGTGCCATCCTGTTGCCCTAATAGGAGTAAGTTGTAGGTTGTCTGTAAGATTTTTGAATCCTTTGACTTCAGAGTCAGTTACAGGTGATCTATTCTGTCTTCGGCACTTAATACATTGTTGAAATCACCACTCAGCAGCCAACTGTCCTGGCTTGATATTTGCAGTTGTCTCAGTTCAGTCCACAGCTGTTCTCGTTGATTTCCAACATTTTGGGCATAGATGATACTGAGATGAGTTTTGAAGTGACTGTTGGGGTCTTCAACAAAACATTGAATGAATTGGTCAGATACTTGTGACACTTGAAGCTGGATTGAGGTTTCCATAGTAGCCATATTCTTCCATTTGCAGCCTTGGAGTAGTTGTATTGAACATTCCATCCATTTGCAATCTTCATTTGTATGTGTTGAGATTTATGTTGCTTAATTCTGGTTTCTAGACATCCCATTACATCTACTTTGTTCACATTCAGAAAGTTCTTCAGCTCTTTCTGTTTATGGGCTTTGTTTAGGCCCCTAATATTCCATGTGACAATGATCATTTTAAGTTGGATGTCAGGTGCTGATAGTCAAGCTGCTGATCTCTTTGACTAGTGTCTTGCATTGCAATAGTTGACTTTCCTTTTCTGCTGTTTGTTGCCATTTCAGTTATGCTGGTTATGGCTTCATCATTTGTTATAGCTTTCTGCTCCTGTTTGCCTGTACTCTGTTGCATACTCTGTTGAGCAGTCACCATTGTATTTGTGTTTTCCACATTTCCTCCAGCCTCCTTATTATCTGTTTGTTCTGGCATTTGCAGCTGTGTATCTAATTTTGTACTATCTCGATTCTTCTTAATTTGCCATTCTTGCTTTGTTGGTTTCATATATTTCCTCTCCCTTCTCCTCTGTTTCCTTTGCTTCTCCCTTATGTCCAATATCTGATCTTTGTTATTGGAATTATACCAGCAATCTATTGTATCATGTCCAAATTTCAGACAGTGATTACAATAGATATGTTTCCAATCATATTCAATCATCTGTATTTTCATCCCATAGGAGGTTTCAATCTCTATCTGATCAGGTAAGGAGTAAGCAGCATCCACCTCCACCAGTATCCTGGCATAGGATATTTTTTCATAGTGGGCTGTGTATTTGTCTGTGTACAGAGGCTTTCCTATTGCACTAGCCAACTTACTTAGTGCATCTGTCGACCAATATCCTACAGGTAGTCCCGGGAATCGAATCCACACTGGCACAGTACTTACTAAAGAAGAGGACGATCTACCTATACAGGTAAATGAACTTGAAGACAACTCAAACTCAGCTGTGCGATGCTTGAATTTCTCCGACTCGAGTGATTCCGAGAAAATAACCCCAACAGCTGCGGATATAGTCAGAGGTAACCGGAACTCACAGATGGGGAAAACACTATCGTTCTTCAGAACTGTTTATCATTTATCCTCATCATCATACCTCGAGATTGTCACAGATCGAGATCAAGATTTTGCTTACACATTGGTTTGATCTACTTTATTCTTTAATTTATCTATTTAATCTCTTGTTTATCAATTGGCATTGAATTAAAACACAGATCCTTAAAATCACAATATAATTCTAACTGTTACTCGAATTTTAGGGTAAATAGTTTGGTGCCCATCATGGGGCTATGGATAATAGTGATTGTTTTAGCTGATTCTGATAACACACACTATATTCACATTTGTTCTTCTCATGTATTTTTCCTCGCAGGTTAAAGCATGTCACACTCACAAAACGCTCACGCACTTGGTGATGATGGTCTTGGATTTCACAGGGAAAATGATAATGTAATCTCTCCAGGAGACTGGGTGCCACCGGTTAATCTCGGGGGAGTACCGGTCATCGACCCAGTCGATACCAATTCGCACATTGCTTTGAATATGGATTTAGGCGCAGACCCCAAAGGGAGTGTACGCAGGGATATCTGGTGACTAAGGAAAACAGGGCGTAGGAGGAGAGGGAGTTAGTCTCCAAGTAATATTCGAGATGCTACAGGCTCAGCATGCCACTATTGCTCAGCTTCAAAGTCAACATAGAACTCCGGGTGTGGTCGAGCCAGAAATCACTCGTCGTAGCAGCAGGTGCTAGAAAGGTCGAGTAGTAACGAATCAGGAAATGATCCAACAATTATGAAAATGCTTGAGGAGCTCGCCAAAAGAATTGAGTCGGGAGAGAAGAAAATCGAAGATAGTGATAAAAAAGTGGAAATATACAACTCCCGGGTTGATCATACACCGGGGAATCCCTCGATCTTAAAGGGTTTAGATTCAAAAAAGTTCGTACAAAAGCCTTTTCCTCAGAGTGTGGCTCCGATCTCACTCCTAAGAAGTTTCGTATGCCGGATATACCTAAATACAATGGGAGCATCGATCAAAATGAACACATCACTTCGTACACATGAGAAATAAAGGGAAATGACTTGGAAGACGATGAGATCGAGTCTGTTTTGTCGAAAGGATTTGGGGAAACTATACCAAAGAGAGAAATCATTTGGTATCACAACTTGCCACCAAATTCCATCGACTAATTTTCCATGTTAGCAGATTCTTTCGTAAAGGCACACGCGGGGGCCATATAGGCCGCAGCAAGAAAATCGGACGTTTTCAAGATAATACAAAGGGAAAACGAAATTCTGAGGGAGTTCGTATCCCAATTTCAAATTGAACGCATGGAGTTGCCACCGGTCACAGATGATTGGGCCGTTCAAGCTTTCACCAAGGGTTGAACGCGCGGAGTTCGATATCATAACCACAATTGAAACAAAATTTTGGTCGAGTATCCAGCTGTAACTTTGGCAGATGTACACAGTCAATATCAATCGATTATCAGGGTCGAAGACAACAAACTAGGAGCCCCTTCCGGTTCAGTACATCCAAACAGGTTGGCAGTTAAGACCCAGAGGGACGTTGATAGGGAACCAAGGTCCGACACGGAACAATATCAACCATACACCACAAATCGAAGGAACAATGGTTTAGGATGCAATTATGCTCGAAATGATCGAAGAAATGATCGATAGCATAATTCTCGGGGACTTATGACAAAAAGTGGTTATGACAAACATGCTTAGCCCAAAGAGGCACCTCGGCTATTGTAATATAACTTTATCATCGATGCATCACGTTTTGTATCGGCAATCGGAAGGATCAGAGATACCAGATGGCACACACCCATTCAAACCGATCCTTCCCAAAGAAACCCAAACTTTATGTGTAATATCATTGTATGCATGGTTGCAAGACCGAGTATTGCATGAAATTAAGGGTGGAGGTAGCCCAATTATTTAATGAGGGCTACCTTTGCGAGTTCCTCAGCGATTGAGCCAAGAACCATTTCAGTGATAGAGATGCCAACAGGAAAATTGAACATGAGGAACCTCAAAATATCATTCATATGTTTGTCATCAGGGTCGATTTTCCACAAGGGCCCATATTAAAATGCACTAAGGTATCGATTACCTAGTAGAAATGAACCCAGGATTATGTGCCCGATGGCTCTTTATCATTCAATGATAAAGAACCATAAGGAATTTCTAAGCCCCACAACGACGCCCTTGTAATTTCTATCTTATAAAATAAAGTTTAAGTTAAGCGTGTTTTAGTGGATCCAGGTAGCTCGGGGAATATCATTCGATCGAGCGTTGTGGAGCAGCTCAACCTACAAGATCAAATCGTGCCTGCAGCTTGATTCTCAAACAGCTTCAACATCGCCAGTGAAATAGCTAAAGGGGAGGTTACGCTACCGATGAATGTTGCTGGAACCATTCAAGATACCAAGTTCCACGTGATCGAGGGCGATATGAGGTACAATTCCCTACTCGGGAGGTCTTGGATAAACAACGCGAGGGAAGTTCCTTAGACTCTCCACCAAATGATGAAATTCCCGACAAAGTACAGTGCGAAAAGAGTGTACATGGAGTAGCATGTTGCAAAGGAAATGTTTACCGTCAGCGAGGTAATATCGGTATTGATACTATCAACCTCGGAAAGGTCGAGCATCAATGGTAAACATGAAATCAAATAGCAATCATAGCTATCAGCCTCGACCGAATAGGGAAAGCAGAAGATAGAAGAAGTGGGGAGGATTTTCTAACCCCTCGGACCCTTTATTGTTCCCGAAGACTCCGACACTACCAAATCAACGGTCGAAGAACTGGAACAGTTTATAATGGTCAAGTACCTGCCCGAGCGAAAGGTATAACTGGGAATGGGGTTAACCCCTGAACTCAGGAGAAACTTATTCAATTTCTTATTGATAATATGGATTATTTTTCTTGGTACCATTTAGACATGACAGGGATCCCATCGGAGATAACGACGCACTGACTAAGCCTGGACCCTAGGTTCAAACCGGTGAAACAAAAGAGAAGACCCCAGTCCAAGGTAAAGCACGGGACGAGGTAATGAAACTTCTCAAAATAGGGTCTATTCGGGAGATAAAATACCCGGAATGGTTAGCCAATATATGCATATTCCCTAAAAAGGGGAACAAAATTAGAATGTGTGTAGATTATAAAGATTTAAACAAGGTGTGCCCCAAAGATTCTTTTCCGCTACCTAACATTCATCGACGCCACGGCAGGCCATGAGATCCTTACCTTTCTCGATGCCTATCCCGGGTACAATCAAATTCAAATGAACCCCGGAGAACGGGAAAAGACCTCATTTATCACCAAATATGGAACATTTTGTTATAATATAATGCTCTTCGGGCTAAAAATGTAGGAGCTACTTACCAACGCCTAGTAAATAAGATGTTTGAAGAACAAATAAGTAAGTCAATGGAATTTTATATTGACAACATGCTAGTTAAGTCCTTGCACGTAGAGGACCATTTGTTTTATTTGCATGAAACGTTCAAGATTTTGAGGAAATATAACATGAAACTCAACCCCGAAATGTGATTTCGGGGTCAGATCGAGAAAATTCCCTAGGCTTCATGGTGTCGAATTGAGGGATCTAGATCAATCCCGTTGAAATCAAGGTCATCGAAGACATCACCGTCGTGGACAATGTAAAAGTCGTGCAGAGGCTAACTGGACAGATAGCTACTTTAGGCCTATTTATCTCGAGGTCATCGGTTCGAAGCCACAGATTTTTCTCTTTACTCAAAAAGAAGAACGATTTTGCTTGGACCCTGGAGTGCCAACAAGCATTAGAGGAATTAAAGAGATACCTATCGAGCCCACTACTTCTTCACACCCCAAAGTCAGATGAGAAACTATACCTGTACTTGGCGGTATAAAAAATCTCAGTAAGTGGTGTCCTAGTTTGAGAAGATCAAGGTACATAATTTTTTCCATTTATTATGTAAGTCAAACTTTAGGAGAGGCAGAAACTAGATATCCACACTAAGAAAAACTGGCACTTGCATCGATAAGCGCTTCTAGAAAGTTAAAACCATACTTTCAATGTCACCCCATATGTATGTTAACCACTTACCCACTTCGTAATATTTTGCACAAGCCCGAGCTATCGGGCCGATTATCCAAATGGGTCGTCGAACTTAGCGGGTACAATATAGAATATCAATCCCTCACAACCATCAAGTCTCAAATTTTAGCGGACTTCATGGCCAATTTCATGCCAACCCTCATATCCGAAGGTTAAAAGGAACTCTTGTTAAAACCGGACACATCATCGGGGGTATAAACCATTTTCACATATGGTGCTTCCAATGTGAAGGGGTCCGGTCTAGGCATCATTTTGAATCCACCACATGTAGCACTATTAGGAAATCTATCAAAACTTTTAGGTTGACTAAAAATGAGGCCGAGTACGAGTCCATGATTGCAGGTCTCGAACTAGTTAATAGCTTGGGAGCAGAAGTCATTGAAGCCAAGTGTGACTCTTTATTGATAGTGAACCAAGTAAACCAACTTTCGAAGTTTAATAGGATTGAATGCGAAGGTATTTGGACAAGCTGCAGGTAACTTTGCACCACTTCAAGGAGTGGACTTTAGACCATGTTCCTTGAGTACAAAATAGTGAGGCCGATGCACTTACAAATTTGGGGTCATCGGTCAAGAAAGACAAGATCAGCCCAGGGCTGTTGTCTAACTATCGAGATATGTGATCGAGGAAGGTCATGGCAAAATAAACTCTACAAGCTTGACCTGGGATTGGAGGAATAAATATATTAAATACTTGAAGAATGGAAATCTCCCATCGGACCCTAAAGATTCGAGGGACTTACGAACCAAAGCTGCTCAATTCACATTTGATGAAGATGGAGCTTTATACAGAAGGACACTCAATGGACCATTAGAGGTATGTTTAGGACCAGGAGACACCGATTATGTTTTACAAGAGGTCCATGAAGGCACTTGTGGAAACCATTTCGGCACCGAATCTTTGATTTACAAAATCATTTGAGCGGGGTACAATTGGGATAGCATGGAAAAAAACCACTAAGGAGTTTGTTAAAAAATGTGATAAATGTCAAAGATTTTCCTCGATGATTCACCATCCAGGAATAAAACTTCATCCAGTTTTGTCCCTATGGCCACTCATGAAATGAAGGATGGATATTGTCGGCCCTCTGCCATCGGCTCCAGGTAAAGCTAAATTCATTTTGTTTATGACTGGATACTTTTCTAAATGGATGGAAGCACATACCTTCGAGAAGGTTAGAGAAAAAGAAGTTATAGACTTTATCTTGGATCACATCGTGTGCTGATTCGGAGTACCTGCAATTCATCGGCAATAAGGTAATGAGGTTTCTCGAAGAATATAAAATAAAAAGGATCTTATCGACTCCATATCATCCAAGTAGGAACGGACATGCCGAATTAACAAATAAGACTATCATTCAAAACTTAAAGAAAAGGTTGAATGATGCTAAGGAGAAATGGAGAGAAACTATACCCGAAGTCCTTTGGGTGTATCGAACGACATCGAAGTCCAGAAAGGGTGCAACCCCGTTCTCCATAGTATATGGCTCCAAGGCCTTGATTCCATTCGAGGTCGAGGAACCTAGAATCGGATTTTGACATACAATGGAGGAGTCAAATCAAGAGGCTATGCATGTCAGCCTCGAACTATTGGATGAAAAACGAGAAGATGCACTTGTTTGGATGGCTGCACAAAAGCAAAGAATCGAGAGATAATATAATAGAACAGCCAACCTTCACCATTTGGGGACTTGGTTCTAGGCAAATCACCCTCAATACTCGAGACTCAAACAAAGGGAAACTAGGCCCAAATTGGGAAGGACCATATCGGGCATGGGAAAAGGATCTTACAGACTTGGCATAATGGAAGGCGAACAATTGCGAAACAATTGGAACATATCACTCCTCAAATGATATTATTCCTAAGGTATGACTTACCCCATTTTCCATTTGTATTTGATACTAACTCGTTCCATGTGTTAGATCAGAGACGTCAAGAAAACTCTTCAACATGGAGACCTTAGGTTTTAAAGCATGCGTTGCACCCTTTTTTCCCTTAGATCGATTTTTATCCCAACTGGGGTTTTCCGGCGAGGTTTTTAACGAGGCAACAATTATGTGCTACCTAAGAAAAATTCAACAATATCCAAGGCTTCTTTAAAATCAACCTCGAATATTGGGGGACATCACCCATGGATCTTATATTTTCGAGAAAAGTACTTCATGTCAAAGGGTCTTGATAGGGAAACTTTGTAGTGGGCCAAACGATCGAATGAATTGTGTCCACATAGATTAGTCGAGTATGTACGCATGTATGAATTATTAAATGAAGCACTCTTTCTATATCAAACACTTTGTGTATCAAAAAAACATATTGAACTATACGAGTTCCATACTTATGATTTTAATGGCTCAAGGGACAAGCAAAAGTATACCTTGAACACTCGACTGTCATTGAAAATCAACATATTCAAGTTATCTAAACTCGAATTCATAAGACCTCAAAGAGGCGCCCCTCGATCTATAGGCCAAGGTCATCATTCTCAGGGACTAACACTTCGAAAAAATTCAAAGTGTTATTGGGGAATAAGCCCAAGAAGCATACCTAAAGGCTACAACCAGATTAACGCGGCTCGGAGACGTCCCACAATCACAATACGCCTTCAAAATTTTTGAAAACCCGATTAAAAAAGGCTACCCTCGGCAAATAATCAAAAGGGGCTTCGATAAAATCAACCCTCAAAAAACCTTAAGAGGTATCAAATTATCTTAACACACATGCTAAGGCAAAAAAATAAAGCAGAAGGGTTTAAACCAACATCGAACCCTAAAGAAACCAATGGGTAAAAAATACATTCTAAGGCATAAAGAAATTTTCACCAAGTATTTTAAGCTAAAAGAGGGGAATAATAGCATCTTTTAGAGGCCATATCGGCCGATCTAAAGAATCCTAATGGCCAATACACTTAGAGTTGGAGGTCTTGTTCTCACTCCATTTGAACCCAAGGGTTTGACTATCCCGAGCCTAAATAAACAATTATTTTATTATGGCTCGGGAACTTGCCGTTATCTAACACAAACCTTTAAGGGTCATGGTGACTTCGAGGAAGCCACCCGAGACCAAATTTTCGAACATAAAATTGTACTAAAAATTTTACAATGCAAAAGACATATTTATAAAGATCGGGAAGGCATTCAAGAGAAATTTTCTTTTATACATCTGAAAAAGGACATGTACAAGAAACCGTCAAAAGTCTTACAGAAACGAAAAAGAAAATAAATCCTAACTATGCCCACAGTTGTTTCTCCCTCAGGAGCAGCTTCTCCTTCGGGCTCCTCATTGTTATCGGACCCATCTTGGTTGCCTTCATCACCATCATCGTTGGAGGAGGAAAAAAACAACCTAGTTTCAGCTTCAAGCGCTTTAGTTTGAGCTATCTCTTTACAGATGTCATAACCCCGAGTGAGGATTTCCTCAAGGGTCACCCCCCGTGATTGGAACCTTACCAAGTTATTGCTCAATTTTCTCTCGATCGGAGGCCTCCTTTAGCTGCATATGGGCAGCCTCATCATTATCCAAGTACATGGCTATAGACTTGTCAGCCGAGATCTTCGTCTCCCTGACTTCTACCTTGGCCTCAGCAAGGTCGACTTTGAGCTCCTCGATCCTTTTAGTCTAGGCTAAACTTTTATCTTTGATGCCCCGAAGTTAGACCTCGGTCGATAACAATTTTTCCAAGGTACCCTCTTTCTCCGCAGCAAGGCGGTCCATGTTCTCCTTTTAGTGATCGTAGTTAGCTTTGATTTGATCGACCTCCCCTTGGAGCAGCTCCTTCCTCTACAGATTTTGCTGCAATTGAGATATTGAAGTATTAGCCTCCACATTCAAATCAAGTAGACCGTACTATCTCAAAATGATAGTTATCTGCGCATCTAGCTCGACTTCTTCCTTACGAGCCAGGGCCAAGTCTGCTCCGAGGTCCCTGATCTCCTCTTCTTTCTTCACATAAAGGCATTTGAGGGCATCCCTCTTCGTAATAAGTTTCTTGAGATTGGCCTCACACCGGCTCAGCTCGGCTTAGGACTTGTTGAACGTTTCCCGATGAAGCACCGCAACCTATGAAGAAAGGAAAGAAGTTAGCAAGAAGAAAATAAGATCAAACGTGATAACACGGCACAAATTTTAGCTGGGATGAGATGGGCCTCATCAAAAACCATAGATGCGTCTAGATTGAAAACATCATCGACCTATGCAAGGCAGCCGCAAAATATGTCTTCCCTTTCGTGGGTCGTTCCCACGTCGGGGGTCTTCATTGCTCGAGCCTCCTGAAATTCCCCTTTAGAAAAATAAGGGCCGGGTGGCGAATCATCGATAGTGATTGCCCCATGCAAGTCACTTGGGGTACTCTCTCACTTCTGAAGAGCCCTACTACCGGACCCTTCGGGAACACTCGTCATTTGTTCGGGATTTTGCTCGGAGTACCTTTCGAGATTTCCTCGGTCCGAGGATGAGTCTCCTAGACCATCACCGGCCTAGCTGCCTTAGAAGCCTCGACGCTTCCCCTCTTACATGGCACCAGCTCACAACCGGCATCATCCCCCTCCTCTTCCTTATATCGTAGCTTTTGATCTACGCTTGCAGACAAAGGACTAGAGTCGTCCTTTAGCTTATGAGCCCAACTCTTCTTAGGCTCAAGGGCATCAGAAGGCGAGGTCCTTCTCCTCTTCTTATGTGACGACCCACATAGTCATCACCTATTTTCTCATTCATTTCGTACTTTCGAGGCCTTGAAAACCTCGTTTTTAATTGCATCGATTTGCGTGTGGAGTCTGGGAGCATAGCTGGAAAGCTTCAATATGAATTTTGTGTGAAAAATTATGAATTTTGATACTAATATGATTAAAGTTGACGGTGGTCAACGTTTTCGCTAAACAGACCCGGACCTAAGATTGGACGGTCCCGGAGGGTCCGTAGAAAAAATTAGGACTCGGGCGTATGCCCGAAATCGAAATCCGAGGTCCCGAGCCCGAGAAATAAGTTTTTAAGAGAAATTGTTTTTCTGAAATTTATATGGGATTTTAAAATAAAAATGGATTAGAAAGTGTTGGTATCAGGCTTATATTTTGGTTCTGGGATCTGGTACATGTCATATATGTGATTTAAGACGTTCATGTGAAATTTGGTTGAAATCGGCCGTCATTTGACGTGTTTCAGACCTAAATATCAAAAAATGAAAGTTTATGAAGTTTGATGTAAAAGTGATTATTTTGACACTTGATTCCTCATTTTTATATTAATCTGGCAATTTAATCACACGGTTAAGTTCATAAGATGTTGTTGAATTAGTATGTGTGTTTGGTTAGGAGCCCCTCTCAGGGGTGTTCGGGGTGGTTTTGGAGTTAGGAAAATTGCAGAAAAATTTGTTGTTGTTGCACAGACATTTCCCTATTCGCGCTCGCGACCTTATGCTCGCGTTCACAATGCTTCCCAGGCTCCCTTCTTCAAGTTTGCGGTCCGGTTCCTGCGTTAGTGTGGTTACAGTATTTCCTTCAATGTGTTCGCGTATCACCCATCTCGTGTTCGCATAGGCCAATACCTTGGACCTCGAAGCTTTCCCTCCGCGTTCACAATCATGCTCCCCGCGAACACGATGCTTGCCAGCGTTTCCTCCTCGCGAACACGAAATTTATATAGCAAACCCCTAGGGTAAAATCCGCCTAGTGTTTTTTTTAATTGTTCAAAATAGTAGCTACGGGTTTAACTCCAAATTTCTTACCAGCTCTCTTCTTCCCCAAGCTCTAGGAGTCCATTGAAGCCCACATTCTTCAATACCACTTGGGTATGTAAATCCCCACTTATTTCCTTCATTTTCCTTCATCAATTAGTGAATTTCTAAGCTTAAATCATATACATTAGGGTATTAGGGTGGAAATTGGGGGAAATGGGTAGAATTAGGGCTTTTCAATTTTCTTTGATTTAGACCTAGTTTTGGGGTCGAATTTGAAAACAAATTGTATAATCGGGCTCGTGGGGAATGGGTGATATAAAATTGGTTCGAACTTCACGTTTTGACCAAGCAAGCCTGGGGTCGATTTTGGAATTTTCGGAAGGAAGATTGGGAATCTATATTTAGGCATTGGGTTTGATTTGTTTAGCTATTATTAATATTATAAAGTTGTTAATTCATATATTTGATTGAGTTGGAGCCGAAATCGAGAGGGAAAGCGGTAGTTGTGGATTGATTTAGCCTTGGAAGTTGAGGTAAGTATTAAGTGTAACTTTGGCTTGAAGGATTAGAAGTGAGACTTACTTGCTACTTGTTGTGTCCGACGTATAGGCAAGGTGACGAGTATCCATACGTTGGGGGTCAAGCATGACCGTGAGTCCTAAATTGCTAAATTATCAAATTCTTGATTGTTTTTTATGAGAACTTGGTTGGAAATCTTTAATACTGAGCCAGTAATTGTTGAGACAGAGTATTGATTTAATTCTGTTAAGTAGAAACTAAATAAGTTTGGTTATTGTTGGATCTCCCTTGTCGGGATAATTGAATTGAAAATTGAAATCTTGTTCCCTTGCCAGGAAAATTTTTGTATTATCTCGATCCCTTGCCGGGATAGTTCAATTGATATCGTGTTCCCTTGCCGGAAAACTTATTGTATTGTCTTTATCCTTTGCTGGGAGTTTACTATGTTACCTTACTCCCTTGTCGGGATTTCTCTGTTATTATGAAATGGGAACGTGTGGTACACCTACCACATAATATTATGAAATGGGATTGTGTTGTGCGCCTACCACGTGATATGAGGAAATGGGATCATGTTGCACGTCTGCAACAAGAGGAATTTGAAACAAGTGAATGTGTTTCGTTTTCCCTTATTTGGTGTTAGAAGAAATCAGATGCAATTTCTTTTGTTATTCCAGATATTCTGTTTTCCTCTGCTACCCCATAGGCATGTTCCCCCTCCCAGCTTTAATTGTTACATTCCGCTATTATTTTGTTGTACTCGCATATATATATCTGCACAGGTTGTTTGGTAATGTGGTCTAGCCTCATCACTACCTCGCCGGGGTTAGGCCAAGCACTTGCCAGCACATGGGGTCGGGTGTGCTGATGCTACACTCTATTCATCTTTTTGCACAGATCACAAAGCCGGAGCAGCGTTTGGACAACAGAAGAAGAATTGGGAGCTGACATCAGTCCAGAGCAAGATACCAAGGTAGCCTTGCAGGCGTCCGTGTGCCCGATGTCTCCTTTATCTTGTTTTAGCTGCTATCCCATTTTATTTCGGGACAAACATTTTTATTTTTTTTTCAAAACACTGTATTTAGAATACTCGTAGACGTTTGTGAGATATATGACACCAGGTTTTGGGTAGTATTGTGTTAAAATTCCGGATTCTATTCAGTTTTCTTTAAATATTAAGTCCCCCATTATTGTTCTAAATGAAAAAGGTTTTATGTTATTATTATATGCTGAGAAAAAGTAGTTAAGTCGGCTTACCTAGCTCCTATTAGTAGGCACCATCACGACTCCCGAGGGTAGGAAATTCGGGTCGTGAGATGTTGGTATCAGAGCATTAGGCTACATAGGTCTCACAACTTATAGACAAACTCGGTAGAGTCTGAGAGATGGGTACGGAGACGTCTGTATTTATCCATAGGGGCTACAGAGTTAGGAAAACTTCATTTCTGTTCTTTCTTGTCGAGCGATTCTGCTTCTCAAATACTGATTGTCTTTCTACTTTATTATTCGCAGATGGTAAGAGCATGTGCTTCCTCTTTTATTGCGCAGCATCTTGAGCCCCCAGCAGTAGCTCCTACGAGGGGCAGAGGGCAATGCCGAGGTAGGGGCAGAGCTCAGCCCCGTGCAGCAGCCCTAGAGGTAGAGCCTCAAATTGATTATAATGAGGAGGTTCCACCCCCTAGCAGATCTGATGGGCCTAGCTTAGGTCCCAGCGGGGTTTATAGCCACCCTAGTTCTTCAAGACGCTTTGGTCAGATTGGTAGGCCTTATGGAGAGCGTCACTCGAGCAGGTTTGCTTCCAGTAGCCCTAGCCACTTCTCAGGCTAGGGGAGGAGTTCAAAATCCCGCTACATGTACGCCGGAACTGGTAGCTCCCTAGGCTCAGATTCCAGTGGTGCTGCCAGCCGTGGCAGTTCAAGCGGGTACTGTGACTCAGACAGGCGATGGTACAACTATGTCCTCAGATACGTTACTGAGGCTGGATAGGTTCACCAACCTATTCACCACAACATTTAGCGGTTCTTCTTCAGAGGAACCCCAGGATTTCTTATTCAACTACCATGAGGTTCTTTGGACTATGGGTATTGTGGAGACTAATGGGGTCGACTTTGCCACCTTTCATCTAGAAGAATCCGCAAAGACTTGGTAGAGGGATTATTGTTTATCCAGACCAGCAAGGTCGCCATCCTTGACTTGGGAACAGTTTGCAGAGTTATTTTTGGAGAAGTTTCTCCAGTTACTTAGCGAGACGCTCTTCGCAAGCAGTTCGAGCACCTATAGCAGGGCTCTATGACAGTCATAGTATGTGACCCGATTCATTGGTCTAGCTCGCCATGCTATTGTTATACTCCCCACCAAGAGAGAGAGGGTGCATAGGTTCATTGATGGTTTGATTCAGCCGATCCGTCTCCAGATGGCCATGGGAGCCGGGAGTGAGATCTCTTTTTCAGGAGGCGGCCAATGCGGCCCGTAGAGTTGCGATGGATTTATCACAAGAAGGTGGTCATGGTCGGATAAGAGGCCCTGTCACTTAGATAGGTTAAGTGGTACCTCGTCTGGAGGTATAGATTCTAATGGTAGAGACCATCCTCATAGGCCCTTTTAGTCAACTCTTCAGGCTTCTCATGGTACTTCAGGTGGTAGTGGTTCTCAGCCGCATTGTCCTGATCAGCAGTCTGTCAATGCACCATCAGCACCTATCAGTGCACCATCACTTTGTTAATCCCAGCGGCTGAGGGCTTGTTTCACATGTGGCGATACGAGGCATATTGCCAGGTATTGCCCTCGAGCTTCTGACAGCTCTCAGCATCAGAGTTCTCGTGCTATGATTCATGAACGGAGGTTCCACAGCCCGCCCAGCCAGCTAGAGGTAGGGGTAGAGGTCATAGAGGAGGAGGTGGAGATAATAGAGATGGATCTTAGACTACTAGAGGTAGAGGTCAGCCAGCAGCTGACCGTCCTAGAGATATGGTTCAGGGAGGTGGGGCCCAGCCCCAATGTTATGGTCTTCCAGCCAGGCCAGAGGCTAAGTCTTCAGATTCAGTTATTATAGGTATTATTATGGTCTAGGATAGAGATGCTTCAGTGTTATTTGACCCTGGGTCTATATATTCGTATATGTCTTTCTATTTTGCATCGTACCTGTTTATGCCTAGAGATTATATCAGTATTCCTATCTATGTATCTACACCGGTGGGTGACTATATAGTGGTCGATCAAGTTCATCGTTCTTGTGTGGTAGTGTTTGAGGGTTTTGAGACCCGTGTTGATTTGCTGCTCTTAGATATGGTGGATTCCCACGTCATATTAAGGATAGATTGGTTGTCTTGTATCATGCTATCTTGGATTGCCACACCAAGACCGTGACTTTGGCTTTGCCAGATTTGCCCCGATTGGAGTGGAGAGGGACTCCAGGTCATGCCACCCGCAGGTTTATATCATATGTGAAGGCTCGACACTTGGTCGAAAAGGGGTGTTTAACTTATTTGGCTTATGTTCGCGACTCCAGCGCAGAAGTCCCTTCTAATTATTATTTTCCTATTGTATTGGAGTTTCCTGATGTTTTCCCTTCAGACCTCCTGGATATGCCGCCCGACATGGATATTGAATTCTGTATTGATCTACCTCTAGGCATGCAGCCCATTCCATTCTGCCATATCGCATGGCTCCGCCAGAGTTGAAGGAGTTAAAGGATCGATTGCAGGATTTACTTGATAAGGGTTGCATTAGACCCAGTGTTTCGCCTTTAGGTTCGCCGGTGTTATTTTTGAAGAAAAATTATGGTTTGATGAGGCTATGCATTGATTACCGGCAATTTAACAAAGTGACGATAAAGAAAAAGTATCCACAACCGAGGATTGACGATTTGTTCGGCCAGCTTTAGGGTGCAACGGTGTTTTCAAAGATAGACTTGAGATCTGGCTACCATGAGTTGGGGATTAGGGCATTCGATGTCCCTAAGACAGCATTCTGCACTCGGTATGGGCATTATGAGTTTTAAGTCATGTCATTTGGGTTGACCAATGCCCCAACAACATTTATGGAGTTGATGAACTGAGTGTTCAGACCTTATTTGGACTTTTTCGTGATAGTTTTCATTGATGATATTCTGATATACTCCCGCAGTCACGAGGAGCACGAGCAGCATCTCAGAGTGGTTCTTCAGACTCTGAAGGATAGTTAGTTATATGATAAGTTCTCGAAGTGTGAGTTCTGGTTGAGTTTGGTTGCATTTCTGAGTCACGTTATTTCAGCACAGGGTATTCAGGTGGACCCGAAGAAGACTAAGGTAGTCAAGAACTGGCCTCGACCAGCATCAGCTGCAGTAATTTAGAGTTTTTTAGGGTTGGCAGGCTACTACCGTCGGTTCGTGGATGAGTTTTCATCTATTGCATCCCCGATGACTTGATTGACCAAGAAGGGTGCCCAGTTCAGATGGTCAGACGAGTGTGAGGAAAGCTTTCAGAAGCTCAAGACAACTCAAACTACGGCACTGGTATTTGTTTTGCCCACACGTTCATGGCCATATACAGTTTATTGTGATGCTTCCCGTATTGGGCTTGGGGCAGTATTGATGCAGGATGGCAGAGTTATTGCCTATGCTTCGAGGTAGTTGAAGATCAACGAGAAGCATTATCTGATTCATGATCTAGAGTTGGCAGCCATTGTTCATGCTTTGAAGATTTGGAGGCATTATCTATATGGTGTGACGTGTGAGGTGTACACTGATCACAAGAGTCTTCAGTACTTGTTCAAGCAAAAAGAGTTGAATTTGAGGCAGAGGAGGTGGTTGGAGTTGCTAAAAGATTATGATGTTACTATCTTGTATCACCCGAGGAAGGCCAATGTGGTGGCCGATGCATTGAGTAAGAAGTCATCCAGCATGGATAGTCTTGCTTATATTCCAGTCAGACTACTTACTTTGGATGTTCAGGCCTTGGCCAATCGATTTGTGAGGTTGGATATTTTTTAGCCTAATCGAGTGTTAGATTGTGCGGTCACTTGTTCTTCATTATTGGAGCGTATCCATGATTAGCATTTTGATGATCCCCATTTGTGTGTCCTGAGATACACAGTGCAGCGTGGAGGTGACAAGAAGGTGACCTTAGACGATGATGGTGTTTGAGATTGCAGGGGCGAGTTTGTGTGCCCAATGTTGATGGGATTCCAGAGTTGATCTTAGCGGAGGCCTATAGTTCCCGGTATTCTATTCATCCGGGTGCCACGAAGATGTATTAGGATCTGAGGCAGCACTATTAATGACGTAGAATGAAGAAAGATATAGTTGCATATGTGGCTCAATATTTGAATTATCAGCAGGTTAAGTATGAGCATCAGAGGCCTGATGGACTGTTTCAGAGGATTGAGCTTCCTGAGTAAAAGTGAGAGAGGATTACTATGGATTTTTTATTGATCTCCTATTGACCCGAAAGAAGTTTGATGCGATTTAGGTCATTTGTTGATCGGCTAACCAAGTCAGTGGCATTTTGTTCCTATGGCAGCCACTTATTCATCCGAGAGTTAGCTGATCTACATCACAGCTATTGTCGCCTTCATGAGGTGCTGATTTCTATTATTTCGGACCGGGTACGCAATTTACCTCACGCTTCTGGAGGTCAGTTCAGCGAGAGTTGGGCACCCAAGTTGAGTTGAGCACATCATTTCATCCTCAGACGGACGGACATTCCAAACACACTATTCAAATATTGGAGGATATGCTCCAAGCCTGTGTCGTTGATTTTGGAGGCTCGTGGGATCAGTTTTTTCCTTTTGCGGAGTTTGCCTACAACGACAGCTACCAGTCCAGCATTCATATGGCTCCTTATGTGGCGTTGTATAGTAGGCGGTGTCGATCTCCGATTGGGTGGTTTGATCCGAGAGAGGCTCGGTTATTGGGTACAGATTTAGTTTCAGGAAGCCTTGGATAAGGTCAAGATCATTTAGGCTAGGCTTCGTACCGCTCAGTCTAGGCAGAAGAGTTATGCAAACCGCAAGGTTCAAGATGTGGCTTTGATGGTTGGTGAGCTGGTATTGCTCCGTGTGTCGCCTAATGAGGGCATGATGAGATTTGGGAAGAAGGGCAAGCTTAGTCCTAGGTTCATTGGCCCATTTGAGATCCGCGATCGTGTCGGAGAGGTAGCTTATAGAGTTGCCTTGCCGCCTAGCTTGTCAGTCGTGCATCCAATTTTTCATGTGTCCATGCTTCGAAGGTATCACGGTGATCCAGCCCACTTGTTAGATTTAAGCACTGTCGAGTAGGACAAGGACCTGTCTTATGAGGAGGAGACGGTGGTTATTCTAGACCTGCAGGTTCGACGGTTGAGTTCGAAGAGTTTCCTTTCTGCGTGATAAGTGGAGAGGTCAGCCTCCTGAGGTATTGACTTGGAAGTCTGAGTCTGATATGCGGAGCTATTATCCTCATCTATTTCCCGACTCAGGTACTTCTTTCTTCTGTCCGTTCGACGACGAACAATTGTTTTAGAAGTGGAGAATGTGACGACTCAAAGGGTCATCACCTATTTTCTCATTCATTCCATGCTTTCGAGGCCTTGAAAACCACATATTTAGTCACATTGATTTTTGTGCGCAATCCGAGCGCGTAGCCAGAAAGCTTAAATATGAATTCTATGTGAAAAAGGATGAATTTTGATACTAATATGATTAAAGTTGACTTTGGTCAATATTTTATATAAACGGACCCGGACCCGAGATTGACAGTCCCGAAGGGTCCGCAGAAAAATGTGGGAATCGAGCGTATGCCAAGAATCAAAATCCGAGGTCCCGAGCCCGAGAAATAAAATTTTAAGAGAAATTGTTTCTCTGAAATTTATATGGAAATTAGAAATGAAAATGGACTAGAAAGTGTTGGTATCGGGCCCGTATTTTAGTTCCGGCGCCCGGTAGAGGTCATATATGTGACTTAAGACGTTCCTTTGAAATTTGGTTGAAATCGAACGTCATTTGACGTGTTTTGGACCTAAATATCAAAAAATGAAAATTATGACGTTTGTTGAAAAAGTGATGATTTTGAGGCTTGATTCCTCGTTTTGATATTAATTTGGTGATTTGATCACATTGTTAAGTTCATAGGATGTCGTTGAGTTAGTGTGTGTGTTTGGTTAGGACCCCGAGGGCTCAGGGTGTTTTTGCGGGTGTTTGGGGTGGTTTTAGAGTTAGGAAAAATTGCAGAAAAATCTGTTGTTGTTGCATAGACATTTTCCTCTTCGCGTTCGCGGCCTTAAGCTCGCGTTCGCAATGCTTCCTAGGCTTCTTTCTTTGCGTTTGCGGTCCGCTTCCCGCGTTTGCGTAGTTCCAGTATTTCCTTCAATGCATTTGCGTATCACCCCATCGCGTTCGCATAGGCCAATCCCTTGGACCCCGGAACTTTCCCTTCGTGTTCGCAATCCTGCACCCGGGAACGTGATGCTTGCCAGCTTTTCCTCTTCGCGAACGTGATGCTCATGTCGCGAACACATAGGGTAAAATCCGCCTAGTGATTTTTTTAAAGATGTTCAAAATAGTAGCTACGGTTTTAACTCCAAATTTCTCACGAACTCCCTTCTTTCCCAAGCTCTAGGAGTCCATTGAAGCCCCCATTCTTCAAGACCACTTGGGTAAGTAAAATCCCCACTTATTTCCTTCATTTTCCTTCATCAATTAGTGAATTTCTAAGCTTAAATCACATAAATTAGGCTGGAAATTGGGGGAAATGGGTAGAATTAGGGCTTTTCAATTATCTTTGATTTAGACCTCGTTTTGGGGTCGAATTTGAAAACAAATTATATATTCGGGCTCGTGGGGGAATGAGTGATATGAAATTGGTTCGAACTTTGTGTTTTGACCAAGCGGGCCTAGGGTCAATTTTGGAATTTTTGTAAGGAAGGTTGAGAATCTTATTTAGGCATTGAGTTTGATTTGTTTAGCTATTATTGATATTATAAAGTCGTTATTTCATAGATTTGATTGAGTTGGTGCCGAATTCGAGAGGGAAAGATGTCGTTGTGGATTGATTTATCAGTGGAAGTTGAGGTAAGTGTTCGGTGTAACTTTGGCTTTAGGGATTTGGAGTGAGTCTTACTTGCTACTTGCTACGTGTTGTGCCCGACGTATATGCAAGGTGACGAGTATCTATGCGTTGGAGGTCGAGCATGACCGTGAGTCCTAAATTGCTACATTATCGAATTCTTAGTTGTTGTTTATGAGAACTTGGTTGGAAATCTTTAACACTGAGTGAGTAATTGTTGTGAATGAGTATTGATTTAATTGTAATAGAAACTGATAAGTTTGGTTATAGCTGGATCTCCCTTGCTGGGAAGTTGAATTGATATCTTGTTCCCTTGCCGGGAAACTTATGGTATTATGTTGATCTCTTGCCGGGAGTTTACTATGTTACCTTACTCCCTTTTCGGGATTTCTCTATGATATTATGAAATGGGAACGTGTGGTATACCTACCACGAGATATTATGAAATAGGAACGTATGGTACACCTACCACGAGCTATTATGAAAGAGAACGTGTGGTACGCCTACCACGAGATATTATGAAATAAGAACGTGTGGTACGCCTACCACGTGATATTATAAAATGGGAACGTGTGGTACACCTACCGCATAATATTATGAAATGGGATCGTGTGGTACGCCTACCACGTGATATGAGGAAACGGGATCGTGTTGCACGTCTGCGACAAGAGGAATTTGAAATAAGTGAATGTGGTTCGTTTTCCCTTATTTGGTGTTAGAAGAAATCACATGTAGTTTCTTTTGTTATTCCGGATATTCTGTTTCATCTGCTACCCCATAAACGTGTTCCCCTTCCCATATTTAATTATTTACTTTCCGTTGTTATTTCGTAATACTTGCATATATATATATATATATATATATATATATATATATATATATATATATACACAGGTTGTTTGGTTGTCTGGTCTAGCCTCGTCACTACCTTGCCGGGGTTAGGTCAAGCACTTACCAGCACATGGGGTCGGTTGTGCTGACGCAACACTCTGTGCATCGTTTTACATAGATCACATTGCCGGACCAGCTTTTGGACAGTAGTAGGTGATTTGGGAGCTGACATCACTCCAGAGCGAGATACCGAGGTTGCCTTGCAGGCGTCCGCGGGCCCCGCGTCTCCCTTATCTTGTTTTAGTTGTTATCCCATTGTATTTCGGAACAAACATTATTATTTTCTTTCAAAACACTGTATTTAGATTACTCTTAGACGCTGGTGAGTTATGTGACACCAGGTTTTGGGCAGTATTTTGTTAAAATTCCGCATTTTATTCAGTTTTCTTTAAATGTTAAGTCTCCCGCATTATACTTTTAAATGAAACAGGTTTTATGTTATCATTATGTGTTGAGAAATTATAGTTAAGTCGGCTTGCCTAGCTCCTGTTAATAGGCGCTATCACCACTCGTGAGAGTGGGAAATTCCGGATGTGACATCTTGTCCATGGCTGGTATGAGAACCACCTCTTCCCCAGGCGGGGCCAGCATCAATTCAACGATGTCTCTGAGGCCTGCGTAAAAGGGAGTGAGGTATATATAAAATGAAATATTTTAGGAAAAGACGTCGTAAGCATATAGGGTAAACTTACCATGGTTTTTATACTCCCATTTACCGTTTGCTAAGTCACGCCAGCAGCGCTCGCCATGAGAGAAAGTTGCATCCAGCTTCCGAACCCAGTCTTAGAGGTCGAGGACCGCGTAAGGCATCAAGGCAATTGCTGCATAACAGATGAAAATGCTACAAAAAGCAAAAGTAAAGTATGAAGATTAGTGGCTAACACTTACGTGTGGGGTTCCACTTCTCGGGGAACGACAGCTTCTTCTCGGGGATGAGGTCGCAGTTCCTTACCCACATAACCCGACTCATCCATCCTTGATCCTTATCCTCGTGTAGAAAAAGATTTCGTTGATCGGCGTTGGAGCTTGATTAATCCCCGATAAAGTTTTGGTTGATACAACCATATAAGGTGGTTGGTGGTGAATTCCAACCCTTTGGATTTACCAGAGAAGAAGCGGATCATAATCACTATGAGCCACAACAAGGGATGAACCTGGTCGAGGGTAACCTGGTACACCTTGCAAAAATTGACGACAACTGGGCAGAAGGGACCATTGTGCAGAAGTAAGCACAAACACTTAGAAACCCCTTCACGTGAGTTGTGATACTTTCTTTAGGGGCGGAGATCTGTACCATGACCTCGGGGGTCCCTGTTGCAATCTCCCTTTACGACGTCGAGCTATTTCACTCTTATCGAGCAAATGTACCTCGATACGTGTTTACATTGGCTAGGGACAGACAGAGGATTCTCGAATTTAAAGTTGTTTTTTAGAATAGAAGGGTCAGGAAAAATCTCGTAAAGGAGTGGTTCCGGCGACGTTTGTCACCAGCCGGCCAGGACGAAGAAGACGAGGCTTTCTCCTTTTGAGGGACGGTTTTGGAGGTTTTTGCCATTGATTCAGATGAGCTGAAGCAGAAAAAAGTGAAGTTTAGTATTTTTGGTCCTAAAAGATCGAATCAACAGGCGGTGGAAGAGAAGAGATGGAGAGAGGAAAATACTTAGAGAGATTGGTGAAGATGAAAGCAAAGTTCGATTCAAATGAGAAACTTGTATTTATAGGTTCATGGCTACGGTTCAGTGGCGCTAGTGGTCGACCATCACTGGCAAGTATTTAATAGTTTGTGAAAATAAATCGACGGAACATTTCGGTCACCTCAAGCGCTTATGCCACGGGGATGACATCATCATCGGGGCCTCCGAAAAATCGAGGTTCAAGTCGTTTCTTATCATTTTATTCTAGGAAACAAGAGGACTATCTGTATAAGGTGGAAATCGGGGCTACCCGATTTCGTTCTTCGATGAAAAAAGTGATACCACGATGGGAGGCGAGGACGCCGAGCTCGAGGTCAAAGCTCCTTTTCAATGTCGAGGTCGATATCATTTACCGTTATGATTCAATAACGGAAAGAGCGAGATACCCGCAACGGGCCGGAGATCACGACGTAAATTTTGGAATGGATTGTTCTTCGGTGGTTAGACAACTATCAAATATGATTCCCTACTGTAATTAAAAGTGTACCTTAGTTAGAACTCCCCTATTATATAAAGGGGGATCCCATTCATTTGTAACGGACGGTTCACTGATAAGAAAATATATGTGCATTACTCTCTTGCTATTTCATTTACTGTTCTTGAGAACTGTTTATCATTTATCCTCATCATCATACGTCAAGACTGTCACAAGTCGAGATCAAGATTTAACTTATACACTGGTTTGATCTACTTTATTTTTTAATTTATCTATTTAATCTCTTGTTTATTAATAGGCGGACAATTAAATCACATATTCTTAAAATTACAATACAAATTTAATTATTACTCAAATTTTAAGGTAAACAACATGAACCATAGTGTCACATAATCTGAGACGAAAAAAAACTATATAAGTTACAATATCGATTAAATTTGATTTTTTTGAAAAAGTAACAACACTCATCTCGTGTGTTTTATCAGGTAGTTTGTCAATTCCTCTCCGTGGGACCACTTGTTAGTAGCTAAAGGACTATTTTGTATATTTTTCTCTCTTTACATGTCATTCTTTGCAAAACAAAATAAATACGCATATGATATTTTAATTATTAATTTTAGGGTATGCGCTTTGTGCACGTATCTATTCTAATAAAAATATAATTTTCTTTAAAAAAGTCATATAATACTATTAGATAATTTGTTTGCGTTATATAAAATTATAAAATAAAAAATCTTTAAAATGATGATTTTTTTATTAGCTAGCTCAATAAACAAAAAAATCATAGTCAATAAAATTATGAGATGCCTTATTAAGCTTTATGAGGACTTATGAGAGAATATCTTATGAATTGCTTTTCTCCAATATTGTAATAGTGAAAACAAAACATATAATTACTCTTATCACGGTCTCTAATAACATAATTTGAAAATTGAATCTTTTGATTTTTAACCCTATACCTTGCTAAAAAAATTGATAGTGACATTGTAAAATTGAAAAAATGACTAAGATTGGGATAATATTTATAACAAATAAAATATTATAAATATATAATATAGCGAATGTTGTCATTTGTCGGATGAAATGTAAAAAACAAAAAAAGATAAAAATAAAACTTATTTATGGTACATTTTGTCTCCTACTATTTTATTTTATTATTTTAAATTTATATATTTACTAATTGAACTCTCAACATGTCACAATCCGGATTTTTCACCATCAGGAGTCGTGGTGGCGCCTATTATCGACTCTAGGGAAGCCAACAATTAAATATTTCCTTGAGAGCATTCGCAATAATAGAAATAAAACTAAAACAATTAAATAGGCGGAAGTCTTTAAAACTTAGATAACAGAAAATAAATGCAGAAGTTTCAAAATACATCGCTACCCAGGGTCTGGTGTCACTAACTCACAAACTACTATAGAGTACTAAAAATAAAAGTCTGAATGAAATACATCAATGTTTGTCTCGATACAAAGAAAAAACAAACTAATAACAGAGAAAGAGACTCCGACCTGCGGACGTCAGCTAGGCTACCTCGCAAGTCCCTAGACTGAAGACAACTCCCGATCAATACTGTTGATTTGGTCCAAAAGCTGCTCCTGGATCTGTGCAAAAAGATGCACAGAGTGTAGCATCAGCACAACCGACCCCATGTGTTGATAAGTGTCCGGCCTAACCCCGGCGAAGAAGTGACGAGGCTGGACAAGACCTATCGAGAACAACCCGTACAGATATATATACAATAGCGGGAAAAATACACACAATTTAAACATCTAAGAGGGATGGGAGCATGTTGTGGGGTGTAACAATTTAGATATAGGGTCAACGGACAAAGAGATGAAACTGTACAATAACATCAATTAAAGAGAATAGGTAAATCAAAACTGCACGGCACCAACCTTCGTACTTTTACTCTAATCTTCACCAAAACAGTCAAATAAAGTGCACAACATTACCCTTCGTGCTTTTCCTCACATAACTCTCATATCAAGGCACGGAATGACCCTTCATGCTCAATTATTCAACACATGACACCGAATGACCCTTGGTGCATAATTATCAAAAACATGGCACGGAATGACCATTCGTGCATAATTATCAAAACATGGCACGAAATGACTCTTCGTATATAATTATCAAAACATGGAACAGAATGACCCTTCATGCATAATCGCTCTTCCTCACCCAATCAATATGTCACAACCAACCGGGGTGAGGGAATAAATAACAATATTAAACATCCGACAAGGGAGAACAATCAACAAATAAGTTTCGGCAAAGGTACCACTAACAGCTCAAATATCCCGGCAAGGGTGAATACATATAATTCTTAAACTATACGTCCTGGCTAGGGAATAATTACAACATTTTCTCTCTTGATCACTTCTTTCTCAATTATTATATTTTTGTTCGAGCCAACGCTTCAATAATGTACAAATTATAATTCTTCCTCAAACTTTTCACATTATATGAGGCTTACTAATTAAACAAGGAAGAGGTATCACAAAATCTGAATAAACACAATTAAGACCCACGGTCATGCTAGACTCCGGTGTGTAGATACTCATCACCATACCTATACACCGTACTCAACATTTAGAAAATAGCAAATAATATCTTAATACTATTCCCTCAAACCAAGGTTAGAACAAAGACTTACCTCGAATGCTCCAAACCCAACTCACTCCTCTAGTATGGGTTTACCCATCGAATTCACCACCAAACCGCTCGAATCTAGTGACAAATTACTTGAATGTGTTAACAAATGCTACTTGAATCAATTTGAATGCATGAAAAATGGATTTCCCAAATGGCCTCCGGCCCCACGTGCTCAAAACTCGAGGTTCGAACCAAAACCCGATTACTCATTCCCCCATGAGCTCAGATATATAAGTTATTTTTTAATCGAACCTCGAATTGAGGTCTAAAACCCCAGTTTTGGAAACCCTAGGCTCTAACCTAAATTCCCAAATTTCCCCATTAAAATTTAGTTTTTAAGTGAAATTATGTTTAAAGATGTTAAGGAGTAAAGAAAATAAGTTAGAAATGACTTACCACTCGTTTTGAAGAAAGAGAATCATTTGGAAAATCACCTCTTATGTTTTGGATTTTGAAAAAGTGAAAAATGACTGAAAATCCTGACTTTATATACTTTACTGAAGGGTGACGAGGACCGCACAAAATTGTACAGCGGCGGCGCCGAGGAAGGAAGAAAATGACTCTCTGAACATACCTAGTGCAGACCGCACTAATTTGGTGCGCGGCCGCGCTGGCCGACCTGGAAACCACTGGCCCTCTGAACTTAAATCATGCGGATTGCGCAGAAAGGCACCGCGGCCGCACGGCTTCCAGCGCAGACTGCGCGGAATAACCGCAGCCGCGCTGGGGGCCTGCAACAGCTGGACCTACAACATGTGATACTTTTAAGTCTAAGGCCTCCCGGGACCTACTCAAAACTTACCCGAGTCCTCGGGGCTCCAAACCAAACATACATATAATCTCTAAAATATCCTACGGACTTCCTTGTGCGATCACATCGCCAAAATAACATCATAAACGAGGGATCAACCTCAAAATATCACTTTTCATTCAACTTCCTAAACTTTCAAACTTACAGATATAGGCCCGAAACACGTCAAATAATGTCTGAATTTGACCAAATTACATAGAATGTCTTAATATATATATATATATATATATATATATATATATATATATATATATATATATATATATATATATATATGTATGTATGTATATAACGTCTGTATCGGGCGTCGAGACTAGAATACGGGGCCGATACCAGTACTTTCTAATCCAAATTTCATTTCACATTTCTCATATTCATTTCAGCAATATTTATTTCAAATATTCATTTCTCGGGCTTGGGACCTCGGATTTTAATTTCGGGAATACGCCCGAGTCTCATATTTTCATACGGACCCTCCGGGACCGTCACATCACGGCTCGGGGTCCGTTTACCCTAAATATTGACCAAAGTCAACCTTGACTATTTTAAAGCCACAATTTATCAAATTTCACATAATTTCACAATAAGCTTTCTGGCTACTCGCTTAGACTACGCACGTAAATCGAGCTAACTAAAAGTGATATTTTCAAGGCCTCGGAAGCATGAAAAAGGGAGAAATATGGTGAGGACCCTTTGGATCGTCATATTCTCCACCTCTAAAATAATTGTTTGTCCTCGAACGGACAAAAGAAGGAAGTACATGAGTCGGGAAATAGATGAAGATAACGGCTCCGCATATCAGATTCAGACTCCAAGGTCGATGCCTCAGGAGGTTGACCTCTCCACTGAACATGCATTTAAAGAAAACTCTTCGACCTCAACTGTCAAACCTGCCAATCTAAAATAGCCACCGGCTCCTCCTCATAAGACAGATCCTTGTCCTATTGGACAGTGCTGAAATCTAACACGTGGGCTGGATGGCCGTGATACCTCCGAAACATGGATACATGAAAAAATGGATGCACGGCCGACAAGCTAGGCTGCAAGGTAAGTTTATAAGCCACCTCTCCAACACGATCGAGAATCTTAAATGGACCAATAAACCTAGGGATAAGCTTGCCCTTATTTTCAAATTGCATCACGCCCTTCATAGGCGACACTTGGAGCAATACTCGCTCACCGACCATGAAAGCCACATCTTGAACCTTGCGATCCGCATAACACTTCTGCCTAGACTGAGTTGTCCGAAGTCTGTCCTGAATGATCTTAACCTTATTCAATCCCTCCTCAACTAGGTCTATACCCAATAACTGAGCCTCTACCGGCACAAATTATCTAACTGGAGACCGGCATTGCCTACCATACAATGCCTTATATGGAGACATCTAAATGCTGGACTGGTAGCTGTTGTTGTTGGCGAACTCTCCTAAAGGCAAAAATTGGTCCCAAAGCCTCTGAAATCAATGACACAAGCTCGGAGCATATCCTCCAATATCTGAATCGTCCTCTCGGATTGACCGTCCGTCTGGGGATGGAATTTTGTGCTCAACTGAACCTAGGTGCCCAACTCCTACTGAACTGCTCTCCAGAAGCGCGAGTTAAACTGCGTTCCCCGGTCCGAAATGATGGATACTGGCACCCCACAAAGGCGAACAATCTCTCGGATGTAGAGCTCGGCTAACCTCTCTGAGGAATAAGTGGATGTAACAGGAATAAAATGCCCTGACTTGGTCAGCCTATCAACAATGACCCAAATCGCATCAAACATCTTCCAGGTCATCGGAAGTCTGGTAATAAAATCCATAGTAATTTTCTCCCACTTCCACTCGAGAAGCTCAATCCTCTGAAATAAACCACCGGGCCGCTTGTGCTCTTACTTAACCTTCTGACAGTTCAAACATCGAGCCACAAATGCAACAATATCTTTCTCCTGTTAGAATATACGCTTAACGCTAGAGGGGGGGCGGGTGAATAGCGTTATAATAAAAAACAATATAAACTTGCGGAATTAAAAATTGCAGGATTGAAATAAGTGCGGTAAGTAAATAATAAGGAACGAACGCACCGAAATTATCCTGGTTCACCACAACCTGTGGCTAGTCCAGTCCCCGAGAGATTCTCTCGAGATTGCACTAACTTCGTTTAGCTTACGAGTGCTTAGCACACCGTTACAAACTGAGAACTTGAGTCACACAAGCCTCAACAACCTTTGCTCGAAGATACCACACTTCAAGACTTCAACCGAAGGAATGAAAATGTTCCTTCTTACAACCACAAGGGATTAACACTTCCCTTCAAGTGTATACAAACACTTAGCACTCAAGACAAGACTCTCTTTAAGAGTAGATATGAGTAAAATAAATACGCTCAAGAACACAACAACTTTCGTCAAGAGTTTGGCTCTCAAAAACTTATTAAATGAATAGAAAATGATGAATATGAGAGTATGCAAGCTTTAGCAAGAATATAATCAGTTGTTGTACTTAGAAGACTGATTTTGAGTTGTATTTATAGTGTTCAAAACCCGCACAACCGTTGCCTAATTGCCAATCAAGAATTGCTGATTTTGTGCTAAGATAATCGATTATCTGATTTGCATAATCGATTATTTTCCAATTGTTCAAAAATCATTCCCAGATTTTAAGCAGAATAATCGATTATCCAAATCGTATAATCGATTTCCTGACAACGTTCAAAAAATCATATTCAGATTTTACTTAACATAATCGATTATCAGATTGTGTATAATCGATTATCTTTCAGAGTTTGAAAATACTTTGGCAACGGTCATTTGCATAATCGATTATGCTATAAGGATAATCGATTATCTTTTATATTTTGAAAACTTCGGACAACACTGTCTTAACATAATCGATTATAATAAAGTGCATAATCGATTATTTTACAGTCTTGTAAAATTTGATAGACACTGCCTCAACATAATCGATTATCATAATGTGCATAATCGATTATTTTATAGCTTTGAAAAATCTGATGGACACTGCCTCAACATAATCGATTATCATAAGGTACATAATCGATTATCTTGTAGCTTTGAAAAATCTAATGTACACTGCCTTAACATAATCGATTATCATAAGGTACATAATCGATTATTGTTCAGCTTTGTAAATCTGGTGTACATTGTCTTAACATAATTGATTATCATAAAGTACATAATCGATTATCTTTGTCCAGATTTGAGAGGCATGTTTAAAAATCATTTTGGCTAAAATAAAATGTTTGAAAATCATTTTGCTTTAAATTAAATATGCATGATTTGATAAAAATGATTTTACGAGAGAAGCCAAGTCTTGAGTTAATTGTCGGATCAAGATCACAATTAAAGAATGACTCATGTATAACTTTATTTCTTTGCTTGATCATGATCTTTGTTCGTCTTGTGCTTGAACCTCGTTATGTGTCAATTGCGCGCTTGTGCTTGGACCTCGTCATATGTCAATTGCGCGTCGTTTGTCATTTATCAAAACCTACAAATATGAACACACGTTTAGTTTAGTGCCTTGAGAACGTGTTTCAACAATTTCCCCATTTTTGATAATGGCAAACCAATATCGGGATATGCATATTAGATAATTCATAATGACGATCCAAGACAAGTATATAGATATGCAATTAGTTCCCCCTCAACATATGAATTCCCCCTCAATTTATGCCAATAAATATTAAGTGCATAGCTCTTATTCTTCCCCCTTTTGACATTATAAAAAAAAACATTAGTAAATAACTTGTTTATTGATTAACCAAAAATCCGAGTACATAAAAAGAGACAATGAAACATAGAACAAAAAGAAAGAAATTATTCATTATCATTATTAATTTCCAGCTCGGCATCCGGTACATCTTCCCGTAGGACAATTTGGATATATGGATAATTGACATGGTCAAAGTATCCATGAAGTTCATTGGAGAGACGAGTGACATTCATATCGATGCGATTCATGGAGGTGGGCAGAGATGCAAGTTGCTCGGAAATGGTATTGAGGGATACATCGGATGGGGCCGGAGGACGACGTCGCTGAGTTGGATGAGGAGGTGGATGCTCACTGATATTGAGAAATGAAGATTCTTGTATTTCCCAATGTTTCGTCGCCTTTTTGTGAGAGCCGATGGAAGTGTCGACACCGGATGCAACAAGAAGGGTCATAACGACAAAAGCATAAGGGAGAGGCTTATCTTCTCCAATAGCATCATACATATGAGTCTTGACAAACTTGCACCAATTGATGCGAGCTCCGGTGATGATGGCATGCATGAGTTTTGAATCCTCATGAGATATAGTTGTATGATTGAATTTCCGCGGTTTTAGAACGCGGGTGATGACATAAAAAATTAAACGGTATTCGGGGAGCATGTTTGTGATGGTGGGACGATGATGGTCCGGAGTTGGAAAAAATTCACCGAAGCCGATTTGAGTAAAAAGAAGTTGTTCATCAAACAGACCGCCTTCTTCCCTAGTATAGCGTAAAATGTCTTCCCCATTGCACGGAAGCTTAGAGATGGCTTGAATATTTGCCTCAGATACAGGGATGTGAATTCCATTGACGGTCGAGAAGAGTTCATCATCTTCGTCTTTCTCGAGATTTGAATAGAAGGCCTGAATTAAGGAAGGACGAATGTAAGGGGTGTGAAGGAATAGGAAATCAAAGAGTTGGCTTTGTAGGAGCATATTTGCTGTGGATGGAGGGGCACTTTGACTAAGAAATCGATTAGTGGAAAATCGAGGAGGGAGGATTTCTCGATTTTCAAACTTTTCAGCGAAGCGCATAAGTTGTTCTTCACTGTTGAATCGTAAGAAGGAGCCATCTTTATAACAATAAACTGGTGGACGAGAGGCAGAAGAGGAGGCAACATTTTTGCCGGCACGAGCACGTTTGGAGTTTCTGCCCGACATTTTGAAAGAGTAGTAATAGCCTTTGAAAGAAATTTGAGAAATTTTGAGAGTTTGGGAGATAGTTTGATGTTTGAGTGAAGAAATTGAAGACTTATAGCACCTATTTATAATGAGAAGGATGGCATTGCATTGAAGATGAAAATCTGCAGAAATTTAAGAGACAAAACGGTCAGAAATGGTAACAATTTTGAAAACTGACTGAGGATAATCGATTATTGAATTATGGTAATCGATTATTCTGACACAGAGTGCACAGTGATTTTCTGACTCGGGAAATAATCGATTATACTTTTGAGATAATCGATTCTTTTAGGAAGTGCAGTAATGAATAGCCGAGACGGTAATCGATTATACATTTTTTTAAAAAATCGATTATTGTCACAATTAACACCTGAAAAATAATGTCAACAAAATCGATTGTAAAAATTGATAATTGATTTTTATATTTACCATCCAAAAACCTGCAAAGCAAAAACTGTTCGATAATCGATTGTAGTGTTGCATAATCGATTATGTTAATTTTCTGGCATAATAAACATAAAACGTAAATAATCGATTAGTGATACTTGCTAATCGATTTTCCGGCATGGTAAACATAAGACAAAAAGAAGTGATAATCGATTATCGACTTTAGAGAAATCGATTATTCTACACCATCGTCTTATAATTCCCCCTGCTTTTAGGGTGATACCTGCAAAAGAGAATTAGGCGCCTCCGACGCTCAAGTTAGTAAATTTTTAAAAGAATAATGCAATGCATGACTTGGATCAATGTGGAGTCAAGAATTAAGAATTCTTTCTCTAAGAGCTTTGTGAAGATGTTGACCAATTGACAACGTGATCTCTTAAGAAGTGTGTCCTAAGGTGTTCTTAAGAGTGTTTTGAGTACTTACCTTTTGTTCAATGCCGCCAATTACCTTGTCGAGAGGATGGTCTTTGATTGTCCTCCACGCGTTAGGCAGTTTCGTTTCTTTCACCAGTGGTGGCGCTTCCTCCGATAATTGTTTCAAGATTTCATCTTGAATTTTCTTTGGATTTTCCTCTTGTACTTTGTCTTGAGGACTTATTGTGTTTAAAATACCTGCAAGATCAAAACCAGAATCCTTTCTCGCCAAGCGAGCATTATTTTCGGAAAACACAATATGAGGGGATTCCTCAACAGTTTCGGTTCTATTATTGAATACTCTATATGCTTTGCTACGTGATGAATAACCAAGAAAAATTCCTTCATCCGATTTGGCATCAAATTTTCCCAAATTATCTTTTCCGTTGTTATGAATAAAGCATTTACAACGAATACTCTGAGATGGGAGAGATTAGGTTTCCTTCCCTTATAGAGTTCATAGGGAGTTTTCATGAGTATTGGCCTTACGACTACTCTGTTTAAAACGTAGCATGCGGTACTCACGGCATCCGCCCAAAATTTTTTGGGAATCTTAGCCTCATCGAGCATGGTTCTAGCCATCTCTTCGAGACACCTATTTTTCCGTTCCACCACTCCATTTTGTTGTGGTGTACGTGGAGCAGAGAAGGTGTGCTCAATACCGAGTTCGTCACAAAAGTCCGTGAAGAGATTGTGATCGAACTCTCCCCCATGATCACTTCTTATGGAAGTGACGGTTGTGTTCTTTTCATTTTGAACACGTTTAAGAAAAGATTTAAAATTTTGAAAAGCCTCACTTTTGTGAGCAAGAAATAGTGTCCATGTAAATCTAGAATAATCATCAACAGTAACAAAAGCATAACGATTTCTACCAAGACTTTCAATGCGAGATGGTCCAAAGAGATCCATGTGAAGAAGTTGCAAAGGTCTTGTAGTTGAAACAATATTCTTAGATTTAAAAGATGCTTTTGTTTGCTTCCCTTTTTTACAAGAATCACAAATAGTGTCATTTTCAAATTTCAAATTTGGAAGACCAATAACTAAATTTTGTGAAACCAATTTGTTTAAAAGATGCATGTTGATATGAGCTACTCTACGATGCCATAACCACATATCATCTTCTTTACTCATAAGACAATTCACATACTCTGATGAAGAGTTTTCAAGATCAACCATATAGATGTTATCAATTCTAAAACCACGAAGAATAATTTTAAAATCACTACGACGAAAAACTAAGCATTCTTCCGAATCAAACAAAACAAGATTTCCCTTGTCACATAATTGACTTATGCTCAAGAGATTATGTTTTAGACCTTTAACTAGCAATATATGCTTAATGGAAGAAGATTCATTCTTACCGACCGAGCCAATGCCGATAATTTTTCCCTTGTTGTTATCTCTAAAAATAATGTTTCCTCCTTCCTTGTGTTCTAGTTGAAGGAACTTGGATGCGTCTCCGGTCATGTGTTTGGAGCATCCACTATCAAGGTACCAAAGTACACTTGATCCCTTCAAACATACCTACAAGACAAATCAATGAGTTTTTGGTACCCAAGCTGTTTTGGGTCCTTGAGAGTTAGGTGTAAAATGATGTTGTGCTTGACATGCAGTTAAGTGTATGTGTCTAGTAAAACAAGCAGGAGCAATATGTCCTATTCGACTACAATAGTGACAAATGACATTAGGATTATGCATTCTTCTAGGTTGGTAGTAGTTGGAGGTACGAAAATCGTTTGCTCTATTTTCGACAATATGGCTATTGCGCAATCCTTGAAAATTATTTCTCCTACTGTTTGTTCTAGGATATGCAGCGTTTCTAGAATAATTGTTTCTAGGTCGAGTATGTCTAGGTTGCGATTGTTGAAGGCCATTTCTAGGCGTTCTAAAATGTTCAAAGTTTCTTCTAGTGTTTGGTCTAGGATGCATGTTAATTCTAGGATGGTTATTTCTAGGATGAATATTTATTTTATTTATCCTAGGTTGAGCCTTGGGTTGTTGGGGGAAGGCTTCAACTTTTTCTTTAGGCTCGTTTTTGAAACCTATGCCATGTTTGGTCGATTTCAAATTGACAAGAACATCATTCAAATTTATATGAGAGGAATTGAACTTATCTAAGGTGCCCTTAAGTCTTTCTACTTCATCTTTTAGATGCATGCAAGAAATACAATTTTTACTAGAACTCTCGGGTTTGTCGGCGCTTCTCTTGCCGAAAAATTTGTTTTCTTCTTTCAACTTCTCATTTTCAAAAATCAATTTTTCCAAATCTTTTTATTTCAAAGAGAGTTGTTTTTCAAAATCTTTTTCTTTCAAAGAAGAAATTTTCTTTACGTCTCTAATAGTTTCGGAAGCTCTAATGAATTCACTATACAAGTCATCAAAAGCATTTTGCATTTCCTCAAGAGAAAAGAAATTTTTTGAAGAAATTTGACATACCTCTTCTTGATTGTCTTCGTGTGCCATGAGACATAGATTTGCGGCTTCGTCTTCTTCATCGTCGCTTGATTCGTCTCCGGAGTTACCTCCCCAAGATATGTATGCTCGTTGTTTCTTGAAGGGTTTCTTCTCCTTTTTGACATTTGGGCAATTTGATTTAATGTGCCCGATTTCTCCGCATCCATAGCACTTTACTTGATCTCCTTGTTGTTTGCCTTTTTGTTCATACTCTTTTCGCATGAACTTTTGAAACCACTTAATAACGAGTTCGAACTCGTTATCTCCGTTGTTTGAGTCCTCATCATTTTGAGGTTGAGCCGTTCTTGCCTTGAGGGCGATTCTTTGTTTCCTTTGATCATTAAACGGAGGGTTAAGTATAGTAGATTCATAGGTTTTAAGATTACCTCTTAGTCCGTCAATGGTGACATTTGAAACGCCGATAGACTCTTGAATTGCGTCGGCCTTGGAGCGCCATTCCGTAGTGAGACTTCGGAGAATTTTTCGGACAAGTTCCTTATCCGTGAAGGTCTTCTTAAGAGCATGTAGGTCATTGACGATTTTTGATAATCGTTCGAACATGTCATCGATCCTCTCGCATTCCTTCATGTGAAACAGTTCATATGTATGGGTTAGAAAATCAATTTTAGCTTCTCTTACCTGGTACATACCTTCGTACGTGATTTCCAGCTTATCCCACATTTGCTTAGCCATTGTGCAATATGATATTTTTCTGTAATTATCAGCATTTACAACACAATATAATAAGTTGATGGCTCTAGCGTTGTTCTGCACTTTTCGGATATCAACCGCATCGTATTCATCTTCGGATTTTGGAACCCATTCATTTTCAACCTTTTTGGTTGGAATTTGTTCTCCCTTCGTTATAACCTTCCATAGATGAAAATTATTCGATTGGATGAATATTCTCATCCTCTCCTTCCAGTACGTATAGTTTGTGCCGTCGAACAGTGGTGGTCTGGTGGAGCATTGTCCTTCACCTATTCCTGCATTAAAGTCACGAGTAGAAGCCATGGATTGTTTCTCTCAAACGGTTAAGTCTTTCAGAGAGTTGGGCTCTGATACCAATTGTTAGAATATACGCTTAGCACTAGAGGGGGAGGGGTGAATAGCGTTATAATAAAAAACAATATAAACTTGCGGAATTAAAAATTGTAGGATTGAAATAAGTGCGGTACGTAAATAATAAGGAACGAACGCACTGAAATTATCCTGGTTCACCACAACCTGTGGCTAGTTCAGTCCCCGAGAGACTCTCTCGAGATTCCACTAACTTCGTTAAGCTTACGGGTGCTTAACAAACCGTTACAAACTGAGAACTTGAGTCACACAAGCCTCAACAACCTTTGCTCGAAGATACCACACTTCAAGACTTCAACCGAAGGAATGAAAACGTTCCTTCTTACAACCACAAGGGATTAACACTTCCCTTCAAGTGTATACAAACACTTAGCACTCAAGACAAGACTCTCTTTAAGAGTAGATATGAGTAAAATAAATACGCTCAAGAACACAACAACTTTCGTCAAGAGTTTGGCTCTCAAAAACTTATTAAATGAATAGAAAATGATGAATATGAGAGTATGCAAGCTTTAGCAAGAATATAATCAGTTGTTGTACTTAGAAGACTGATTTTGAGTTGTATTTATAGTGTTCAAAACCCGCACAACCGTTGCCTAATTGCCAGTCAAGAATTGCTGATTTTGTGCTAAGATAATCGATTATCTGATTTAGGGGTGTTCAAAACCGATCCGAAACCGAAAACCGATCCAAACCGAAGCTTAACGGCTTATTGGTAACGGCTTAACGGACGGGGAACGGATTGAGTTTTTTTTATTAACGGCTTATCGGTTTGGGGATGGATTATTCAATTTTCTTAACGGCTAATCCGTTAACCAGTTAAGAATATAAATATAATATATATATATATATATATATATATATATATATATATATATATATATATATATATATATATATATTAAATATAAAAAAACTAAAACCCTTGAAAATATATTTTCATCCTCAAATTAAACTTCATCCAAATTAAAATTTTTAAAATAAATTTAAGATTTTACGACCAAAGCTTAAATTAGTCCAGCACTGGCGTCCACAAGGATTTGGCGAGACATGCATGAAAGCTCTAATAAGTCAACCTTTGGAACGTAAAAATCCACGCAATACTAGAATAATTGCAAAAGTAATGATTTTTGGGGCTAATTGTCTTGTTTCCACTTGCCAATAACAAGAGTGTGTTCTTCTCCTGTCATACTACCAATGGCAATAGCACCTTGTTGTGAGAAAGTGGGTCTAAAAAGAGGCAGATGGACTGCAGAAGAAGATGAAATTCTCACTAAATATACTCAAACTAACGGCGAAGGATCTTGGAGATGATTACCGGTGTCTCTCGGAAAGAAAATTGAATGCATCATATTGCCTCTAAAATATTATTTTTTATAGCAATTCATTATTTGTAAGACGAGGAGAATAAGAGATATTTAGTGAATATGTATGTTAGGCCGATAAACCGCCCATTAATCGCCCTATAAGAGCTAACCCGATACCAATCCGCCCGATATCTTATCGGGTGGCTAACCGATTAATACATTTAAAAGTCGATAACCATTAAGCCAAACCGTTAAGAGTAAAAGCCGCCCAATCCGCCCGATGAACACCCCTAATCTGATTTGCATAATCGATTATTTTCCAATCGTTCAAAAATCATTCCCAGATTTTAAGCAGAATAATCGATTATCCAAATCGTATAATCGATTACCTGACAACGTTCAAAAAATCATATTCAGATTTTACTTAACATAATCGATTATCAGATTGTGTATAATCGATTATCTTTCAGAGTTTAAAAATACTTTGGCAACGGTCATTTGCATAATCGATTATGCTATAAGGATAATCGATTATCTTTTATATTTTGAAAACTTCGGACAACACTGTCTTAACATAATCGATTATCATAAAGTACATAATCGATTATTTTACAGTCTTGTAAAATTTGATAGACACTGCCTCAACATAATCGATTATCATAATGTGCATAATCGATTATTTTATAGCTTTGAAAAATCTTATGGACACTGCCTCAACATAATCGATTATCATAAGGTACATAATCGATTATCTTGTAGCTTTGAAAAATCTAATGTACACTGCCTTAACATAATCGATTATCATAAGGTACATAATCGATTATTATTGAGCTTTGTAAATCTGGTGTACATTGTCTTAACATAATCGATTATCATAAAGTACATAATCGATTATCTTTGTCCAGATTTGAGAGGCATGTTTAAAAATCATTTTGGCTAAAATAAAATGTTTGAAAATCATTTTGCTTTAAATTAAATATGCATGATTTGATAAAAATGATTTTATGAGAGAAGCCAAGTCTTGAGTTAATTGTCGGATCAAGATCACAATTAAAGAACGACTCATGTATAACTTTATTTCTTTGCTTGATCATGATCTTTGTTCGTCTTGTGCTTGAACCTCGTTATGTGTCAATTGCGCGCTTGTGCTTGGACCTCGTCATATGTCAATTGCGCGTCGTTTGTCATTTATCAAAACCTACAAATATGAACACACGTTTAGTTTAGTGCCTTGAGAACGTGTTTCAACATCTTTATCCTGCACCACCAATAGCGCTGCCTCAGATCCTGATACATCTCCGCGGCGCCCGGATGAATAGAATACTGAGAACTATGGGACTCCTCTAAGATTAACTCTCGAATCCCATCAACATTGGGCTTATAAACTCGCCCCTACAATCGCAAAATACCATCACCATATAAGGTCAGTTCTTGGCACCTCCACGCTGTACCGTGTCTCTCAGGGCACACAATTGGGGATCATCAAACTGCCGCTCATGGATATGCTCCAACAAAAACGAACGAGCGGCCGTGCAAGCTAACACCCTGCTAGGCTCAGAAATATCCAACCTCACAAACCGATTGGCCAAGGCCTGAAATCCAAAGCGAGCGGTATCTGGATGACCAAAATATACGAAAGACTACCCATGCTGGCGGACTTCCTACTCAACGCATCGGCCACCACATTGGCCTTCCCCGGGTGGTATAAGATAGTAACATCATAATCTTTCAACAACTCCAACCACCTCTTCTGCCTCAAATTGAACTCGTTTTCCTTGAACAAGTATTGAAGGCTCATGTGACCCGTGTACACCTCACACGTCACACCATATTGATAATGCCAACAAATATTCAAAGCATGAACAATGGATGCCAACTCTAGATCATAAACTGGATAATTCTTCTCGTGGATCTTCAACTGTCTTGAAGCATAGGCAATAACTCTGCCATTTTTCATCAATACTGTTCCAAGCACGATATGGGAAGCACCACAATAAACTGCATAAGGTCCTGATCATGTGGGAAAAACCAATATCGGTGCTGCAGTCAGAGCTGTATTGAGCTTTTGAAAGCTCGCCTCACACTTATCTAACCATCTGAACTGGGCACCCTTCTGGGTCAATCTGGTCATTGGGGCCGCAATAGATAAAAACCCATCCACGAACCGACGATAGTAACCTTCTAACCCCAAGAAACTCCGGATCTATGTAGCTGATGATGGTCGAGGCCAGTTCTTAACTACCTCAATATTCTTCGGGTCTACCTGAATACCCTCTCCGAAACAATGTGACCCAGAAATGCAATAGAACTCAACCAGAACTCGCGCTTTGAAAACTTGGCATATAACTGACTATTCTTCAGAGTCTGAAGAACCACTCTGAGATGCTGCTCGTGCTCCTCCTGACTGCGGGAGTATACGGAATATCGTCAATGAAAACAATCACGAACAAATCCAAATAGGTCCTGAACACTCGGTTCATCAACTCCATAAATGTTGTTGAGGCATTGGTCAACCCGAATGACATAAACAAAAACTCATAATGCCCATACCGAGTGCAGAATGCTGTCTTAGGGACATCAGACGCTCTAATCCTCAGCTAATGGTAGCGAGACCTCAAATCTATCTTTGAAAACACTCTCGCACCCTGGAGATGGTCGAATAAATCATCAATCATCGGCACTAGATATTTGTTCTTTATCGTTACCTTGTTCAACTGCTAGTAATAAATGTACATCCTTATCGAGACGTCCTTTTTCTTCACAAATAATACCGGCGCACCCCAAGGCGATACACTGGGTCTAATGAAACCCTTATCCAGCAAGTCCTGCAACTGCTCCTTTAACTCCTTCAACTCTAGCGGGCCATAAGATATGGCGGAAAGGAAATAGGCTACGTTCCCAGAGCCAGATCAATGCAAAAATCAATATCCCTGTCGGGCGACATGCTCGGCAAGTCTGAAGGAAAAACCTCGGGGAACTCCCAAATAATAGGAATAAAATCGATAGAAGGAACCTCTGTGCAGGAGTCACGAACATATGCCAGCTAAGCTAGACACCCCTTCTCGACCATGCGTCGAGCCTTAACATATGAAATAACACTGCGGGTGGCATGACCTGTCCTTCTCCACTCTAGTGGGGGAAAATCTGGCAAAGCCATTCACGGTCTTGGCGTGACAATCCAATATAGAATGATACGGGGACAACAAATCCATCCCCAAAATAACATCAAAATCCACCATATCAAAGAGCAATAAGTCAACATGGGTCTTAAGACCCTCAAATACTACCAGACAGAAATGATGCACTCGGTTGACCACTATAGAATCACCCATGGGGGGAGATACATTAACAGGGACACTCAAGGCATCTCTAGGCATAACCAAGTATGGTGCAAAATAGGATGACACATATAGATACGTAGACCCGGGGTCAAATAGCACTGAAGCACCTCTATCACAAACCAGAATAGTACCTGTAATAACAACATCGAAAGACTCACCCTCTGGCCTGGCTAGCAAAGCATAACACCGGGGTTAGGACCCACCTCCCTAAACCATGTCTCTGGGACGATCGGCTATTGGCAGACCTCTATGTCACGACCCAAATTTACCCACCATCGGGAGTCGTGATGGCGCCTACTGTCGAAGCTAGGCAAGCCAACCTTTATAATCATTTTCACAAACTTAAATCTAAAACAAATCAAATACTAGAATAATTAATTAAAACATGCGAAAGTCTTCTGATAACAATAACGAAAATAATATCCGGAAAGCTAACAACATATCTCTACCCAGTATCTGGTGTCACTGCTCACGGATAAATAAAGAGTACTAAACATAATAGTCTGAAAGAAATACATAGCATTTGTGTTTGATACAATTTAACAAACTTAAAGAAATAAATAGAGGAGACTTGGGGCCCGCGAATGCCAGCGAACTACCTCAGAACATCTGGACTGAAGGATAACTCTCCAACTATAGCTGCGGTTTGTAGACTGGGTCCTGACCTGTGCATTAAAAGGCACAGAAGCGTAGTATTGGCACAACCGAACCCATGTGCTGGTAAGTGCCCGGCCTAACCTCGGCGAGGTAGTGACGAGGCTAAACAGGACCTATCACAACCAACATGTACAGATATATGCAATAACAAAAAGAGAGAAAGAATTTAAGCAAATAAAAGAGGAAGGTGACATGCTGGGGGAGTAGCAGTTCAATTATAACTTCTACAATCAAGAGATGAAACTGAATAAATAATAATTAAACAAGAAAGCCAATGAATCAACAACTACACGGCATCACCCTTCGTGATTTTACTCTCATTCCTCACCAACATAGTCAAATATAATGCACGACATCACCCTTCGTGCTTTTACTCTCACTTCTCACCAAAAATATCAAATACAAGGCACGACATCACCCTTCGTGCTTTTACTCTCCATAAACAGTGCACGGCATCACCCTTCGTGCTTTTACTCTCATTAAATAGTGCACGACATCACCCTTCGTGCTTTTACTCTCTCTTCCTCTCCTAATCAATGGTCAAAGCCGAACGGGAACAAGGAAATATATATATCAAGACAAAATATCCTGGCAAGGGAAAACAATTCAACAAACGGTCCCGGCAAGGGAAATACAACTCAACAATATGTCCCGGAAAGGGAATACAAGTCAACAAATGGTCCCGGCAAGGGAAAAGTACCAAAAGATCCTCTTTAGTTCATTTAACTCTCAACTTTCACTTCATAGTTCTTCTAGCAAGTAATTATCACAATTGTTCACTTACTTCACAATTTAATAGCAAATATGACATCACGGTCATGCTTGACTCAAGCGCATAGGTAATCGTCACTATACCTATACACCGACCCTACATAGAACATAATAATTAACAACCTAATCCTATTCCCTCAAGCCAAAGTTAGATCGAACACTTACCTCGGAAGCTTCCAAACTCGACTCACACCTCTAGAATAGCTTTACCCCTCGAGTTCGCCTCAAAACCGGTCAAATCTAACCACAATTTACTCAAATATATCAACAAATGCTAGTTAAATCAGTTTGAATGCCTAAGAATGAAATTCCCACAGTTTTACCCAAGAATTCCCAAAATGCCCCCAGGCCCACGTGGTCAAAACTCGAGGTTCGAACCAAAACCGGGTTACCCATTCCCCTACGAGTTCATATATGCAATTTGTTTTGAAATCGGACCCCAAATTGAGGTCCAAATCCTCAATTTTATGAAAACCTAGAATTTACCCCCAAATCCCCCATTTTTAACCATGAAAGCTTTGATTTAAGGATGAAATCACTTTATAAGATGATACAGATTGAAGAGAACTAGAAAAAATTTACTTACATTTTGTTTGGGGACGAAAGGGCTCCAGAGAAATCGCTTATGGAGGTTTTGGGTTTTGAAAATATGAAAAGTGAGGTTAAAAACCGGTTAAGAATAAAATTCACAGGTGCAGATGTCGCAAATGCGGTATTAACTTCGCATTTGTGAACTCGGGAGGAATGATGGGGACCTCGCATTTGCGAGAAATAGTTCACAACTGCGAACATGAGCTTAGGCTGGGGAAACTCGCAATTGCGAGATTCACTTCGAATTTGCGAAGTTTGGCGGCCAAGGGGGGATATCGCATTTGTGGGATAAACATCACATTTGTGATGATAGACCAAAAAAGGGAGGTTCGCAATTGCAAACAAGTCTTCGCAATTGGGTAGACTGCGGACACCAGCAGTTAAAAAAAGTTTCAAAAAAGCCTAACACCTACCCGAAACTCACCCGAGCCCCCGGGGCTCCAACCCAAACATGCACCCAACCTCAAAAACATCCTACGGACTTACTTGTGCGATCAAATCGCCAAAATAACATCAAAATCAATGAGTCAACCTCCAAAACTCATGATTTTCATTTCAAATTTAAAAATTTTGAAATTTTTCCACTTTTATCCCGGAACACATCAAACGGCGTCCGTTTTCAACCAAACTTCACAAATAGCGCTTAATGCCCATTTAAGACTTGTACCGGGCGTCGAAACCAAAATATGAGCCTGATACCCTCACCTTTGATCAAATTTTCATTTTCATTTTTCCTTAAGCATTTTCAAAAACAATTTCATAGAGAATCTCTGTACTCGGGCCTAGGACCTCGGATTTCGATTCCGGGAATATGCCCAGGTCCCAAATTTCATTACGGACCCTTCGAGATTGTCACATCATGGGTCCGGGTCCATTTACCCAAAACGTTGACCAAAGTCAACTATAGCAATATTAATATCAAAAATCATAGTTTTTAACACAGAATACAAATGTTTTCACATAAAAATTTCCGGCTTTGCGTCCAGAATATGCACACAAATCCAGGTAACCCAATAAAAGGTTTTCAAAGCCTCAGAAGCACAAGGAAAGGGAGAATTACAGTGATGACCCTTTGGGTCTTCACATCCTCCACCTCTAGAACAACCGTTCGTCCCCGATCGGACAAAAGAAAGAAGTACCTGAGTTGGGGAATAGATGGGGATAACGGCTTCACATATCAGATTCGGACTCTCGGGTCGATGCCTTAGGAGGCTGACCTCTCCAGTAAACACGCATTGAAGGAAAACTCCACGACCAGAATTATCGAACCTGCCAGTCTAAAATAGCCACTGGCTCCTCCTCATATGACAGATCCTTGTCCAATTGGACAGTACTAAAATCTAACACATGGGTGGGATCACCGTGATACTTCCGAAGCATGGATACATGAAAAACTTGATGCACAGTTGACAAGCTAGGCGGCAATGCAAGTCTATAAGCCACATTCCCCACACGGTCCAGAATCTCAAATGGGCCAATATACCTAGGTCTTGCCCTTCTTCGCAAACCTCATCACGCCCTTCATAGGCGATACAGGGAGCAATACTCGCTCATCAACCATGAAAGAACCATCTCTGACCTTACGATCTGCAACACTCTTCTGCCTGGACTGATCCAATCGAAGTCTGTCCTGAATGACCTTGACCTTATCCAAGGCCTCCTGCACTAAGTCTGTACCCAATAATCGAGCGTCTCCCGGCTCAAACCATCCGACTGGGGACCGACATCGCCTACCATACAACACCTCATAAGGAGCCATCTGAATACTGGACTGGTAGTTGTTGTTATAGTCGAACTCTACTAAAGGCAAGAACGGGTCCCACGAGCCCCCAAAGTCAATAATGCAAGCTCGGAGCATATCCTCAAGAATCTGAATAGTCCTCTCGCACTAACCGTCCGTCTGGGGGTGAAATGTTGTACTCAACTGGACCTGGGTGCCCAAGTCATGCTGCACTGCCCTCCAAAAATGCGAGGTAAACTGCGGACCCCGATCCGAAATAATAGATATGGGCACCCAATGAAGGCGAATGATCTCCCTGATATAAATCTTAGCATACCTCTCGGATGAATAGGTAGTGGCAACTGGGATGAAATGCACTGACTTAGTCAGCCTATCAACAATAACCCATATGGCATCAAACTTCTTGCGAGTCATCGGGAGGCTAGTAACAAAAATCCGTAGTGATCCTCTCCCACTTCCACTCAGGAAGCTCAATCCTCTGAAATAACCCACCAGACCTTTGATGCTCGCACTTAACCTGCTGATAATTTAGACAACGAGCCACATATGCATCAATGTCTTTCTTCATTCTACGCCACCAATAATAATGTCTAAAATCCTGATACATCTTCGCGGCGCCCGGGTGAATAGAATACCGAGAACTATGGGCCTCCGCTAAGATCGACTCTCGAATACCATAAACATCGGGCACACAAACTCGCCCCTGCAACCTCAATATACTGTCATCTCCCAAAGTCATCCCCTTGGCACCTCCCCTCTGTACCGTGTCTCTCAGCACACACAAATGGGGATCATCAAACTGCCGCTCTCGGATACGCTCCATCAATGATAAGCAAGCAACCATGCAAGCTAACACCCTGGTGGGCACAGCAATATCCAATCTGACAAATCTATTGGCCAAGGCCTGAACATCCAAGGCAAGCGGTCTCTGGCTGACCAGAATATATGCAAGACTACCCATGATGGTGGACTTTCTACTCAATGCATCGGCCACCACATTGGCCTTCACTGGGTGGTATAAAATAGAAACATCATAATCTTTCAACAACTCCAACCACCTCCGTTGTCTCAAATTTAACTCTTTTTGCTTGAACAAGTACTAAAGAACCACTCTGAGGTGCTGCTCATGCACCTCCTGACTGCGGGAATATACCAAGATATCATCAATGAATACAATCACAAATAAATCCAAGTAAGGCTTGAACACTCGGTTCATCAACTCCATGAATGCTGCCAGGGCATTGGCCAACCCAAACGACATGACCAAAAACTCATAATGCCCATACCGAGTACGAAATGTTGTCTTAGGGACATCAGACGCCCTAATTCTTAGCAGATGATAACCGGACATCAAATCTATCTTCAAAAACACTCTGGCACCATGGAGCTGGTCAAACAAATTGTCAATCCTCGGCAGTGGATACTTGTTCTTTATCGTCACATTGTTCAACTGCTGGTAATCAACGCACATCCTCATCGACCCGTCGTTTTTCTTCACAAACAACACTGGCGCACACCAAGGTGATACACTGGGTCTAATTAAACCCTATCAAGCAAGTCCTGAAGTTGCTCTTTCAACTCTTTCGACTCTGGTGGGGCCATGCGATATGGCGAAATAGAAATAGGCTGAGTGCCAGGAACCAGATCAATACAGAAATCAATATCCCTGCTGGGCGGCATACCCGGCAGGTCTGAAGGAAAAACCTCGAGGAACTCCCGAACAATAGGAACATAGTCGATAGATGGGACCTCTGCGCTGGAGTCGCGAACGTATGCCAAATATGTTAAACACCCCTTATCGACCATACGTCGAGCCTTGACATACGAATAACACTACGAGTGGCATGACCTGGGGTCCCTCTCCACTCAAGTCGGGGCAAGTCTGGCAAGGCCAAAGTCACGGTCTTGGTGTGACAATCCAATATAGGATGATACGGGACAACCAGTCCATCCCCAATATAACATCGAATTCCACCATGTCTAGAAGCAATAAATCGACACAGGTCTTAAGACCCTCAAATACCACTACACAAAAACGATGCACTCGGTCGACCACTATTGAATCACCAACTGGTGTGGACACATATGCAGGAATACCCAGAGCCTCACTAGGCATGATCAAATAAGGTGCAAAATAGGATGACATATAAGAATAAGTAGATACCGGATCAAATAATACCGAAGCACCCCTATCACATACCAGCATAGTACCTGTAATTATAGCATCAGATGGCTCAACCTCCGGCCTGGCTAGCAACGCATAATAACGAGGCTAGCCCCCACCTCACTGAACTGCGTCTTTGGGATGATCTGCTGCGGGCTGACCCCTACCTCTGGCTGTCCGAGATCCACCTCTACAGTCTCTCTCTCCACCTCTATGATCCGTACCCCCGCCTCTAGCTTGCTGGGCGGCCTATGGATCACCTGCTGCCTGAATCGTAGGGCGAGGACCTTGCTGCTGAAAACTACTCGAGGCTTGAGGGCAAAATCTGACATTATGACCTGTCTCACCACAACTATAACATGCCCTCGGCAGCTGAGACTGCTGGACCTGTCGACCGGTATGTCCTCCCTTGAAGCTCTGAAGTGGCGGTGCACTTATGGGGGCTGGTGGTACGCTGAAAGACTGCTGGTCCGAATAATACTGCTGGTGGCCACCATCGCCTGGCGTACCATGAGAAACCTGAAGTGCCGATTGGAAAGGTCTCGGGGGATGGCCTATGCCATGGAAATCCATACCTCCAGATGAGGTACCACTAAATTTTCTAGAATGTCGAGGCCTCTTGTCTGAACCCTAACTACCTCCTCGAGCAAATGCCATCTCTACTCGGTGGGCCGCGTTGGCCGCCTCCTGGAAAGTAATTTCACTGACAACTCCCATGGTCATCTGTAGGAGAATGGGTTGAATCAGTCCATTAATGAACCTCCAGACCCTCTCCCGATCTGTAGGGAGTTTCACTACTACATGGCGAGCCTAAGCAACAAATCCGGTCTCATACTATGCAACTGTCATATAGCCTTGCTGAAGATGCTCAAACTGTCTGCGAAGTGCCTCCCGCTGAGTGACAGGGAGAAACTCCTCCAAAAATAAATCTTTGAATTTATACCATGTCAAAGCTAGTGACCATGATGGTCTAGATAAGCAGAAATCCCTCCACCAAGTCTTGGCGGACCCCACAAGTCTAAAAGTGCAAAAATCGACTCCATTGGTCTCTATTATCCCCATAGTCCAGAGGATCTCATGACAACTGTATAGAAAGTCCCGGGGATCCTACGATGAAAGTAGTAGTGAATAACTTGGAGAACCGATCAAGTCTCCACAAAGCATCCGAAGACATGGCCGTCCCTTCTCCGGCCTGGGCTGTAATGCCTGTCTGAGTTGCCACTGCGGGGTGAACCAAGGGAACATGAGTCTGGAGAGCTACCTTCTCTGGAGTACGTGTAGCAGGAGTCTGAAGCCCTACTCCAGCCTGAGAAGTGGCTGGTGCTACTAGCAGCAATCCCGCTCTGGCCACACTATCCATAAAGCCTGCTATGCGGACAAGGGCATCCTGAAGATTCGAAGAAAACATCACTCCTCCTGGGACCTGAGCTGGGCTCACTGGAGCTGGTGGAGCTGGAACCTCCTTATCAAAAGGCTCCACCTCTTAAACTGCTGGCTGGGACTGAGCTCTGCCCATGCCACGGCCTCTGGTACGGCCTCGGCCCCTGCCCGTTGCGGGAGCTGCTTTATGGGCCTCGTGCTGCTGCGCGGAAGAAGAAGACGAACGTGTTCTCACCATCTGCGAAAGAACAGAGTAGAATGACAATCAATATTTGAGAAACATAATCGCACGACAAGAATGAATAAAGTGAAAATTTTCCTAAATCTGTAGCCTCTAGGGGATAAATACAAACGTCTCTATACCGATCCCTCAGACTTTACCGAGCTAGTCAGTGAGTTATGAGACCCAAGTAACCTAGTGCTCTAATACAAACTTGTCACGACCCGGCTTTACCCACCATCGGGAGTCGTGATGGCGCCTACTGTCGAAGCTAGGCAAGCCAACCTTCATAATCATTTTCACAAACTTAAATCTAAAACAAATCAAATACTAGAATAATTAATGAAAACATGTAGAAGTCTTCTAATAACAATAACGAAAACAATATGCGGAAAGCTAACGACATATCTCTGCGCAGTATCTGGTGTCACAGCTCACGGACGACTAAAGAGTACTAAAAATAATAGTCTGAAAGAAATACATAGCATGTCTATTTGATAAAATTTAACAAACTAAAAGAAATAGATAGAGGATACGCGGGGCCCGCGATCGCCAGCGAACTACCTCAGAACCTCTGGACTGAAGGATCACTCCTGAACTATAGCTGCGGTCCATAGACTAGGTCCTGACCTTTGCACAAAAAGGCACAGAAGCGTAGTATCAGCACAACCGACCCTATGTACTGGTAAGTACCCGGCCTAACCTTGGTGAGGTAGTGACGAGGATAAACCGGACCTATCACAACCAACAAGTATAGATATATGCAATAACTGAAAGAGAGCATGAATTTAAGCAAATAAAAGGGAAATGGGACATGCTGGGGGAGTAGCAGTTCAATTATAACATCTACAATCAAGAGATGAAACTGATAAATAATAATTAAACAAGCCAATGAATCAACAGCTGCATGGCATCACCCTTCGTGCTTTTACTCTCATTCCTCACCAAGATAGTCAAATATAATGTACAGCATCACCATTCATGCTTTTACTCTCACTTCTCACCAAAAATATCAAATACAAGGCACGACATCACCATTCGTGCTTTTACGCTCGATAAACAGTGCACAGCATCACCCTTCGTGCTTTTACTCTCATTAAACAGTGCACGACATCAACTTTCGTGCTTTTACTCTCTCTTCCTCTCCCAATCAATGGTCATAGCCGAACGGGAACAAGGAAATATATATATCAAGACAAACTATCTCGGAAAGGGAGAACAATTCAACAAATGGTCCCGGCAAAGGAAATAAAACTCAACAATATGTCCCGGCTAGGGAATACAACTCAACAAATGGTCCCGGCAAGGGAAAAGTACCAAATATTCCTCTTTAGTTCATTTAATTCTCAACTTTCACTTCGTAGTTCTTGTAACAAGTAATTATCACAATTGTTCACTTACTTCACAATTTAATAGCTAATATGACATCACGGTCATGCTTGACTCGGGCGCATAGGTAACCGTCACCATAACTATACACCGATCCCACATAGCACATTGCAATTAACAACCTAATCCTATTCCCTCAAGCCAAAATTAGATCGAACACTTACCTCGAAAGCTTCCAAACTCGACTCACGCCTCTAGAATAGCTTTACCCCTCGAATTCACCTTAAAACCAGTCGAATCTAACCACAATTTACTCAAATGTATCAACAAATGCTAGTTTAATCAGTTTGAATGCCCAAGAATGAAATTCCCAAAGTATTACCCAAGAATTCCCAAAATGCCCCCAGGCCCACATGGTCAAAACTCAAGGTTCGAACCAAAACTTGGTTACCCATTCCCCAACGAGTTCATATATGCAATTTGTTTTGAAATTGGACCCCAAATTGAGGTCCAAATCCCCATTTTTATGAAAACTTAGGTTCTACCCCAAATCCCCCATTTTTAACCGTGAAAGCTTTGATTTAAGGATGAAATCATGTTAGAAGATGATAAATATTGAAGAAAACTATTAAATATTGACTTACATTTGGTTTAGGGACGAAAGGGCTCGAGAGAAATCGCCTATAGCGGTTTTAGGTTTTTAAAATATGAAAAGGGAGGTTTAAAATCGGTTAAGTACAAAATTCACATGTGCAGATGTCGCAAATGCAATATTGACTTCGCATTCGCGAACTGGGGAAACTCGGGGGAAACTCGGGGGAAACTCGCAATTGCGAGATTCTCATCAAATTTGCGAAGTCTAGCTGCCAAAGGGGGGATATCGCATTTGCGAGATAAACGTCGCATTTGCGATGACAGACCAAACAAGGTATGTTCGCATTTACGAACAAGTCTTCACAATTGCGAAGACTGCAGACACTAGCAGTTAAAAAATGTTTCAAAAGAGCCTAACACCTACCCGAAACTCACCCGAGCCCTTGGGGCTCCAACCCAAATATGCACCCAACCTCAAAAACATCCTACGGACTTACTCGTGCGCTTAAATCGCCAAAATAACATCAAAATCAAAGAATCAACCTCCAAAACTCATGATTTTCATTTCAAAGTACTAAACTTTCAAATTTTTTCACTTTTACTCTGAAACACGTCAAACGACGTCCGTTTTCAACCAAACTTTACAGATAGCGCTTAACACCCATTTAAGACTTGTACCAGGTGTCAGAATAAAAATACGAGCCCGATACCCTAACCTTTGATCAAATTTTCATTTCTATTTTTCCTTAAGCATAAAAATAATTTCACAGAAAAGCTCTGTACTCGGGCCTGGGACCTCGGATTTCGTTTCTGGGAATACGCCCGGGTCCCAAATTTCATTGCAGACCCTCTGAGGCCATCACATCACGGGTCTGGGTCCGTTTACCCAAAACGTTGACCAATGTCAACAATAGCAACGTTAGTATCAAAATTCATAGTTTTTAACATAGAATTCAAATATTTTCACATAAAAATATTCCAGCTTCGCGCCCGAACTGCGTACGCAAATTCAGGCAACCCAATAAGAGTTTTTCAAGGCCTCAGAAGCGCAAGGAAAGAGAGAATTATAGTGATGACCCTTTGGGTCGTCACACCCTACCTCTGGCAATCCGAGCTCCACCTCTACGGTCTCTACCTCCACCTCTATGATCCCAACCCCTGCCTCTATCTGGCTGGGCAAGCTGTGGACTACCTGGTGCCTGAATCATGGGGCGAGGATCCTGATGCTGAGAACTACCCGAGGCTTGAGGGCAAAACCTGACAATATGACTCGGGCCACCACAACCATTACATGCCCTCGGCTACTGAGACTGCTAGCCCTGACGACCTGTATGCCTTCCCTGAAGCTCTGAAGTGGCGGTGCGCTGATGGGAGCTGGTGGTGCGCTGACTGCTGATCCAAATAATGGTACTCAGAACCACCGCCGCCTGGAGTACCATGAGAGACATGGAGTGCTGACTGAAATGGTCTCGGTGGATGGCCTCTACCATTAGAATCTCTACCTTCAGACGAGGTACCACTGAACCTACCGGAATGATGAGGTCTCTTATCTGACCCCTGACCACCTCCCCGTGCAAGAGCCATCTCAACCCTACGGGCCTCATTGGCCACCTCCTGAAAAGAAATCTTGCTCTCGGCTCCTAAATCCACCTGGAGACGGATCGGCTGAATAAACCCATCAATAAACCTCTACACCCTCTCTCTCTCTCTCTCTCTCTCTCTCTCTCTCTCTCTCTCTCTCTCTCTCTCTCTCTCTCTCTCTGTGGGGAGTATAATAATAACATGGCATACCAGATCAATAAAATGGGTCTCATACTGCGTGACTGTCATAGTACCCTGATGGAGGCGCTCGAACTGCCTGCGTAGAGCCTCTCGCTCGATCACTGGGAGAAACTTCTCCAAGAACAACTTTGCAAACTGGTCCCAAGTCAATGATGGTGACCCCACCGGTCTGGATAAAAAATAGTCCCTCCACCAAGTCTTCGCGGATCCTGCTAGTCGAAAGGTGGAAAAGTCGATCCCATTGGTCTCCACGATACCCATAGTCCGGAGAACGTCATGGTAATTGAATAAGAAATCTTGGGGGGTCCTCTGTAGAAGCACCGCTGGATGTGGTGGTGAAGAGTTTGGTGAACCTATCAAGCCCCCACAAAGCATCTGCGGACATCGCCGCACTATCGTCGGTCGGAGATGCAATACCCGGCTGAGCTGCCACCGCCGGCTGAACCGCTGGAACCTAAGGCTGAGGAATTTAGGCTCTACCCTAAATTCCCAAATTTTCCCATTAAAATCTTAATTTCAAAGTTGAAATTATGTTTAAAGATGCTAAGGAGTGAAGAAAATAAGTTAGAAATCACTTACCACTCGTTTAAAAGAAAGAGAATTGTTTGAAAAATCGTCTCTTACGTTTTGGATTTTGAAAAAGTGAAAAATGACTGAAAATCCCAACTTTATATACTTTACTGAAGGCTGACGCGGACCGCACAAAAATGTACCGCGGCCGCACCGAGGAAGGGAAGAAAATGACTCTCTAAACATACCCAGCGCGGACCGCACTGATTTGGTGCGCGGCCGCGCTGGCTGACCTAGAAAACACTGGCCCTCTAAACTTAGCCACGCGGATCACGCAGAAAGGCATCGCGGCCGTGTGGCTTCCAGTGCAGACCGCACGAAAATGACTGCGGCCCCACTGGGGGCCTCCAACAGTTGGACCTGCAACATCTGATAATTTTAAGTCAAAGGCCTCCCGGGACCTACTCAAGACTCACCCAAGCCCTCGGGGCTCCAAACCAAATATACATATAATCTCAAAAACATCCTACGGACTTCCTCGTGCGATCACATCGCCAAAATAACATCATAAACGAGGGATCAACCTCAAAATCATCACTTTTCATTCAACTTCTTAATCTTTCAAACTTAGAGATTTAGGCCCGAAACACGTCAAATGACATCCGAATTTGATCAAATTACACATAATTGTCTTAATCTATATATATAGAATTCAGGCCCGATACCAGTACTTTCTAATCCAAATATCATTTCAAATTTTTCATATTCATTTCAGCAACAGTTTCTTTCAAATATTCATTTCTCATGCTCGGTACCTCGGATTTCGATTCCGAGAATACACCCGAGTCCCATATTTTCATACGGACCCTCCGGTACCCTCACATCATGAGTACGTGTCCATTTATCCAAAATGTTAACCAAAGTTAATCTTAATCATTTTAGAGCCACAATTTATCAAATTTCACATAATTTCACACATAAGCTTTCCGCTACGCACCCAGACTACGCACGCAAATCGAAACAACTAAAAATAAGGTTTTCAAGGCCTCGGAAGTACGAAAAAATGAAAAAAATCTTATAATCACCCTTTGGGTCGTCACACAAACTGTATACTATAACAAATTTGGCTTTTATATTCTGACTTCTTTCACTGTCAAAGCTCTTTTTATGAAAATAAATTTATGCACCTTAGTAGTTTAGTCAACTTGACAATTATTTAATTTTACTAATACAGTGAATTTGTTAAAGAATAAAATTGGATGTTATTGCTAATAATTTAATTCAAAAATTCAATTATGTGTTCTATCAAAGGAAATAATTTAGTTTTTGTTAATTCAAATTATTAGTTTTTATTATTTCCTAATATTTTACTTTAAAACCAACTAACGTTGTGGGTTATTAAATTTATCTTTATTTACAATTAACTCGAATTTTATTTTATATAAATTATTTTTTATAATAGTATCTACTTATACTTTTATAAAGTCAGAGAAATTAGGCTACCGACTTTTTTAAAATTTTTTATTAATACCCATATAATTTAATTCATCACGTTTGAAAACTGCGTAAACACGTTCCTTAATTGCTAATTTATTATTAAATAAATATGCTAAGACAAGTGAGTTATGACTTGAATAACAAACTAAGTGAAGCACGTTATGTTATCTTGGTCAGCATATATAATATATGTATAGATAAACTATTTTCAAAACATTGATGGTCTTTTATTGTGATTTGTAAGCAAAACTCAAAATTTATGTATCAAAATATGATAGTTGTTTGGCTAGAAAATTATTCGAATACTTAGATAGCTTTAGAACAATCAAAAAATGATATGGGTTAATCGGAATCAAGGGTAATGTGATCTAGAGAATGTTAGATGATAGAAATCAGTGATTATCATGTAAAAATCGAGATGTAAGAGCAGTAAGATGTATAACAGATTTTTTGCACAAGAGAGAGAGAGAGAATTATATATTTTCAGTAATGAAATACACATGAATCTTTACAAAAGGAGAAGGTCCCCCTTATATACTAAGGGACCTTCCTCGAAATAATACAAAGAAAGTACAAGAGTTGGTGGCCTCGATATACGAATGTCAGAGCTTGATGTGATGTTACAGCGAGTCACGTCACTTGGTCCATTTAATGACTGGGGCCGGCCTTACTTAAGTCGACCACGATAAGGCCGCTTTCTTTAGTGAGGCCGTATGCGGATAATATATGGACGTAGGGAACCAAATTTGCTCAATACAGATAGTCCCTTCGTTTATTGGGGAAGCAGTCGAAAGGCATTTCCCATAGACGGACATGCGTGCTCGACGCCTATGGAAATTTGGTCGTTCCTGTTGATACCTCTGTGAGAGACGCGTTCGTGTGTGAAGAGGTCATGTCGTTGATATGTTACCCCCTTTTTGGAATTTCTTTTTCAAGGTGACATCATCGATCACATGCGTTATAATTACTTCTGCTCTCGAGGTGGTTCGGGTTATGACGTGGCGTTTGGGTTTCCTGCACCGCTTTTTGAATCATGCCCTTTCGATTTCTATGTGCCTTTTCTTATAAATAGGATAAGAGTTGGACTAGGTTCATCTTTTGATCCTTTTCGGAGAGCATTTTCTCAATCTTTTCCCTATCTTTTTCTGGTGCTCGCTATCTTTTCTTCATTGAAATTCTCATTCCCAGGAATTGATCTTGCGGCCTGTAATACCTTTTTTCTTATATCATTCACTATGGCTAAATGTCAGCGTGACGATACCAGAACCAGGGACATTGCTTCTACCAGGGCTTCGTCATCCTCGGACGGCGAGGAGGCCAAGGAAGTTTTTGTTCCTCTATCAACGGCCAACCTGCTCCCACGCGATATGAGCAAAAGGAGCGACTTTCTAAATAAGAGTAAACTCCTCCCTTGGGAGCATACTGAGATGATGTTGGCCCACTTGGCCTCTCTCAGGGAGTCGTACGATATTCCCGATCAGGTTGACATGGTTCTCGCGGGGCCAGACTATGCTAACGTGCCTAGGACTGGGTACTGTGCCTTCTACGAGTACGCCTTCCGAATTGGATACACCCTTACGATTTATCCTTTACCGGAAGAGCCGTGTCACTGGTTAGGAGAATGCCCGGCCCAACTTACCCTATATGCCTTGAAGGTGTGTAGGGTAGTATCCATTTACGCGGCGAAGGCCGAAAAAGAGGTGACCGTTCATCACCTTCTGCAGATGTTCAATGTGGTTTTCATGAGAGGCTCGATGCTCCAGTTGAGGAGTAAAGGCAAGAAATTCTTCGTGGCACGGGTGGACAACAAGGCCAACCATAAATTCTGGACAAGGTTTTTCTACGTGCGTACCGAGCACCTTGTGTTCAACCCTGATGGGTTTCCAGAAGTGTGGAATTACGCATGTAAGTATTGCCGTGCGTGATGTTTACTATTTTGACCTTACTTTGCTGGTTCTCACTGTCGAAAGTTTTCCTTTGTTTCCATGCAGTGGCTGCTCGTCCTCCTCGTAGGGTTGATGACATTAGGTCGTGGGTGCAAGCGCTGATACCGTTTGCAGAGGAAAGCCGTTCCTGGTATGAATTCCTTAGGCTCTACGGCCCGGCTAGTAACGGATTTACCTAATTTTCGTTATGGTTTGGGGGCTCCTATAATTTCCTTGCCCGTCTCACATGTGTTTTGGCAAGTCGGGACGCCTCTAATAAGGCGAGGAAGAAGAAGAAGCAGAAGAAGAAGAAGAAGAAGAAGACTGTGGCCGATCCTTCTAGGACGGTATCTGATCCTGAGGAGGATCTGGTCTTCGTCGACACGTCCAGGGGCAGTGCTTCACCCCCTTCAAGACAGGAGGGTACGTTAGAAGCGGCCCTAGAGATATCATCTGCGGCTGTGATGGGGGTCATACCTGAGATGACGCCCATGGAGGTGCCGATGGTTGTTCCTGAGATTCCCCCCGTAAGGACGCCTTCTGCCGTGCCGACCCCCTCTGAGCCAGCTCTGCATCCCACGGAGGGGGCCCGTGAAGAGTAGGAGACGTTGGAGAGGAGGAAGCATCGGATTCTCACTGGCAAGGCCGTGGCTACCCAGTCGGAAAACGCTAGGCCATCCCGCCCTGTATCAAGGCCGGCCTTTATGGCAGAGGCTATTCGCTCAAGAAGAGCTGATCTTAGGAGGGAGGCCGAGGTGAGCAGATGCGAAGACATGGACATGGCGGGCTCGGGGGCAGCCACAGAGGGCGCAAACAGATGGAGCAGGTCCTCGAACCGGGTAGAGATGATGGCCGGCCAATCTTCTCGTCATATAGTGATCCTAAGTTACTATAATTTGTTGGAGAATTGTGAGGAAGTGGCCTACAGTATGACGCTCTTGTGCGCCGGTGCCGAGCGTGCGACCCTGGTGGAAATTAGTGATAAAGTCTTGGTCCAAAGGGTGTCAGGTGCGGCCCTACAGGTATGCCTCTGCCTTGCTTGATGACCTTTCTTTATGTATAGTTATGATTTTCCCGTACTTACTTGGTTTCTTTTCTAGACTTTTGTCTTGGAGGTGGAGAGGGATCGGTGCCGAAAAGAGAAGATGGCCAAATACAACAGGCTGGAGCAGAAGTACAATAAGACGCGCGAGGCGCATCAAACCCTGGCCGATATGTACCAGCAGGACTCCAACTTTAGAGTGGTTCAAGAGGGCCTAGTAGTGTCCGAGGCGCAATTTAAGAAAAGAGTGGTCAAGATGGAAAAGGTTGATGAATAGCTCATGGCCGTTGTTGCTCGGGCCGTGAAGATGGAGGTCCTTATCTAGACCAAGGACGAGGAGCTGCAGATCGGTCATGTTGTGGCGGAGGAGGAGGCAGAATTATGCACCCGGGTGGCGGCTCTAATGGAGGAACTCAAAACCACTAAGGTCGAGGTCGAGGAGCTTAGGCTAGCTCTCACACAAGCCAATACGTCTCATACGGCACACGAGATGTGGGTGTATGTGGAGGCCAGGCTGGTCATGCTTGAGAAATTCTTGGCGGTTGGTCGAGCATTTGAAGCGGAGGTTGAGAACCAGCGTCAACTAGTTAGAGTCGCTCGTGAGGCGGCAGCATATGGTCCTGAATCACCGGCCTGGGAGGGGGCAACTCGGTAGACATCAATCTCTTAGAATCCAGCTCTTGGATTTCCAGGGCGTACCCTCCCGGAAATGATGATGGGCCACCTGAGGGCCAGGCCGGGCTAGATAAGTATTGGTTTCTTGGGGTCTTTCTATATATGCTTGTACATACTGATTTTTTGTATCATGGGTGTTTGTTCCCTTTGGTGAAAACATATAAAATTTTGTTGTAAGTAATCTTTTCTACCTTTTGGCATGTTTTCGTACTTCTCTTTGCCGTAGCTTCTTGGAATTTGACGGCCATTGCCGTGTAAAGCTAGCCCGATGGTTTTAGCCATATAAAATAGGCCGCCGTAGCCTTGTGAATACGATGGCTCTAGCCATGTATAGATAAAGGCCGTAGCCCGGTGAAAATGATGGCCATAGCCATGTAAAATAAAAGTCGTGGCTTGATGGCCTTATCCATATAAAATGATGGCCATAGCCATGTGAAACAAAGGCCGTAGCCTGATGTCCTTAGCCAAATAAAACGATGGTCGTAGCCATGTGAAATAAAGGTCGTATCCTGATGGTCTTAGCCATATAAAACGATGGCCGTAGCCATGTGAAATAAAAGTCGTAGTCGAATGGCCTTAGCCATGCAAATTGATGGCCATAGCCATGTGAAATAAAGGTCGTGGCCTAATGGCCTTATCCATATAAAACGATGGCCATAGCCACGTAAAATAAAGGCAGTGGCCTAATGGTCTTAGCCATGCAAATCGATGGCCATAGCCATGTGAAAATAAAGGCCGTAGCCTAATGGCCTTAGCCATATAAAACGATGGCCATAGCCACGTAAAATAAAGGTCGTAGCCTGATGTCCTTAGCTATATAAAATGATGGCCATAGCCGTGTAAAATAAAGGCCGTAGCGTGATGGCCTTTGCCATATAAAAACGATGGCCATAGCCATGTAAACTAAAGGTCGTAGCCTGATGGCCTTAGCCATATAATATGATGTCCATAGCCTTTTCATTCATTTAGAGATAGTCGTAGCCCTTTCATTCATTTGGAGATGGTCGTAGCCTTTTAATTCGTTTGGAGATGGCCGTAGCCTTTTCATTCGATTGGAGATGGCCGTAGCCTTTCCATTTATTTGGAGATGGTGGTAGCCTTTTCATTCATTTGGAGATGGCCGTAGCCTTTTCATTCATTTGGATATGGTCGTAGCCTTTTCATTCATTTGGAGATGGTCGTAGCCTTTTCATTCAGTTGGAGATGGCCGTAGCCTTTTCATTCATTTGGAGATGGCCGTAGCCTTTTCATTCACTTGGAGATGGCCGTAGCCTTTTCATTCATTTGGAGATAGCCGTAGCCTTTTTATTCGTTTGGAGATGGTCGTAGCCATTTCATTCGCTTGGAGATGACACTAATCCAGTCCAAATATCATGTCTGGCTTGGAGAGTACATGGAGAGGTGGACATGATGCACTTGCGCTACAAACATCTCAGGTGACCCCTTTGCCGCCTCATTAAAAACCTTCCCGAGAAAACCCAATTGGGACAAAACTCGGGTAACGAAAAAGAGTACGACTCAGGTGTCACCGTTTTAGAAGTGGAAACGTTTGAGGTGAGTGATGTTCTAGTTTTTTTAGAGTGTCTTTCCTTCCATTGTCTCCAGCTGGTATGCTCATTTCCCGGCCACCGCCGTAATTGTAGGGTCAATCCCAGTTTGTGCCCAATTTTCCTTTACTTGGGTCTTTTGAGGCCAGAGTCTTGGCTTTGAGGACGTAATCCCCTACTTTGAACGGCCTTATTTTTGCCCTTTTGTTGTAGTATCTTTAGACTTGTTGTTTTTGGGATACCATTCTGACGTGGGCCATTTCTCTTCTTTCTTCGGCTTCATGAAGATCTTGGAGCCTGCCGATGTCGTTTTCCGTTCCGCTGGTGTGTGAGTACCTTAAGCTGGGTTCGCCCACTTCGACAGGTATGGCCGAGTCGGTTCTATAAACCAGTGAGTATGGGTTTTCTCTGATGCTGGATTTGGGCAAGGTTCTGTGCACCCACAAGACTTTGAGTAGTAGTTCAGGCCATAGTCCCTTGGCATCTTCGAGCTTCTTTTTGAGTATGTTCAGGATTGTTTTGTTGGAGGACACCTATTGACCGTTGGCGGTGGGGTGGTATGGCATGGATAGTATCCTTTTGATGCGTCATTTTTCGAAGAACTCGGTCGTTTTCTGACCGATTAACTGGCGCCCATTATCGCAACTGATTTCTTTGGGGATGCCAAAATGGCATATGGTGTTCTTCCAAATAAAGGTCATGACTTCTTGCTCGTGTATTTGTGCGTACGCACCTGCTTCCACCCACTTAGAGAAATAGCCAGTTAAAACAAGTAAAAATCGTACATTTCCTCGTCCTGGGGGTAGCGGGCCGATTATATCCATCCCCCACTTGATGAATGGCCAGGGGGATGTGACGGAATGGGGGGTTCTCCTGGTTGGTTTATCATTGGGGCGAACTTTTGGCACTGCTCACATCGGCGGACGTACTCCGCTTCCTCTTTCTTCATGGTGGGCCAATAGTATCCAGCGCGTATGATGCACCTAACAAGGGCGCGGTTGCCAGTGTGGGCGCCGCAATGGCCTTCATGTACTTCTTCGAGTACATGTCTTGCTTGTTGCGTTCCTAAGCACTTGGCTAGGGGGCCACTGAACGTCTTTTTATAAAGGTCGTCGTCGATCATGCAGTATCGGGCGGCCTGTACGCGGAGCTTGATTGCGGCAGTCCCAAGTCAAGTTTAAGGAAAGTACCTCGGTGTGATTGATAGCTGAGTGGAGGAGTGTGACCACACTCTCTTTGTTGACGCTTTTGGTGGCAGCAGCCAACTTCGCCAGGCCATCCGCTTCGATATTCCGTGCTCTAGGAATTTATTCGAAACGGCATTTGTCGAATGTAGTCATCAGCCTATCGATTTCTGACTGGTACATTTTCATCCTCTGTAACTTGATTTGATAAGTCCCAGTGATCTGGTTTACCACAAGCTGGGAGTCGTAATGGAGGAGAATTCGGCGATCTCCGTACTTGGTGGCCAGCTTCATGCCTGCAATTACGGCCTCGTACTCAGCCTCGTTTTTAGTCATTTCTGGGCATCGTATAAACTGGAGAATTGTTTCGCCCATGGGGACTTTGTGAACGGGTCCCAGTCCCGATCCCAATGCATTGGCGGTGCTATCTGTATAAAGGACCCATAGGTCATTTTTGGAGGATGCATGTTGTGCCTCGAGTTCCGTCTTTGGCAGGACTTCCGCGCTGAAGTCGGCGATGAAGTCAGCTAAGACTTGTGACTTGATGGCGGTTCTTGGGAGGTACGAAATATCATGCTCACTGAGCTCGAAAGCCCATCTGGCGAGTCGTCCTGAGAGTCCGGGTTTGTGCAGGACGCTTCTTAGAGGGAAGGTCATCACCACCCGTATGGGATGGCACTGGAAATACGGTTGTAGATTTCATGAAGCTACTACAAGTGCTAAGGCTAATCTCTCAAGGTGGGGATCCATTAAAGTTTTGATGATATAATAAATAGGAGATTGCGTACCTTTGTTTTCGCGTACTAGGACGGCGCTGACTGCGACCTCTAATACGGCCAAATATACCAGCAATGGTTCTCCGGGGTTGGATTTTACCAGTAGGGGCGGTGATGATAAGTATGCTTTTAAGTTCCTCAGGGATTCTACGCATTCTCAGTTCCATTGCAGTCCTTGGTCTTTTTTCAGTACACCAAAGCACTTGTGGCATCTGTCGTTGGAGCGTGAGATGAATCGGGAGAGGGCGGTAATTCGGCCCGTTAATTTCTGCACCTGCTTCTTGCTGCTTATCGTTTCTGGGATGGCCTTTATGGCTTTGATCTGGTCAGGGTTGACTTTGATTCCCCTTTGTGATACCAGAAATCCCAGGAACTTTCCCGACGCTACTCCAAAAGCGCACTTCTTGGGGTTCAGTTTCATGTTGCTCTTCCTCAGTATTTCGAAGGCTTCATTCAGGTGGGTGAGGTGGTCCTCCTTTTTTGATGATTTGACCAACATGTCGTCGATGTAGACCTCCATTGTTCTGCCGAGTTGTTCTTTGAACATTGTCGTCACTAGCCTCTAGTAAGTGGCCCCTGCGTTCTTGAGCCCGAAGGGCATTACTTTTATAGCAATACGTCCCCTGATGGGTGATAAAAGTTATCTTCTCCTGATCTTCTTCGGCCATCATGATTTGATTATAGCCGGAATATGCATCAAGGAAGCTTAGCAGCTCATGGCCTGCTGTTGCGTCTATCATCTGGTCGAGGTGGGGTAGCGGGAAAGAGTCTTTCGGTCACACTTTATTTAGATCTATGAAATCTTCTCACATCTGCCACTTCCCGTTCTTCTTTTTGACCATTACGATGTTGGCGAACCATTCTGGGTACTTGGATTCCCAGATGGAGCCATTGACTAGCAATCTGTCTACTTCTTTGCTCACTGCTTCATTAATGGCGGCGTTGAATTTTCTTCTTATCTAACGCACGGGCGGGTGAAATGGGTCGACGTTGAGCTTGTGAGAGGCAATTTCTCATGGAATTACTGGAATATTTGCATGAGAAAAAAGCGATCGGATCTGCATGGTTATATAAACATTCACGGTAATGACCTGGATTTGATAGGTTGTGGCCTATGTATGCTTTCTTTTCGGGGTCACAGCTGTTTATCTGAACGGGGTCGAGGTCTTCGACCATAGCCTTGTTAGCCTCGGCCTCCTCAGGATCTTCGATGGCGTTCTCTCTCGGATGGACCTTAGTCCTCGACAAGGCTGATTGCTATGCTTCTGCCCTTGCTCCTTGGAGCTATTTGGTATGTGTGTAATCCTGGTCTATCTTATAGGATTCTTAGAAGTTCGGGGCTATCCCGTATGCAGTGCACTCCCCATAGGGTTGGGAATTTGATTACTTGGTAGAAGCTGGAGGGGATGGCTCTCATGGAGTGTATCCACGGGCGTCCGATAATGGCATTGTATGTTGTTTCTTGGTTCATCACGTGGAAGGTGGTTTCCATCGTGACTCCACCTGCAAGGATGGGCAGCGTCACCTCACCTGAGGTTTTTTCGACTGCATTATTAAAGCCTGTTAGTGTTATGCAGCGCGGGATTATTTTATTCTCGACTCCCATGAGTGCAAGGACTCTTGGGTGAATGATACATGCGTTGCTTCCATCGTCGACAATGATCCTTTTAACATAAGTATCTAGTATGCGTAAAGTAATAACTAAGGCATCACAATGAGGAAACACAAACCGTCGGCATCAGACTTATCGAAGGTGATACTATCTTCGAAGTCATCATACCGTTCGTCGGCGATAGTTCGCTACTGCTTGTGGGTGGTGGTGAACTTGACGTGATTGATCGTTGAATCATTGCCATCTCCAATGATCATGCTGATAGTGCGTGTTGGTGTGGGCGGCCTTGGTGGGCCATGGTGTGGTTCCCGCCCTCGTGAGAAGTTGAGCTTTCCTTTGTCGCTGAGCAGCTCTTTCAGGAACCCTAGGTTCAGCATTCGTACTACCTCCTGACGGAGACCTATGCGGTCCTCCGTTCTGCAACCCCATTCTTGGTGGAACTCGCACAGGGCGTTTGACTTTCTGGTGGCAGGGTCAGACTTCATCTTTGCTACCCATTGTACTTTGTTGCCCAACTTCTCTAGTGCGTACACTGCCTCTGAATGAGATACACAAAAGTTATGTGTAGATAACGGAGGGGGCGTACCTCTGTCGTTCTTTAGTGGCGCGATATGTCATTGCAAGGCGTCTGCATGCCTCGGTGGTGGCGGGTGTGAGGACCTGATGTATGGTTGATGTCTTTCCCTGTTGAGGCGTGGGATTTGTTCCCGCATTCCCTCGTTGCATCGGTCCCTTTGGATTTCTGGGTGCACCATTGTCAACCATCGTGTCGGACCGTTAAGCTCGTCATCATCCCCACGTACCTCGGCGCAATAGGTGTTGTGTATTGCTTCCCAGGTGGTGGGGGATATTTCAGGAGATGGCTGAGTAGCTTCTTGGCCGCCTTCGAGCCATCTCTGCTGAGCCCGTTATGAAAGGACGCAACTGCCATGCCTTCGGTTACGCTTGGTTGGTTCATTCTGACTCTGTTGAATCTGGCTAGGAACTCCATGAGTCCTTCTGCTGGAGATTGACGCACCACAAAAATGTTGTTGACCCGTGCTTCCGCCCTCCTCGACCCCGTATGGGCGGTAGCAAATTTATCCACCATCTCCTCAAAGGTTGAGATTCTCTTGGCCGGTAGTTGTGAGTACCACGTTAGGGCCCCTCCTGTTAGCGTCTCGCCGAACTTCTTCAGAAATACGAATGGTACCTATTCATTCGATAAGTCGTTTCCTTTTACGGCTGTAACATAGTGGATCAGGTGGTCCTCGGGATCGGTGGTCCCGTCATATACTTTCAAGTATGGGGCATTTTGAAGGTCTTTGGTATGGGGTATGGTGCGTCTCCTTCCGTGTAGGGTTGTTCAATGAACCTCCCCATGTCTCGCTTTGGCAGTAACTTAGGCACGCCTAGGATCTTATCCACCCTTTCTTGGTGTTCTTTCATCTGGTCGCGGAGCGACCTGTTCTCGTTTTCCATTTCTTCCATCTTTTTGAGGATGGCTGTGAGTGTTCCGTCGTTAGCTTGAACATCGACGGGTACGTTGTTTGTTCTTGTGACCTCGAGCTCATCCTCGGTTGCGACATGATCTGCTGCTGGGGAGCATATATCATTTTGAGGTGGTTTCTTGGCTAGGCTGCTCAGAATGCTTGTCAGCCACTCTTTTAGTAATTTCTTTATTTCTGGGGGTGCTTCCTTAGTGGTAGATGTTGAAGCTTCTCTTTCTCGTGGCACCACCAGGTCTTCTGATGAGGAGGATAAGGCTTCCACGCCTATCAAAGTACTGGGGGTTGGGTATAAGGAATCTCCTTCGGCAGCCGCGTTGAGAGTGCCCGTGAGGTCTGTTCTAACCTCCAAGATAGCCTTCATTCTAGCGTTGTTCTCAGCCATTTAAGGTTGTAGAGAGTGGCTTTTCGAAGGATCTCTAGAAACAAACTACAGCTTTGATTCTCGAAATCCCCACAGACGGCGTCAAATTGTTTGGCTAGGAAGTTATTCGAATACTTACATAGCTTTAAAATAATCAAAAATTGACATGGGTTAATCGGAATCAAGGGTAATGTGATCTAGAGAATATTAGATGATAGAAATCAATGATTATCATGTAAAAATCGAGATATAAGAGCAGTAAGATGTATAACAGGCTTCTTGCACAAGAGAGAGAGAGAGAGAGAGAGAGAGAAAGAGAGAGAGTTATATATTTTCAGTAATGAAATACACATGAGTATTTACAAAGGGAGAAGGTGCCCCTTATATACTAAGGGACCTTCCTCGAAATAATACAAAGAAAGTACAAGAGTTGGTGGCCTTGATATACGAATGTCAGAGCTTGATGTGACGTTGCAGCGAGTCACGTCTCTCGATCCGTTTATTGACTGGGGCCGGCGTTACTTAAGTCGACCACGATAAGACTGCTTTCTTTAGTGAGGCCGTATGCGGATAATATGTGAGCGTAGGGAACCAAATTTGCCCAACCACAAATTCAAACCATAAAAGAATTTGTATAAGATAAAATTGTGTATAGTTCAAGCAGACAAAGGAAATTATATTTAAAAAAATAGACTCTTAAACCAAAAAGGAGTTCAAAGCGTCCTTCTATTACCTAATATATTTGTACAAATGTAATCTGTCAAAATTTTATTAACAAAAAACCTTCCTAAACCTAAAAGAAGTATATATTGTTTAAAACTTTTCAAAGTGTAAACTTTAATACTCCTAGTTCTAAATGGAGTTCAAACTAAAAACTTTTCTCGTGAAGAAATTGAAAAAACATAAAACTTTTGAAGCGAAGGAATTTGAAATCAAACGAAACTTTGTTGGTGATGAACAACTAATCTTTACGACGAGAGGAATTAAAAAGTTAAATTAATTATCTAAGATCCCTGGTGTGAATTGGACGTCTTTGAAATTCTAGCATGGAAAGAAATTAAAAAATTATAGCTTGAATATTAGAAAAATAATTAGTTTACTATTCCTAAATATTAGGAAATCAATTAAATGAATATTCCAAAACATTAGAAAAAGTAGTTAAATGACTATTTTATTCAATGTAAATACTATTTTTAAAGGGCAAAAAAGGCGAGCAACATTTTGCTAAAGTCCTTCGTGCTTTTAATATAATACTAGTCTCTATGTATGTGCGTTGCACGTAATCTTTCGCTAGTCATTATGAAGTACAAATTCGCGTGAAACAAAATTGATACTATATGTTTGTTAATTTTGTATATTGCACTTATATTTTGCATACGTTTTTTACGAATAGGCATACTTATGAAAAGTCGGGTGATGTGGAATTTGTAAATTCGTAGGCTACAATAATTGGTTTTGTTATATGCCTATTTTACGTAGAAAAATCCTATAGTATTTTGTGATAAATTTCTAAAGTCCAATTCTTAGATAACTTTTTAGTACGTTTTTATACATCGACATAATTTAATTGTAGAAGAGCATAACATATAGTTAATATTTTGAAAATATATTTTTTGTTAAGAATAGAATTCTAATTAGAGTGAATGTCTATCTTATAGAGAGTTTTACTTTGAGGCTAAGTTATTTTTCCTCCTATAAATAGAAGGGTCTTACCCCATTGTAAACCACCCCAAAACTCAATAAGAATTTTCTCTCTCTCTTTCTGTGCAATATTGCTCTTGTTCTTTTATTGTTTTATAACACGTTATCAGCACGAAGCTCTACTATCTCAAGAATCTCTTTGAGAAAATTAACGTATTTTTTTCTCCTCCTAATTTTGTTTTAATTATGTCTGACATTATGAAAAGAAAGTTCGTTGCCCTTGAAATTTTGGGCAAGAACTACATGACATGGGTGTTGGATGCTGAAATCCATTTGGATGCAATGGGTCTTGGAGACGCCATTAAAAACAGAAATAATGCATCCACCCAAGACTGTGCTAAGGCCTTGATTTTCTTGCGCCATCACCTTGATGAAGGTTTGAAAATTGAATATCTCACAGTCAAAGATCCACTTATCTTGTGGAATGGCTTAAAGGAGAGATATGACAACAGATAATCGATTAACCAATATATTCTACTAAACTGGACCTTTTCCGCAAGGCATGTTGTCGACTATCCGATTTAGTTAATCGACTAACCTAATGACCGTTACCTAAGTTAATCGATTATCACTTTAGTTAATCGATTAACCTTATGTCCGTTGCCTGTTCATCGACTAGTTTTTTAAACGTTGAAACAGGTTAGTCGATTATCTATTTGGTTAATCAACTAACCTCAGCATATTTTCAAAATATTGTTTAATTATTAAGCAGCGGATACAAGAGTATTAAAAGGAGAATAATTATGATAAAAATTTTTTTTTTCATAATGACTGCACTGAAACTAATATGTTGAATCATAGACTTAAATTTGTTTATTCTCATATCTATAAAAAAAAATACTAATATTTTTCCTATATTTATTTTGTATGTCAAACCATGGGAAGCAAATATGGATATCTCACAAAGCAAACCTGGATCAACGTCCAATTGTAAAAATATTTGTTTAATTGATTCATGTACCACACATATGATATTCAAAGAGAAGAAATATTTCTCTCATTTAAGTATGTGTAAGGAAGATGTTACTACAATTTCTGGTAGTAGTAAATTGATTGAAGGCTCCGGAAGAGCAACTATAACTCTGCCTAAAGGAACAATATTTATCAAAGAGAATGCAATGTTCTCTTCCAAGTCCAAGAGGAACTTGTTGAGTTTTAAAGATATCCGTCAAAATGGATATCATATTGAGACAATAGATGAGAATAATCTTGAATACCTCATCATTACAAAGAATGTCTCTGGCCAAAAGAGGGTTATTGAGAAGTTCCCATCTTTATCTTGTGGCCTGTATTGGACAAAAATTAGTGCAATTGAGGCACATTCCACAGTAAACCAAAAGGTTACTGATTCCAATACATTTGTACTTTGGCATGATCGATTGGGACATCCTGGATCAATTATGATGAGACGGATTATAGAAAACTCATATGGGCATCCATTAAAGAATTTAAAGATTCTTTTAAATAATGAATTTTCTTGCACTTCTTGTTATCAAGGCAAGTTAATTATTAGACCATCACCAACAAAGGTTGGAACTGAGTCACCTACGTTTTTGGAACGTATACAAGGGGATATTTGTGGACCTATTCACCCACCTAGTGGGTCTTTTAGATATTTTGTGGTCTTAATAGACGCATCCTCTAGATGGTCTCATGTGTGCCTATTGTCATCACGCAACCTTGCGTTTGCAAAATTAATGGCACAAATAATTCGATTACGAGCACAATTTCCTGATAATCCAATTAAGTCTATTAGACTAGATAATGCTGCTGAGTTTTCATCCCAAGCATTTAATGATTATTGCTTATCAATTGGGATAAAAGTGGAACATCCTGTAGCTCATGTTCACACTCAAAATGGTCTTGCAGAATCTTTAATTAAACGTCTACAGTTGATTGCAAGACCATTACTCATGAAAACGAGGCTGCCCACTTCGGTATGGGGTCACGCGATTTTGCATGCAGCAATGCTAGTTTGTCTCAGACCGACGAATTATCACAAATATTCCCCGTTGCAATTAGTTTTGGATCATGAACCTAATATATCCCATATAAGAATTTTTGGATGCGTAGTATATGTGCCTGTAGCACCGCCATACCGCAGCAAAATGGGTCCACAAAGAAGGTTAGGAATATATGTTGGGTTTGAATCGCCCTCCATTATTCGCTACCTCGAAACATTGACAGGGGATTTGTTCACTGCACGATTTGCAGACTGTCGATTCGATGAGACACTTTTCCCAAAATTAGGGGGAGAAGTTGGTGAAACCAAACGGGAAATTTTGTGGAAAAATCCATCATTATCTCATCTTGATCCACATACCTCTATTTGTAAAAAAGAGGTGCAAAATATTACCCATTTACAAAGAATAGCAAATCAAATGCCTGACGCATTCACGGACTTGAAAAGGATAACAAAATCTCACATCCCCGCAGAGAATGTTCCAATCCGTATTGATGTCCCTATTGAACAATCTTCTAGTGTCATATCTAATGAGTCGAAAGCACGCCTAAAATGTGGCAAGCCATTAGGTTCCAAAGATCGAAGTCCTAGAAAAAGGAAAGCAAATGATCAAAATGACACTACGATAGAATCTCATGAGGAAATTCATGATTTAATAAATTTTGAGATTCATGAAGAATCCATTGAGCCCGAGACTATGGAAAATAAGGAACTATCAATAAATCCAATCGATATTGAGACAAATTTTAATCGAGTGGATATAGTGGTGGATTATGTCTTTGCATATAATGTTGCATCTAGCATTATGCAAGAAAGTGAGGTTCTTGAACCTCAATCTGTTGGAGAATGTCGACAAAGACTTGATTGGCCAAAATGGCAAGAAGCAATCCAATCAGAATTGAATTCACTTGCAAAACGTGAAGTTTTTGGGCCTATAGTTGAAACACCTAATGGTGTTAAGCCTGTTGGCTATAGATGGGTCTTTGTACGCAAGAGAAATGAGAAAAACAAGGTACAAAGATATAAGGCACGCCTTGTTGCACAAGGATTTTCTCAAAGGCCTGGTGTCGATTTGAAGAGACATATTCACCCATAATGGATGCTATAACTTTCCGTTATCTCATTAGTTTTGCTGTCCTTGAAAAGCTTGATATGCATTTAATGGATGCGGTTACTGCCTATCTTTATGGCTCACTTGATAATGAGATATACATGAAAATTCCCGATGGATTCAAAATGCCAAACACTCATAATTCAAAGTCCCGGGAAATGTTTTCAATCAAATTGCAAAGATCTTTGTATGGTCTAAAGCAATCAGGACGAATGTGGTATAATCGTCTTAGTGAGTATTTATTAAAGGAAGGCTATATAAATGATGCCATTTGCCCATGTGTTTTTATAAAGAAAACAACATCGGAATTTGTTGTACTTGCCGTATATGTCGATGACATAAACCTTATTGGAACTCCCATAGAACTCCAAAAGGCAATTGATTATTTAAAGAAGGAATTCGAGATGAAAGTTCTCGGAAGGACAAAATTATGTCTTGGTTTGCAAATTGAATATTTGGCAAACTGAATTTTTGTTCATCAATCTGCCTATATAGAAAAAGGTATTGAAACGGTTTTACATGGATGGAGCATATCCTTTAAGTACTCCAATGGTTGTTCGATCACTTGATGTGAATAAGGATCCATTCCGACCGCAAGAAAAGAATGAAGAGCTACTTGGTCCTGAAGTACCATATCTTAGTGCAATTGGCGCACTAATGTATCTTGCAAATACTACAAGGTCTGACATAACTTTTTCAGTTAATGTCTTAGCAAGATATAGCTCTGCTCCCACAAGGAGACATTGGAATGGAATCAAACATATATTGCGGTATCAAAAAGGGACTACCGATATGGGCTTATTTTATAGAAATAATTGCAGTCCTGATCTTGTTGGTTATGCTGATGCTGGATATTTATCTGACCCACACAAGGCTCGATCTCAAACAGGTTATGTGTTTATCTGTGGAGGCACTACCATATCTTGGCGATCGACTAAGCAATCAATTGTGGCTACTTCATCTAATCATGCTGAGATAATCGCTATTCATGAAGCAAGTCGAGAGTGTGTATGGTTGAGGTCTATAATACATCATATTCAAGACAAATGTGGTTTGAAATGTGACAAACTACCCACTATTTTGTATGAAGACAATGCAACATGCATAGCCCAATTGAAGGGAGGATTCATAAAAGGAGACAGAACAAAGCATATTTCACCAAAGTTATTTTTCACACATGATCTTCAAAAGAATGGTGATATCAAGGTGCAACAGATTCGTTCAAGTGATAATATGGCTGATTTGTTTACAAAATCTTTACCAGCGTCAACCTTCAAGAAGCTGGTACACAAGATTGGAATGCGAAGGCTCAAGGATGTGAATTGATGCTCTTTTCAGGGGGAGTTAATGCGCGTTGCACTCTTTTCCCTTACAAGGTTTTGTCCCACTGCGTTTTCCTTGCAAGGTTTTTAACGAGGCAACCAATAGGCGCATTACTAAATATGTGTACTCTTTTTCCTTTTCTAGAATTTTTTTTTCATTGGATTTTATTTTAGTTATGGTTTTTAATGAGGCACATTACTTATTGAGTAGACATTCAAGGGGGAGTGTTAAGAATAGAATTCCAATTAGAGTGAATGTCTATCTTGTAGAGAGTTTTACTTTGAGGCTAAGTTATTTTTCCTCCTATAAATAGAGGGGTCTTACCCCATTGTAAACCACCCCAAAATTCAATAAGAATTTTCTCTCTCTTTCTCTGCAACATTGCTCTTGTTCTTTTATTGTTTTATAACATTTTTGATTTTATACTTAGCATTCTAATATACTAAAAGTTATTATATCCAACAACTCATCTCAAAATACCAAAAATCATACAACTCAAGCATAGTCCTCACGAATATTTTATATTATAGATTCCATCATATAAGAAATCTCACTAATCTTCTTCTCGATTTCTTTAGCAGAATAAACTATATTAAAACTTATGTTTCTTTGTCTTAGCGAATATCTTAGACTACGGGGAATATAAAAAAATTTATGCTGAGGAAAAAAATTTAAAAAGCAAAAAAAAAAAAGAAGAAGAGAAAAACATGATAAATTGTAATCATTAGCAAGAACAAATAAATATTTAAAAAAACTCATTTAAAATGAAACAAGTGTGCTTTGCAAAGAAAATTGAAGAAACGTTTATATTAGTTGTCCTATTGGCACAAACAAATTGTGACGATCCGGCCCGTCGTCACGTGACTTACCGCCTCATTTCTCTTATATTATATTTTCCTATGTTTCATTATTGGTAGTTGACGTGATCGAGTAGAATTAAATTAGTTTTAGATGGAAATGAGACACTTAGTCTCTTAAAGGAAAGCTTGTTTTGAAAAAGTCAACTGAAAATTGACTATTTAGTTAAAGGGCTCGGATGTGAATTCTGATAATTCGGTTAGCTACGGGGTATGATTTGTGACTTAGGAGTGCGATCAAAATTGTTTTTGGAGGTTGGTGTAGAATTTGGCTTGAATTGGCAAAGCTAGTATTTTGGCAAAATCCGATGGATTGGTGAGATTTTGATCCGTTGGTCGGAATGGAATTCCGAGAGTGGCAGTAGCTTCGTTAGGTGATTCTAGATATGTGTGCAAAGTTTCAGGCCATTCAGAGGTGGTTAGGTCGGATTTTTTATCGAATGTGCAATTCAGAAGTTTTTAAAAAACTTAGGCTTTGATTTGATGATAATGGAGGATTTTGATGTTAACGATACTCTTTTGAAGGTACGAGCAAGTTTGAATAAGGTATTAGATCATGTCTGCGCTATTGGTTGAGGTCCCAGGGCCTCGGGGTGAGATCGGATGTTAAAACGAGAAGTTTTTGAATTTGGCTTCAGGTTAGTTTTGTTGTCAGCTGGTATTTCCGCTTCTGCGGAAATGGACCAGAGAAGTAGTTTCGTAGAAGCGGATAAAGGAGCGCAGAAGCAATTTTGGCTTGGGTTGTGAAGTTCCGCAGAAGCGCAACTTGGTCCGCATAAGCGAGTCTGCAGGAGCGAGTGTATGGCCGCAGAAGCGAACTTGGGGATCCGCAGAAGCGTGTTTCTTTGTCGCAGAAGCGATCGCGAGAAATTAAGTGAAAAACCGCAGAAACGGATAATTGGACGCGGAAGCGATACCGCAACAACGATTATGGGAACCGCAGAAGCAAAATTTGGACTGTTTTTAATGAATAGTGACTTCGCGAATTTTGAAAAAGAACAACACTTTGGACTTCAGACTAAGAGGGTTTTTGGGCGATTTGGAAAAGAATTTCGAGGGCTTTCACCAGGTATTGATTTTTGGGCTTAGATTGTGAAATTAAGGTGTAAAATCGTGGTTTAACACTGAAAACTCAAGGAATTCGAGGGTAAAAATGGAGGTTAGGCTTGAAACTTAAGAGAGTTTAAATGTCGGTTTTGAAAGGGCAATTAAACTCCAAGTTTGGTAAATTTGATATGTATAGACTCGTGGCGAGAGGAGGAGTCCGGTGATGTAAATTTTGTAATTTTTCGAGAAGTGAGCCCGGGGCTCGGGTTTTACCAACTTCGTGATTTTTGGTGTTTTTCGAGTCTTTTCGATTGGATGATGTTTCTTTGGCACAGTGTAACATATTCGTTGTGGTTTTGGCTAGATTCGACGCGTGAGGAGGTCGATTTGAGGGGAAAGAGCATTGCGAGCTAGTCTTCGGTCGGCTAGAGGTGAGAAATAGATGTAGATGATCACCCGAGGGTATGAAACCCTGATTAATCACACTGTGACGCTATATTGAGGCGAGATACGCACTTCATGACGAGTGCGGGGTCGTTTGTGATTGGGTATTTTGGCTTAGTCCGCCCCGAGTAGTGTCCAAGCTGTGCTTTGGACTATAGATTGATTAGTAAACATCCTACTTGGATTGTTATGGTATATTTGGGTTGTGTGCTGACTATTTGAATCCCATGGGGATTATTATTACTGCTTCCATGATGATTAGCATGCTATCTGATTTCATTCCTGAGTTTTAAACATTTTTCGAAATACTTAATCACATTCCTGAGGTTTTAAAGACTTAAATGATAATTTTCTAATAATGGGAATTGAGAACTAAAATCTGACTTTGTTGTATAACTCACACGCATATTCTGGACTGAGTGTGTATTGTACTGCATGCTGCAGTGACGTTACGATGATATTGCACTTGAGCTGTAGGAGCCCCTCCGGAGTCTGAACCCCCACAGTGAGCTCGAGTACCCAAACGAATCGGGCTGTACAATGCAGCGGTCATATGCATTGCATTACATTCATGGTTTGAAGTTTTCTGATTTATCTGATTCTGTTTTGTTGCCATTTCATTGTTAATTATGCTAAATCGTTAGTTTTAGCTTTATATTATGGTATCTTTGAGATTTCTTACTTTCAGCCATTATATATGCTTTTTACCACTGAGTTCAAAGTACTCACTTTACTCTCTGCACCATGTGTGCAGATTCAGGAGCATTAGGAGCTTAGTCAAGCTGTTTTGCGCTTGGGCTGTAAGAGCCCCTCCGGAGTCTGAACCCCCACAGTGAGCTCGAGTACCCAAACGAATCGGGTTGTACACTTCAGCGGTCATATGCATTGTATTGCATTCATGATTTGATGTAGTCTGATTTATCTGATTCTGTTTTGTTGCCATTTCATCGTTAATTATGCTAAATCATGAGTTTTAGTTTTATTTGTGGTATCTTTGAGATTTCTTACTTTCAGCCATCATATATGTTTATTACCACTGAGTTGAAAGTACTCACTTTACTACATGCACCATGTGTACCGATTCAGAAGCATCAGGAGCTTAGTCGAGCTGTTTGTTCTTTCTAGAGCTTTCTTGAGTTGTCGAGGTAGCTTCCTGACGTCTGCAAGACCCGACTCCTCCCCTTAGTCCTTTTATCTTTTCGCATTCTAGAACTTTGTATTACATGAGAATTTGCTACTTTGTTATCTTAGAGGCTCTAGACTCACGGCCCCAGGTCTTTGGGAGATGTTGGTTATGTGAGTGTTTCATACTGTTTCTAATTAATTTATTTGGTTAATTGACTTGACAAACTGCTAATTTCATATTGTTACTCAGCAATGGGATTTTTGATTGGGATGTGAGTATTGATTGGTCGGGCTTGCCTAGCAATTTTGTTGGGCGCCATCACGACCGGGATTGGGGTCGTGACATTGCTACATTGTGGATATTTTTGTTGTCTTTGTGTGAAGCAGAGATCCTTAATTTATAGCTGTGCAAAATTTGTCTTCCAAGAATAGGATAAGAAATAATAAGGAGTTTTAATACTTTTAGGAGTCTTTTTTTCATCCCTTCAAGAAAGAGAGTCCAAATAGATTAGAAATTCAGGACAAATCCTAACAATCAGATCTTATGCATGATTACAGCAGTCCATCACTTTAACAAATTTTGCAATCAGGACTGGTGTAATCATGCATGTAATCAGCAAATTCTCATGTAATACAGAAATCTAGAATGCGAAAAGATAAAAGGAATAAGGGGAGGAGTCGGGTTCTACGGACGTCAGGCAGCTACCTCGACAACTCCTGAAAGCTCCAAAAATAGAAAACAGCTCGACTAAGCTCCTGATGCTCCTGAATCTGCACACATGGTGCAGGGATTAAAGTGAGTACTTGCAACTCAGTGGTAACAGACATATATAATGACTGAAGATAAGAAATCTCGAAAATACCACAGTGTAAAGATAAAACTAACAATTTAGCATAAATAACGGTAAAATGGCAACAAAATAGAATCAGATACATCATATAACATCAAATCATGAATGCAATGCACATGACTGTTGCGGCGTACAGCCCGATCGATTTGGGTACCAGCCTCAGTGTGGGGGTTCAGACTCCGGAGGGGCTCCTACAGCCCAAGCGCAATATCATCGTGACATCAATGTGGCGTGCAGCCCGATCCACACTCAGTCCAAAATATGCATGGGAGTTATGCAGCAAAGTCAGATTTTATTTCTCAGTTCAAATTATTAATAAAATTATCGTTTAAGTCCTTAAAACCTATGGAAGGTGACTAAGTATTTCAAAACAGTGTTTAAAACTCAGGACTGAAATCATATAGTATGATAAATAGCATAGAAGCAGTGATAATAACCCCAAATGGATTCAAATAGTCGGCACACAGCCCAAATATTGTTAGAAAATACGCTTAACGCTAGAGGGGGGTGAATAGCGTTATAATAAAATTTAGCGTAAACTTGCGGAAATTGAAATTTGCAGGAAATAAATAAGTGCGTTAAATAAACAAAAAGGAAAGAACGCACCGATATATTCTGGTTCACCACAACACGTGGCTAGTCCAGTCCCCGAGAGACTCTCTCGAGATTATCCACTAACTTGTTAAGCTTACGGGTGCTCAACAAACCTTTACAACTTAAGGACACAAGCCTTAACACCTTTGCTCGGAGATACAACACTCCAAGACTTCAACCAAGGAAACACAAGTTCCTTACAACAAGAGAATTACAATTCTCTTACAAGTGTATAAAACACTAAAACACTCAAACAATATACTCCTTTATGAGTAGGTATGAGTAAAATAAATAAGCTCTAGATCACAACAACTTTGGACAAGAATATGGCTCTCAAAAGCTTTATGAAATTGAATATAAAATGATAAACAAAAGTATGCAAGCTTATAGCAATGTAATGATCAGTTGTAGTATGTTGTTGTGTTTAAAACACTGAAATGAAGCTGTATTTATAGTTGAAAAACTTGGCATTACCGTTGCCTAATTGCCAATTAAGAGTTGCTGATTTTACTCACTGGCAATCGATTGTCAAACCCCAACAATCGATTGTCTGCCAGTCAGATCAAAATTCAATCCCAGATTTTACGCTTGATAATCGATTACTTACAATCCATAATCGATTACTGGCAACGTTCAAAAAAAATCCTTTCCATATTTTACCACAAACAATCGATTGTCCAGAATCAACAATCGATTACTCAGCAACGTTCAAAAAATCTTTTCCGGATTTTAATCAAAACAATCGATTATACCAAATCAATAATCGATTACCCAATAACGTTCAAAAAATCTTTTCCGGATTTTAATCACAACAATCGATTATACAGAATCAATAATCGATTACCTGACGGTATTTGAAAACTTTACGACAACGGTCAGCTTCACAATCGATTGCACAAAGTCAACAATCGATTACTTATCAGTTTTTGAAAATCATTTTAGACACTGCCTCTAGACAATCGATTGTTATATACTCACAATCGATTATTTAATAGTTTTGAAAAAGTCTGGAAGTCACTGCCTCAACACAATCGATTGTCATAAGTTCACAATCGATTATTTTGTGACTTTGAAAAATCTGAAGGACACTGTCTCTTCACAATCGATTGTCATTAGCTTCACAATCAATTATTCTAAGTTTTGAAAAACTTTGATGGACACTGCCTCATCACAATCGATTGTCATTTGTTCACAATCGATTGTCATGCAGGTTTGAAAAATCTGATGCTCACTGTCTTACTCACAATCGATTGTCATTAGTTCACAATCGATTGTCATGCAGTCTTGGCTTAAAAACAATCGATTATCATAAGTACATAATCGATTATCTTAGTCCAGATTTTTAAGGCATGTCTAAAAATTATTTTGACTACTGTAAATATGCATGATTTAAAATCATTTGACGTTAAATTAAATATGCATGATTTTGGAAAATAGTTTTATGAGAGAAGCCATGTTACGAGTCAAGTTGTAGGATCAAAATCACAAATAAGAATGACTCAATTAAACTTATAAAACTTTGTCTTGAGCTTGAATCTCGTTGTATATCAATTGTGCGCTTGTTTCTTGAACTTCGTCATATATCAATTTTCGCTTCGTTTGTCATTCATCAAAACCTACACAAAAGAACACACGTTTTAGTATATTGCATTGAGAACGTGTTTCCAACAATTTCCACCTTTTTGATAATGGCAAACATTAAGCGGGATATGCAAGACAAGCAATTTATATTGACGATTCAAGACAAGTATATACATGTAACAAGTATGCAATTTGTTCCCTCTCAATTTGAGAATTCCCCCTCAATTTAAGCTTATAAATACTGAGAGTGCATACCCGTTATCTTCCCCTTTTTGCCATAAGCAAAAATAATAATAAGATGCCAAAGATGAAATAAACCTTGTTTATTTATTGGAAAGAAATTACAGCAACAGGGAAGACAATACAACATATAAAAACAAACTTAAAAACTACAATTATTCATTCATCATTTTCCGCCTCATCATCCGGCGCTGCTTCATATGGAACAAGACCCGCATATGGATAATGAATGTGGTCAAAATATCCATGGATCTCGTGAGTTAATTGACCGACAGAGGTGGTCAGGGAAGCAATTTGGTCGGAAATGGATTGGAGAGTGGGTTCTTGAGGCGGACGAGTTCGACGGGATGGAGGAGGAGCAGGCGCTATATGATCACCGTCATGATGAAAGGAGGATTCCGAAATTTCCCACTTTTTGGTACTCTTTTTGAGAGGACCATTTCCAGTGACGAATCCGAAGGCTTCAAGAAAGTTCATGATGAGGAGAGCATAAGGAAGAGGCCTATCATCTCCGATAGCGTCACGCATGTGAATTTTGATAAGCCGACACCAATTGATGTTAGCTCCGGTTATTATGGCATGCATGAACTTAGTGTCCTCTTGAGAAATGGTAGTATGGTTATGCTTACGAGGCTTGAGGACTCGGGTGATGAAATAGAAAATCAACCGATAATTGGGATCCATTCCCGTAATTGTAGGACGACGGGAAGAAAGATTTGGATCATAAGAAGTAAGACCGATTTGGTGTAAGAGGGCTGTTTCATCAAAAAGGGCTCCGGCCTCTCCGGTGTACCGAAAAATGTCTTCACCATTATAAAGGAAGACGGGCAATGGTATGAAGATTTTCATCGGAAAGAAGAATTTGAACACCATTAATGTTGGTGACAAGCTCACCATCATCATCCTCATGGAGGTTGGAATAAAATGCTTGAACCAATGTAGTATTGATGTAAGGATGGGTAAGGAGTAAAAAGTCAAGAAGTTGAGAATTTTTGAGCATATTTGCAGCAGGCCCAAATGATTCAAGATACTTGTGGGTGGAAAAGCGGGGTGGAAGAATGTCGCGCTTTTCAAATTTGGTTAAGAATCGAGTAAGCTCGATGTCGGAATTAAATTATAGAACGGAACCATCTTGTTAGGGATAGTTCGGACGAGGAGGGGAAACAGATGAGGATGCGCCGTGCCTAGCAGAACGGGAACGTTTTGAGTGACGGCCCGACATTTTTAATGAAAGCTGCTGGATTTTGCAAAGGATTAGAGAGAATTTGATATTTTGAAAGCTACAATTGATGCTTGAGTGAATGCATATGAACATATATGAAGCCTATTTATAGAGGGGAGAGTGGCTTATCATTTATGGAAGAAATCTGCTGAGAATTTAAAGCCAAATCAATCAGATACGGTAAAATAAATTCACTGACCGTTAGACAATCGATTGTTGAGATGCAATAATCGATTGTTGAAGAGTTATGACCTGACTTGGAACTGACACAAATCGATTGAGGAGCCAAACGGTAACAAGAGTTTAAATTTCTGACATGAAATAATCGATTGTCAAATGTGGTAATCGATTATGGGACCAAACGGTAACAAGCTTTTGAATTACTGACATGAAATAATCGATTATATATGTGAAATAATCGATTGTTTTGGACAAGCATTGCTGAATGGCTGAGGCAGAAATCGATTATGCAATTTAAGGAATCAATTTTTAAACAAGGCTACATAATGAACATAAACCATAAACAATCGATTAGTGATACTGCTAATCGATTTTTAGTAAAATAATCGATTATTTGCTTGGAACAATCGATTGTTCTGTGCTAAAACTTTATAATTCCCCCTATCTTTTAGGGCGATACCTGCAAAATAGAATTAAACATCTCCGACGCTCAAGTCAGTAATTTGTAAAGAAGTAATAACTTAAACTAGTGTTGCCAAGTGAGAACGTGAGCTCTTAAGAAGTGTGTCCTAAAGTGTTCTTAAGAGAGTTTCGGGTACTTACCTTTCCTCCGACGTCTCCAATTACCTGTTCAAGAGGGTGATCTTTGATCGTCCTCCACTCATTTGGCACTTTTGTTTCTTTTTCCAATTGTGGCGCTTCTTCCGTTGGTTGTTCCTCAGTTTCATATTTATTTTCCTTGGGTGGCTCCTCTTGTATTTTGTCTTTCAAGCTATCTAAGATACCTGCGAGATCAAAACTGGAATCCTTTCTCGCCAAGCGAGCATTATTTTCGGAAAATATAACATGAGGGGATTCCTCCACAATTTGGGTTCTTTTATTAAAGACCCTACATGTTTTACTACGTGAGGAATATCCAATGAAAATACCTACATCCGACTTAGCATCAAATTTACCCAATTGGTCTTTGCCATTGTTATGAACAAAACATTTGCAACCAAAAACTCTAAAATGGGAAATAGTTGGTTTTCTACCCTTATAAAGTTCATAGGGGGTTTTTATGAGTATCGGCCGAATTACTACTCTACTTAGAACATAGCAAGCGGTACTCACGGCGTCCGCCCAAAAATGTTTGGGTATCTTAGCTTCGTCGAGCATGGTTCTAGCCATCTCTTCGAGACACCTATTTTTCCTTTCCACCACCCCATTTTGTTGTGGTGTCCGTGGAGCGGAAAAGGTATGCTCGATTCCGAGTTCGTCACAAAAGTCCGCAAAGAGATTGTGATCAAACTCTCCCCCATGATCACTTCTAATTGAAGTGACGGTTGTTTCTTTCTCATTTTGAACACGCTTAAGAAAATATTTAAAATTTTGAAAAGCATCACTTTTATTGGCAAGAAATAAAGTCCAAGTAAATCTCGAGTAATCATCAACAATCACAAAAGCATATTTATTTCTTCCTAGACTTTCAATGCGAGAGTGACCAAATAAATCCATATGAAGTAATTGCAATGGTCTAGAAGTTGAAACAATGTTTTTAGATTTGAAAGATGATTTTGTTTGCTTCCCCTTTTGACACGAGTCACAAATAGAGTCATTTTCAAATTTTAAATCGGGAAGACCAACAACTAAGTTTTGAGAAATCAATTTGTTCAAAAGATGCATATTGATATGTGCTACTCTACGATGCCATAGCCAAGTATCATCATCTTTACTCATTAGACAATCAACATAATCGGGTGAGGAATTAGCAAGATCAACCATATAAATATTATCCACTCTAAAACCACGGAGGATAATTTTTAAATCACTACGTTTGAACACTAAGCATTCATCCGAATCAAATAAAGCAAGATTTCCCTTGTCACACAATTGGCTTATGCTCAAGAGATTATGCTTTAAACCTTTAACAAGTAATATATGCTTAATGGAGGAATTTTCATCCTTACCGACCGAGCCGATGCCGATGATCTTTCCTTTATTGTTATCACCGAAGATAACACTTCCTCCTTCTTTGTGCTCTAATTGAAGAAATTTGGATTCATCTCCCCTCATATGCTTGGAGCATCCACTATCAAGGTACCATAGTACACTTGATCCCTTCAAGCACACTCACAAAACAAATTAATGTTCTTTAGGTACCCATGCCATCTTGGGTCCTTGGGGGTTAGGCATATTATAATGATGCGATTGAGTAATATGTCTATGACGTGTAAAGCATGCAGGAGCAATATGACCAATGCGTCTACAATAATGACAAGTCACATTTGGGTTATGCATCCTTCTAGGTTCATAGTAACTAGACGGATGAAAATTTCTTACTCTATTTTGAACACTATGACTATTTCGCATTTCATGAGAATTATTTCTCCTACTATGAGCTCTAGGATGGGTAGCATTTCTAGAGTGATTGTTTCTCGGTTGAGGGCCATTTCTAGGTCTTCTCAAAGGTTCAACATTTGGCCTAAAATATGCATCATTTCTAGGGTAACTATTTCTAGGTGGTAAGTCATTTCTAGGTCTCCTAAAATGTTCAACATTTTGTCTAGCATGCATATTGGTTCTAGGATTGCTATTTCTAGGATAAGCATTTGTTTTATTAGTCCTAGGTTGAGCCTTAGGTGGTTGGGGTTTGGCTTCAACCTTTTCTTTAACCTCATTCTTAAATCCTATGCCATGCTTGGTTGATTTCAAATTAACAAGGACCTCATTCAAATTCTTGTGGGAAGAATTAAACTTATCTAAGGTACCTTTGAGTCTATCTACCTCATTTTTGAGATGCAAGCAAGAAGAACAATTTTTAGTAGAACTTTCGGGCTTATCGGCGCTTCTTTTTCAAAAAAAACTTGTTTTCCTCTTTCAGCTTTTCATTTTCTAAAACCAGTTTTTCTAAATCCTTTCTTTCAAAGAAAGCTGTTTTTGAAAATCCTTTTCTTTTAATGAAGCATTTTCTTTTATGCCCTTAACAGTTTTTGAAGCCTTATTAAACTCAGCATATAATTCATCAAAAGCAGTTCGCATTTCTTCAAGAGTAAAGAAGTTTTTCGACGAAATTTGACATACCTCATCTTTGTTGTCTTCATGTGCCATAAGGCAAAGATTTGCTGCTTCGTCTTCTTCTCCTTCGCTTGACTCATCTCCGGAGTCGCTTCCCCAAGAAATGTATGCACGTTGCTTTTTAAAAGGTTTCTTCTCCTTTTTGATGTTTGGGCAATTTGATTTGATGTGCCCGGTTTCACCACATTCATAGCACTTGATTTGTTCGCCTTGCTTTTTGCCCTTGCGTTCATACTCCTTGCGCATGAACTTTTGAAATCTTTTGATAACGAGTCTAAACTCGTTGTCTCCTTCCTCATCAATTTGCGGTTGGCTTGTTCTTGCCTTTAGAGCTATTCTTTGCCTCCTTTGATCATCAACAAAAGGGTTAAGAATAGTAGATTCATAGGTCTTAAGGTTAACTCTTAGTGCGTCGATGGTGACGTTTGAAACGCCAATGGATTCTTGAATTGCATCGGCCTTTGATCTCCATGCCAGTGTGAGACTTCTACGAATTTTTCGCACGAGCTCTCTATCCGTGAATGTTTTCTTGAGAGCATGTAGGTCATTTACGATTATTGAAAATCGCTCAAACATTTCGTCCACCTTTTCACCTTCCTTCATGTGAAATAATTCATAAGAATGGGTTAGGAAATCAATTTTTGCTTCCCTTACCTGGTCCGTACCTTCGTACGTAACTTCTAGCTTGTCCCACATCTCCTTTGCCGTTGTGCAACACGATATTTCCCTGTAATCGTCGGCATTAACAGCACAATATAATAAATTAATTGCTTTAGCATTATTTTGAACCTTTCGGATGTCATCCGCGTCATACTCATCCTCGGACTTGGAAACCCATTCGTTTTCCACCTTCTTTGTTGGAATTTGGTTTCCCTTCATTATCACCTTCCAGAGGTGAAAGCTGTTGAACTGAATGAAGATCTTCATCCTCTCCTTCCAGTACGTGTAATTTGTACCGTTGAATAGAGGTGGTCGTGTGGAGCACTGTCCTTCGTCAATTCCTGCAAAAGAATCACGAGTAGAAGCCATGGATGGTTCTCTCAAACTGTTAAGTTTTCAGAGAGTTGGGCTTTGATACCAATTGTTAGAAAATACGCTTAACGCTAGAGGGGGGGTGAATAGCGTTATAATAAAATTTAGCGTAAACTTGCGGAAAGTGAAATTTGCAGGAAATAAATAAGTGCGTTAAATAAAAAAAAGGAAAGAACGCACCGATATATTCTGGTTCACCACAACACGTGGCTAATCCAGTCCCCGAGAGACTCTCTCGAGATTTTCCACTAACTTGTTAAGCTTACGGGTGCTCAACAAACCTTTACAACTTAAGGACACAAGCCTTAACACCTTTGCTCGGAGATACAACACTCCAAGACTTCAACCAAGGAAACACAAGTTCCTTACAACAAGAGTACAATTCTCTTACAAGTGTATAAAACACTAAAACACTCAAACAATATACTCCTTTATGAGTAGGTATGAGTAAAATAAATAAGCTCTAGATCACAACAACTTTGGACAAGAATATGGCTCTCAAAAGCTTTATGAAATTGAATATAAAATGATAAACAAAAGTATGCAAGCTTATAGCAATGTAATGATCAGTTGTAGTATGTTGTTGTGTTTAAAACACTGAAATGAAGCTGTATTTATAGTTGAAAAACTTGGCATTACCGTTGCCTAATTGCCAATTAAGAGTTGCTGATTTTACTCACTGACAATCGATTGTCAAACCCCAACAATCGATTGTCTGCCAGTCAGATCAAAATTCAATCCCAGATTTTACGCTTGATAATCGATTACTTACAATCCATAATCGATTACTGGCAACGTTCAAAAAAAATCCTTTCCATATTTTACCACAAACAATCGATTGTCCAGAATCAACAATCGATTACTCAGCAACGTTCAAAAAATCTTTTCCGGATTTTAATCAAAACAATCGATTATACCAAATCAATAATCGATTACCCAATAACGTTCAAAAAATCTTTTCCGGATTTTAATCACAACAATCGATTATACAGAATCAATAATCGATTACCTGACGGTATTTGAAAACTTTACGACAACGGTCAGCTTCACAATCGATTGCACAAAGTCAACAATCGATTACTTATCAGTTTTTGAAAATCATTTTAGACACTGCCTCTAGACAATCGATTGTTATATACTCACAATCGATTATTTAATAGTTTTGAAAAAGTCTGGAAGTCACTGCCTCAACACAATCGATTGTCATAAGTTCACAATCGATTATTTTGTGACTTTGAAAAATCTGAAGGACACTGTCTCTTCACAATCGATTGTCATTAGCTTCACAATCGATTATTCTGAGTTTTGAAAAACTTTGATGGACACTGCCTCATCACAATCGATTGTCATTTGTTCACAATCGATTGTCATGCAGGTTTGAAAAACCTGATGCTCACTGTCTTACTCACAATCGATTGTCATTAGTTCACAATCGATTGTCATGCAGTCTTGGCTTAAAAACAATCGATTATCATAAGTACATAATCGATTATCTTAGTCCAGATTTTTAAGGCATGTCTAAAAATTATTTTGACTACTGTAAATATGCATGATTTAAAATCATTTGACGTTAAATTAAATATGCATGATTTTGGAAAATAGTTTTATGAGAGAAGCCATGTTACGAGTCAAGTTGTAGGATCAAGATCACAAATAAGAATGACTCAATTAAACTTATAAAACTTTGTCTTGAGCTTGAATCTCGTTGTATATCAATTGTGCGCTTGTTTCTTGAACTTCGTCATATATCAATTTTCGCTTCGTTTGTCATTCATCAAAACTTACACAAAAGAACACACGTTTTAGTATATTGCATTGAGAACGTGTTTCCAACAAATATATCATAACAATCTAAGTAGGATGTTTTACAAATCAATATATAGTCCAATGCACTGCTTGGACACCGGTTGGGGCAGACTAAGCCACAATCCCTACTCACAAACGACCCCACACTCATCATAGAGTGTGTGTCTCGCCTCAATATAGCGTCACAATGTGTTAGACCGGTGTTTCAACCCTCAGGTCATCATCTATTACTCACCTCAAGCTAGCCAAAGACTAGCCTGCAATGTTCTTTCCTCTCAAATCGACCTCCTCGCGCGTCGAATATGGCCAAAACCACAACGAATATGTTACAATAGGCTAATAGAACACAACACAATCGAAAAGACTCGAAAAACACCAAAAAATCCCAAAGTTGGCAAAAGTCGAGCCTCGGGCCCACTTCTCAAAAAATTACAAAATTTACATCATCGGACTCCTCGTCTTGCCACGAGTCTATACATATCAAATTTACCAAAATCAGAGTTCAATTGCCCCTTCAAAACCCACATTTAAACTCTCTAAAGTTTCAAGCCCAAACCTTCAATTTTAACCTTTAATTCCTTGAAATTCAGTGACCAATCCATTTTTTTACGCCATAATAACATAATCCATGTCCAATAATTCATACCTGATGAAAGCTCCTGGAACTCTCTTCAAAAATCGCCCAAAAATCTCCTTAACCGAAGTCCCAAAATGTTTTTTTTCTCCTTTTTCAAAATCATGAACAATGTTCAGTTAAACCCCAGTCGATTTCCGCTTCAGCGGTCACCGCATATGCGTCCAAATGACCTCTTCTGCGTTCTAACTTAAACTCATCAGGGACCGCTTCTGCGACCCAAAATCGTTTCTGCGGTCATCGCTTATGCAGTTTTTTGTCTGCTTCTACGGAAGTCCAAGCCTCCCAGAAAAACGACTATGCGACCCCTTAACTGCATCTGCGGAACCTCTTATGCGGTCCCTTTCCGCAAAGGCAGAAACAACAGAACCAGCAAAACAAACCTGAAGCCAAACTCAAAAACTTCTCATTTTAACACCCCATCTCACCCTGAGGCCCCCGAGACCTCAACCAAAATAACATACATGATCTATTACCTTATTCAAACTTGCTTGAACCATGAAAACAGTACCGTTAACATCAAAATCCTCAATTATCATCAAATCAAAGCCTAAGTTTTTTAAAAACTTCCGTATTGCACATTCGATCAAAAACTGGACCTACACACCTCCAAATGGTCTGAAACTGTGCACATATATGCAAAATCACCTAAAGGAGCTGTTGCAACTCTCAGAATTCCATTCCGACCCTTGGATAAAATCTCACCTATACACCGGATTTCGCCAAAATACTAACTTCGCCAATTCAAGCCTAATTCTACACAGGACCTCCAAAATCAATTCCGATCGCACTCCTAAGTCGAAAATCATCCCCTGAGGCTAACCGAATCATTAGAATTCACATCTGATCCCTCTAACTAAATAGTAAACTTCCAATTGAGTTTTCCAACACAAGATATCCTTTAAGAGACTAAGTGTCTCATTTCCATCTAAAACCAGTCCAATTCTACTCGATCACCTCACATACTGATAAAGAAGCATAGAGAAACATAATATAAGGGGGCAGTAACTCATATGACGACGGGCTGGGTCGTCACATCCTCCCCAACTAAAACAAACGCTCGCCCTCGAGCGGGTCAAGAAACATACCTGAAGTCTCAAATAGGTGAGGATATATGCTCTACATCTCCTGCTCGATCTCCTAGGTAGCCTCCTCCACGGGCCGACCTCTCTACTGCACCTTCACCGAGGCTATATCTTTAGATCTAAACTTCCGAACCTAACGACCCAAAATAGCCACTCGCCCCGCATCATAGGTCAAGTCCTTATCCAACTAATTCGTGCTAATGTCTAACACATGAGACGGATCTCCAACATACTTCCGGAGCACAGAAACACAAAACACCGCATGAACTCTCGACAAGCTGGGTGGCAAAGCAAGCACATAGGCCACCTCCCTAATCCTCCTAAGTATCTCAAAAGGTCCAATGAATCGTGGACTCAGCTTCCCTTTCTTTCCAACCCTCATAACGCCCTTCATAGGCGAAACCTTCAACAAGACTTCTCGCCCACCACATAAGATACATCTCAAACTGTTCTATCCGCATAACTCTTCTGATGCGGCTGAGCTGTACGAAGTCTCTCCTCGTTTACTTTCACCTTCTCTAAGGCATCCTGGACTAACTATGTCCCCAATAGTCTAGCATCACCGGGCTCAAACCAATCAATTGGAGATCTACACCGTGTCCCATATAAGGCCTCATACGGCACCATCTGAATACTGGATTGGTAGTTGTTACTATAAGAGAAATCTGCAAGTGGCAAGAACTCAGCCCAAGAACCTCCAAAGTCAATAACACAGGCAAGCAACATGTCCTCCAATATCTTAATAGTACGCTCAGACTGCACGTCCGTCTGAGGATGAAACGTTGTGCTCAACTCTACATGTGTACCCAACTCTCGATGAAAAGTCCTCCAGAACTGGGAAGTAAACTGAGTACCCCTATCTGAGACAATGGAAACTGGGAACCCATGCAATAGTACAATCTCCCGAATGAAAATCTCCGCTAACCGCTCCAAAGAATAGGTAGTATAGACTGGAATAAAGTTGGCTGACTTGGTCAGCCTATCCATAATCACCCAAATCGAATCAAGCTTCTTCGGGGTGAGGGAGACCACTCACAAAATCCATAGTAACCATCTCCCATTTTCGATCTGGAAGTACACTACCGACCATCTGATGCTTGAACTTGACTTGCTGATAGTTGAGACACCGAGCTACATAACTCACAATATCCTTTTTCATTCTCTTCAACCAGTAATACGGCCTCAAATCCTGATACATCTTCACGGCACTCGGATGATTAGAATACTGCGAGTTGTGGGCCTCCTCTAATATCAACTCCCAAAGCCCACCCACATTGGGCACGCAAATCCGGCCCTATATCCTCAACACACCATCATCACCAATAGTCACATCTCTTGAATCATCATGCTGGACCCTGTCCTTCAGGGCAAGCAATTGTGGGTCATCATACTGGCGCTCTCTAATGCGGTCATACAAGGAAGATAGAGAAACCACACAAGCCAACACCCGACTAGGCTTAGAAATATCTAATCTCACCATCCGATTGGCCAAATTCTGGACATCAACTGCAAAGGGCATCTCCCCAACTTGAATTTACTCCAAACTACCTATACTAACCGTTTTTCAGCTCAAAGCATCGACCATTACATTGGCCTTCCCTGGGTGATACAGAATGGTAATATCATAGTCCTTGAGTAACTCAAGCCACCTCCACTGCCTCACATTAAGATCCTTTTGTTTGAACAATTGCTGAAGGTTGTGATGATCAGTGAATACCTTAGAAGATATGCCATATAAATAGTGCCACAAATCTTCAAAGCATGATCTATAGCAGCCAACACTAAGTCATGAATAGGGTAGTTCTTCTCGAGGCTTCAACTGACGGTAAGCATAAGCAATAACTCTACCCTCTTGCATCAATACACATCCGATCCCAACTCTCGAAGCATCGCAATACAGCGTGTAAGAACCTTAAGCTGATGGCAATACTAGTACTGGAGCTATAGTCAAATATGTCTTGAGCTTCTGAAAGCTCTCATCGCACTTATCCGACCATACAAATGGAGCATTCTTCTGCGTTAATTTGGCCAAAGGCGAAGCAATAGATGAAAAACCCTGAACGAACATACGATAATAACCCGCCAAACCGAGGAAACTCCAAATATCAGTGACTGAGGACAGTCTAGGCCAACTCTGCACCACCTCAATCTTCTTTGGATCAACCTGAATACCATCACCGGACACCACGCGTCCTAGAAAATCCATAGAAATAAGGCAGAATTTACACTTGGAGAACTTTGCATAGAGCTTCTCCTCCCTCGGTCTCTGCAATAACACTGAAAAATGTGCGTGCTCCTCCTGGCTACGCGAGTACACCAGGATATCATGAATAAACACAATTACAAATGAATCCAGATACGGCCAAAATACACTGTTTATCGAGTGCATGAACGCAGCTGGGGCATTAGTCAGCCCGAATGATATAATCATAAACTTATAGTGCCCATATCTCGTCCTGAAAGTCGTCTTCAAAATGTCCAAATCCCTAATCTTCAACTGGTGATAGCCTGAACGGAGATCAATCTTAGAGAATACCTTTGCCCCATGGATCTGGTCAAACTAATCCTCAATACTGGGTAGTGGATACTTAATCTTCACTGTCACCTTGTTTAATTGTCTGTAGTCAATGCACATTATCATCATGTCATCCTTCTTCTCCATAAATAAGACCATTGCACCCCACGGTGACACATTCAAGCGAATGAACCCCTTATCTAGGAGTTCCTGAAGCTGCTCCTTTAACTCCTTTAACTCAGTTGGCGCCATACGATAGGGAGGAATAGAGATAGGCTAAGTGTCCAGCACCAGATCAATACCGAAATCAATATCCCTGTCTGGAGGCATGCCCGGCAAGTCTGCTAGAAATACATCTGGGAAATCCCTCACGACGCGAATCGAATCAAGGCTAGGAGTCTCGGCTCTGACATCTCTAACAAAAGCCATATACGATAAACAATCCTTCCCAACCATCCGATGGTCCTTTAAGAAAGATATCACCCTGCTGGGCATATAATCAGTCATACCTTGCCACTCGATCCTCGCAACACCCAAAATATCCAACGTTTGTCTTGGCATGATAGTCCAGAATAGCATGGTACGGGGATAGCCAATCCATACCCAGAATCACATCAAAATCTACAATGGCCAATAATAATAAGTCAACTTGGGTCTCCATACCCCCAATAGTCACCAGACACGATCGATATACATGATCGAATAATAATATCCCCCACCAGGCTAGATACGTGCACAGGAAAGGCAAGACAACCACGGGTCATACCCAAGTGATGAGCAAAATATGAAGATACATAGGAATAGCTAGATTTGGGATCAAACAAACTAGAGGCAGCCATGTGGCAGAGTGAGATAATACATGTGGTAACAGCATCCGATGCATTGGTGTCCCTCATGTCTGGAAGAGCATAGAATCGAGCCTGACCACCGCAAGTCCAGTCTCCACCTCTGGGGCGACCTCCGGCTACCTGGCATCCACCCCTAGCTGACTGAGTGGGTGCTAATGAAATAGGAGCAGAAGATGAGGGTTGATCCCTCTGCTAAGACTGACCACCACGAAGCCGAGGACATTGTCTCCTCATGTGAACAAATTCACCACACTCGTAGCAACGACCCAGAGCTGGAGAATGGGACTGAAGGGAACCCCTCATTGCATACGAACCCTGGGCTAAAGAGGCAGGAGTAGAGCTCTGAGATGGAAGGGAGCTAAGTGAAGACTGGCCCTGCTGATAACCCTGGAGACCACGGCCTGAAGAAGCCCCACTGGACTCTGAACAAAGTCACTGAGGAGGTCTGAAGGAACGATCTCTCCCACGCTGGAACTGGCCCCAAGACGGAGCACCACTGAAGCTACCTGAACCTCAAGGCCTTTTGGCCTCCCTCTCCTCACGCTTCCGACGGCGATATGTCTCAATCTGTCGATCCATATCAACTACCTCCTCAAATGAGGCGGCCACAACTCCCCCTCCAGCCATCAAGATGTGGACTGGATAGTTGAGACCATCCACGAACATCCTAATCCTCGCCCGATCTGTCGGCATCATCCAAGTAGCATGCCGAGCTAGCTACGTAAACCTCAACTCATACTGGGTCACAGTCATGTCTCCCTGAACCAACCACTAAAATTGATGACGCAGCTCCTATCATACCTCATTTTTCACTATACACCCCCGCAACGGGGCGTGAGGAGTTTTTCCATTTTAAGTGACAATCGGAATGGAATTTATTATTAATTATCCAGAGTCGCCACTTGGGAGATAAATGGTGTCCCAAATCACCGGTTGAATCCTGAACCGAGGAAAAAGATGACTCTTTTCACAGTCTGTGAACCAGAAATCCGGATAAGGAATTCTGTTAACCCGGGAGAAGGTGTTAGTCATTCCCGGGTTCTGTGGTTCTAGCACGGTCGCTCAACTGTTGCATATAGCTTATAACTGATTTTATTACATGAATAACCTATGTGCCAATTTTATTCTTAACCGTTTTTATTTAATAAGATATTTCTTTAAGAAAGTGAAAGTCGTTTAAAATGTGTTTTCGGATTGCGCCGCATCAAATGAACCCGCAATCCTAGACACACTCTATTCAACGTTTTAGGATTTGGATTTGGACTGCATAAAATTCCCACTCGTATTTAGGAAAATAATTTATTAAAGTCGCGCCTAATAGAGTCTAGCGCGTTATTATCTTTTGGGAGGGCCGTGAAATTCGCTAAATGGCCCTTCCTGATTTCTTAAATATTTTTTTACCTTTATTGAGTGCCCCGCGATTTGTATTTTTTTCGCCAGAGCTGTCACACCTCCTTTTTCGCTATATACCCCCGCAAAGGGGCGTAAAGGAGTTTTTCCATTTTAAGTGACAATCGCAAAAGGATTTATTATTAATTATTCAGAGTCGCCACTTGGGATATTAATGGTGTCCCAAGTCATCGGTTGAATCCCAAACCGAGGAAAAATATAACTCTGTTCACAGTCTGCGAACCACAAATCCGGATAAGGAATTCTATTAACCCGGGAGAAGGTGTTAGGCATTCCCGAGTTCTGTGGTTCTAGCACGGTCGCTCAACTGTTGCATTTAGCTTTTAACTAATTTTATTACATGAAGAACCTATGTGCCAATTTTATGCTTAATCGCTTTTATTTAATAAGATATTTCTTTAAGAAAGTGAACGTCATTTAAAATGTGTTTTCGAATTCCGCCGCATCAAATGAACCCGCAATCCTAGACACACTCTATTCAGCGTTTTAGGAATTGGATTTGGGCCCGCCGCATAAAATGCCCACCCGTTAGGAATGTAATTTATTAAAGTCGCGCCTAATAAAGTCTAGCCCATTATTATCTTTTGGGAGGGCCGTGAAATTCACTAAACGTCCATTCCCGATTTCTAAAATATTTTTAAACCTTTATTGAGGGTCCCACGATTTGTATTTTTGTTGGGCGGGGCTCGTGATGAACCTAAATGATAAATATATTTTCTATTTTTTATTTTTGTCTCTAATAACGAAAGAGCGATCCTAATTAATTATATTTAAAATCCGGACCGTAAGTTAAAGTCCGGGTCCAAACAAAGGGACAAACCTTTTAGTTTAAAATCCGCTACCTAACTCAAAACCCGAATTCCTTTAATCTAATTACGTAGTTCAGTTGATAAATAGCAAACCAATATCTACGTAGTGACAACATCGTGTTCAGCTATAACCAATTCGAGAAGCATATGAGTAGGTAACTACCTGACTAAACTCAAAACTATAAAAATAACTACACAAACAACGCGATCATATCACCAAACCAATGATTATTATCAAGCTTGAATAAAACAAATAGAAGACGAAAGAGTCGAACCTCAATATAGTCGAAGCATTAATTGTTTCAGTAGTTTGAACCCAAAATGTTGACGAACCGCGGACAGAACCCCGAGCCGACTTTGAACAACCTACGCCTCAATCAGATTCGAACCCCACTCCAATACTCAATGGGAAATCCATTTTAAGACCCAAAAATCCGAAATTGAAATGCGTATAAGTTCCATTTGGTATGCATTTTTTTGGAATCAACAGAAAGCTAAGAACTAGATGAATGCTCAGCCTAATTCTATACTTTTGTGCTGTACATAAGAACATATACGTAAAAATGAAAACCAACGATGGAAATATGAACTTCAAGGCACTCAGTAGACAACGACGATTCGAACCAAAACCTTGGAAAACACAAGCTTCGTTATTCTTCAATGTAACAGTGAAGAGAAATCGGAAATACACAGCCTTTGATTCTGCGATCTAATGAGAAAGAACAACAAGCCTAGAAAACATAATTTTTGATCGAAAACTGAAACCTGAAACCTCGAACCAACAACTGAGCTTCGAACAGATAGCGACGACTGGAAACCTCTCACGTTTTGTCACTATTTCTGCTATATTTTCGTCCAGTCATGGTAGCAACAGATGTGAGAGGGTGGAACGGTGGCTCTGTGTGTTCTCGCCGGTTTCAATGGTGGGTCGTCGGAGTTACGAGATGAGGAAGAAGTAGTTGTTGGCCTGTTCAAGTTCGGTTGTCCTCTCTATTTTTCCTAGGGTTTGCTACTTGTTTACACGAAGAAGAAGATGGTCTATGCTCGATCTGATACGGACGATTCCTTCAGGGGTCTTGTGTTTGGTTCCTGTAGAAGAGAGCTGGTCGTTTGGAGAAGACGACGCTCAGGAGAGGGGTGGTCCTTTTTCACTGTAGCGGCTGCCCTGGAGATGGAGTCTAGGTTGCTAGGGTTTTGGGGTGTTGGTTCATGGTGAGGAGGTCTGAAGAAGAAGCAGCGTATCCCTTCCTCCCTTCCCTGTTGTGGCTGTCCTCCAAAATGTAGTCTAGGGTTTATTTTTATATAAGTCTTGGTCACTTAAGAAGAATAAGGATCCGGGTCTTGGGTGTTGGGTCGAGTCGATCCAGTTTGGGTTGGGTAGGGAGATGGGCTAGTTTAAATGAAGAATGGGTATTGAAGGATTTGGGCTCACTCATCACATGACCCAATTTCGAGTTTAAGACCAAGCTTTCAATTCCTTTTCTTTTTGTTTTCTTTTTCTTTGATTAAAAATTCTAGAAATTAAAAATCCTACATTAATCTATTTTTGTAGAAATTAAAACTCTTTATTTATTTCTTTAACATTAAAACAACTAATTAACTTAAAGCTAAAGAAAAAATGCTAATTTTAAAGACTAAAAGATAAATATGCAAAAGTGACAATTCTTAGGATTTTTCAATGATTTAAAAATGTTAAAAAAATACATGAAATGCAAATAAACAAAGGAAAATTCCTAAAAGTAACAAAAGTTATTTTTGGACTATTTTTTAGGAGTTATTTTCATATAGGGCAAACTCACGTGCTCACAGCTCCTCTCTGCGAGACTACGGTACATACTTCTCCAGAAAGAGAGTGGAGAACTGCTGCCAAGTAAGGGCGTTGCTCAACCAGGCCTACGCCTCTCGAACTCCTCCCACCATGTAAATGCAAGAACTGGAAAGTAGTAAAAGCCACTCTACTCGACTCCAAAATCCCTGTAGTGTGAAGCATACACTGACACTTGTCTAGAAATCCCTGGGCATCCTCGCCCTCAGTACCACTGAACGTCAGAGGCTGGAGCCTATCGAACCTCTCCAGGCGACGATGCTCGTCGTTGAGCATAGATGGAACCACAAAGTCTGGAGCTAGTGCGACTGGCGCAACTTGGGCAACTGGTGCAACTGGCTGAGCTAGGGCTGCTCCCAGTGTCTCCGATCCCTGAACACCCTTCTCAAGTGTGCGAGTAGCGGGGGTCTGCCGACCACCCCCTGTCTAAGAAGTAGTTGCTGAATTAGTGGCCGAGACTACCTACGCCAGGCTAGTGCAGACGGATAAGATTTGAGCTAAAGCCTCCTGGAGACCAGGAACGAAAATGGGCACTGCCGGTGCCTGAACAGGTGCTGCTGGCGCATCTACAGCTGGAGGCTGGTCCTGAACCTGGGCAGCTGGTGGATCTGAAGGTGCTGCTCTCGATGGCCTGCCTTGACCACGACCATGGCCTCTAACGGGTGGAAATAGTGGTCGTCCGTCACGTCCAGTAGCACGGGTTCTCGCCATCTGTGACAGAATAGAATACAAAAGTTTAGGTCTCAGAACAACAAAGTCGCACGACAAGAGTTTCAAGAATATGAAATGATTCCTAAAGGTTCTGGAGTCTCTCGAGGATAAATACAGACGTCTCCGTACTGATCCGCAAGTCTCAACTAACTGTCTTATGACTCATGCGGCCTAGTAACCTAGGCTCTGATACCAACTTGTCACGACCGCAATTCCGGTCATGATGGCGCCCAACACAATTGCTAGGCAAGCCTAACCAATCAATACTCACATGCCAATCACAATTCCCATTACTCAGTAATAACATGAAATTAGTAGTTTGTCAAGTCTATTAACCGAATAATTTAGAGTGAAACAGTATGAAACACTGACATAACCAACATCTCTCAAAGACCTGGGGTCATGAGTCTAGAGACTCTAAGATAACAACGTAGCAAATCCCCATGTAATACAGAGTTCTAGAATGCGAAAAGATAAAAGGAATAAGGGGAAGAGTCGGGTTCTGCTGACGTCAAGCAGCTACCTCGACAACTCTTGAAAGCTCTGAAAACAGCAAACAACTCGGCTAAGCTCCCGATGCACCTGAATCTGCACACATGGTGCAGGAAGTGAAGTAAGTACTTCCAACTCAGTGGCAATAGACATATATAATGACTAAAGGTAATAAATCTAGAAAATACCACAATGTAAATTTAAAAATAACAATTTAACATAATTAACGGTAAAATGGCAACAAAACAGAATCAGATACAACATATAACATCAAAGCATGAATGCAATGCAATGCACATAATCGTTGCGACGTACAGCCCGATCCATTTGGGTACCCTCGCTCACTGTGGGGGTTCAGACTCCGGATGAGCTCCTACAGCCCAAGCACAAAATCATCGTGACATCGCTGCGGCGTGCAGCCCGATCCGCACTCAGTCCAGAATATGCATGTGAGTTATACAGCAAAGTCAGATTTTAGTTCTCAGTTCCAATTATTAAGAAAATTATCATTTAAGTCTTTAAAACCTTTGGAAGGTGACTAAGTATTTCGAAACAGTGTTTAAAACTCAGGACTGAAATGATATAGCATCCTGAATATCATGGAAGCAGTATAATAATCCCCAAGGGATTCAAATAGTCAGCACACAACCCAAATATATCATAACAATTCAAGTAGGATGTTATACAAATAAATCTATAGTCCAATGCACAACTTGGACATCGTTCAGGGCATACTAAGCCACAATCCCCACACACAAACGACCCCGCACTCATCATGGAGTGCCTGTCTCGCCTCAATATAGCGTCACAGTATGTTAGACTGGGGTTTCAAACCCTCAGGTCATCATCTACATCTATTACTCATCTCAAACTGGCCGAAGACTAGCCCGCAATGCCCTTTGCTCTCAAATCGACCTCCTCGCGTGTCGAATCTGTCCAAAACAATAACGAATATATTACAATATGCTAATAGAACACAAACCAATCGAAAAGACTCGAAAAACACCAAAAATCACGAAGTTTGCAAAACTCGAGCCCCGGACCCACTTCTTGAAAAATTACGAAATTTACATCACCGTAATCCCTGTCTCGCCACGAGTCTATGCATATCAAATTTATCTAAATCGGAGTTTAATTGCCCATTCAAAACCCACATTTAAACTCTCTTAAGTTTCAAGCTCTAACCTCCATTTTTATCCTTTAATTCCTTGAAATTCAGTGATTAATCCATGTTTTTACGCCATACTAACATAATCCGAGTCCAATAATTCATACATGATGAAAGCCCTTCAAACTCTCTTCGAAAATCGTCCAAAAATCTCCTTAACCGAAGTCCCAAAATGTTTTCTTCTCTTTTTTCAAAATCGTGAACACAGTTCACTTAAACCCCAGTCGATTTCCACTTCTGCGGTTAAATTACCGCACATGCGGTCATCGCATATGCGTCCAAATAACCACTTCTGCGGTCTAACTTAAACTCACCAGGGATCTCTTTTGCAACGCAAAACCGCTTCTACGGTCGTCGCTTATGCGGATTTTTGTCCACTTCTGCGAAAGCCCAAGCCTCCTGAAAAACCGCCTATGCGACCCCTTAGCTGCATCTGTGGAACCACTTATGCGGTCCCTTTTACGCAGATGCGGAAACAATAGAACCAGCAAAACAAACCTGAAGCCAAACTTATAAACTTCTCGTTTTAATACCCGATCTCACCCTGAGGCCCCCGGGACCTCAACCAAAATCACAGACATGATTTATTACCTTATTCAAACTTGCTCGAACCATCAAAACATTACCGTTAACATCAAAATCCTCAATTATCATCAAATCAAAGCCTAAGTTTCTTGAAAATTTTCGAACTGCACATTCGATCAACAACCCGACCAAAACACCTCCAAATGGCCTAAAACTTTGCACACATATCAAAAATCACCTAACGGAACTACTGCAACTCTCGAAATTCTATTCAGACACTCGGATCAAAATCTCACATATCCACCGAATTTCGCCAAAATACTAATTTCGCCAATTCAAGCCTAATTCTACACCGGACCTCCAAAATCAATTTCGATCGCACTCCTAAGTTACAAATCATCCCCCGAGGCTAACCGAATCATCAGAATTCACATCCGAGCCCTCTAACTAAATAGTCAACTTTTAGTTGACTTTTCCAAAACAAGTTTTCTTTTAAGAGACTAAGTGTCTCGTTTCCATCTAAACCAGTCCAGTTCTACTCGATCACCTCACATACTGATAAAGAAGTATAGAGAAACATAATATGAGGGAAAGGGGGCGGTAACTTACGTGACGACGGGCCGGATCGTCACAAGTCATTAAAGAGTTTTGTTTATGGGGAGAGTTTTCTCTCGATAGTTTTTCTTCTTTTTTATTAGTTTTATCATAAGTAGGTCAATTGACCGAACCATTATAAACTATTGTGCTTAGTTTAGTTTATTTTTTCTTCCGTCGCCTGAATTATCATCCACTAAGATTTATATTGTTAGCTTTTGCATGCACCATGTTATTTTAATCCCAACACTGATGATGAAGCATCTTTTCTAGAATTAAAAAATTACATGATTATGTGTTTAGTATGACAGAAGTCATAGGAAAATATTAAAAAGGGAAACTGACATCCCTCACATATGGGTGAAAGTTATTTTCTTACAACTGTATAACTTTAACTCATATTACTTAATTCAACAAAAAAAAACTACTTGATTCAACTTATAGTTAGACATTATTTTAATTCTTTAGTACTTAAAAAATTCACCAGAATATTTATTCGCTGATCGTCAGAACACCGTATCTTAATTATCCAAACTGTTTAGTTTTGTGAATTATGTAGGAGAATCTGATTTCTTGTTATCTTGTAAACTCAAATAGACTTAAGAGATTTTTGTTAGTCGTGCACCTCGCAATGGTGGAGGCAGAATCTCCACGAAAGATGTTCAAAATAATTTTCCGTATTTTTGAATTATGTTAAGGGTATTAAAAACTTAATATATAGAGATAAAAAATAAATTTTACCTTATATATAAAGTATAATTTCTCGGAATCAAGTAAATGTATGCATAGAGTAGTTGTGGAAGACTACAGTTAGTTCTGATCCACTTTAAATAGGATGTAAACCATGACTGAGAAATGGTAAAGATTCTTTTGAATCATATTACAATTAGAACTAAATATGTAATTTGAATCGATGAAGAATTGTTAATATTTTAAAATTTACAATTACATCCACATTTAACTTGCATTATCAAACAATTACTTTAGTTATTTGAGGGCATAAAAGTTGATCAGTATTTTAGGGATATTTTGGTCGCTTAACATTTAGAGTGAAATATTCATGCTTTTATAATAATATATAGATAGATATGGACAAATATCTTAAATCACCCCTAAACTTGGGTCAGATTATTAGTATCTTCCGCGAACTATTTCTGGTCTTAATTACCCCCCTCAACTTGGCATTTTGGGGGTCATTACCTCCTAGACGCTAATGTGACAAAAAGTGTGGGTGCACTCACTTGCCACGTGGATTTTTCTGTCTATGTGATATTTTGTTTGAAAAATAAAATAATTTTTTACCTTTTTAAGAATATTACTTGTAGATAAATTTTTTCGAATAAAATTTTATAATAAAACTTAGATATAACTACCTTATTTAGGCTAAATATTTTTATTTGGCCAAAAATAATAAAGTGTTAGTTAATCTGTTTTTGAATTTGACCTGAAAATAAAGATTTATATAATTGAAATAAATAGTCAGGGCATCTTAAAATTTATAAAAAATACATCATTGAAATAAATAGTCATTGCATCAAAAGAAAAAATAAAAGGTGCGTACAATTGCACTTGTAATTTCTTGCAACTGCACACTCTTTTTATTTCTTCTTTTAATGCATACTATTTATTTCAACTATGTATTTTTACTTTTTTTAGGTAAATAAAATAATAGAGCACCTTAATTTAGAGCTATATAAAAAATTATAGCCAAAATAATTAATTTCAAATTAAGTATTTTTTATAACTTTTTAGATGTCTTGACTATTTATTTTAATTGTATAAATGTTTATTTTCAGGTCAAATTCCAAAAAAGATTAATTAAAACTTTATTATTTTTGGCCAAATAAAAATATTTAGCATATATAATATATTTCTATCCAAGTTTTATTATAAATATTATTCGAACAAGATTATCTAAAAAGTAATATTCTTAAAAAGGTAAAAAAAATTATTTTTCAAAAAAATACCACATAGACAGAAAAATCTACGTGGTAGGCGAATGTACCCACATTTTTTGCCACATCAGTGTCTAGGGGGTTAATGGCAATAAAAAGCCAAGTTGAGGGAGGCAATTAAGATCGGGCATAGTTTAGGGAGGATATAATAATCTGAGCCAAGTTTAAGCGATAGACAGACAGACAGACAGACAGACAGACAGACAGACAGATAGATAGATATAGCATTCTCCAGGTTAGATGCAGTTAAATTAAATGTTGAAAAACTTACATAGGGTAAATACTTACCCACACCGGGTGTTTACACCAAATTACATTAACTCACTATAGTTAACTAATTTAATTAGATGAGAATACATATAATTTACCATGGTTAAATGATTGAAGTCCTTATGCAAGACACATGTCATGTATCTATTGGATTGGTGTAAACACCGGATGCGGATAAGTTTATATGCCAAGTTAGTTTAACTTTATTAGTTAAATGCTTTATAATTTTAAAATTTTGCTCTATGTGTTTTCGTTTGAAACTCATTTTTTCCCCTTAATTATGATTTTTACATGTCGCATACTACTTCCTTTTTATTTTTCACACTTTTAGTATGACAAGTGAGGCCACTACCATTTACATGAATAAACACTAAAAGGTTCTTATTATTTATTTTTATCTATTATTATACGTAAAATACATGATTAACTAAAAGTTGATATAATAATATTTCACAAATTACTTTAATCTGTTGGTTTTTAATAATTGGATATAGATACAACCACAAGCGGGGTCTTGGATAGCATGTATGCAAACTTGACCCCTGCTTTGAAAAAATAGAGATAGTTTGGTTTCAATAGACTCTCGACCCAAGGAAAGATAAAAAGAAACAATAGTAATAGGCAATAACAACAATAAAATACAATAAAAATCGAAGCGCAGGATCATAAGAAAACAATATATAGTTATAATAATAATCTAAAAATAAAAACAATACCAAACTAACACTAAAGCCATAGCCCATAGGTACAGAAATGACACGCTCGACTACCTACTAATTTTTATCCTAGTGCTTGACCTCCATATATCCTATATTATTCATATTCTTGAGTTATTGTTATATTCTTATTTTAGTCCGTGTCCTATTCATGATAGCACATTTGGCCTACAACTAAATCAAAAATGCTATTTTAGTCCTTGGAGTTAGTTAAAGATGATGATTTTAAGTTGTCTCCACTTCTAAAGGATAAAATCATAAAAATGAAAACACGCGTCTAAAGAGTTACAAAAAGTGTTACAATAAGGCATAAGCCCACAAATGGCCGGCGGCATTGATGGCTAAGTACATTAAAATTCTTTTTGCTGTCTTTGGCATTGGCCATTATTCTTCTCTCTTTTTGCCAGCTTAGTTGAATTTCATATTTCAAAGCAGTATTATCCTGGGCAAATTCCTCAATTCTAAATGATGTTCATCATTAGTAAGTGATACTATTTCAATTTATATTTTAATATATTAACAGTGTATTTTAATTCTGCCAAGTATATATCGGAAACAAAGATAAAGTTTGCATATACACGACCTTCCCTAGAACCTATTTATGAGATTACACTGAATTTATTATTACTGTATAAAGATTAAACTCAACATTTTGTACCATGGTAATGTTAGATGTTGTTGCAGTTTATTTCTTTCTTTCATAATGTTTATTTTTTAATTATTTTTTATTTTTGTTTGTTTTGTGCATCAGTATTTTCAATCCTTATCCATATCAACCTCAAGAAATGTGTTCAATCATAAGCAATTCGCCTTCGGATTAGAACCCTTTTCACCTCTATATTCTACATTGTGCTTTTGATTAAAGAATTAGCAGGAAATAAATAAATGTTGATTTTCTTTAATGCGTTTCATAAAATTCCTTTTCTTAAATTAGAAAAATACATAGCTCCTTAATTTTGAAAGAAATTACTATAGTGTAGTTCAAGTTCTGTCATTTGGTTTTCTTGAAATGCAGGTTTCTGTGGTGAAAATGAAAAAAAAAAAAAGAAACCACAAAAATTAGCAATATTTAAGAAGAACTCAAAAACAAAGATTGAACTCAATTTAGTTGCATTTTCTTCTTTCCAGGTTTTCTGGTTATTAAAATTGAGGATTTACTTTTACTGCTATGTTGATGTCAAAAGCAATAAATAAGTAGACATCATATAAAAATGAAACCAATTTATTGAATTTTCCTTTCTTCTGTAGCGAGCGTCTATCGGAAACAGCTTCTCTGCCCTTGGAGGGTAAGGGTAAGGTTATTTGCCCTCCCCGGGCTCCACTTGTGGAAATTCATTGGGTTCGTTGTCGTTGTTGTTGTAATTTATTGAATTTTCCTCTTTCCAGATTGTTGGTGATGAAATCTAAGGACTTTAGTACTGTAATTCTTTTACAGCACTGGTGGTGTCAAAGTGGCCTTGCTCTGGGTTTCTGCTTCTTTTGGCATTTCTATTGTTGAGCACAAGAACAAGTACTAGTTTAGCATATGATAGACGCGAGATAATAAAGGCGCGTCATGGAGCTGTTGCCACTGATGATGGACGATGCTCGACGATTGGAAGAGACGTTCTGCGAGAAGGAGGCCATGCTGTGGATGCAGCAGTGGCTGCAGCTCTTTGCTTGGGAGTTGTTAGTCCGGCGTCTAGTGGAATAGGTGGAGGTGCATTCATGCTAATACGATCAGCAGAAGGAAAAGCACAAGCCTTTGATATGAGAGAAACTGCTCCCAAGAAAGCCTCTGAGGTATTTGAACTATTGGAGTCTTTTGATTGCATAGATTGATAATTCAATAATTTAATAGCTTGTCGTCAACTGTTTTATTGGGTGTGCGAACAAAGTAACATATTGATACCTGAAAAGATTGGGAAGATACATGTAAGGTGTAGAAATCGCTTAATGTTGTGAGGCTTTCTTGAGAAAAATCGTGCAGGTTTGGCTCAAAGCGGACAATATCACACTGTGCTAATAGTATCTTTGGGCTGGTTTAGCCCGACTTGTTTAAACCTAGGTTGAAATCCACTAGGAAATCAAATCAAATATCTGACGGTCTCATATCTATAGGACTACAAATTAACACTTTGTTTTAGTCCCGTATTACTTGATATGTTGAGCAAACATGTATACATACATACTCTGGTAGAAACAAAATTGACAATCTTAAATAGATGTATTATTAAGTTAGAAAGCAGATGGCAGTGCAACAATGCTAAAATTGGAAAGGATATAAGACAGTTGAGATGAGGAGTTCATTTGGTGAATTGTGCTTCTCGTAGTATATCTATTGTGAGAAAGCACGGGAGAAGAATATAACTGAGATTAAACATAATACAATGAGCCCTATATATAATACTAATAACCTAGAGTTCTACTATAACTAGAGTTCTACTATATTTATATATCTAACACTCCCCCTCAAGCTGGTGCATATAAATCATATGTACCGAGCTTGTTACATATGTAGTTTAACATCGAACCCAGGTTTCTAGACCCGAAAGCATCGATTCCCAAAGACATCGTTGAAAATTTGCTGAAACAGATGAAGGAAAACTGTTTTTTTTTTTTGCCGGAAAATTACTGTAAATGCCGGAAAAACTTCAAAGTGGTCGGAATTGAAAAGTAAAAATATGGGTAGGCTCGGAATTTGAGGGCGATCCAACTGCCCTGAAGGACCTTCATCAAAATCTCACCGGAACAGTGCTCACGCACCGGGGCGTGGGGCGCGTGAAGGGCAGTTTTCCGGTGGGTTTTGCTGGGGTTTGGTCGGATCTCTCTTGGGAACCTTGTGGTGGTGTTGGTTTTTGCACAACACTGATAATTAGTGACTTTGACGCAATTAGTCACTTAGGTCACCGGAAAATTGCACAGTGACTGAGTTATTTCTTCCCGGATGTCGTTGGAATGACGCACAACGATAATTATCTCACAAAAGCTCTGATACCATGTGAGAAAGCACGGGAGAAGAATATAACTGAGATTAAACATAATACAATGAGCCCTATATATAATACTAATAACCTAGAGTTCTACTATAACTAGAGTTCTACTATATTTATATATCTAACATCTATAATTCGAAGAATGTTTATCAGTGATATCGTTGCCGGGAATATTAGGAAAAGCCAATAAAAGAATGTACTGCTTCAGTTTGCACTTCATATAAATATGGAAGTTTTGCTGCTTAACCACCAATATTATGTCGATTGCACTAGTTATCATATTGTTTCAAGTTCTTACAAGCTCGACGAAATATATGTAGATGGTAGAATTCTTGCAAGTCGAGTCATATCTTTCTTGTTCAGAATATGTACGCAGGAAATGCTGCTCTAAAAGCTAGCGGAGTTCTTTCAATAGGAGTTCCAGGAGAAATTGCTGGCCTTTACGAAGCGTGGAAGCAATATGGAAAGCTTTCATGGAGAAGGCTTGTGAGGCCAGCTGCACATCTAGCTCATAGCGGTTTCAAGATTTCACCATATCTTCACATGCAAATGTTCAGAAGCGAATCAGATATTATGTCGGACAAGGGACTTCGCGACTTGTTCACATCAAATGGTAGCCTTTTGCAGATAGGAGATATATGTTATAACAAACAGCTAGCTAAAACACTTAGAGCGCTTTCTGCGTATGGAATTAGGCCATTTTACAATGGATCAATTGGGGTTAAACTGATCAAAGATATAAGACAATCCAGAGGCATATTAACAATAGAAGACTTGCAGCAGTATCAAGTTAGAATAAGAGAACCTATCTCTGCAGATGTAATGGGATTTAAGATACTTGGTATGCCACCTCCATCAGCAGGAGGTGCTGCAATGGTGCTAGTAAGTATATCTCTTTCATTATTTCCTTTAGACGTCTAGTATGAAAGAAAATGTTTTTCACGGAAAATATTTTCCTAGAAAATAAGGAATCATTTATATATATAATCTAGGCAAACATTACAGGTTTCGGGGTCAGGGTTCGAGGTTCAGGTCCGAGGTCCTGGTTCGGGTGGTTGATTGTCGGGGTTTTGAGTTCGAGTTTGGTGTTTGGTGTTTGGTGTTCAGAGATCCAGGGTCGCTTGTTGGTTGTGAGAAGTCGGGGTGCAGGGTCGGTTGTTGATTGTCGTCGAGGTCTGAGGTGCGGGTCGGGGGGTTCGATGATGGGGGGAAGGTAGGTGGTTGGTACTGGATGGTGGGCTGAGGGTAAGGGAGGTGGGTCGGGAGTGGGGACTGAGGACGGGGGAGGGGGGTTTTGGACACCCTTAATCATCATTATGTTACCACTTTTGAAGAAATGCTTTTATTTGTCTTCCTCAGATACTGAACATTCTTGCACAATATGGAATTCCTATGGAAGGTCCAAGTCCCCTTCTAATCCATCGACAAATTGAAGCGCTTAAACATGCATTTGCACTGAGAATGAACCTCGGCGATCCAGATTTCATTAACATTAAAAGCGTCATAAACGATATGCTGTCAACTGAATTTGCAAAGCAGTTGAAGAAAACCATATATGACAACATGACTTTCAGTCCCAATCACTATGGTGGCAAGTAAGCAACTTTAACTAAGACTTGATATATACTCTCTCTTTTACCTTATTTATATTATCATATCTTGAAATCCTGTATCAAGAAAAGTTGTACATTGTTTTCTGCTAGAGTGAGTGACATATTCAAATGTAACAATTTTGGCAAACCTTTGATCTCAAATAGGTGGAATCAAATCCATGATCATGGTACCAGCCATATGTCCATTGTGGACAGTGATCGAAATGCTGTTTCGATGACTAGCACCGTAAACGCTTACTTTGGTGCAAAATATCTATCACCAAGTACAGGGATAGTTCTTAATAATGAAATGGATGACTTCTCAATTCCTGAAAAACGTTCCGAAAATGTTCCACCTCCAGCACCTGCAAATTTTATCCGTCCGGGCAAAAGGCCATTGTCATCAATGACACCTACTATTTTTCTCAAGGTAAAGATTCAGGTTTTGTCCGAGTTTTAACAAGCTTAACTCATTGACGAATATAGCGAGAGCTTAGTGCACCTGGTTGCCCCTTAACTCATTGACGAACATACTTTACAATAGGGGGTTTTGTTGAACCTTATTTGTAATAACAGGGTGAACAACTGAGAGCGGTTATTGGTGCAAGTGGAGGAGCAATGATTATTGCTGCTACAACCGAGGTTTTTCTGAATCACTTCGCAAGGGGAATGGATCCCTTCTCTTCTGTAATGGCTCCAAGATCTTACCATCAGGTACTTATATTCTAATAGCCAATTGTTATTATCATTTTAATAATCCAAAACGTGCGATAAATGACACAGAAGGCAAGAGAAAATATATGATACAGAGCCTTTGAAAGATTATATTAATGTAGAGTATGGCCTCTCTATAACATCATCCCTATATAACAACCATTCACGGTAAAAGCCGAGTTTTTCTCGAAACCGATTATTATATTATTATAATATGTATCCTCTATAACAACATTTAATATAAAAAAATATCAAAACAAAAGAGGATGTTATAAAGAAGTTTGACTGTGTACTCAATCTTAGTGAATAGGTTGACAAGATGCCTTTCATAAGTTTGCTTTTACATAAAATGGAGTTAGTTACTTCTAATTTTCTGATTTTCAAGCTTATTGAACCTTCATAATATTGTTGTTTGCAGTTGATTCCAAACGTACTACAATACGAGAACTGGACGATTGTGACAGGCGACCACATAGAAGTTCCAGTAAAAACAAGGGCTGCTCTTCAAAAGAAGGGCCATGTACTGCAGAGTATCGCCGGAGGTACAATTTGCCAGTTTGTTGTTCAAGAATTCAAGTCATCAAAATTAGGGGAGCTTGTAGCTGTAAGTGATCCAAGGAAGGGCGGATTTCCCTCTGGTTTTTAGATGTACCGGATAAGAAGTTGTCGCTGCAAAAGGATCCTACAACAAAAGCCATATATGATCGGTACCATCTGATCATGTGTTATTTTTTCTTTTATACACAAGTAGAAACTACCATTTGTCTAGCCTAGGTGAAAGCCATAGCTAGAAGCAGGGGCGAACACACATGGGAGGAAGTCAGCCGACCGCTTCCTTGCGAAGAGTACTTCTTGATCCACTGGCCAAGCTCATATTTTGGGTTGTAAAGGTCGTGGGTTCGAGGCTAGACCTGAACCCATTGGGTCAAGGCTCTTCAGCTTATGGGAGAATGATATTAATTATTACTACTACTTTTATTTATTTATGTAATGTGACACCACTTATAAAAAGTTCTACCTACGCCCGTGGCCAGAAGGATGAGTTACCATTTAGAAGCTCTTATCAAAGGCGGAGCTAGGTTCAAGCAAGGGGATTCCTAATGGAAGATTTTAGTCTTGTTGTAAAGGTGGTTCAAAAGCTATTAGGTCATAGGTTCAAATCCGAGTTGCGACATTCTAATAATTTCTTGTATTGAATTTCTGGAATTGCCACTATGACCTACACATCAAAACCCATAAGACCTTTGATGTCCTCCTACAAAAGTGAATAATCTGTAGACTCGGGTATTTAACAATAGTTCAAGGAAATGGTCCCGGCGGGGCTCGAACCCGCGACCTTCGGCTCATAAGATCAACGCTCTAACCAACTGAGCTACGGGACCATTATTTTATTAGTTAGTAAGACTATAATCTAAATGCCTAATTATATTGCAAATCAAGGTCTCTTCAGGACATGAGAATGATTGTACCACTGATTTCTTGATATTCTATACTCATTATTAGTTCATGATAAAATCTCACACTTCGTAAACGTAAAAATGTTCTCATCCGTAGGATATACGATTATTTTGAACATGACAAACACAGATGTATTTTATTCTAATAAATATTAGTAATATACAAAGGTTAAGGGGTGAATTTACAAAGGTTCAATGGAGAAGAGTGCTACGTAATAATGATAGCTATCCTAAATGGCTATTCAACACCTATATAACTATACATAGTAGACTATACACTAAGGATAGGCTTTTGAGATGGGGGAGCATAGCAAGTGCAGAATGTGTCCTGTGTGAGGAAAAGGGTGAAGACCATGAACATTTATTTTTTAAATGCAAATTTCCAGTAATAATATGGGAGATAGATACTGAAATGGGCTGGAGTAGGACGGGCTGCTAAAGAATGGAGTGAAGTAGTAAGCTGGGCTATTAAATTTGCAACAGGCAGAAGAGCATCAGCAGCTCTATATAGACTGATGTTGGTAGGTACCGTATATTACATACGGCAAGAGAGAAATTGAAGGATCGTTCGAAAGCAAAAAAGAAAAGTTGAGGAGTTGGTTAGACTAATAATCCAAGACATCCATTGTAGAGATAGTATGAGAGCTAGTTTAGAAGATAAGCTGAAGGTCTTAAATTGTTATCCTTAGATAGGCAGTTTTCTGATTAGTTGATGAAGTACTTATAATTGGGGCTGCAGCTGCATGTCCAACTGTAAGGAAGAATGGATTTTCTGTCCACAAATGTATTTCATTTTCCCAAGTAATAAAATTTTAAATTACCAAAATATTAGTAATATACAATAATGCTAAAAGACTAATCCGAATCCGATGTTTACAAGAAATCATACTAGTTAAGTCGTAAATTGGTTTAAGAATATGTATTAATTACTGGAAAAAGGTCAAAATTACCCCTTTACAATTGTTTATTAGTTTTTTGTGCCACTCGTTATACTTCTCGGTCACTTTTGTCCCTACCGTTAACAAAGTTTGTAAAATTACCTCTAACCCCAACGTCCTTCCAATGTGGCAGCTGACCCCTCTAATGTTTTGTCCATATCAACAGCCAAGTCAGCAGGTCTCACCAAATAAAATGCCATGTCAGCAGGTCCTAATACATGTCTTAATATTTTGTAAATTAATCTATTTTATTTTTGTTTTCCATGTCCTAATACATTAAATTGGATTGTTTGTGCTGCAGAGAAAACGAGAAGGAACTGGGAAATTACCAGAATCTTATTAAATAAATGTACAAGCATAATTAGCCTGACTTACAATATATTTCGACGACAGAGTTACAATTGAAATCAATAGAGGAATTTCCAGTATCCGATATTGTTCAAGATTAGACTAACCCTTTTTCAATTATACATTGCAGTAACTCAATCCCATGCGGAGTGTACAATAAGGGTGTATTTTATCCCGGGCTCTGGCTTAAACGGGCCTTGCAAATCGGGTTTCGCGGTCCTAAGCTACGTGGGTCTGGGCTCTGGCGGTCCCGGGCCTGGTGGTCCCGGTCTTCGTGGGCTTAATGGGTGAGACTAGCCCATGATGGGCCTAAGCCCATGTGGTCCTGGGCTTAGCGGGCCGGGCTTGGTGGGACTGGCGGGCTTTTCTTTAAAGCAATATCTTGTATAGTAGTTATTAGTATAGTATAGAATATATTTATGTAGTATACTAGTTATCTTATATATTCTCTTATATATATTGTATCTTGTGTATATATGTTATTACTTATATATTTTCTAGTAGTTTAGGTTGTATGTTATATATATATATTCTCGTATATATTTTCTTGTAGTATATATTGTATGTTATATATATGTATCATATGTATATATATGCTCTTATATATATTGTATCTTATGTATATATGTTGTTACTTATATATTTTCTTGTTGTTTAGGTTGTATGTTATGTAAATATATTCTCGTATATATTTTCTTGTAGTATATATTGTATGTTTTATATATATATATATATATATATATATATATATATATATATATATATATATATATATATATATATATATATATATATATATATATTGTGTAGCTTATAAATAATTCGAAGTAAAGACAAAGAAATATTGAGAAAAAAGATATTCAAGGGTATGTCTTATAATTTTTATTACCAAAAATGGCATATCTTTCTTAATCTTCCTTCCCCCAATGGAATGAGCACAACAAAGTACTCATATCACCATTAAAAGAAAAAAAAACTAAAAGAAGATGTGCCAAAGTACATGTTACATCATAATCTACATTGTAATCTCTAACAAATCTAATAAGTCCGTCAAGGTTGGGAGGAGGTTGTGTTGGTGGTGGTGGAAAAGAAGCTTGTTCATCACCACTTCCGGGCGAAGCCAAATCCTCCGCAAGTTCCGCTATCATTTCTTCATAAGCTTCATCTATCGGCGGTTGTGATTCTGCAGTTCCAAAGTTTCTTCTTTCCGTGCGGATCCAATCTCTAAAAAGTACCGATTTTTTCATGCTATCCCTCATCGCCGCTCTATGCTCACCTATTTGCAGTCTTGCTTGACTGAAAACGCTCTCCGATGCAACAGTTGAAGCTTGAATTGATAAAATATCCCGAGCCATCCTTGCAAGAACCGGAAAATATTTTTTCCTTGACTTCCACCATTCCAAAAGATCAAAAGAGCCGTCTGGATTCTCCTTTTCAAGTCCCTGAGACAAGTAAACTTGAAGCTCATTTAAATGTGAAGTTTCATGATAATTATCACCTTGAGAACCTCGAGACTCCGTCCAAGATTTAAGAGCTGTTAACCGGCAGCTCTTTTAGAAGACTGTGAGCTAGACGAAGTAGGGGTTAGAATATTGGCCTAGAATGCTCTAAGGCAAGTTGATAAGTATTATAAACTGTTTGAGCATTAATTTTAATTGATGATTTTGCATATGCAAAGCAACTTCCTCGTTTGAAAGATCTAAAGCCTTATAAATATTTGAATACCAAAAATGAGGACCTCCCGATTTCATTGTAGGATTTAACATTGCAACAACACCAAAAATAGGAGGGATAGGGAAAAAATATTTTTTAAATTTTTGTTTCATTTCATTTATAGCAAGTTCATAAATATCCCCGCCCACGCCACATTCAACAAATAAATCAGCTAGTGCGGCAATATAAACTAAATAGTTTGAAATAGTAGGATAATATTGCCCAGAAAATGCATTTGTAGCAACTTGAAAATGTTCTAAAATTGCCTAGAAAATGCATTTGTACAATAAATGATCCCACATCGTCAATTCGGTTTCAAAAACTTCCTCTGGACGTCTATATACGACATACTATTTATTCTATTAGCATTACTTTCAACGTTTGCAAACCACTTTGAATCTACTTTTGGCGACTTGAAGCAATGACGGGAAGGTAATTTCTTCTTCTTTTCTTCTGATTTTCTTCTTTTTTATCCTTTCTTTCTTTTTGTAGGTTAGGCGAGAAAGATATGCTCTTTTTCAAAAAGATGATACACGCATGAAGAAGGCGGTTGTAAGATGTGTGAGAATGAGTATTCATCATTGCCCGACTATTGGAGATGCTAGTTTAAGGTGTAAAGGGACTCATATGTCCACCTTAAGATTGGAAGACTTATATATCCATAGAATGTGGATTGACTATCGGAGAGGCCAACTTAATATGCAAAGAGACTCATATGTCCACCTTACAAGACTTATATGTCCAAAGAATGTGGATTGACTATTAGAGAGATTACTTTCAAAACGACTTTCACAACGACCACAAAATGTGGTTTGACTTTCAAAACGACCACAGTACGATACATTTGTCTAGGCCGCCTCTTTCGAGATTTTCAACCTAGCGGACATTTGTTTTCGTCCTAACTTTGGCCTAGGCCACCTCTTTCGAGATTTTTAACCTAGTGGAATTTTTTGTGGACCATACATAGTTTATACTCTTGTGGGCCAGGAGTGTAGTAACATGCAGTTTAGGCTCGTGCGTGAAGGAGCATCATGACTTCAAGGATAATACTTCTTCAAAAACGTATCATTGATAGGGCTGATTCTCATACCATCTGCATCAACCAGCATGTAAGCCCCACTTGAGTAAGCTTGTTGTACGACATATGGCCCATCCTATTTTGAAGTGAACTTCCCTACAGGTTTATGTGAAGTAATTATGGGTCTTCGTACGGCAAGGACTTGATCTCCTACTTGAAAAGATCTCGGGCGAACTCTTATTGAAGGCTCAAGATAATCGAGCTTGACAACATTGGTTGAGATTCCAATGTTTTTTCATCAAGAGCTTCCAACTCTGCTAATCGAAGACGAGCATTTTCTTCATCAGTGATCCCTTCTTGAATAGCCAGTTGTAACGAAGGTATTTGATGCTCAAGTGGCAAGACGACTTCGACTCCATAAATGAGTGAATAAGGAGTTGCATATGTTGGTGTGCGGTGAGTCATCCTATATACCTATAGAACTTCTTCCATACGGTCATTCCAATCTCATTGGATTTGGAGACGACTTTCTTTAACAAGTTGCATAGAGTCTTGCTGAATGCCTCAGCTAGACCATTGGCGGCATCATTGTACATCAAAGAGTTATGTTGCTTGAAGCCAAAGAAATCGCAAATCTTGTTCATCAAACTATTATCGAATGACTTTTCGTTCTTTGTTATTATGTAACGAGGAATGCCAAAGCGATAAATAATGTTTACTCGGATGAAACTTGCAACATTTTCCTTCTTTAATTCCGTAAGAGCAGCAACTTCAGCCCATTTTGAGAAGTAGTAGTCGCAGCCAAGATGTATAGGTGTCCACCAACGGACTTTGGTAGTGGTCCAACGACATCCAATCCCCAAGCGTCAAATGGCCAGGATGCAACAGTCAGGTGCAACACTTCAGGAGGTTGATGAATAAAATTCGCATGGAATTGACAAGCCTTGCATCTTCGAGCGTAGTCCAAGCAATATTTTACCATCGTTGGCCAATAATATCCCATCCTTTTTATATGGAAGTGTAGCTTTGGTCCAGACTGGTGTGACCCACATACCCCAGAATGCTCTTCTTGCAAAGCTTTGAGTGCTTCATCTTCCCCTAAGCATTGCAAGAGTAGTCAGCGAATTTGGAGATTTCAACTTGAAGACCGACGAACTTGAAGATTTCAACTTGGGAACTTCAACTTGAGTACTGAAGGCCTTGAAGATATAAATTTACCATGGAGGGTTACCCCTTTTAAATCAAATGAGATCAAAGTTCCATAAGAGAATGGCATTTAAGCTTGATTCATCCGTCCATACTTCACCCGGACAATAATTGGGGCAATATGTATCTTTTGAACATATGCGACTGAACTTAGAATGAAACTCCAAGCTGCCTACATATCTCGGTGAAGAGGATCAAATCATACCTTAACTTGATGCCGCACATCGTGAGGGAGCTGGGGCTGGCGTTGAGGCTTCTCTTTGTCATTCAAATATGCACCAGCTGGTGTAAACTAAAATCAAGATGATAACGATGCATATTTGGATGACAAAGAGAAGGCTCAACACCAGCTGTACACGGTAAATTAAGCCTCAGAAATATTACAGTAAAAAGGGTAGAAGGATAATCTAGTCATTTCATAACTTTATACCATGATAACTAATATCAGTATTAGTTATCCCTAGGGGTGACAAATGGGCGGGTTGGGCTGAATTTGGGCGGATCAAGATGGGTTAGGTAATAAATGGGTCATTACTCAACCCAGTCCAAAGTGTATTTGGGTTAAAATGGGTTGGGTCAAGATGGGCTAAACAATGGGTCATAACCCAACCTGCCCAACATGACCCATGTTTTAGAACCATACTAATCTTGCATAAAAAAATATTTTACCTTAAAATATGTAAGTTGACAAATATTTTATGGATAGGGGGTTGTGGGTGGGGTAGGGTGGGTGGTGCATAAAAATTAAAAATTTAAAATTTAAAATACAAAAAAAAGTAACAAAAAATTTTAGGGGGTTTGTGCCGGTGGGGTAGGGGTGCATAAAAATAAAAAAATAGAAAATTAAAAATGCAAAAAAAAATTAAAATTTTTTTTTAGGGGGTTTGCGACGGGGTGGGGGGATGGGGGGTTGGGGGTGGGGTGGAGGCAGGGTGGGTGGTGCATAAAAATAAAAAAATAAAAACAAAAAATTGAAAATACAAAAAAAAAAAGTAAATTTTGGGGGGGGGGGGTGGGGGGGAGGGGTAAGGAGAGTGAGTGGGTGATGTAGAAAAACAAAAGAATAGAAAATTAAGAATACAAAAAAAAATTGGGACAACTAAGTAAATTCCTAGATAAGTTGGGTTGAGATTCTTTGTTGTGAATGAGTTTCATGGGTTGTATTGGGCTGTTAAATGGGTCATGATAGGCTATAAAAAATAATGGGTTAACTTGGGCTCAACCCAAATTGACTCATGAGCTAAAATGTTGTAGCACAACCCATTAATCTCTGAGTTAGTTTGGCGGGTTAAATGAGTTTGGGCTCAAATTGCCACTCCTAGTTATCCCACCTAGGAGATGGGAAAATTTAATCCCAATTTGTGGTATAGTTATATATCGGGTTTAATTAATATCTCAAACCGAATACGGAATAAATTTAATCCCAAATTCTATATCATTTTATCCCACCTTATTTCATGAACCAAACAACCTCATAAGATTCAAAAATTTTCTCCGCCTACTAAAAGGAATACTATTATTATGATAAATAAAAGGAGTCTCATATTTTAATCTTTTGAACCCAAAAGAATAAGTAGTCGGCATTTCGGCAAGTGATTCAAAGGTTAACATTTTTTTAAATTTTTTATTTCACTTTGCTATAAATATTGACTAACTAATCTCCCTCTTCACTCTTTCTTTTCCACGCAATTCGCTTCCTAGAGTTCTTCCTTATATTGTACAGTGTGTACCGTTAAAATTGGGTCCGTCCAATTTTGCTAATTGACCGAGATAGTTAGGGGTGTTCAAAATCGATCCGAAATTAAAAACCGATTCAGATTGAAGTTTAACGGCTTACTGGTAACGGCTTAACGACTTAACGGACGGGGAACTGATTGAATTTGTTTTATTAACGGCTTATCGGTTTGGGGATGGATTATTCAATTTTCTTAACGGCTAATCCGTTAACCCGTTAAGAATATATATATATATATATATATATATATATATATATATATATATATATATATATATATATATATATAACTACAACCCTCAAAAATGATTAACAAAAGTTTATTTCTACTTCTAAGCATTTTTATTCTCGGGATCTAAAAAAATTTTGGTTCTATTTTTAATTTATTTTTGGTTGTAATCCTCCTGTTTGGCAACATGCCGGAGATGGTAAAGCTAATTTCCTAATCACAGAAATCAAATTGAGTTGCTCTAGCAAATAAAATTGAATGCATCATATTGCCTCTAAAATATTATTTTTTATGGCAATTCATTATTTCTAAGACGAGGAGAATAAGAGATATTTAGTGAACATGTATGTTAGGCCGATAAACCGCCCATTAACTGCCCTATAAGAGCTAACACGATACCAATCCGCCCGATATCTTATCGGGTGGCTAACGGATTAATACATTTAAAATACAATAACCGTTAACCCAAACCGTTAAGAGTAAAAAGCCGCTCAATCTACCCGATAAGCACCCCTAGAGACAGTGGGATGGATCAAGGATCGACCACGTAGTACATTAGATCGGGATATGAGGATAAGGCGTCAAGTTCGGAATTTGGAGAATCTGTCGAGGTCGAGATTGGTAATGATCGAGAAAGATAACATCAAGAAAAACCGAAGGTAACATAATAACGGAAGTGTGAGATATCTGTGATTGGCCGAGTATCATGGCGGAAATCTTAGAACTGATCAAACCAAGAATGGTTATTTAACTTTTACTTCTGTAATTAGAATTGTACCATAAATAAGATTCCTCTACTATATAAAAAGGGTCTTACTCATTTTGTAACCATCTCTCATTCACGCATATCACAACAATATATCATATTTTTATCTCTCGCACGCTTTGCTGTTCAGTTCATACTTTTAATAGTTCGTTCGATTGGTTCGAGGGCAGTTAGCTCAAGGGTCATAATTGTTCATCACATTGGTTTGCTTATTTTACTGTAATTTCTGACATTAATTCTTATATTTATTAGTTTGTGTCAAGTGAAATCACATATCCTTAAAACCACTTATAAATTTAATTGATATCCTATTTTAAGGGTAAACAACTAGAAAACTAAGATTCTCTCTTGTAGTACTTTTATATAATTTTTAAATTTATTCTTATGTCTTTTAAATTAATAATTCTTGTGACTTATTGTACTTTTTATATAATTTTAAAAATAATAAATTTTATTTTAAAAATAAAAGATTATATGTCTAAGTTCAATCAAATTCAAGAAATTTGATTCATGATGTTTGAACTATGCCACAATAGGAATACTATTATTATATATCTATCTATATTTATATCTATATTATTATAAAAGTACAAATAATTTATGTTAAATATTAAACGATTAAAATATTTTTAAAATATTAATAGATTTTTATGCCCTTAAATATTTATGTAATTTAAGGATATAATTGTAAATAATCCAAGAGTAAGAATTCTTTTCGATATAAATCTCCACACGTCAATCCTACAAAGCTGCTATAGGACACTTTTCGGATTTAATTAATTATATTGTTTGAACTGCTACCGCCGATATGCATCGTTTAGAGGATAGTATCACGTAGCCTAATACTTTTTGGATCGACTTTATGCCTTCTATTATATTATTCTTATTCTTAATATAAATTTACAAGTTATTTTAGAAGAAAAGAATATAACATGAGTTCTACTGAAATACTACTTCCGGATGAAATAGATTTCTTATTGGAAATTAGGTTGGTCGTGAGTTGGATCTTTTGGGGTAAGTTTTCTTTTAGGTTTTCTTGTATTTATTATATTTTTACTATTTTACAAAACAAATAATAATCTGATAAATAAATTAACAAATAATCAAAGAAAATATACTAAAGTAAAGTAACATATTAATCCTATGAAGTTAAGTTTAACCGACTAATTTTGATATCATTCGAGAGCTAAATTATATTTTATATGCCGTCTTCCACCGAAAAAAGGTTGAAAACATTTCAGCTGGAAAGAAAAGTTTTATTACTCACAAAAGATTTGGATCAAAGTAATAACATCTATTATATGCCGTGCATGTGATAGGTTTCTATTTTTTCTCCTTGTGTTTGTTTGTTGGGTTGGTGTAGATCCTTAGATATTAGAATACCCAACTTGAAGAGCAAAATGAGGAAAGTTCATTCGTAGAGAATAGATATGCCTTATCTTTAAAGTAAGTGTTCTTCATGAAAATTTTGCATTCATTTACATATCTTATACCAGGTTGACCCACATTTATTTATTGTAAGGTTTAAAAAATTGTAATACCGGCAAGATGTAACGATTCAATTGGTCATTTTGAGCAATTGTATCCGGTTCGGCAGTTTGAGATTACGAATAGCTTCATATTATGTGTATCGACTTGTGTGCGTAGTCTGGGCATGAAACCGGAAAACTTTTATGTGAAAATATGAAAATATAGTAATTTTTAGAGTTAAAATTTGGTTTTAGTTGACTTTGGTCAACATTTTTGGTAAACAGATCCGGATCTATGTTCCGACGATCCCAGGATATCCGCGATAAAATATGAGACTTGGACGTATGCCCGGAATTGAATTCCAAGGTCACTAGCCTTAGAAAACAATTTTTGAAGAAAATTATTGTGCTGGTTTTTAAAGGAAATAAAGAAATGAATCAATATTTGAACTCGTTGGTATCGGGCTCGTATTTTAGTTTCGAAGCCTGGTGCAAGTTTGTTATGATATTTAAGTCCTATCTGTGAAATTTGATGAAAATCGGAATTGATTTGACGTGATTTGGACGTCAGGTTGAAAAGTTAAAAAATTATGAGTTTTGAGGTTAAATTCATAGTTTCTTATATTATTTTGATGATTTGATCGCACGAACAAGTCCATATGATATTTTTAGACTCGTGCATGATTGGTTTGGATCCCGAAGGGCTTGGGTGAGTTTCGGATAGGTTTAGGTTATGTTGTGCTTGTTTTTAGATGCTTCATCGTCGTTTTTTCAAGAAAAAATTATGTCACATTAAGCAAATGAGATTCAAATTCACTTTTTATTGAACCATTAGATCTGTATCGAAATTACGGAGCCATAGGAAAAAAAATCATCGAATTTGGATATCGTATGAGGAAGTTATGCTCATTTTCGTGTCAGAAACAATTGCTGGTTTCTGGTATGGTAGCAAATGTGAACTTTTTCACCCATTTTTTTAATTTTCTCAAACCCTAAACCTCCATAGGCGATTTTTCAAAGACCCAAACTTCTCCAAATCATTGGGTAAGTGTATCTAATCAATTTCTAACTATATTTTGTGATTATATCTTAGATTTAACATCAAATTCATGAGAATCTAAAGAAAAATTTGGGAAAAATTGTGAAATCTTTCAAATATGTAAAATGATGATTTGAATGACCAAATAGTATCGGAATTAGATAGTTTTTGTATGGGTGAACTCTTAGCGGAATGGGTGTTCAATTTTTGTAAATTTTTTTGGGTTCCGACGTGCAGGCCCGGAAAGTTGACATTTGTTGACTTTTTGCAAATTGTATAAGAATTATTGTTTTGTCAATTGAAATTGTTTTCTTTTGTATTCTTCATGTCGTTTTTAGCTAGATTGAGCTGAGCGCTGATGAATTGGTAAAGGAAAAGCAAAATTGGGTATCGAATTGGCCGGATTGAGTTAGGTTTCTTGCCTAAACTCATGTGGATGACTTCTCCTTAGGATTTGAGTCTTCTATGCTTATTGTAGTCCGTGCACGTGAGGCGATGAGTGTGTGCTTGGATTTATTTGTGGGAAAGTTGTCTTTAGGGTTCTTGGGTCCTTATGTTCATTATGTGGAAAGTATTCCGCTATGATTGAGTTTCCTAATTGCTTAAATTACCTCTATATGTGCCATATGATGTTGTTTGCTTTCCTCTAATTCTTACTTGTTACTTGACCCTTAATTTCCTTAATTTAAGTGATTGCCTTCCTTTATTACTTTGATACTTCTTAATTGTGAGGTCCTCTATGACTTCTTGTAAATATGTTATATGTCCAATTGATGTGATCACATGTGTAGTTATCACATGTTTATTATGCCTTGTTGTTTTGTTAAGGTTATTGTGCTCTTGATTTTTTTCGTGATCCTTATTATGTAATATTCATGCTTAAGTTGACGATTATTTATGTTGAACAAGATTTATATTGTTCTCTTGGTAATTGACCATTGTTGAGTATTGACTCAAATTGAGATCTATATTGCGAAGCTAACTGTTGAAATAAGATTGGTTATTATTAATTCTCTTGCCGGGATATTATTTTTTCTATAGCCGATTCCCTTGCCGGGAGGTTATTGTTTCTATAGTTGATTCCCTTGTATGGATGTTAGTACTTCTATTCTTGATTTCCTTGCAAGGATGTTATCATTTTCATTGTTGATTCCCTGGCCGGGATATATTGTTTCTATTATTTGGGTGAGAAAGAGTGTAAAGCACGAAAGGTGACGCCGTGCATGATATTATGAGAGAGTGTTAATGTACGAAAAGTGATGACGTGCTGATATTGTGAGTGTTAATTCATGAAGAGTGTTTTCGTGCCGATATTATGAGTGTTAATGCACGAAGGGTGATGCCTTGCCGATATTGTGAGTGTAAAAGTACGAAGGGTGATGCCGTGCCATATTATTGAGAGTAAAAGCATTAAGGGTGATGCCGAGCACATTTCTGTTTATGCATATGGTGAGGAAGAGTAATAAGGCACGAAGTATGATGCCATGCACTTTCTGTTTGTTGTGTTTATTTGTGATTAGCAATTCAAGTATTTTAACTATTCGGATTCCTATACTCTTGTGCTCCTTTGTGATAGAATCGCTTAGTGTTTTCAATACTTCAAGCTTCAATAATTTTTTTTTCTAATTCAATTAGTTAGTCAATTAAACTCCCTTAAATCGTCCGAGATTGTATTTTACTTAAAAAAGAATTTCTACTAAGTTAATTTATTAAATCCCAATTTAAAGATAATAATTCATTCAAAGCTATATTTTAATTAAAAAAAATACTTTCTTTATTCTAATGATTTCTAAAGATAACTTCATCTTTTCTTATTGAGTCCTAATTGGCTTAGAAGCTGTACTCTACTTTATATTAGGTGAACGAGACTCCTTGAATATCCTAATTGCATTGGTTATGGGTCCTATGTACTGAGTAACATGAGAATGTTATTGTGCAAATTGAGGTAAAAATATGTGGGCACAAGATGCTGGGTGTACTAATAGTTTGGAAGTTGTGATTATGGTATGAGATGTCGAGTTCTAAGATGGCTAGGTTTGTGCACCAGAAACGATATGATTGATTGAGTTGACAGTGTCTTCCTTACTTGAATTCATTCTACTTCTCTGTATTCCAGCTATGATAGTGTTGATTTACTTGGCTATCTTTCGTTTTCGTCTGAGTTTCCTTCTATTGTTCCGACTATTTGTAATTTGATTTATCCATGTTGTTGATATTACTGCATTACCTTTATCTTGATAATTATTATCGTATACTGTTTATTTTGTCTGACCTGTAGGTGTCTTGACTATTTCTCGTCACTACCCCACCAAGGTTAGTCTTTATACTTACTAGGCACCGCCGTGGTGTGCTTATACTATACTTTTATACTTTTTTATGCATAGATCCAGGTGTTGATCGATAGTAGCTGTGTGGAGACTCAAGGCAAACTGCTCCAGCGTTCGTAGGCTTCGGAGTCACATCCATTGTATTTATGTTCCATTGATTCCTTCTCACTCTGGAACAGTGTTGTATTTAATTTGTATAATTAATCTTAGAAAGACTTATGATGTAACGACCCGACCGATCATTTTGAGTATCAGTGCTCCGTTCAACAGTCGGAGGTCGTGAACAACTTCATTTCGGGTATTATCACTTGTTCGCATGGTCGGAATCTAAATTCAAGGAGATCGGAGTAAAATTTAAATGAAAATTTCCATTTCAAAAGCTTTAAGTTGAAATTGAACTAGAATTGGATTTTTGAGTAAACGACCTCGAAATCAGGACCTGAAGGTTCCAACAGGTTCGTATAATGATATCGGACTCGGGTGTATGCCTGGTTCGGGTTTTGGATAACCGGGGAGCGTTTTGGCGCCTATTGTGGAAGTTAGCAGTTTAGAAGAAATTTCATAAGTTTGGCTTGGAGTTCATTTCAGTGTTAGTGATATCCGCTTGGAATTACGAGACTAGGAGTAGCTCCGTATGGTGATTCTGGAGTTGGGAGCGCGATCGGAAGTGAGTTCAGAGGTCTGTAGGTCATTTTGAGGCCATTTGGCTAAAGATAAAAATTTGAAGGTTTTTGAGAAGTTTGACCGGCAGTGGAATTTTTGATATCGGGGTCGGATCCAATTCTGAAAGTTGGAATACGTCCGTAACGTCGAATATAACTTGCGTGCAAAATTTGAGATCAATCGGACGTGATTTGATAGGCTTAAACATATGAAGTAGAAATTAGAAAGTTCTAAGTTCATAAAGTTTGGATTGGAGGTCGTTCGATAATTTTGTCGTGGTTTGATGTGATTTGAGGCCTCGAGTAGGTCCGTAATGTGTTTTGGGATTGGTTGGTATGATTGGTTGGGGTCCCATAGGCCTCGGGTGAATTCCAGGTGGTCAACGGATCGAAAATGGGTTGTTTGGAAATAGCAAAGCAGCCGGTACCTGGTATTTCCGCTTCAGCGGAGATGGGAACGCAGAAGTGGCCTCGCAGAAGTAGAGGAGAAGCTGCAGAAGCGAACAAGAGTAGGGGCAGCCAGGACCGCAGATGCCGCTAAGGCTCCGCAGAAGCAGAACCGCATCTGCGGTGGAAAGATCGCGGAAGTGGAAGTGGACATTTGGCCAGGAACCGCAGAATCATATTTTTTTTCCGCAGAAGCGAACTCGCTTCTGCTATGGGTAGACCACAAAAGCGGTTGGTCGGGTGAGTTGAGAGACCGCAGAAGCGGTCGATATTTTTGCAAAAGCGGGACCGCAAAAGCGGAAAGTGCTGGAGGCAGAACCCTGTTTTAAATCGTGGAATTTGGTTCATTTCTCCCATTTCTTCATGGGGCAATTTTTGGGAGCTTCAAGAGAGATTTTTGTCTTTAATGTTGAGGTAAGATACCCGTATCGCGTTTGAGTTGAATACATCACTTATATATGGATTTAGGCATGGCAATTAGAGCAAAAAATTGAAGGTTAGAGGAAAACCTAGAAAATTAGTATTTTGGATTTTTTACCACGATTTTGGATATGGAATTAAGGGAAAATTATATATTTGAGTTCCTAAGGTCATGGGTGACCTTCATCTTTGAGAAATTTCGGATTTACGGGCACGTGGCCTCGAGGGTATTTTGGTCATTTCACAAACAGAGTTGGGAAATTGTATTATTTGAATTTTTAGCAAGTATTTGAGTACATTCTCATTATTTTACCGTTGTTTGGCTAGTTTTGGTACTTTGTGCACCAGTTCGATCTTTCGGAAAGATGTGAAGCACCAGTTATGAGCCTTCGGAGCAAGGTGAGTCTCCTTTCTAATCTTGTGAAGGGAAATTACCCCATAGGTGAGTTAAGCTGATTATGTGCTCCTATTTGTGGGGCTACGTACGCACGAGGTGACGAAAGTCCGTGCATTGCTACTATTATGCTATTGTCCGGGTAGTCTAGGACCCTAAAACATGTTATACTTGGATCATTTATAAATCATTGATGGCTTGAAATGTTTTAATCATATTAAATTAATAAGTGAATTTCTAAAAAGACTAAAGCTTTGTTTTTCTTAAATTATTATAAGGGAATGGACCTTACTTTGATATTTGTTCCACGCTGACTGTTTTGCTGATTATCTGTCTGCGTGTGTTTATATTTCTGTTGGAACGGGACGATCGCCTCAGTGAAATGGATGCATCTATGGTACGGGCCACTCGGCCCTTGGCAGTGCATAACTATACATTTATGTTGGAGCGGGCCGTTGCCTCGGCATGATTTGGACATGTTTGTGCTGTTATCTTGAACTCATTTGAGTTGTTTTATGCCACATTATGGCGCGAGATCATTTATGTAATAATAACAACAAAACTAAGGAAATTTCCCATGAAAGAATTGTATGACTTCCTGTTTTTCCCATAACTAGATTAGAATCCTGTTTATAAAATAAATTTATATATTTTTAGGGATAAAAAGTCATTGGACTGCTAGTGAGTGTCAGGATTGACCATGTCGTCTCTACTCCTTCGGGATTAGGAGGGACACTCATTGGGTACACGTTGTTTTTGTACTCATACTACACTTGCTTTGCATTTTGTTGCACAGATATATGTGATTTCAGTAGTCTACTGGACGTAGCAGCACAGATGATTCTGGGGACTAGAGAGGTGCATCATTTGAGACGACTGCAGCTAGGGTAGTCTCTTTCTAGTGTTGTATTTACTTTCCGTCCACTATGTTCCAGACAGATGATGTATTTTTATTTTTCTCTTATCAGTAGATGCTCATGCACTTGTGACTCCGGGTTCTGGGATGATTTGAAATATTGTATTAATTGCTTATCTTTAAAAGAAATTTAATTTGAAAATAGCATTCTTTAGAATTTCTAAATATGGAAGAAAAATCATGTATTTCCAAAGTGTTAAAATGAGATTTGATTAAGTAATCTGGTTGGTTTTCCTGACAGCAGTATTCGGCTCCATCATGACCCTTAGTGGATTTTTGGGTTGTGACAACATGGTATCAGAGCATTAGGTTCCCATCGGTCTCACGAGTCATGAGAAAGTCTAGTAAAGTCTCGTGGATCGGAGTTCCCATCTGTACTTATCCTCGGGAGGCTACAAGGCTGTTAGGAGTACTTCCCTTCTTGATTTCCTTATCGTGCGGTTTGATTCCTTTAAGGCATATGCCTTTGATTCCTTCCTACTCAGTATTACGCGACGTGAACGCTTGCAAGAAATTGAAAAATTGAAGAATTGCTATGGTACTACAGATGTAGTGCGGGGTGTTTCTCCCAGTATAATTCATCAGACTATTATAGTCGCTCTATGGAAGGATATCGTATTATTTTGGCTCAAATGCGGTACTCTGAGGGCCTTGAGGCTAGGAACAAGTTGCCATGATCCTTATAAGCTATTATTCCATGGTGTGGTTGTGATGGTAGGATATTTTCCAATGTGTCGGGGTTGTAGATGAATTGAAGGGAAATTTACTCAGCATATGATCAAGGGATTTAGTATTTTATCCCCGACAAAGGGAAAGGCAGTCAGACTAAGGATGGTCAGATTTGGGCTGGTGAAATTAATGAGACCGGTATCTACAAGCGTGGTTGAGCTTTCTATTATGAGGGGGTGTTGTGGCCCTAACGAAACCTACTAAGTTTGTCGATATTATAATCCACTACAATTCGCCTTATGGCAGGATATTGTGAAATAGGATGGAGAGAAAGCTGTCAGATATCGCATGGCGCAGTGGTTTAAGATCGAAGCAGACTTTTTTTTTCAATGTTGATGGATCAATAAAGATGTCCTTTGGAAAGGTTCTACAGTTAGCAGCAATGGTGGATTCAAGTGCCACGAGGATAGATTTCATTTAAGGTAACATTTGAGCAGTGAAGTAAGAGGAAGGACATGTGGTAAGTGTCAGGCAGTGTTTATAATTTCTAGAAGGCCAAGTATTGGAAGCGGGGTCGAGTGGTCGATCAAATAGATGAGTTCCGCCAAAGTGGGAGAGTGGCGGGTATTGCATATGAGCTTGGTAGTAGGATGACTACGCGCCTTAAGGAGAGTTTGGAATGATTTGAGATTCTCAAAGATGAAGTGATTGAGGCCTACAGAGATAAGTTGAAGCATGTGCCATTAAGCGGCAAGAGATTTGTATAGCAAAAAGGAGCTACTTGGAATGAAGAAGAATGTAGCATAATTTGAATTTGAAGGATATTGCTGCGTATTTCATTGATGTCCACGAGAATAAATGGAGTGGTGCAGTTAGGGTGTGAGCTTGGGCTCACGATTGGTTATTGGAGTCATGGTGACTATACCCCATGCAATAGCGTTAAAGAATGTCGGAAGTGGCTTCTAAAAGTGGGTTATTCCATGTGAGCAGGTTAGCAGTCACATGGTTGGCGAAGCTTCTGCAAGGAATTTTTATAGGTTGTTCAACAAAGAGATCGGTCGCGCGAATGAGATTGATGATTCAGAGTTTATACCGCATGGTTCAGAGAATTTTGGCGGTTGATTGCCAAAGTCTTATGTCAATGAGAGATAAAGAATTCTAGTAAACTCAGGAATTATGAAATCATGGCTTCAAGCTAAGTGGGAGAGTTCCACCGCTTATGATTGGGCTGTATGATTGGCTACTTTTGTGATTCCTGGTCATTAGCATATTGATGGGTTATTTCAGCTGTGAGAAAAGACCATAAGCGGTAATTCGAGCAAATGAATTGTCGGAGGCATGCGATGGTTGGCCTTATTGTCTCATGTTCAAACTTGAAAAAAGACTTAGGATTTATGCCTCTTTTAGATGCAGGTTTCAGAGGAAGTGATTTCGCCGAGTGCTTCACCGAGAGAGTATTTCGTAAGTTATAAGAGCTATGGAGTGAGTTATACTCAGGAACAAGACAGAGTGGGTAGCTCTCAATAATGGTCCTAGTGAATTCAAGAGTTCAAGTGTGGTCCTCAGTAATTTCGAGCCTATGGGTACATTTAAGAATCAAGCTTTGTAGCAGCTTATGAGAAGGTGACCCAAATGTTCTATGATATTTTGGCTTACGGGTAGCATTTAGAAATACAAATTGGTTCGTGGAATTCGAGACAACATGGTCTCTTGCTTCAAGGTCACCTGGGGTGAGTGCAGATGGAGTATATCATGTGTTGAATGAAGAAGCATTATTTCTAAGGCAAACAAAGATTTTGTGGAAGGAGGTAGATTGATTAGCCATGGTTAACTTGCCATATTGGTAGTGGTGATCAGTTCATCCAGCGTGATCAAGTCATGCATGTGAAGTGTGGCGGTGCATGTGATGCTTGTCGGCCGCAGTGATTGATATTATTCAGAACCACTACGTAGAGATTGACATATTCGATGGCTATGATAATCCACATGTATGTTGCTATAGTTCTCCGAAGTAGGTTAAATGAAAAGTTTTATACGATGAAGTGTTAGTCTATCAGTGGTTCCATAGTAGAGATGGAAATCATGTTCTATCGTAGGTTGGCACATTGGGTGCACCGAGTAGCATGGAAATTCGAAGTAAAGATCAATGTTGCAGCTTGGGCCGGCAAGGATATCACGGGCTCGGGTGAGAAAGGAAGTGGTTAAATGATTAAAGTAAATTGGTATTTATCTTCAGCGTGATCGCTTTTCAGCGTTAGTGTATCCGAAGCTTTAAAGGTACAGACTCGATGCTTATTTCAGAAGATTGTGGGAGTGTGTCCCACGGGAATATTGTGTAAGTGTGACATGTAGTTGGTTGATTGACTAAAGATTTAACCAAGTATGAGGATTTTGGTAATATCATCAATTTGAGAATTTAGGCCTTCAGGGCTCTTTGTTTATTGGGATATGAATGGAGGAGGTTGCTCCAGTTGTAATGGTTGTTACTATATGTTATGAGGAAGAATAAGTTACTATGATCCTTGAAAGGTAATTCGCCAAGTTGGTGCAATTAGAAATCGGCTTGAGATCAATTTATTTGTGGACGGGGCTTTATATCCGGCTACTTGTGTTCGTTTCAGCGAGTGTTCCCTATGGAGGGACAGTCGGGGTGTTATTTTGTCATCAACTATTCTAGATAGTGATGTAGTGTGCCGTATGGGTTGACGGCATGGTAAATTTCTTATGTGTTGATGTTTCGTGTAGCGGTGATGTTATATAAGCATGATGGCTCTTGAGATTCAGATCATGTATTGCACCTCAGTTGTGCTTGATTTTTGTAGCCTATAGCACTAAATGGTTCTTCAGGGATGGTATTATACACCTTAGCATGTCTACGACCAATATTCAATATTTTGATGTGATGAGTTACTTAGCTCAATGAATATCTCCTTATGTGAGCCTGTATGTGGATCGGGTGGAACGCACCCACAGTTATGTTATTTTGATCAGGTGGCACGCGGCCATAGTTATGATGTGTGGATCGGGTGGCACGCCGCCATTGTTATGTTGTTTGGATCGGTTGCATACCGCAACAGTATGATGTTCAGTACAGTTCCCCCTAGTTTCTTTTATGTGTTATGTTTCCCATTTTTCGAAGGAATATACGTATAAGTTGTTAGCCTGCATCGCGCGTATGTTTCGCGGGCAATGTAATTAGATGTCCATTTCAGAGTTCGTATTCTTCTTGTATCATATCCTAATTGGTAGCCTATTGGCACATGGTGGCACCATATGGGAATCCTGATTGTGTCCGAGGTGGCTCATTGCCTGAGCAGTTCGTACTGGGTGGGATGAGATTATGGAATTTAGGATCAGTGCAATCTGAGCACATGAAGTACATTAAGGAGAAGAGATCCTCATTTGGTTTAGAATGTGGTAATGGTTCTATTAGAGGTATGGACCCAATAACTTGTTGATTCAGTAGTTGGTTATGAATTTTGGCGCATCTCCTCCGTCGTGTCAGTGTTGTAAAAGTTAGAACAAGACCTATGTAGGTCATGAGGTGCAATGGGAGCATCTGACTCGTTGAATTTTGGCTAAGTTGATCATAAAATATTATCGTGGTCCTGTGGATTTTGTGTTGCAAGGTAAAAATCCAGCAAAGTTATGCAATCATATTTGAGGACGGCGTGTGGTGAATAATTGGGTGATCTCTTGATGAAAACAGGCCTGACATAGAATTCCGGATGTTGGAATTACTCTAAGATTTATTTGTTTGAATAAAAGGGAATATCTTCAGAATATATAGGGCTAATGTGCTCAGCTGAGTTGTGGCAGCACGGGAAGGTGCGTAATATGCTAAACTATGATTTCAGACTACTTCAGCATAGTTCTCAGCACATTCGAGGACGAACGTGTGTTTAAGTGGGAGGGAATGTAGCGACCTGACCGGTCGTTTTGAGTACCAGTGCTCCGATCAACAGTCGGAGATCGTGAACAGCTTTATTTCGGGTATTATGACTAGTTCGAATGGTTGGAATCTAAATTCAGGGAGATTGGAGTTAAATTTAAATGAAAATTTCCATTTCAGAAGCGTTAAGTTGAAAGAATGAACTAGGATTGGATTTTTTTATAAACGACCTCAGAATTAGAATATGAAGGTTCCAACAGGTTTGTATAATGATATCAAACTCAGGCATATGCCCGGTTCGGGTTTTGGATAACCCGGGAGCATTTTGGCGCCTATTGTGAAAGTTGGCAGTTTAGAAGAAATTTCATAAGTTTGTCTTGGAGTGCATTTCACCGTTGGTTGGAATTCCGAGACTGGGAGTAGCTCTGTATGGTGAATATGGAGTTGGAAGCGCGATCAGAAGTGAGTTCGGAGGTCTGTAGTTCATTTTTAGGCCATTTGGCTAAAGATAAAAATTTGAAGGTTTTTGAAAAGTTTGACCGCAAGTGAACTTTTTGATATCGGGGTCGGAATCCGATTCCAGAAGTTGGAATAGGTCCGTAATTTCGAATATGACTTGCGTGCAAAATTTGAAGTCAATTGGACGTGATTTGATAGGCTTAAACATCAGAAGTAGAAGTTGGAAAGTTCTAAGTTCATAAAGTTTGGATTGGAGGTTGTTCGATGATTTTGTCGTGGTTTGATGTGATTTGAGGCCTCGAGTAGGTCCGTAATGTATTTTGGGATTGGTTGGTATGATTGGATGGGGTCCCTGGGGCCTCAGGTGAATTCCAGGTGGTTAACAAATCGAAAATGGAATGTTTGGAAATAGCAAAGCAGTTGGTACATGGTATTTCCGCTTCTGCAGAGATGGGACCGCAGAAGCGGCCCCACAGAAGCAGAGGAGAAGCCGCAGAAGCGGATAAATGTGGGGGCAGACAGGACCGCAAATGCGGCTAAGGCTCCGCAGAAGCGGAACCGCATCAGTGGTGGAAAGATCGCAGAAGCGGAAGTGGACGTTTGGCCAGGAACCGCATAAGCGGATTTTGTTCCGCAGAAGCGAACTCGCTTCTATGATGGGTAGACCGCAGAATTGGTTGGTCGGCTGAGTTTAGAGACCGTAGAAGCGGCCGAGATTTCCGCAAAAACGGGACAGCAGGAGTGGTCCGTGGACCGCAAAAGCGGAAAGCACTGGAGGCAGAACCTTGTTTTAAATCGTGGGATTTGGTTCAATTCTCCCATTTCTTCATGGCTTGAGCGATTTTTGGGGAGCTTCAAGAGAGTATTTTTCGTCAATGTTGAGGTAAGTTACCCCTATCAATTTTGAGTTGAATACATCACTTATACATGGATTTAGACATGGAAATTAGAGCAAAAAGTTTAAGGTTAGAGGAAAACCTAAAAAATTAGTATTTTGGATTTTTGACCACGATTTGGGATATGGTATTAAGGGAAAATTATATATTTGAGTTCCTATGGTCATGGGTGACCTTTATCATTGAGAAATTTTTCATTTTCGGCCACGTGGGCCCAAGGGCATTTTGGTTATTTGACAAATGGAGTTGGAAAATAGTATAATTTGAATTGTTGGCAAGTATTTGAGTATATTCTCATTAGTTAGCCGTTGTTTGGATAGTTTTGGAGCTTTGCGCGCTAGTTCGAGCTTTCGGAAAGATGTGAAGCGCCGATTATGAGCCTTCGGAGTAAGGTAAGTCTCCTTTCTAATCCTGTGAGGGGAAATTACCCATAGGTGAGTTAAGCTGATTATGTGCTCCTATTTGTGGGGGCTACATACGCACGAGGTGATAGGAGTTCGTGCGTAGCTACTATTAGGCTATTGTCCGGGTAGTCTAGGACCCAAAAGCATGTTATACTTGGATAATTTATTAATCACTGATGGATTGAAATGTTTTAATCATATTAAATCAATAAGCGGATTTCTAAAAAGACTAAAGCTATGTTTTTCTCAAATTATTAAAAGGAATGGACCTTAGTTGGATATTTGTTCCACGCTGACTTTTTGACTAATTATATGTCTACGTGTGTTTATATTTCTATTGGAGCGGGCCGATCGCCTCGGTGAAATGGATGCATCTATGGTACGGGCCGCTCGACCCTCGGCAATGCACAAAAATACATTTTTGTTGGAGTGGGCCGTCGCCTCGGCATGATTTGCGCATGTTTGTGCTTATCTTGAACTCATTTGAGTTGTTTTATGCCACATTATGGATCGAGATCATTTATTTAATAATAACAAGAGAACTAAGGAAATTTCCCATGAAAGAATTGTATGACTAGCTATTTTTCCCGTATCTAGATTATAATCCTGTTTATAAATCAAATTCACTGCTTGGATATATTTTTAAGGATAAAAAGTCATTGGACTGCTGTGAGTGTCAGGATTGACCATTGCGTCTCTACTCCTTCGGGATTAGGCGGGACACTCATTGGGTACACGTTATTTTTGTACTCATACTACACTTACTGAACATTTTGTTGTACAGGTATATGTGATTTCAGTAGTCTACTGGACGTAGCAGCACGAATGATTCTAGGGACTAGAGAAATGCATCATTCGAGACGACTGCAGCTAGGGTAGTCCCTTTCCAGTACTGTATTATTTTCCATCCACTGTATTCTGGACAGATGATGTACTTTTATTTTTCTCCTATCAATAGATGCTCATGTTCTTGTGACTCCGGGTTTTGGGATGCTTTAAAACATTGTATTAATTGCTTAACTTTAAAAGAAATTTGATTTGAAAATGGCATTATTTAGAATTTCTAAATATGGAAGAAAAATCATGTATTTCCAAAAGTATTTAAATGAGATTTGATTAAGTAATCTGGTTGGCTTGCATGATAGTAGTGTCCTACGACATCACGACCCTTAGTGGATTTTTGGGTCGTGACATATGAATTATACCACCAGCTTTGGGAGTTTTAATTTTTAAGAGTTATTAAAATTAATGTTATTAATTATCAATGTTATCTCAGTGAATGTTAGGTTTACCTACTTTAGAGACTAGGTGTCGTCACGACTCCTTCTGAGGGATTTTAGGTCGTGATAAGTTGGTATTAAAGTTCTAGGTTCATAGGTGCTACGAGTCATAAGCAGGTTTTGTAGAGTCTTACGGATCGGTACAGAGACGATTGTACTTATATTTGAGAGGATATAGACCTGTTAGGAAATTCCACTCCTTTCATTCCTTATTGTACGATACTGATTCAGCTCGAAGTATATAACTTATGTTCCTTTACATCCACTCATGAATAATATTACGCTCTTAGTGTCCGCTATGCACCAATTTTTCATGATGCTACAGACGGGCTACAAAGGAGTCAGGGATGCTCAAAAATTATCTCAACGTGTCAACCAGACTGAAGATACAGAGGTATTGAGAGACTATTCAGTTGTTCATATGGAGGCGTAGCGATTCCCGGCATTTGATTGATGAGTGCAAACTTGGGAATGTTTAATTGGTTGGCTAGTCGTCGCAATTGTGGCAAGGTCACTATGCGGGTGTTGGTTGGGGATAGTTGGTGGTGTCACACCCCCCTTTTCACTACACCCGCGAGGGCATAAAGGTATTTTTCCACTTAAAGGAAAATCAGAACGTGATTTATTATTAATATTTCAGAGTTGACACTTGGGAGATTAATGGTGTCCCAATTCACCAGTTGGATCCCGATTCGAGGAAAATATGACTGTGTTAATAGTCCGTGCCCCAGAAATTCGAGTAAGGAATTCTGTTAACCCGGGAGAAGGTGTTAGGTATTCCCGGGTTTGTGGTTCTAGCACAATCCCTCAACTGTAGTATTTGGATTTATCTAATTTCAAAACATGTTTAGCTTATGTTCTTTTTAATTATAAACCACTTTTATTATTATTTATTAAGAATTGTATCATCGTGAAAACGCATCTCGAACCACGTCACATCAATGCACTCGTGGTTGTTGACATATTTCGACTCCGTTGAGATTTGGATTTCGGTCACATAAATGCGCACCCGAATTTAAGAAGGTAAATTATTAAAAAGCGCGCCTAAAATGACTACCGCGTTATTATCTTTGGGGAAGACCGTGAAATTCGCTAAACGTCCCATACCGAAGTCTAAGTATTTAGTACAACCATTTATCGAGGGCACTGCAATTTTGTATTTTTATTCGGCGAGGCTCGTCTCATTTTATTTTAAAAGGACAAACCTAAAAGCAACTATAATTTTTTTTTTTGTCTATACAAATAAAGGAAAAGATCCTAATTAATTATTAATGTAAATTGCAGGCCCAGAGTTCAAATAAAAGGGGAAACTTCAGTCCTGGGCCCAAGAGCCCAAGCTACAATATGTGTGCACGCCGGCCTAAACTTCTGGAAGCCATAAACATTGGGCCTGTAGCAGCCCAAATCAGACGAGCTAAACAAATGAATAGGGAACAACTGACCGAGTCTGGAGTTGGGCAATCCAACAATTGTTTATTAGTTCAACTTAGTCAACCCAGGATTAGTCTAATACATAAATGCCATGAAATATCAAGTAAGATAATTACTTTCACATTAAAATCAACAAATCAAATGAATCTCAAAGATCAACTTCAAATAACATATTTACTTCATTTTCATAGACTTGAGGGCTAAGCACATGTACCTGGATTTGAGATAAATTAAGAGAAGGAGAAGTCAGCAAGAAGGTAGGAATGAGCTGCAATAAAATTCCAGCAGCAAACACAGTCAGTTTCAGCTCAAAATTGAATCAGTGATCCATGAGATTTTGAATCAAACATAACAGGGAAATTAGGCACAAATCAGCTCCAAAACCAACCAAATAGATTTGAAATCGAATCCAAAAAAGAACCACAACAGCAAAACAACAAAACTGATCTCAACCCACTTGAAACAACCAAAAAAACACTTTGAACTTCGACCACCAACAACTGAGCTACAGGATCTTATTCAACTACTAAACTTGAAATTAAATTAGGAAATCTGAATGGTACAGTACTTGTTTTTTTCCAGTAATTTTTCTATTGTTTTCTTGGTTTTCCTTTTGAAGAAGCTAATATCTAAAAGTAATTTTTGAGCTGAAATTGAATTTCAAATCTGGAGGATTGAAGAGTTTTTTTGAGGGAAATTTTTGGGTTCTTAAAACTTTTTTAAACAAGGCATGTGAATACCCTTTTTATAGGCATACATGAGGGAATTTCAGATTTTCTGTTTTCATTTTAGTCCTCCCTTATTTTTAGCTTTTAGTCCCTTATTTCTTAACTTGTTACCCAAGTAACTCCCACCAAAATTATTAAAACTTACACTAAAGCCCCATTTGGAATGTCCTGGAAGGTTCTACATTCATCTATCCTATTCCTATACCATTGTAAATACCTATACTATCCTTACTTCAATTCTAAAATTACCATGTCTTAACAAATTGAGCCATTTTCAATGCCCAAACTACCCCTGAAAATCCTCTGAAATTACTAATCTAATAAAAATCTATCAGCTATAACCAATCAACTAAGCTAAGCCTAATGACTAAATGAACTAATGAATTATTCAATGACACTTGCTGATTAAACCCAACTGGTTTGAATTAAACTAATCAAAAACTAAAAAATCAAATACTAACAAAGATAACGATCAGACAATACCTAAGCATAATCGATTAAACATATAACATCAATGAACACTAGATTAAACATGTATTAGACTAACACCTAACATACTAAGACATGATTCGAACAAATTCAACAAAATTAATCTAAACAATAAAGAGACAATTACAAGAAACAAATATTGATCCAAAAATAAGAACAGAATCAGATGGAAGTTAACCTAGACTATTAATTAAAAGCATGAGTTAAACTAATACGAGCCAACCAGAATAACAATAGAAAAATAAAAAGCAAAAGAAAATGAAAAAAAGGAAACTCACTGATAAATCTCCAATTGACCAACTCCTCGAATTCAATTTTTTAATTGATGCTATATGTTTATAAAACATATAACATCAATTGAAAAATCAACCGACACCTTGAAATCCCAAGAACAGGTTTGAACCCACGAACCCTAGATCTGCTATTCGAACTTAACCAGTGATATTTGAAGGTTTTTGGCTTGTGATTCAGGTTGAGGGGGTCATAGGGACTATGGGGGTGTGAATTTGGCCAAATTTGGACAAAGTAACGTTTTGGCCGGATTGGTCAAACTAATATTCGAGATGTTTGGGCGGGGTGTTGGGAAAATGGATTGTGGATTTGAGATGAGGGAGAAGAGTGGATGTCAGGGTGTTAATTTGGGCAAGAAAAGGTCCGGCGCCGCCACTGGAGATGGTGGGAATTGGTGGCAGCGCAAATTAGGGTTCATGAGCATTAGTCTCTGATAAAGACGAGATGGGGGTTAAGGGGAGCCTTCGGACAGTTATATAGTAATTACCCCAGGCTTCTGGACTGTTGGATTGAGTAACATCGAAGGTCAGTATCAATAAGTAACAAAATGACGTCGTTTTTGTTTAGTAACAGGTGGACCGGGTATTGGGGTAGGTTGGGTTGCTGCTGGGTTGTGTATTTGGGCTGAAGAAATGGCCCAATTGTGACTAATGAGAGCAACCCTCTTTTCTTTTAATTCCCTTTTTGATTTTCTCTTTATTCATTTTGTTTTCTTTTTCTTATTTCTTAGCACATCGGTTCCGTTGGGAGGTGTACGAGCAAATGCAAGCAGGCAGGCGGGTTCTGCAACACCAGAATTATTAGCAAGTCGAAAGTTCAGGTTCTATCCGCGGGAATGTACCTCTCGTCAACTATTTGTTTAAGTTAATTTGTTATTGTAGTAGTTTAGGATATTTGTCACCTTCTAGGTTATACCTTGGCTTGTTTGTAGTTGCACTTTGTCTAGTCCACTGTAGGAATAGCGATCGCGGTTTGTAATGGAAGAGTAGGGTCATGTCCTTGGGGTGGCTGGGGAAGGAAGGTGGGGGGCGAGAGGTAGGGCACGGGACATGGGGTGGGACAAGGCCTAGAGGGGATAGAGGCAACAAGGGAGCCTGTAGGTTGAGGATTGGATCGTGGAATTTAGGGACGTTAACAGTTAAGTCTATAGAACTAGCGAGGATTCTCCAAAAGAGGAATGTCAATATAGGTTGTGTTCAGGAGACCAAGTGGACAGGATTGAAAGCGAGGAATGTAGACGGATTTAAATTGTGGTACCCCAGACCCGTGAAGGGCAAAAATGGAGTAGGTATTTTGGTGAACAGAGAGCTCAGGGAGCCAGTGGTGGAGGTTAGGCGGGTGAATAACAGACTTATGGTGGTTAAGTTAGTAGTTGAGGAGCACGCTGAATGTCGTTAGTGCGTATGCACCGCAAGCGGGCCTGGGCGAGGAGGTTAAAAGGTGCTTCTGGCAGGGGTAAGATGAGGTGATGCGAGGTATTCCATCAACAGAGAAGTTATTTATATGAGGGGATTTCAATGGTCATATTGGATCGTCGGCTGGGGGTTATGGCGAGGTGCACAATGGTTTTGGCTTTGGGGATAGGAATGTAGGTGGTACTTCTCTATTGGATTTCGCTAGAGCCTGTGAGTTTGTGATTGCGAACTCGAGTTTCCCGAAGAGGGAGAGAAATTGGTGACCTTCCGGAGTAGGGTGGCTAAGACCCAGATTGATTATATCCTCCTCAAGAGGTCTGATAGGGGGTATGCGAGGACTGTAAGGTGATCCCGAGTGAGACTCTCGCGACTCAATATAGGCTCCTGATAATGGATGTTGGTGTCATGTTAAAGAAGAAGAAAATGTTTGTACGGGGTCAATCCAGGATCAAGTGGGGTGCCTTGGATAAGGATGTTGTGCATGAGTTGAAGGGGCGGTTGTTGCTATGGGTGCCTAGAAGAGTAGCAGGGATGCTATCTATATGTGGATGGCGACGACGAACTGTATTAGGGAGGCGGCGAGAGAGGTGTTAGGGGTATCAATGGGCTATTATGGCGGGCATCGAGGCGATTGGTGGTGGAATGATGCAGTCCAAGGTAAAGTGGAGGCAAAGAAGATGGTGTACCTTGCGTTAGTGGGGAGTACCGATGAGGAGCAGAGGAGAACAAATAGAGTGAGGTACAAGGAAGCTAGGAAGGAGGCAAAATTAGCGGTCACAGAGGCTAAAACCGTTGCGTTTGTGCGTTTGTATGAGGAAGTGGGTAAAAGTGGGGACAAGAAGCTATTTCGGGTGACTAAAGCAAGAGAGAGTACGGCTCGTGACCTGGATTGAGTGAGATGCATCAAAGACGAGGAAGGTAGAGTATTGACAGAAGACTCCCAGATTAAGGATAGATGGCAAACGTACTTTCATAACCTTCTAAATGGAGAGGGGAGCGGTAGCATCGTGCTAGGGGAGTTGGGCCGCTACGAGAGTCACTGTGAATTTGGGTAATGTAGGCGTATCAAGGTTGAGGAGGTTGTGAATGCTGTGAGAAAGATGAGTCGGGGCAAAGCGACAGGACCAGATGAGGTTCCAGTGGAATTTTGGAGGTATGTGGGTAGAGAGGGCTTGGAATGGCTGACTGGGTTATTTAATCTTATTTTCAAGACGAAGAGGATGCCAGATGAGTGGAGATGTAGTTTGATGATTCCGCTGTTTAAGAACAAAGGTGATATCCAAAATTGTAACAACTATAGGGGCATCAAGTTGTTAAGTCATACCATGAAAGTTTGGGAGAGGGTGGTGGAAGGGAGGGTGAGGAGGGCGGTATCCATTTCTAAAAATTAATTCGGTTTCATGCCGGGTCGTTCTACTACAGAAGCAATCCACCTGTTTAGGTGGTTGGTGGAACAATACAGGGAGAGGAAGAGGGATTTGCACATGGTGTTTATTGACCTAGAGAAGGCGTAGGACAGGGCCCCTAGGGACGTTCTATGGAGTTTCCTGGAGGTGAAAGGGGTGCCAGTAGCATACATTAAAACAATAAAGGATATGTATGATGGAGCTATGACTCGGGTCCTTGCGGGAGGGCACACCGAGCTTTTCCCGGTGGTTATGGGGTTACACCAAGGATCTGCACTTAGCCCTTTCTTATTTGCTTTGACGATGGATGCCTTGACACACCACATTCAAAGGGAGGTGCCATGGTGCATGTTGTTCGCTGATGATATAATTTTTATTGATGAGTCGCGTAGCGGTGTTAATGAGAGATTGGAGGTGTGGAGGCAGGATCAGGAGTCCAAAAGGTTCAAGTTGAGTAGGACCAAAACGGAATATCTGGAGTGTAAGTTCAGTGGCATGTCGGGGATGCGGACGAGGTGGTGAGGCTCGACTCACAAGTTATCCCCAAGAAAGAAAGTTTCAAGTACCTAGGGTCTATTATCCAGGGAGATGGGGAGATTGACGGGGATGTCACACACCGTATTGGGGTGGGGTGGATGAAATGGCTATTAGCATCTGGAGTCCTGTGTGACAAGAGGGTACCATTGAAACTCAAAGGTAAGTTCTACAGAGCAGTGGTTAGGCTAGCTATGCTATATGGGGCTGAGTGTTAGCCAGTTAAGAATTCACATATCCAGAAGCTGAAAGTAGCGGAGATGAGGATGTTGAGATGGATGTGCAGGCATACTAAACTAGATATAATAAGGAATGACATTATTAGGGAGAAGGTGAGCGTTGCTCCCGTGGACGACAAGCTGCGGGAAGCGAGGCTTAGGTGGTTTGGACACGTGCGGAGGAGAACCATATATTCCCCGGTCAGGAGGTGCGAGCGGTTGGCTTTTGAAGGTACGAGAAGAGGTAGAGGGTGGCCTAAGAAGAATTGGGGTGAGGTGATCAGGCAAGACATGACGCTTCTTGAGATTTCCGAGGACATGGCTCTTGATAGGAAGGTGTGGAGGTCGAGCATTAAGGTTGTAGGCTAGGGGTAGTTTATAATTTTTCCCTCTTTGAAGCGGGTAGTCTGATAGAGTTTTGCCTATGTCCGGTAGCAGTATAGGTTCTGTTCACACTATTGTGTTATTTTGCATATGATTACATTATTGCACTCCTCTCTCACTTATTTGGTCTAATTTAAGCTATTATTATCACCGCTCTTCTTTTGTTGTTAATCTCTGCTTTCATTTCTTTTCTGACAGTATTATCTTGTCATTTGAGCCGAGAGTCTCCCGGAAACAGCCTCCCTAACCTTCTTGGGTAGGGGTAAGGTCTGCGTACATTCTACCATCCCCAGACCCCACTAGTGGGATTTTACTTGGTATGTTGTATGTATATATATATATATATATATATATATATATATATATATATATTATTTTTGTATATATATATATATATATATATATTATTTTTGTTTAAAATGACAAATAAAAAGTCAAATACCAAATTGACTGTAAAATTATATTATTAATTTTCAAAATTAACTAATTTCTAATTTTAAACTAAAAATTAAGACAAATTTTAAAAAATAAAAAAGTAAAAATGCAAAAAATCATTTTTTGACATTTTCTTTAAATTTTATTTTGCAAACAATTTAACCATTAATTAATCTTAAAATATTTAATTAAATCCTAAATTCAAATGTCAAGTGTATTTTTATGTTTTTCATATGAATTAAAATACACTTAAAATGCAATAATTATCAGAAAATAACACAAAAATTCAAAAAAATTGTAAAATAACACAAAGTCATTTTTTTTAAATTTTTAGGAATAATTCATTTAGGTCAAAAGTCATGTGCTCACAGGTGGTACTAGAGTATCTTGTGATTTGTGTTGTAGGAGCTATGAAGGTTAGTTTTGCGAATCATCAGACGTTGTTTTCTGTGGCTTTGTGCCAAGTGGAGGTGTCGGGACCCTAATTCATCAATCGTGAACACGTCATGACAGCACCTTGTCACAACGACTAGGTAAGCCTAACAGTGTAAATTAACAACCAATACGAAAATATTAAGTCAAAAGTTAAATAACTTCAGGAAGTATACAACTTGCCACTTGGCACATACACTTTGACTCTACAAATTTTGAAACAGAAATCCCAAAACCCGCAATCTCACGGAAACCACAGGCTAATAGAAATGTAATAAGGTGCTCTAACTCCAGAATGTCTACACACCGAAAGAAAGGAAAGTCAAATGCTATAGCTGGAATAAGATAGAGACTCCTGGTCTGCCAACCTAGTAGATATACCTTAAAGTCTCTGAATATCACTCCTGGTTCACTGATGATGTGCCTAGCTGGAGGCACCTGGGTCTTCACATGAAAAACATGCGCAGAAGAGGCATGAGTACATCACAGCGGTACTTAGTAAGTGTCAAGATTAACCTCGGTTGGGTAGTGACTAGGAAGGTCAGGGCCTTACTGAGATAAAATATAATAATCAGTATGATAATGAAGAGACAATATGAGTATAATGACAGCAGAAATCCAACAAGAAAAAAGTAAAATAGTAACAACACAATCAATGAATAGAGGTATAAACCACAACTGGATATTTAACATCGGCGATCTCCTGGTATCCCGAGGATCTCTTTGTATCCTCAATATGTCGTTTGGAGATCTCTTGGTATTCTGAGGATCTCTTGGTATCCTCAATAAAGATTCTAGGATCTCTTGGTATCCACAATAAAAATTAAGGGATCTCTTGATATCCTGAGGATATCTTGGTATCCTTAATAATAATTTTAGGATCTCTTGGTATCCACAATAATTATTCAGGGATCTCTTGGTATCCCGAGAATCTCTTGGTATCCTCAATAATAATTTTGGGATCTCTTGGTATCCACAATAATAATTCAGGGATCTCTTGGTATCCCGAGGATCTCTTAGTATCCTCAATAATAGTTCTGGGATCTCTTGATATCCACAATATATAATCATTCCTGTGTCAGGGATCTCTTGGTATTCCGCACTCTCAGTCTTAAAACATAACACGTGCAGGGGAAACTCCCGGGATACCGTCCCATAGTCCCAAATTTAAATCAAACAACAACAGCTCAGAAATATCAAATAACTACCAACTCATAACAATTAATAGTAGATTCTAGCATAATATGCTTCATAGAATACAAACAAGGCAGTTTAAGCAAATAGGCAAGTAAGTCAGATAAACAAGCTTTTCTTAAGCTAACTCATGTCAAATTGCATTTAGAATTGGAAATTATGTAAGAAAACACAATTTAAATAAAATGGATTTTTAACAATTAGCACAAGTCCGTGCTCGTCACCTCACGTACAAGGCATTCAATTACCAAATTCCATATCTTAAGGGACAAGGTCCCCCACACAAGGTTAGACAAGACACTTACCTCGAAGAAGTGCAAGTTAACCTAAAATCACGCCCTTGACACGAGTATTCGACTCCAAATGGCTCAACTCTATCCAATTAAATCGCATGTTGTGATTTTGCGTATTAGCAGGATGGATGATTATTAACAGTGAAGAACCATTATTCTTGCCTCGTATTGAGGATCTATTTGACTAGCTTCAGGGCGCACATCTGTTTTCTAAGATTGATTTGTGCTTGGGTTACCATCAGTTAATGATTCGGGAGCCAGACATCCCCAAAGACTGTTTTCAGGACTCGGTATGGTCATTATGAGTTTCTTGTTATGTCATTTGGGCTGACCAATGCCCCAACAGCCTTTATGCATTTGATGCACAGTGTGTTCATGCCATATCACGATTCGTTCGTGGTTGTTTTCATAGATGATATTCTAGTATACTCTCGGGAAGATCATGAGCAGCACCCGAGGACAGTACTTCAGACCCCGATAGAGAAGAAATTGTATGCAAAATTCAAAAACATGTGAGTTCTGGTTGGATTTTGTGGCTTTCTTAAGTCACATAGCGTCGAGCGAGGGTATTCGGGTGGATTTGAAGAAGATATAGGCAGTGCAGAATTGGCCTAGACCCTCCTCAGCTACAGAGATTTGCAGTTCTCTCGGCTAGGCGGGTTATTACCTTTGATTTGTTGAGGGGTTTTCTTCGATTGTAGAACCTATAACTAGACTAACCTAGAAGGGTGCTCCATTCCAGTGGACGGAAGAGTGTGAGGCGAGCTTTCAAAAGCTCAAGACAGCTTTGACTACAACCCCAGTTCTTATATTGACTACAAGTTCGGGTTCTTATACCATCTATTATGATGCCTCGAGGATTGGTCGTGGAGCGGTATTGATGGAGGATCGTAGGGTAATAGCCTATGAGTCCAGACAATTGAAAGTACATGAGAAGAATTATCCTGTCATTGATCTCGAGTTAACTGCTATTGTTCATGCCTTAAAGATCTGGCGTCACTATTTATATGGCGTGCCTTGTAAGATTTATATGAATCATCGGAGTTTATAGCATATGTTCTAGCAAAAGAATCTAAATTTGCGCCACAGAAGGTGGTTAGAGTTACGGTAAGGATTATGACATCGCTATCTTGTATCACCCGGGACAAGCTAATGTAGTAGCCGATGCTTTGAGTCACCAGGAAGAGAGTTTGGGAAGTTTAACTTACCTACCAGCATCAAGAGGCATATGGTGATAGGTGTTCGGGTCTTTGCCAGCTAATTTTGAGGTTGGATCTTTCGGAGCCTAGTCGGATTTGTAGCTCGGTGCCCCAAATGTAAGCAAGTTAATTATGAGCACCAGAGTCCCGGTGGGTTGGTTCGAGTCGGATGAGGCTGGATTATTGGGCACAAACATGGTTTAGAATGCTTTGGAAAAGTTTAAAGTGATTCAGGATTTACTCTATATAGCCTTCTCAGGATAGAGGAGTTATTCGGACCGAAGAGATCGTAATGGTTCCGATATGGGTGGTGGAGAAGGTTTTGATTCGTGTTTCATCTATGAAAGGCGTCATGAGGTTTGGGAAGAAGGAAAAATTGAGCCCGAGGTTTATTGAACCCTTTGAGATTTGAAGCGAGTTGGGGAGGTTGTTTATGAGCTTGCCTTACCTCCCAGTTTGGCCGGGTTCATCCGGTATTTTATGCCTCGATGCTTCAGAGTATCACGGTGACCCGTCACATGTGTTGGAATCCCTTTTAGTCCAAATGGACAAGGATCTATACTATGTTGAAGAGCCAGTTGCAATATTAGACAAGTAGGTCCGAAAGGGCAGGTCAAAGGATATAGCTTCAGTAAAGGTTCAATGGCGGGGTCAGTCGGTCGAGGAGGCGACTTGGGAGACCGAGCGGGATATGCGCAGCCAATGCCGTCATCTTTTCCCTACTTCAGGTATGTCCTTTATGCTCATTTGAGGATGAACGAATGTTTAAGTGTGAGATGATGTAACAACCCAGCAGATCGTTTTTAGAATTTACATCTTGTTCCCCTATTAACTGCTTCCTTATTTTTTATTAACGGTATTGGGTACGTTAGAATTGAATTGGATTGATTTTGATAAGAAATGAGACACTTAATCTCTTTTAAGAAGGCTTAAGTTGGAAAAGTCAACCGAGCATTGACTAATGAGTTAGAGGGATCAGTTATGAATTCTTATGGTTCGGTTAGCTCGGGGAGATGATTTGGAACTTAGGTAAGTGTCCGGAATATTTTTGTGATGACCGGTGTAGAATTAAGCTTGAATTGGCGAAGTTAGTATTTTGGCAATTTCAGTTGATAGGGAAAATTTTGATCCGAGGGTTAGAATGGAGTTCCGGAAGTTGTTGTAGCTTCATTAGGTGATTTGGGATATGTGTGCAAAATTTGAAGTCATTCGGACGTGATTTGTTTGGGTTTTTGATCGAATGCACATATTGGAAGTTTTAAAGGAACTTAGGCTTGAATTCAATGTAATTCGATGATTTTGGTGTTAGTCAAGATGTTTTGATAATTGGAACAAGTTTGAATAACATTATAGGATGTATTGGCATTTTTGGTAGAGGTTCCGGGGGCCTCGAGATGATTTCGGATGGCTAACGAGGACTTTTGAAGTTGGAAAATTTCATAGTATACGAAAGTTGTAAATGAGTGCGCACAAGACCTCACTTTGAACGATCATATCTCCCGTTATATAAGGATTTGTGTGACCTTAAACCTATCAATGTAAAGATATTTGAGTCTAGTTTCCAACGCATCAACCGTTTGTCATTTGGAGGTGCATACAGCAAGTTATGGACATTTTCGTATCTCCAGTGCCCTGGGCAGCGCCGTGCGCTAGCCGCGGTGCCCAGAAATTTGATCTACTGGTTCCAGCACCACAAGCAACGACCAGCGCCACCTGGGGCGCCCAAAATAGCCTATTACACTCATTCTGGGGTTCATTTTTACCCATTTTATTTGAACAAACTTGGGGTCGTTCTTTCACCCTCTCAAGACCTTCAACTCCCCCAATCTTCAAGGTAAGTAATCTCCATCATCTTGGTGTGAAATTTCATCATACCTATACTATTATTGATGAAATCCTCTTATCAAACACTTAGATTTTCAAGAAATTCCTTCAAGAACTCAAAGGAGGGTTTTGCAAGATTTCTTCCAAAAGGTAAATCCTACACCTTAGACGTACATATATGGATATATTATGGGAATATGAGTATGAATAAAGTATTACAACTTATGGCATTATTGGAAGCCATAAATTTCCAATTTAAATACATAAACATGGTAGGGATTTAAAGGTGTTTATTTGATGGAATTTTATTGGTTGGGTGTGAATGGATGGTCATACATGTGTATTTGGAAGTTATAAATTGGTTAGGAATGATGGTGAGATGGATTATTTGTTAATGGTGATAGCTGGAGAACCAATACTATATCTATGAGGTGTAAATATCTATGCCTACAAGGTGTTTGATAATCTCGCCTAAATGGAATAAGTTATGAAATTTATTACCAATATTGGCCCTATTAAATGTTGTATTGTAGATTGAAGTTACATAACTATATTGTATCATCGTAGTATCATTAAGGGGCGAATTTCAGATATGTATGGCTAAAAACCCCGTATTTTAGAAATCGAGTTTCATCGATGTTTGTGTGTTCTTGTTCATTTTTCATAATTTCGCGTATTAGCAGGATGGAGGATCTATTGCGCCCTGAAGCTAGTCAAATAGATCCTCAATACTAGGCAAGCATAACTGGCGATAATCAATACACATATGCCTAGAACCATTATTTTTTTCACAAATGAAACAGGAGCATCCCAGGATGATACACTACGCCGAATAAAAACCCTTATCAAGCAAATTCCTGTGACTGATACTTCAACTTAGCTGAAGGTTTTACCTCATACTTAGTCCATAGCCTTAGGACACGGTCCAAACTTCAACATTTGACATTCGTCATAAGATCTGAATTCCATATCATCACACTACATTAGTCTTATTTCAACACACTTCAATTTTTAATAGCCCTTAAATATTCGAAATTGTTTTCTCCAAGGTGTTACATTCTCCAACACTTAAAGTCATTCGTCCTCAAATACACAACATAACTTATCTCTTTCTTTGCACATCTTTACGTCTCAAATTTTTTTCTAACTCCCAAATGTATTTGTTTTTCAGAAATTTCGGCAGAGCCTCCCCTGTAATTAGGCCTATCCACCTGCCAAATTAACACCAAAACAACTCCTAACAACATGTATAAAACTTAATGAAACACCACAATGTATATATCAGTAATACTAATCTCTGCATTACAAGCATCACATCATCATAATGATATCTGGACATGAAACACGTCATCTGTATGCTCATAACCTCGTTTCTGGTCATAATAGATGTTCATAAATCACAATATTGCCAATTAATCTTATGTTAACAAATATCTCATTTCAGACCTGCATTTTACTCACAACGAGGCATGGAAATCTCATAATTATTTATCCGAATTAACGAGTCACATTTAACGTCACCTGGGCGCCCATCTCATAGGCTAAAACTCAATATTTACAACACACAAATGACTGAATATGAACAGAAAATACACAAGAATTGTCAAATAAGCCTAACAGGCATGACTCCCATCTAAAATATATAAAAATTTTAATTTCATAAAAGGAGAATTTAAATCCCAAAAATAAAAATTTCAACTCCAGGACCTCGCCCTTATATAACACCACCGCAGCTTGTAGCCTAGTTTAAAAAATTTCGCATCATATAAATATTTGAGGATATCACTCCAACTCTGAATCACAAGTATTTGGACATTGTGCCAACTGAAAATTTTCATTTCCTTTCTTTCTCTCTTCAATAATTTCCGTCAAAGAGAATCACTACATATAATGAATCCTCATACCGATAGGGAATATAATTAATAACTGAAATTAATTATCCTCAAATCACATCAAAACTCAGGGTAGTAAGTAATAGAAAATCACTTTTAGCCTCATAGATATTCTTAGTGACTAACACATAATGATATGGATAGCTATCTCCATATAATATCCCAGCGCGAGTATTCATATAAGTAGATCTCAGGATTACAAAGCCCACTCATGAGTGGAGCATATAAAGAGGACTCGCCTCAATTTTTACAATCAAATCAAATTAAGGAATAATATCCCTTTTATAACCATTAAATATGTATTTGTAATGACTCCATCTGGTGTAGTGGTCTCAGCCAACAATAGCAATTATATCAATGGGTCGGACATCCACCTCTTAGGAGCCATCTATCCATTCATTCTCCATATCTAACTTGTAGCATATGTAGATTAGTAACTATAATGGAGGGTGTTCACTACATGTTATGATGAAATAGATTTCTCCCAAGTTTGGGACAATTTCTCATGATGTTTCTAGTATCACCACAATCATAACAACCCATTTGCAGTTCGGCTGCTCATACAGAGTCTGTACCGGACAACTAAAATAACCATTTAAGGAATCCCATGCTAGTGGTGCAGTAAAAGATGATTGTCCCATGGAAGTGCCCTGATTAACTGAAGCACTACGAGTATCCCAAAATTGTTTCCATTTCCTGCTGATACTGAAATGTAGAATTATAATGGACATAGGAACATCGAATTTCCCAACATCATCCCATACAAATCTCAGTTCTTACTCATATGCAACTTTCAGAGAACTTTTGAATACCACTTAAACATATCGCAAGCCAAATTTGATATGACACATGACCCACAATTTGATCGTTGATACTGAACTCCTTTCACTTGGCACAAAGCCACAAGATACATCCTGATAATCCACGATACTAACCCTTATCACTTGTACATCGCCATCATAAGACAACTCAAGCCATTTGTTTGGTATATGTCCTTCTTAGGATAGTTAAACTCACTTCCTCCAGCATCTCGATTGTTAGTTGTACCCTTCGCTAAATATACATCTCATACGAACCACATAGTCTCTACTACTACCAACTATCTTTAGGTCTACATCCGCTTCGTGACTCTACCATTACTGCGACAATTAGGCTATTGAGTAAACCTTCTCAAGATCGTTCTTATCAACCATATGTTAGAACTTATTTTACCCTCATGTGCTCAATTGAATGATCTCTTAATACTTCTCCATTATTGATATGAATGACACGTGGTAACAATAGTTGAGCAAATTCTTGGCTCCCTTGTAATCCTTCTGTAGTATCACGAACTGTCGGCACATAATTGATACCGAGTGCACAATTTCAATACACAAGTGGATGCAAAAGAACACATAATATAGGCTCCAGCTGAATAAATGACGCACGATAAGGAATGAAATGAAGTGAAGATTTTTCCTAAATAGTTACTTAGCCCCTCGTAGATAAGCACAGACATCTTCGTACCAATCAGCGAGACTCTAATAAACCAGCCTGTGTTTTGTGACTCCTAGGCAACCTAGAGCTATGATACCAACTTGTAACGACCCTAATTCACCAATCGTGAACACGTCATAACAGCACCTAGTAACAACGACTAGGTAAGCCTAACAGTTTGGAAGTAACAGCCGGTACGGAAATATTAAGTAACAAAGTTAAATAACTTCATGAAGTACAACTTGCCACTTGGCACATACACTTTGACTCTACAAATTCTAGAACAAAAATCCCAAAACCTAGAATCTCGCGGAAACCACAAGTTAATAGAAATGTAATACAGTGCTCTAACTCCAGAATGTCTACACAACCGAAAGAAAGGATTTCAAATGCTACAGCTGGAATAAGATAGAGACTCCTGGTCTACGGACATGGCAGATATACCTTAAAGCCTCTGAATATCGCTCCTGGGTCAGTGATGATGTGCCTGAATGGAAGTACCTGGGTCTGCACATGAAAAATATGTGCAAAAGAGGCATGAGTGCACCACAGCGGTACTTAGTAAGTGTCAAGCCTAACCTCGGTTGGGTAGTGACGAGGAAGGTCAAGGCCCTACTGAGATCAGATATAATAATCAGCATGATAATGCAGAGACAATATGAGTATAATCAAAACATAAATCCAACAAGAAAAAAAGTAAAATAGTAACATAGAACAACACAATCAATGAATAGAGGTATAAACCACAACTAGATATTTAACATCGGGTATCTCTTGGTATCCCGAGGATCTCTTGGTTTCTTCAATACGTCGTTCAAAGATATTTTGGTATCCCGAGGATCTCTTGGTATCCATAGTAATAATTCAGGATCTCTTGGTATCCCGAGGATCTATTGGTATCCTCAATAATAATTCTAGGATCTCTTTGTATCCACAATAATTATTCATGGATCTCTTTGTATCCCGAGGATCTCTTGGTATCCTCAATAATAGTTCTGGAATCTCTTGGTATCCACAATATATAATCATTTATGTGCCAGGGATCTCTTGGTATCCCGCACTCTCAGTCTTAGAACATAAGACGTGCAAGGGAAACTCCTGGGATACCGTCCCACGTGCAAGGGAAACTCCTGGGATACTGTCACATAGTCCCAAATTTAAACCAAACAACAACAGCTCAGAAATATCAAATAACTACCAACTCATAACAATTAATAGTAGATTCAAGCCTAATATGCTTCATAGAATACAAACAAGGCAGTTTAAGCAAATAGGCAAGTAAGTCAGATAAACAATCTTTTCTTAAGCTAACTCATGTTAAATTGCATTTAGAATAGGCAATTGCGCAAGAAAACACAAATTAAATAATTTAAATAAAACGGATTTTTAACAATTAGCACAAGTACACGCTCGTCACCTCACATACAAGGCATTCAATTTCCAAATTCCATATCATAAGGGACAATGTTAGACATGCCACTTACCTCGAAGAAGTACAAGTCAACATGAAATCACGCCCTTGCCAGGAGTAGTCGACTCCAAATGGCCCAACTCTATCCAATAAAATATCATATTGTAAATAATAATTCAAGTAATTTATTCTACAATTAAATTCTAAGCTAATATGAGAAATTATGAAAAATGACCAAGATCACACGAACATCGATGAAGCTCGATTGCTAAAAGACGGGGTTTTTAGCCATACATATCTGAAATTCGCCCCTTAATGATACTACGATGATCCAATATAGTTATGTAACTTCAATCTACAATAAAACATTCAATAGGGTCAATATTGGTAATAAATTCCATAACTTATGCCATTTAGGCATATTATCAAACACCTTGTAGGCATAGATATTTACACCCCATAACTATAGTATTGGTTCCTCCATCACCAGTAACCAAAAATTCATCTCACAATCATTCCTAACCAATTTATAACTTCCAAATACACATGTATGACCATCCATTCACACCCAACCAATAAAATTCCATCAAATAAACACCTTTAAATCCCTACCATGTTTATGTATTTAAATTGGAAATTTATGGCTTCCAATAACCATGCCATAAGTTGTAATACTTTATTCATACTCATATTCCCATAATATATCCATATATGTAAGTCTAAGGTGTAGGATTTACCTTTTGGACGAAATCTTGAAAAATCCTCCTTTGAGTTCTTGAAGGAATTTCTTGACAATGTAAGTGTTTGATGAAAGGATTTCATCAATAATAGTATAAGAATGATGGAATTTCACACCAAGATGATGGAGATTACTTACCTTGAAAATTGGAGGATTTGAAGGTCTTGAGAAGGTGAAAGAAGGACCCCAAGTTCGTTCAAATGAAATGGGTAAAAATGAACCCCAAAATGAGTGTTACCGGCTATTGTTGGGTGCCCCAGGTGGCGCTGGGTGCTGCCTGTGGCGCTGGAACTACTAGCTCAAATTTCTGGGCGCCACGGCTAGCGCCCAGCGCTGCCCAGGGCACTGGAGATACGAAAATGGCCATAACTTGCTGTATACACCTCCAAATTACGAATGGTTTGATGCGTTGGAAACTAGACTCAAAGTTCTTTAATTTTATAGGTTGTGGTAACACAACTCCTTATATATCAGGAGATATGATTGTACAAAGTGAGGTCTTGTGTGCACTCATTTACAACTTTCATATATTATGAACTTTTCCAACTTCAAAAGTTCTCGTTAACCATCCGAAATCATCCCGAGGCCCCCGGGACCTCAACCAAAAATACCAATACATCCTACAATATTATTCAAACTTGTTACAATTATTAAAACACCTCGACTAACTCCAAAATCATCGAATTACATCAAATTCAAGCCTAAGTTCCTTTAAAACTTTCAAAACGTGCATTCAATAAAAAAACCCGACCTAACCACCTTCGAATGACTTGGAATTTTGCACACATATCCCAAATAACCTAATGAAGCTACAGAAACTTCTAGAACTCCGTTCCAACCCTCGTATAAAAATTTTACTTATCAACCGGAAATCGTTAAAATACTAACTTCGCCAATTCAAGCTTAATTCTACCATGATCATCACAAAAATATTCTGGACACATTCCTAAGTCCCAAATCATCTCCCCAAGATAACCGAACCATCAGAATTCATTCCGATCCCTCTAACTCATAAGTCAATACTCGGTTGACTTTTTCAACTTAAGCTTTCTTAAAAGAGACTAAGTGTCTCATTTCTTACCAAAATCACTCCAATTCTAACGCACCCAATACCGTTAATAAAACAAAAGGAAGTAGTTAATAGGGGAACATGGTGTAAATTCTAAAAAACAACCGGATGGGTCATTACAAGAGGAGTCTATTAGTGGCATTTAGATTGCATAGTTAGACTTACATAAGCTTTTGCCTGAGGTATGTGTATCTGTGGTATTAGTAGGTTCACGAAATTTGTATATGATTAAGGTATGATATCTTGCGCGGGATGATATTGGGGCTTGCAGTATTTCTACGTCATTAATGGATCTACATTTCAGCATCAAGGGGAGTCGGAGGAACAACTTTAGATTTATAGAAGGTCTATTTGGCATACGTATTGTGGTTGTAGCAGAATGGGGTGCTTCAAAGAAATTGCGGTGGTTTATGAGATCCTGGCTACGTGGTTCGTGTTAGGATCATCTATATTTGGGACTTTGATTGGGATTATTACATATCGACTATCCGAAGAAAATAAGTCAGCTCTGTGGTATTGGGTTAGCATAGCAATAAAGTAATTGGTCCTTGAAATAGGAATTCTCCACTAGCATTTGTGAATTTCGGTTGGCTACTATGGGCGTAAGGAATATGTGGTATATTATGAATTTCTCCTGAATAGGTATCAAAAATTAATAGAGTGTTGACCTTGTTGGCTATCATATATGAATGGTGTGCATTTTTGAAAAGGACCTTGAGTTTTGGTTTGCGGGTGTATGGATGGTAGCATGGTGATTACTGGGTTTTGTGGCTTTCAAGGTTCATATTTTGTTACGTGGCAAGAAACTCTATATGGGTGCTCCAGTAGAATAATAAGGTGTGAGTGATACAACAGCTATTTGATTTGCGTAGTTGAGTTGGGTATGGAAATTTTGGTATTCCAGAGGTTTGGGGCTAGATGTCTTCATATGTGGACTAATTCCTATTTGCAAATTTTGAAGGAATATTGAGACTGGAATAATTAATAGCATACAATACTGATAAGTTGTTGTGGATCTTTTGAAGCATATTTATCTAATTGGAAAGAATCAGGATTTGGTTGGGACTATTTGAAAGCTCAATGAGAATATGTGTTTTGTATCAGGTCAAGTTTGTGTGCTCCTATTAGATTATCATTTGGGTTATATTCTAAAGCAGAATGGATATTATTTGTGCCCCTAGCCTATGATATGTGCTACTCTTTTATGCTATGTTAGGCGGTACGTTGTATGACTATTCCTCACGCATGTTGTAATTCTTTTAAGGCCTTATGGCGAGGCGGGGGAGATAGCCCTCGCGATGTTGATTTGCTCATTGTACCTTATATGTGCTTGCTTCTCTCATATTTTATTTCTTATGTTCACTTTTCCCACAGTTTTATTTGTGTGCTCTGTTTTTCTTAATCTCAGTATTCATATGATCAGTGAGCCCGAGCATTTTGGCTTGATGTGTATTTGAGAGCGGACTGCATGCTGCATTGGATGTTATGCGGGATACCTTTTCCTTGTGCTTATCTGGTGTTGTTATTTTCCTCTGTGGGACGATTTGATGAAAAGTTATACTTTTTTTGTTACACATGTTGTACTTGTTTGATATTTTTTATACTTTGCTTTTCTTTATTTGTGCTGCGAAATTGACTGGTTTGGTGTACGAATTGTGTAGTGCGAGAATCTGTGTGATTCCGTGATGAGGTGTTAATTGGGCTGTTTGTATTAGTTGAGATGAGGCTATTAGAACTGAGATTAGCATTATCGTATTGGGGGTGAGAAGTGTTTGGAAGTATGTGGTTGTTTCTGCTAAGAGTTGGGTAATGGCCCTTGGCGGGCGAGAGAGTTTCTCGACTTGTTGACTTCATGGGCGGCTATGAGTTCTCGCATGTTTCTTTATCATGGGCAGTGTTGTGGAGGTCTAGAACAAGGTTATATTCGATGTGAAGTGTATTGTCGGCATCCAGGATGTTATTTGAGTAGCTATGAGGATCAGAGTTTATTGCGTCGGGCATTCAAGTTGTGTGGACCAGCATGTGAATGTATTCTGGGTCACAATTTTGGCTCGATTCAGCTTGTTTAGGTTTATTCAGTGTGATGATATGAGATTCGGACCCTATGATGAATTTCAGATTTTGTGGTTTGGGTTATGTTCTAAGGTTATGGGCTAAGGAGGAAGTGAGTTCACTTAAGTTGCATTGTCAGTTCTACTTAGGTTGGGTGATGGAAATCACCCCCGGGTGTATGTATGGTGAGCTCATGCAGTGGTTCGATGGGCTTGTAATGAATTCAGGCACGTTCGAGGATAAACATATGATTAAGTGGAGGAGGATGTAACCATCCAACTGGTCGTTTTGAGCAATTGCATCCGGTTCGGCAGTTTGAGGTCACGAGTAGCTTCATATTATGTTTATCGACTTGCGTGCACAGTCCGAGCGTGAAACTGGAAAGCTTTTATGTGAAAATATGAAAACTATATTAATTTCTAGAGTTAAATTTGATTTTAGTTGACTCTGGTCAATATTTTTGGTAAATAGGCCTGGATCTGTGTTCCGACGATCCTAGGAGGTCCATGGTAAAATATGGGAATTGGGCGTATGCCCAAAATTGAATTCCGAGGCCCCTAGCCTTAGAAAATAATTTTTTAAGAAAATTGTTGTGTTGGTTTATAAAGGAAATAAAGAAATGAATTAATGTTTGAACTCGTTGTTATCGGATCCGTATTTTAGTTACTGAGCCTGGTACAAGTTTTTATGATATTTAAGTCCTATCTGTGATATTTGGTGAGAAACAGAACTGATTTGACATAATTTGGATGTCCGGTTGAAAAGTTAGAAAATCATGAGTTTTGAGGTTAAATTCATAGTTTTTGATGTTATTTTGATGATTTGATTGCACGAGTAAGTCTGTGTGATATTTTAGACTTGCATGCATATTTGGTTTGGAGTCCTGAGGGCTTGGGGTGAGTTTTGGATAGGTTTAGGCTATGTTGCGCTTGTTTTTGGATGCTTCATCGTCCTTTCTTCAAGCAAAAATAATACCGCATTGAGCAAATGAGATTCAAATTCAAATTTTATTAAACCATTAGACATGTATCGAAATTAGGGAGCCATAGAAAAAGAATCATCGAATTTGGACATCGTATAAGGAAGTTATGCTCATTTTCGTGTCAGAAACAATTACTGGTTTCTGGCGTGGTCGCAAATGCAAACTTTTTCATCGCAATTGTGATGAGCAGTTCGCAAATGCGACTTTTGCCAGCCCTATCTTGTCCGCAAGTTGTGAGGGTTCACAATTTGAACCTTGATTCAAAAATACGCCATCTGAGGCATATTGGTGATATTTTTGACAGGATTTTCACCTATTTTTCAATTTTCTCAAACCCTAAACCTCTATAGGCGATTTTTCAAAGACCCAAACTTCTCCAAATCATTGGGTAACTGTTTCTAATCAATTTCCAACTATATTTTGTGATTATATCTTATATTTAACATCAAATTCATGATAATCTAAAGGAATATTTGGGGAAAATTGTGAAATCTTTCAAAAATGTAAAATGATGATTTGAATGACCAAATTGTATCGGAATTAGTTAATTTTTGTATGGGTGAACTCGTAGCAAAATGAGTGTTCGATTTTTATAAATTTTGTCGGGTTCTGATGTGCGGGACCGGGGAACTAACTTTTTGCAAAAATTATAGGAATCATAGTTTGCCAGTTAAAATTATTTTCTATGCATTGTTTGATGTATTCAAGTCATTGAGCCGAGCGTTGATGAATTGGTAAAGAAAATGCTAAACTGAGTATTGAAATGGCCGGATTGAGGTAAGTATCTTGCCTAACCTCGTGTGGGGAATTTCCCCTTAGGATTTGAGTCTTCTATGCTAATTGTAGTCTGTGCATGTGAGGTGACGAGTGTGTTCTCACACTTATTTGTGGGAAAGTTTCTTTTAGGATTCTTAGGTCCTTATGTTAATTATGTGGAAAGTATTTCATTATGATTGAGTTTCCTAATTGCTTTAGTTACCTCTGTATGCGTCATTTGATGTTGTTAGCTTTCCTCTAATTCTTACTTGTTACTTGACCCTTAATTGCCTTAATTTAAGTGATTGCCTTCCTTATTGTTTTGATACTTCTTGATTGTGAGTTCCTCTATGGCTTTGTGCAAATATGTTATATGTCCAATTGTGTGGTTATCAGTGTGGTTATCACGTGTTTATTATGCCTTGTTGTTTTGTTAAGGTTATTGTACTCTTGATTTTTCCGTGATCCTTATTATTATGTAAATTCACGCTTAATTTGACGATTATTCATGTTGAACAAGATTTATGATATTCTCTTTGTAATTGACCATTGTTGAGGATTGACTCAAGTTGAGATCTATATTACAAAGCTAACTGTTGAAATAAGATTGATTATTGTTGATTCTCTTGCTGGGATGTTACTGTTGTATTGTTGATTGGGGAGGTTATTATTTCTATTGTTGATTCCCTTGCAGAGATGTTATTACTTCTATTGTTGATTTCCTTGTCGGGATGTTATTATATCCATTGTTAACTCCCTTGTCGGGATATAGTGTTTCTATTGTTTGGGTGAGAAATAGTGTAAAGCATAAATGGTGATGTCGTGCATGATATTGTGAGAGTGTGTTAATGCACGAAGGGTGATGCCGTGTCGATACTGTGAGTATTAATACATGAAGAGTGATGCTGAGTCGATATTGTGAGTGTTAATCCACGAAGGATGATGCCATGCCAATATTGTGAGTGTAAAAGCACGAAGGGTGATGCCCACATTATTGAGAGTACAATCACGAAGGGTAATGTCGTGCCACATTATTGAGAGTAAAAGCACGAAAGGTGATGTCGTGCCATGATTATGAGAGAGTTAAAGCACGAAAGGTGATGCCGTGCACATTTATATTTATGTATATGGTGAGGAAGAGTGATAAAGCACGACGGGTGATGTTGTGTACTTTCTGTTTGTTGTGTTTATTTGTGGTTAGCAATTCAAGTGTTTTAACTGTTTGGATTTCTTTACTCTTGCGCTCCTTTGTAATGGAACCCCATAGTGTTTTCAATACTTCAAACTTCAATAATTATTTTTTTTCTAATTCAATTAATTACTCAATTAAACTCTCTTAAATCGTCTGATGTTGTATTTTACCTAAAAGAAATTTCTACTAAGTTAATTTATTGAATCCCATGTTAAAGGTAATAATTCATTCGACGCTGTATATTAATTAAAACGGTACTTTCTTTATTCAAATAATTTCTAAGATAAATTAATCTTTTCTTGTTGATTTCCTAATTGGATTAGAAGCTTTATTCTACTTTATATTAGGTAAACGAGACTCCTTGAACATCCTAATTGCATTGGTTATGGGTCCTATGTACTGAGTAACATGAGAATATTATTTTGCAAATTGAGGCAAAAATATGTGGGCACAAGATGCCGGGTGTAATAAAAGTTTGGAAGTTGAGATTATGGTATGAGATATCGAGTCCTGAGATGGCTAGGGTTGTGCACCAGTAACGATATTTTCATTGAGTTGACACTTTATTCCTTACTTGAATTCATTCTACTTCTCTGTGTTCCAGCTATGATAGTGCTGATTTACTTGGCTATCTTTCGTTTCCATCCAAGTTTCCTTTTATTGTTCCGACTGTTTATAGTTTGATTTATCCCTACTGTTGATATTACTGCATTACCTTTATCTTGATAATTATTATCGTATCCTATTTATTCTGTCTGACCAGTAGGTGTCTTGATTGTTCCTCGTCGCTACCCCACTGAGGTTATTCTTGATACCTACTGGGCACCGCCGTGGTGTGCTCATACTACACTTCTGTATATTTTTGTGTACAGATCTAGGTATTGATCGATAGTAGCTGTGTGGATTATCACGATGGAGACTCAAGGCAACTTGCTCCTACGTTCGCAAGCCTCGGAGTCACCTTCGTTGTAATGGTGTTCTATTGATCCCTTCTCATTCTAGAATAATGTTGGATTTAATTTCTATAATTACTCTTAGAAAGGCTTATGATTTGTACCACCGATTTTGAGAGTTGTAATTTGGTAAGAGTTATTAAAATTAATGCTAGCAAATATAAATAGTATCTCAGTGAATATTAGGCTTACCTAGTTTAGGGATTATGTGCCATCACGACTCATTCGGAGGGGTTTTGGGTCGTAACACAAGATAAATTTCTAAAATTTGAAGATAATGGAAAAATTATGGGACTTTCCCCCCCCCCCCCCCCGCCCCCCTCAAGACTATAACAATAGAATAAAGATTAAAAGATTAAATTAATCATATTGTCCTATCATTAATCAAATAATAGATAGAACATAAAAGAATCATCTTGAACTATATTAATTTATGTTAGAAAGACTGATAGTTTTAACTTAATGCTAGTTAATTATTTTCATTCGTATAGCTTGAATATTAAAATTACCTTAAAATAAAATATAAGAATTTTTAAACACAAAGTTTAGAAAAAATTACATTGGGTTCAAAGATTTTTTGCAACTTCCAGCGCCAAGCTCAGGTGGAAAGACAACCTCTAAAATTACATATTTTTTATTATTTTTTGTACAAGTCATGTGATACTTGATTAGCATGAAAAAAGAAATTAATATTTTATTAAAAATAGGAAGCCTCTAATTTAAAAGTTAAATTACCAAAATATCCTTCATATTAACCTATTTTATTAAATATAAAAAATTAAAGCCTACGAATAGAATTCAACATGATTATTTTGAAGAGTTGTCACCGTTTCTAATATGAATAAGGTTTCTGATCTTCATTCAATTCATATCACGTAATAATTTCTTACACTGCTTCTTCTAGCAATTAGCAAATACCCTAAAACCTAATCACTCGATATGATAATATAAAAGATTCTATTAATTACAAAGAGAACCCAACGTTCCATAAACCTATTTTGATGAAGTAACTAACATGTACAAACAGTCCAAGCACTACCTATGTTTGAGTTTCTTTGTTGTTTGACCAAAAGATATTAAAACCTTTTTCATTAAATCAGTTAAAGAAGATGAAGAGGTTAATCTCATCCAAGCATAATAAACTCTAGATTGAAAAATGTATGGTATGAACACGATAAATAATGTTTCTTAATATCTCTAAATCGAATGATTAAGCGAAAATATGACAATTTTGAATGTAGAAAGATATTGCAATGGATGCTCTTTGCCAACAATCAAAATGGTATCTGGATCCCCTTTTACAAAGTCTTTCCCCTCTATTTATTAAGGTACAACCCCCTCTTGAACCATAAAACGTATAACATAAAGAATATTTGACAGTATATTCCTGTTGCCTCCTATTGCGCCTACACTACTACAGTTGTTGTGCGTTTTCTAACTGATGTCAGTCGTCACGTTCTTTAACGACCAGATGATGTCGTGTCGTAAGGGTCTCGTTCCTTGTCGTATTTGTCAGTGGCTTTGTCCAAATTTGGACCTATACGTCTGTCCATATCTCTATTAGTGTTACTAGAAAGATATTTGCAACTCAAAATTAAATAATGAATATGTGTGAGACCCCATTTTTTCCTCTTACGTAATATACGTAATGTGGCGTGGTTATATTAGGTATTATATGATTTGGTGTAGCACATTGGGAGAATAATAATGAAAATGTGTGGTAATATCAAGGAACTAAACTAAAGTTGTAGGTCAAAGGAATCCCCTAAACAACGGTTCATGGTTAAAGAATTGGCTCGGATGGCACCCCGCGCGTTCGGAAGGTTTAAATTAATTTATACATCTGAGATGAGATCAAGAGTGTCTAATATGCTAAGAATAATGTGTTATGAGGTATTATAAAATAACATTGGTCACATGTTAAGTTTTGGAATCAAGCAAGTTGAGAAATAAAGGTCAGCAACAGTTATCGTAAATTTCTTTAATAAATTTTCTAAACTTTAGGTCAAATGTGTCAGACCAGTTCTCCCAATATATAAAGAGTTATATGACCCATAACCTATCAAATCAAAGGTCTACGAGTCTAGTTCGCAATTAAAAATACTTCACATCCATCCGACATCGGAGTAAAATGTTATGACTGTTTTACTGCGGGCTGTCAAGGCTGAAACCGGGTCGCGAACCGGGTCGGGTCAAACAAGTAGTATAAGTCGACAAATTCGAATTTTCAACATTAAAACATTTCATTTTCGTCCTAAAATAGAAAGAAAGTTGAAGATAAATTTCCATGGTGTTATTGAGTGATTAAGGTGTGTTTTGAACGATTTCTAGTATTAAAGTTTGCCCCCATGCCTAGAAACGCGATCTCTATGCTTTGCAATCGTTTCCCCCTTCTATTAGCTTTGTTTGGAGCTATTCTTGGAATATAGGAATTTGTTATTCTTGCTGTTTCTTCAGGATTTATACTTGGTTTTCCAAGGTAATCATCTTGGGACTCTATTATGATCATTTTTATAAAGTTCTACAGACATTTCGTCAAATTAGGATCATATGAAAAATATGCCGATTTAAACTCAATTATGAACTATTTATAGGTGTGTGTATATGCTGCATATATATAGTGTTTTTGAAAGCTTAGGATGTAAGAAATAACTTTCGTGAAGGAACTACAGGCATTCGGACGTTCGTTGGAGAGGTATGTTAAGGCTAAACTTTGTCCTTCCTTTTAGCATGAATTCGGGGAATTCCTAAGACGTCAAATGTGATATTTTGCTATTTTATTGCTAGAAAGACCTTCTGTGAAAGGCATTGGGATCGAGCTAAAGAATTTTCATGATGCTATTAGGTTGATATTCCACTCGTTCAGTTAAATAGGGTATTCGACATCTATATATGCCACTTGTTCGGCTTTCTAAACTATATTGACATATATATGAATTCTTATTCGTCTTTGGTTTATGTTACTAGAAAATAAAGGAATTTAGTATTTGTGATCAGTCTTTCTTCCTTGTTAAAGCATATTTTAAAATCTCTAAAGTGACACACCGATTTGCAAAATCTCAAATATAACTTTTTTATGTTTAAACTACTAAAAAACTTGATTTTTGAAATACTTTCTTTTACTAAATATCAAGAAATTAGGTATAAGGACTAAGTGAAGCACCTTAATCTTTTTATGAACATCTTCAAAGTTAAGTTATCTTTCTAAAAGTCGAGTTAAGTTTTCAAGCTTATTCAAAAGAAAAAGAAAACATATGAGGTTCCACGAGACAATTGTATGCGATACGAAGGTGATTATGAGATTATGAGAATAAGAGTACATATGAGCCAAGATTGGCTAAGTTCTTGTTATGGCCTATTATGTGCATTCAAAGTTCGTATCATACATGGCATATTATGCATGTAATTCGAGCTATAATCGGAGGTAAGGTTCTTATTTTCCCGAAAAACATATATATTATACAGATGGCCATAGGTTGGCAATATGATACCGGTTAGCTACCGGAAGAGACAGTCGTTGCTAGCATTTGGTTTGGTATTTCATGCATTTGCATCAATATATATGTATTCACGGCATACGATTACACGAGCATACTATGCATATTTGATTACTGTGAGGTCGGATGTCGTCCATGGAGGCTATCAGAGTTTGAGTGTCATGTGGTATCTCTGTTACTTTTTTTTACATCAACTATGTATGATTCTACTTTATGCCTTACATACCAGTACATTTTTATTCTTATCTAACAGGATACCTACGCTTAGGAGATGGCACAACGAAAGATAGGTATGGATCCGGGGGGAAGGTACCAGTCGTTCCCCACCAGGTCAGAGGGATAGAATTCCCTTAGAGGCACACAATGAGTCTCCAGTACCCCTAGTTTCAGCTTCGCTGGCACTTGTTGGAGCCAAGGGAGATGCAGTACCCCTAGTCTCACCAGTTCCATTAGTACATTAGGCAGCAAAAGACACAGGACCTCTAGCACCTGCTATTCCCCCATCAGAGACTGGGGAGCAGGGGATGAGGGAAGCAGTTCAGTTGCTGACTAGGATGGTTTCTATTCATGAGCGACAGCTAGAGTCGGGAGTAGATGCCCAGAGAGATCGGACAGGAAGTTCGATAATACGAGAGTTTCTTCACTTGGCCCCTCCATTGTTTACAGGATCCAGTTCCACTAAGGATCCTCAGGACTTTATAGACCAAATGTATAGAGTATTGAGGGTGATGCATGCCTCTGTCACTGAGGCTGTGGAGTGGGTTCTTTTCGACCACGTGATGTAGTCGTCCTATGGTATGAGGCATGTGAGAGATCTAGAGGACCTAATGCTCTGCCAGCAGAGTGGGAGGACTTCTACGAGGATTTTTTAGCCCCCTATTTGCTACGGAAGGTTTGGGAGTCCCATCTTGACCAATTTCTTAACCTAGAGTAGGGGGATATTATTGTGAGGGATTATAGCCATAAGTTTAATTCTTTGGTGAGGTATGCACCAAATATCGTACGTACCATGAGGGTTAGAGTTCATCATTATGTGGATGGTTTGGGGGATCATCTGATTAGAGATTGCATGGTAGCATCCCTATCCGATGATGTAGATATTTTCCGCATACAGGCTTTTGCTCAGACTATAGAGGACATTTCTCGTCAGATTCGTGATACACGTAGGGATATGGAGCATAGTAAGAGGGCTCATACTATAGTGTCTTATAGGGAGTCACGGGGTTATTTTAGGCCCCCACTCCATCGATATCCACCTTGGTTAGCAGGTATTTTCCCACCACAGATGTAGGGCCAGTGGTTTGATTGATATATTCAATCAGGACAGGGGTAGAGCTCAGGCCAGCCCGAGGGCCGCCGACAGGAGCGTTTAACACAAATGAGAAAACCTACTCCTCCATGGACTTAGTGCGGTAAGGTGCACATTGGGAAGTGTAGACAGTGTTCGAGTGCATGTTATCACTGTGGGCAGACAGGACATTTTCTTAGTCGGTGCCCGGGGTTAGGCAAAGGTGCCCCAGCTCAGCCTTCATGATCCACAATAGCCTTTTCACCCTCTGTCTGTGCTCCCTGATCAGGTCCACAGTCTACTTAGGGTCGTGGTAGGGGGAGAGGTGGAGGAGATACTTCAAGTTCTAGTGGTGGCCAGAACCGCTTTTATGCACTCACCGACATGATTTAGAGGCAATCTCAGATGTTATCACAGGTATATTGACAATACATTCTCATGCAATTTATGCATTGATAGATCTCGACTCTACATTTTCATATATTACTCCATTTATTGATGGTAAGCTTGACATGAGATCTGAGTTGTTGCCACAGTCAGTTGAGGTGTCTACGCCAGTTGGCGACTCTATTGTAGCTAATCATATCTATCGAGGTTGTACAGTGTTAATTATGACCGTCCAACCTCTATTGATTTATTTGAATTGGTTATTCTAGACTGCGATGTCATTATGGGTATGGATTGGTTGGCAGCTTGTTATGCTAATATTGATTGTCGTGCAAAGTTGGTCCGATTTCATTTTCCTGGTTAGCCTGTCCTTGAATGGAAAGGTAATGCAACTATGCCCAATGGTAGGTTTATTTCATACCTTAGGGCTCGGAAGTTTATTTCTAAAGGAAGAATATACCATATTTTTCATGTCAAAGATATAGATAAGGAGCCAGCGACTCTTCAGTCGGTTCCTATTGTGAATGAATTTCCGACGATATTCCCTGATGAGCTTCCACGAATTCCATCCGAAATGGAAATTGATTTTGCTATAGATTTGCTTCCTGATACAAAACCTATATCTATTCCTCCCTACATAATGTCTCCTGCAGAGCTAAGGAAATTGAAGGAACAACTGAAGGACTTGCTCAATAAACGTTTTATTAGGCCAAGTATATCCCCATGGGGTGCTCCGGTGCTCTTTGTTCGAAAGAAAGATGGCTCCTTGAGGATGTGTATTGACTATAGGCAACTAAATAAAGTCACCATCAATAATAAGTATCCTCTTAAACAGATTGATGACTTGTTCGACCAGTTAAAAGGTGCCAAATGCTTTTTGAAGATCGACTTGCGATTCGGTTATCATCAACTACGAGTCAGGGATATTGATATCTCAAAAACAACATTTAGGATGAGGTATGGCCATTTTGAATTCATTGTCATGTACAAATGCCATAGTAGACTTTATGGATCTTATGAACCGGGCATTCAAACCATTCTTGGATGAATTTGTGATTGTGTTTATTGATGACATCCTGATATATTCACGATTAGAAGTCGAGCATGCAGACCACTTGCGAGCTGTATTGCAGACTCTTCAGAACTACAGGTTATATGCTAAATTCTCTAAATGTGAATTCTGGCTAACTTTTGTAGCTTTTCTTGGTCATGTTATTACTAGCAATGGTATAAAGGTTGATGGCCAAAAGATTGAAGTTGTGATGACTTGGCCGAGGCCCTTGAATCCGATAGATGTTCGTAGCGTTTTAGGCCTGGCAGGATATTACCGAAGGTTTGTTGAGGGATTTTCCTCTATCTATGCACCATTGACGAAACTGACACATAAGGGAGCTAGGTTTCAATGGACTGAGCCATGTGAACAAAGTTTTCAGGAGCTAAAGAAAAGGCTTACGACGACACCTGTCTTGACTCTTCCGGATGGCACCGAGGGCTATGTTGTATATTGTGATTCCTCGAGAATCGGCCTAGGTTGTGTTCTTATGCATCATGGTAAAGTTATCGCGTACACCTCTAGAAAGTTGCAGAAACATGAACAAAACTATCCTACACATGATCTTGAGTTAGCCGCAATTGTCTTCGCCCTAAAGATTTGGCGGCATCATTTATATGAGGTTCATATTGATGTTTTCACCAACCACCAGAGCCTTCAATATTTTTTTAGACATAGGGAGCTTAACCTACGACAAAGAAGATGGATAGAATTACTAAAGGACTATGATGTTGATATTTTATATCATCTCGGAAAAGCTAATATTGTTGCTGATGCCTTTAGCCGGAAGTCATGGGCAGTCTAAGCCATGTTGAAGCTGATAAGGTCAAGACGACCAAATATCTATGCCAGCTAGCTAATTTGCAGTTGCGGTTGGTGGACGCAGAGGGTGTACGCATTCTTGTTCAGGATACAACAAAATCTTCTTTTGTTACTGAAGTGAAAGAGCGACAACACGAGGACCTTGAGCTTATAAAACTGAGGGAAAATATTCAAAGTAGTGACAACCTTTATTTGAGCTAGTGGAGATGGAGTCCTTAGATACCATGGCCGCTTATGTGTACCGACAGCCGGAGAGCTCTGCACCAAGATTCTTTCGGAGGACCATTATTATAGATATGCAGTTCACCCTGGAGCAAAATATATGTATTGGGACCTTCGACAGATAAATTGGTGGAATGGAATGAAAAACAATATTGTAGAGATGGTAGCCCAATGTCCCAACTGCCAGCAAGTTAAAAGCAAACATCAGAGGCCTGGAGTCCTAACTCAGTATAATGAACTTCCATTATGGAAATGGGGCATGATAAATATGGACTTCATCACTGGTTTGCCTCACACTCCACGAAGGTATGATTCTATTTGGGTAATTATTGATAGACTTACAAAATCTGCTCATTTCCTGCTAGTCATGATGATATATTCAGCCGACGATTATACCAAACTTTACATTTGAGAGATTGTTCGCCTTCATGGAGTACCATTATCTATTATCTCTTATCGAGGGGCTCAATTTACATCACATTTTTGGAAATCTTTTCAGAAGGGTCTAGAAACGCAAGTAAATCTTAGCACCGCTTTTCATTAGCAAAATGATGGACAGGAAGAGCGTACTATTCAGACAGTTGAGGATATGTTACGTGCTTGCGTGCTAGATTTTAAAGGAAGCTGAGATGATCATCTACCTCTTATTGAGTTCGCTTATAATAACAGCTTCCAAGCTAGTATTCAGATGGACCCTTACGAAGAACTGTATGGGCAGAAGTGTAGGTTGCCAATCGATTGGTTCGAGATCGGGGAAGCAGAGTTGCTAGGTCCTAATTTAGTCCAGCAAGAAATGGAAAAGGTAAAACATCACGACCCAAATACGGTCGTGATGACAACCATCCCTAAAGCTAGGTAAGACTGACCAACAATCACTTCCAACGTAACATTTAAGTCTCAAACTGATAATTTAACAAAATAATAATCCAAGAATATTAATAATGTAATATAGGTAAATACGGAAATCAAAGACACACCCATATGATCTGAGGGTCACGGGTCTAGAGCCTCTAAACAAAACTAAGTAATAATAGCAGTATCTGAATACCAAAACCAAAATCTGGGAAAGTATATAACAATAATAATAAAATGAAGAAATAATGAAGAGCAGCGAGGTCCTGCGAACATCATGCGACTACCTCAACGACTTTGAAAATATCTCTGGAGACTACGAGAATCAGCTAAGTCTCCGGTGTACCTGAATCTGCACACAAGGTGCATGGAGTAGGGGTGAGTACTACCGACTCAGTGAATAATAAGTATAGAAAATGACTGAAAGTAAGAAATCCACAAAAAACCACAACACAAATCTATAACTAACAATCCTATGACTTAGCTACAGGCTAACATCATAAAAGTATCACAACAACAACCAAGTATCAGATAAAGATGCAATGCAATGCATATGAATACGCTGCAGCGTGCAACCCGAGCCAACCATGCATATGATTTAATATCGACGGCGCTTATTGGGGGTGTGTATAGATTCCGGAGGGGCTCTTTCAGCCCAATCACAATATATATATATATATATATATATATATATATATATATATATATATATATATATATATATATATATATATATATATATATATATATATATATATATATATATATATATATATATATATATATATATATCCGCTGCGGCACGCAGCCCGAGCCAACCTCAGTCCACAGTATGCATGTAAGTAACATAACAAATTCAATATGATTCTTTACCAATTTCAAATTTATTAAGGTGAATACAATACAGTGACTTAGCATTTATTAACAGTGAGTAACACAGGACTGAGATCAATGATTATGAAAATCATGTTATCACACAGATATTCACCCTAGACGTATACTACAGATCGGAACAAGGCCCCAAACATGGAATCAAGCCCAATTATCAACAACACAATGTGCGTATCAGACGCCGATAATTCATATTCAGCTCTCGGAATGGACCAAGTCACAATCCCCAATCATTTACAATCCTGCACCTGCCATGGGGTGCGAGTCACACTCTAACATAGCGTCACGATATGATAGACTGGGGTTTCAAACCCTAAGGCCATCATCTATACAAAGTACTCACCTCCAACCGGTCGTAGCCTGGTCTGCAATGCCTTTTCCCTTCGAATCTTCTCTTACGAGCGTCGAATCTATTCAAAACCACAACAAATAGGTTATTATAGGCTAAATAAACATAACCCAATTGAAATTATTCAAAAAATTTTTAAAATCACGAAGTTGGTAAAACCTGAGCCCTCGGGCCCACTTCTCGAAAAATTCAGAAAGTTGCATCTTTGGATTCCTCGTCCTGCCACGAGTCCGTACATATAAGGTTATAAAAATGGAGTTCGTTTACCCTCTCAAATCACCATTTTACTCTCTCTTTGGCTTCAAGCCCTAACCACCATTTTTGACCTTAAAAATCTTGAATTTCATTGTTTAATCTACTATTTTACACCATATAGACATAATCCGAGGCCAAGAATCATTACCTGAAAGAAACCGTCGAAACCCTCTTCAAAACCGCCCACAATCGCCTCTTCCTGAAGTCAAAAGTGTTTTCTTAATTTGTGAAATTTGCAAAAACTGCTTCATTATTCCCTCGCGATTTCCGCTTCCGTGATACAATGACCGCTTCCGTGGTGGTCGCTTCTGCGGTCTATAGACCGCTTTTGCGGTCTCCCTTGAGTTGACTGGGACCGCTTCTGCGGTCCTAAACCGCCGCAGTCTCCGCCTACGCGATCACCTTGGCCGCTTCTACGATCGCCCAGTTAGACCATGACCGCTTTTGCGGTAATCCTTCCGCTTTCGCGGAAATACCAGAAGCCTGTGCAACAGACCTGTTGCAGCTTCAAAAATCTTCGTTTTCATCATCCGACTTCACCCCAAGGCCCTCAGGACCCCAACCAAATGCATAAATATGTCCCATTACTTCATTCATACTTGCTCGCAACATAAAATGCAATCATAAACATCAAAATCATCCAATTTCCACGAATTCAAGCCTAAGTTAAACTAAAACTTCCGAAACTTGCATTTTCTCCAAAACCCAACCTAAACATCTTCGAATGATCTGAAAATTTGCAAACATATCAAAAATTACCTAACGGAGCTAATACAACTGTCGGAATTTCATTCCGACCCCCGGATCAAAATATCACCTATCAACCGGACTTCGCCAAATTCTAACTTAGCCAATTCAAGCCTAATTATACACCGGACCTCCAAATTCAGTTCTGATTTCGCTCCTAAGTCACAAATCACCATCCGAAACTAGTTGAATCATCAGAAATCCATCTGAGCCCTCTAACTCATAAGTCAACGTTCGGTTGACTTTTTCAAACTAACTTTCTCTTAAAGAGACTAATTGCCTCATTTCTATCCCAACTCCATCCGAATTACTTCAAACTCTCCAAATATATATATATATATATATATATATATATATATATATATATATATATATATATATATATATATATATATATATATATATATATATATATATATATATATATATATATATAACAGCATAAATAGAGAAAACGAGGCGGTAATACATGGGATGACGGGTCAGGTCATTACATAAAACTTATTATAGATCAGCTGCGTACGTCACAAAGTCGACAGAAGTCTTATGCAGATGTTCGACGACGAGACTTAGAGTTTGATGTAGAAGAATGGGTTTTCCTGAAAGTATCGCCTAGGAAGGGCGTCATGTGATTTGGAAAGAAGGGGAAGCTCAGCCCTAGTTATGTTGGTCCGTATAAGATTATTCAGAGGATTGGTAGGGTGGCGTACGAGCTTGATTTGCCTTCAGAATTGGAAGCAGACCATTCTGTATTTCATGTATTGTATAAATGTATTGGATATCCTTCACGTATTAAGCCCATGGAGGATATTCACATTGCTGAAGACTTATCTTATACAGAGGTACCCGTAGCTATTTTAGATCAGCGGGTAAGAAAGCTTCGAACTAAAGAAGTGGTTTCCGTGAAAGTGTTATGGCGAAATAACAACATCGAGGAATTGACATGGGAGCTGAGGAGGAAATTAGGAAGAATTACCCCCACCTATTACGACTTATGGTGAGTCACATTTAAATAATTGACAATTATTCCTTTACAACAACCTAATTGGATTTTAAATGACTTCAAAATGCAGTTTAAATTTCTTATTGCGAAATAGCTATACGAAGCCTAGCAGTTGGAATCTTCAGAATTTAATTTACGCTTTGCAATGGAACAAATATAGACTTGAAAGTAATGTATTAGCGGAAAAGAAATGCAACCAAGGAATTGACTTGACCCATTCGTGGACGAATGTTCTTAAGGGGGGAGGCTGTGAGACCCCATATTTTTGTTTTCTCTTACGTAATATACGTAACGTGGTGTGGTTATATTAGGTATATATGATTGGGTGTAGCACATTGGGAGAATAAGAATGAAAATGTTTGGTAATATCAAGGAACTAAACTAAAGTTGTAGGTCAAGTAATCCCTTAAACAAAGGTTCGTGGTTAAAGAAATGGCTCGGGTGGCACCCCGCACGTTCGGAAAGTTTAAGTTAATTTATACATCTGAGATGAGAACAAGAGTGTCTAATATGCTAAGAATAATGTGTTATGAGGTATTATAATATCACACTGGTCACATGTTATGTTTTGGAATCAAGCAAGTTGAGAAATAAAGGTCGGTAAAAATTATCGTAAATTTCTTTAATAAATTTTCTAAACTTTGGGTCAAATGTATCAGATCACGCCTCCCAATATATAAAGGGTTATGTGACCCATAACCTATCGAATCGAAGGTCTACAAGTCTAGTTCGCAATCAAAAATATCTCACATCAATCCAATCTCGGAGTAAAATGTTATGGCTGTTTTACCGCGAACTGTGCATGATGAAACGGGGTCGCGAACCGGGTCGGGTCAAACAAGTAGTATAAGTCGGCAAATTCGAATTTTCAGACCTAAAAACATTTGGGAAAAGGGTCAGAACTGCCCCTAACGTATTGACTCCAGTTTAAAAATGCCCCCCGTTAACCTATTTTGAAAAAAATGCCCCTACCGTTAAAAATTTGGCATATTTGTGCCCCTAAGTCTAACGACTGACTGTACTTATATTTAAAATAGTAGGGGCTTTTTTTTCAAAATAGGTTAACGGTAGGGGCATTTTTAAACTGTAGTCAGTACGTTAGGGGCACAAATATGCCAGAATTTTAACGGTTGGGGAATTTTTTCAAAATAGATTAACGGAGGGCATTTTTAAACTATCGTCAATACGTTAGGGGCAGTTCTGACCCTTTTTCATTTCATTTTCGTCCTAAAACAGTAAGAAAGATGAAGAAAAAGTTCTGTGGTGTTCTTGAGTGATTAAGGTGTGTTTTTAACGATTTCTATCGTTAAAGTTTGCCCTCGTGCCTAGAAATGCGATTTTTACGCTTTGCAGTCGTTTTCCCCTTCTTATATCTATGTTTGAAGCTGTTCTTGGAATATAGGACTTTTTTGTTCTTGCTGATTCTTCAGGATTTATACTTGGTTTTCCAAGGTAATCATCTTGGGACTCTTTTATGATCGTTTTACAAAGTTCTACGGACGTTTCGTCAAGTTAGGGTCATATGGAAAATCTGTCGATTTAAACTCAATTATGAACTATTTATAGGTGTGTATAAGCTGCATATATAGTGTTTGCGAAGCTTAGGACGTAAGGAACAACGTTCGTGAAGGAACTACTGTCGTTCGGACGTTCGTTGGAGAGGTATGTTAAGGCTAAACTTTATCCTTCCTTTTAGCACGAATTCTGAAAAATTCCTACGACGTCAAATGTGATATTTTATTATTTTATTGCTAGAAAGACCTTCTGTGAAAGATATTGGGATCGTAACTGAAGTATTTTCATGATGCTATTAGGTTGATATTCCACTAGTTCGGTTAAATAGGGTATTCGACATCTATATATATCATTTGCTTGGCTTTCTTAAGTTTATGTCTATAGATATGAATTCTTATTCGTCTTTGGGTTGTGTTACTAGAAAATAAAGGGATTTAGTATTTGTGATCAGTCCTTCTTCCTTGTTAAAGCGTATTTTAAAATCTCTAAAGTGACACGTCGATTTCTAAAAATCTCAAATATAATTTTTTATGTTTAAACTACTAAAACACTTGATTTTTAAAATACTCTCTTTTACTAAATATCAAGAAATCAGATATAAGGACTAAGTGAAGCACCTTAATCTTTTTATGAACATCTTTAGAGTTAAGTTATCTTTCTAAAAGTCGAATTAAGTTTTCAAGCTTATTCAAAAGAAAAAGAAAACATATGAGGTTCCACGAGACAATTGTATGCGATACGATGGTGGTTATAAGATTATGAGAATAAGAGTAACTATGAGCCAAGATTGGCTAAGTTCTTGTTATGGCCTATTATGTGCATTCAAAGTTTATATCATACATGACATATTATACATGGACTTCGAGCTATAATCGGAGGTAAGGGGCATATTTTCCCGAAAAACTATATATATATATTGTACAGATGGCCACAGATTGGCAATATGATACTGGTTAGCTACCGGAAAAGACCGTCGTTTCTAGCATTTGGTTGGGTCTGTCATGCATTTGTACCAATATATATGTATTCACGACATATGATTACACGAGCATACCATGCATATTTGATTACTATGAGGTCAGATGTCGTCCATGGAGGCTATCAGAATTTCAGTGTCAGGTGGTATCTCTATTACTTTTTTTACATCAACTATGTATAATTCTGCTTTCTGCCTTACATACCAGTACATTTTTATTCGTACTGATGTCCTGTTGCCTGGGGACACTGCATTTTTGTTTCGTGCGTGCATGTCTAGGTAGGGACTCTGATCGACCCCTCCGCTAGAATTTTCAGGTTCAGTTGTGAGTTGGTAAGCTCCACCTCTTCCTGGAGCTTTCATAGGATGGTTATTTTTGTTGTACATTTTGGATATAGTCGAGGCTTTGTCTCGACAGTGCTTATGACACTCTTAGAGGCTATTATGGACATAATATCCTGGATTTCTTTTTGTAGCTTTCAGTCTCCAGTCCATAGGCTTGGCATATATATATATATATCGAGGCTTTGTCTCGACAGTGCTTATGACACTCTTAGAGGCTATTATGGACATAATATCCTGGATTTCTTTTTGTAGCTTTCAGTCTCCAGTCCATAGGCTTGGCATATATATATATATATATATATATATATATATATATATATATATGTGTGTGTGTGTGTGTGTGTGTGTGTGTGTGTGTGTGTGTGTGTGTGTGTGTGTGTGTCTCCAATCGCGGCCTCGTCGGCCAGCTAGTACTTTATTATTTTGGCTCATCTACTTTTGTTTATATAGATTATTGCTATTCAGGTAATGACCTTGATGATCCAGACTTAGTATTTTATATGTTGTGATACCCAATGTGTTGGGGGCCCAATTTAGTTAGATAGTATATTTAGTGACTAACTCGATTGAATACAGTATCGAGTGTCAGTTGTGCCTCCCCTAATTTGGGCATGACAATATGCTTTGATATGCTCAATTCGTTTACGCTATTGTCTGTAGTTTAATTCATGTAGTATGAAGACCAGTCTATATATGCATTGTTGCTTATTTTACCATCAGATTCCATTTATACACTCTGACTAATATATATAATAACTTTACCACAGTAATCAGACCCATATATAATTATTATTGAGCATTTAATCAAAACATTACAGAATAAGCACAGTACTATATGTCCTTTATAAATATACTTGAAGACCTTCATATTATTGTTTAGAGAAAATATTTATTATTCTTATTAAATATACCTCTTTAAATAAATTAATTTTTCTAATATAAGAATAGTTATGTCAATTATTTTTCTTGTGTTGTCTTTCAATGTTTTTGTTTTAATCATGTTATATGAAATAAAAATAAGATGTTATTCAATTTAACTTGGTCAAGTCAAATTATCTCAAATTTTTCATTACAAAAGATGATAAGTAACACAATTTGGGAGAATCCTATAAAAAATATAGCATTCTAATTATAAAAATTATAGTCTTTTTGGTGAAGTTGAGTTGTTCCAAAATAAAAGGTTAGAATTGATAGGAGTTTTGCTATATAATTAATTACACTATAATGATTTTTTGTTAATGTTGGCCATGTGATAGAGTAGATTTCGTTATTATACATAAGGAAAGTCTGCCAATTTACTTATTCGAGAAATTTGAGTCGGACTTTACATATATGTTACCATGTTTCACTGGCGAATTTTCTTAAAATATCAGATTTTCTATGAACTCATAACTTGTAGGTAGGGGTAGCAAACGGGCGGGTTTAGTCAAATATGAGCGGGTCAAAATCGATAATTTAAAAATAAATAAATTATTAGACCCGGTCCGTATTTGAGACGAATAAAAACGGGTATATCCGACGGATAATATGGATATGTATATTATTCATGACTTCTTAAATATGATCACTTAAGAGAGAATTTCTTGTCTTCCAACTTGAGTAACTCCAATTTGAGGCTTTATAATGTAAAAATTAAACACATTGGTTATCCATTTGGTTTACCATTTTCTAAGTGGATAATATAGTTCTTTATCAATATTCGATCCGCTTTTAATTGATTTTATCCAACTCATTTTTTATGGATAATATGGGCGGATAACTGTTTTCTTTTAATCATTTTGCCACCTCTAGTAACTTGTCTACTTAATTTTATTATAATGTGGTAAAATGGTAGGAATTCTCCTCTTAATCAGAAATCTCGCAATAGAACATTAAGGATAATATAGAGACATACTTGGTAAAGCTAATATAGTGCTAGACTTGCTAATAACCTATTTGGCCAAGTCGGAGAAATCAACTTATTTTGAAAAGTGCTTTTGAAAAAAATACTTTTGGAGAGAATCAGTTTGTGTTTGGCTAACCAGTTTGAAAAGCACTTTTGAGAAATAATTTATAATTTGGACACGTTTTTTTATAAATTACTTTTAAGTGTCAAATTACGAATAAAGATATGAATAGATTTACTTAATAATTAATATTATATGTAAATAAATAACATCAAAAATTTGTTATTACATGTAATAATTAAAAAATTATTGATTTAAGTAAAATATGAAAATAAAATTAAAAATTACTTAATTCTTTTAAGATAAGTAAAATATATCAAAATTTCTTCAACAAATGTAAAAGCAGTCACCCCTAAAGTTACTATATATTAGTTTCCTAAAAATAAGAAGAAATATTTATAAATTAATTTCCTAAGTATTAAGTTTAAGGGTTATTTTGATATATATTACTATATTTTGTTAAGGGTATTTTAGGTAAGAAGAAAAGCTAAAACTGCTTCGGCTTTTGCTTTTGGAAAAAAACTACTTTTTTGTGCTCTTTTGAAACTGTTTGTGCTTCTTCCTAAAAATATATTTTTCCAAATAAATTTGACCAAACATCTTAAATTAGAAAAAAAAGTATTTTAAAAAAAATATTTATATATTGAGAAACTTGACTAAACAGGCTATAAAGCTAGATAAATCACAAGCACCTCAAGAGTCTATTTTTAGTTTCAACAACTTCCCAAAATGGTAAGAGGAGCATACAAATGTGAAAAACACGCTTGAAAACTTTAGGATAAATAAAAGGAGGCTCATATTTGAATCTTTTGAACCCAAAAGAATTAAGTAGTCGGCATTTCGGCAAGTAACTCAAAGGTCAAACAATTTTTTTTTTAAATTTTACTTTGCTATAAATATTGACTAACTAATGTATCTTTTCCACCCAATTCGTTTCCTAGAAAACTAATATTCTCTCTTTTCCCATAGTTTTTTATTTCTTCTTCTTTTTCTGTAAAGATCTAAAATGGCTTCTCTACAACAGTCAACACTAGATTTGATAACTCAGCTTCTTCTTGATGATGATGCGTTTTTGGTAAGTTACGGCTCATCAGAAACCAACACTAGTTTTGATTCAAAAACTGAATTAAATAGATTTAAATTCGAGGGAAAAACAGAGGATTCAGTTCAGAAAATGGAAGATACCTTGAAGCGTTACAGAGGGATCAGGCAAAGGACAGGGGGGAAATTTGTTTCAGAGGTTAGTGACCCGACCCGAAAAGGGAAACGGGTTTGGCTAGGAACTTTTGATACTGCAACAGAAGCAGCCATGGCATGATCGTGCAGCGCTTAAGCTAAGAGGGAGCAGAGCAATTCTGAATTTCCCACAGAAGGTAATTGTTGTTTCTATATTTTATTTTTTATTATAATTCGTTTAAATATCTTTATTTTATTTTAATGACATATATCTTAAATAATCAAAAACATGATTTTATTCTTTATTATAATCAGAAATATCACTTTCTAAAGTGTATTTCTGTACTTTGATAATCAGAATATTATGAAAAAATTTAAGAGTACAAGTTTTTTTTTTCTTTTTCAAATTTTGGAATTCATGCGGAGTCAAACAATTCTTGAGAAACTACATGGCTAAATTGATACAGTTATCGATCTTATTGACGTGACATGAGAATTTGTCTTTTTCTTTTACAGGAAATAAAACATGGCTAAATTGATGTTAATTCTTATCCTTTATTTTTTGGGTTTAATGGTCCTCTATGGCGGTGCCAAAGGAAATAAGTTTCAAATCTCCCCTGGGTTTTTGCTCGACTAGTTGCATCATTGTTGTTATTGTATAAACATCTTTCTCGCCTTAATTTATGTTTTATGCTTGCGTACACCGTACAACTGGCTCTTTTCTTTATGTTTTACTTTCTCCGTTTTTGATTCCTTAAATCTGAGTTCGTTGTTTACAGCTTGTCCACTTTCGAGCACTGGAGAAACCGAAGGAGGATGATTTCTGTCTGGAGTTGTAAGTTTATTTGGTATCTTATCTTTCAATTTATTGCAAAGCATTTGCTTACATCTATAACTATTTGTTTTTTAAAATTACAGAGCAAAAACTGATACATATGATGATGTAGTGGAGAGAGTGGCGCAGCGGCTTGATGTGGATGATCCCTCCAAAATTAGGCTTACTCCACACAACTACTACTCTCAGCAACCCAAGCCTAACCCCATCAAATATCGGTCCATGGTTCATTTGGTAGACATGCTAATCCATGACAATCAGGTTTGTTAACATGAACTGACTTTATCTTGGGAGCACATGGTGACGTTTAATGCTTTCCTCGTCATAGCAGTGGACAGTGGTATATTATTTTGGTAGGATCTGATGTGCCAATGGACTAACCACATCTCATTTTGTTTGGTTGGGTGATAGGATATTCTTTATTACGAAGTTCTGGAAATTCCTCTGCCAGAGTTACAATGTCTGAAGACGCTCAAAGTTGCTTTTCATCATTCTAAGAAGGATGAGGTGTGTCTAGTATGGAAATTCATTGGTATCAAATCAAATTTTTACTTTTCCTCATTACATTTTTTTCCCATTACTTTCAGGTTGAAATTTTGAATGTAAGATTGCCTAAGCAGAGTACCGTGGAGGATTTTCTTAAAGGAATCAAATCAAAGGTATAGATAGGTGTAGCAACTTTAATTGCAATACTGAGTCTATGAAAGGAAGAAAGCAATTTCTGCACCCAGCAGGAAAAACACAGAGTTTCCGAATGTGGTAGATTTCTTATGTCTAGGCATTAATGAATGTCGTTTAGGAAAAGGATACAGTCTTGTCTAACTCGTGTTATTTATTTACCTTAATAATAAAGAGTTGAACAGTCAACCTACCCTAACTTGTTTGCGATCGAGGCATATTAAAAACATAATAATTGAAGAGTTGGTATTTGTATTCATTTCCTACACTACGAGAGTGTGTTTTTCTGCTACTTTGGTTAAAACGCTTTTCCCTCAATTAGATTGTCATATTTCGGTTCTCAAGGATCAGATTGACAGTTTTTTATGCTAGATTGGTAATGATCAAATTGTCTTTTGAGAGATTTGGAAGTGGCATGAGAAGTACAAGTTAGCAACTTTTGCTTTTCAATTTGTTTGACCATAATTGAGTATGTGAAAGTTCACTATTTTTGACACGTGCGGGCTGACAATTTTTGTGTGAATTTGTTTTACTTTGGAAGATTGCAATCTTTCTTTTTTAGGCGAGGGGAGTACTCTCTTTCCCATCAGATTATCTTATTTAAACCATTAATAAGGGATTTGTAGTGAATGTGCACCCTAATGTGCTTTATCGGTGTATATATTATGAAGAAAATCATTCTTCATGCATTTTCTTGAGGACATTTGCCTCCCTGTCTTCTCCCTGCTTCCTATCTATAAAGGAAAAAGGAAAAGATCATGCGGAGCTTGACTGGCAATACGAGATTTAGATCTGTCATGTATATTGTGCAACCAACATTATATGTCTAATGTCTCTGTTTAATGATGGCTTCTGTTTGTTATGATGATATAACTACTGGCATATGGTTGCTGCAACAGGTAGAGTTGTCCCATCCAAATGCAGAGCTTAGATTACTCGAAATCTTCTATCACAAGATTTTTAAGGTGAGTAGTCCTAGTATAAGTTCAATACTTCTATCTTTTATTATGTTTGTGTTGACATTTTAGTTTGATAGCTAAATGGCCTTACAAGACTTGCACTGCTAGCTTATATGTTTTTTTGTCTGCCTATCTAATGCATGCTTTCATTATTGCTAATCTGCCAGATCTTACCGCTCACTGAAAAGTTTGAGAATATAAATGACCAGTATTGGACATTGCGGGCAGAGGAGGTTAGTTCTCTAGGTGTTGTCTGGCTGGTTTCTTCTTTCACTCTTCCTCGTCTCCTTTTGGTCTTTTTACCTCTTTTTTCCAACAAAATATTCCATTCCTCCCCCACCCTCTTTCAAAATGGAGAATCTAGGGTCTGGGTTTTAATTTGATTGCTATGCTTTGGTGTGTCAAAAAAAGTGGGGATAGCTCAGTTGGGAAAGCGTCAGGCTGAAGAACTGAAGGTCACGTGTTCGATCTACGTTCACCGCATTAGATAAGAGGGGTTGCTCTGATGGTATGCAACTCCCACTTCCAACCGAGAGGTTGTGAGTTCGAGTTTCCCCAAGAGCAAGGAGGGAAGTTCTTGGAGGGAAGGATGTCGGGGGTCTATTTGGAAACAGCCTCTCTACCCAAAGGTAGGGGTAAGGTTTGCATACATACTGCCCTCCCCAGACAGTGGCGGATCTACTCTTGCTAAGCACCCATTAACCTCGACGCAGAGTATATATAGTTATATAGAAAATTTGAGAAAACGTATAAAAATTTACAAAAGCACCCATTAATTTTATGTACAAAAAAAATTCAGCACCACAAACTTGAATTCCTAGATCCGCCACTGTCACCAGACCCCACTAAGTGGGATTATACTGGGTTGTTGTTATTGTTGTTGTTGTTGCTTTGGTGTGTCAGCTTTAATTGTTAGGTCCTCTGTTCCACTGACCTCTCTGCTTTAGACAGTTCAATCTGGGCAATTAATGATGGTATTTATGGCATAAGTTAGTCTTGTCTACTTGCTTACTGCTGTATCTATTTTATTTTATTTATTTGCAGATACCAGAGGAGGAGAAAAATCTTGGTCCCCATGATCGTCTAATTCACGTTTACCATTTCACGAAAAAGACTCCACAAATGGTATTACATATTGGCTTGATTGATGTTACTGGTACACTGCTGCATCTGATGTTGAAATTAGTAAATAGATTGCTTTTCTACAGCCAATGCAGAATTTTGGAGAACCTTTCTTTCTGGTCATCCATGAATGTGAAACTTTAGTGGAGATTAAAGTGCGCGTTCAAAAAAAATTGCAGGTTCCAGATGAGGAGTTTTCTAAGGTACAGAGCCTGAGCGCAAAGCTTTTGCTGCAGATGGAATATGCTTGCATACTTGTAGCATGGTGGTTTAATTTTTGAAAGCCCTATGACTGACTTGGGAGTTGACTTTGTACTCTTTTGATGGCTAGTGGAAATTAGCATATGTATCATTTGGGCACCCGGAATACCTTCAGGATACAGACATTGTATCCAGCCGCTTTCAGGTAGTGTATTGATGTTATCTTGTATTTTCTTCGTCCCCTTGAATTTCATTGTCAACTTACATATAAGTGTTTGGGTCAGCTTTAGTTGTGTTTTCTTTGTTTCCAAATTCTGTCCATGCTGAAGATGCTTATATTCCTGTTACAGAGGAGATATGTTTATGATGCTTGGGACCAGTACCTTGGATTGGAGCATGCAGATAATACATCTAAGAGGCCATATGTTAGTCAGGTAAATTCTCTAGTTTTTATGGCTTCTGCATAACCCCAGGATACTAGGAGTTACCTTTTTGTTACCGAATTAAACATGCGAGTAACTCATTTGTACAATCTAAATTTTGGCTCTTCTTAAAGGGCTGTTAACTGATAGATTTCAACCAACGGGCATTCGATGCTTATAGAGGAGTATTTTTTGTGCTATAGTACATGCCATCTGCATGAATTCGGTCCACCGTCTCCGAATCCCCTAAAATTTTATGGACCTATAAAAAATGACTTAACGAATTATAAGTCGTCTCGTTTTTTGGCATTTTAGGGCCATAGAATATAAATTCTGGACAATTTCCAGACGTATGTTATAGTCCACGCTATCTGCCTGAATTCAGGCGATCGGATCTGAAACACCTAAAATTTTGCGGGCTAATATTGATTTAATTTTCGATCGTAGGAGATGGAATTCAGATTGTCTGAGATAAATGACATTGTTTACTCAAAGGACAACGATTCACAGCGTTCAGAGAACAATGTTACTACACTGCTTGTTCCTTCTTGCTCTTCACATAGGCCCGGCTTATTCAACAATGAAAGGATAGAGCAAGTCAATTTATTACTTCCCGATTTATTACTTCCGCATGCAACAGAGGCAACTGTGATGAACAGAGGAAGTATGGTTAATGCGAATGTAGCACATGATCGGTGCAACGGCGGAGGAGAAATAGTGCAGTCCGATTTACTTTGTGAGAAATCAAATGTAGAAATTGATTCAAGTAGTAATGACAAAGTGGACCATAATGATATTGCTAGAGTAAGTTCATCATGTGAGAGACTTTTGGTTGAAGCTGATGCAATGAACAACATTCAGAACATAGATTCAAAGAACAAGTGCACAATAGCGAGGCTAGAAAAAGATTATGGGATTACTCGCGAGATTCTAGAGCAGCATTTTGGGAAGACACTTGTAGATGCTGCCAAGACACTACGTGGTAAGTTCACTCTAGTGCATATATTTGAGGCTTGTATCTCTTTTCATGTTATTAAAACTTGCTCCTTTTTAGTTTATCTGAACCTTTTCGCTATTCGAGATTCAAACTCTGTAAAATTTGACCAACATTCTAAAAATTTATATTTTCATCATATTAACATGAAAAAATTGTTACTTATTGTAGTTTGCGTATTGTATTTGAATATCTGAATTTTAATCTTAAAATATCGAGTTAATATAATCCAAAAGTGGCTAGGTCCACATAAACTGGAATGGAGATTGGTATGTCAGTATGCTCTTTAATTGGATGAGATGAGTGTTTCTAAGGTTCACTGAAATCTGTTTTTGGAACTTGTTTTCTGTAATTAGTCGTTCAACACTGAAACGAGTATGTAGAGAATACAATATCTCTAGATGGCCACATCATAAGACCAGAAAGGTTTGTCACCGTGTTAGACAAGGCGTATCTCTACAATTTTAATCTTAAAATATCGAGTTAATATAATCCAAAAGTGGCTAGGTTCACATAAACTGGAATGGAGATTGTTATGTCAGTATGCTCTTTAATTGGATGAGATGAGTGTTTCTAAGGTTCACTGAAATCTGTTTTTGGAACTTGTTTTCTGTAGTTAGTCGTTCAACACTGAAACGAGTATGTAGAGAATACAATATCTCTAGATGGCCACATCAAAAGACCAGAAAGGTTTGTCACCGTGTTAGACAAGGCGTATCTCTACAAAGTGCTGAACAATATGTGGAAGATGCTCAACAACATCCTGATCTGTCCCAAGAAAAAGGCACAGATCTTTTGGCGCATAAAAAATCGCCTGCAGCAGAAAAGCCTTGTGATAATCCGATGACCTTAAAGGTTACCTATAGAGGTGATATCATTAAGTTTCAGCTTTCCCCTTCATCAACCAGGGTAGAACTGGAGGTGGAAGTGGAAAAGAGGTTTAACATATCACTTCAAAGGTGTTCCATCAAGTATCAAGATGACGACGACGATTGGATTTTGATAACTAGTAATTCAGATTTGAGGGCTGGTATGAAATCATTAAGAGTGTTTTTTCTTTGCCAGTTATATTTGTTGTATGTCTTTGAGCTCATTATAAATAATAGAGAAATCTAATTTGAAAACCCTTTTGGACTGTTTAATATCAGTTGCTTCAGAAAAAAATGATTTAAGTGCCACTAATGGCATTTATATATAAACTTATTTATAATCGTTGAGCTAAGTAACTCTTCATCACACCTTTTTGGGTGCGACCCTTCACCGAACTCTGCTCGAATGTTCAATGCTCTGTGAATCGAGCTGTTTTTTTTTTTGGGTTGGTATTGAGAGATATTGGGATAGAAATATTGGTGTTCAGGATTATCCTTAATTTCGAGTTTATTGTAGTGTGATTTGACAGATAAAATTACCATAACATGTGTTTCCACCATAACCGTTCTTGTATAGTACAGTAGATAATTGTTTATCAGTATTTATGGATACTATTGTTATCAAGATTTCTATAGATAAATAAATAGGTTATCTCTTTCGAAACCTTTAATTAATTTTGTATTTCCAAATATTTTCTCACAATACACGTGTGCCGTGTGCCCGTATACATATGACTTATGAGTTTCAGTTTTCTGTGTCTTTCAGTGTGGCTTTATAAAGCACACTAGGGTTACTGAAAGACTGAACGTAGGCGGTTGTTATGTAAATAGGAAAGTACATGCGTGCTACTAGTCCAACGGGTTAGAAAGAAAAGGCAAAATATATAAACGGCTCTCTGAAGTTGTTCTCAACGGTCAATTGAACACTTGCCCTTTCCAACTGACCAACTAGACACCTCTACTTACCAAAAATGTATCTTCTGAACACCTTCGTTCAGCACATCTCACATGCGTGAAATACAATGTGACGTGGCAAATGAACCAATAAGATACTAACATGTGTAACTCAGAATTAAAAATTACAATAAAAATTAAAAGAAAGATATTCATTAAGTTAAATAAATAAAAATAAATAAAACAAATGTAATTAACAAAAAAAACATTAAAAGCCAAAAAATTAAAACTACTTTTTTACTATTAACCAGACCTAATTAGACCACCATCCCCTACCAATTCGTCTTCTTCCTTCCACCCACATCTTTCTCCCCTCGCCCCCTCCTTATTTTTTCTTCTTGAACAGATAATCAAATAAAGACCCACATAGCAGTTCGTCTTCCTATCCCTTTTTATACTTAACTCTAAATTCCACAAAAGACCCATCAAAAGGTTCATTCCAGCAACCTTCTTTCTCTCCCTTCATCTCCTTGTGCTAAGTTTGAGAGCTCATCTGTTTCAATAGTGGCAAAGTTGGCACTTAGTAGCTATAGTATTGATAACCATATCGACAGCTCCAACGACCTCTATCTCTCCATCTTTTCATCTTTAGTTTTCTCTCTCTTATTTTATTGATTCAGATGTTGGGTTCTAATGTATATTCTTTCTGGACTATTTTAAATTTTTGAGTAATTTTTTCTTGTAGGATGTTTATGAGGTTGTGTGCATGTTTGGTTTGGAGCCACGGGGCTCGGGTGAGTTTTGGATAGATATCGGCCATAAGATAAGGGTTCGCAAATGCGAACCTCAACTCCGCAATTTCCAAGCCTGTGTTTTTGTGACTAGATTCGAACGGGTTTGAGGTGAATTTGAAGCGCAAAGCTATTCTAGAGGCGTGAGTTGAGTTTGGAGATTTCGAGGTAAGTACTTGATCTAACTTTGGCTTGAGGAAATATGATTAGAGTGTTTTGATTGCTATTTGATAAATGATCGAGTATGGTGTATAGGCATGGTGACGAGTATCTATACATTGGTGTCCAGCATGACCGTGAATTATAATTGCTTTTAATTCAAAAGATATGGCACAATTGTCTTGTTAAATTGATAATTTCCATGTAAAGTGTTAGATAAGAAGGAAATGAGCTAAAAGAGGATGTGCTGAAATGATTTCCTTGCCGGGACGAGTATACTATTACTTTTGTATTTCTCCCTTGTCGGGAGGTTTGGGTTGTTAGTTGTACCCTTACCGAGTTTATTTGTTATGTTGTTGAATTTCCCAAATGGGATCTCCCTTGAAGAGATTATTTGTGCTATTAGTTATTATATGGGATCGTATGGCACGTCGTACACCTATGAAATATGAATTGGGATCGTGGCACGCCGACCACTTATAAACTATAATATGAGATCGTGTGGCACGACATCCACCTATGAATATGAATTAGGATCGTGTGGCACACCGACCACTTATGAATTATAATATGGGAGCGTGTGGCACGCCGACCACTTATGAATTAAAATATGGGATCGTGTTGCACGCCGTCCACTACTTTGCACTGATAAATGGGATCGTGTCCCGCGCTGACACTTATATATATATATATATATATATATATATTGAGATGGTTACATTGTTATATCTGTGGATTGTTCTTTACTGTATCTCCCCAAGCATGTCCTTTTCCCTTTTACTGTTGATATTTCTTTGTTGTTATTTCCGCTGTCTTGTCCATATATATATCTGCACAGGTTAATTTTGGTAGGTCTTGTCTAGCCTCGTCACTACTTCGCTGGAGTTAGGCCAGGCACTTACCAGCACATGGAGTCGATTTTGCTGATGCTACACTTCTGTGCTTTCTTACGCAGATTACAATACCGGAGCAGCTTTTGGACCACAATAGTAGCCTATTCGATCGAGAGCTGACTTCAGTCCAGGGACTTCGAGGTAACCTAGCTAGCGTTCGCAGGCCGGAGTCCTTTATCTATGTTTAGTTTGTTTTCTTTGTACTAAGACAAACATTTTGTATTTCCGTTCAGACTTATTTGTAATACTCTTTAGTAGTCCGTGAGCTAATGACACCAGATTTGGGCAGAGATATGTTTTAAACTTCCGCATTATGATTTCATTTTTATTAAAAGTTTTTCGCTTAATTTTAAATTATTGTTTCAGTTTATTATAATTGTTTAAATAAATCAGCAGAATTGTTGTGATGTTTGGCTTGCCTAGCTCTGACAGTATGCACCATCACGACTCCCAATGGTGGGAAATCTGTATTGTGACAAGTTGGTATCAGAGCACTAGGTTACTTAGGTCTCACAACTCACAAAGAAGCTCGGTAGAGTATGAGGGATCGGTACGGAGACGTCTGTATTTATCCCCCAGAGGATACAGAGTTAGAAAAATTTCACTTTGTTTATTATTGTCATGTGATTTTGTTTCTCAAACATTGATTCTCATTCTACTCTGTTATTTCGCAGATGGTGAGAACACGTGCTTCATCTTCTACCGCGCAGCAGCCCGAGCCCCAAGTAGCAGCTCCTATTAGGGGCAGAGGGTGAGGTCGAGGTCGTGCCAGAGCCCGAGGCCGGGGCAAAGCTCAGACCTGAGCAGCAGTCCCAGAGGTGGAGCCTCATGTAGACTACGATAAGGAGGTTCCAGCACCATCAGCTCCGGTGGGCCCAACTCAGTTCCGAGAGGGTTCATAGCCACTCCAGTACTCCAGTATGCCTTGGTCCGACTGGTAGGCTTTATGGAGAGTGTCTCTAGAGAGAGTTTGCTTCCCGTAGAACCAGCCACATCTCAGGTTGGGGGAGGAGTTTAGACTTGCGCTACGCGTACTCCGGAGCAGGCAGCTCTTCACCCTCAAGTTCCAGTAGTTCAGCCAGTTGTGGCAGCCCAGCAGGGTATTCCAGCTCAGACCGGTGATGGTGCGGCGATGTCCGCAGATGCTTTGTGGAAGCTTGATAGGTTCACCAAGCTCTTCACCACCACCTTCAGCGGTGCTTATACAGAGGACCCCCATGACTTTTTATTCAGCTGCCAGGTTCTCAGGACTATGGGTATTGTGGAGACCAATGGGGTCAACTTCATCACTTTTCGGCTTGCAAGATCCTCCAAGACTTGGTGGAGGGACTATTGTTTATCTAGACCAGCAGGGTCGCCATTATTGACTTGGGATCAGTTTGCAGGGTTGTTCTTGGAGAAGTTTCTCCCGGTGTCTGAGCAAGATGCTCTACGCAGGCAATTTAAGCGTCTTCATCATGGTGCCATGACAGTCACGCAGTATGAGACTCGATTTATTGACTTGGCACGCCATGCTATTGTTATTCTTCCCACTGAGAGGGAAAGGGTGCAGAGATTAATTAATGGATTGATTCAGCCGATTCGGCTCTAGATGGCCATGGGGGCCGGTAGTGATATGTCTTTTCAAGAGGTGGCCAATGCGCCCTGCAGGATAGAGATGGCACTTGCACGAGGAGGTAGTTAGGGGTCAGATAAGAGTCCTCGTCATTCTGGTAGGTTTAGTGGTACCTCATCTGGAGGTATGGTAGAGGCCACCCTCAGAGGCACTTTCAGTCAGCCATTCAGGTTTCACATGGCACTACAGGTGGTCGTGGTTCCCAACCACAGTATTCTGATCAGCAGCTTTCTAGCTCACCATCAGCACCTATCAATGCACCACTACTCCATTATTCTCAGCAGCCAAGGGCTTGTTAGACATGTGGCGATACGAGACATATTGCCAGGTATTGCCCTCGAGCATCTGACAGCTCTCAGCAGCAGGGTGCTAGCCCTATGATTCAGGCAGCAGGTGATCCTCAGGCCTCCCAGCCACCTAGAGGTGGGGGTAGAGGCCATAGAGGTGGAGGTAGGGATCGGAGAGGAAGAGCTCAGACCGCCCGAGGTAGGGGTCAGTCAGTAGCCGATTGTCCTAAAGATGCAGTTTAGGGAGGTAGGGCCCAACCCTGTTGTTATGCTTTGACATCCAGGCTAGAGGCCGAGTCATCAGATGCTGTGATTACAGGTACTATTCTGGTCTGTGATAGAGGTGCTTCAGTATTATTTGATTCGGGATCTACGTATTCATATGTGTCGTCCTATTTTGCACCCTATTTGGTTAGGCCTAGTGAGGCTTTGGGTATTCCTGTATATGTCTACACTGGTGGGTGATTCTATTAAGGTCAACTGAGTTCATCGTTCATGTGTGGTAGTATTTGAGGGTCTTGAGACCCGTGTCGACTTATTGCTCTTTGATATGATGGACTTCAACGTTATATTGGGATGGATTGGTTGTACCCGTATCATGCGATTTTGGATTATCACGCCAAGACCATGACCTTGGCATTGCCATAGTTGCACCGACTTGAGTGGAGAGGGACCCCAGGTCATGCCACCTGCAGTGTTATTTCGTATGTTAAGGCTCGACGTATGGTCGAGAAGGGATGTCTAGCATATCTAGCATATGTTCGCGACTCCTGCGCAGAGGTTCCATCTATTGACTCTGTTCCTATTGTTCGGGAGTTCCCCGAGGTTTTTCCTTCAGACCTGCCGGGTATGCCGTCCGACAGGGATATTTATTTCTATATTGATCTGGCTCCGGGCACTCATCCTATTTTCATTCTATTGTATCGCATGGCCCACGCCAGAGTTGAAAGAGTTAAAGGAGGAGCTTCAGGACTTGCTTGATAAGGGTTTCATTAGACCCAGTGTATTGCATTGGGGTGCGCCAATGTTATTTGTGAAGAAAAAGGATGGGTCGATGAGGATGTGCATTGATTACAAGTATTTGAACAAGGTGACAATAAAGAGAAAGTATCCACTGCCGAGGATTGATTATTTATTCGACCAGCTTCAGGGTGCTAAGGTGTTCTCGAAGATATATTTGAGATCTGGTTATCATCAGCTGAGGATTAGGGAATCTGATGTCCCTAAGACAGTATTTCACACTCGGTATGGGCATTACGAGTTTTTGGTCATGTTATTTGGGTTGACCAATGCCCCGACAACATTTATGGAGTTGATGAAATCAGGCCCTATTTGGATATTGTATTCATTGACGACATTCTGATATACTCCCGCAGTCAGGAGGAGCATGATCAATACCTCATAGTGGTTCTTCAAACTCTTAAGGATAGTCAGTTATACGCTAAGTTCTCGAAGTGCGAGTTTTGGTTGAGTTCTTTGGCATTCCTGGGTCACGTTGTTTCAGCAGAGGGTATTCAAGTGGACCCGAAGAAAATTGAGGCAGTCAAGAACTGGCCTCGACCATCGTCGGCTACAAATATCCGGAGTTTCTTGGGGTCAATAGGTTACTACCGACGATTCGTGGAGGGGTTTTCATCCATTGCAGCCCCGATGGCTAGATTGACCCAGAAGGGTGCCCAGTTCAGGTGGTCAGATGAGTGCGAGGCGAGCTTCCAGAAGCTCAAGCCAGCTCTGACTACGACACCAGTATTGGTTTTTCCCACGGGATCAGGGCCTTACACTGTTTATTGTGATGCTTCCCGTGTCGGGCTTGGTGCAGTGTTGATGCAGAATAGCAGAGTCATAGCATATGCTTCGAGGCAGTTGAAGATCCACGAGAAGAATTATCTAGTTCATGACTTAGAGTTGATAGCCATCGTTCATGATTTGAAGATTAGGAGGCATTATCTATATGGGGTGACGTGTGGCTTGTACATGGATCACAAGAGCCTTCAGTACTTGTTCAAACAGAAGGAATATAATTTGAGGCAGAGGAGGTGGTTGGAGTTGTTGAAATACTATGATGTTTCTATCTTATACCACCCGGGGAAGACCAATGTGGAGGTCGATGCATTGAGTAGGAAGTCTGCCAACATGGGTAGTCTTGCATATATTCCGGTCAGCCAGCGACCGCTTGCTTTGGATGTTCAAGACTTGGCCAATCGACTTGTGAGGTTGGATGTTTCTGAGCCTAGCAGGGTGTTAGCTTGCACGGTTTCTCGTTTGTTGTTGATAGAGCATATCCGTGAGTGGCAGTTTGATGATCCACATTTGTGTGTCCTGAGAGACACTGTGCAGCGTGGAGGTTCCCAGAAAATAACCTTGGGAGATGATAGTGTGCTGAGATTACAGGGGCGAGTTTGTGTGCCTAATATTGATGGTATTCGGGAGTTGATCTTAGCTGAGGCCCATAGTTCTCGGTATTCTATTCATCGGGCGCCGCGAAGATGTATGAGGATTTGAGGCAGCATTATTGGTGGCGCAGAATGAAGAAAGACATTATTACGTATTTGGCTCGTTGTCTGAACTGTTCGCAGGTTAAGTACAAGCATAGAGGCCCGGTTGATTACTTCAAAGGATTGAGCTTCCCGAGTGGAAGTGAGAGAGAATTACCATTGATTTTGTTTCTAGCCATTCGATGACTCGGAAGAAGTTTGATGCTATATGGGTGATTGTTGATAGGCTGACCAAGTCAGCGCATTTTATTACAATTGCCACCACCTATTCGTCCGAGAGATTTGCTGAGATTTATATCAGGGAGATTGTTCACCTTCATGGGGTGCCGATATCTATCATTTCTGGAGAGTGGTACAGCAGGATTTGGGAACCTAGGTTCAGTTGAGTACAACATTTCATCCAGACGGACGGCCAGTCCGAGTGGACTATTCAGATTTTTGAGGATATGCTCCGAGCCTGCGTTATTGATTTTGGAGGCTCGTGGGACCAGTTCTTGCCTTTACCAGAGTTTGCCTACTACAACAGCTACTAGTCCAGCATTCATATGACTCCGTATGAGGCGTTGTATGGTAGGCGGAGTCGGTCCCTAGTCGGATGGTTTGAGCCGAGAGAGGCTCGGTTATTGGGTACAGATTTAGTACAAGAGGCCTTGGATAAGGTCAAGATCATTCACTACAGACTTCGACCAGCTCATTCCAGGCAGAGATGTTGCTTTCATGGTTGGTGAGCGAGTATAGCTCCACATATCGCCTATGAAGGGCGTGATGAGATTCGGGAAGAAGGGCAAGCTTAGCCCTAGGTTTATTGGCCCATTTGAGATTCTTGATCGCGTGGGAGAGGTGGCTTATAGACTTGCCCGCCGCCTAGCTTATCAGCCGTGCATCCAGTTTTTCATGTATCCATGCTTCGGAGGTTTCACGGCGATCCTGCCCACGTGTTAGATTTCAGCACTGTCCAATTGGACAAGGATATGTCATATGAGAAGGAGACGATGGCTATTTTAGACCGGCAAGTTCGACAGTTGAAGTCGAAGAGTTTTCCTTTAGTGAGTGTTCAGTGGAGAGGTCAGCCTCTCGAGGCATCGACCTGGGAATCCGAGTCTGATATGCGGAGCCGTTATCCCTATCTATTTCCCGACTCAGATACTTCTGTCTTTGTTTGTTCGAGGACGAACAGTTGTTTTAGAGGTGGAGGATGTGACGACCCAAAGGGTCATCACCGTAATTCTCCCTTTCCCCGTGCTTTTGAGGCTTTGAAAATCTCGCTTTTCGTTGCATTGAGTTGCATACACAGTCCGGGCGCGAAGCCGAAAAATTTCTATGTTAAAATTGTTAGAAACTACGCTTTACGCTAGAGGGGGGGTGAATAGCGTATTAATAGAATTTAGCGTTTTCTTGCGGAATTTAAACTTTGCAGGAAGTAAAATAAATGCAGAAAAATAAACTTACACAAAGATGTATACTGGTTGGCCACCAACGTGGTTAGTCCAGTCCCCGAGAGACTCTCTCGAGATTTTTCACTATCTTGTTAAGCTTAAGGGTGCTCAACAAACCGTTACACACTTGAGGACACAAGCCTCAAACAGTTGCTCGGAGATCGCAATCTCAAAGGCTTCACCCAAGGAAATGCAAGTTCCTTGAAACAAGAGAATCGCAATTCTCTTACAAGTATATCAAATACTTGGACACTCACTTAACTAAAGTACTCCTTGTTGAGTAGATATGAGTAAAAGAATATGTTCAAGATCACAACAACTTTAAGCAATAATATGGCTCTCAAAAGCTTTATGAAATAAGTAGAAAATGAAGAACAATTGAATGAAAGCTTATAGCAATGTAATGATCAGTTTGTGTATGTTGTTGTTGTTAAAACACTGAAATAAGCTGTATTTATAGTTGAAAAAGTTGGTTCAACCGTTGTCTAATTGCCAATTAAGAGTTGCTGAAATTACTCAGTGATAATCGATTATTAAGACCAAACAATCGATTATCTGCCAGTCAGTTTAAAAATCAATCCCAGATTTAACGCTTCACAATTGATTATACATAATCTATAATCGATTACTGGCAATATTCAAAATCAGATAATCGATTACACTAAGTTCATAATCGATTACTTTAGCAACGTTCTAAAAATCATTTCCAGATTTTAAGCAAAACATCGATTATATAAAATCAATAATCGATTACTTCAGCAACGTTCTAAAAATCATTTCCAGATTTTAAGCAGAACATCGATTATATAGAATCAATAATCGATTACCTTATGGTATTTGAAAATCATTTGACAACGGTCAGCTTCAACAATCGATTGTCCTTTGCAACAATCGATTACTTGTTATTTTCTGAAAATCATAAAACTTACTGTCTCAGTGATAATCGATTATCTAAAGACATAATCGATTACTTAATTAAATTTAAAATCACTGGAAGACATCAACTCAACACAATCGATCACCATTAGTTCATAATCGATTATTTTGAGTATTGAAAAACTTTACCTCAACAACAATCGATTGTCATTTGTTCACAATCGATTATCATGCAGATTTGGAAAAACCTGATGTTCACTGTCTGACTCACAATCGATTACCATTAATTCATAATCGATTGTCATGCAGTCTTGGCTCAGGAACAATCGATTATCATAAGTACATAATCGATTATTTTAGCCCAGATTTTTGAGGCATGTTTAGAAAACATTTTGTCTAATGTAAATATGCATGATTTAAAATCTTTTTGACACAGAAATAAATATGCATGATTTTGGAAAATAGTTTTATGAGAGAGGCCATACTATGAGTCAAGTTATAGGATCGAGATTACAATTTAGAACAACTCAATAACAATTAAAAGCTATATCTTGAACTTCAATCTTATTCGCAACCATTGTGCGCTTGTACTTGAATTCCGTCATATATCAATTTTTGCTTCGTTTGTCATTCATCAAAACCTACAAAAGAGTACACGTTTAGTATATTGCATTGAGAACGTGTTTCTAACAAAAATATGTGAATTCTGTGGAAAATTTGATAAATTTTGATATTAAAATAGATATGGGTGACTTTGGTCAACATTTTAGGTAAACGGACTCGGACTCGTGGTGTGACGGTCCCAAGAGGTCCGTAGGAAAATGTGGGACTCGGGCATGTGCTCGGAGTCGAAATCCAAGGTCTAGAACCCGAGTAAAAGAATTTTTCTGTTGTTGTTCTTAATTTGTTAAGTAAAATGGAAACGAAAATTGATTAAAAGACTATGGTATCGGGCTCGCTTTTTGGTTCTCACGCTTGGTACAAGTCTCATATATTGTTTAAGCGCTTTCTGTGAAGTTTGGTTGAAGCCGGACGTCTTATGACGTGTTTCAGACTATAAGTTCCAAATTTGAAAGTTTATGAAACTTAGAAGAAAGATCATGAGTTTGAGGCTTGATTCATAGATGTTGATGTCATTATGGCAATTTGATCGCACGGATAAGTCCGTAGGATGTTCTTGAGGTTATGTGCATGTTTGGTTTGGAGCCCCGGGGGCTCGGGTGAGGTTTGGATAGGTATCAGATTGCATTTTCTCATTTTTGAAAATCTGGTATGCTGGCTTCTGTGATTTTTGCAAATGTGAAGCTAGGGATATTTGCATAGGATCGCAAATGCGATCCATTTGTTCACTAATGCGAACCAGGGAATTTCCGGGCACTGTCGCAAATGCGATGGCTCGGCTCATAAATGCGAGGGGTGGCCTATCGAAAATGCGAAAACTGACCATGTGATAAGGGTTTGCTAATGCAAACCTCAACTCTGCAATTCCCAAGCCTGTGTTTCTCGCAATTGCAAACCAAGGTTCGCAATTCCCATAATGCAGCCCATCAGTTTTTATACTTAGTCGAAATTTCATCACTTTTCACCATTCTTTCAAAACCCAAACCCCATAGACGATTTTTCAAGAGCAAACGTCATCCCAAATCACTTGTAAGTTGGTTTTTACTCGATTCTTTCAATCTTTAACATCATTAAACATGTTTTCCACTTGAAATCAAGGATTTTCATGGGTGAAATTGGAATTTTTGGGTAGAACCTAGGTTTTCTATAAATTGGGGAGTTAGCCCTCAATTTGAGGTCCGATTTCAAAACAAATCATAGATATGAACTCATGGGGGGATGGATAACCCGTTGTTTGTTCAAACCTCGGGTTTTGACCACGTGGGCCCGAGGGCGTTTTGGAAATTTTTGGGCAAAACTTTTGAAAATTCATTATTATTCATTCAAATTGGTTTAACTAGCATTTGTTGATACATTTGAGTAATTTGCGACTAGATTCGAACAGGTTTAGGTGAATTCGAAGAGTAAAGCTATTCTAGAGGCGTGAGTTAAGTTTGGAGCTTTCGAGGTAAGTGATTGATCTAACTTTGTCTTGAGGGAATATGATTAGAGTGTTTTGATTTCTATTTGCTAATTGATCGAGTACGGTGTATAGGCATGGTGATGAGTACCTATACACTGGTGTACAGCATGATCATGAGTCGTAAATGCTTTTAATTCGAAAGATATGGCACAACTGTCTTGTTAAATTGATAATTTTCATGTAAAGTGTTAGATAAGAAGGAAATGAGCTAAAAGAGGATGTGTTGAAATGATTTCCTTGCCGAGACTAGTAGACTATTACTTTTGTATTTCTCCCTTGCCGGGAGGTTTGGGCTGTTATTTGTACCCTTGCCGGGTTTATTTGTTATATTGTTGAATTTCCCAAATGGGACCTCCCTTGGAGAGATTATTTGTGCTATTCGTTACAATATGGGATCATGTGGCACGCCGTCCACCTGTGAAATTTGAATTGGGATCATGTGGCACGCCGACCACTTATGAACTATAATATGGGATCGTGTGGCACGCAGTCCACCTATGAAATATGAACTGGGATCGTATGGCACACCGACCACTTATGAATAATAACATGGGATCGTGTGGAACGCCGACCACTTATGAATTAAAATATGGGATCGTGTGGCACGTCGTCCACCTATAAAATATAAATTGGGATCGTGTGGCATGCCGACCACTTATGCACTGATAAATAGGATCGTGTGGCGCACTGTCCACTTTTATATATATATATATATGTATACGAGTTATAGTATTGAGATGGTTACATTGTTATATCCATGGATTGTTCTTTACTGTATCTCCCCGAGCATGTCCTTTTTCCTTTTACTGTTGGTATTTCTTTGTTGTTATTTTTGCTGTCTTGTACATATATATATATATATATATATATATATATATCTGCACATGTTAATTTTTGTAGGTCCTGTCTAGCGTCGTCCTTACTTCACCGGAGTTAGGCCAAGCACTTACCAGCACATGGGGTCGGTTGTGCTGATGCTACACTTCTGTGCTTTTTGCACAGATTACGGTACTGGAGCAACTTTTGGACCACAACAGTAGCCTATTCGATCGGGAGCTGATTTCAGTCCAGCGACTTCGAGGTAGCGTAGCTGGTGTTCGTAGGCCGGAGTCCTTTTTCTTTGTTTAGTTTGTTTTCTTTGTACTGAGAAAAACGTTTTATATTTCAAATCAGACTTGTTTGCAGCACTCTTTAGTAGTCTGTGAGCTAATGACACCGGATTTTTGGTAGAAATATGTTTTAAAATTCTGCATTATGATTTCGTTTTTATTAAAAGTCTTCCGCTAAATTTTAAATTATTGTTTAAGTTTATTGTAGTTGTTTAAATAAATCAGCAGAATTATTGTGATGTTTGGCTTGCCTAACTCCGATAGTAGGCGCCATCATGACTCCTAATAGTAGAAAATTCGGATCGTGACAAAAACAACCCAAAAATTAATTTTTCTAATATAAGAATAGTTATGTCAATTTTGTTTCTTGTGTTGTCTTTCAATGTTTTAGTTTAATCATGCTATATGAAATAAAAATAAGATGTTATTAAATTTAACTTTGTCAAGTCAAATTATCTCAAGTCTTTCATTGCAAAAGATAACAAAGAACACAATTTGGGAGAATCCTATAAAAAATATAGCATTCTAATTATAAAAATTATAGCCTTTTTTTGTGTAGTTGAGTAGTGTTCCAAAATAAATGATTAAATTGATAAGAGTTTTGCTATATAATTAATCACACTATAATGGTTATTTTAGTGTTGAGTAGTGTTCCAAAATAAATGCTCTGACATGTCATATCCAAGGGGATGTGCCTTGGTGTATGCTTTTTGCTGATGATATAGTATTGATAGACGAGACGAGGGTTGGTGTTACTGAAAGGTTAGAGGTATGGAGACAGACTCTTGAGTCTAAAGGTTTCAAAATAAGCAGATCTAAGACAGAATACCTGGAGTGCAAGTTTGGCTCCGAGCCGAGTGAGGTAGGCAGGGACGTGATGATTGGTTCTCAGGCCATCGCCAAGAGGGACAGTGTCCGATATCTTGGGTCTGTGATTCAAAGGGACGGAGGGATTGACGGGGACGTCACCCATCGTATAGGAGCGGGGTGGTCAAAGTGGAGGCTTGCATCAGGGGTCCTGTGTGACAAGAAAGTTCCACACAAACTCAAGGAGAAATTCTATAGAGCCGTGGTTAGACCTGCGATGTTGTATGGGGCGGAGTGCTGGCCCGTGAAGAACTCTCATGTTCAGAGAATGAAGGTTGCGGAGATGAGGATGCTTAGGTGGATGTGCGGGCACACCAGGCTAGATAAGATCAAGAATGAAGTTATTCGAGAGAAGGTAGGGTGACCCCGGTGGATGAGAAGATGCGAGAAGCGAGGCTGAGGTGGTTCTTGCATCAGGGGTCCTGTGTGACAAGAAAGTTCCACACAAACTCAAGGAGAAATTCTATAGAGCCGTGGTTAGACCTGCGATGTTGTATGGGGCGGAGTGCTGGCCCGTGAAGAAATCTCATGTTCAGAGAATGAAGGTTGCTGAGATGAGGATGCTTAGGTGGATGTGCGGGCACACCAGGCTAGATAAGATCAAGAATGAAGTTATTCGAGAGAAGGTAGGGTGACCCCGGTGGATGAGAAGATGCGAGAAGCGAGGCTGAGGTGGTTCGGGCATGTTCGGAGGAAGGGTCCCGATGCCCCGGTGAGGAGTTGTGAGCGGCTGGAGATTGTTGGCGGTCGGCGAGGCAGAGGGAGGCCTAAGAAGCATTGGGGAGAGGTGATTAGGCAGGACATGATTAGAATGCAGGTTTCCGAGGACATGACCCTTGATAGGAGAGTCTGGAGGTCTAGAATCAGGGTTGTAGGTTAGGGGCTCCGAGAGTTCTTCGTACGCCTCAACCAGGGTTGGGTGTGGGCCAGCAGGGATACCCATAGATGATTTGTGTTTTAGCTTATGTCCCCCCAATGGTTGTTAGTTATGGTAGTTACTGTATGATATTATTGCATGCAATTGTATTTATGTTTCCTATGTTTAGATAATTATTTACGCTATTTCTGCGGGAGTTACTAATGCTCTATTGTTATTGTTTTTGTTTTTGTCTTTGTTTTTGTTTTGCAGCTGTTTTTCCTTTTATCCTATGCCCCGAGGGTCGATTGGAAACAGCCTCTCTGCCCTTTCGGGTAGGGGTAAGGCTCGTCTACATATTACCCTCCCCAGACCCACCTGGTGGGAGTATACTGGATAGTTGTTGTTGTTGTTGTTGTTGAAGTGATAAATGTGATCTCGTAATTATACGTAAGGAAGGTGTGCCAATTTAGTTATTCGAGAAATTTGAGTTGGAATTTAGATAAATGCTACCATGTTTTACTGGGGAATTTTTTGAAAATATCGGATTTTCTATGAACTCATAACTTGTAGGAGTGGCAAACGGACGGGTCGGGTCAGATATGAGCGGGTTAAAATTGATAATTTGAAAAAGGCTAAATTATTCGACCCGATCCGTATTTGAGATGCCTAAAAATGGATATATCCGGTAGATAATATAGAATCCATATTATCCATGTCTTCCTAAATATGATCATTTATGAGAGAATTCCTTGTCTTCCAAATTTGAGCACTGCAATTTGAGGCTTTACAATGTAAAAGTTAAACACATTGGCTACCCATTTGATTTACCATTTTCTACGTTGATAATATGGTTTTTTATCTATATTTGACCCGCTTTTAAATAATTCATTATCTGACCCATTTTTTGATGGATAATATGGGTGGATAACTATTTTCTTTTAATCATTTTGCCACAGAGACGCATTTATAGCCTACAATATGGGACACGTGAACCCATAGTCTTTCCGTCAAATTAAGTATTATATGTATGTAATTTTTAGAATTTCTCCAGTATTATAAATTGACACCCATACTTCATAAAGATTGAATGAAGCATTTAATTCAATACTTAAGTATTTTCCCTTCAATTAGTGGTGTACCTATGTTTTCAAAATTTTAGATACGTATCTGTTTTGCCACCTCTACTTATAGATAGTAACTTATCTACTTAATTTTATTATGATGTGGTAAGATGGTAAGAATTCTACTCTTAATCAGAAATTTAGAAATAGAATATTCAGGATAATATAATGGCATACTTGCTAAAGCTAATATAGTGTCAGACTTGCTAAAGGTAGATAAATTACAAGTACCTCAAGAGTCTATTTTAAGTAGGCGTTTGGACATGAATTTTTTAAAAAAATTAAATATTAAATTTTACTAAAATTTGAACTTAAGATAAAGTTGTGTTTGGTTATAATCTTTGTAACATATTTAGATATTTTTTTCTACATATTTTGCAACTAAACACTAGCAATCTTTCCATTTTTAATTGAAAAACTAGTTTTCACAGGTTTGTTATATTTGAAAATGTATTTTCAAGTAGGGGTGTATTTTGTCCCTGGCAGGGCCTAAACGCGCTTCGCGGACCAGGCTTGGGCTATGGCGGTCCCGGGTTTGACGGTCCCGATTTTTGTGGGTTCAATGAGTGAGACCAGCCCGTGACGGGTCTAAGCCCATGTGATCCTGGGTTTAGCGGGCCGGGCTTGGCGGGCCTGACAGGCTCTTTTAGTAATTTTTTAAAGCAATATCTTGTATAGTAGTTATTAGTATAGTATATAATATACTAGTATAGAATATATTTATATAGTATACTAGTTATTAGTGTAGTATATATAATATATATTTCATTGTATATTGTATTGTAGTAATTAATATATATTGTATGTTATGTATATACATTCCCTTATATATTTTCTTGTACGTTATGTATATATATTCTTTTATATATTTTCTTGTAGTGTATATATTGTATCTTATGTATATATTATAACTTTTATAGTTATATATTTTGTTGTAGTATATATATATTGTATCTCTTATTTATAATGTATATATTATCTTATATATATTGTATCTTATGTATATATGTTATATATTTTCTTGTACTTTAGGTTGTACATTATGTGTATATATATTCCCTTATATATTTTCTTGTTATTCTCTTATATATTTTCTTGTAATATATATATATATATATATATATATATATATATATATATATATATATATATATATATATATATATATTGTATCTTATGTATATATATTATAACTTATATAGTTATATATTTTGTTGTAGTATATATATTGTATCTCTTATGTATAATGTATATATATATTCTCTTGTATATATTTGTATCTTATGTATATATGTTATTACTTATATATTTTCTTGTAGTATTATTGTCTGTTATATATATATATATATATATATATATATATATATATATATATATATATATATATATATATATATATATTGTAGCTTATAAATAATTCGAAGTAAAGACAAAGAAATATTGAGAAAAAAGATATTCAAGGGTATGTCTTATGATTGTTATTACCCAAAATAACATATCCTTCTTAGTTTTCCGTCCCCCAATGGAATGAGCACAACAAAGTATTAATACCACCATTAAAAGAAAAAAAACTAAAAGAATATATGCCAAAGTACATGTTACATCATAATCTACATTGTATATCTAACAAATCTCATAAATCCGTCAAGGTTGGGAGGAGGTTGTATTGGTGGTGGTGGAAAAGAAGCTTGTTCATCACCACTTCCAGGCGAAGCCGAATCCTCCGCAAGTTCCGCTATCATTTCTTCATAAGCTTCGTCTATCGCCGGTTGTGATTCTGCAATTCCAAAGTTTCTTCTTTCCGCGCGGATCCAATCTCTATAAAGTATCGATTTTTCCAAGCTATCCCTCATCGCCGCTCTATGATCACCTATTTGCAGTCTTGCTTGACTGAAAACCTCTCCGATGCAACAGTTGAAGCTTGAATTGATAAAATATCCCGAGCCATCCTTGCAAGAACCTAAAAATATTTTTTCCTTGACTTCCACCATTCCAAAAGATCAAAAGAGTCGTCTGGATTCTCCTTTTCAAGTCCCCGAGGCAAGTAGACTTGAAGCTCATTTAGATGTGAAGTTTCATCATAATTATCACCTTGAGAACCCCGGAACTCCATCCAAGATTTAAGAGTTGTTAAGCCCGAAGCTCTTTTAGACGATTGTGAGCTAGACGAAGTAGGGGTTAGAATATTTGGCCTAGCATGCTCTAAGGCAAGTTGATAAACTTTATAAACTGTTTGAGAATTTATTTTAATTGATGCTTTTGCTTCTTCAAGTGTAGCAACTTCCTCGTTTGAAAGATCTAAAGCCTTATAAATATTTGAATACAAAAAATGAGGACCTCACAATTTCATTATAGGATTTAGCATTGCAGCAACACCAAAAATAGGAGGGATAGGGAAATAATATTTTTTAAATTTTTATTTAATTTCATTTATAGCAAGTTCATAAATATCCTCACCCTCGCCAAATTAAACAAACAAATCAGCTAGTGCGATAATATAAACTAAACAGTTTGAAATAGTAGGATAATATTGCCCAGAAAATGCATTTGTAGCAACTTGAAATTGTTCTAAAAAATATAAAAAGAATTTGAACATTCGTCCAATCTTGGGTAGTAAGCATTTCATCATCATCCTCACCACCTACCCGAGAATTAAACGTTGCATTAATTGAGTTTCTATATTCATATACAACTACTAAACTTTCGTACATACAATTCCATCTAGTCGGGCAAGGATTAGGAATCTTTCTTTCTCTAAGGCCATATTCAGTACATTTTTTAAAATACCCACTAAGTCTAGTTCTACGGTTTGAATAAAAAAGCCAATTAAGATCTATTCGAAACTTTTCAATTTCTATGTTTAAAATTCGCGTACCATTACCGACAATTAAATAATAAATATGACAAATGCATCTAACATGAAAAATATTAGTAAATGCAGGATTTAGTGTTTTTGTAAGCATGCCTATAATACTAGTGCTACTAAAAGCATTATCCATAGAAATTTCCATTATTTTATCGCTAAAGCAAAAATATCTACAAATATCTGAAACAGTGTTAGCTGTAAACTTACCTGTGTGACGTGAATTAATTATTCTATACGCAATTATACATTTTTGCATTGTACAGTCCTCATCTATCCAATAACTTTTAACAGTTAGATAATCACAAGCATTACCACTTCTACCAATATCAGTAGTAATAGAAATCCGATTAGATATATGAGTAAATAAATAGCGTAAATATTGTTCATATTCATGGTTGAATTTATAAATATCGGCCTTAACTGCTGCGCGAGGCCAACCTTTATAAGTTGGATTAAAAACTCTTCTAATATAATGAACCCAATTAGGATTAGAAACAAAAGTATAAGGTAAGCACATAACAATAATCATCTTTGCTAATTCTTCAAGATCTCTATTTGGATCGTAATACAAAATATCTCCGGTGACAGTGTTAATTTCTGGTTGAACTAGATTTGAACTTGTACTAGGGTTAACCGCAGAATCTACACTTGTCCTCTCTTGCTGCACTTGCATTTGAAAAAAATCTAGCCTTATCTCTAGGGTGTATTTTTATGTGCGTAGTCAAACTACCCGTGACTCTACGATCTCCAGTAAATTTATGAACCAGTAATTTCCCACAAGTTTTACACTTAGCCTTATTTAGTTCTCTTACTTGAGTAAAAAAATTCCGAACTAATGATGTTTCTTGACGTTTAGAAGGTTGTCTATTAAAAGTTGGAGTTTCTACAGGTGGGTCGGCCGATGCATTACTTGAGTTATGAACAGGACTAGTAGGTGTATCACCTAAATCTGGTGCATGGGTTTCATCATCATCATCATCATCATCATTATCCTCTAAGATAGATTCATTAGGATAAAGAGCATTTATAATTTCATCATCTAATCTATCACCTACTGCAACATCATGTAGAAATCCACTATCGGTAAATTGAAAACAAGGGTGATCACTATCAAGCATTACGGGAGGAGGGGGAGGACGTCTAGGTTGGCCACTGCTTTCAACTTGCTTATCTTTTGAAGGCTGGGGAGCCGGGGAAAGGGTAATATTATGGCCACTACTTTCACCGGTTTTATTTTTTCCTTTACCAAATATTTTTTTCAAAGAAAATGCCATATTAATTATAATTATGCAAACTAAACCACACAAAAATATATTATTAAAACGTAAGAGTTGAAACGCGTTTATCGGATTGCCGAAAAACTTCTTGAAAATTAAAAATTGTTAAACACTTGAAAACTTCAATTCAAAAACTTCACAATTTTTCACGAATTTTCAACAATAAATTAAGCAATTGTAGTAGAAAGATTGAGAGAGATTGAGAGATATTGATGAATTGGTGAATAAAAATGAAAGAATGAGGGGATATTTATAGTTGAGAAATGGGAAAAAATGTAATTATATAAGTTTAGGGGTTAAATTAAGGTTTGGGGGCCAAATGACCATTTTGTAAACTTCCAAACGGCCATATTTTCAGCCTAAACGGCTATATTTTAAATATGGCCGTTGCTGATTTTTAAAACAAATTTTTTGTTTGAAAAATAGCCGTTTAGGCCCGCCAGGACCGGTCCAATCCCCGCTGACGATCCCGGAGCTAGCGGTCCCGAGCTCACGGGCTAATATTCTCGGACCGGCCCGTCACGGGCCTACTTGTAACACCAGGCCCAGGACGACCATGACCGGTCTATCAGGCCCGTTAGGCCCATCAGGACCGCGGGCCCGATCCGGTTCAGGCCCGGGCCACAGAACACTCTTATTTTCAAGTAAGACTAAAAAATTATAAGATTTTGATAACCAAACATTATTTTCAAAAAATAAATTGAAAAAAAAAGAGAAAAATTTCCTATGTTCAAGCGGGCAACTTCCACAGAGGATAAATAGAAGGAGGCTCATGTTTGAATCTTTTGAACAAAAAAGGATATATTTGAATCTTTTGAACCCAAAAGAATAAGTACTCGGCATTCGGCAAGTGATTTAGAAGGTCAAACTTTTTTTTTTTTAAAAAGTTATTTTGCTATAAATATTGATTAACTAATCTCCCTCTTCCCTTCTTCCACATATTGTACTAGAAAAACTAATATTCTCTCTTTTCCCATAGATTTATCTTTGCTGGTTTTCTTCTTTTTCTCTGAAGCTCTAAAATGGTTTATCCTCTAGAAGAGTCAGCACTAGATTTGATAAGGCAGCATCTTCTTGCTGATTTTGCTTTTGGGGAAAGTTACAGCTCATCAGAACCCAACACTAGTTTTGATTCAATGCCTTATTTAAATAGCTTTAAATTCGAGGCAAAAGCACCTCGTATAAGTTCAAATTCCTGGAAATTCAGTTCAAAACCAGAGGATTCAGTTCAGAAAATGGAAAATACCTTGCAGAAGAAGCGTTACAGAGGGGTCAGGCAAAGGCCATGTGGGAATTTTGGAGCAGAGATTTGTGACCCGACCCGAAAAGGGCAACGGATTTGGCTAGGAACTTATGAAACTGAAACAGAAGCAGCCATGGCATATGATCGTGCAGCGCTTAAGCTAAGAGGGAGCAGAGCAATTCTGAATTTCCCACAGAAGGTAATTGTTGTTTCTATATTTTATTTTTATAAATAATTCGTTTAAATATCTTTGTTTTTTTTTTAGTGACATATATCTTAAATAATAAAAAATATCATTTTATTGTTAGTTATAATCAGAAATATCATTTTCTAAAGTGTATTTCTATACTTTCATAATCAGAATATTATGGAAAATTTTAAGAGTCCAAGCTTTTTTTTTCTTTCTAATTTAAGAATTCATGCGGAGTCGAACAATTTTGAGAAACTACATGGCTAAATTGGTACAGTTATTGATCTTAATTTTTATAGATTGATGATGGTGACATTATATGCTTTATGGACCTATAAAAAATGAAGTAGCGAATTATAAGTCTGTCTCGTTTTTGGCATTTTAGGGCCACAGAATATAAATTCTGGAGAATTTCCAGACGTATGTTATAGCCCACGCCATCTGCCTGAATTCAGGCGATCGGATCTGAAACATCTAAAACTTTGCGGGCTAATATTGATTTAATTTTCGATCGTAGGAAATGGAATTCAGATTGTCTGAGATAAATGACATTGTTTACTCAGAGGACAACGATTCACAGCGTTCAGAGAACAATGTTACTACTTCACTGCTTGTTCCTTCTTGCTCTTCACATAGGCCCGGCTTATTCAACAATGAAAGGATGGAGCAAGTCAATTTATTACTTCCGCATGCAACAGAGGCAACTGTGATGAACAGAGGAAGTATGGTTAATGCAAATGTAGCACATGATCGGTGCAACGACGGAGGAGAAATAGTGCAGCCCGATATACTTTGTGAGAAATCAAATGTAGAAATTGATTCAAGTAGTAATGACAAAGTGGAGCATAATGATATTGCTAGAGGAAGTTCATCATGTGAGAGACTTTTGGTTGAAGCTGATGCAATGAACAACATTCAGAACATAGATTCAAAGAACAAGTGCACAATAGCTAGGCTAGAAAAAGATTATGGGATTACTCGCGAGATTCTAGAGCAGCATTTTGGGAAGACTCTTGTAGATGCTGCCAAGACACTACATGGTAAGTTCACACTAGTGCATATATTTGAGGATTGTATCTCTTTTCATGTTATTAAAACTTGCTCCTTTTTAGTTTATCTGAACCTTTTCACTATTCGAGATTCAAACTCTGTAAAATTTGACCAACATTCTAGAAAATTATATTTTCATCATATTAACATGAAAAAATTGTAACTTATTGTAGTTTGCGTATAGTTTTTGAATATCTGAATTTTAATTTTAAAATATCGAGTTAATATAATCCAGAAGTGGCTAGGTCCATATAAACTGGAATGGAGATTGGTATGTCAGTAAGCTCTTTAATTGGATGAGATGAGTGTTTCTAAGGTTCACTGAAATCTGTTTTTGGAACTTGTTTTCTGTAGTTAGTCGTTCAACACTGAAACGAGTATGTAGAGAATACAATATCTCTAGATGGCCACATCATAAGACCAGAAAGGTTTATCACCGTGTTAGTCAAGGCGTATCTCTACAAAGTGCTGAACAATATGTGGAAGATGCTCAACAACATCCTGATCTGTCCCAAGAAAAAGGCACAGATCTTTTGGCGCATAAAAAATCGCCTGCTGCAGAAAAGCCTTGTGATAATCTGATGACTTTAAAGGTTACATATAGAGGCGATATCATTAAGTTTCAGCTCTCCCCTTCAGCAACCAGGGTAGAACTGGAGGTGGAAGTGGAAAAGAGGTTTAACATATCTCTTCAAAGGTGTTCAATCAAGTATCAAGATGACGACGACGATTGGATTTTGATAACTAGTAATTCAGATTTGAGGGCCGGTATGAAATCATTAAGATTGTTAGGAAGAACTACTATGAAATTACTGGTTACCCCAATATCCGAGACATGAATTTTTACTAAGTTATTATTGTTCATCTTTATTGCAGAACTTTAGAGTGTTGTTCTTTGCCAGTTATATTTGTTGTATGTCTTTGAGCTCATTATAAATAATAGAGAAGTCTAATTTGAAAACCCTTTTGGACCGTTTATTATCAGTTGCTTCAGAAAAAAATGATTTAAGTGCCACTAATGGCATTTATATATAAACTTATTTATAATCGTTGAACTAAGTAATTTTACATCACACCTTTTTGGGTGCGACCCTTCACCGAACTCTGCGCGAATGTTAAGTGCTCTGTGAATCGAGTTGCTCTTTTTTTTTCGGTTGGTATTAAGAGATATTGGGATAGAAATATTGGAGTTCAGAATTATCCTTAATTTCGAGTTTATTGTAGTGTGATTTGACAGATAAAATTACCATAACATGTGTTTCCACCATATCAGTTCTTGTATAGTACAGTAGATAATTGTTTATCAGTATTTATGGATACTATTGGTATCAAGATTTCTATAGATAAATAAATAGGTTATCTCTTTCGAAACCTTTGATTAATTTTGTATTTCCAAATATTTTCTCACAATACACGTGTGCCGTGTGTCACGGGGGCGATTTAGGCCACTTAGATTCTGGCCGAGGTTTCACCTTCGCGCGGCAGTCAAGTTCAAAACTTGGCTCAGCCTTCCCAACACTTAGTTTTATTTTAGGACGTTTCTGAGTTTGAATGAAAGTAGGCAGCGGAAATAAAGAAGACACACGAGATTACGGGAATCCCTATTCCCAACTTGTATTATTTAAAGTGAATACAAGAACACTAAAGCCAACCCTATGGCCAAGACAAAGAATTCCCCAATTCCCTGCCCAAAACAAGACTTCCTCCCCTGAAGAAGTGACTTAGACTATTTCGAGTGCAACCAATGCTATAGGCTAAGTTCTTGCCCCTTTGGCTAATACATAGGCACATATTTATAGGCTACAATTCGGTTGACAAGCCCCAACCGCTGGGTTATCATGCCTAAAACGTGGGCACTTCATGGTCCATGATCAGCATGTTTGCTCCCATGATCAGCATGTCTGTCCCATGATCAGCATGTTTGTAGGAGAGTGGCAGCAACCGCCAACTGCTTCCATGTGCATTGCATGTGCGCCTTGGCCGAGCTGATCCGCGCCTAAGGCTGGCATTGCGCCCAGCCTTAGCCTTTGACATTGTTCTCACTCAATGTCTCAGCTTATTGCCGCCGCCGCCGTTGTCCGTCATTGTCCAGTCCTTTTGCCCGAACAAGTCCGCCACTAGCCTACTGCCGAGTCTGACCCCCAAGTCATTTGCCCACATTGCTTGTCATTGAATGCCTCGCCTTGCCATGCCTTGTATTCCTATGCCTTGCCCCTGCTTGACATAGCTTTGTCGCACAAGTACTTTGCCAACCCGCGCGCCTAAGTGAGATGCGCCTTGATTCCGTCCAAGGTGCCTTTGTCATGCCCCGCACTGTCCGTCATGCCGAGCTGCCGTCATGATGTTGCCCCAATTTTAAGGGTCGTGCAACAAGTTCATCATGCAAATCCTTGTCACAACCCACACCTGCCGAGGACCAAAGTTAGGGGTCTAACAAACCACCCCCACCAGAAAGATTCGTCGCCCTCGACGAACTAGCTTCGGTTTTATGGAACACCCTCAAAGGATTCACATATGCTTGTATTTGCTCCTGATCCTCCTCTTCTTTTGGTTCTTCCGCAAACAATGCCGAAAGCTTTTCAATTCTGGGACAGTCTCTCGCCATGTGTGGTCCCTTGCAAATAAAACAGCCATTAAATTTGCTGCTTTGTCCCGTGTAAGAAGGTCCAGCCCCATGCTTTTCCTTCTCAATGCCGTTGCCCTCAACAACATTGTCGTTTCCAGCTTTCCTCCACTCTTTGGTCCTGTCCTTGTTTCCGTTCTTGGACTTGGGATTAGTAGAGAAATCAGAACCCTGTTGGCCCCACCGGAAATCTCCCAAAGCATCCGCAGCCGCAATGGCACTAGGAAGGTCTTTCACATTCTGCCTTCGAAGTTCCATTTGCGCCCACGATTGCAACCCGTAAAGGAAATTATGCAACTTGTCCTCCTCAGCCATGTTGCTAATATCCAGCATCAAAGAACTGAAGTCTTTGACGTATTCCCTCACTGATCCAGTTTGTTTCAGCTTCTTCAAACGGTCTCTAGCAATCCAGCCCGCATTGCTAGGAAAGAATTGATCCTTTAATTCTTTCTTGAGCCTTTCCCAAGAGTCGATCCTTGGCCTACCAGCACTTGCATCATCAGCCACCCGTGTTCGCCACCATAATTTTGCATCGTCAACCAAGTACATAGTTGTAATGGTGACCTTTTCCTCATCACGAACTTTGGCAGCCTGAAAGTACTGCTCCATGTCCCACAAGAAGTTTTCGAGTTGCTTGGCACTCCTTGTGCCAGTGAACTCTTTCGGCTCCGGGATTCTGACCTTGGTCCGATCTGCCCCACGCTGAGTCTCATCATTGCCAACAGCCAGACGCAGCAGCCCATTTTCCGTTTTCAGTTCTGTACATTCTTGGCTCAGTCTGTTTAACTCGCCCTCAAGATAAGAAAGCCGAGTCATGATGGTCAGAAACTGATCCCCATCAGTGGTTCCGACAAGTGCCTCCAATGCAGCAACTTTTTCCCTCAGTTCTGCGTTGCCACCAGCCATCCTTCACAAAATTCGATCCGTTGAACTTTGTGTTGTTGTCCCGAATCAACAGCGCTCTGATACCAGTTGTCACGGGGGCGATTTAGGCCACTTAGATTCTGGCCGAGGTTTCACCCCCGCGCGGCAGTCAAGTTCAAAACTTGGCTCAGCCTTCCCAACACTTAGTTTTATTTTAGGACGTTTCTGAGTTTGAATGAAAGTAGGCAGCGGAAATAAAGAAGACACACGAGATTACGGGAATCCCTATTCCCAACTTGTATTATTTAAAGTGAATACAAGAACACTAAAGCCAACCCTATGGCCAAGACAAAGAATTCCCCAATTCCCTGCCCAAAACAAGACTTCCTCCCCTGAAGAAGTGACTTAGACTATTTCGAGTGCAACCAATGCTATAGGCTAAGTTCTTGCCCCTTTGGCTAATACATAGGCACATATTTATAGGCTACAATTCGGTTGACAAGCCCCAACCGCTGGGTTATCATGCCTAAAACGTGGGCACTTCATGGTCCATGATCAGCATGTTTGCTCCCATGATCAGCATGTCTGTCCCATGATCAGCATGTTTGTAGGAGAGTGGCAGCAACCGCCAACTGCTTCCATGTGCATTGCATGTGCGCCTTGGCCGAGCTGATCCGCGCCTAAGGCTGGCATTGCGCCCAGCCTTAGCCTTTGACATTGTTCTCACTCAATGTCTCAGCTTATTGCCGCCGCCGCCGTTGTCCGTCATTGTCCAGTCCTTTTGCCCGAACAAGTCCGCCACTAGCCTACTGCTGAGTCTGACCCCCAAGTCATTTGCCCACATTGCTTGTCATTGAATGCCTCGCCTTGCCATGCCTTGTATTCCTATGCCTTGCCCCTGCTTGACATAGCTTTGCCGCACAAGTACTTTGCCAACCCGCGCGCCTAAGTGAGATGCGCCTTGATTCCGTCCAAGGTGCCTTTGTCATGCCCCGCACTGTCCGTCATGCCGAGCTGCCGTCATGATGTTGCCCCAATTTTAAGGGTCGTGCAACAAGTTCATCATGCAAATCCTTGTCACAACCCACACCTGCCGAGGACCAAAGTTAGGGGTCTAACACCGTGTGCCCGTATACATATGACTTATGAGTTTCAGTTTTCTGTGTCCTTCAGTGTGGCTTTATAAAGCACACTAGGGTATTGGAAGACTGAACGTAGGCTGTTATGTAAATAGTAAAGTACGTGCGTGCTACTAGTCCAACAGGTAAGAAAGGAGAGATGCTATTCGGTCAAACTCAGCATGGCCCAAAAATGACTACACCCGTGAAATAACAGTAAAGCTCTTGTTTTTTCGTTTGGCTTAGTGGCTCTTTTTTCCCTCCAAAATTAGTTAATAACTTTTGATTATTCCAAAATATTGATCCCATAAATAATCATTCTCTCAGCATACCGATGAGAAGCCTTCGTATATACGCTCAAGACGTGTTTTCTTTTAAAACACAATTACATTTTTAAAAAATATAATTACGCATTTTGTTAAATACAATTACGTATTTTTTAATTAAATGTAATTTATACGGATGGGAAGATCGAAGTTCTATTATGTATATATCATACCATATACTTATGTTAAGATATCTTTCATTAAACACATAATTCACCACACTTCCCTTAATCTAAACATGAATATTAACCGAGAAACTAGTTTGGATCAATTAAACACGAATAACAGTGATCAACTAAGGAATGCATTATGCACATCATTAGGGCTGAATTCGGACGACAGTTTGATGAATGAAGATGAATCGATCGACATTGATTCAAACGTCAACTTCACTGATGGAGAAAATCCTGTTGACGATTTTGCTGCTCCTGATGATGATGATGATGATGATGATGATGATGATGATGATGATTATGACGGTCATTATTTAGAGGAAGAGGGAGAAGTTGGAGAGGATAGGGAAATGCCTAATGAGTTCAGTGAAGAGGAGCTTATAACGGGTCCAATTATTGGGATGCGATTCAGTAGTAAGGATGTTCTGTTTGATTTTTACAAAGAACATGCAAGATTATCGGGTTTTTGCATTGTCAAAAGAACATCCAACAAAAAAGGTGGTGATATTGTTAGGTATGTGCAATATGATTTTGATAGGTCTAGGAAACCAAGGAATAAGCATGTTACCAAGAGGAGGAACTGTCGTGCTAGAATAAATGGAATTTTGGAGATTAATGGTTCATGGAATGTTTCAAAAGTGGTAAAAACATATAATCATCAATTGGAACCAGCACTATCGCGATTGATGGCTGGACACAGATCGCTTAGCAAGTCTCTTAAGAGAACTCTTGCAGCCAAAGATATTGCTGGCTTAAGACCCTCAAGAAATATAAGAGTCACTGAATTACTTGCTGGTGGCCCCGAAAATCTGGGTTGTACACCAAAGGACTGTAGAAATTATATCTTGAAGAGTAGAAAGCTTCAGTTGCAAGAAGGGGATGCACAATCATAACTCAAGTTCTTCAGTGTCATGCAGCAGAAAGATAGGGAATTTTACTACTCCGTTGATGTTGATAGTTTTGGTCGAATTCGTAATGTCGTATGGATTCATTCACACTCTAAGGTTGCATATAAGGAGTTCCATGATGTAATATGCCTTGATACCACATACCTTGTGAATCGATACAATATGTCATTTTCTTCATTTGTTGGTGTCAATCAGCATAGGCAGTCCATACTTTTGAGATGTGCTCTTATGTCTAGTGAGGATATAGCAAATTACCAAATGGCACTATCTACATGGATTGGGGGCTATAGAGCAATATTTATCCATTAGCTATCATGACTGACCAATGTGATAGTATTAAGGCTGCCATCAGTGTTGTGATGCCCAATACAATACATAGATATTGTATATGACACATATTCGCAAAGTTGCCTACAAAGTTAAGCAGAGTTCCTGATGCAATGATTGAAAGGGCAGAATTTAAGGCTTTAGTCCTTGATAGCATTAACGTTGCTGAGTTTGAGAGACGATGGACTGATTTTATTGAAAAATATAACTTAGAGGAAAGGGATTGGTTTTATAAGCTTTATTTGGAGAAGGAGAAATGGGTCCCGGTATACCTAAATGACCACTTTTGGGCTGGGATGTTGTCCACACAAAGAAGTGAAGGAATGCATGCTTTCTTTGACGGATTCATCACCCGGCAAAGCACTTTGAAGCTATTTGTTCAGCAATATGAGTTAGCCATAAGAGCTAAGTTCAAGAAAGAATTGGAAGCTGTATATAGGTCAAGGTGCTTTGAACCAAAATGTTTATCTGAATTTGCATGGGAGGAAAAATTTCAAACGTGTTATACTCGTTAAGTGTTTGAATTTTTTCAAGTACAGTTAAGGAAACTGTACGACTGTGAAATCAGCTCCCTTGAAGACCATCAAACAACAGCTGGGGTGGAGAATTACATTATCTTAGATTATTCGTTGAGGAGTTTTAATACTATAGATCCATTTGTATTCACGGTTAAATATACACCTATTGGCGAGTATCTAAGTTGCAGCTGCAAGTGGTTTGAAACAAGAGGTATTCTATGCTGCCATATACTTAAGGTGTTGTCTCATAAGAGGATTAATAACGTTAATGAGAGGTATATATTGAGAAGGTGGAGAAACGATGTTATTCGTCCGCACTTGAAATGTTTCTTTCTTGGAGGTTACCCACGTATGACTTCTGAACAAATGATGTACAGGGAACTATTAAAGCTTTTTGATCGGGTTTGTGATATTGCATTAGACACTGAAATGATAAGGAGATATATTAAGTGTCATTTGAACATATTGGAGCATGACCTTTTGAATTGGGATGATGATCAAATGATAATTCCAGATTGGGAATTTGAAGATACACCTGATGGTGTGGGTGGGGGTAGGGGTGAGGGTGAGGGTGAGGGTGAGGGTGAAGGTGAAGGAAGAAATATAAGAGATCCTAGATACGTACCTTCTCGTGGACGTCCAAGGTTGAATAGATATAGAGGGCGAATTGATTCATACTTTAGAAATTCACAAAATCGTGATAGAGGCCGTGTTAGAGGCCGTGGTAGAGTTGGTGGTAGAAGTGGTGGTAGAGATACTGATAGAGGCGGTGGAAATACTGGGCTAGCGAAAGGAATTGAGGTAAATTATAACAAATTACTATTATATTTTTTCCCAAAATATACATTGTTTATTAGTGTTATTTACTATATATAGCAAGATGATATAACAGTACAAGCACACAGTAGCTTGCCTGATCTTAACGATGAAGCAGACTGGGAGATAGCAGACTTGACCATTTAGTTTAAGATGATTTAAGATTGAATCTTATTTAATTTGATTTGATATAGATTTTTTTGAACTTTTTGACGTTGTTTTGTAATAATATAAACTTGTGATATCATTGTTAAATATTTTTTCATTTTTATGTTACATCATTTTATCAGACTACACTAACAAAATGTGATTAGAAGTGAAAGACCTCATAATCAGTTCAAACTAGGGCTTGTTTGGTTGAGGGAGAGACATCCACAGTTTTGGTTGATGTTAGTTGAGTTGCATTTATTTCAGGCGAAATTTGGTGTTAGTTTAATTGTATTTATTTTTTGGTTACCAACACTAAATTGAATAAAAATTTAGTCACGTTACAAATATATAGTTAGGGTTTGTAGTTAGGGTAATGAAATTATATCAAGTGATATACAAATTTGATAACTGCCAGGGTTAGGAAAATCAAAAGATTCTGAAATCAAAAAACACATTACATAACCAAACTGGAAAATAAAAGCACATATTTCCAATTAAATAAAGCTTACAAAAGCTAAAAACAACACAAACTGGGAAGACAAAACATAACTAGTTAATTTCAACGGGATCTTGAGAGTTCCTCGGCTTGTCACGTGCAATTGGAAGATAACACAGAATTCTATAATTTCGACCAACTAAAAGTTAATTAACCAACCCCTTTTGATGTTATTTTCCATCACAAAATATTTCCTTTCCATAAACCAAGGCTGGCCATCATAGTGAAGAATCGCTGATCTATGTGATTCAGGAAGGTGTTCGTAAAAATGTTTTGGAATATGCTGCAAACAAAAAACAAAAAATTGAAATAATGCAATATGTATACTGTTGGTTGAGAGATTAATAAAAAACAGTTTGTTTGATATTTTATTACAACCAGATCTGTTTGTTTCAAACTGGATTTGGTTGAAACTTAATTTTTTTATGTTACTTGGTTGGTTGAGATATTAATAAAAAAAAATTAGAAAAACAATTTCTTTGATATTTTATTACAACCAGATATGTCTGTTTCAAACTGGATTTGGTTGAAACTCAATTTTTATGTTACTTGGTTGGTTGAGAGATTAATAAAAAAATTAGAAAAATAATTTCTTTGATATTTTATTACAACCAGATCTGTTTGTTTTAAACTGGATTTGGTTGAAACTCTTTTTTTTTCTTGAAACCAGATGTGCCCCTATTCAAAAAGCAAATCGAAACATCACTTAGTTTGTTTCTGATTCTTTCGAAAGATTCACATGCAATTTTTTCTTCTAAATTCTATTTTTTAAAATGAAAGATTCACATGCAATAAACCGTGCCATGTACCAAAATTTATCCAAAAATACAATTTAACAGAATTGTATAATAAACATCAACTATAACAGGCAATAAACCGTGCCATTGTACAGGCAATAAACTATGACATGCACCAGAATTTAGCAAAAATTTAACCTAACAGAATTGTTTAAAACATTAACTATTACAGTCAATAAAATCATGCCATAGTGCAGGCAATAAACCATGCCATGTACCAGAATTTAGCAAAAAATGTAACCTAACAGAATTGTTTAAAAAATATTAACTATTACAGACAATAAAACCATGCCATGGTGCAGGCAATAAACCATGCCATGCACCAGAATTTATCCAAAAAATGAAATTTAACAAAATTGTTTTAAAACCCCACAATTGTACTAACATCTCAGTGCCCATTCAGCAACATGTGATGCATACCTAAATTCAGAATTCAAAACGGCTAATCTGAGAACTTCATAATCTGCACTCGTCATGGCCTCGATTGTGATTTTTGCAAGAGCCGGAGACTTTGCTACAAGAAGATTCACCAGTTGCATGTGTGGCCTTATCGCTCGAAGCCTCCTAATCACAATTTTTCTGAGGTTGAAAAATGTTGTTTCCACAAAACTTGCTTCCAAATTAATGTTATCACGTACAATTGGTACAGAACAAGGTTCCACCTACAAAATAATTAAAAAGAAACACTAGATAATTTCAGCACCTAAGAATTCACTATCTTATGTAAACGTAAGAATATAACCAAATGATTAAGTAATAGAGTAACCTTGATTTTCATAAGTTCTAAAAATGGAAAGCTTTTCATCAAAGATAAAGTACAGGCAGCGTAATACAATTCACCAAGATATAGACCAGGAATGTAAATGTTTTTGACATCGGCAACATGAAAGAGGAGACTAGTCGGTACATCTCCTGCACCTGAAGCCAATAACTAGAAAGAACATCCCAAATAAAAATGATGGCATATAGAGCACAATATAATCCATCTATGAAAAAGAACTAGACTGAAGTTATGAAGCACATTTACCTTGAGGCCATGGTTATCCAAATGGACATGCTCCACCCAGATAAAGAATAAAGAACCCTAGTATAGTGAGGTATTGCTTCCAGGATCAAGCCTCCCCTAAAAGCAAGCGTGGCTTGTGCCAGAAGAGGAACATTTCCTAAACTGATATTCCATGCTCTGCCTGTGAAGTCAAGGGACTTCAATTTGGGGGCATCAACAAAAACGATACCATCCTGATCATATAGGATCAGAAGCACCAATTGCTCGAGCAACGGGCACTGAGAGATCAAGGCTGAAAACAAATTGTTCTCCATTGCAACATTGTACAGCTTTAGGCACTAACCTCTCAAAACTTGCGAAGGGTGTTGGATGGCCTATTGTACAATCTTCCAGATATATGTGCCTCAAACGCACACAGCTGAAAAATAATAAACCATCCAACTTGTAGGGTGTCCTCCTATAAGGAAATTTGATATTGATATGTTCAATACCACTTCGATAGAGGAACCCTAATAACTGGTTAAAATAAGAAAATTCCTCCGCATACGGAATTAAGAGGGTAAAGTGTTTAACAGGCCCTTGGTGATGGTTCAAAATATAACGGATTATAGTAGCAAAGTAAGTAGGTTGGTGCATTCTCCAAAGGGTTCGATCAAGAGTTGCCCGTGGAATTCTACACCAAATATATCGCCACTTCTTACTTAAGATGCTTGTTCTAATAGCATCTGGTAAAGGCATCCGTACCAAAATATTATCAATAACATCATCAGGGAGGTTGCCTAGTATATCGAAGGGTAAATTTCTAATGTAGTTTCTTCTTACGACTGGAGCCATTGTTAGACTTAGATAATAGGAAAAACGAAGAAGATGAGGTAAAACGAAAGTGAAGATTGCGATTATGGAAGAAGAAGAAGATGAAAGAAACCTGTCGAAAACTTGAAATTTTGAAGATGGAGCGCCAAATGACCATGGACGGATCAACTCCTAAATCGAAATTTTGGGGGTATCGATTAAACAATCCCAAGGTAGATATGTATAGAGCCCTAATTTAGAATTCCAATGTATATAAAAGAACGTCTAAAATGCATCAAAGTTATAATTGGCTCATTGGTTAAGTAAGCGTATCTACTAAGCAGCCGTCTCGAGATCGAATCTCACCTTTAATAGAGTGTATTCTAATTTTTTCCAATCAAGCCAATTTTTTTTAACTTTTTTTTAAAAAGGGGTAACCCATTAGTTACATTTTTTATCTACTTAATTTACATTTTGGAAAAAAAGGTTAAACCATTTTTTTTAAAGGTTAAGCCATTCTTTTTTTTGTGGTTCGTAGTAATGTCGGCCGTCTAGATAATAGCCGTTTATAGGAAGGTCATACGTATCGGCCTATAGCAACCATATAAGTCCATTCACTACTGTGATTTTAGTAAGGTAATTACATCGTTGTGGTTCGTAGTAATGTCGTCCATCTAGATATATCCGTTTATTGTAAGGTCATACATATCGGCATATAGCAACAATATAAGTCCATTCACTATTATGACTCTAGTAAGGTAATTATATCGTTGTGGTTCGTAGTAATGTCGACCATCTAGATAATAGCCGTTTATTGTAAGGTCATACGTATCGGCCTATAGCAACCATATAAGTCCATTCACTACTATGATTATACTAAGGTAATTATATCGTTGTGGCTCATAGTAATGTCATCCCTCTAGATAATAGCCGTTTATAGTAAGGTCATACGTATCGGCCTATAGCAACAATATAAGTCCATTCAATACTATGATTGTAGTAAGGTAATTATATCGTTGTGGTTCGTAGTAATGTCGGCCCTATAAATAATAGCCATTTATTGTAAGGTCATACGTATCAACCTATAGCAACCGTATAAGTCCATTCACTACTACGATGATAGTAAGGTAATTATATTGTTGTGGTTCGTAGTAATGTCGGTCGTCTAGGTAATAGCCGTTTATTGTAAGGTCATACGTATCGGCCTATAGCAATCATATAAGTCCATTCAATACAATGATTGTAGTAAGGTAATTATATCGTTGTGGTTCGTAGTAATGTCGGTCGTCTAGGTAATAGCCGTTTATAGTAAGGTCATACGTATTGGCCTATAGCAACCATATAAGTCCATTCAATACTATGATGGTAGTAAGGTAATTATATCGTTGTAGTTCATAGTAATGTCGGCCGTCTAGATAATAACTGTTTATTGTAAGGTCATACGTATCGAGCTATAGCAACCATATACGTCCATTCACTACTATGATTGTAATAAGGTAATTATATCGTTGTGGTTTGTAGTAATGTCGGCCGTCTAGATAATATCCGTTTATTGTAAGGTCATACATATCAACCTATAGCAACCATATAAGTCCATTCACTACTATGATTATAGTAAGGTAATTATATCGTTGTGGCTTGTAGTAATGTCGACCGTCTAGGTAATAGCCGTTTATTGTATAGTCAGACGTATCGGCCTATAGCAATCATATAAGTCCATTCAATACTATGATTGTAGTAAGGTAATTATATCATTGTGGTTCGTAGTAATGTCAGTCGTTTAGGTAATAGCCGTTTATAGTAAGGTCATACGTACTGGCCTATAGCAACCATATAAGTCCATTAAATACTATGATTTAGTAAGGTAATTATATCGTTGTACTTCACAGTAATGTCGGCCGTCTAGATAATAACCGTTTATTGTAAGGTCATACGTATCGAGCTATAGAAACCATATAAGTCCATTCGCTACTATGATTGTAGTAAGGTAATTATATCATTGTGGTTCGTAGTAATGTCGGCTGTCTAGGTAATAGCCGTTTATTGTAAGGTCATACGTATCGGCCTATAAGAAGCATATAAGTCCATTCAATACTATGATTGTAGTAAGGTAATTATATCGTTGTGGTTCGTATTAATGTCGACCGTCTAGATAATAGCCATTTATAGTAAGGTCATACGTATCGGCCTATAGCAACCATATAAGTCCATTCACTACTATGATTGTAATAAGGTAATTATATCGTTGCGGTTCGTAGTAATGTCGACCATTTAGATAATAGCCGTTTATAGTAAGGTCATACGTATCAGCCTATAGCAACCATATAAGTCCATTCACTACTATGATTGTAGTAAGGTAATTACATCGTTGTGGTTCGTAGTAATGTCGGCCGTCTAGGTAATAGCCGTTTATTGTAAGATCATACGTATAGGCCTATAGAAACCATATAAGTCCATTCATTACTATGATTGTAGTAAGGCAATTATACATTGTGGTTCATAGTAATGTCGGCCATCTAGATAATAGTCGTTTATAGTAAGGTCATACGTATCGAGCTATAGCAACCATATAAGTCCATTCACTACTATGATTGTAGTAAGGTAATTATATCATTGTGGTTCATAGTAATGTCGGCCGTCTAGATAATAGCCGTTTTGTAGTAAGTTCATACGTATCGGCCTATGGCAACCATATAAGTCCATTCACTACTATGATTGTAGTATGGTAATTATATCGTTGTGGTTCGTAGTAATGTCAGCTGTCTAGATAATAGCCATTTATAGTAAGGTCATACGTATCGGCCTATATCAACCGTATAAGTCCATTCACTACTATGATTGTAGTAAGGTAATTGCATTGTTGTGGTTCGTAGTAATGTCGGCCATCTAGGTAATAGCCGTTTATTGTAAGGTCATACGTATCGGCCTATAGCAACCATATAAGTCCATTCAATACTATGATTGTAGTAAGGTAATTAAATCGTTGTGGTTCGTAGTAATGTCGACCGTCTAGATAATAGCCATTTATAGTAAGGTCATACGTATCGGCCTATAGCAACCATATAAGTCCATTCACTACTATGATTGTAGTAAGGTAATTATATCGTTGCGGTTCGTAGTAATGTCGGCCATCTAGATAATAGCCGTTTATAGTAAGTTCATATGTATCAACCTATAGCAACCATATAAGTCCATTCACTACTATGATTGTAGAAGGTAATTATATCGTTTGTGTTCGTAGTAATGTCGGTCGTCTAGATAATACATCGTTGCGATTTCATAAAAATTGATCGTCTATATATTTTCATTATTTAGATCATATGTATCGGCTTATGTCACCCATATAAGTCCATTCACTAATATTATTGTAGTCATATAACCTAAGCTAATTATATCATTATGATTCCTAGTAAACTCGACCTTTTATATAATATGTATCTATATAACTTTATTAATTAAGGTCATATATATTACCTTGTTTATATAAGTAAATATATAATTCTATATATTTTTATTGATTATTATTATTTATAATATAAGGTAAATCATGATGCTTTTAGGACTAATGTATTCTAGCCTTTTTTTAGTTGGGAAAACAAGAAATTTTTTTGACTAAAATGTTAAATACAAATTTCGGCGGGAAGCAAAGGGAAAAGTAAAAATACAATTGGAGGGAAATTGAAAGTTTATACTCTTTATATATCTCTTAAACACAAGAACAATATCTCCAACTCTCTAAACAAAATAGATATATAAACATGAATGTTGACGTATGGATTGAAAAAGAATTCTATCCATGGTTTCGGATGAAGGTTCCTAAATCGTACATTAAGTGTGATTTTCTGGTAATTTTATTTTTCTTAAATTTTCATGATTTGATAATTTTTTATTATCCCAACTAGCCATGAACCCTGAACCCTATCTATACATTATGTTCTTGCAATTTATTCCAAAGATATTCTGTGGCTATCTTCCTCGTATCTCGGTAAAAACAATGCTTCGATGTAATGGGATGAGTGGTCTGTGATTCTGAAAAGTGGTGTTCGTAGAAGACTCGTCAATGGGTGGAAAAAATTTGTTGTCGACAATAATTTGAAGAAAGGGAATGTCTCTTTGAACTAGTTGAGGCTACATCAGGGATTGTGATCTTCTCTGTTGAAGAACTAGGATTAACTAATGCTTAGCTTGATAATTTCATCTCTTTAGTTATTTGTAATGACTTCAAATGGATCGTTGTATGATTGTTCTCTTTAGTAATGGATGAAATGATTGTTCTTTATAATATTGTTCGTGTTTTTTTCCATTTATTATTGTTATATATTTTTTTATTTCAAAAAGACTAATTTTTTATAAATAGCCAATTAAAATTGTGAAGTCATTAAATATTGCAGAAGTCCCCAATTTCTTTTCTATTAGTTTACAAACAAGAACAAGACTACGAAGATTATTTCCTTTTTTCTAAAAAAGTTTAAAAATAGACATCAAAACCTAAACCTAAACGTAAACCTAAACGAACCTAAATCAAAAGAGAACGTAAACCTAAAGCTAAACCTAAACCTAAACAATGATCAAATAATCTTTGTAAGAATAGAATATGATGGAGTTACGCTAAGCATGAGAGTGACCATCACTTATTTTCCACTTTCCACCAAAGTGGGTTAGTGGGGAGTTATAACCATAATTAACTTTCCATAATTTATCCAAATATTAATTTAACAACAAAATATATTTATGTTAAACCAAAATACTCACGTACCCCTCACTCTATGAGGACGTGCTCCCATCCAAAACGTGCAAAGTAAAATAGCGGTAGATCAACTGGTATAGATCAACGCATATGCTGCTAGCAGAGTGGGGGGGGGGGGGGCAGAATCACACAGCAAGAAAGCTTCCTGTCAATCCAAAAATGTTAGAGATAAAATTCGATCTAATTTCGTCAAGTGAGCTTATTCAATTTCTGAAGTTAGATTGAAGATTGAGAAAGCCGGCCTCTACTGCCTTTAGCGAATGTGTTCACGAGGCCAGTCCCTGATGGCTAAGAAGCTTCTATTAGTTAGCTTGGATTCAGAAAGCTCTGCCCAATAGCGCTTAGCCATGTGTGTGTAGACCGAAATGGTCTCGCAAAGCTTGACCCCCAGAATAAGAAGTAGGAGGGTTTCGGATGAAGGTGCCTAAGTCGTACATTAAGTGTGATTTTCTGGTAATTTTATTTTTCTTAAAAGTTTCATGATTTGATAATTTTTTATTATCCCAACTAGCCATGAACCCTGAACCCTATCTATACATTATGTTCTTGCAGTTTATTCCAAAGATATTCTGTGGCTATCTTCCTCGTATCTCGGTTAAAACAATGCTTCGATGTAATGGGATGAGTGGTCTGTGATTCTGGAAAGTGGTGTTCGTACAAGACTCGTCAATGGGTGGAAAAAATTTGTTGTCGACAATAATTTGAAGAAAGGGAATGTCCTTCTCTTTGAACTAGTTGAGGCTACATAAGGGATTGTGATCTTCTCTGTTGAAGAACTAGGATTAAGTAATGCTTAGCTTGATAATTTCATCTCTTTAGTTATTTGGACTTCAAATGGATCGTAGTATGATTGTTCTCTTTAGTAATGGATTAATATGATTGTTCTTTATAATATTGTTCGTGTTTTTTCCATTTATTATTGTTATATATATTTTTATTTCAAAAAGACTAATTTTTTATAAATAGCCAATTAAAATTGGGAAGTCATTAAATATTGCAGAAGTCCCCAATTTGTTTTCTGTTAGTTTACAAAAAAGAACAAGACTATGAAGATTATTTCCTTTTTTGTAAACAAGTTTAAAAATCGACATCAAAACCTAAACCTAAACGTAAACCTAAACGAACCTAAATCAAAAGAGAACGTAAACCTAAAGCTAAACCTAAACCTTAACCTAAACATTGATCAAATAATCTTTGTAAGAATAGAATATGATGGAGTTACGCTAAGCATGAGAGTGACCATTACTTATTTTCCACTTTCCACCAAAGTGGGTTAGTGGAGAGTTATAACCATAATTAACTTCCCATAATTTATCAAAATATTAATTTAACAACAACATATATTTATGTTAAACCAAAATACTCACGTACCCCTCACTCTATGAGGACGCTCACCCATCCAGAACGTGCAAAGTAAAATAGCGGTAGATCAACTGGGTATAGATCGACACATAGGCTGCTGGCAGAGTGGGTGGGGAGGGAGGGCAGAATCACACAGCAAGAAAGCTTCCTGTAAATCCAAAAATGTTAGAGATAAAATTCGATCTAACTTCGTCAAGTGAGCTTATTCAATTTCTAAAGTTAGATTGAAGATTGAGAAAGCCGGCCTCTAGTGCCTTTAGCGAATGTGTTCACGAGGCCGGCCCCCGATGGCTAAGAAGCTTCTATTAGTTTTCTTGGATTGAGAAAGCTCTTCCCAATAGCGCTTAGTCATGTGTGTGTAGACCGAAATGGTCTCGCAAAGCTTGACCCCCAGAATAAGAAGTAGGAGGATAGGCAGAGCAAGAGCTCTTGAAGTCAACCCGGGCGCCCTTCTTCAATCATCCATTTAGGCCCGGCTAGGAACACATGGATCCAGGGAACCTGGCTCGGGAACAACCATTCACAAGCGCAAGGTGCAGCATCCGCCTGAACGGGGAGAGGATTTCCCTAAAACAAAGATAGGCGTGTCAGGAAACAATGTGAAGTCACCCATATTTCGCTGTCTAGGGAGCTGTTGACTAATGACCTAAAAATGACGTTTGGGAAGCATGACCAACACAAACGCAGCGAAGCTTACACTTGTTCACTAATTGTGACGGTTCACCAGGGCCTCTTTCCTCCTCCCTTTTCCGCTCACTCGTAGGGGTCGGGACCCCTACAATGGGGGAGGGAGTTGAATGAACATCTCAGGTCATAATATACAATCTTTACATGGATTAATCAAGTCTTCTAAGGTAAGACTATATGAGATAAAACCTATGAAGTGCACTCGCAGAATATTAAAAAATAAAATAAAGAGAAACTATCAAAATCTGCATAAGCGGTTGGATAAATTAAAGACAAGCATCTATAATTAATTGTAGTCATGGAGGAGTGTAATGGTGCATAGAGGAGTGAAATACACTATCGAAAACTGTAATGGTTGCATGAAGGAGTGTAAAGGGCTACTGGGAAGTGCAATGGATGCATGGAGGAGTGGAAGGGGCTGCTATTGGGGAGTGTAATTGTTGCCTAGGGTCTCTACAAAGAGACTTTAATTCCTACAGGGAAGTGGAAAGAGATTATAATCCTCACTATATATTTTTCTGAAAAAATATGCTACACCTACATAAGACAATCAAACTACAAATACTACTAAGCATAACAATGGATAAGACCTCGACAAAGAAACCTGCTGAACAGGCGCTGCATGGCTCACCTGTGAGTCATAATATCTTGTATCAAGATCTGAAGCGTGATTACATCAAGCTGAAGCGTGAGGTTACAGAGTTGATTGAGAGGGTGGTTCGTGATAGTAGCATTGATTTCCTCAAGAGTGTCATGCTGTAAGAGCATCCCCTTACTTCTCTCTATACTATGCTTGATGATATGCCCACACCATCCGTCCAGAGTGGATCTAAGAGCAATTCTATCATTGTTATCACTAGTGATACCGAGTCCGCCTCCAACACCTCAAAGTCTATTTCAGTGAACCAGAATATTGAGTAGTTATGAAGATTTGTTTCATTTCTTTGTGAAATGTGTTTGTTCGTCTATGAAGTTTTTTACCCCCCCCCCCTTTATATTGATGTTTTTATTTATCAATTTATGTAATTTTGATGTTATCACCCAATATCGTATTACTGAAGCAAATTATTATTATGGTTTGAATCTTTTTTATATTTTATATTTTTTACGAACTTTTTCTAGATGATAACCTGGGGTCTTGTATTTGCAAGAATAGAGTTTGATGATACAGCAAAAGGGTATAGAAAACCCTTCTAAAAACAGCGAGGCCTAATGAAGGTTTGATTAAAGTTAATAAAACAGTCCTATTGTCTTCAATATTCCAATTGTTCATTTGATGCCAAATGAAATGAAAGTATTAATGATAACATTTGTAAAGATTAATTAAGTACTCTAAAATTTTTCAATTTATTTTCCAAATTAATATAGCACATGAAACTTATGACAACAACACTTGACAAATAGGAAAATGTATTTCCAATAATTATGAAGATAGCTTAGTATTTCAAGATTCAAAATATAGCACATACTGAACTTATGGAGATAGTTGATGAGTACTTGAAGATAGTTGAGTGCCTATGAATGAATGTAGTACGAATTAAAACAAGTTCAAAATGATAACACCTTGGCACTTACAAGGTTCCAGCAATATAGACAAATTAAAACATTCAGTTCATTTCAAAATATTTTAAAAAAAAAATTATATTCTTATTTCATTCAAACATGAGGGGGAGACATGATAAACACTTGAGAAAAGGTTACATGGGATGAATTATCATTTGTATATGTATATCCCCGAATATCATGATATGAACCTGAAGTTCATAAAAGGGATAATTCAATTGCAACATATTGCAAAGCATGCTATACGCATTTGCTGACCCAAAGAAAGTAACTAAATGGAAGAGATACAATTCAAGAAGAATTGATTCCATATGAAAGACATGTAGTTTTGAACCCATAGTTCAAATGCTTGAAAGTATAAAGTCAAAGGTATGTATAATCAGTTTTCGATATCTTATTTGTCTAGCATGACATGGAAAACTTGATATGCATCTATAGTCTATTATATGGCTTATATGATAACTTGAAAGATTTAAGTTGCTTGAAGCATATGCAATTCGTGGTCCTGAAGTACCACATCCTAAGTACAATTTGTGTACATATGTATCTTGCTATAACTATAAGCATGATGGCATTGAGAATGCATCTATGGAGATATTGAAGAGTTATTCTACGACATTATATGAAGATGTTCATATCTATCAAGAATGATGATTTCAAGGTACGGAATATTTATTCAAGTCAATATGGTTGATTTGTCAAACGTCTACCAAAGATCGTTTTGAAGATGATGCACAAGATTGAAATGCAAATGCTCAAGGATATAAATTGATGTACTCATTAGGGGGAGTTAATGCGCGTTGCACTCTTTTTTCCTTACAAGGTTTTGTCCCACTGGGTTTTCCTTGCAAGGTTTTTAACGAGGCAACCAATAGGCGCATATTCAAACATGTGTACTCTTTTTCCTTTCTTTAATTTTTCCCATTGGGTTTTGGTTTTAAGGTTTTTAACGAGGCACATTGTTGAATAGACATTCAAGGGGGAGTGTTATGAAATCTCCTATTTAAGGTGAATGTCTATAATTAGAGAGATTCTAGAGTTCTATTCTTGGTAGATAAATCATCCCCCTCCCTATAAATAAAGGGGTCTTCTACCATTGTAAACCACTCTAACAATCTCTAAGTATCAATAAGAAGAACTCTCTCTACTCTTCTCTCTATTGCTCTTGTTCTTGCATTATTGTTCTTGTCTTTTATATTATTTCATAACAAGATAGAATATCTAACTGATTAATTCTTAGATTGTCTTCAAGAAAAATCAATTGGATACTTTCTTGGTAAAAATTTGAGTATGAACCTTCATCAATTTAAACGTTGTATCACACATAAAAGAATGAAATTTATGAAACAAGCTACAATTATAAAGTCTTCCATTAATCTTGAAAGAATTTATTTTTTAGGTAACTTTAAAATGTCTGCCTTACCGTTTAAATCTTCCTACGTTTAGTTATGGATTTATTAATAATGTATTAGCTTTTTTAAATATTTAACTAGTGAAATATACATATTTTTTGAGATTTTAAATTTGAATGGTTTTCTTATCATTATATATAACATTAAAAAAGGAAAAATAATTGGATTTTGGATCGTTTTTAGTTATAACGACCAAAAAATATTTAAACGTCAAATATTGTTATAGTTATATAAGACCCATTCACTATAAAAACTAAAATATATGAAAACAAACAAGGTTATTATAGATAAATTTGACGGTACATAGTAATATCCTTAACTTATTATAAGAGGTAAAATTTATTTTTCTAGCAAAATTAGTATAGAAATTCTCTTTTATTGTTCCTTTCATTAAAGTCTTCGTCCCCTGGTGCACGGTTAGTCCAAACTCTTTCAACGTACCCAAATAAGCTTTACTTGTGATTTCGTCAAAGTCGGAAATAAAACTGACAGTGCAATCTTCTATGCAGAACGTACAACATATCTATTGCAATTAACCAAATAATCTCTCTTTATTCACTTTCCTAATACTCCCGGAATCACTCAAATTTACACTTACCTATAAAATCAGTTAAAAAACCAAACTACAAAATCCTCCATTTCAGTTCAGATTTCTGCGGAAATCCAATTACCCATCTCGAGAAAATCTTGCAAAAAAGATGGCTTCGGCAATGAGAATTGTTTTCGGGCTTCTTACACTTGTCACTTGTGGAATGATTCTCGGTAAAACATTTATTCAAATCATTTTTATCTACTAATTTTTATATCTGCGTGTATTTATGCGTTGAATTTGTGGCTGTTTTGTAATTCTTGAATTTTCTCATCCCGCATTTGCGGTTTTTATCATCACTGGTGTTTTTTAAGCTTTGTGTTGACATTTAATTTGGACTAACCAAACACCCTATTCGGAAAAAGAAGAAGAAAAAGGAAAAAAAATGGTGATTTTTATGTATATATTTTATTTGGAAATGGAGATCTAAAAAAAATTGAACTTTTGGGTTGGAGTGGAGTGGGTGCTTGGTTTTGATCCTTGATCGTCATTCTTGCTTGTGATATCACCTATGTTGCTCAATTTTCAAAATTGACGGTGAGTGCGTGTCGGATCCTCCAATGTAGCTATTTTTGTAGAAACCTACAAGGGTGTGGAAACTATTTTGGATCTGAGAAAAAAACGCAAAAAAATTATGGTGATCTTTTTTCTTTTCTTTTATTGAAATTAAGACATTAAAGTGGATTGGTGTGTTTCGATGGTGAGATAATTGGATTTTTTACTACAGTGTTGATTAATGAGGTGGACGGGTTTTATACTTGATCGTCATGCTTCTCGCGATCTCGAGGCTTATGGAAAAATAGAAAAAAGAAAATGGCCAATGTTTGTTTAATGGTAGATTGGTAGATTTTAATGTGAACTGTTTGTGCAGGTGTGGTGGGACGGTTGAGTTCTTTATCACATTGTTGAGTTTGGTTGAGGTTATGGTATTATGAGGATGTTATTGAGTGAACTCACTTCACTTAAGCTAGGAAAATCAGTAGTTGTTCTCTAAAGCAAAAAAGGAAAAAAAAAAAAAAAGAAAGGAAAAAAAGGTAACGCCCTTATTTTACAAAACTATGAATTTACAGAATTTTTATTGGTTTTTTTTTGGGTGGGGGGTGGGGGTGGGGGGTGGCAGGGGGAGTTTAGTCTTGATTAGCTTTGTTGCGTTCTGATTTGGTTCAGGTTATGGCATAATCGGGATATGGCAATTATTATTATTTCCCTTGTGAAGCTAAAATGTCTTACAGTTAGTTCAGGGGGTTCTTTTAAGCTTTGATCATCTAAAGTGAAAGTTTCATAATTACACGAAATTAATTCTCTAATATAATCACCAGCACTTGTTGTGTTTATGAACACCCGTCGAGTAATATAATGTTCTTACTAAATAGGGTGAAGTAATGCAAACTAAACCGGTGCTTTTGTAAGATGAATATCATCACTATCTCGTCTAGTACTATTTAGAGATACTTCCGGAGCTTACATGATGATCATAATTCATTCTGTTCTTTTCATGGATTAATGACTCAGCATAACAAACTTTTCTATCATTAATCATTAATTTGATACAGAAAATGAGAGTCCTAGACAAAAAAATAAGCGCAATTGAGAAAATTAAAAAGGAAGTACTTTAAGAAACTTGTAGACATGAACCGTGAGATATTGGATAGTTTTTGGAAAAGATACCGCTGTTTTCTTTTGTTTCGTTTTTCGGGTGGACGGACAAAAATGTCTCTGATTTGCTGTTCCTCTTAAAATGCTGGAAGAAGTAAAAGTTGTCTTTCTAGATCAGATGACATTATATTAAAAGACCTAGTGGGACTACACATTTTCTACAGAAGCATCCAAAGTGTTTACTATAAGATCCTGATCCTTGACCATCCCGTCGTAGTCTTATCCTTCAAAAGAATTTGTGTTTTTTCTTAAACATTGGATTTTCTCTGTTTTCCCTCTTGTATTCTGATCAAAGAATACATATTTTGCCGTGGGTTCGAACCTTGCTGCAGACAAAAGCCTAGTATTTAAGTGGGGAAGGATAGAGGGGCTGGTCCATTATCCACCGAGTTCCAAACCGTGGTGCCACTAGCCCTCGGGGATTTCTTGGTTTTAAAAAAAATAGAATACATATTTTGAATTTTACTAATATGGACTTTTTGTTGCTGAATGGAAACTGATTAGTTTCTGTCGTGTGATGTGCAGGAGCTTTGATTCAACTAGCATTTATTCATAGGATGGAGGACTCACTTGGTAACTTTTCTTGGTTTATAGTAGATATTTTAAAATGATTGTTTTTTCTTTTATCTTATTTGAAGGGCTTGATACTTGCTTCATCATTCTTCTCATTTGTAGTTGCTGTGGTATCAAATAATCAAACCAGTACTCCATGTTCCACTGCATGCAATACCAAATACGTAATTATTATCAATGATCTTATTATATAAGGGTCACTTTTGGCGGATCCTTTAACTAGCTATTTGAACATTTTTGGCAGTTCAGCTTAGTGAAAGTAGGCAATACTCGCTCTAATTATTCCTTTCTTTTGTAGTTGTGGTTTCTCTTTTTCAATCAGATTCCAGTGGATGCAATATAAAAGAATGTTTACTTAAGGTTCACTTTTGAGGGGTTTAGTTCATATAGTAGCTATTTGGAAAATTTTGACATGTCATTTTGTGCGTAAGTGTGGTAAAATTAGGGAAGTCTTTTATGAATTTGAGAGAAAACAAGTACTTTGTTGTTAATAGAACGTGGAAAAATTGGATTCACATGTTATATAAGATCCTTTTTTTGCTTTCATTTTTTCCTTGTAATAAATTCCTTAAAATTATGAACCAAGGTGGTGTCAGAAGCATTTACAATATGTATTTGACATATTCTCCTCTTCTGCTGGTCCTACCCAATTATCCATGCACAAACTTATTTTCTCCGTCACTTACTGTTCTATGCTACCAATTGATATTCTGTTCCAGTAATTCCCTATTGTGTAAAAGACGCGCAGTGGTGCTATGTTAATAACTGCTCTCCTTCCCTTCTAATTTTTGGCTTCCTGCCCTCCTCTAGCATCCTATAAACTCACCGAGTGTTCTTGATAGCAACCCAACTAGTATTTACTATTAAATGCCGAGGAGATGAGATCCACCGTCAGATAGCCAACGTGCAATGCAACAAGAGAGGGTTATTGACTTATTGTCCTCTCAGCATTCTTGCACATATACGATCTCACCATAGTCCTTTCTCCTCCTTATAGTATCAGCAATGAAATTCTGCTTCATGCCACACCTCCTTACATTATCGGCTGTATGAGTTGCGTTTCATGACACACCATGTGAAGAATGTAACATTTTTGGTGCCTTCGCACTCCATAATGCCTTCTACTCTTCATTGTTACTGCCCCAACTTTTTTCGGTGACAATCCTTGTAGCAAACCCTAATCAAACCGTCCTATTGTCCTTCCCCTCTATTTTTACTATAAACTTTGAGAAGGGATTCCTGGGCCTTCTTCCACTTCCAATCCTGGATAACCTTTCTGAATTTTATTTCTCATGAAATTTTCTTTCCTGATTAACCAATGTTGTGCATCTCTCATACCCCATAGCATGCAACAACAGCAACAAATCCAGGAAAATCCCACTGGTACGGATCATAAATACGTTCGACTACCTACTAACCTTCTACACTAGTTCTCGACCTCCACACCCTCCTATCAAGAGCCATGACCTCGGTAAGCTGAAGCCATGCCATATCCTGCCTAATCACCTCTCCCCAATACTATCTTGGTCTCCCCCTACCTCTTCTCATACCCACCAAAACCAACCGCTCGCACCTCTTTACTTTGGCATCTGAGCTTCTCCTCTTCGCATGCCCGAACCATCTAAGCGTCACTTCCACATCATGTCCTCAACGGGAGAGACATCCACCTTTACTCGTATATCTATACACCATAGCATGCATCTGTTGAAATCATACATCTGCCACACTATACACCTCCCAAAATGTGATCTATTGCCATTCTGGATGATGTAACCGATAAACCTTGTGAACTCATTCCTTATTCATGTTCATTCTCTAAACCTTCTAAACTCATGAAAATGCTCTCTTTTGATTTTATAAGTATCAAATTTACCAGATTCAAGGAAACAACCATTCCTTTTTTTTTACCTTGGATCAGTAACAGGGGTAGTTGTCTTCTTGCATCGTTACTCCTTTGCTTGTCCACCTACACTAAGCAGGAATGGCATTACTTACTTTCTTTGGCTTATTCTGCTTCTATTCAAGCTTCTAATGTTATGTTTATCTTTGAAAGTACTTTATCAAAAACAATAGCTTTCAACACAGTACGATCTTTGAGTCTAAGCACTTCATATTCTGCTTCAATCCAGCTATTAATTGTGATCACTGCTTGAGCTGTTGTTAGTATTCCATTGAAACTTTCCTCTGTACCTAATGGAATTTTGTGTGACTTCCTGTATTGGGCTGCCCTTTTTGACTTCCTGCAGACAGAGAATCGTCTTTTGGTGGAAAGCATGCAAGTTTAGCTGGCAACAAACATCCGTTAGCAAGAGGTTTGTGATGTTCTTTGACTGTTTTTAGCCCTGCAATATACTTTATGTTGTTCAGCATGAGTTGGGCGCTTCGGTCGCGTAGGCGCTGCTTCAGACTAGGCACTGAGAATCTAAGGCATACTTCCCACAGTCTTTTTCTTGAAGAGCGTGGTACTAAACAATAAGTATAGTTGGCAAAATGATCTAATTAGGAAAATATTATGAGTAAATGTGCTTAAAAAATTAAAATAGGAACTTTCCAATTTAATATAAGAAAAGTAGTTACTAAACTTAACTTAGAAACTTAAAACTGCATTGTTGCATCTGAATAAAAAATTTAAAATAATTTTTTAACTTGATTTATACTATTTACTTCTTACATTTCAAATATTTTCTCTTCATTTCCTTTATCAATTTTTCTGAGTTAAAAATTCTCTCTCTGTATGTGTTTATGTTAGGATATATGTATTTTCATTTGCCTTTTCACTAAAAGCTCGCATCCAATTCAATTGCACTTTGGGTTAATGCTCCCACAAGCTCAACTTTTTTGCACTTCCGCCTTTGGAAACATTGCGTTTAGATTTTACATTTGACCATGACCTAATTTGTCTCGCAAACTCATATATATGCCTACATTGTTAGAGTTATATAATTGAGTTCTTTATGATGCTGATCTTGCATGCAACTGCTGTGTTAGAGAAGAAAAAGGAAAACAGTTGTCCTTCATTCCACCTGTAACTAAATGCCACTTCTACTTTGATACAAAAGTCTTCAGAAGACTTTGCACTAACTTATCCTTGATCGGTCCATCCCCCTCAAAAGAGATGGTGTGACAGAATAGTAATCAGGTCAAACATGAGTTAGTTTCTGGACGTCCACATATCTTCTTTTTATATTGTGTCTGGAGACGTAATAATAGCCTAAGCAGTAGTATATTGTTGGTTGGCTTGGGTCTCTTGGGGAGTATGTTGGGCCGTTGATTACTTGGGCATTAGCAGTAATCAATTGGTAATTTCCAGGAAATCGTCTTGCTTTCATTTCTTTAGTGATGGTTCATGTAAGGAGTATGTTGGACTGTTGATTGTCTTAGGCAGTAATACTAACCAATTGGTAATTCAAGGGAGAGTAAGCATCTTAATTTCTTTATTTTCTTTAATATCTGAACAGCTATCATTACTGCAAAATCTTTTTGTCCACTTTCCCTCTGAGATTTAGCATGAACACATGGTGTACTTCCCTGATATCCTGACTTTTCTGCCCTTTTTTCTCAGGAATCTCTTATTGGGGTTACGACAAAGAAGCTGTAGCACTACGTATAGGATATGTAAGTCCAAATTCATGTTTCCATATTGAAAAATTAACTTAAATATCCCCTACCCAAGCGCTTAAACTTAAAATAGCCGATGGATGTATAAATTATAATATATGTATAATTCATGTATAATATGTGTGTAATTATTGAATAATCTTTGTGTGCTGGCTAGAAAAAGTAAATAATGAATCCAACCGGCTATTTGTGTAAAGATCCCTTTCATGTTTTAGAAAATCCTCTCTTTCTCAATTCCAGGCCATCCACTGTGTGCTTTATAGTAGAAGGTAGTGGTAAATTCGGCTGGTAGACATGTCTTGCCTGCCAGTGCGGTTTCCATATTCGAGAAAAGTCTTTCTACTATATATATCCCAAGAGGAAGAACTACCAGTGCTACTTGTTGAGATAGCTCATGGATGTGAAGTTGAAATCTTAGACTGTAGATATCAATCAGTTGAAAGATCCGAACTTTATAGATGTATGTGGTGAAACTAATACCGTGCTGTATTATATCTAACTTTTTCAAGAGTAAACCATATTTCTCTATGCAGTTAGACAATGAAGTAATATAGTGTTCCAATGAGTTCTCCGTGTGCTAGTTGACAATATACTTGTATACCTTCCGGTCTTCCTAGTATCCATGCTAATCAAGCAGGTTCTTATTTTGGCACTGGAGAGGAGTTTTGTGTATGTAAATATACAAGTAGTAGATCTTATGGTGGAATATTGATCAGGTAAGCCCTTAGGGGAATGGAAAAAGTGTAGTTTTCTGATCTCCAACAATACCTGTTATCGGAAACAACCAACCCATTTTCTCATGGAACTGATTTCTTATTCTATCTTATGTTCTGATAAATAAGGCCTACTTGGTTCGGAAGTGCCAGACGGGACCCGCTAGAATCACTTCTGGGCAAAGAGAAAGTCATGTTCATTTATATACCTGGCCCCCTTTTTTTTTGAGCAAATGAATGGTTTTTGCTGAAATAGATAAATAAATAAATAGAGCATCTCTCTTGTTATTCTTGGAAACTTACATAAAAAAGTCAATTTTTCTTCAGTTGAGAACTAGGAGAGCACGCCTTAACCAAAATCCATGCATTTCTGGACTATGTTATCCTGTAACTTAAACTGAGCAGCTGCGTGAATGCCATTACTGCTAGCTTCTGCTTTGCTATTTTAATTATGTCAATTTCTCATACTGCTCGTGCAGGTGAAGCCTGAAATTATTAGCTGGAAACCAAGAATTATATTATTTCACAACTTCTTAAGTGCAGAGGTATGCCAGTTTTATATTTTTCATCTTCATTTCTACCATTGTATATCCTCTGTCTGTTAATTTGGCCTCTTTGTGTAATACTGCTACTATATCTTTGATGAGTTTAAGGTTTTGGTTGGTTATGTATTGGATTGTAAAATGTTTAACGGTTCTTCTGTGGTCTCTGCTCCAAGTTTACTATGAAATGTACATACATACATATTGTGTATGTGTCTATATATATATATATATATAAATATATATATATATATATATATATATATATATATATATATATATATATATATATATATATATATATATATATATATATATATATATATATATATATATATATATATATATATATATATATATATATATATATACCAGGAGGTCACGGGTTCGAGCTGTGGAAATAGCCTCTTGCACAAATATAGAGTAAGGTTTAATGGTCATATTGGGGCTGATGCTGGTGGTTATGGTGAGGTGCACGGTGGCTTTGGCCTTGGGGTTAGGAATGGAGGAAGCACGTCACTGCTTGATTTCGCCAGGGCTTCTGAGCTTCTAATTGTGAACTCGACATTTCAGAAGAGGGAGGAGAATTTGATCACCTTCAAAAGTTCGGCGGCGAGGACTCAGATTTATTACCTTTCTTCTCAGAAGGAGCGATAAGAGGTTTATGCAAGGACTGCAAGGTTATTCCGGGAGAGTCCCTTTCGACTCTTCATAGACTCTTAGTGATGGATGTCGGTCTCTGGGTCAAGAGGAAGAGGAGGGGTGCTCGAGGACGACCGCGGATTAGATGGAGTGCTCTGACTAAGGAGAAAGCCCAGAAGTTGGAGAGGAGGTTAGTTGATGGTGGAGCCTGGAGAAGTTCTGGGGAAGCGGACGCAATGTAGTTAGAGACGGCAAACTTGGTTAGGGAGGTAGCACGGGATGTGCTCGGGGTAGCCAAGGGCTATTCAGGCAGATATCAGGGTGACTGGTGGTGGAACGATGTAGTCCAAGAAAAAGTGGAGGTGAAGAAGGCTGCGTTTGCTAAGTTGGTAGGGAGCAAAAGCGAGGAAGAAACGAGAGAGAACAGGGAGATCTACAAGGTGGCGAGGAAGGAAGCGAAGCTGGTGGTTTCGGAAGCTAAAAACGCGGCGTTTGGTCGCATGTACGAGGAATTAGGGGAGAAAGGCGGGGACAAGAAGTTATTCCGGTTAGCTAAAGTAAGGGAGAGGAAGGCGCGGGATCTAGACCAACTTCGGTGTATCAAGGACGAGGATGGTAGAGTTTTGATGGGGAGTCTCAAGACAAGCAGAGGTAGCAGGCGTACTTTCGAGACCTACTTAATGAGGAGGGGGATCGAAACATAGAGCTAGGGGAGCTGGGGCATTCCGAGCATCATAGAGACCTTGGGTACTGCAGGCGCATTAGGGTGGAGGAGGTCATGGGGGCTTTGTGTAGGATGAGTAGGGGTCGAGCGATCAGGCCTGACGAGATCCGGTGGAGTTCTGGAAATGCATGGGTAGGTCAGGAGTGAAGTGACTTGCCAGGTTATTCAATGCGATATTCATGACTAAAAGGATGCCGGAGGAGTGGAGGTGGAGTGCGGTGGTGCCCTTGTACAAGAACAGAAGGTATATCCAGTGTTGCAACAACTATAGGGGCATCAAATTAATAAGTCACCCCATGAAGGTCTGGGAGCGGGTGATCGAGGCGAGGGTGAGGGAGATGACTTCTATATCGGTGAACCAGTTCGGTTTCATGCCGGGTCGCTTCACTATAGAAGCTATCCACCTTGTCAGGAGATTGGTGGAACAGTTTAGGGATAAGAAAAAGGACCTGCACATGGTGTTTATCGACTTGGAGAAGGCGTATGACAAAGTCCCAAGGGAGGTGCTATGGAGGTGCCTGGAGGCGAAGAGCGTGTCGGAAGCCTACATCAGAGTAATCAAGGACATGTGCGATAGAGCTAAGACTAGGGTGGACGGTGGGTGGTGACTCAGACCATTTCTCGGTGGTTATGGGGCTCCATCAAGGATCGACGCTTAGCCCTCTCTTGTTTGCCTTGGTGATGGATGCTCTAACTCGACATATTCAAGGGGATGTGCCTTGGTGTATGCTATTTGCTGATGACATAGTATTGATAGACGAGACGAGGGTCGGTGTTAATGAGAGGCTAGAGGTATGGAGACAGACTCTCGAGTCTAAGGGTTTCAAATAAGCAGATCTAAGACTAAATACCTGGAGTGCAAGTTTAGCGCCGAGCCGAGCGAAGTAGGCAGGAACGTGAAGATTGGATCTCAGGTCATCGCCAAGAGGGACAATTTCAGATATCTTGGGTCGGTGATTCAGGGGGACGGAGAGATTGACGGGGATGTCACTCGTCGTATAGGAGCAGGGTGGTCGAAGTGGAGGCTTGCATCAGGAGTCCTGTGTGACAAGAAAGTGCCACAAAAACTCAAGGGAAAATTTTATAGAGCTGTGGTTAGACCTGCCATGTTGTATGGGGCGGAGTGCTGGCCGGTGACGAACTCTTATGTTCAGAGAATGAAGGTTGCAGAGATGAGCATGCTCAGGTGGATGTGCGGGCTCACTAGGTTAGATAAGATTAAAAATGAAGTTATGCGCGAGAAGGTGGGGGTGGCCCCGGTGGATGAGAAGATGCGTGAAGTGAGGCTCAGGTGGTTCGGGCATGTGCAGAGGAGAAGTTATGATGCCCCGGTGAGGAGTTGTGAGCGACTGGCGGTGGTCGGCGTGAGGCGAGGCAGTGGGAGGCCTAAGAGGTATTGGGGAGAGGTGATTAGGCATGACATGGCTAGAATGCGGATTATCGAGGACATGACCCTTGATAGAAAAGTCTGGAGGTCCACTATCAGGATTGTAGGATAGGGACTCCTAGAATTTTTCGTACACCTTTCCCGGGTTTGGATGAGGCTTGACATGGCTATCCATAGATGATTTGTGCATTGGATTGTGTCTCCCTTATGGTAGTTATTTATGGTAGTTAATGTTTGATATTATTGCATGCCATTTTATTTATCGTTCTTATGTTTGGATAACTATTTATGCGATTTCTGCCGGAGTTACTAATGCTCTTTTGTTTTTGTTTTTGTTTTCCCTTTCCTTCCCTGAGCCGAGTGTCGATTGGAAACAGCCTCTCTGCCCTTTCGGGTAGGGGTAAGGCCTGTCTACATATTACCTTCCCCAGACCCCACCTTGTGGGACTATACTGGGTAGTTATTGTTGTTGTTGTTGTTGTTGTTGCGTACAATAGACCCTTGTTGTCCAGCCACCCGCGCATAGCGGGAGCTTAGTGCACCGGACTGCCCTTTTATATGTATGTGTATAGATAGAACTCTACCAACTTATCTTTTTAAGGAAATTGGTCTTCAAGCTAATATTTGTTTGAGGTTTGATCTCCTATTTACTAAATACTGTCAAAGTCATTAATACCTAAAAAGTGAATTTTTTTTAGTCAATTTAGGGTTAGTGTAATGGGTGACAAATTTCGTTATGCTTAAATTGCTCTTGCGCATGATTTTCTTCCTGCTACAGTGTCAAATTTCATGATCGAATGCAAAATAAAAGAAAAAATGTGTAAAACGTTAATTAGAGTGCTTGATACAAATTTGAAAGGACGTTAGGGAGGGTTGTTGAAGAAGAGAACAATAAATCTCAAATCTTGATATTTTGGACATGATCAAATTTACAGATGGTATTAGTAAATAGTTTCCAAAATCGTCTTAGATTTGTTAATTTTAAAAGCATCATGTGTTCATGATGATAATTTGGGACTTAATATTCTATTGCCTTCACAGGAATGTGATTATCTTAGATCGGTTGCCATGCCCCGTCTTCATGTTTCAACTGTTGTAGATGCAAAAACTGGAAAGGTATGCACACTAGCCAAATGATTCTCTGACATTCAGCATCTACTGCGATTTTTCTTCTGATGAGTTCAAATTTTTTCCACACCCTGTTGTGCTTATCTATTGTTGAAATGTGCTCCTGAGTTACCACCTAAGTTGCTCGGACACGGCTATTTGGGTGCCGTACCCGTGTCGAAACGACATTGACACGGGTAAGGGTATGAGATCTGTGTCGGTTCCGGTCAGACAAGATCGGGTGCATTGACCAAATAAAGAAGGAAACTGGGAAAAAAACCAGACATGGAAAAGGTTAATGTTTTGTTGGAGAAGAAACTAAGGAAGAAGAAGAGGCAAGTGCAGATAGACCAAGAAGAAAGGGACAAATTAGGATATGCTTTTTGAAAAGTGATATGCTTTCTTGAAGAGTGTGATATGCTTTCTGGCTGTCATGACCGTGTGCAAAACTTTTTGTCTCAGGCCCACCAGTATCTAACCTTTTATATTTGATTTACTCTTATTTATTTGTTTCGGACCCACCACTATCTAACTTTTTATGTATTTAATTTACTTTTATTTATACATTTCAATTGATCCTCTTTATCTCAAAAAATTATACATGGAGCTTGCTTTGAAATATTTAAGCTTTTGATTCTTTTTACTACGTAAAATAAGAGAACAATTGCAAAAGAACGAATGAAGAAGAAAGTCACATTTAACAAGTTATAGCTTATAGGTGAGTACTCCACATAATTTAAAGATATATTTAATGTTATTTTTGAATTATTTATAGCCGGATCCCCGCACTCGTGTCGGTTCTAGGATCCGTATCCCTGAATCTTAAAATTTTCATTTTAAAGGATTCGACCTCTAGATTTGCACCCGTGTCGGACACCCGTACCCGTATCAGAGCAACTTAGGTTACCACTAATTCTTAATAGCAAATTAGTTTTGCCTATACAAGTACTTGTGGTTAAAGTTCAAGTTACAGCTACTACTTTGAAGTTTGCCTCTAGAAGAGCACTGACTTTCAAATGCCACCTCACCTTTTAGTTCATATGACAGTACTCATATTCTTCATTTGACAAGGAGAGATCAGATACAAACAGCCTGGAGGTTACAGAGGGTTGTTTCTTTTTGATGAAGTTAGGGAATTTCATTAAATGGCATCAAGAAGATGCATAGCAAAAATTACAACATAAAGTTATTGTCGGCTCATATACAAAAACTTACAAAAACTTAGGAGCAGACAAAATTCAGAAATAGTACAATACTAGTTACAGGGGCCTGATTGAACCAACTAAATAAGTTAATTAAACAAGTGGCTTTAAGAGTGTGGTTGGGAGTTAAAATCCCATCAAAACATCTACAGTTCCTTTCATTCCAAATACTCAAAAAAAATAGCACCAGGTACCATTGACCAAGTCTTTTTGATGGATTTCCCAACTCTCCAAGAACACCAACTCTCATAAGCTTCCTTGATACTGTTTGGCATAACCCAGGCAAGTCCAAAAACTGATAAAAATATACTCCAAATATCAGCTGCTATTGAACAATGCAAAAAAAGATGCCTCACACTCTCAGATTCCATTTGGCACATATAACATCTATTCACAGTGGGTATACTCCTTCTGCTAGGATTGTCTTAATCACATACCAATGAGGACATAATTTCTAGCTAAGCCTCACATTTTAATTTCCAGCTTAATTAAGTTAGTCTTTCTACTGGGAAAGTTGATATATGTGCTAAATATATGCAAATTTTATCAATTCTGTATGCTTGAGAGGCTTTCGTATAAGTCTAGTATGCATTATTCTTTCATTAAGCAAATAGCAAAGTCTTACGTAGATTTAGGCCTTTTTTGTTTGCACTTAATGGAGGTCTGAATCTTAATCATTCATATCCCAGTCATCAAGTCTGTTTGTTTTTTCAATTTTATAACCACTTAATGGGTTTGAGTGGATTTTAATGATTAAGATTTATAACAAAGTCTTAATATCATTAAGATGTTATACATTCAAAAATTTATGTATAGATGATATTTCACTATTACTCCTACACTTTCATCACTACTCACCATATCACTACTATCATTGTCCCCCACTATTGCAGATTATCACCACCCACGACCCACCACCGATTACCACCATCCTCAGCCACAACCACCACCGTTGCCAAGCACGAATGTCGGTTGTCACTACCACTAGCTATTATTTACAATCATCAACACGAACCACCATTAATTATCACAATAGTCACCAATCACTACTATCAACCACCACTATATATCACTCATCACTGTTATTAGTCACCACCATCAACCACCATCGTTAATTACTACTGTCATCCACCATCTACCACCCATAATTACCACTAACGAATATCACCACTAGCCACTACTCCGTCAGCGCCCACAGCCACTGTTATTAGCCATCATCACCACCAACCGCCATTTTTTATTTTTTTTAAATATAGTATTAGATTTATTAGTACTCCTTGATTTGAATTTATACTTATTAGTTTTTAAGAAAGACAAGTTCAACGCATTCAGATGTTAAAAAAAACAATCTTAATTATTCAGTATTCAATCTTAATTCAACATCTTAATATTCCGATGTGTATTGAGATTCAGACGTTTTAATCTTAATACACATATTAATATTCAGATGTGTATTCAGATTCAGACATCTTAATCTTAATAAAAACAAATGAGGCCTTAGTCTCACACCGATCGTTTGGTTACCATTTTAAGGATACTAATTCAGGGATAGAATATGAGATTGTATTTATTCCATGTTTGATTATGAGTATTAGCTAATGATGAGATAAATTTTATGTCAAAAATGGTGGGATTAGCCATCCCAGGGATAGCTAATCCCATAGAGCTGGGATATCCTTTTATCCTACCTTGTAACCAAACGACCCCCAAGTATTAACATTGATTCTCAAGGTTTCTAATATTATGATGTTGTTTTCTAAAATCACTTGAGATCTCTAAAGAGTGGAGACAAAAATAAACCCAATTGTTAGAAAAGAGCCGATAAACATTTAGAAACCTATCAACAAATAACTTGGTATGCATTTGGGTGATATTTGAGTTGAACTTGAAAAAGCTTTACTTGAAGCTAAAGTTAAGTGAAAGTTTGTAGAAGATGAAGTTGTTTTTGGACAAGAACTTCGCTTGGAAAAAGAGTTTGTGAAAATTGAAGATTTGTGAGTGGAAATTAAAGATTTGTTTGTCAAAATATTTACTTGAAGATGAAAAGTTATCATGATATTAAAAAATACACCTGCATACTACTATTTTGAAGTGAAGTTATGGCCACAAATGAGAAATTAATCCTTTTTTATACTGTTTTTGGCGTTCAGAAAATTGAAGAGTAACGTAAACCTAAGTGGAAGTGTGTATGACAGGGAATAAAGTTAAAAAATTTTTTATCGGTGAAAGAATAGTGCTCATACGGGACATGTAAGACTATTTTTCAATAAGGGGCTTGATTGGTGTTTTTTTCTTCTTCTTTTGATTGTTAAGCTTGATTAGTAAACTATGATGGAAAAATTGGGCAACCGGGTGTGGTCTAGAGGTCAAACTGGGTGCATACCTTGGAGACCAAAATTCAAATTCTAGTAGAGACAAAAAATGCTAGGCGATATTTTTCTATCTATGCTGGTGAGAGGTCGCTGGTACCCAGTAAAATAGTCGATGTGCAGTGGAATAATCGAAGTGCGTGTAAGCTGGCCTAGACACAACCATTATATAAAAAGGGGGAAAAATTGGAGGTATAGTGTGGCTTCATGCTGAGGTATAGTCGTATAATGATGCATACTGAAAGAAGGGAAAGAAAAATATGGTGCATTGGGAGTAAAATGTGGGAGGACTCGAGCTCAAATATGTGGTTCCACAGTAGGGAATGGCGAACACATCAGTTTTTTGCATGATAAATGGTTATGAAGCTGCACCTTGAAAGGAATACCTAAATTATTTCAGTTTGTAAGACATCCTCAGGCGACACATGCAATTTAGAGATGCAACTCATGGAACATTGTATTTAGGAGAAGCTGCTAAGACTGGGAAATAAACAGCATGATCGACTTATTTACGAAGCTGGAGAATGTAAGACTTCATCTCAGGTGAAGGACAGGTTGAAATGAGGGAATAGTGAAAATGGATAGTTCACTGTGAAAGCATGTTATAGCAATCATTACAGGAACAACAAATTGTTGAACATTGGCTCCATAATTTGGAAAACAAGTCCCAAAAAAGGTAGCTTGTTTCAGTCAGATAGCATTTCTTGAAGCCTGCCTTACAGAGGACAGTCTTAAGAAGAGTGGAGTCGTCTTGTTCTACAGATGTTATATGTGTAGTGGTGGTAAAATGGATAAAAGAAAACAGTTATTCACCCATATTATCCATTAAAAAATGGGTTGATTATGAACTTTTTAGAAACGGGTCAAATATGTATAAGAACCATATTATACACTTAGAAAATGGATAACCAATTTTCAACAAGGCGCCCATGAAGGTGTGAGTATGTTGCTATAATAGAAATGGATTACCAGAGTATGTTGGTGAGAGAGGAGGCCTCTTTTCCATACTCCTCGATCTGGATTCCTAAGGCGCCCACGAAGGTGTGCTTTTTTGCATGGCTAGCGGCGAGGGGAGTGATTTTGACTGCTGAGAATCTGTGAATGAGGGGAATTACACTTGTTAGTTGGTGCTATATGTGTAAAAGCTCAGGGGAAGAAGTTGATCATCTTTTGTTGCATTGCCCTGTGTCTTCGGCTTTGTGGAGGGAGATCTTGAACCTTTTTGGTGTTCAATGGGTGATGCCAAACGCCGTAAAGGAAATGCTATATAGCTGGGCCGGTTTCCGTAGAAGAAGAAAGCAAAATGCGTGGAAGTTCGCCCTGCTAGCTCTCATGTGGATAGTTTGGGGGGAGAGAAATAGAAGAGCTTTTGAGGGGATTGAGTCTCCTTTTTCACATCTTAAGAATAGTCTTTTATCTTTGATTGCTTTTTGGTGGCACTCATATAGCCCCCATTTGTATAGAAGATTGGGCGTCTTTTGTAGAGAATCATGTTCTAATGTAAATCCTATACTTTTTGGTATACTTCTTGAATACGGGAGTTCTCTCCCTTTTGATTAATACAATTTACCTTATCAAAAAAAAAAGGATAACCAATAGATAACTAATGGTTTAATTTTTATATTTGTAAGGCCTCAAATTGGGAGTTCCTCAAATTTGGGAGACTAGGAATTCTCCCAAAAGTGATCATATTCAAGAAGCCATGGATAATATGGACATTTGTTGTTGTTGTTGTTAGTATCCGTACCGCCTCGCCCGTTTGCTACCCCTATATATGTGCATGAAAGAAGTTGAAGATTGTAATCACCTCTTTCTTTCACTGCTCTATAACAAAGAACGTGTGGCATATGTTTTGGTGTCTTTTAGGGGTATGTTGGTTAATGGCCTGAGATACCTCAATTAGTTGGGGACAATAGATAGCTAGAAATCCATCAATGGTATTTGGCAAATGGTCCCATCCAAGGAATTATGCATGTTCTGATGGAATATCAACTCCCAGCCACTCCTTAGAGGTGTAGTTGTCAGAAGGCCCTTTTCTGATTGTGCAAACTGTGCAGTGTGAATAATTTGGATCATCTTATGAATTTGGTTAGAGTGTCAGAATCACTGTACAGGGCTATATCCGTTCTGCACTTATTTACATCCTTTGGATGCTTGTTTTCTTGTTTGTTGAGATGGTAACATAATCCTCTGGATGCTTAATGAAATTCTTTACTCTTTTTTTGACGACTCTGAAATCCATATAAGGCCAATCATTAGGACTAATCGTAGCCTTTGAAACTCGGGGATAATGGGCCAGCCCGTCTACCCTTCCCCACTTAAATATCTGGCTTAGTTCGCATAGCGCAGGGCTTGAACCTGTGACCTATGTCACAAGTCCCTCAACCTTTGTCACTTGAACTAATCCCTGTGGCATGAAGTCCTATACTTAATCCAAAAGAAAAATAGTTGATTAGCTCTCTCCTCGTCACAAGGAGAAACCACCTAAGAGGAAAAAAAAAAGACATGCTTTTAGCTCTTCTAGTTTGAAGGAGCGAGTTGTTGAAGAATACGGGAACAACTATTGATGGATAGAAATTTTCTGATGATAAATGTTAGATATGTAAATATAGTAGAACTCTAGTTATAGTAGAACTCTAGGTTATTAGTATTATATATAGGGCTCATTGTATTATGTTTAATCTCAGTTATATTCTTCTCCCGTGCTTTCTCACATGGTATCAGAACTTTGGTGGTATCAGAACTTTGGTGAGATAATTATCGTTGTGCGTCATTCCAACGACATCCGGGAAGAAATAACTCGGTCACCGTGCAATTTTCCGGTGACCTAAGTGACTAATTACGTCAAAGTCACTAATTATCAGTGTTGTGCAAAAACCAACACCACCACAAGACTCGGAATAGAATTCCGACCAAACCCCAGAAATTTCTCCGGCAGACTCCCCGTCACGCGCCGCCACGCGCCGCCACAGCTGTCGGCGCGTCATTCCGGCCAGTTTTTGGCTTCGCTCCAGAAGGACAGTTTGGTCGGCCTTAATTTCCGACCCTACCCATCCTTGTTCCGTTCGATTCCGACAACTTTCAGTTTTTCCGGCGACTTTTCCGGCAGCTACAGAGACTTTCCAGCCAGAATTTCAAAAAGTTTCTTCAGGACAGTATCATCGCCCTCAAATTCCGAGCCTACTCATGTTATTACTTTTCAATTCCGACAACTTTGAAGTTTTTCCGGCATCTACAGTGATTTTCCGGCAAAAAAAAAAAAAAAAACAGTTTTCCTTCATCTGTTTTAGCAAATTTTCAACGATGTCTTTGGGAATCGATGCTTTCGGGTCTAGAAACCTGGGTTCGATGTTAAACTACATATGTAACAAGCTCGGTACATATGATTTATATGCACCAGCTTGAGGGGGAGTGTTAGATATGTAAATATAGTAGAACTCTAGTTATAGTAGAACTCTAGGTTATTAGTATTATATATAGGGCTCATTGTATTATGTTTAATCTCAGTTATATTCTTCTCCCGTGCTTTCTCACAATAAACATGCTTTTTCTAAAGTTAAACGACCTCTATTTTTAAGAATGTCCCCCTGAAGACTATTTCACCTCAAACCTTTGTCAATCGACTAGATAATGAAATCTTCCTCCGTGTTGCTTTAGATTCAAACTACATGATTTGTAACTTTAGGAACTCCTTTCTTACTGGTCTGATCTTATATCGCTGTAGTTTTTATAAGTGCTATGCAAGGTATTTGTGTTTTTCTGTCCTTGTTGTTATGTGCATGGAAGTCGAAGTTGACTGATAATTTTGTTTTGTTCGGTAGGGAATTAAGAGTGATGTCAGAACAAGTTCGGGAATGTTTTTGAGCCCTGATGAGAGGAAGTATCCCATGATACAGGTCTGTACAGCACACGGGTCCTTTCACCTCCTCTTGTTTTCTCTTCTTCTTATTCAAAGCTCAACATGATATGCTACTATCTTTGGCAATACTTGCCGAGTTAACAAGGTTCTTTTATCCCACTTGGTTTCCCCTGTCTTCCACTTGCATTTTTTCTTGTGTATAAAATGATGTTCCAATTATGTGGTGATTGGTATTGATAGTAAAAGTTGGTCTTACATGGTGATTTTCTTTGCATTCCTGGTACTTCCAGGCAATTGAAAAACGAATTTCTGTATATTCTCAAATACCAGTTGAAAATGGGGAACTCATTCAAGTGTTAAGGTATGTATTATGAGTATTTGCTTTTTTCTGTTTTTCATAATGAGATGGAAAGCTGATATGTTCAAGTATCAAGGCTAACATCTGCAGAAGCACAGGTATGAAAAGAATCAGTTCTATAGAGCCCATCACGACTATTTCTCTGATTCAGTAAGTTCTTACTCCAATTTATTAGTTTGTTATTTCTGCTATTGGCTTATTTTTCTGTTTTCTATTTGTCATTTGGACAGATCTCTTTTCACATATCAATTTACTGTTGTCAAACTGAGTGATTTTCTTACTTTATTTTGCAGTTTAATGTGAAGCGTGGAGGTCAACGAATAGCAACAATGCTCATGTATTTGAGCGACGGCGTTGAGGGGGGAGAGACATACTTTCCCATGGTAATTACTCATGAAACCTTGATTGAAAACTTCTTTCCTGTATGATTGACACTTTATTGTCTCTGGTAGAGTACTCCCCTTGGATTGTTTGAAATGTATCTATTATCGGATGCCTTCAATCATAGTCAGTCAATTAGATGATTAGCAGAAGATATCTTACAAAAAGAGAAAAGTTGCATAACTAGTAGTTTCTGGAGGAATTAGTTTGTTATTCTAATATTTAGTCTCTGGAGGGGTTTTTGCAAGAGCTTTCTGCTGCAATTAGTGTCTTTTTTTGTATTTTATGTTTGATGTATGATGCTTCCACCAGGATAATATGTCTTGTAAATGTTGCTTGAACACTCGTTATTGTTAGATATGTAAATATAGTAGAACTCTAGTTATAGTAGAACTCTAGGTTATTAGTACGCACAACGATAATTATCTCACCAAAGCTCTGATACCATGAAAAGAATGGACATTGGGCCTAACTCAACCCCAAAAGCTAGCTTATGAGATGAGGATTGACCAAGCCATATAAGGAGACCAAGGACCTCAAACCCCTCCGATGTGGGACAACTCAACACCCCCCATCACGCCCAGATCTCTAGAGCATGGACAACATAAATGGGGGTCCAACATCGGTAACAATAATTGGGATGAGCCTGGCTCTGATACCATGATAAGAATGGACATTGGACCTAACTCAACCCCAAAAGCTAGCTTTTAGGGTTGAGTTAGGCCCAATGTCCATTCTTATCAGTTATAACTTGCTGTTTGTGTTTGGGATAATGAAATTGCTCTCCAGCAGAATTACCCTAATGGATCCAACTTTCTTCAGCATATTCTACAGTGAATAAGAATGATAGATTCACTTATCTTTTTTTTTCCTTTTTTTTAATAATAAGATAGTTGCTGTCGATCTTATGTTGGAGAGTCAGTAGATGTTCCATCTTTTCTCCAAGTTCTCAAACATTTGGAAACTTGATTTCTTTTTGTTTCTTATTTGAAAGACGAGACAATTGAAAGTTCAACTACTAGCAATTTCATCATTACTCTGTATCATGCAAGCAATTTTGTAATTCTTAGAGAATATGTTGGACTAAAATTATGCCCTTGTGTTATCTCTCCAGAACATCTAACCATTTTTTGTCCGAGCAAAAAAAAGAAAAGAAAAAAGGACAGCACGGTGCACTATGCTCCCACTATGCGGGGGTCCGGGGAAGGACTGGTCCACAAGGGTCTATTGTATGCAGTCTTACCCTGCATTTCTGCAAGAAGCTGTTTCCACGGTTTGGACCCGTGACCTCCTGGTCAGATGGCAGCAACTTTACCAGCCAGGCTCCCCTTCTGTCGAGCAAATGAATTATAATTCTAAAAATCATCCATGTGAATCAAACCAAAATTTATAGCCTTTTAACCTTCTCCAGCACCCTGTAATCCTATTGCAACCCCCTACAAATTATTGTATTCCTAATAGCTAGTGCAGATTATGGTGGTTTTGCAATTCTGAGAAGGTTGTTGGACGTCGGAATAGTTTGCAGGGTCTATAGAGGCAGCATAGAAGGAAAGAAGGGGGTGGAGGGTGTAAATATTCTATTGAGTTAACTTACTGTTTGATTCTAACTTTTTGTTTGATTTTGTTCAGTACATCTCGAAAAGGACTAAATTGGCTTGTTTCAGATAAAACTGCGTACAAAATTTGTTGAGCACAGTATTTCAGGGAGAAATAACAGAAGTTAAGTTATGTATGTTCTCTGAGGACGATGAAGATGATAGGTCAACTTACGTTTCTCGCCTCTGTATTTGTTAAAGATAAAACTGCTTGTGATACCTGACTATGCATGCTTCTTATTCCAACTTCGGTGCACCTGTGACCATGCATGTTGTTCGTCCAATTTTGTTTCCTTTTCCATCTCCGTTGCACATTTAACTTTTTATTTTCGCCATTTCTAATTTCATGCTTGTGTTTGAATTTTGCAATGCTGTCTTCAGGCTGGCACTGGTGAATGTAGCTGTGGTGGCAAAATGATCAAAGGGTTATGTGTAAAACCTACTAAAGGAGATGCTGTTCTTTTTTGGAGCATGGTTAGTGTCTTGACGTACTATAACCTTTTTGCTGGAACTTTTCACAAAGATTTCATCTATAAATTACTCCACAAATGTTGGCCTAGTTGCTTTTAAGATTTAATAACTGCATATCCTGTTAGTCATTTGACTTGGCATCCGTAATCTGTCACATGTCCAGTATTTCGTGCAAAAGTCTCTTTACTTGAATCTAGTTCCTTTATGCATCATCTTGACATGAGGGGATATGAGACTATTATTTCATTTATTTGCCTGATACAGACAAGGTTACTAATCTTTGATTGAAGGTGACAGGGTTACTAATCTTTTTACAGGTATTAGACTAATAAAAGTTTCTGCCATAGGTTACTTTGGTTATCTATAGCCAAAGCATGAGATATTAAAACTTTAACTGAGTTAATGTACGAGCTTTTAACTATGCGCAACAAACTTACACATATTTTTCATGTTTGTATGTAAAATGGTCGACTTGCTCTGATGGTAAGCAACCCCCACTTCCAACCAAGAGGTTGTGAGTTCGAGTCTCCCCAAGAGCAAAGGTGGGAAGTTCTTGGAGGGAAGGGTGCCGGGGGTCTATTTGGAAACAGCCTCTCTACCCCAGGGTAGGGGTAAGGTCTGCGTACATACTACCCTCCCCATACCCCACTAAGTGGGATTATACTGGGTTGTACTTTATGTAAAATGGTCGACTCCACATAATCAGTTTGCCCGATATTATCTCCCTAGTTCCTGAAAAAAAAAAGAACCGGTGTAAGTTTCCTATACAATAGGGTTCAATTCTCACTGTCTTCTTTCCCCCTTCCCGGCCTTCCTTGATTCCTGATCCCCAAGTTTAATAGAATCAGAAAAAATGGAAGAAAAGAAGGAATCTCAAAAATGGACATTAGGCGTGTGATCGAGGAACTTGTGCATGGCACTAAATTCAGGACGACAACAACAACAACAAAAACCACCAGTCAAAATCCCAGAAGTGGAGAAGTGGGGTTTGGGGAGGGTAGTGTGTACCCAAACCTTACTCCTCCTACCCTGGGAGGTAGAGAGGTTGTTCCCGAAAGACCTTCGGCTTAAGAGGATTAATAGAAAACTTGTCACTAAGTTCAGGACATGAAGTGCTTTAGTTTCTATATTTATTAAGTTCTTTTGTTGTATGAAACCATATGTTCCATTTTGTCAATGATTGATCACACTGGTATCTGTTTTCTTTTTAATGCAGGGGCTTGATGGACAATCTGACCCTGAGAGTTTACATGGAGGATGTGAAGTACTCTCAGGAGAGAAGTGGTCAGCTACTAAATGGATGAGGCAAAGACTTGTATCCTAAAATGTTGATATATCTTAGAACATTTTTGTCCTATAGTGTATCTTGATAGGGGGGAAAAAAGAAAAGAAAGGGGACTTCAAATATCTTTTTGTAAAATTAGCAACAAATGAACTAGGAAAAATGTGGTCATTATATAGTTTACTTAGTGAAGTAAAGTTGAGCCATCCTGGTAAATCACTAGGGGAGAGATAGCAAGGGAGATTGCTTCATTTTACTGCATGTGAAAGGAAAAGGTTACCATACAAAGAAAGGAAACTTGTTCTTGATTTCTCAATTTTCCTTTTATTTTCTGTTCCTCCTTCCTTTTCATGTCTAAACACGCTATAAAATGTTTTAAGATGATATTAAGCCAAGTTAATGTGGGAGTTAGTATTAATCCTTAAGTCCATTGCCAAAATGTATTTTGTTTTTCGAATTGAATGTTTTGTTTTTGTTGAACACAATCACAAATCACAACAAAAACGAACCCTGTGTAATCCCATAAATGAAGTTTGAGGAGGGTTATGTGCATGCAGATCTTATCCATACCTTATAAAGATAGAGAAGTTGTTTACGATAGACCCTCGACAATCACAAATTACAGAAGTTGTAATTGAAAATGTAATGTTCATTATGGAAAGGATAATTATATTTTCAAGCTTACGTCTCCGTTTAATAAAATAAAAATTGATTGTTACAGCAAATGAACCTACGTGCTCTTTTCTTCTATTTGTAGAGTAACTCATTTATTGTTTTAATGTAGTTTGCTATACATTTAATACAATATTATGTTGAAAAAGTTTTGTTTCGAATAAACTTTATCGAGTCAATACTTCGTCATTTTGTTTTGTTTTTACTTAATATTTTTCCCATCAATATATATAGATTTTTTAAAACGTATTATTACTCAAATTCTAACTTAGCTAGTGACTAGATAGACATTTCCTTCTAACTTATAAATTATATCGTCATACCAACTTTAAGGGGTTATTGAAGTTGGTTTTTTCTATGCAACATTGAACTAAGAACGTGTCCAAGACCTTCTGGTCAACATCAATCCTTTTACATACCTTTCAAGTCACATAATATTTAATATTAATATAGTTAGGTATACGTTGTTGATATTGGACTCTTCAATAAAACTAGCAACCGTTCAATGAATTATTTTGCACTATTATTTAAGTCTCACTTTTTTCTTCAATAAAACTTACAACATTTCAATGAATTATTTTGGTGGTAGGTATTAGGTTATTAGCAACCTGAGCCAAAACATTTCAAAGAACTTTATATAAAATACATTTTAAAGTTGTGAACACTGAACTAGCCCACGCTAGGCATGATAATTCACTTATATAGCCGTACTTTTTATCTACGGTCTAACTAACATCATACACGATTGAGTGAGTGGCATGTATATACAAATATTCACACACTTTAAATTTGTTGTGTAAAATATTAAGAGTATATTGTGTAGTCGTTGTATGAGGTAACAACATTGTTTCTATATGTATTTTGTAGTCTGCATTTGTGAAAGTGTTTCATATATAAATGAGCAAGAAAACATCCAATAATCTGCACCAACTTTTGATTCGAAAAATATTTTACACCTTAGGGGTCGTTTGGTTGGGAAATAAGTTATTACATGATTAAATATTCCGGTATTAGCTATCCCATGCAAGATAAAAAAATATTACAATCCCGGGATAACTAATCCCCGAATTAGTTATACCACGATTATCCAAATCAAACATGGGATAAATTCATTTTAAATATAAGTTCGGAACTAATTATCTTTTATCTCTCGTACCAAACAAGTTCAGATTAATCCTGAAAGTCAAAGCAATGGATGCCAAAATGCCAACAGTCATATAAAACTACACATAACTGTTTCATTTAAAACTTCACGTTGACTGCTAAAAAGAGAGGAAGGAAAGCACTGAATAGTGTATTTATGCTCATATGATTTAAGTGATTACTTGGTCAATGCTATGTCACAGAATTTCCAGGAATTGTGCATATGCATATATATTTAATTCGACAAAAATCAAAAGTGTTATGTGCTTTATCTGATTAATTCAGTTTGTGATTGTTGCATTTTGATCATTTGACACTTTTTTGTGCTCAATTGTCTAAAAAAGCTCCTAGATGTCAGAATATTATTCAAAAAATCACTTGTAATTAGCTTGCAAAGGCCTAGTGTTTTTATTACTCCTCCTAGAAGAAGGTTGTGGAACTAAGTGCTCTTTAGCTGTATTTATTAATTTGTAGGGAAAATGATACCGTATAGCCGCTCTCAAAATAACACCCAAAAAATATATATTTTTGTATTTATATACATTGTGGCAACCCAAAGGGTCATCACCGTAATTTTTCTTTTTCCATGCTTTTTGAGGCCTTGAAAACCTCGCGTTTAGTTGTCTCGATTTGCGTGCACAATCCGAGCGCGAAGCCGGAAAGTTTTTATGTTGAAATATGTGAACTATGTGCTAAATTGAAGAATTTTGATATTAGTATTGTTGAAATTGACTTTGGTCAATATTTTGGGTAAACGGATCCGGATCCGTGATGTGACTGTCCCAGAAGGTCCGTAGAAAAATATGGGACCCGGGAGTATTCTCGGAATCGAAATCCGAAACCCCAAGCCCGGGTAAAGAACTTTTGAAGAAATTATTTTTCTGAAAATGATATGGATTTTTGAAAAGCAAATGAGTTAGAAAATAAAGGTTTAGGGCTCGTATTTTGGTTCCGACTCTCGGTACAGGTCTTAAATATGCGTTAAGCGCTTTCTGTGAAATTTGGTCGAAATCGGACGTCGTTTGACATGTTTCGGACCTAAATATCTGAAGTTAGAAGTTTATGAACTTTGAAATGAAAATGATGAATTTAAGGCTTGATTCTTTGATTTTGATGTTATTTTAGCGATTTGATCGCTCGAGCAAGTTCGTAGGATGTTGTTGAGTTAGTATGCGTGTTGGGTTAGGAGTCCCGAGAGGGATTTGGAGGTGGTTTGGGGTAATCTTACACTTAGAAACACATCAGATTTTGCTGCATTTTTACACAGGTCCATTGCCCTTCGCGAACGTGATCATGTTCCGCGTTTGCACTGCCTTGTGCCCCAGCCTTCTTTGCGTTCGCGGTCAACTGGACGCGTTCACATAGCCTTAGCCTGCCCTTCTTCGCATTTGCGTGAGACCAAACGCGAATGCATAGGCCAACTGACCTGATCCTGGAATTTCCTTCTCCGCGTTCGCGATAGTGTTTTGCATTCGCATAGTGTAGCCGGCCTATCTTCTTCGCGAACGCGACTCAGTCCCGCGTTCGTATAGAGGTGATTTTTCTTAAAAACAGAATCAGTAGCTCAGGAATTTTGCCATTTTTCACACAAGCTCTTCACTCCAACATCCTATAGGCGATTTTCAAGCTTCTCTTTTTCATAGTTCTTTGGGTAAGTGTTCTTTACTTCATCCTTCCCTAATTTCTTCATCTAATCACTAATTCCCTAGCCCTAAATCATGAATTCAAGGTAAAAAATGGGGGTTTTGGGTAGAGTTAGGGTTTTTGGAATTTTGGGTCATTCAACCTTAATTTGGGGTCGAATCTTAAAACAAATTGCATATTTGAACTCGTGGGGTTATGGGTGATTAGGTTTTGGTCCGAGCCTTGAGTTTGGACCATGTGGGCCCGGGGTCGGATTTTGTTATTTTTGGAAGAATTATAGAAAATTCATTTCTAGGCTATGAAATTGTGTCTTTGAGCCATTATTGATAATATTGAACTAAATTGTGCCTAGATATCATTATTTCGGAGTTGGATTCTAGAGGAAAGGTGATGTTAGAGATTTGATTGCTATTTTCGGACCGAGGTATGTATTTTTTCTAACCTTGGACTGAGGGAATAAGATTAGGATATTATTTGTTATGTGCTAACTGTGGAGTACGGTGTATAGGAATAGTGACGGTAATCTATGCACCGGAGTCTAGCATGACCGTGAGTCTTAATTGTGTTTGTATTCAATTTTTGTGAAACATCTTTCTTGTTTAAATGATAAGTTTCATATAATATGATTAGTTGAGGAAGATTTGCGATTGGTGACATTATTGGAGCGTGAGCTCGAACTAGAATTCGCTAATCGAGAAAGAAATGATTAGAAGAGGGAGTGTTGCATTTAGTCCCTTGTCAGGATGTGTAGTTATTGGTTGTTTTCTTGCCGAGATGTTTTTGTTTAATTGTTGGTTGATATTGTTCCCTTGCCGGAATCTGTTTGCTTGATTGTACCCCATTGTCTGGACTTCTCCCATTATTCATTTATTTCCTTGTCTTATCTGTGATTGTTGTTTGAGTGAGGAAGAGTAATATTTTAGGATCGGGCTGCACGCCGCAACGGATAGATATCGGGTTGCATGCCGCAACGGATATCTATATTTGAGGGTTGGGTTTCTCGCCGCAACGGATAAATATATTTGAGGACCGGGTTGCACGCGACAACATATATATATATATACATATATATATATATATATATGTATATATATATATATATATGTATATATATATATATGTATATATATATATATGTATATATATATATATATATGTATATATATATGTGTGTATATATATACATACATATATATATATATATACATACATATATATATATATACATATATATATATATATATATATATATATATATATATATATATATATATATATGAGGATCAGTTTGATCGCCGCAACGGATACATTTGAGGATCGGATACTTGCCGCAACTGATATATTTGAGGATCGGGTTACTCGCCGCAACAAATATATTTGAGGATCAGTTTTCTCGCCGCAACAGATATGTTTGAGGATTAGGTTGCGCGCCGCAACGGATATATTTGAGGATCGGGTTGCGCGCCGCAACGGAGTATGGATCAAGTATATTGTTTTTTGTATGTAGGGCTTTCCAGTGTTTTTCCTTATCAGTTGTTGTTGTACAACTTTATTTCTTATCCGATGATTTCTATATTTAAACTGTCATACCCATAGCATGCTCCCCTCCCTCTTAGTTGTTTAAATTCGTGTACTTCCTGTTATTGCACATATATCTGTGCAGGTCATTTGTGGTAGGTCCTGTCTAGCCTCGTCACTACTTCGCCAGGGTTAGGCCAGACACTTACCAGCACACGGGGTCGGTTGTGCTGATACTATACTCTGTGCATCTTTTTGCACAGATCTGGGAGCAGGTGTTGGACCTCAGTAGCAGTATTTGCTCGTGCGCCAACTTCGTTCCAGGGATTTCCGAGGTAGCCTAGCTGGCGTCCGCAGGCCGGAGTCGCTTCTATATTATTAGTTTGTTTCCCTTGTACCGAGACAGACTCTTCTATGTATTTCTTTCAGACTCTTGTTTTAGTATTCCATAGCAGTTCATGAGTAGTGATACCAGATACTGGGTAAAAGTGTATTTTGAAACTTTTGTATTCCCGCTTTCAGTAATTTAAGCATTTAAAAGTCTTTCGCTTTAATTATTATTCTAGTTTATTATATGATTTAAATGAAATCAATAAAATATTTTAATGTTTGGCTTGCCTAGCTCCGATAGTAGGCGTCATCACGACTCCCGATGGTGGGAAAAGCCGGATCGTGACAAACATTATGTATGTTATATTCAAGAATCATATAAATTTTATTCATTTTTTTGGCTACCAAATATAAATAATTTTCAGTGCGGGCTAAAAGTGAAAACCCCTAATTTATTATGGTAATATTAACAATTGTTTTTTTTTTTAATAAAAAAGACGATCTGAGAAAAATGCGTTCGGGCAATTATCATGTTCGGATTTGATCATTATTTTTTTCAGGTTATTATAGACAATTATACGTAATTTATATTACGAAACATTGTGTAAAATTAGTCAAGATATTTTTTTTTCTCTTAGCAACATTGAACTAAGAACGTGTCCAAGGTCTCTCAATAGTGTGGCCTTAACCGAGTAAATTGAACGCTTTAATTGCTGGTGCTTTTAACTTCACATCTGGTCAACATCAATCCTTTTTATATACTTTTTCAAGTTGCAAATTATTTAATGTTCATATGTAGCTAGTTATTATACGTTGTTGATTTTGGACTCTTCAATAGAACTAGCGACCGTTGAACGAATTATTTTGTATTATTTAAGTCACAAAACATCACTTTATTCTTCAATAAAACTAACTGAATTATTTTGGTGTTAGGTACTAGTAACTATCCCTTAGTTGGGAAATGTAAGCCACAATATAATGTACTACTGTCTGGGGTTGCACTCTATCATCCATAATTTTTTATGAGTTAATGACGTAAAAGATGTTCAAAAATATAAAAAAAACTTAGTCAAATATAATCAATATTAAAGATCTATTAAGCAATGCAAAGTCTCAGTCACTATCGTTGAATCGATTGATGTTTGCTACTTTGCCGAAGTGATCCTTGAAAGCAGAATGATTTTTGGAGTATTTAATTACTATTTGGGGAAATTTTTAGTGAATTACTTAATTTTATATATGTCAATAAAGTGATAACGCTTATAAACTTAAATATAAGGATAAAGTGATTGGTTTTTTGTTAATGGAATATCTTATCCCCTTCTATATATTAGTTCATAATTATTGTTCATTAACTTAGAAAAGATAAATAAAAAAAATTATACACTAAATACAGGATACTACACTTTGTGAATTCAAAGAGAAAAACAAATAAAAAAGAAGAGCTAGTGTTGGGTCTTGAACTCAGAACTCAGGTCTTCTAACGAGGGAGGACATAACCTTATCAAGAATAAAACAAATACTTTAACTTATTGAATATAATACTAAAAAATTCTTCAATTAAAAAGAAAATCGAGTTTCAACGGAAGAGAAGCTTTAAGTTGCAAATAAAAAAATAAGTTTTGAAGTAAGAGAAGCACTAACGAGCGATTGATGAAGAATGATTCTCTATATATCTATATGTATTGAGGAGGGTTGGGGCCGAAACTGAAGAAAAAATTAAAAAAAGAACCAGAAACTAAAGAAAAAAAGCCAAAAGAAAAGAAACTTAGGCTTACAAGGAATTCTGAAGCTAATCGAACCCCAATCTCCAAGCTCAAGAGTAGCCTTAAATGCAAAGGCAATTAGTGACCCAAACAAGCTTTTATATCTGAGGGTGCCTAATAAAATATTTAAACGTTCTCAAGGTATAGAGCATATATATATACATATAGATATAAGATTTTTTCCCGAGCTTAACGGGTGCCCGTACCCCCCTTGATTGCACATAGGTCCGCCCCTGCACTCAACCACCCTCACAACTTGTTTGGAACGTTGTTACATGTCGTTTCATAATATATCGTATTGTATTATATTGTATTGTATTGTATCGTTTGATGAATACAATATTTGAATATATATCGTTTGCTGTCGTTGTTTCATGATATCAAGCACCAATAATATAAAGAATAAACTTGCAATATTAGTAAAAAAAATAGGATAAGGAGTAGAGAATTATTATATAAAAAAGTAGGGTAATGAATAAAATATAAGTATTTAATATAAGGAAGGGCAAGATGAAGGAAACAATCAAGGTAAAGATGCCACCACACCAAATTCGTCGTTCCATAAGGTGACACTTTTCGTCATTACATAAAGATGAATTTAACAATGCGATACAATAAAATTTAAATAATAATCAACACAAAACATTATATTTAAAGTAATAAGACGATATAGTACAATAGATAACAATCATCCAAGCAAGCTGTTAACTTCGCTGATTTTCAATATTGTTTCTCTATGTATTTTGTCGCCTGCATTCGTGGGAATGCTTGATAATAATAAGAAGAAAAAAAAGAGCAAGAAAACATCCAATAATTGTTGTGAACAAGGCTAACACAATAAGAATTTGTGGGCCAAATTTGTGGAACAAGACTGATTTAACTAGGGCTATTGGGCCAGGACCTAATTTGAGAGAAAGCCCAAGAATTAAACAATCGAATAGTTTATGGGAGTTATATTGGGATCCAGGGGGATATGCATGGGATGTCGATACTATTGAGAAAAATGTCCGAGTCCTCTCCTCCCCTATTCTGAGTCTAGCTTCTCATTCCTTCTTTGGTTCTATTCTATCTTACTTAGCTTTTGCACTTTGTATTTCTATTACTGTTGTTCTACTTTCATTGAGTTGTAATCGTTAGATACTACAGTCAATGTATTCTGTATTTTGGAGTTGTTACATTGGTGCTTTCATTGAGAGTCGAACTCAATGGTGCACGCCAACACAAATGCTCATGTTCGCTCATTAGAATTTTCTATCTTGAACCTTGAGGAGAAAGTTCGTTTTGAGGTGGAGAGTATTGTTTTGAACAAGGCTAACACAAAAAGAACTTATGGGCCAAATTTGTGGAACAAGACTGATTCAACTAGGACTATTGTGCCAGGACCTAATTTGAGAGAAAACCCAAGAATTAAACAACCGAATAGATTATCGGGGAGTTATATTTGGGATCCAGGGGGTATGCAGGGGATGTGGATACTATTGAGAAAAATGTCTGAGTCCTCTCCTCCCTTATTTTGAGTCTAGTTTCTCATCCCTTCTTTGGTTCTATTCTATCTTACTTAGTTTATGTATTTTGTATTTCTATTACTGTTGTTCTACTTTCATTGAGTTGTAATCGTTAGATACTACAGTTAATACATTCTGTATTTTGGAGTTGTTACGATAATCCAAACCAACTTTTGATTAAATCTTTTTTTACACCTAGGTACTAAGCATGTGCTGCCCTAGAGAGTATTAGTGGCGGATCTAGAGTACAAATTATGCGTTCACGAGAATTCAGCAATTTTTGCCTAAATTTTTTATATATGTGTATTAAAAAATTTATTAAATATATATAAATATTTTACAATGAATATAATTATTATTTTAATATTGTAAGAACCCTAACTAGTTTTAAATCCTGAATCAACCCCGGAGAGTATAGATTGTGAAGTGATAATCGTGAAACTCAAAGCGATGGATGGCGAAATGCCAACAGCCTTATAGTATGTTTATGTTCATCCGACTTAAAGGAGATTACTTGGTCAATTCTATGTCACATAATTATCAAGCGTTCGGGTTTGATCATTATCATTTTACTTTCCTGGTTATTTGTTGCTTATTATAGACAAGTATACATAATTTAGTTAAGCGTCGGCTAAAATTAGTGTGGCGTAAAATTAGTGTGGCCTTAGACTAAATTTGCTATACTATTTCTTTTTTAAATATTAATAGAGTAAAAATTTTTCATACGATAGTGTATTAAAATTAATAATGAAAATAAAGTTATGAAATCTAAAAAGAAACAAGAAAAGAAAAGTGAAGAATTTATCCACCTCATCACCGGACTTTAATCTCAAATTTTTTATTCATACTCAATATCTACACCAAATCAATAAAAATATTGTTATGAAACAATAAAAGAAGAAGAAGAGTATTGCAAAGAAAAGTAGGGGGAGAGAAAATTCTTATTGATTTGGATGAATTACAATGGAACAGGGAGGGAGTGACTTAGCCACCAAGTAATAAACCCTAAAATATCTCTAAATATAGACATTTACCATAAATAGAATTCTATTTATAACACTCCCCCTGAATGTCTATTCAATAAATAATGTACCTGGTTAAAACCTTAACTAAAAGAAAACCCAATGGAAAAAAAATTCTAGAGAAGGAAAAAGAGTACACATATATAATAATACGCCTTTTGGTTTCCTCATTAAAAACCTTGCAAGGAAAACCCAGTGAGACAAAATCTTGTGAGGGGAAAAGAGTACAACGCGTATTAACTCGTCCTTATGAGAGCATCAATGACATATTTAAGTATTTGCATTTCAATCTTGTGCACCATCTTCAAAAGATCTTTCGTAGAGATTTGATAAATAAATCAGCCATGTTAACTTGAATGAATATGTTGAACCTTGAAATCATCACTCTTAATAGATGTATTGTCTTCATATGGTCTTGTTGGAACCGTCAGTTCAATATCTTCACATAGAAGTGAAAACTCTTGCTATCGTATTATCAAGCATATAGTTGTAGCAAGATACATTTGTGCACAAATTATACTAATGAAGTGGTACTTCAAGATCAAAAATTGTATATGCTTTAAGCAGTTTAAATCCTTTGGGGATTGTCATATAAGTATAGTCAAATAAGGAATTTAAAGAGACTTTAGATGCATATTAACTTTTCATGTCATGCTAGACATATAAGATAAATAAAAGTGCACACACCATTGACTTTATACTTTCAAGTGTTTGAACTGCACGTCCAAAACAACATGTCTTTCATATGAAACCAATTCTACTTGAATTGTTTCTCTAGACTTAAAATCCTCATATATATATTTAGCGCTATAATCAATGTCATCGACAAATATTTATATCGGTTTCAACCTCCTTATTTTTCATAAAAACATAACATAGAGATCTCTTCATTTATATATTCAGGTACCTGAATCTCTCTTGAGATTATACGAAGTTTTATGTCATGTGATCTTTCTAGATCACTTACCTCCTTATTATGATCAGTTTGATGATTTGCTCATCTTCTTTATCAAGATGTTTTATTTGAAACCGATTTGTCTGTATGCTTTACGCGTACCATAGACTTTGTCCTTCTAGGACTTAATATGAGCATTTGCAATGAGAATATAATTACTTTCTTTGGGTCAACAAAGGCGTATGACATACTTTGCAATATATTGCAAATCTTTTTATGAACTTCAAGTTCATATTATCGTATTCGAGGATCTATATGTATAAATAATATTTCATTCCATGTAACTTTATTTTCTCAGCTGTTGTATCTTGTATCCCCCTCATATTAGAAAAACAAACTTGCTTCCTCAACTTTGGAAATTCATCTTTGTTCATTATGGTGTTAATGATAATATACACCGCACATCAATAATAATAAGATGAAATTATTTGGTTCCTGACCCTAACCGACTTTGAGGGGAGAATACAGTATACTTTCGTATATAACATATCAAATTGATATATATAACTTTGTTCTCGTAAGAAATAGTTTAACTATTAAGTGGAGGTACTCAATAAATTATTTTGCTAAATGAACTGTGATGTAAACCAACTTATCAAGATGGACTTCTTGAATAGAAAATATGGAAATTATTCTCAAAATTAAATTATTGAGCAAGTTATATCGCAAACACCGGCCAGATTGGGGGTTAATAATAATCGCACATGTAACAATCTCATAGATGTATCTTATGTGGTATACATGACAGGTGAATGAACCCCAATTAACCTTTGATTTTTCCAACATTCATGTGATTCAATCCCAGTTTTAGTTGGTCTATTAATTAATGAGAACAAACAATATAAGAGAATTCGTAAAGGACTTTCTAGTTCTTTAATATTTTCCATGTAGATTCTCTTTTATTTTTGCATATCATACTTATATTTATATGGCTAAACCAATTATACCAACTGAATAAATTATCAATATTGATAAACTTCAGATTTACACCATGACGTGTGCAATTATCAATAAAATTTAAGTTTATTATGATATGGATTTTTATATCAATAAACTTTTATTTTATTGTGGTATTCTTTTATTTGTATAGTATAAACTGGAGAATAAAGCGGGTAACTTTTCACATGCATATTACCCCGCTATATGTTGTAGTAATAAATGATATTAAATCCTTCTTTTATTTCTAGTCTCAATATAACCAACCGATTTGGCTAATACTTTAGACATTGAATAAGTTTCTTTGAGACTTACTGTAACACAATACCTTATTGGTAATCAATTGTGCTTCTCCAAAATAGTAGTAATTGGATCTTCCAGAGCTCTCAATTAATTTGTTACTACCACATATTCATCAACATCCATATGGTGAATATCTCTTTTAATTAAAGAGAAAGTTATACCATTATGGTTATGGTCAAAATTATATACAAGATCTGTTTCTTGCATTACTGTTGTATTTTAATAATCACAATGTCAAAATATTTTGGCGTACAATAGGTACGTGACCAATGACCATTCATGTCATAATAATGACATTATTTTCTTATATCATCTCAAACATCCTTCTAGATGTGAGTGCGGTATATTCACTACCACCAGCACGTTCATATTCTTCCAAGAATGAATATGTATTCATAAATCAGATGTTGTCACATTCATATTATCAATGGACCACAATCATCTATATATGCTTTATAAAATTTCATGTCAAATTGATAACAAATATTACTTTCACAAAGTGAAGGATTATTTTGAGAATTCGTATTATTTTCATTATCACAATGATTATCTATTGCCCTGTCCATATCTATTGATAACTTCACGGTAATAGTTTTATCTTCTTTCAGAATTATCACATATTGCTACCACATTCTCTTAAGGGAATGAGAATGGAGCAAATTCAATGGGACGAGTTTTTACTTCTTGTGCTCACGATCATACATAACTTTGATCATGGCAAAATATAGAAATTTACCACTTCAGGTGGTTATATTTTCTTACAAATTCCACTAGAGTTGTAATCAATCTTTGCTGTCTTTACTTGTATATAAAATCAAATTATAGAATTTCAAGTATTTAAAAGAGAAAAATAATGTAAAATACTTACCTTAAATCCATAATTTAATCATGAAGAAAGTTCATGGAGCAATTGACAATCATTATGCTCAATCACAAAGCTTCTACTCAATTAGTTAGAGTCTCGTGCTGATAACATGTTATCAAATAATAAAAGAAGAAGAAGAGTATTACAGAGAAAAGTAGGGAGAAAGAATTCTTATTGATTCGGAAAAATTACAATGAAATAGAACCCTCTATTTAAAGGGAGAGAGTGACTTAGCCACCAAATAATAAATTCTAGAATCTCTCTAAATATAGATATTTATCATAAATAGAATTCTATTTATAACATATATTAGCTATGACATATATATGTTGAGTGTACCTTTGTCACTTAATTTAGTTAATTAACATGTACAACAACAACAACAACAACAACAACCCAGTATAATCCCACTTAGTGGGGTCTGGGGAAGGTAGTGTGTACGCAGACCTTACCCCTACCCTTGGGTAGAGAGGCTGTTTCCAAATAGACCCCCGACATCCTTCCCTCCAAGAACTTCCCACCTTACTCTTGGGGAGACTCGAACTCACAACCTCTCGGTTGGAAGTGGGGGTTAATTACCATCAGAGCAACCCCTCTTGTCTTAGTTAATTAACATGTAATTTCACATTAATATTTTGGTGAATTCATGTTATACCTTTATCGCGAGTGTGGTAAGTTTTTTCATTCCATATTGTACCCCCACCCCTGCTTCCATCTAACCCAGCCCCCATCCTCCACCTCCTCTACCCCTAGGCGTCTGCAATTCCTTAGGGGTTGTTTGGTTGAGCTGTGTGGAAAGCTAATCACCACATAAAAACTTGCATACCCTAATATATTGTTCGTACGTAGAGGTGGCAAACGGCAATGGTCGGATATGAGATGAGTAAAAAATGGGTAATAAAAAACGGATAAATTATCCGACCCAATATATATTTAATACGGATAAAAAAGGTGTTAAAGTCATATTATTTATTGCTTCATAAATATGATCACTTTTGGGAGAATTCCTAGTCTCTCTCCCAAACTTGTGGAACCCAATTTGAGATTTCAAATCAAAAAGTTAAATCCGTTAATTATTCATTGGTTATCCATTTTTTAAATGAAATATTTGATCCGTTTTTAAAACGCTTATTATCTAATCCATTTTTAATGAATAATATAGATGGTTAACTGTTACCCATTTTGCTAACCCTAATTGTTTGGTCAGTTTTTTAAGGAAGAGTAATCTTGGTAAGACACAACATAACTTATACAACGTTTGATTAAGATTGTTTAAGACAAAATAAAACTTGTATACTATAATGAGGAAATCCTTGTATTAGTTTATACGGCATAGAATGTGAAATATGTTATGAAATAATATAAGAACAAGAACAATAACTCAAGAGTAAGAGCAAATATAAAGAAGAGTAGAGAGAGTTCTTCTTATTGATACTTAGAGAATGTTATGAGTGGTTTACAATGGTAGAAGACCCCTTTATTTATAGGGAGGGGGATGATTTATCTACCAAGAATAGAACTCTAGAATCTCTCTAATTATAGACATTCACCTTAAATAGGAGATTTCATAACACTCCCCCTTGAATGTCTATTCAACAATGTGCCTCGTTAAAACCTTAAAACCAAAACCCAATGGGAAAAATTAAAGAAAGGAAAAAGAGTACACATGTTTGAATATGCGCCTATTGGTTGCCTTGTTAAAAACCTCGCAAGGAAAACCCGGTGGGACAAAACCTTGTAAGGGAAAAAGAGTGCAACGCGCATTAACTCCCCCTAATGAGTACATCAATTTATATCCTTGAGCATTTGCATTCCAATCTTGTGCACCATCTTCAAAACAATCTTTGGTAGATGTTTGATAAATCAACCATATTGACTTGAATAAATATTCCGTACCTTGAAATCATCATTCTTGATAGATATGAACATCTTCATATAATGTCGTGGAATGACTCTTCAATATCTCCATAAATGCATTCTCAATGCCATCATGCTTATAGTTATAGCAAGATACATATGTACACAAATTGTACTAAGGATGTGGTACTTCAGGACCAAGAATTGCATATGCTTCAAGCAACTTAAATCTTTCAAGTTAAGTCATATAAGCCATATAATAGACTTTAGATGCATATCAAGTTTTCCATGTCATGCTAGACAAATAAGATATCGAAAACTGACTATACATACCTTTGACTTTATACTTTCAAGCATTTGAACTGTAGGTTCAAAACTACATGTCTTTCATATGGAATCAATTCTTCTTGAATTGTATCTCTTCCATTTAGTTACTTTCTTTGGGTCAGCAAATGCGTATAGCATGCTTTGCAATATGTTGCAATTGAATTATCCCTTTTATGAACTTCAGGTTCATATCATGATATTCGGGGATATACATATACAAATGATAATTCATCCCATGTAACCTTTTCTCAAGTGTTTATCATGTCTCCCCCTCATGTTAGAAAAGCTAACTTGTTTCCTCAACTTTGGGAAATCATCTTTGTGCATTATTATGTCAATATACACAGCACATTAATAATAAGATGAAATTATTTGGTTCCTGACCCTGAACCACTTGTGAGGGGAGAATATACTCTCGTTTACAACTTATATCAAACTGATATATATAACTTTGTTCTCATAAGAAACAGTTTAGCTATTAAGTGGAAGCACTCAATAATTATCTTGCTAAACCAACTTTGATATAAACCAACTTATCAAGATGAACTATCTTGAGTAGAGAATCTAGAAATTATGCTCGAAGTTAGATTACTGAGCAATTTACCTCGCAAGCACCGGCCAGGCTGCGGGTTAACAACAATTGCGCATGTAACCATTTCATAGATGCATCATATGTGGTATACATGGCAGGTGAATGGGCCCATATTCACCTTTGATATTTCCAGAATTTATGGGCTTCAACCCGAACTCTTTAGTTGGTCAGTTCATTAATGAGAACAAGTGATACAAGAGAATTCGTAAAGAACTTTCTAGTTCTTTAATATTCACCTATGTGAATTTGCACATCATACTTAAAATGAGATGGCTAACACGAATGCCAACTGAATAAATTATCAATATTGGTAACCATGACATGTTACTTATCAATAAACTTCAGGTTTATTGTGACATGGGTTTTATACCAATAGATATCCACTTTATTGAGGCATTATTTCGTTTGTGTAGTACAAACTGGAGAACAAAGCGGGTAGCTTTTCATATACAAATTACCCCGCTACAAGTTGTAGTAATAGGAGATATCAAAGCCTTCCTTTATTTATAGTCTCAATATAATCAATCGCTTTCGCGTGTACTTTGGAAACTGAATAAGTTTCTTTGAGACTTACTACAGCACAATACTCAATTGTGTTTCTCCAACATAGTAATAATTGGCTCTTCTAGAGCTCTCAATTAATTTTGTACTACCACAGATTCATCAACATCCATGTGGCGAATATCTTTCTTAAAGAGAAAGTTATACCATTATGGTCATGTCAAACTTATATGCAAGATATGTTTCTTGCATTATCGTTGTCCTTTAATAGTCATATTTCCAAAATACTTTGGCGTACAATAGGTACGTGACCAACGATCATTCATGCCATATATCATCTCAAACCTCCTTCTAGGGGTGAGTGTGGTATCATCTCAAACCTCCTTCTAGGGGTGAGTGTGGTATATTTAATACCAATTTCATGTTCATATTCTTCGAATAATGAATATGTATTCGTGAATCAAATGTTGTCACATTCACTTCGAGGATATGTGATTTTGTTATCCTTTTCAAATCTATAAATGCGTCAGGCATTTGATTTGCTATTCTTTGCAAATGGATAATCTTTTGTGCCTCTTTCACAAATAGAGGTATGTGGATCAAGATGAGATAATGATGCATTTTTCCACAAAATTTCCCGTTTGGTTTCACCAACTTCTCCCCCTAATTTTGGGAAAAGTGTCTCATCAAATTGACAGTCTGCAAATCGTGCAGTGAACAAATCTCCTGTCAATGTTTTGAGGTAGCGAATAATGGAGGGCGATTCAACCTCAACATATATTCCTAACATTCTTTGCAGACCCCTTTTGGTGCGGGATGGCGGTGCTACAGGCACATATACTGCGCATCCAAAGATTCTTAAATGGGATATATTGGGTCCATGACCCAAAACCAATTGCAACGGGGAATATTTGTGTCAATTCGTCAGTCAGAGACGAACTAGCATTGCTGTATGCAAAATGGCGTGACCCCAAACCGAAGTGGGCAGCCGCGTTTTCATGAAGAATTCAAGATTATTCTCATCTATTGTCTCAATATGATATCCATGATATCTTTAAAACTCAACAAGTTCCTTTTAGACTTGGAGGAGAACATTGCATTCTCTAAAATGGATTCTCAAAACTCAACAAGTTCCTTTTAAACTTGGAGGAGAACATTGATATCAATATCATTAAAACTCAACAAGTTCTTCTTAGACTTGGAGGAGAATATTGCATTCTCTAAGATAAACGTTATGCCTTTGGGCAGAGTTACAGTTGCTCTTCCGGAGCCTTCAATCAATTTACTTCCCATGGTTTGACATATAAAAGAAATACACGAACATAAGAATAAATAAGTTCAATTCGTTTGTGTCACATAATATTTTCAAAATCTGCAGCTAACAGTTGACTAACAAAATCAGATATGTTATCCATAATTGATTACTTTGCAGTTTGAAAATTTCAGTTTAAACATTTTCTTCAAACAATCGATTGTTAAACACAAACAATCGATTGTTGAACATTGACAATCGATTGGTAAACACACACAATCGATTATTTGCTATTTTGAAAAACTTCAGATCACACTGTCTTAAGACAATCGATTGTTATGCATAGACAATCGATTGTTGGCTATTTTGAAAAATTCCAGAGCACACTGTTTTAAGACAATCGATTGTTAAGTATAGACAATCGATTGTTGGCTATTTTGAAAAATTCCAGAGCACACTGTTTTAAGACAATCGATTGTTAAGTATAGACAATCGATTGTTGGCTATTTTGAAAAATTCCAGAATACACTGTTTTAAGACAATCGATTGTTATGCATAGACAATCGATTGTGGATGATCTTTGAAAAATTCCAGATTACACTGTCTTAAGACAATCGATTGTTATGCATAGACAATCGATTGTGGATGATTTTTGAAAAATTCCAGATTACACTGTTTTAAAGACAATCGATTGTTGATCATTGACAATCGATTGTTTTGCAGTTTTTATGCGAAATATGAGATAACCGACTAGTTTTTCAGGTTAGTCGATTACCTCTACTGGAAAGTAAAAATATTATTGATATTTGAGCATATTGATACATTCTAAAGAACTAATACTAACATTGCATCATGAACTAACTAATACGAGCTAATACTAATGGCTATTAGTTTATTCATACACTAATACAAACAAGTAAAATAAAATCAAATAGCTCCATCTTCTCTCATCACGATCCATCACCGATTAGGTGGTCTATCTTCCCCTCGGGTTGCTCAAAGAAGTCTGCCACATCCAAGTGGGTGATGTCAAAGTTGTCGTCAGAGACAAAATTCGTTTCAGGGCGTTTACTCTTTCGAGATGCTTGATAAAGGTCAACCAAATGTCATGGTATACGGCAAGCCTTTGACCAGTGCCCGTTTTCACCGCAACGATAATATATAGTTTATAAACTATTTGCTTTTGGGTTCTTATCATATCGTGCTTGTGGCAGAGTGACCAATTTCAGGTTGTCATATCTCTTCTTTAAGCCATTCCACAAAATAGGTGGATCTTTGACTGTGATATATTCAATTTTCAAACCTTTATCAAGGTGATGGCGCAAGTAAATCAAGGCCTTCGCACAGTCTTGGGTGGATGCTTTTTCTCTATCTTTAATGGTGTCTCCGAGACCCATAGCATCTAAGTGGATTTCAGCATCCAACACCCATGTCATATAGTTCTTGCCCGAAATTTCAAGGGCAACGAACTTTCTTTTCATAATGTCAGACATAAAACAAATTTACATCAAGAGCGTGTTCATACTTACGGGCTCTATTACAATTATCACATTCACTTCAGGGAATGGATCATAATCATGTGCTTTACCCAATCTCATGTCAAATATTACTTTCATAAAGTGAAAGATTATTTTGAGAATCTTTATTATTCTCATCATCACCATAATGACGATTATAATTTCGTCTATTGCCACGTCCATGGTAATAATTTTGTCTTCTTTCAGACTTACCACATGCTGCTACCACATTCTCTAAAGGGAATGGAGCTAATTCAATTGGACGGAATTCTTTGCCACGTCCATATTCATTGATACCTTCATGGTAATATTTTAGTCTTCTTTCAGACTTATCATATACTGCTTCCACATTCTCTAAAGGGAATGGAGCAAATTCAATGGGACGGATTTTCAATTATTTGCCCACAATCATACATGAATTTAATCATGGCAGGACATAGAGATTTTACCACTTCGTGTGGTTATAATTTCTTACAAACTCCTTTAGAGTTATAATCAAACTTTGTTGTCTATGTTTGTATATAAAATCAAATTATAGAATTTCAAGAATTTGAAAGGGAAAAATAAAATACTTACCTTTAAGGTATACCAATTCTATTTTCAATGTTTTCTCCTTTCTTCCTTTCCTTTCTTTCTTTCTTTCTCTTTTCAACGTTTTTTCTTTCTTTGCTTTCCAGAATGTTTTTTTTTTCTTTCTTTTGTTTTCTGTTTCTTGTTCCTCTTTTTTTTTTCTTTTTCTTTTCCTTCTTTCTTCATTCTTTCTTTGAAGCAAAACCCTACACAAACAAAAGTTAAGACAATCGAAAATTTCAATTGGTTAGAGACTCGTGCTGATAACGTGTTATGAAATAATATAAGAACAAGAACAATAACTCAAGAGTAAGAGCAAATATAGAGAAGAGTAGAGAGAGTTCTTCTTATTGATACTTAGAGAATGTTATGAGTGGTTTACAATGGTAGAAGACCCCTTTATTTATAGGGAGGGGGATGATTTATCTACCAAGAATAGAACTCTAGAATCTCTCTAATTATAGACATTCACCTTAAATAGGAGATTTCATAACAAAATAAGAATACATATATCAAATAATGCATGAATTAAACTAATAAATAATACAATTATCTTTTTACTTTTAACTTAAATTCGTTTGTGTTTTTTTGGGTCTTGATACATGTATCAAGATTTGAGAGTTCAATGGTATTGTTTAGTGAATTTTGTATTGATAAAATAGTAACGTCTTTTTAATCCCTTAACACGTACTATATATTGCATAACAAAAAGAATATTTTAAATTATATGATAAGGTAACAACTCCTGTTTAGTCTTGAAAATTTGGTGGAATTAACTATTTTGAATAAGATGTTACTGCTTTATCGGTAAGACGTTATGTCGTATTCAATAGTGCAATACAAAACATATATTTAAATTATATAATATGGGAATAATATTTAATACAACAAATCAAGCATTAAAAAGATTAATCCTTGTATAACCAATATACATGCATAATTTAATCATTTATCATTGCATAACTAACACATGCATAATTTAGCTCCGAACCAAATAACTCCTTATTGTTCAAAAATACATCGTATACGACTTTTATGCGGAACTCTGACGACCCAAAGGGGTCATCACTTGTTTTCTCTCTCCTTCCGTGCTTTTGAGGCCTTGAAAACCTTATTTTTAGTCGCCTCACTTCGGGTGCGCAGTTCAAGCGCGTAGCCGGAAAGCTTATTTGTTAAATTATGTGGAAATTGCTAAAATGTGGCTTTAAAATAATTAAAGTTGACTTTGGTCAATATTTTGAGTAAACTGACCCATACCCGTGATTTGACGATCCCAGAGGTTCCGTAGGAAAATATGATACTCGGACGTATGCCCGAAATCTAAATCCGAGGTCACGAGCCCGAGAAATGAATTTTTAAGAAATTATTTTTCTGAAATTAATATGAAAATTTGAAATGAAAATGGATTAGAAAGTGTTGGTATCGAGCCCGTATTTTGGTTCCGGCGGCCGGTATAAGTCATATGTGATTTAAGACGTTTCTGTGAAATTTGGTTGAAATCGGACGTCATTTGACGTGTTTCGGACCTAAATATCTAAAAATAAAAGTTGATGAAGTTTGATGAAAAAGTGATGATTTTAAGGTTTGATTCCTCGTTTATGATGTTATTTTGGCGATTTGATCGCACGGTTAAGTTCGTAGAATAGTGTTGAATTATTCTGTGTGTTTGGTTGAAACTCCCGAGGGCTCGGGAGTATTTCGGAGGTGTTTACTTAGAAAGACTTCAGAATTTTCTGCAATTTTTACACAGAAGGACCCTTCTTCGCGTTCGCAATGTTGCCTTCGCGTTCGCATAGCCTTGCTTCCTCCCTCCTTCGCGTTCGCGTCCTGGCCATCGCGATCGCAAAGCTCTGCTACTTACTTCAACGCGTTCGTGTGTCTCCTATCGCGTTCGCGTAGGCCCAGACCTTAGACCTCAGAAAGTTACTGTACGCGTTCGCAGTCCTCTATCGCGAACGCGATGCTTCCAGTCCATCCTTCTTCGTGAACACATAGAACAAAATCTCCCAGCTGTAATTTTTAAAATTTCAGAATCAGAACATAGGGGTTTTCTTCAAATTTCTCACGAACTCTCTTCTCCCCCAAGCTCTAGGAATCCATTGAAGCCCCCATTCTTCAAGACCACTTGGGCTAGTAATTTCCCACGTATTTCCTTCATTTTTCTCTCATTAATTAGTGAATTCCCTAGCTTAAATCACATAGATTAAGGTGGAAACTGGGGGAATTAGGTAGAGTTAGGGCTTTTGAATTTGTTTGATTTAGACCTCATTTCGGGGTCGAATTTGAGATTAAATTATATATTCGGGCTCGTTGGGGGGGGGATGTGTGACATGAAATTTGTTCGAACCTCGGGTTTTGATCAAGCGGTCCCGGGGTCGATTTAGGAATTTTTGGAAGAAACGTTGGAAATCTATATTTAGGCATTGGGTTGATTTGTTTAGGTACTATTGATATTATAAAGTCGTTATTTCATGGATTGATTGAGTTGGAGCCGAATTCGTGAGGGAAGGTGGTCATTGTGGATTAATTTAGCTGTGAAAGTTGAGGTAAGTATTTGATCTCACTTTGGCTTGAGGAAATAGGAGTAGTGTCTTATTTGCAAATTGCTAATTGTCGACTACGGTGTATAGGCATGGTGACAAGTATGTATACACTAGTATCGAACATGACCGCGAGTCCTAAATTGCTAAATTATCGAATTCTTAATTGTTGTTTATGAGGACTTGGTTGAAAATCTTTTACACTGAGCCAGTAATTGCTGAAACTAAGTACTGATTTAATTGTGTTAAGTAGAAATTGAATAAGCTTGGTTATAGCTGGATCTCCCTTGACAGGATAGTTTATTATATTACCTTACTCCCTTGCCGGGATAGTTCACTATAACATCTTTCTTCCTGGCCGAGATTATATTTTGTATTGTGTTAAAAGAAATGGGATCGTATGGCACACCGACAATGAGATATCATGAAATGGAAGTGAGTGGCACGCCGACCACGAGATATTATGAAATGGGAACGTGTGGCACGCCGCCCACGTGATATTATGTAAAGGGAGCCTGTGGTACACCTACCACGTGATATAAGGAAATGGGATTGTGTTGCACGCCTGCAACAAAATGAAATTGAAATAGGTGAAAGTGAGACGTTGTTCCATTATTCTGTGTTAGAAGAAATCAGATGTAGTTTCGTCATTTATTCATGATATTCTGTTTTTATGTGCCATTCCCATGAGCATGTCCCCCTCCCAGTTTTTACTTATTACTTTATGTTATTATTTCGTTGTACTTATATATATATATATATATATATATATATATATATATATATATATATATATATATATATATATATATATATATATATATATATATATATATATCTGTACAGGTTTGTTTGGTAGTCCCATCTAGCCTCATCATTACTTCGCCGGGGTTAGGTCAGGCACTTACCAGCACATGGGGTCGGTTGTGGTGATGCTACACTTCTATACTCTCTTGCATAGATCACGGAGCCGGAGTAGCTTTTGGACCGTAGTTGGAGCTTTGGGAGCTGACTTCAGTCCAGAGATTTCTAGGTAGCCTTGCCTACGGACGCATGGCCCGAAGTCTCTTCTATTTTTATTTTCGTTTGTTGTCCTTGTATCGGAAAAAACAGTATTGTGTTTTATTTTGACCTTGTATTCAGTATTCAATAGATGTTCGTGAGTTAGTGACTCCAGTCTTGGGTAGAGTTTAATTTTTGCATTATTTTTTAGTTTATTTTATATTGAGACTTCCGCTCTTATATTAAATGCCTCATTGTCTTAATATTGTCGATGTTTGCCTGATGAATTAATAATGAATTGGCTTGCCTAGCTCCTAATAGTAGGCGCCATCACGACTCTCGATGGTGGGAAATCCGGATTGTGACAACTTGGTATTAGAGCACAAGGTTACATAGGTCTTACAACTCACGAACAAACTCGGTGGAGTCTGAGGAATCGGTATGGAGACGTCTGCATTTATCCCCCAGAGGCTACAGAGTTAGGAAAATTTCACTTTTTGTTCTTTCTTGTCATGCGATTCTGTTTCTTAAATACTAATCTTCGTTCTACTCTGTTCTTTTGCAGATGGCGAGAACTCATGCTTCTTCTTCTACCGCACAACAGTCCGAGCCCCCAGAAGTAACTCCTACGAGGGGAAGAGGGCGAGGCCAAGGCCGTGCCAGAGGCTGAGGCAGGGGTAGAGCTCAACCCCTAGCAGCAGCCCAGAGGAGCCTCAGGTTGATTATGATGAGGAGGTTCCAGCTCCAGCAGCTCCAGTGGGCCCAGCTCAGGTCCCAGAGGGGTTTATAGCCACCCCAGTTCTTCAGAACGCTTCGGTCAAATTGGTAGGCCTTATGGAGAGCGTCACTCGAGCGGGCTTGCTTCCAGTAGCATCAACCACTTCTCAGGCTGGAGGAGGGGTTCAGACTCTTTCTACACGTACTCCGAAGCAGGTAGCTCCTTAGGCTCAGGTTCCAGTGGTGCAGCCAGCTGTGGCAGTTCAACCTGGTATAATGGCTCAGACCGGAGATGGTGCGGCTATGTCCGTTGATGCGTGTGGAGGCTGGATAGGTTCTCCAAGCTCTTCACCACCACATTCAGCGGTACTACTTCAGAGGACCCCCAAAAGTTCTTACATAGCTGCCATGAGGTTCTTCGGACTATGAGTATTGTGGATACTAATGTGGATCCGCCAAGACTTGGTGGAGGGACTATTGTTTAGCCAGACAAGCAGGGTCGCCATTCTTGACTTGGGATCAGTTTACAGAGTTGTTTTTGAAGAAGTTTCTCCCAGTTACTCAACAAGAGGCTCTTCGCAGGCAGTTCGAGTGCCTCAAGCAAGGCTCAATGACACTCACACAGTATGAGACCCAGTATATTGATCTAGCTCGCCATTCTATTGTGATACTCCCCACCGAGAGAGAGAGGGTGCAAAGGTTTATAGATGGGTTGATCTAGCCGATCCGTCTCCAGATGGCTATGGGAGTCAGAGTGAGATTTCGTTTTAGGAGGCGGCCAATGTGGCCCGCAGGATAGAGATGGCTCTTGCATAGGGATGTGGTCAAGGGTCAGATAAGAGTCCCCATTATGTAGGTAGATTCAGTGGTACATAGTCTGGAGGTAGAGATTCTTATAGTAGAGGCCATCCTCTTAGGGCCTTTCAGTCAGCTCTTCAGGTCTTTCATGGTACTTCAGGTGGTCGTGGTTCTTTGCCGCATTGTTCTGACCAGCAGCTTTTCAATTCACCATCCACACCTATCAGCGCACCACCACTCCGTTATTCTCAGCAGCCGAGGGCTTGCTTCAAGTGTGGAGACACGAGGCACATTTCCAGATATTTCCCTCTAGCTTCTGATAGTTCTCAGCACTAGAGTTCTCGTACTATGATTCAGGTAGCGGAGGTTCCACAGCCTGCCCATCCATCTAGAGCGAGGGTAGAGGCTATAGAGGTGGAGGTAGGGATCATAAAGGTGGAGCTCTGACCGCTAGAGATAGAGGCCACCCAGTAACCTATCGTCCTAGAGATATGGTTATGGGAGGTGGGGCCCAACCCCAGTGTTATGCTCTTCCAGCCAGGCCAGAGGCTGAGTCATCAGATTCTATCATTACAGGTACTATTCTGGTCTGTGATAGAGATGCTTCAGTGCTATTTGACCCTGGGTCTACGTATTCGTATGTATCGTCCTATTTAGCACCATACTTGGTAATTCCTAGTGATGCTTTGAGTATTCCTATATATGTATCTACACCAGTGGGTGATTCTATAATAGTCGACCGAGTTCATCCTTCGTGTATGGTAGTGTTTGAGGGTTTTGAGACCCGTGTTGATTTGTTGCTTTTATACATGGTGGATTTCGACGTTATATTAGGGATGGATTGGTTGTCTTCGTATCATGCTATCTTGGATTGTCATGCCAAGACCGTGACCTTGGTTTTTCCGAATTTTCCCTGTTTGGAATAGAGAGGGACCCCAGGTCATGCCACCTACAGTGTTATATCATATGTGAAGGCTCGACGTATGGTCGAGAAGGGGTGTTTAGCTATCTAGCGTATGTTCGCGATTCCAGCGCAGAGGTCCCTTCTATTGATTCTGTTCCTATTTTTTGGGAGTTCCTCGAGGGTTTCCCTTCAGACCTGCCGGGTATGCCGCCCAACAAGGATATTGATTTCTGTATTGATCCGGCTCTGGGCATGCAACACATTTCTATCGCGCTGTATCGCATAGCCCCGCCAGAGTTAAATGAGTTAAAGGATCAGTTGCAAGATTTGCTTTTGAATGGTTTCATTAGGCCCAGTGTATCGCCTTGGGGTGCACCGGTGTCATTTGTAAAGAAAAAGGATGGTTCTATGAGGATGTGCATTGATTACCGACAATTGAACAAATTGACAATAAAGAACAAGTATCCACTGCCGAGGATTGATGAATTTTTTTGACCAGCTTCAGGGTGCAAAGGTGGTTTCAAAGATAGATTTGAGATCTGGCTACCATCAGCTGAGGATTAGGGTGGCTGATGTCCCTAAGACAACATTCCACTCTTGGTATGGGCATTATGAGTTCCTAGTCATGTCATTTGGGTTGACCAATGCCCCAACAACATTTATGGAGTTGATGAACCGAGTGTTCACGCCTTATTATTTGTTCATGATAGTTTTCATTGATGATATTATGATATACTCCCGCAGGAAGGAGGAGCACGAGCAACATCTCATAGTAGTTCTTCAAACTCTGAAGGATAGTCAATTATATGCTAAGTTCTCGAAGTGTGAGTTCTGGTTGAGTTTGGTTGCATTTCTGGGCCACATCATATCAGCAGAGGGTATTCATATGGACCCGAAGAAGATTGAGTCAGTCAAGAACTGGCCTCAACCAGCTTCAGCTACAAAGATTCAGAGTTTCGTGGTGCCCAGTTCAGATGGTCGGACGAGTGTGAGGCGAGCTTTCAGAAGCTCAAGACAGCTCTGACTACGGCACCGGTATTGGTTTTGCCCACAGGTTCAGGGCCTTATATAGTCTATTGTGATGCTTCCCGTATTGAGCTTGGTGCAGTATTGTTGCAGGATGGTAGGGTCATTGCCCATGCTTCAAGGGAGTTTAAGATCCACAAGAAGAATTATCTGGTTCATGATCTAGAGTTGACAGCCATTGTTCATGCTTTAAAGATTTGGATATATTATTTATATGGTGTGACGTGTGAGGTGTACACTGATCACAAGAGTCTTCAGTACTTGTTCAATAAAAATGAGTTGAATTTGAGGCGGAGGAGGTGGCTGGAGTTGTTGAAAGATTTTGATGTTTCTATCTTGTATCAGTCGAGAAAGGCCAATGTAGTGGCCGATGCATTGAGTAGGAAGTCAGCCAGCATGGGTAGTCTTGCTTATATTCCCGTCAGCCAGAGACTGCTTGCTTTAGATGTTCTGGCCTTGGCCAATCAATTTGTAAGGTTGAATATTTCAGAGCTTAGCCGAGTGTTAGCTTGCAGGATCGCTCGTTCTTCATTATTGGAGCGTATTTGTGATCGGCAGTTTGATGATCCTCATTTGTGTGTCCTGAGAGACACAGTGCAGCATAGAGGTGCCACGAAGGTGACCTTAGATGATAATGGTGTTTTGAGATTGCAAGGGCGAGTTTTTGTGCCTAATATTAATAGGATTTGCGCTTCTGGAGAGAAATTCAGCGAGAGTTGGGCACCCATGTTGAGGTGAGCACAACATTTCATCCTCAGACGAACGGACAGTCCGAGCGGGCTATTTAGATATTGGAGGATATGCTCCAAGCCTGTGTCATTGATTTTGGAGGCTTGCGGGACTAGTTTTTGTCTTTAGTAGAGTTCGCCTATAACAACAGCTACCAGTCCAGTATTCAGATGGCTCCATATGAGGCGTTGTATGGTAGGCGATGTCGGTCTACAGTCCGATAGTTTGAGTCGGGAGAGGCTCGATTATTGGGTACAGATTTAGTTCAGGAGGCTTTGGATAAGGTCAAGATCATTCAGGATAGGCTTCGTACAACTCAGTCCTGGCAGAAGAGTTATGTAGATCGCAAGGTTCGAGACATGGCTTTCATGGTTGGTGAGCGAGTATGGCTTTGAGTGTCGCCTATGAAGGGCATGATGAGATTTGGAAAGAAGGGCAAGCTTAGCCCTAGGTTCATTGGCCCATTTGAGATTCTCGATCGTGTGGGAGAGGTGGCTTATAGACTTGTCTTTCCGCCTAGTTTGTTAGCCATGCATCCAGTGTTTCATGTTTCCATGCTTCGGAGGTATCACGACGATCCAACCCACGTGTTAGATTTAAGCACTGTCTAGTTGGACAAGGATCTGTCTTATGAGGAGGAGCTAGTGGCTATTCCAGACCGGCAGGTTCGACAATTGAGGTCGAAGAGTTTTCCTTCAGTGCGTGTTCAGTGGAGAGGTCAGCCTCCTGAGGCATCGACCTGGGAGTCCGAGTCTGATATGCGGAGCTGTTATCCTCATCTATTTCCCAACTCAAGTACTTTTTTCTTTTGTCCGTTCGAGGATGAACAGTTATTTAAGAGGTGGAGAATGTGACGACCCAAAGGGGTCATCACCTATTTTCTCTCACCTTCCGTGCTTCTGAGGCCTTGAAAATCTCATTTTTATTTGCCTCGATTTGCGTGCACAATCCGCCAGAAAGCTTAAATGTTAAATTCTGTGGAAATTGCTAAAATGTGGCTTTAAAATGATTAAAGTTGACTTTGGATAATATTTTAGGTAAACGGACCCGGACACGTGATATGACGATCCCGGAGGATCTGTACGAAAATATGAGACTCAAGCGTATGCCCGGAATCAAAATTCAAGGTCCCGAGCTCGAGAAATGAATTTTTAAGAGAAATTGTTTTCTTTTAAAATTAATATGGAAATTTGAAATAAAAATGGATTAGAAAGTGTTGGTATCAGGCCCGTATTTTAGTTCCGGCGTCTGGTACATGTCATGTGATTTAAGACGTTTCTATGAAATTTGGTTGAAATCGAACGTCATTTGACGTGTGTCGGACCTAAATATCTAATAATGAAAGTTGATGAAGTTTGATGAAAAAATGATGATATTGAGGTTTCATTCCTCGTTTATGATGTTATTTTGGCAATTTGATCGCACGGTTAAGTCTGTAGGATGTTGTTGAATTAGTGTGTGTATTTGGTTAGAGCCCCGAGGACTCGGGGGTGTTTTGGAGGTATTTTGAACTTAGAAAGACTTCACATTTTTCTGCAATTTTTACACAGAAGGACCCTTCTTCACGTTCTCAATGTTGACTTGGCGTTCGCATAGCCTTGCTTCCTCCCTCCTTCGCGTTCGTGTCGTGGCCATTGCTATCACGAAGCTCTGCTACTTCCTTTGACGCATTCATGTAGGCCAAGGAAAAAAGTTACTCTGCACGTTCGCAACCCTCTATCACGAACGTGATGCTTCCAGTCCACCCTTTTTCGTGAACGCGACCCTGATGTCGCGAACGCATAGAACAAAATCGCCCAACTATAATAATAGAATTTTAGAATAAGAACATACAGGTTTTCTTCAAATTTCACACGAACGCTCTTCTTCCCCAAGCTCTAGGAAACCATTGAAGCCCCCATTTTTCAAGACCACTTGGGTGAGTAATTTCCCACGTATTTCCTTTATTTTTCTCTCATTAATTAGTGAATTCCTAAGCTTAAATCACATAGATTGGGATCGAAATTGGGGGAATTGGGTAGAGTTAGGGCTTTTCAATTTTCTTTGATTTAGACCTCATTTTGGGGTTGGATTTGAAAAGAAATTGTATATTCTGGCTTGTGGGGGAATGGGTGACATGGAATTGGTTCGAACCTCAGATTTTGACCAAGCGGTCCTAGGTCGATTTTGGAATTTTTGGAAGAAAGGTTGGGAATCTATATTTAGGCATTGGGTTGATTTGTTTAGCTATTATTGATATTATAAAGTTATTATTTCATAGATTTGATTGAGTTGGAGCCGAATTCGAGAGGGAAAGCGGTCATTGTGGATTGATTTAGCTGTGGAAGTTGAGGTAAGTGTTTGATCTAACTTTGGCTTGAGGGAATATAAGTAGAGTCTTTTTTGCAAATTGCTAATTGTCGAGTACGGTGTATAGGCATGGTGACGAGTATCTATACACTAGTATCGAGCATGACCGTTAGTCCTAAATTGCTAAATTATCGAATTCTTATTTGTTGTTTATGAGGACTTGGTTGGAAATCTTTAACACTGAGCAAGTAATTGATGAGACTAAGTACTGATTTAATTGTGTTAAGTAGAAATTGAATAAGTTTGGTCATAGCTGGATCTCCCTTGCCGGGATAGTTTATTATATTACCTTACTCCCTTGCCAGGATAGTTTATTATAACATCTTTCTGCCTGGCCGAGATTATATTATGTATTTTGTTGAAAGAAATGGGATCTTGTGGCACGCCGACTACGAGATATCATGAAATAGGAGCGTGTGGCACGCCGACCACTAGATGTTATGATATGAGAACGTGTGGACGCCGACCACGTGATATTATGTAAAGGGAGCGTATGGTACGCCTACCACGTGATATAAGGAAATGGGATTATGTTGCACGCCTACAACAAGAGGAAGTTGAAATAGGTGAAAGTGGGACGTTGTTCCATTATTCCAGGTTAGAAGAAATCAGATGTAGTTTCGTCATTTATTCCTGATATTTTGTTTTTATCTGCCATCCCCATGAGCAAGTTCCCCCTCCTAGTTTTTACTTGTTATTTTCTGTTGTTATTTTGTTGTACTTGTATATATACTGCACATGTTTGTTTGGTAGTCATGTCTAGCCTCGTCACTACTTCGCCGGGGTTAGGTCAGGCACTTACCAGCACATGGAGTCGGTTATGCTGATGCTACACTTCTGTGCTATCTTGCACAGATCATGAAGTCAGAGCAGCTTTTGGACCATAGTAGGAGCTTTGGGAGCTGACTTTAGTCAAGATATTTCGACGTAGCCTTGCTGACGTCCGCATGGCCGGGAGTCTCTTCTATCTTTGTTTTCGTTTGTTGTCCTTGTATCAGAACGAACAATATTATGTTTTATTCAGACCTTGTCTTCAGTATTCTATAGAAGTTCGTGAGTTAGTGACTCTAGTCTTGGGTAGAGTTTATATTTGAATTTCTTCACCGGTTTTCAGTTTATTTTATATTGAGACTTCCGTTCTTATATTAAATGCCTCATTGCCTTAATATTGTCGATGTTTGTCTAATGAGTTAATAAATAATTGGCTTTCCTAGCTCCTAATAGTAGCTGCCATCACGACTTCGATGGTGGGAAATCCGGGTTGTGACCTATTCCAAAAGTTAGAGACTAGCTTCTATATGAAGTATTCAGGTCACAACCCAAATTTACCATCATCAGGAGTCGTGATAACACACACTATTAGGAGCTAGGCAAGCCAATTAATTATTAACTTTTTAAACAAACATCGATAATATTAAGGCAATGAGGCATTTAATATAAGAAAGGAAGTCTCAGTATAAAATAAACTGAATGCAGAAATTCAAATGTGACTTGAACACTTCATATATTGAAAACACATTCCTTTTTTTAATTTTCTATTCAAATCGAACTTGTGGACAGTCAACATAAATAAAATAAAATAAAAAACTTTTCGTTGCTCCTATTCACTGCTGACTTAAAAAAATAGAATAACCTTGGACAAATAAGACTAGTGACTGCTCTTGAGCTTATGTTGTGGGTCCAAATTCCATTTCTGAAAACCACTTTATTTATTAGTAGGTGGGTTTGCGTTTTGGGCGACTGAGAGTCTCTAGATTTTGGAATAAGTGAAAATCTATATAAAATATAAAATAGGGAATGTGACGATCCGATCGAACGTTTTGAGCCATAGAGCGTCGTTGTCATGATCCCAATTCGCCCTCCGTGAGTATGTCGTGACGACACCTAGTCCCTACGACTAGGTAAGCCTAACAATGCGGAATAAAAACCAAAATATGGAAGAAATAATTAAAACGGAACTAGTAAAATAGATCAGTGTTTAAGGTGCCGCCTGACACATACAATAACAACTCTCGAAACTAACAAAAATTTTCAAAACTCGAAATCTCACAAATCACAAGCTAAGGGATACACAAGACGCTCTAACTCAAGAATGTCTATACAAGGAGAAATGCTGAACAAAACTATACTTACTACAGAAAGTTGGAATGGGACTCCTCGGTCTGCGGACGTAGAAGATATAATTGGAAGTCTCTACCTATACGCCTCCTCCCAAGGATGACAGAACTGAGTGGGAGTACCTATATCTGCTCAACATAAATATCCAGAAGAGTAGCATGAACACACCACGGCGGTGCCCAGTAAGTATCAAGACTAACCTCGGTGGAGCAGTGACGAGGAACAGTCGAGACACCTACTGGTCAATAAGCAATATAATCATAGGAATAACGGAAATGATATAATAATATGTAATGACTGCATAAAATAACAAATAATGCTACAATTCACAATAAGGAAAGGAACAACAAGTAACAATGATAAACTAATAAATGACGATAACGACAACAATCACAATCTAAATCCTAAGGTCATAACACCGCAAGGGAACAACAAGTCCATAACTCATATCCTATAATGATGTTCACATATGGTCTTATTCACTCTTTCCACAACTTCACCAAGTCTTGGACAACCACAACTCACAAAACCCAACATTTGAAATCTAACACTTGGCATCCTATGCCCATCAGTCTCTTAGTAATGCTGACCACTAATCGGCTAACTATGGCGACTCTCACACATATAATGGATAAACAAGGGTGTACCTCCCTCCTTAGCAAAAACATGATCAATTTACCTCTAACGGGAGTAATCACCTACGTGTATGCTTGTGCAAGTATTCTAACAAGAATTCTAATAACTAGTAAACATGAATAGGAGAATGGACCGCACGTACGATGTTTCCTCACAACTTCCGAGCGATAAGGCTCATACAGGTAAGCAACTGACAATAACAATAATAACCAATTTGGAATACTTCCACAGGTCATCATAATTCATTACAATCAACCCCTGACATAGTCCAGCTTATTCCGCCACGTGTACAATGATAATATAATGAGTACCGCCTTATTACGCCACACGTGCATCACAATGTTCCCACCTTATTACGCTTCATGCGCAACCCACACATAACCATATAGCATATCCCGCCTTATTACGCCATATGTACATAACATCAATAGCAACAATAACATGGCAAAGACGTCATGCAACCCCTCAATAACAACCGCACGGCAGAGACCTCGTGCATCACAATACCAATGACCGTACGACAGAAACCTCATGCATCATAGTATCAACAACCACACGACAGAAAACTCATGCATCACAGTCTCAAGTACAGCACAATAAGTGATAATATATATACAGGAACAAAGCAAAGGAATCAACTCTGGTGTTTTCGTTCACCAAAAGATGGTACAACTAACTTACAAGGAATAACCGTATCAGAGAAATACTAAGCACAATAAGAACAACTCAACAAGGAAAAAAATACGAAATAATGATTCCATAATACTCAGTTCAACAATAAGGAAATTAACATGGAACTAATAATTGCAATTAAAGAAAATTCTACCTAAACACAAGATATCTAACTTCTTTCCAATTAAGACCAATTAATTGCACGAGAGAAAGAAATAATGGTTTTCAAATAAATACAAGCAGTTAGGAATGATAATGTGACTATAGAAGGGTAAAGGTCCACAGTTGAACAGGTAAAAATTAATTTGGCAACAAGAATACACCAAAAGGGGCAAATAAATTTCAAGTAAGACATGTGGAAGTGAGACTAACAACAGGGAACTCAATCTTATTAAGAACAACCTCATATTCGGTGAGTTCAAGGGTCTAAGAACCTAAAAGGGATAATTTTTCACAAATAAATCCGCACACGCACTTGTCACCTTGCGTACAAGGAATACAATTAAAAAAGAAGACTCAAATCCTAAGGGAAAGTCTCCCACACAAGGTTAGGCATGATACTTACCTCGAACCGCTAAAATCAACTAGAAACAATGTTCTTGCCACGAGTACTCGATTCCAAATGGCTCAAATCTATTCAATTCAATCACATATTGTGAATAACATCTCAAGCAACTAATTCTACTATTTAATTCAAAGCTAAAGCGTGAAATTAGATATAATAACCAAAACGCCCCTCACGCCAACGTCTCAGAACTAGATGAATTTAATATTTTCAGAACCCTCTTACTCTCACGAGTCTAACCATATAAAAACTCTCAAATAGGAGGTCAAACACCCCCTCAAAACTCAATAATTCGGTCTATGAAGTTTTACCAATTTTTCATTCAAAATATGAAATTAAAGGATGAAATTAAGAGGATATTTATGGAAATTGGTCTAAATCTAGTGAGAATTACTTGCCCAAGTTTCCAAGGTGAATATCCTTTCAAAAATTGCCAAGGACCGAGCTCTAGAAGTCAAAATATGATAAAATGGAGAAACCCTTGAATTTGGGATTAAATTATATCTGCCCGATTAATTGCTCATTGCGATCGTGGAGCAAGGGTCGCGATCGCATAGTGGAAAAATGGGTTGGCCCAAAAATGTGCATAGCAAATGCGATGATGGGAACGCGAACGCGGAGAAGGGGACATCATTACTTTGTGATTGCGGAAGCACTAGTGCGAACACGTTGAAGGAAATATGAGGTTCCAGAAGTTGCTCTACGCGAATGCGGGGTTGCCTATGCGAACGCAAAGATGAAGTTAACTGGGCATTGCAAACACGTGATGCATTATGCGAACATGAAGAAGGAATTCCCGATGGCCAAGATAAGCCTTCGCGACCGCGAAGGCCTAATCGTGAACGCCTAAAAGGAGTACCAGAAGCAGCAATAGCAGTCCAAATATGGAAGAAAAAGACCAGCTACCCATCCGAAACACACTCCTTCTAATCATACACAAAAGTCATACAACCTAACACAGACTCGCCCGAAATTCCAAATCACATAACACAACATTGAAACGATGAATCAAACCAAAAATCAAACTTAAGAACTTCCAAATCTTCAAATGACGCATCTTGTGCCGAAACCCATCAGTTCAACATGGAATGATGCCAAATTTTGAAGACAAGTCCAAAATGACATAACGGATCTGCTGCAACTCTCGAAATCGCATTCTGACCCCGATATTCCAAAAGTCAACTGTGGGTCAAGCTTCTTCATTTTTCCAGCTTCAACTTTCGTCGAACTGCCTTAATTAACTCTAAAGACCTCCAAATATGAATCCGAACGCAGGCTTACATCCAAAATTACCATACAAAGCTGTTGAGATCATTCACGACCATTTCTGGGGTCGTTTACCCAAAAGTATAATTGCGATTAACTTTTCACCGTTCAAACTTCCAAAACTAGATTTCTTCTTTAAATTTGACTCTAAACCATCCGGAAGCCAAATTCTTTGCACGCAAGTCGATACTCATATTCTGAAGCTATTCCAGACCTTATGCCTCTGAATGGAGCTTAATTTCTCAAACGACCGATCAGGTCGTTACATCCTTCCCTTATTAAAACCATCGTTCATCCTCGAACATGCTAAGATTCACCTCGAGTCCTCATATCACTGAGTGCGCACTTCCAACATACACCTGCGGGTGATCCCATGTCACCCCAATCCAGCTAAGCATGACGACACCACCTCAACTAAAATTTAGCCTTCTTAGAAATACCAATAAGCCTTCAAGCAAGAATTTCACCTTCCATCCGTTTCCAAAAGACCCGATTCTAAATCCATATCCGGTTTTAGTCTCAGTTAGCTATTTCAATACAAGCCAATGCACACAGGGTACAACCACACAACATGAACACCAAACATAGGCCCACAATAATATTTCTGATAGAAATACTTTCCCGAGATTGAATCCGTACCGCCATAAGCCTCATATTCAATAGGAAACTCCTTTCAAACCTCCACAACACCGGTGATGATACAATAACAACGAAAACTACATAGCAAAACACCCGAATGATCAAATCTTAGTCAACACCAACATGTACACACCCCACAAACTAAAACTCAGGAAGCATAGAATGACAATGAATGAATATGGGAAAGGAAAACACATTAGGGGAAAAAGAAAGATATCAAACTAGCACAAATTCTTATAAAACACAAATCTACAAAGGCATCTAACAAGAAAGAAGGAAAGCATATATAAGTCTCACAAGGATCTTATGCTGATATAGCTCTCACCGTTGTACAAAGCACAATCTCAACATATCAAATCACATGAAATCACGAGGGTCCCGCCCTCAACACTGAATCACAAGCAGGGTACACATCAACTCATCTATATACTATCACTAGATCAACTCCGCCTACAATCTACAATACATCCTGGCTCCCACACCGGTGGAGCACAGAAATCACAGCTCGTAACCAAAAATACTCAGAGATCACATCATGCCTATCAAAACATACATCACGAATTTACTAGTAGCCTCATAGCTCTCGACAACAGATAGAGACAGACAATAGACATGGCTATCACTCATAGAACCTTCCGACAAGATAATCACATAGGAAAAGTACAAATCATGAAATGCACCGATAATTGGGACAAAAAGTAAGGGATTTCATCCCGACAAGTAGAACTCTGATAAACTATGGATAGTGCCCCTCTATGACAAACTGAACTTGTACCTGAATGACATTAGCTGGCGCACCGGCCTCAAACCTACTGTATGAAATACATCAGCGAGCCGGGTCTCCCCTTCTTAGGCGCCCTCTACTTGCCTGAATTTCTCGCTGTGACATATCTGTCTGAAGTCTGGGACAATCTCTCACTATGTGGCTAGTATCTCCACACTAAAAACACCCTCTCTACTGACGTGGCGGGGGGAACTATGCGATACGGGTACTCCAAGACCCATGAACACCTGAATCACATGCATAGCCTAAAGCGCGAACTGAGTTGGCTGACCCGCAAAACCTCTACCATGTCGCACACTGCCTCCAAAATTAGGACCAGTATACCTTACCGGTCTACGAGGCCTTCTCTCACTCTCTCTCATGATATTGTCTGATCTCTCTCATGACCCTGTCTATCTTATCCCTCTCTAGTATCCATACCCTCTATCCTCCTAGCAATGTTCACCACTTGCTGATACGGGATATCCATCTCTAACTCACAAGCCATACTGGACCTGATTCTGGGAATAAGTCCCTCAATGAACCAGTGAACCTTATCGCGAACAGTAGAAACCAAGATTGAGACATGTCTAGCCAAATTGGTGTAACAGACAACATACTCCGAGACGGTCATAGCACCCTAACGCAAATGCTGAAACTCCGGACGGCATGCATCCATGAGGCTCTGAGGAACAAACTCCCACAGAAACATATCTGAAAACTGGGTCCAAGTCAGTGAAGCTACCTCATATGGACTGTCTAACTTATAGGTGCGCCACCAATCATAGGCGGCTCCTCGAAGCTGGAAAGTAGTAAAAGAAACCTCACTCGATCCAGAGATTCCCATAGTACGGAGAATGCGGTAACACTCATCAAGAAACCCCAAGGCATTGTCTGATGCTAACCCACTCAATACCGGAGGATCATACTTCTTGAATCTCTCAAGTCTCATCTGCTCCTGCTCGGAAGCCGCTTCCATGCCCTCGGGTGGAACTGGTGCTGCAAGAGGCATATGAATAATCTCAGGGACCTGCTTAACATGTGCTCGCTGCTCAGGGGTGCGGGCGGCAGGAGTCTATGCTCCTCTCCAGTCTGGGATGTGGCTACAGCAAGGGGAAGCAATCCCGCCTAAGCCAAAGTGGTGTACATACTCATGAATTGTGCCAAAGTCTCATGAAGGGCTGGAGTAGCCGTAGCTGTAGGCGTGTTAGATGCCTGGACTCCGGCTGGATCTGCTGGTGGTACCTCGGCAGCCACTTGCGCAGGTGCTCTCGCTGCACCACGTGTGCATCCTCGATATCTACCCTGACCCTAACCTCCGACGGTTGCAGCAAAGGGCATGGGTGCCTGATCACCTCGGGTAGTACGTGTCCTCACCATTTGGGAGAGAGTAAAAGACAGAGGTTTAGGATGGTGGATGTCAAAAATCTCGCATGACAGGGAAATCAAATGAAGTGGAATTTTCCTAACATTTATATAGGCTCTCGTAGATAAGTACAGATGTCTCCGTATTGATCCACGAGACTCTAATAAATAGGCTTGTGATCTGTGACTCCTACGAACGTAGAGCTCTGATACCAACTTGTCACGACCCCAGTTCGCCCTTTGTGAACATGTCATGACAACACTTAGTCCCTATGACTAAGTAAGCCTAACAATGCGGAATATAAACCAAAATGTGGGTAGAATTTTTTAAAACGAAACTAGTAAAATAGATTAGTGTTTAAGGTGCCACCTAGCTCATACAATAACAACTCTCGAAACTAACAAAAATTCCTAAAACCCGAAATCTCACAAATCACAAGTTAAGGGATACATAAGAGGCTCTGACTTAAGAATGTCTATACAAGGAGAAATACTGGAAGAAACTATACTTATTATAGAAAGTTGGAATGGGACTCCTCGGTCTGCAGACATAGCAGATATACCTCGAAGTTTCCACCGATATGCCTCCTTCGAAACCTGACAGAACTAAATGGGGGTACCTGTATCTGCACAATAAAAATGTACAGAAGAGTAGCATGAGCACACCATGGCGGTTCCTAAAAAGTATCAAGATTAACCTCGGTGGAGTAGTGACGAGGAACAATCGAGACACCTACTGGTCAATAAAAAGTATAATCATAGGAATAACAGAAATGATATATGTAATGACTGCATGAAATAACCAATAATGCTACAATTCACAATAAGTAAAAGGAACAACTAGTAACAGTGAGAAACTAATAAATGACGGTGCATAGCGACGACAATCACAATCCAAATCCTACGGTCACAACACCGCAAGGGAACAAAAAGTCTATAACTCATATCCTACAATGATGTTCACATAAGGTCTTATTCACTCTTTCCACAACTTCACACAAAGTATCAGACAACCACAACTCACAAAACCCAACATCTATAATCTAACACTTGTTATCCTATGCCCTATAAGTCTCTCAGTCATGATGACCACTAACCGGCTAACTATGCCCACTCTCACACATATAATGGATAAACGAGGGCGCACCTCCCTCCATAGCAAAAACAAGAGCAATTTACCTCTAACGGGAGTATTCAACTACATGTATGCTTGTGCATGTGTTCTAACAAGAATTCTAGCAATTAGTAAACATGAATAGGAGAATGGACCGCCAGTACGATGTTTCCTCACAACTTCCCAGTGATAAGGCTCATACAGGTAAGCAACCCACAATCACAATAATAACTAATTAGGAATACCTCCACAGGTCGTCCCAATTAATACAATCAAACCTTGACATACCCACCTTATTTCACCACATGTGCAACCGATACATATTCATATAACATATCCCACCTTATTACGCCACATGTGCAAAACATAAATAACAACAATAGCAAGGCAAAGACCTCGTGAAACCCCTCAACAACAACCGTAGATAAGAGACCTCGTGCATCACAGTACCAATGACTGCACGGCAGAAACCTCGTGCATCACAATATCAACAACCGCGCGGCAGAAACCTCGTGCATCACAGTCCCAAGTACAACACAATAAGTGACAATATATATACAAGAACAAAGCAAGGGAATCAACTCAGGTATTTTTGTTCACCAAAAGATGGTACAACTAACTTACAAGGAATAACCGTACCAGAGAAATACTAAGCGCAATAAGAACAACTCAACAAGGAAGAAATAATACGAAATAACGATTCCATAATACTCAGTTCTACAATGAGGAAATTAACATGAAACGAATAATTGCAATTAAGGAAAATGTTACCTAAACACATGATATCTAACTTCTTTCCAATTAAGACCAATTAATTGCACGAGAGATAGAAATAATGGTTTCCAAATAAATACAAGCAGTTAGGAATGATAATAGGACTATCAATTCAACTCGGAATGACGCCAAATTTTTCAAACAAGTTCAAAATGACATAAGAGAGCTGCTCCAACTTTCAGAATTGCATTCCGATCCCGATATCCCAAATGTCAACTGTGGGTCAAACTTCTTCATTTTTCCAACTTTAACTTTCGACGAAATGCTTCAATTCACTCTACGGGCCTCCAAATATAAATCCGGAAGCGCGCCTATGTTTAAAATCACCATACGAAGCTATTGAGATCATCCATTTCTCATTATGGGTTCGTTTACATAAAAATTCCAATTCCGGTCAACTTTTCACCGTTAAACTTCCAAAACTAGATTTCTTCTTTATATTTGACTCTAAGCCATTCGAAAACCGAATTCTACTATGCACACAAGTCGATACTCATATTACAAAGCTGTTCTAGACCTTATACTGCTGAACGAAGCTTAATTTCTCAAAATGATCGGTCGGGTCGTTATATTCGTTCAGTAGTTTGAGGCCATGAGTAGCTTCACTTCAGGTATTGTAACTTGTACGCGTGGTCAGAATAGAAATTCTAGAAGTTTGGAGTTGATAAAAGAAAATTCTTATTTCGAAAACTTTAATTTTGAAAAATTGACTAAGGTTGGATTTTTGAGTAAACGACTTTGATTTGAAGATTTAAATAGGTTCGTATGATGATTTTGGACTTCGACGTATGTCCGGATCGTGTTTTTGATGATCCGGGAGCATTTTAGCACCTATTGTGGAAAGTAAACATTTGAAAGGATTTCATAAATTTGGGATGGAAAAGTATTTCAATGTTATCGATGCCTATTTGGGATTCTGAGTCTGGGAATAGCCATCGATGGTGATTTTGGTATTGAGAGCGCGTCCAAATGTTGATTTGGTGGCCCGTAGGTCATTGAGGTTTCATTTGGAGAAAGTTAGAAATTTGAAGGTTTTTGAGAAGTTTAATCGGGAGTGGACTTTTTGATATTGGGGTTGGAATCCGATTTCAAAAGTTTTAGTAGGTCCATAATATCGAATATGACTTGTGTGCAAATTTGAGGTCAATCAGACGTGATTTGGTAGGTTTCAGCATCGAATGTTGAAGTTCTAAAGTTCATTAAGCTTGAATTGAGGTGCGATTCATGATTTTAATAGTGTTTGATTTAATTTGAGGCCTCTAGAAGATCCGCATTATGTTATGGGACTAGTTTGTGTGATTGGACGGGGTCCCGGGGCCACGAGTTTGATTCGTGGTTGTTTTGGACCCAATTTTAGATGTTTTGGATTGTTTTTATTGGTGTCTGGTTTCCTTCTTTGCGAATGCAAATGAAGTCCTGCGTTTGCGAAGGGGAATTTGTGGGGCTACTGGCTTGGCCTTCGCGAATGCGAGCCAGCTGATGCGAAATCGAGGCAAGAGCTGGACAAGCCTTCGCGAACGTGGCCAGGCAAACGTGACGAAGAAAGGGGGAGCTAGGCGTAAGGCCATTTGTCCTACGTGAAAGGTCAGGTCATCTAGATTTCACGAACGTGATCTGAGGGTCGCAAACGTAAAGAGATATTTTTGGGCATGAGGTTGTTGAGCTTCGCGAATGCGAGGTATGTGCCGCGTTCGTGAAGAAGGGTCGGACTGGGCAGTGAGTATTTTTAAAACGGGATCATGGCCATTTTCACTTTATTTCCTCCATGGGAGCTGATCGAGGCCAACCATGCTCTACTATGAATAGCAAGAGAGGTCGAAACGGCTTTTACCCGATTAAGATCGGGATTGATTTCCTCAGGGAGCTAGATATTGGAGTTGAGTTTCTATCTAATTGAGAGTTGTGTATTTTCTCCTAGTTGCACTTCTATAAATTTTGTGGTTTGATTTACTTCTAATTGTATAAAACTACAATTCTAAATAAAGCTACCATTAATCTATTGCAAGTTGTTCGAATGGATAAAAGGCACTAGGGTAGTGAACTTCTCCTAGGTGGTCAATTGACGTATTCTTGAGTCTAAATCTAGATTGTCACATTTGGGGAGTATGATATAACCATTACACGATTCTACTAACTGTATACCTCTCAGTAGTTCGAGTGATTTTGTCCGAATTGACTTTTTCAAGACCAATTGGGTATACAAATTTGCACAAACAATCAAGATTCAAGTGGGGTATTATTATCTCTAGGCTTAACCCTTTAATTTGGGCTATCTACACCCCAATTCCTTGTTGGACCAATTTCAGAGACATGCTCCCTTTCTCAAGAAAAACCAAAGTTAACTAAACATAAACCAGTGTTTGCAACCATTAATTCAGCAATGAAACGTGAAATTAGTCCAATTATTAAACACCTATAGTCAATCAAGCCCTAAAATACAAGATCCATCAATTACACATACTAGGGTTGAGCCACAACCCTAGATTATGGGTCTAACTACATAATTAGAGAAAAAAAAAAGAAATAGATGAAGAAAAACTCATATCAATTAATTGCTAAATTAAACATGAAGATTCAATATTGAAATGAAGCTAAACTTACTCAAAATAGGAAAAAAGAACGAAGTCACGAGCGCGGCTCTGAGGAAAAACTATGTAATGACCTAAACAAAGGGAAAAGAATCTATTTATACGAAGCTGAAAATCTGGACAAAAATATCCCTGCGGGCTAGTGCGGACCGCACAAAAACGAGTGCGGCCACACCAAGGATCTGAACTTGAATAATTAGCTCTATGAACTTGCGCAATGCGTACCGAACACAATCAAGTGTGGCTGCGATGGCTTTCATTACGGTTATCACAAAAAGGACAGGGAACCGCATTGAGCTTCAACCTCCAAAACACCTCCTTTCTGAACCTTGGCTCCGCGGACTGCACTAAAACGAGTGAGGATGCAATGATCCCAATGCCGACCGCGCAAAATCCCTTGCGGCCGCATTGCCCTTTGTCCTGAATAACAACCGCTCTAAAATTTACTTGTACGGACGACACAGAATTATATGCGGCCGTGCTGGCCCTATTTGACTGAGCTTTGTCTTGTCTTGGTACTTGTGCAAGTTTCATTCCTTTTTGAGCTGGCTTGTGCAAGTTTCACTCCTTTTTTACACATTGTTACTTTGTTGATCAAATCTGCAATCAAGCACAACTAGTGAGCCTTTGGGACTATTTTGTACACATTTCTAATCAAAACTTAAGCAAGAAGGATTGTAAAATGGATCATAATTCCTAGTTATCAGGAATCATCTTAGAGCAATTTTGAAGTTCCATCTTCATCACCTATGTCTAGGTAAGTGATTCCCACATATTTTAAATATTTGGATTATATATGGATTTTGACATGAAAATTGTAGAAATTTGGGATTTTGAAAAAAAACCTAGAAATTGATATTTTTGAATTTTGACCACGAAATTAGACATGAAAGTTGGAATAAATTATATATTTGAGTTCGTGGTTTTATGGGTAAAGTTTATTTTCAATTTCTTTTGATATTAGGGCACGTGGGCCCGAGGATAATTTTATCAACTTTTCGAACGGTGTTGAACATTATTTTATCTACAAGGGCACTTGAATTTTTAAGAATGTAAAACATACACCTCTTAGCATATTAATATATAACTTGTTGGCTTTATATATACAACATAAAATTCTCAAGTAAAGAGCTCAAGTTCACGATAGAACCAAATAACAAAAAAACCTAACCTCCTACATATTTTATATGATTCAAATTAGAATATGATATTCAAAATATTAAAAAGTTCTTAAAACTAGAGGGCTGAACTGCAAATAGGTTGAGGGAGCGGGGATTATTGCTTTTTCTTTTCCATTCTTTCCCCTCTGATGTCCCATTACTAAGATGGCTAACAAAATTAAATAACCAAATTACCATTCTTAATTCTACTGCCCATTTTCAGACTATGTAAATCTTACCCATGATAAGACATCTTGAGAAAAATTGGAGCTCTATATATATACGTGCAAATTTACCATCTCCACGAGAAGTGAGAGATATTTGTAAAAGATGTGTCCATGTATGTAATGCCTTAGCTCACATGTATTTTAACTTATAGTTAATTCACCTTCTACATGTGGTTAGCACATTAGTCTGTTAATTGTACAATTGTCTATGAGTTGTCACTAGTTAGTCGGTTAGAGTAAAAGTTAGTTATATAGAGTTGTACAATGTAATTTTGATACAATTGAAGATGAAGATTTCATTCTTTGCTTTCTCTTCTCGAAATGCTTCTTCTCTCTAAATCCGATAATTGCTTCAGCTCAAATCGTGAGAATTTAACATGGCATCAGAGCAAATAATTGAGTAATTCTAGAGAAGTTTTGGTCAATTGAAGAAAATTCGAGAGAATTCACTCAGTTTCGTTTTCGAGAACCCTAATTTTGTGGAATTTCAGTTTTTTGGTGCTTCGATTTGACGTAATTCATGGAGATTTCTGATGAATCAAGCAGTACTGTGAAGAATTGAGCTACTACGGTCAGGGGATCCATAATTCTCGATCATAATCACCCTCCATATCTACATCCTTACGATAGACCTCGATCCATGTCTATAGGGATTGTGCTAATTGGAATGGAGAACTACACTCTCTGGAGTCGTGCGACGAAGGTTGCTTTGTTACGAAAAAAGAAAGTGTGTCTAGTCGATGGTTCGACTTCAAATAATGAATTTGGCTATGAGTTAGCACACCAATAGAATCGATGCAATGCGATTGTGACCTCGGGGGTTAATGAGCACTGCTAGTAAGGATTTGATAACTAGAGTACTTTTCTCGTCTAATGCTCATACAGTGTGGGCTGCGTTTAAGGAACACTTTGATAAAGTCGATGGATCGAGACTATACTATTTGCACAAGGAGATTTTCACAATGACTCAAGGAATTTATTCTATTTTTACATACTTTACCAAGCTCAGAGATCTATGGGCAGAGTATGATTCCTTTTTGCCTCCATCTGCAACTGCAGAGTATGTTGAACAGTTGGAATATCAATATCTATTACAATTTCTCATGGGATTAATTGATAGCTTTGAACAAGCGAGAAGTAAAATCCTCTCAAAGCCTACCTTACCGTCTATTAATAAAGCCTATGCCAAGGTAGTTCAAGATGAAAGCAGGCACATGAACACTGGTAGCAGATATAGAAATGCAGGAAATATTGAACCTACCGGTCTGTTTGCTACACATTCAGGAAACAAATAAAGAAGAAATTATAGTTTGGAATGTTACTTTTGTCACCTAAAAGGACATACTATAAAAAACTGCAATAAACTAATGAAATGTGATTTTTGTAATAAAATAGGACACCTAAAGGAGAATTACTACAAGATTGTGGGTTATCCTCTAGATTTCAAGCCAAAGAGAAAAGTGAATGCAACTTTTCTAGAAGGATCATGGCAGCAGTCTCAGACTCCACCAATTCCTAATCAATAGATGATCAGTACAATCAACTTATACAACTGTAAAATAAGAACTCTGTTGGAGATGACAGTGCTCACATGGCACGTAAATGCTTTTATGGCAATGTAAAATTCTGTAAGAATATGGTACTTTGCAAATAGATTGTAGATACTGATGCTACGAACCATATGACTGGTACTAAAGCCTTATTTCATAATAAAATATCAGCAGGAAGCACATGACAAGTTCAATTACCTATTGGCGATTCAGCCATAATTTACATAAGGGGAAATTTCAACACACAAGAGGTGATACTATTAAAGATGTTCTTTGTGTCGCAGCTTTTAAATTCAATCTTTTGTCAGTGTTTAAGATGACAAAGGACTTGAAATGTTGTGTCACATTCTTTTCACAGTGTTGTGTATTTCATTACCTCTTGTTTGAAAATGTGAGGGAGATTGGTAAAAGAGAATGATGGATTATATGTGTTGTCTTCATCAGTTGGAAGGAAAATGAATAAAGCCTTTATAAAAACTAGTGGAGCATGTGTAGACTTATGGCATAAACGAATAGGACATGTCCTAACGCAGGTTCTTAGGAAAATTTCTAGCCTCACTACAATAAATGTGATATTTAACTACAAAACTTTTAACTACGACACAAAATTCGTCACTAATTATTCACTTTTCGTGACGAAAATTATATTTCGTATTTAGATACATAATCCACGTACTTTTAGTGACGAAACTTAAAATTTCTTACAAAAAGTTTTGTCCACTAAAATTTCCCATCAAACAATAACTTGGCGCCATTATTTAATAGCATTAGCCACGAATTTTATATAATTGGTGACATATTATTTTATCACCAATGATGTATCCATTTTGTGACAAATCATAATTTGTCTTAAAATTGGTAAAACTTTGAACACGAAAAAATTTCGTCACAAAAAATGCGTTATTAGAATAGTGCCAAAATAAAATTTGTAGTTAAACATGATAAACTTTAGTTACAAAAGTTTCTAATTTATTATGACATTAGTTTCTGTCACTAATAGTTCAAATAATTAGTGACAATTAATTAATTGTCTCTGTTTAACCTACAATTTAGTCACAACAAAATTATTATCACAAAAAATATGTTTTTTAAGTGGCTACGACTTAAATTTTGTAGTTGAATAGTACAATTATTGGGGGCAAAAAACAATTTCATAGTAAAAAATTAAAAGATATAGTTTTGTTCATATATAATACAAAAAGTTACTTTAGAACTAATTAACGTTATGACTGAAGCACCTATCTTGAAAAATTATCAAGTTCGAGAAACTTGATTCCCATATTACAAAGTTCTATTACGAGTTTATATGACCTACAAATGAAAGAAATCATATTAAAACCATACGCATTATGATTCAACTGCCATATCTAACTTTAGAAATATAAAACCAAAAAACCATAATAAAATTTAATAGAACCCAAAGAACATTTGCTGCTACAAAATTTCATATTGTTTAGATAGGAACAGTCTATATATGAACTTATATGTATAACATAATCCGAGCATATGGACTCCAACATAATATCTCACTTGTCAAATAACTAGTTAATTAGCCCGCGCTTCGCGTAGAAAAATATCTTTATTTTATATTAATTTGATTCAAAAGAATTTAGATTTTTATATTGGCAAAAATAAAAAAAAATGTATTATATAATGCGAGATGTAACATAAGAAAACATATGAAAAATCAAACAGAAAATCATATAAAAATAAATAAATAAAGCATTCACTACTTCCTTAGATTTCATAATTACAGAGTTTTCGAAGAACACTTCTTTTTAATTTGAGAGGTGAAGTTAAGTGCTCATTTTATAGAAAAAAACTTATCATGGAATGTTATGTTTGTTAATATAGATCTAATTATTATTCTTATTGGAAACTGGAATAAGATGTTAAGTCGATTATAGACTTACAGTGGAACTCTTCCGTAAAATGAAAGGTAGAGTGTAGTTGCTAACCTGGTAAATTTTTTAAATTATTGTGTTTTCTTTTAAGTCTAAGAGACCAAAAAATTAAGGGAAGATAAATGTTGGTAAACGAATTTTAAAAAAATATTGTGCGTAGTTTCTTCCCAGCATTTGGGTGCAACAAACTCTTTTGATATTCTGATAAAAAAAATCCTCTTCTAAGCAACACATTTGATACATTGATGAAAATGTTGAGTTGGTCTACATCGGAGGGATTTGAGTTCCTTGATCTCCTTATATGGCTTGGCCAATCCTCACCTCATAAGCTAGCTTTTGGGGCTGAGTTAGGCCCAAAGTCCATTCTTTTCATGGTATCAGAGCCAGGCCCATCCCAATTATTGTAACCGATGTTGGGCCCTCATTTATGTTGTCCACGCTCCAGAGATGTGGGCGTGAGGGGGGATGTTGAGTTGTCCCACATCGGAGGGATTTGAGGTCCTTGGTCTCCTTATATGTCTTGGGCAATCCTCACTCATAAGCTAGCTTTTCGGGTTGAGTTAGGCACATGGTCCATTCTTTTCACAAAAAAATCCTCTTCTAACCAAACAAACATCAATATTGTGAGAGGCGTCATGTTCCTTTTCGAGATTGGTTAAGATCACTGTTTCTCTTATCTCTCTTCTTTTCCTAATGAAACATACAACAATAACAACAATAACAAACAAGTATAATTCCACTTAGTGGGGTCTGGGGAGAGTAGTATGTACGCAGACCTTACCCCTACCCTGGGGTAGAGAGGCTGTTTCCAAATAGACCCCCGGTATCCTTCCCTCCAAGAACTTCCCACCTTGCTCTTGGGGACACTCGAACTCACAACCTCTCGGCTGGAAGTGGGGGTTGCTTACCATAAGAGCAACCCCTCTTGTATAAAGTATATAGTATAAAGTCAGCATAAAATTATCTTTTTAGTTCCAAATTGTGTATGTTAGTTAACATCAATACATCCCAACAACTCTTTGGTGCACAAGCTGGCCATGACTGATACCAACAACAACTCTATATAATTCCACTTAGTGGGGTCTGAGGAGGGCAGTGTGTACGTAGACCTTATCCCTATCCTTGGGTAGAGAGGCTGTTTCCAAATAGACCCCCGGCATCCTTCCCTCCAAGAACTTCCCACCTTGCTCTTGGGGAGACTTGAACTAACAACCTCTCGGTTGAAAGTGAAGGTTGCTTACCGTGACTGATACCAACGTGATATATTAAAAGGAGACTGAGTACATGAAAAAGTTTGAGGATAATAGTTTTCAGCAACTGTTGCTTTATCCAAAAATTGCTCAAATATATATATATTGCTGAGTTCAGGAATGCAATAAGAGAGAGGCAGAGAAGTATCGAAAGCTGCTGATACAATAAAATAACTTCACGTAATAGACGAAAACTTAAGAGTGGTTTAAGTACTAAAAGACACCTTGAGACGTTTACATATGGTTTCAATCATTGGTCAGTGGTTGCAAGTTACCTGCAATTACAAAAATATCTTTTAAATAATCTATCAAAACTGTAAATACTTGCACACATAAGAATCCATATATATCAAAATTTCGGTCCCACAATTAGATCAAATGCCTGCAGGAAGGTAAAGAAACAATGTCATATTAGATTGAGTACTCAAATAATAGAGCCATAATAGATGGATTCTACACCGACACTTCACATGATTTTCTAGAAAAATAATAAAATTATTATATTACTTTACATCACACGTATACTGCAACTTGCAAGCCATCCTAGAGGACCAAGAAAATTTTCAAATAAAACGATAGGGCTCAGCAAGTTGGTGATACATAAAAGAAACGAAGAACAATATGACAACAATCAGTTCATAACTCTTAAAGCATTAAGCGGATAATTTATTTACTCTTTCACTATTCAGAGTTCATATGATAGACACAAATAAAGTTAATATTTAAGAGAAAATAAAAGGAGAATCTGCTTTAGAAATTCTAAAGTAGAATAAACGGAGGACAGAGAGACCTACACAGGCGGATATTACCTACAAGAAAGAGATTAGTTACGTTGTGTATTTGATGACGAATAACACTAAGTGGAGAAAGTTATAAGCGCTATTAAAAGTTGATGTGTGTTTACATGAGAATAATACCATGTGGTGATGTGAAAAATTGGACCATTTAGAAAATGTTTGGAAAGTAAAAAATTTGGTCTTAAAGTTTACAAATATGGATAAATGTTTCTAACTCCCAAATTTTTCAGAAACTTCGGCAGAGTCTCCCATGTAATTGGGACTATCCACCTGTCAGAGTAACACCCAAACAACTCATAACAACATATCCACAGCTCAACAAAACACCACAATGTATATATCAAAAACACTAATCTTCTCATCACAAGCATTGCTTTATCATAATGACATCTGGACATGAAACAGATTATATATATGTGCATAACCACGTCTCTGGTTTTAATCGTTGTTCATTATCGATTACAAAATCTCTAAATAACTTCATGTTAACAAATTCTTGTTTCAAGCTTTCACTTTACTAACAATGTGGCATGAAGACCTCATAATTAAATACCCAAATTAACGAGTCACATTTAACGCCACCTGGGCACTTATCTTGTGGACTAAAACTCAATAGTTGCAATACAAATTGGCAAATTATGCTCAAAGATATCCATACAAGAATTTTCAAATAAGCCTCATAGGCATGACTACCTATAAGTACTATAGTACAAATTCTTTAATTTTACAAGGGAGAATTTAAACACATAAAATTTTCACCACAAGGACCTCGCCCTTATATGACATCCACCGCAACTTGTAGCTGGTTTAAATATCTCACATCATATAAAAATACGAGGATCTCGTCCTCAACTCCGTATGACAAGTAATATGCATATTGTGCCAACTGAAATTTTCCATTTCCTTTCTTTTTCTTCTAAATAAAGTCTGTCAAAGAAAATCAAAACATATAATGAACCCTCACACTAATATGGAATAAAATTCGCAATTTAAATCAATTTTCTTGAAATTACATCAAAACCCACATCACAACTATTTTTAATGACTAACACATAATGATCGACATAGCTATCTCCATATATTCTCCCAACGGAAGTATTCACATTAGTAAATTTAAGATTACGAAGCTCACTCATGAGTAGAGCATATTAGGAGGACTTGCCTCGATACTCATAACCTAATCAAGTTAAGAAAATTTTTCCTTTATGATAACTCGAGTTCGTACTTGTAACGACTCCATCTAGTGTACCGATCTCAGCTATACCATAGCAAATATATCAATGGGTTGAGCCTCCACCTCTTAGGCACAATCTGTCCGGTTTTCCTACACCCCTAATTGGTAGTGTAAGTAGCGTAGTAACTGTAATGGAGTACGTGGCACGTGTGCTCTGATGGAACATATTTCTTCCAAGTCTATGACAATTTCTCAGGATGTTCCTAGTATTGCCATTTTCATAACAACCCATCCGCAGTTCGAATGCTCATATTGAGTTTTTACGAGATAACTTAAATAACAACATATTCCGTGCCTCTGGTACATTAAAAGATGACTACCCCACGCGAGTGTTGTGATTAACTTAAGCACTAACGAGTATACTGAATATGTTTCCATGACCCTGATGATACTGAAATATAGAATTATTAAGGACACACGAATATCTCAAGTCTTATCATCATCCCATTCAAATCTCAGCTCTTGATCAAATACAAGTTTTGGAAAACCTTTCAATACCGCATAAATACATCTCATGCCAAAATTGGTATAACACATGACCCCACAATTTGATCGTTGATAGTGGACTATCCTCACTTGGAACAAAGCCATAGGTCACAACATCAGATAATCCACAATGTTAACCTTCACAGCTCATATAAGTCAACTAGATGCCTGGACCCATTGCACCCCTACATGATTCACTAGGTGATCTCTCAGTACATCCGCATCTTCAATCTTGGAAACACGTGGTAAAAATGATTGAGCAATCCTGGCTCCCTTATAACCCTTTTACAGTATCACAAACCATTGGCGTAGTGCACAATTCCATACATGAGTGGATGCAAAAGAACATATGATATATACTTCAAGCTGAATAAATGCAGCACAATAAGGAATGAATGAAGTGGAATGTTTTTCCTACTAGTTCTGTATCTCTCGAAGATAAGTATAGATGTCTCTGTACTGATCTGCAAGACTCTACTAAACTCGCTTATGACTTGTAGCACCTATGAACCTAGAGCTCTGATACCAATTTGTCATGACCCAAAAATCCCTTCGAAAAAGTCGTGATGACACCTAGTCTCGAATCTAGGTAAGCCTAACATTAACGGAAATAACATTGATGTTTATTAACTTAAAATGAAATTTCTCTAAATAATTTATCACTCCCAAAACCAGTAGTACAAGTCATAAGCTTTTCTAAGAGTAGTTATACAAAATAAATACGTCACTGTTTCGAACAAAAGGAACATATGGATATAAGTACAATTGAAGGTGACTTCGAGGACTGTAAAGGCTGCAACATGTTTACCTCGAGTCTCCACCGCAATGAAGAGCTACTATTGATCACATACCTGGATCTGTACACAAAAATGTACAGAAGTGTAGTATCAGCATAACCGACCCCATGTGCAAGTAAGTGCCTAGCCTAACCTCGGCAAAGTAATGAGGAGGATAGGACCACACTACCAAATAAACCTGTGCAAGATAGCATACAAGTAATAGGAAGTCGATAACAATGATGTAAACAATGATCAACCAGTGATATAAATAGCAGGCAACAGAATACAATAAATGCTTCTCAACAAATAATAAATACAAGTGCAATCAATTAATAGAGTCGTTCAAATATAAATATTTCGCCTATAAATCTTTCAAGTAATAATCTCCAAGATAATATGCTTATCAATAAATATATTTCGAATATATTTCTTTCAATAAGTATCTTCCAAGTCAGCATCTTTCAAGTAAAGGTCACCTTGTGACACCTCATTTCGTAATCATAAATAATATAGGTCTCAGCCCACTTTCTTATTTTTATGGCATCTCGTGCCCACATATTTTTGTCTCATATTTCACAGCAATATCCACATTACTCAATTCATAGGTTCCATGACCCAATACAATTAATAGTGTTCAATGAGCCTCATTCACTTAACAAAAAGTAGAGTACAACTCCCAACCCAAATAGGAAATCAACAAGTAAAGATCAAGTTATTCTTAGAAATCATTTCATTAAGAAAATACGCTTTTAAAAAAATATCGAATTGGGACGACCCAAAGGGTCATCACCTGCTTTCTCCCTATTTTCGTGATTCTGAGGCCTTGAAAACATCATTTTAGTCACCTCAATATACGTGCACAGTTCGGGCACGTAGCCAGAAAGCTTAAATATTAATTATGTGTGAAAAATAATGAATTTTGATATTAATATGATTTGGTCAACATTATGGGTAAACAGACCCAGACCCGTGATTTGATTGTCCCAAAGGGTTCGTAGAAAAATACAGGACCCAGGCTTATGCTCGAAGTTGAAATTTGAGGTCCCGAGCCCGAGAAATGAATTTTGAAAAGATATTGTTTTTCAGAAATTAATATAGAAATTTGAAATGAAAATGGTTTAGAACGTGTTGGTATCAGGTTCGTATTTTTGTTCCATTGCCCATTACACCTTATTTACGTGATTTAAGATGTTTCTGTTAAATTTGGTTGAAATCAGACGTCATTTGACGTGTTTCGGACCTAAATCTCTAAAAATGAAAGTTTATGAAGTTTGATGAAAAAGTGATGACTTTTAGGTTTGATTCCTCATTTTTATTTTATTTTGGCGATTTTATCGCACGGTTAAGTTCGTACTATATGGTTGAGTTAGTGTGTGTGAGTGGTTAGGAGCCCCGAGGGCTTGGGAGTGTTTTTGGAGGTGTTCGGGGTGGTTTTGAACTTAAGGAAATTGCAGAAAAATTGGAGCAGGTGCACAATGTTTTCGTTCTTCGCGTTCGCGGCCTTCAGCTCGCATTCGTGTACCTGTAGGCTTCCCCCTCTTCGCATTCGCGAAACAGTCCCCACGTTCGGGTAGTTTCAACCTCCCTTTCATCGCGTTCGCATGTCCCTCCATGCGTTCGCGTATAACAAATCCCCGGACCCCAGCCCTTTATTCTACATGTTCGCGTTTAGCTTCCCGTATTCGAGAAGCTTTGTCCCGCTTACCCTTCACGAACGCAATCCCTTTCCCGTGAATATGAAGGGTAATTTCGTCCAGTGATTTTTTAAAGTTTTCAGAAATAGTACATACGGGTTTAGTTCAAAATTTTCACGAGCTCTTTTCTTCCCCAAGCTCTAGGAGTCCATTGAAGCCCCCCCCTCTTCAAGACCACTTGGTTTTGTAAATCCCCACTTATTTTCTTCATTTTCCTAATTAATTACTTGAATTCTAAGCTTAAATCACATAGATTAGGGTTGAAATTGGGGAAATTGGGTAGAGTTAGGGATTTATAATTTTCTTTTATTTAGACCTCGTTTTGGGGTCGAATTTGAAAAAAAATTGTATATTTGGGCTCGTGGGGGAATGGGTGACATGAAATTGGTTCAAACCTCGTGTTTTGACCAAGCGGGCTTGGGGTCGGTTTTTGGAATTTTTGGAAGAAAGGTTGTGAATCTATATCTAGGCATTAGCTTTTATCTGTTTAGCTATTATTGATGTTAGAAAATCGTATTTCTTAGATTTGATTGAGTTGGAGCCGGATTCGAGAGAGAAAGCGGTCGTTGTGGATTGATTTAGCTGTGGAAGTTGAGGTAAGTATTTGGTCTAACTTCGGATTGAGGGAAAGGGAGTAGAGTCTTATTTGCTAATTGCTATTTGTCGAGTACTATATATAGTCATGGTGACGAATATCTGTACACTGGTGTCTAGCATGACCATGTGTCCTTATATTCAGACATTGTATTAGTATTCTCTAGACGATTGTGAGCTTGTGACTCCAGTTCTTGGGTAAAGATTCTTATCAAGATTTTCTGTATTTTATTCAGTATTTAGGTTTTTTTTTTGAACAATCCACTAGGCAAGCGCCTAGGGCTAGTTTTTATTAATAATAATAAAAAGAAAATTACATCAAATAGGAAAAATAAAATAAGGGAGGAATCACCGGTATTGTTACCCATATAACAACAACCGGCGTAAACCTTACCTTATTAATCCTATTGAGGCCAATAAAAGCCTCAAGAACTAACAAGCATGTAAAAAGAAAGAAGTAGCAAGAACTAAGAAATGTATGATCATCACAGAGTTTATAACATGCTCTGTGATGATATTACATAGAGAAATACTAATGAGATGGAAAATTAAAAAGTTGAAGAAATCATGTTGCTGCTCTCTTTTCTCCAATTTTGTGAAAAATACAATTTGTATGTTAATGACTTCGTCCACAAATTTTGTCAATATTGCTTCAAAATTCATGCTTTGTTCCTCGATCGATTGGAATTTGTAATAATAGTTTGAGTGCCCTGTTTTTGTATTCATTTCTCATTGGGGTTCTCCTTATGTTTGCATCTTCAAACACCCTGCCGTCCCAACTTCTATCCCTTTCATGAGGCTTCTTACTTGTTTTACTATGCATTGGTAACAAATCACCTTTTCTTGACGCATCTGCCCGGCAATGCGTTAAGATATCGTATTCCTCCCCTTCTTCATATATATGTCTTCCTGTCCTCGCATCTAGAGGTTGTCTGTCCAGTAGAGTGTTTTCTGGGGCTGTTGATATGAGCTGGTTCTGCCCCGACTGTGTAAATGGTATTTTTTGTTATCGACAAAAGGAGAATTAGTCATTGCATCCGACATTTTCCTCTCCTCCAAAGTAGTGATGGACTTTATTAGTACATTCTGATTCTGGGCAGATGTTGGATATGTTGTTGCGATTCGAACAACAACTGATGTTTCACCTGATTTTGTAGTATTTCTTGGAACAAATACTAGAGCGTTATGGTTCAAGTTGCTGTTTGTGTTTGCTACAGGTTGCAGATTTGCAGGACAATTGATTGTCGTTGATTTTCTTTGAAATTTTGGCTTGAACTGAACATCAATGTCCTCTCCTGCACTACCGTCATCAAACTCTTCGTCGTCTGCTGAAGATGAATAACCAGCAAGTCCTTCTCCCCAGCCCTCCTCATCGTCGTAATCTCATTGGTCTTTTCACTGTTTTGATTTAATGACCATGTCCCTCATCTTAATGGTTGGAGAAATCTGATTCTTGGCCATCAGTAAGTTCTGACCAGTGCTAATTCCATCGTCAATATTGACATTAGAAAGTGCAGCAAATGAGTTTGAAAAAGTATGTGTATCAGGACTCTTATCTGCAATGTGCATTTTGTTTTTGGACTTTGGAGTTGATTTTCTGTTGGACATCGGTGAGCAGATATTTGGAGGATGTTGAGCATCTTCGAAATTCTGTTGAGTAGCATCAGTAAGCTGTAAATCCAATCCTCGTTGAGATAAGGCTTCATTAGAAACTGCAGCTGCTGTATCTGTGAACGAGATCACAGTGCTTTGTTTAACCATATCATTCTGATTTGAGATATCTTGTCTAAATGTGTTCTACACAACCTCATCGTCTGTAAGACTTGCTATTGTTTGAAATAATCGACTCACAGCATCATTCCCATATATAGCTCGAACATCACATTGCAAAGGAAGTGTATAATCCAGTTCCGATAAGATAGAAACTGCAGCATGTGATTCATTATGTAATGTCTTGTTGGTACTGTTATTACCCTTTGTAGCAACATCTTTTTTGGTATGCTCAGAATAACCAAAGCTGATGCTTTATTCAGTTCATTACAATGTTGTTGTCCAAAATTGTTTGAATCATCAAGTACATTTGTAACTGCCGATTTCTCCCCTGGTTGAAATGACAAAACAGTATGATCGGTAACATTTTTGAAATTATCCGAGGCCTCCAACTTAGTTCCATTTGCTTGACCAATCAGAGTAGTGTTTTTATTGTTAGTATTTTGCATTATCTACTGCTGCACGATCAGCTTCTCTTTACTGGATTTTGCATTGTCATTTTCTGGATCTGTAGGTTTCAAAATTGATACCATCTTTTCATTTACAAAAATAAAAGGCAACTTCAGTGGACCAGAATCTCGCATTGTAAAAAATTGGGCAGAATCATTTGTATCACCCTTTGGCCTTGGAAGAGCTTCTGCAGATGTAACATTTGTAGCAGAAACATTTTTTTGAGCTCCAAGCTGCTGCCCATTGCACCTGTGATGCTGTCCATCAAGATCAAACACCTGCCCAGCCTGTGCACTAGTAGTAAAGTGATCTGCAGAGGTCTGCATTATCCCAGCAATATCCCAATTTGATACCATTTTTTCATTTACAACCTTCAAAGGAACATTATGTTGCATTTTACAAAACTGGGCAAAATCACCCTTTGGCCTTGGAAGAGCTTCTGCAGATGTACCATTTGTAGCAGAAACATTTTTTTGAGCTCCTAGCTGTTGCACATTGCACCTGAGATGCTGTCCAACAAGATCAGACACCTGCCCAGCCTGTGCACTAGTAGTAATGTGATCTGCAGAAGACTGCATTGTCCCAGCAGTATCCAAATTTGACACCATCTTTTCATTTACAACATTCAATGGAACAGTATGTTGCATTTTACAAAACTGCGCAAAATCACCCTTTGGCATTGGAAGAGCTTCTGCAGATGTAACATTTGTATCAGAAACATTTTTTTGAGCTCCTAGAAGACTTCCATTTATGATTTTTTCTCTGTTGTCTTATTTTAATACCGTTAATTGTTGAAAAGGAATATGTGTAAAAAGGAAAAATGAACTAAGTATGGCTTGCCTAGCTCCCATTAGTAGGCGCCATCACGACCCCCGAAGGTGGGAAATACGAGTCATGACAAGTTGGTATCAGAGCACTAGGTTACATGGGTCTCACAACTTACGGACAAACATGGTAGAGTCTGAGGGATCCATATGGAGATGTTTGTATTTATCCACTAGAGGCTACAAAGTTGGGAAAACTTCACTTTTGTTCTTTCTTATCGTACGATTCTGTTTCTTAAATATTGATTATATTTTTACTCTATTCTTTCATAGATGGCGAGAACACGTGCTTTTACTTCTACCTCTTAGCAGCCCGAGCCCCCAGCAACAGCTCCTATGAGGGGCAGATGCGAGGCTGAGTCCGTGCCAGAGGCCAATGCAGGGGCATAGTTCAACCCCGAGTAGCTGCCCCAGAGGCGGAGCCTCAGATTGATTATGACGAGGATGTTCCAGCCCCAGCAGCTTCGGTGGGAGCATCTCAGGTCCCAAAGGAGTTTATAGCCACCCTAGTTCTTCAGAACGCTTTGGTCAGATTGGTAGGTCTTATGGAGAGCGTCACTTGAACGGGTTTGCTTCCAGTGGCACCAGCCACTTCTCAGGTTGGAAGAGGGGTTCAGACTCCTGCTACACATACTCCGGAGTAGGCAACAACCCAGGCTCAAGTTCTAGTAGTTTAACCAGCTACGGCAGTTTAGCCAGGTAGGGCGGCTATGTTCGAAGATGCTTTATGGAGGCCGAATAGGTTCACCAAGCTCTTCACCACCACATTCCGCGGTGCTTCTTTAGAGGACCCCTAGGATTTCTTGTATAACTGCCATGAGGTTCTTAGGACTATTTGTATTGTGGAGACCAATGGGGTCGACTTCTCCACCTTTCGCCTATCTAGATCCGTCAAGACTTGGTGTATGGACTATTGTTTAGCCAGACCAGCAGGGTCGCCATCTATGACTTGAGACCAGTTTGCAGAGTTGTTCTTGGAGAAGTTTCTCCCTTTTACTGAGCGAGATGCTCTTCACAGGCAGTTTCAGCGCCTGCAACAGGGCTCCACGTAAGTCACTTAGTATGAGACTCAGTTAATTGATCTAACTCACCATGCTATTTTCATATTCCCCACCAAGAGAGAGAGGGTGCGGAGGATTATTGACAGTTTGATTCAGCCGATCCGTCTCCAGATTACTATGGGAGCCGGGAGTGAGATCACTTTCTAGGAGGTGGCCAATGCGGTCCACTGAGTTGAGATGGCTCTGTTATAGGGAGGCGGCCATGGGTCTGATAAGAGGCCTCATCATGCAGGTAGATTCATTGGTACCTCGTTTGGAGGTAGATATTCTTATGGTAGAGGCCATCCTCGTACGACCTTTCAGTCAGCTCTACAGGTCTTTCATAATACTTCAGGTGATTGTGGTTCCAAGCCGCATTATTCTGATCAGTAGCCTATCAATGCACCACCACTTTAGAGCTTTCGAGGTGGTCATGCAAGTCGATACGGTCAGTCTAAGCCTTTTCAGCTACATCATTCAGGTAGGTGCTATGAGTGTGGTGAGTATGGTCACATCATAAGGGCTTGCCCGATGTTAAGGGGTGCACAGTCACAGCAGCAAGGTCCTCATCCTTTGACCCAAACAACTAGAGGCAGGGGCAGAGGTCATAGAGGTGGAGGTCAAACCGCTAGAGGTAGAGGCCAGAAAGTAGTTGATCATCCCAGAGATATGGTTCTGGGAGGTGGAGCCCAGCCCCGGTGTTATGCTCTTCCAGCTAGGCCAGAGGTTGAGTCTTTAGATGCAATTATTATAGGTACTATTCTGGTCTGTGATAGGGATGCTTCAGTGCTATTTGACCCTGGGTCAATGTATTCATATCTGTCGTCCTATTTTGCACTGTACCTGGTTATGCCTAGTGATGCCTTGAGTATTCCTATTTATGTATCTACACCAGTGGGTGATTCTATAATGGTCGACCGAGTTCATCATTCACGTGTTGTGGTGTTTATAGGTCTTGAGATCCGTGTTGATTTGTTTCTCTTAGATATGGTGGATTTTGACATTATATTAGGGATGGATTGATTGTCCCCGTATCATGCTATCTTGGATTGTCACGCCAAGATCGTGACCTTGGCATTACCAGATTTACACAGTTGGGAGTGGAGAGGGACCACAGGTCATACCACTCGCAGTGTTATTTCATATGTGAAGTCTCGACGTACGGTCAAGAAGGGGTGTTTAGCTTATGTGGCATATGTTCACAATTCCAGTGCAGAGGTCCTTTCTATTGATTCTGTCCCCTTTGTTCGGAGTTACCTGAGATTTTCCCTTTAGACATGCCGGGTATGCCTCCTGACAGGGATATTGATCTAGCTTCGGGCACGCAACCCATTTCTATCTCACCGAATCCCATGGCCCAACCAGAGTTGAAAGAGTTAAAGGATCAGTTGCAGGATTTGATTGAGAAGGATTTCATTAGACCTAGTGAATCACCTTGGGGTGTGCCAATGTTATTTATGAAGAAAAAGGAGTTCGATGAGGATGTGCATTGATTACCGTCAATTGAACAAAGTTACGATAAGTATCCATCGCCGAGGATTGACAATTTGTTCAACCAGCTTCAAGGTGCAAAGGTGTTTTAAAAGATAAACTTGAGATTTGGCTACCACCAGTTGAGGATTAGGGCGTCCGATGTACCTAAGATAGCATTCCGCACTCGGTACGGCATTATGAGTTCCTGGTCATGTCATTCAGGTTGACCAATGACCCAACAACATTTATGGAGTTGATGAGCCGAGTGTTCAAGCCTTATTTGTACTTGTTCGTGATAGTCTTTATTGATGATATTATGGTAGACTCTCGCAGTCAGGAGGAGCACGAGCAACACATCAGAGTGATTTTTCAGACTCTGAAGGATAGTCAGTTATATTCTAAGTTCTTGAAGTGTGAGTTCTGGTTAAGTTCATTTGTATTTCTTGGTCATGTTGTATCAACAGAGGGTATTCAGATGGACCCGAAGAAGATTGAGGCAGTTAAGAACTATTCTCGACCATCATTAGCTATAGAGATTCGGAGTTTCTTTGGTTTAGCAGGCTACTACCATCGGTTCATGGAGGGGTTTTCATCTATTGCAATCCCGATGACCAGGTTGACCCAGAAGGGTGCCCAGTTCAGATGGTCGGATGAGTGTGAGGCGAGCTTTCAGAGGCTCAAGACAGCTCTGACTATGGTACCAATATTAGCTTTTCCCACAGGTTCAGGGCCTTATACAGTCAATAGTGATGCTTCTCGTATTGTGATTGGTGCAGGATGGCAGAGTCATAGCCTATACTTCGAGGCAGTTGAAGATCCACGAGAAGAATTATGCAGTTCATGATCTAGAGTTGGCAGCCATTGTTCATGCTTTGAAAAATTGGAGGCATTATCTATATGGTGTGGCATGTGAGGTGTACACTAATCACAAGATTCTTCAGTACTTGTTCAAGCAAAAGGAGTTAAATTTGAGGCAGAGGAGGTGGTTGGAGTTGTTGAAAGACTATGATGTTACTATCTTGTATCACCTGGGTATGGCCAATGTGGTGGCCGATGCATTACGTAGGAAGTCTGCCAGCAAGGTACTCTTGCTTATATTCCGCTCAACCAGAGACCACTTGCTTTGGATGTTCAGGTCTTGGCCAATCGACTGGTGAGATTAGATATTTCTGAGCCTAGCCGAGTGTTAGCTTGCACGGTCACTCGTTCTTCATTATTGGAGCGTATCCGTGATCGACAGTTTTATGATCCCCATTTGTGTGTCCTGAGAGACACGGTGCAGCGTGGAGGTGCCAAGAAAGTGACCTTAGAAGATGATGTTGTCTTGAGATTGCAGGGGCGAGTTTGCATGCCCAATGTTGATGGTATTCAAGAGTTTATCTTAGCAGAGGCCCATAGTTCCTGGTATTCTATTCACCCAGTTGCCGCGAAAATGTATCAGGATATGAGACAACACTATTGGTGGCGCAGGATGAAGAAATATATTGTTACATATGTGGCTCGATGTTTGAACTGTCAGTAGGTTAAGTACGAGCATAAGAGGCCTAGTGGACTGCTTCAGAGGATTGAGCTTCCCGAGTGGAAGTGGGAGAGGATTAACATGGATTTGTTACTTGCCTCCCGTTAACCAGAAAGAAGTTTGATGCGATTTGGGTCATTGTTGATAGGCTGACCTAGTTAGTGCATTTTGTTCATATTACAGCCACTTATTCATCCGAGAGGTTAGATGAGATCTACACCAGAGAGATTGTTTGCCTTCATGGGGTGCTGGTATCTATCATTTCTGACCGGAGTACGCAATTTACCTCGCGCTTCTGGAGAGCAGTTTAGCGAGAGTTGGGAACCGAGGTGGAGTTGAGCACATTGTTTCATTCTCAGATGGACGAACAGTTCGAGCGGACTATTCAGATATTGGAGGACATGCTCCGAGCCTGTGTTATTGACTTTGGAGGTTCGTGGGATCAGTTCTTGCCTTTGGCGTAGTTTGCCTACAGTCTAGCATTCAGATGGCTCCTTATGAGGCTTTATATGGTAGGCAGTGTCGATCTACGATCAGATGGTTTGAGCCGGGAGATGCTCGGTTATTGGGTACAAATTTAGTTCAAGGGGCCTTGGATAAGGCCAAGATAATTCATGATAGGCTTTGAACATCTCAGTCCATGAACCTCCAAAGTCATGATAGATTTAGTTATGCAGATTTCAAGGTTAGAGACATGGGTTTCATGGTTAGTGAACGAGTATTGCTCCGAGGTTTACCTATGAAGGGCATGATGAGATGTGGGAAGAAGAGCAAGCTTAGCCCTAGGTTCACTGGCCTATTTGAGATCCTCGATCATGTGGGAGAGGTGGCTTATAGACTTGCCTTGCCGTCTAGCTTGTCAGCCGTGCATCTGGTGTTTCACGTATCCATGCTTTGGAAGTATCAAGACGGTCCAACCCACGCAGCACTGTCTAGTTGGACAAGGATCTGTCTTATGAGGAGGAGCCGGTGGCTATTCTAGATCGGAAGGTTCGACAGCTAAGGTCAAAGAGTTTTCCTTCAGTGCGTGTTCAGTGGAGAGGTCATCCTCCTGAGGCATCAACCTGGGAGTCCGAGTCTGATATGCGGAGCTATTATCCTCATCTAATTACCGACTCAGGTACTTCTTTCTTTTGCTCGTTCGAGGATGAACAATTATTTTAGAAGTGGAGAATTTGACGACCCAAAGGGTCATCACCTTCTTTCTCCCTTTTATGTGTTTCCGAGGCCTTGAAAACATCTTTTTTAGTCGCTTCGATTTGTGTGCACAGTCCGGGCACGTAGCCGGAAAGCATAAATATGAATTATGTTTGAAAAATGATAAATTTTGATATTAATATGATTAAAGTTGACTTTGGTCAATATTTTGGGTAAATGGACCCGGACCGTGATTGTATGGCCCCGAAGGATCCGTAGAAAAATATCGGACTCGGGCGTACGCCCAAAAATCAAAATCTGAGGACCGGAGCTTGGGAAATGAATTTTTAAAAGAAATTGTTTTTCAAAAACTAATAGGGAAATTTGAAATGAATATGGATTAGAACGTGTGTGTATCAGGACCGTATTTTGGTTCCGGCACCCGGTACTAGTAATTTACACGATTTAAGACATTTCTGGGAAATTTGGTTGAAATCAGACGTTATTTGACGTGTTTCGCACCTATATCTCTAAAAGTGAATGTTTATGAAGTTTGATGAAAAAGTGATGATTTTGAGGTTTGATTCCTCTTTTTTGATGTTATTTTGGCAATTTGATCGCATGGTTAAGTTCGTAGGATGTGGTTGAGTTAGTGTGTGTGTGTGGTTAGGACTGCCGAGGGATCGGGAGTGTTTTTGGAGGTGTTCAGGGTGGTCTTGAACTTAAGAAAATTGCAAAACAATTGCAGCAGGTGCATAATGTTTTCCTTCTTCGCGTTTGCAGCCTTCAACTCGTGTTCGGGTACCTTTAGGCTTCCCCTTATTTGCGTTCGTGAAACAGTCCTCGCGTTCGCGTAGTTTTAACCTCCCTTTCATCGCGTTCGCGTGTCCCCTCACACGTTCGCGTATAACAAATCCTTGGACCCAGCCCTTTCTTCTATGCGTTTGCGTTTAGCTTCCCGTGTTGACGAAGATTTTTCCCGCTTACCCTTCCCGAACGCGATCCCTTTCCCATGAATGCGAAGGGCAATTTCGCCGAGTGATTTTTTTTAATGTTTTCAGAAACAGTACATACGAGTTTAGTTCAAAATTTTCACGAGCTCTCTTCTTCCTCAAGCTCTAGGAGTCCATTGAAGCCCCCACTCTTCAAGACCACTTGGGTTAGTAAATCCCCATTTATTTCCTTCATTAATTACTTGAATTCAAAGCTTAAATCACATAGATTATTGTGAAATTGGGGGAATTGGGTAGAGTTAGGATTTTTTAATTTTCTTTGATTTAAACCTCGTTTTGGGGTCGAATTTGAAAATAAATTGTATATTCCGGCTCATGGGGGAATGTATGACATGAAATTGGTTCGAACCTCGTGTTTTGACCAAGCAGGCCGGGGGTCGATTTTTGGAAAAAAGGTTGGGAATCTATATTTAGGCATAAGGTTTGATCTGTTTACCTATTATTGATATTATAAAGTCGTATTTCATAGATTTTATTGAGTTGGATCCGAATTCGAGAGGGAAAGTAGTCCTTGTGGATTGATTTAGCTGTGGAAGTTGAGGTAAGTGTTTGGTCTAACTTTGGCATTAGGGAATATGAGTAGAGCCTTATTTGCTAATTACTATTTGTCGAGTACAGTGTATAGGCATGGTTACGAGTATCTATACACTAGTGTCTAGCATGACCATGTGTCCTTATATCGTGATTCACTCTGAATTTGTTGTGATTCTTCCATGCTTATGTGATGATTTCTATATACTGTAACGAGCATGATAAAATGATTATGATTACTAAACTCTGTGGAGCATTGTCTCGAGTTGTGTTACCGATTGAGAAGGTATATGATATGAAATGACTCATTGGAGCGATGAGTCGAATTATAAAGTGAATTAAAAGTGAGAAGTGTAAGAAAGAGTAAGAGTTGATGGTCATTCCCTTGCCGAGACGTTTTATTGGTTTGTTGATTTTCTCCCTTGCCGGGTTTTCTTTCAATAGTTGTTACTCCCTTATCCCTTTTTTGTGGCTATTGTCTGGGTGAGGTTTTATTATATATATGTGGATCGGGTTGCACGCCGCAACAACACTAAATTATATGGGTCGGGTTGCACGCCGCAACAACATTATGAATATATGGATCAGGTTGCACGCCACAATAATTCTATGAATATGTGGATCGTGTTGCACGCTACAATAATATTGTTATGGATCGGATCGGGTTGCGCGCCGCAATATATTATAGATTAAGTGTGTTTAATCCGCATTTAAGTTTTTGTTGGCTGTTCTATCTTTAAGTTTAGACTTCTTGTTTATAATTTTTGCGTCCCCACAACATGTTCCCCTCCCTATATAAAGTGCTTATTTCCTGTTTATTTTCCGCAATATATATTTCATAATTGCAGAGGTTTATCTGGTAGTCTGGTCTAGCCTTGTCACTACTTCACCGAGTTTAGGCTAGGCACTTACCAACACATAGGGTCAGTTATGCTTATGCTGCACTCTGTGCATCTTTTTGCATAGATCACGGTGCCAGAGTAGCAGCTTTTGGACAACAGTAGTGGATTGGGAGCTGACCTTCAGTCCAGACAAACCGAGGTAGCCTTGCTGAAGTCTGCAGGCCCGGAGTCTCTTCTATCTTTATCCATTTTGTTATCTTTGTACCGAACAAACAAATTCATGTTTTATTTAGACATTGTATTTAGTATTCTCTAGACGTTCGTGAGCTTGTGACTCCAGTTCTTGGGTAGAGATTCTTATCGAGATTTTCCACATTTTATTAAGTTATTTAGGTTAAAGACTTCCACTTATGATTTTGTCTCTGTTGTTTTATTTTAATACCGTTAATTGTTGAAAAGGAATATGTGTAAAAAGGAAAAAATGAACTAAGTATGTCTTACTTAGCTCCCATTAGTAGGAGCCCATCACGACCCCCAAAGGTGGAACATCCGAATCATGACACAAATGAATTATTATCTTTAAGACGAGAAATCAATAAATCAAAACATAGAAGAAATTCCGTTTTAAGTAAAGTACAACCTCAAACGGTTTAAGAAAAATTTAGCCGAGAAATCAATTGAGTTAACAATGTAACAATTGTTTAAATTTGAAGTATTGAATATATATAAAAACAAATACGGCTAGGTATTGTCAACACCTTGGATTCCCATGCAAAGGGTCACAGCCGTAAAGGAATCGAAACCATTAAGACACTTGAATTTATCAGAACAATTACAACGGAGACAAAATAATCACGAAAGGAGTACAACGGTCAGGGCCCTACTGATATAAAATGAGATATAAGGTATGGCGGACAAGATAAGCAATTCAGTTTCAAGCTAACAATAAAAATGTTAATACGAGAAAGAAAGGAATACAATAAACGAGCAGAGGCTAAAACAATTAGTAGAATAATAACCAGGGATCTCTCAGTATCCCGTGAATCTCTTGGTATCCTCAATCTGTACCAGGGATCTCTTGTTATCCCGAGGATCTCTTGGTATCCTCATTACATACTAGGGATCTCTTGGTATTCCGAGGATCTCTTGGTATCCTCATTATTTACTAGGGATCTCTTGGCATCCCGAGGATATCTTGGTATCCTCATTACACACTAGGTATCTCTTGGTATCCTAAGGATCTCTTAGTATCCTCATTACATACTAGGGATCTCTTGGTATCCCGAGGATATCTTGGTATCCTCAATATATGTGCAAGGGGATCTCCCGGGATTCTTACCCGTAGTCCCAATGTAAATACACAACGCAACCAACAAAATCAATAGTTACATCACAACAGATGGATCGAATATCACCGCTATGCATATAACAACAACAAATGCCAATAATACAAAGTAAGACAAGTAAATCAACTCAGGGGCTGTAAATCACGTGAAAATAGTAGAACCAACTCAATAGGAGTAACCACAGAAAAGAATACTGGCATAAAGGAAACAGTTCAATAACGGGAAAAACTAACACGTAGCAACGATCCTACATTATACAAGTCGATAATAAGGAAATCAACACGAGTCAAGTAGTTATGATAATATAAATGACAATAGGAGAGGCAAAACTCTTCAGTTAAGTCAAATAGGAGTCACATTAATCAAAGCATAAGAATCACAGGCATGCTTGATACCAACATATAGATACTCGTCACCATGTCTATACGTCGTACTCAACAAATAACACAAAAAAATTATGACACAAAACCTAATCCCTCAAGCTAAGATTAGACCAAACACTTACCTCGCTTTGCAACCAATTGAAAATTCCAACAAGCTTTTCCCTCACGAATTTGTCTGAAGCTTCAAATCCCGATGTTTTCCTTGAAAATCACTCAAAAGATCGCCTCATCCGAGCTCCCTTGGTCAAAAATGGAAGAATGAGAAGAGTTTGGACTTTATTCTACTGCCCAGGGATTTTTTCTTCGCGTTCGCGTAGAACAAAATTCCAAAAAATTATTTTCCAAACTTTTCCCGGACAACCTCTATTATAATGGTAATAACGTTTTGCACACAACTGCAAATGACTATTATAATATGTTTCTGTAAACTAGATTCAAAGATCTACAACTTTCGCTTTTAAATCATCCCTAAATTCATTGTATGTCGAGAGAATTAGCCTCCGAAATAAGACCTGTGCAACAGAGTTCATTCTTCTTCGCGAACGTGAGGCACTCTTCGGGAACGCGAAGAATAAAATCCCAGAAGCAAAATCCTTCATCGCGAATGCGAAGAACAACACCAGATATCTATTGCAAAATAGCTCGAAATGATAAGAAACCACCCTGAAATACACCCGAGGCCCCCGGAACCTCAACCAAACATTCCGACCAATACTAAAATATCGTCAAACTTGTTCCAATCTTAAGAATGCTCAAATCAACATCAAAACACAAATTATACATTGGATTCAAGCCTACGAATTCCAAAAACTCTCAAATTACGTTTTTGATAAAAAAGTCTATCAAACCTCGTCCGAATGACCCTTAAATTTTGCACACACATCACATTCAATACTATATAGCTAATCCAACTTCCGAAATTCCATTCCATCCCTCAGATCAAAATCTCACTATCGAACCGGAAACTTCAAAAATTCAACTTTCGACATTTCAAGCCTAAATTAGCTACGGACCTCCAAAACCCAATCTGAACATGCTCCTAAACCCGAAATCACCCAAGGGAGCTAACGAAACCTTCAAAATTCTGTTCCAAGGCTATCTTCACACTGTTCCGACTACGGTCAAATTTCCAGAACTTAAGCTCTCATTTAGGGATTAAGTGTCCAAAACTCTCCAAAACTCTAAATAATTCCTCCCGACAACTCACAATAGAAAAACAAATACATGGAATGCAGTTAATAGGGGATCTAGGCGTAAATTATTAAAATGAAAGGTCGGGTCGTTACAGAACTCTTCTGGTCGAGGGAATACAAAAGAAAATTAAGAAAAAGAAGACTAATATATGAACGGAAAACCACTTATGGATTTTTTTTGGCTTGTTCGGTGCAATCCATATTGTTTTTCTATATGCAGAAAGTATTTCCTACACTTTCTAATTCTGACTTATGGTAGTACTATTTTTATTGAAACCTTTGCCGTAATATTGAAGTAATTTATTATGGTCGGGTCAATTCTATTGCAATTCAAAGGTATATTGGGGATTTTGATTTCTGCGGAAGTCATTAGCTGATAAATAAGATTGCACCCATTCTTTCTTATCGGTTTTAGCAAATACTAAGGGTAGCCAAGAACTTCACAACTATTGCAATATTATTCTTGAGTTTATATTTATAAAATAAACAGATTGTGTTTAAAAGAGAGGATGTACACAAAGTTTTTGATTGTCTCCCAATAAGAAGTTTCAACAAATTCTTACTTTCCTCGATTGGAAAGAAATAGCAATCTTTATATTCCAGCATCTAGGATTCTTTTGTGTTTAAGTTGAAACCAAATATATTAACATTTTAAACATCCATTAATGTTAAACTTGCAACAGTAGAGTTTCCATTTGTAGCATGAAAATTAATTACTAATATATATACATGGTTATCACTTAAGAATCTTAGCAAGTATTTTGAACTGATTTTTACTTTTTAAAATCAGATGATTCAACTAGAATCATGAAAGGTCGTGGAAGGACAATGGAAAAAGGTTTTGAGAAAATGAAGAAATATATAGGGAGAAAGATGGTTATGTTGGTAAAGGAAGGCCAGTTAAGGCAATTCCATCAGCAAAGCTATCAAATGAGTTAGGAATTATTGCTCGCAACTTTCTTTCGCTTCCAAACAAGTGGAAGGAACTCACAAGAGATGATAATGATGCAACATTTATTAGATGCCATGTAAAAATTCTATATTTTGGTAAATTTTATTACATTATAAATATGTTAGTTTGTAATCTTTTACCAGTAAAGGAAATTTTGATTGTTTTGTGAGTGTCTTCAAAACTTTTCATTTTGCAGGAGAAGTTCGAAATTAATTTGGGTGAGCATTACACCAAAGATAACTGTGAGGATATTCTGAAAAATAGAAGCCGATATTGGCGCTACAAATCAAAAAAGCTATTTCAAAGTGCAAGCTCCAAGGAAGTGGCTCGTAAAATTGAAGTGGCGGAGTTGACCCCGGAAAATTGGAACATGCTCTGCGACATATGGGAAAATTCAGAGCATAAGATAATTTCTATTCATGTTTGTCGCGTTATATCTTTTGGTGGCAAACAACATGCATGATTTCTCAAAGAAAAATGTAATTTAAATAATTAAGTATATGAACAAACAAAATGTACAGAAGATATTTTGAGAATATATTTTCTCTACTTTGTAGCTGCAATATTCATTCATGGATGATATGGCTTACATTGATATAAGTAGACCTTTTAGAAGATACAAATAATAGTAAAAAATAAACTGGAAGCAAAAAAGAGAAAAAAGGATCCTTTAAATGCCTCAGAAAAATGCAACCTTTGAGAAGATCTTGATTTGGTTCTTTAGTTTATGTCCACTCTTTTATGCTAATATCTGATAACTTATAGTGCGAAACAGTATTAGAAAAAGCGGTCGCTTCCTCGCTTAAAGCGAGAAGCGGAGCAACCCCTTTTAGAAGATACAAATAAGAGTAGAAAGTAAACTGGAAGTAAAAAAGAGAAAAAAGGATCCTTTAAATGCCTCTGAAAAATGCAACTTTTGAGAAGAACTTGATGTGGTTCTTTAGTTTATGTCCAATTTTTTATGCTAATATCTGAGAACTTATAGTACGAAACAGTATTAGAAAAAGTGATCACTTCCTCTCTTAAAGCGAAAAGCGAAGCGAAGCGGCCCCTTCCTTACCTCTGCCATGTGAAGCGAATTAGGTAGGAAAAAGCGGTTGCTTCCTACTAAAAAGCGAGAAGCGACCAAGTAATGCATAGCGATCGAAGCAAGCGCTTCTTTGTTTTAATCAGCCGCCATCCTATTTAATTAAAAAAAAGAAGGGTTTTCAATATTCTTTTATCAAACGCAACCAACAGAGCATCTGGGATTCTCTGCGACTAGGGTTCTTCAACAGAGATTCTAGCAACAAATATGGGATTATTTTCTCTTCTTCTTCTTCCTCTTCTTCTGATGATTTCTTCTTCTTCTTCTGACTACTACTACTACTACTACTTCTTCTTCTTCTTCTTCTTCTTCTCTTTCACTATTTCAACATCCAAATAGTAGCGAAATGCTGGAAATTTTTTTTACCTTTCGCTATTTCCCAGAATCTAGCAAAAGATTTTTTTTTACCTTGAGTTCTTCTTTCACTGTTTCTTAGTTTTTATTGCCTTTTCTTATGTGTTATGTAGTTGTTCTTTTAATGACACCAAAAGAAGATAGGTACATGTGTTGTCTATGCAGTATTCACTGATTTAGTTAATATCTCATATCTTCTCATACGGAAGGCATATCTTCTATGTAAAGCAGTTATTTTTATTTTATTTATGTTGGAGTTGTTCGAACTCAGAAAGAATTCTGTGTCAGTTCTTCCTCTTCCTTTCTATTTGCTTTTTTTTTTGCTTGAGTTCTATGATCCCTGCCTACATTAAAAGTCGGATATGTGGGATGAGAATTGATAAAATGGGAGAAACTTATCATTTGTATAAAAAACAGAGAACCTGCTACTTGACTCTTTGAAACTAACCTTGCCTCATATGTGTAAATATTTTCACAACTAGACACCAAACCTTTTCATAAATAAGAAGTTTTAATCTGTTTGTATATATTATACAATCACTAGATATCATGCCCTCCAGTTGCCCATGTAACAAAGTCACGCTTCTATTAAAGTCAACAAAGATCTGAATCACTGCTCTTTTTCCTTCTTTGTCTGGTTTAAGTTGTCGACAATGTGAAATGAACTAGAGAGGCTGCATTTAGGATGTTTCATTGTACTCGTTTTGTATTAAGAATAGCTTAGATAGTTAGATGCGTGTTTAGAGTCTTTGGTGGAGTTACATATTCGACTTTGGATCAATGTTTGGACCACTAGAATATGAGAAAGGTCCCAAGGATCAAGGGGGGTCTATCGTGAAACATTAAACCTATTTAGTTATTTCTAAGTTTGACATATAATTTATAGTGAACAAAGTCATGGTGAATTGGTAATTGAGAGGTGGGGACGTTTCTGTGCAACTTGTTTCTTTCGTATCTCTTTACTTTTCTTTAAATCTTTGTCAGTATGATTTAGCTAAACTTTTAATTATCAAATAGAAGTATCACATTTAAAACCTTAATAACAAAGGAAAATCAGTTCTATGTCTGCATGTATTCTACAACAACTACTAGTAGTATTTTAAGGCTCTTAAAACGTGTTGAGCTTTTTGATATAAAACTTTATTTGTTTCCTTTATCCGAGTTTATTTTTGTATAAAAGGGCAATCAACATATAAAAATTAAGACTTGTTATTAGTTGGGAAACCATAACTACTCTCCATTAGCTGTCTAATGTTGCTTGTCACATCAATTTCTGACTTGCAATATTCTGTCTCACAAAACTCTCAAAAATGATTGCCTTGACAGGTGTTGGTATAGGTAAAAAGGTTTGGTCCACATACTTGTCATGACCCAAATCCCGAACTTAGTTATGATGGTACCTCTCGTGAAGACAAGGCCAGCCAGTCAACCCAATTTATCCTTTTAAAACCGTTATTTAACACAATATAGTACAACATGATTTAATAATAGCAAACAGTGGAAAATAAAGATAAAGATGTGGAAACCCAACCCGACACAGCCCTAACCAGGGTGTCACAAGTCATGAGCAACTAAAGAATCTTCATACAAGTCTACTAACTATGAAATCCGATACAATAGTTCGAATAACATGGAAATGATAAGATAAGGGAGGCACGGGGGCTGCGGGCAGTAGCTACCTCGTAATCTCCAAAACACTGTCTGTAATGGGAGGGATCAGCTCACAAGAGTGGCAATATGCTATGCTTGAATCTGTGCAGCGAATAATGTTAGTACTCCGACTCAGTGAGTAAAAAATATAAATAATGGCTGAAAGCAAGAAAATACGTAAAGACACAAAGCATTCTATAAAGAAGCAGCAAAATCACTTAAATTAGTAAATTAGTGAAATATCAAATGCAATCTCTTTTAAAATGAGTAAACATGTAATTTGGCAGTAAATAACAAGTAGAAATCCGCCCCTCGGAAACAATATCAATCTCTCAGTACAGTATGAGCTTCCTGGGCTCACTCTTAGAACAGTATCAGCCCATCGGGCTCACTCTCACAATAATATCAATCCCTCAGGCTCACTCTCAGAATAGTATCATCCCCTCAGGCTCACTCTCAGAACAGTATCAGCCCGTTGGGCTACCTCACAATCAGTCTTATCAGCCTCTCGGTCTTAGAATAGTATCAATCACTCAGAACAATGGGTACCCACGCTCACTGTGGGTGTGCAGACTCCGGAGGAGACCAATACGGCCCAAGCACTATATCAAGCCACCTCCTGGCATCATCACTCAGCATTGAGCCTCACATCCTTCGGGCATTTGTATAACATTGGTTCTCAGCACAAAATATCATTTGAGTTTCCAATATGGATAAAAGCGGTTGAGTTTGTAAAACAATAATTATCAACATGAATGAGTTTAAATATAAGTCAAAATAGTAAGTAAATAGTGATAAAAATCCTCGAAGGGTTCAAATAATTGGCACGAATCCCAAATATGGCAATCAACCCAAATCATGATGATAACAAATAAGTTTCAGTCAAATATGCGGTAAAATCATCAATCAGAATGGACCAAGTACAATTCCTTGTAGTAAAAACCCTGCGCTCACCATTCAGCGTGTGTCTCACCTCAATATAGCACTACGATGTGCAATCCGGGTTTTCAAACCCTCAGGAGATCATTTACACTCATTACTCACCTTGAACTGGCTACTTCTTTAACTCCAATGCCTTTGCCCCTAGAATTGGCCTCCGTGTGTGTCAAATCTATCAAAAATTAGAATATGTCATAATATAATATGGGAGCAATGCCTAAACAAAATAATCGAACATACCAAAATTCTCGAAATTAGCAAAAACGGGAGCCCCAGGCCCACGTCTCGAACCATAGAATTTTATATCAACAGAGTTCCTTATCTCCTCACGAGTCAAACCATGCCAAAATTATTCAATTACCATCACATATCGACCCTTAAATCCATGATTCTATCCAAGAGGGTTTTCTAAACTTTTCCAACTAAATTCGCGGATTAAATGCCAAAACTAGTAATAGATTCAAGTTATCCAACCAAAATTGAGATAAGAACCCTTACCTTATTGTTCTCTCTGAAAATCTCTCAAAATATCACTTTATCTGAGCTCCAAATCATCAAAAATGGAAATTGGGACAAATTCCCATTTTCAGAACTTAACATTATGCCAAGAACTTATGTTCTTCGCGTTCGCGTACTGTAGATCGCGTTCGCGAAGAACAATCTCCCAGGCCCTTCGCGTTTTCATTCTAGATCTCGAGTTCACGAAGGCCAATTACCTAAGCCCTTCGCATTCGCGTAGGCCAAATGACCCAAGGCTCAAGTTTCCTTCTACGCATTCGCGATTACTCTCCCGCATTCGCGTAGAACCTTAGCCAACTCTTTCGCGTTCGCAACGCCCTCTTCGCATTCGCGAAAGCCAAAATCAACAGCCTCCCATTTTCCTCTTCGCGTTCGCGAGGCCTTCTTCGCGTTCGCGAAGAAGGAAACCAGATACCAGAAACCAGCAATAGCTTTTTACCCAAATTCGATCCATTAATCACCCAAAACTAACCCGAGGCCTCCTGGACCTCAAATAAAAGTGCCAACACATCCTAAAACCTCGTTCAAACTTGTTCCAATCATCAAAACGCCTCAAACAACACAAAATCAATCAATTCGCATCGAATTCATGCCTAATATTTCTAAAAACTTCCAAAACCCGCTTTTGATAAAAAACCCAAGCAAATCACGTCCAAATGACCTGAAATTTTGCATGCACATCCCAAATTACATAATGACACTACAAAAACTTTCGGAATTCCATTATGACCCTCGAATCAAAATCTCATATTTGAGCCCTCAAACTCATAAGTCAACGTGCCGTTGACTTTACCAACTTAAGCCTTCTTAAAAGAGACTAAGTGTCTCATTTCTTATCAAACCCACTCCAAACGAAACCCAATCAACTTGAACACATAAAATACGCATAACGAAGCATAACAAAGTAGAAATAGGGGAAAATGGAGCGATAACTCATGAGACGAAGAATCGGGTCGTCACATCCTCTCCAACTTAAACAAACGTTCATCCTCGAACGAGTCAAGAAACATACATGAAGCCTTAAACATGTGAGGATATATGCTCTGCATCTCCCGCTTGGTCTCCCAGGTAGCCTCCTCCACGGGTCGACTTCTCCACTACACATTCACTGAAGCTATATCCTTTGATCTCAACTTTCAAACCCGACGACCCAAAATAGCCACTAGCTCCACATCATAGTTCAAATCATTATCCAATTGAGTCGTGCTGAAGTCCAAAGCATGGGATGGGTCCCCAACATACTTCCGGGGCATAAAAACATGAAATACTGGATGGACACTCGTTAAGCTAGGTGGCAAAGCAAGCATATAAGCCACCTCCCCAATCCTCCTAAGTACCTGAAAAGGGCCAATGAACCGCAGACTCAACTTCCTTTCTTTCCAAATCTCATATCACCTTTCATGGGAAAAACCTTCAGCAAGACCTTCTCACCAACCATGTAGGACACATCTCAAACCTTCTGGTCCGCATAACTCTTCTGACGTGACTGCGCTGTGCGAAACCTCTCCTGAATCACCTTCACCTTCTCTAAGGCGTCCTGAACCAAATTTGTCCCCAATTGCCTAGCCTTGCCGGGTTTGAACCAACCAACTGGAGATCTACACCGTCTCCCATACAAAGCCTCATACGGTGCCATCTGAATGCTGGATTGATAGCTATTGTTGTAGGCAAACTATGCAAGCGGCAAAAACTCATCACAAGAACCTTCGAAATCAATAACACATGCACGTAACATATCCTCCAATATCTGAATAGTACGCTCGGACTGTCCGTCCGTTTGAGGATGAAACGCTGTGCTCAACTCCACCTGAGTACCCAAATCTCGCTGAATAGTCCTCCAAAACTGAGAAGTAAACTGAGTACCTCTATCTGAGATAATAGACACCGGAACACCATGCAATTGAACAATCTCCCAGATAAAGATCCCTACCAGCCGCTCCGAAGAATAGGTAGTACACATCAAAATGAAGTGCGCAGACTTGGTCAGCCGATCCACAATCACCCAAATAGCATTGAACTTTTTCAAACTCCAAGGAAGGCCACTCACAAAATCCATAGTGACTCACTCCCACTTCCACCGGGGAATAATCATCTGCTAAAGCAAACCACCCGGCCTTTGATGCTCATATTTCACTTGCTGACAATTCAGACACCGAGATACAAATCTCACAATATCTTTATTTATTGTTCTCCACCAATAGTGTTGCATCAAATCCTGATACATCTTTGCGACACCCAGATCAATAGAATACCGCGCGCTATGGGCCTCTTCCAGAATCAACTCACTAAGCCCATCCACATTGGGCACACAGATCCGGCTCTGTATCCTCAACACCCCATCATCACCGATGGTCACATCTCTGGCATCATCATGCTGAAATCTATCCTTAAGGACAAGCAAATGTGGATCATCATACTCGCTCTCTCTGATGTGATCGTATAAGGAAGATCGAGAAACCATACAAGCCAACACCCGACTAGGCTCCGAAATATCTAATCACACAAACCGATTGGCCAAGTCTTGAACATCAACTGCAAAGGATCTTTCACAAATTGGAATTTATGACAAACTCCCCATACTCACTACCTTTCTACTCAAAGCATCAGCCACTACATTGGCCTTTCCCGGGTGATAAAGAATAGTAATATCATAATCCTTATGCAACTCTAGCCATCTCCACTGCCTCAAATTAAGATCCGTTTGCTTGAACCAGTGCTGGAGACTGCTATGATTGGTGAATACCTTACAAGATACGCCATACAAGTAGTTCCTCCAAATCTTCAATGCATGAACTATGGCAGCCAATTCAAATCATGAATAAGGTAGTTCTTCTCATGGGGTTTCAAGTGAAGAGAAGCATAAGCAATCACTCTACCCTCCTGCATCAATACACAACAAATTCCAACTTTCGAAGCATCACAATATAAGGTATATGAACCTGAAGTTGCTGGCAAAACATATACTGGAGCTGTGGTCAAAGCTGTCTTGGGCTTCTGAAAGCTCTCCTCACACTCGTCCGACAATAAAAATGGTGCACCTTTTTGAGTTAACTTGGTCAAGGGCGATGCAATGGATGAAAATTCCTGAACAAATCGGCGTTAATATCCTGCTAACCTAAGAAGCTATGAATCTCTCTGGCTGAGGATGGTCTAGGCCAACTCTAAAACGCCTCTATCTTCTTTGGATCAACCTGAATACCCTCGTTGGACACCACGTGCCCCAAGAAAGCCACTGAGCTGAGCCAGAATTCACACTTAGAGAATTTTGTATAAAGCTTCTCCTCTCTCAATCTCTGCAACACAACTCTCAAATATTCCATGTGCTCCTCTTGACTATGCAAATACACCAGAATATCATCAATGAAGACTATGACAAATGAATCGAGATAAGGTCAGAACACATTGTTCATCAGACGCATCAACATTTTTGGGACATTGGTTATCCCGAAAGACATCACAAGAAACTCATGACGATCGTATCTGGTCCTGAAAGCTATCTTAAGATTGTCTGAATCACTGATCTTCAACTGGTGATAGCCTGAACGAAGATCAATCTTGGAAAACACACTCGCTCCCGGAAACTGATCAAATAAATCATCAATACGAGGCAAAAGATACTTGTTCTTCACTGTTACTTCATTTAATTTCCTGTAATTTATGCACATTCTCATTGTGCCATCCTTCTTCTTCACAAATAAGACCAGTGCACCCCAAGGTGACACACTAGGAAGAATAAAACCCTTTTCTAGGAGTTCATGAAGCTGCTTCTTCAATTCCTTTAACTCCGCTGGTGCCATACGATACGGCGGAATAGAAATGGGCTGAGTGCAAGGCACCAAGTCAATACCAAAATTCATATCCCTGTCCGGTGGCATGCCGACAGGTCTGCAGGAAACACATCAAGAAAGTCCCTCACAACTGGAACAAAATCAATATTGGGAGCCTCAGCTCCAATATCCATCACAAATGCTAGATATGAAAGACAACCTTTCTCAACCATAAGCTGGGCTTTCATGAAGGAAATCACTCTACTGGAAACATAATCAGTCATACCATGCCACTCGATCTGCGGTACACCTGGCATAGCCAAAGGGACTATTTTAGCATGACACGAAGATAACCATTCCATGCCCAGAATAACATCAACTTCCACAATGCTCAATAGGAATAGATCAACTTGGGTCTCCAGAACCCCAATAATCACAACACATGACCGGTACACACTATCCACAACAACAGTATCGCCCACCGGAGTAGATACATGAACAAGTCAAGAAAGAAACTCCCGTGGCGTAACCAAATAATGAGAAAAATATGAGGACACATAAGAATAGGTGAAACCGGGATCGAATAATATAGAGTCAGATTTGTAGCAGACTGGAACAGTACTTGCAATGACATCATCTGAAGCAATAACATCTATCCAGCGAGGAATAACATAGAAACGAGTCTGGCCATCGCCTGATTTACCTCCCCATCTGGGGTGACCCCTGAATGACTAACCTCCACCCCTAGCTGACTGGGCGGGTGGTGAAGTAACTGTAGAAGAAGTCGAGGGCTGACCCCTCTGCTAGGACGAACTAGCAACATGATGAGGACATTGCCTCCACATGTGTCTAAACTCTCCACACTCAAAACAACACCCAGGTGCTAGAGAATGGGACTTATGGAAAACCGCCGCACCGGAGAGAGTAGATGATGCGCTCGACATAGAAAAACCCTGAGCTGACAGAGCACGAGATGAAGTCTGGGCTAGAGGGGCGCTAAGTGAAGGCTGGCCCTGCTGATAACCATGATAACCACGACCTGAAGATCCCCCTCGATACTCTGGACGGGCCAACTGAGCATGCCTGAAAGAACGACCTTTACCATACTGGAACTAGCCTCTCGAAGGATCACCACTGTAACTACCGGGACCTCAAGGTCTCTTTGCCTCTATACCCTCTCTCTCCCGACGGTGAGCCGTATCAATCTCACGAGCGATATCAACCACCTCCACAAATTAAATACCTAATACTCTCTATCTAGTCATCAAAATAAAGAGATGATAATTAAGGCCATCCACAAACCTCTTGATCCACTCCTGATCTGTCGGAAGCATCCACCACACATGACGAGCTAACTCAGAATACCTTGCCTCATACTGTGACATAGTCATATCTCCCTGCTTCAGCCACTCAAACTGTCTACGCAACTCTTTCATGCGGAACTGCGGTACATACTTCCCCAAGAAGAGAGTGGAGAACTCCTTCTAAGTTAGGGGCGCTGAACCAACCGGCCTACGCCTCTCATACGCCTCCTACCAAGTGAAGGAGCCCCAGTGAAATGGAAGATGGTAAATGCTACACCACTAGTCTCGAGGATCCCTGTTGTATGGAGCATTCGCTGACACTTTCAAGAAAACCCTGATCATCCACGCCCTCAACACCACTGAATGACGGAGGCTGAAGTCTACCACACCTCTCAAGTCGACGTTGCTTATCATCTGGTATAACTGGTACTATAAACCCATGAGCTGGTGCAACTGGCTAGGTTGGAGGTGCTTCTGGCATCTGAAGTCCATGCACTACCTGCTCAGGTGTGCAATTAACAGGAGTCTAGGTGCCTTCCCTAGCCCACAAAGTATTTGCAGCTGTAGTGGCTGAAACCACCCAAGCCAGGCATGTAAAAATTGATAAGATCTGAGCCAACGCCTTGTGAAGACGCGGAATCATAATGGGCATAGCTGGTGCCTGACATTGGGCTGGGGTAGCTGGTGGATAAATAGGTGCTTCCCTCACTGCCCTGCCCCTACCACGACCATGACCGCATCCACTGCCTCTGGTGGCATCAGTGGGTGGTACCGGTGTTTGTCCACCTCATCCGGTAGCACGAGTCCTTGCCATCTTCGAGAGAATAGAATAACAAAAGTTTAGTTCTCGGATCAACAAAGTCGCACGATAAGAATTTCAAGAATATGAAGTTTTTCTAAAGGTTCTGCACCCTCTCGAGGATAAATACAGACATCTCTGTGCCCATATGCGAGACTCTACTAAACCTGCTCATGACTCGAAAGATTTATGTAACCTAGGCTCAAATACTAACTTGTCACGACCAAAATCCCGAACCTGGTCGTGATGGCACCTATCGTGAAGACAAAGCTAGCCAGTCAAGCCAATTCATCCTTTTTAAACAGTTATTTAAAAAAATTATAGTACTACATGGTTTAATAATACGAAACAACAGAAAATATACATAAAGATACAGAAACCCAACCCGACACAGTCCTAACCAGGGTGTCTCAAGTCACGAGCAACTAAATAATCCTGATACAAGTATACTAAATACGAAATATGATACAGTAGTTCGATAACATGGAAATTATTAGATAAGGGAGGTACGAGGGTTGCGGATGCCAACAACTACCTCGTAGTCTCAGAAACACTGCCTGGATTGGGAGGGATCAACTTTCATGAATGGAAATCTGCTATGCCTGAATCCGTATACACGGTGCAGAGAGTAATATGAGTACTCCGACCCTATAAGTAACAAATATAAATAATGGCTGAAAGCAAGAAAACATGTAAAGGCACAAAACATTCTATGCGGAAGCAGTATAATAACTTAAATAAGTAAAACAGTAAAATATCAAATGAAATCTCTTTTAAAATGAGTAAACATGTTATTTGGCAATAAATAACAAGTAGAAATATGCCCCTCGGGCACAATATCAACCACTCAGTACAGTATCAGCCCCTCGATCTCACTCTAAGAACAGTATCAGTCCCTTGCGCTCACTCTCAGAATAGTATTAGCCCCTCGGGCTACCTCACAATCACTCATATCAGCCCCTCAGGCAACCTCACAATCACTTATATTGAACTACCTCACAATAACTTATATCAGCCCCTCGGGCTTAGAATAGTATCAATCACTCATAACAATGGATACCAACGCTCACTGTCGGTGTGCAGACTCCGGAGGGGCCCCTTATGGCACAAGCTCCCTATACAACCACCTCGTGGCATCATCACTCGGTGCTCAGCCTCAAATCACTCGGCCTCACATCACTCAAGCCCCCGCATGACATATTAAGAATCTCAGGCCCTCGGCCTCATATCACTCAGTATATCCTCATATATGGCGTTCGTCCTCACTCAGTTTGGAAATCATCATAAGCCCTTCGGGTATTTGTAAAATAGTAGTTCTCAGCCCAAATATAATTAGAAATATCATTTGAGTTTCAAAATGCATAAAAGCGGCTGAGTTTGTAAAACAATAATTATCAATGAGACTGAGTTTAAATAAAAGTCAAAACGGTGAGAAAATAGTGATAAAAATCCCCGAAGGGTTCAAATAATTGGAACGAAGCCCAAATATGGCAGTCAGCCCAAATTGTGATGATAACAAATAGGGTTCAATCAAATATTCGGCAAAATCATCAATCGGTGTGGACCAAGTCACAATCCCCAGTAATAAAAGACCACGGGCTCATCATTCAACGCGTGCCTAGCCTTAATATAGAACTATGATGTACAATCCTGTCACGACCCTAGTTCACCATTCGTGAACATGTCATGATGGCACCCAGTCACCGTGACCAGGTAAGATTGATAGTGCGGAAACATCATAATTTGCAAAAATAATAAATTAAACTAGATAACTTAAGTAAAGTTGTATATAAGTGCCGCCTGGCAAATACAATCCAACATTAACAATACTAAGCAAAATCCCAAAACATGGAAACTCACGGGTAACACAAGCTATAGAAATGCATTGTAATGGCTCCGAACTATAGAATATCTTACAAACGGAAGGAAATATATCTAAGTACTAAAGATAGAATAAAAATGGAGACTCGTTGGTCTACGGACGCAGAAGATCTACCTCGAAGTCTTCGTAATCCTCCTGCCTCACTGATAGTATACCTGAGTAGAGGTACCTGGATCTGCACATGAAAAAACATGCACAGTAGAGGCGTAAGTACACCAAAGCGGTACTCAGTAAGTGCCAAGCCTAACCTCGATCGGGTAGTGATGAGGAAGGTTAGGGCCCTACTGAGATAAAACACAATAAATAATAAAATAACACAAATAGTTTAAATTAAGTCTACAGAAGGAATCTAAACCAGATACATACAGAAACAGTAATAGAAAACATAGGCAACAATGCAAGGAATACTGGTCTCAACAAGGAATAGTATCCAAGTCTCTCTTGGTATCCCAAGGATCTCTTGGTATCCTCATCATACACCAGGGATCTCTTGGTATCCTCATCATATACGCTGGGGATCTCTTGGTATCCTCAATAAGTAAGTTGGGGATCTCTTGGTATCCCAATATATAGCAATACATGTGCCAAGGATCTCTTGGTATCCCGCACTCTCAATCCAGAACATACCAAGTACAGGGGGATCTCCCGGGAAACCACCCCGCTTCTTCGAGGGGAAATAGACTTTTTGAGTTTAGGGGCTTACCTTATAGGAGTAAAGGCTATAAGTCTAGATAGCCGCCCCTTTCTCTCTTTTTACAGCCTCGTGGACGGACGAAAGAAGGGAAGTTAGCGTAATATGCTTCACAGAGTGCAAACAATACAGCTAATCAATTAAACAAAGTAAGTCAGCTAAACATGCTTCCCGAAGCTAGCACAGGTTGAACAAACAGTCTAAAATGAACAAGTAATCAAGAATCTCAATTTAAATATTTGAAGTAGAAATTAGTTTACAACAATTATCTCAAATACGCGCTCGTCACCTCAGGTACGAGGAATTCAAATACCAAGGATCCTAAGGGGAAAAGTCCACCACACAAGGTTAGATAAGCCACTTACCTCGAACTAGTACAAAAATCAAATAAGAAATCACGCCTTTGCCACGAGTATTCGACTCCGAAGGGCCCAAATCTATTAAATCCAATTGCATAATGTAAATAACATCGCAAAAAACTGAATTCACTATTAAAAATAAATCGAAGGCGCAAAAATAGGTAAAAGAACCAAAACGCCCCTCAGGCTAACGTCTCGGAATCGAATAATTTTTAAATTTTCGGAAACTTCGTACTCTCACGAGTCTAACCATACAATAATCTCCCAAATCGGAGGTCAAATGCCCACTCAAAATATCTTAGCTAGGTCTAAGAAGGTTTCCCCAATTTTCATTCAAAATCAGAAATTAAAGAATGAATTCGGAGTGTAGATAATCGTTACCTAGTGATTGCCTTTGAAGACCCCTTGAAATTGCTCCCAAATCCGAGATCCAAACCTTGTGTTTTGATAAAAATGGTAAAACCTTGTTTTTGAAATGTTAAGTACTCTTCAGACAATTTGTGCATCACAAATGCGGAGAGGGGCACACGTTAGCGAAGAAGGAAAATTTATGTGGCTGAAAATGCCCTTTACGATCGCGAAGGTATTACTGCGAACGCGAAAGCTTGGGAATGAAAGCTACGCAAATGCGACGAGGCTCACACGAATGCATTGAAGGAATCACATGAGGTGCAGAACTTGACCTAATCGAACGCGTTGACTGGGATGCGAACGCAGAAGAGGGAAATGATGAGCTTCGTGAACGTGGGGTAGGGGACACGAACACGATGAATGGGAGGGCTACAGCTATGCGAACGCAGAAGAGTGGCCGCGATCGCAAAGAAGAAAATTGGGCCTACACAGCTGAAGGATTTTCTGTAACATTTTCAACTCCAAATTGCTCCGTTGAGCATCCGAAACACACTCGAGGCCCTCGCGACCTCATCCAATCCCACAGACCTATCCCATATAATAATTTGAACTTTTATCAACCCTTTAAACCACCTAAATCAACTTCGGAAACTCGAATTTCAATGATTTGAACCTAAGAACTTCAAATTTCAACAAAACTTGCTTTCGGAAAAAAACCTAGCTAAAACACGTCCGATTGACCTAAAATTTTACACGCACATCCCAAATGACATGACGGGGCTAAAGAAACATCTGGAATTCCATTTCGACCCTCAGATAAAAATTCACCATAGGGCCGGAAACTTCAAAAATACAAACTTCGGCATTTCAAGCCTAAATGAGCTACGGGGCCCCAAAAATACATTCCGAACACGCTCCCAAACCCGAAATCACCTAACGGAGCTAACAGAACCATCAGTTTTCCATTCCGAGGTCGTCTTCACAATGTTCAACTACATACCACTTTCCAACACTTAGGCTCTTATTTAGGGACTAAGTGTTCCAAAACACTCAGAATTGTAACACTTAACGACCCGGTAAACCAAATAGAAGAAATGAACTTAGGGAAAGCATTAAATGGGGGATCGGGGCGTAAATTCCAAAAATGATCGGCCGGGTCGTCACACCCCCCTACACTTAAACATTCATTTGACCTCGAACGAGTATAGAGAACATACCCGAAGTAGTGAAAAATGAGGGTTATCGGCTGCGCATATCCCGCTCGATCTCCCAAGTCGCCTTCTTGGCCGGCAGACCCCGTCACTGAAACTTTACTGAAACGATGTTCTTTGACCTCAACTTTCTGATCTACCTGTCCAATATAGCCACTAGCTCATCAATATAAGATAAGTCCTTGTCCAGTTAGACTGAAGTGAATTCCAACTCGTTCGATGGGTCACCGTGATATCCCCGGAGCATCGAGAAATGAAATATCAGATGAACTTCTACCAGGATAGGAGGTAAGGCAAGCTCATAAGCAACCTCCCCAACCCAAGATCTCAAAAGGGCCAATAAATCAAGGACTCAATTTTCCTTTCTTCCCAAACCTCATGACGCCCTTCTTAGGCGAGACCCGAAGCAGAACCCTCTCACCAAACCTATAAGAAACATCGCAAACCTTCCGTTCCGCTTAACTCTTATGTCTGAACTCAGCTGGACGGAGTTTGTCGTGAATCACCTTAACCTTCTCTACTGCATCCTGGACCAAATCAGTTCCAAATATCCTGGCCTCACACAGCTCAAACCAACCCACGGGGGATCTGCATCTCTTATCATATAAAGCCTCATACAGTGCCATCTGAATGCTTGACTGATAATTGTTATTGTTGGCAAACTACACCAGTGGCAAAAACTTATCCCAAGACCTTCCGAACTCAATCACGCACGCACAAAGTATATACTCAAGAATCTGAATGGTGCACTCGGACTGTCCTTCCATATGGGGGTGAAATGATGTGCTTATCGTCACCCGAGTACCCAACTCCGGCTGAACGGCTCTCTAGAACCGCGATGTAAACTGAGTACCTCTGTCCGTAATAATAGAAACTGGAATGCCATGCATACGGACAATCTCCCTGATATAAATCTCTGCCAACCACTCTGATGAATAAGTAGAACACACATGAATGAAATGAGCGGACTTGGTTAGCCGATCAACAATCACCCAAATGGCATCAAACTTCCTCGCAGTCCGAGGGAGACCAAGTACAAATCCATGGTGATCCTCTCCCATTTCCAGTCCGAAATCTCCATATGCTAAAGCAACCCACCCAGTCTCCGGTGCTCAGCCTTCACCTGCTGACAGTTGAGGCATCTAGCTACAAATTCCTCTATGTCATTCTTCATTCGCCTCCACCAATAGTGCTGTCTCATGTCCTGATACATCTTCGCGACACCCAGAGGGATGGAGTGCTGCGAACTATGAGCCTCTATCAATATCAACTTTTGAATATCATCAACATCGGGTACACAGATCCGACCCTACATCCTCAGCACCCATCATCTCCAATAGTCACATCCCTTACATCGCCACACTGAACCGTGTCCCAGAGGACAAGCAAATGAGGGTCATCATACTGCCGCTACCTGATACGATCGAACGATAAAGAACAAGAAACCACAAAGGCTAGAACCTGATTGGGCTCCGAAAGATCCAATCTCACAAACTGACTGGCTATGTCCCGAACATTCATCGCCATAGATCTCTCTAAAGCTGGTAGATATGCCAATCTCCCAAAACTCTCCACCCGGTGACTCAAGCATCAAGTACCACATGGGCTTTTCCCGGGTGATAAAGAATAGTAATATTATCATCCTTCAGTAATACCAACCATCTCCTCTAGTGCAAGTTTAAATCTTTTTGGTTGAACAAGTGCTGTAAACTTTGATGATCATCTCACAAGGCATTCGGTACAAATAATGACGCCACATCTTCAAGGAATGGCTAATAACAACTAGCTCAAGGTCATGGACATAGTAGTTCTTCTCATGTATCTTCAGTTGTTTGGATGCGTAAGAAATCACCTTACTGTCCTGCATCAACAACGTTCCAAGTCCGACCCATGAGGCATAATAATAAACTATATAGAACACCAAACCAGTAGGAAATATCAGAATAGGGGTCAAAGAAAAAGTGTTTTGAGCTTCTGAAATCTAGCCTCACACTCTTCTGTCCACTGAAATGAAGCACCCTTCTGGGTCATCTAGTCATAGGGGTTGCAATCGATGAAAATCCCTCCACAAAGTGACGGTAATAACCTGCTAGGCCAAGGAAACTGCAGATCTCTATAGCTGAGGAGGGCCTGGGCCAACTCTACACGACCTCCACATTCTTCGGATCCACCCGAATGCCCTCACTCGATACCACGTGGCCTAGAAATGCCACAGAACTCAAACAAAACTCACATTTTGAGAACTTTGCATATAATTTCTTCTCTGTTAGGTTCTGAAGCACTGTCCTTAGGTGTTTCTCATAATCTTCCCCGACTTTGGGAGTATATAGGAATATCATCTGTGAAAATAATAATGAATGAGTCGAGATAAGGACTGAATACATTGTGCATCAAATGCATTAAAGCTGCTGGGGCACTGGTCAACCCAAATGACATAACAAGGAAATCGTAATGACCATACCGAGTCCTGAAAGAAGTCTTCAAGATATCAGGCTCCTTAATATTCAATCGGTGATAACCTGAGCGCAAATCAATCTTAAAGAACACCCGTGCGTCTACAACTGGTCAAATAGATCATCAATACGAGGCAAAGGATAACATTTTTTCAATGTAACTTCATTCAACTGTCGGTAATTTATACACATGCGCATAGAACCATCCTTTTTCTTCACAAACAAGATAAGAGCAACCCACGGTGAAACATTGGGTCGAATAAAAACCATATCAAGAAATTCATGTAACTGATCCTTCAACTCCTTCAACTCAGGAGGAGTCATACAATACAGAGGAATGGAAATGGGTTGACTTCCCAGCAACAAATCAATACCAAAATCAATGTCTCTATCCGGTGTCATACTCGGAAGATCAGCTGGAAACACACTGGGATATTCCCTTACCACTAGGACAGAATCAACAGAAGGGGTATCAGCACTGACATCTCTCACATAATCTAAATACGTCGCGCACCCCTTCTCAACCATATGCTGAGCTTTAAGAAAAGAGATAACTCTTCTCGGAGTATGATCAAACGTACCACTCCACTGAATACGCTGAATACCAAGCATAGCCAGCCTCATGGTCTTGGCGTGACAATCAAGAATAACATGATGGGGAAACAACTAGTCCATGCCTAAAATAATACCAAATTCAACCATACCGAGTAACAATAAATCCGCTCTGGTCTCAAAACCACAAATAGTAACCAAACACGACCGATAAACGCGGTCCACAATAAGAGAATCTCCTATGGGAGTAGAAACATAAATAGGAGAGCTCAATGACTCTCGGACAATACCCAAATACGGAGAAAAATAAGAAGACACGTAAGAATAGGTAGAGCCTGGATCGAATAAAACCCATGACTCTCTGTGACTAACCAATATAATACATGTAATGATAGAATCAGAGGTAACAGCCTCGGTGTGAGCAGGAATAGCATAATATATGGACCGACCCATCCCTCGAGGGCGACCTCTATCTCCCCGACCTGTATCCATGTCTGGATGGGTAGGTGGGGTGGCAACTGGAGCTGTGATCATGGCCTGAGAACTCTTAGAAGCACGCTGTGGTTGAGCAGTCTGTGGAAGTGCACTTCTCCAAAGTCTAAGGCAATCCCTCACCACATGACGGGTGTCACCACACTCAAAATAAGCTCTGGGAAGGTGTGGTGGATGTGACTGACTGGGGCCAGGTCTTCTAGACTTACCTCTAAAAGCACCCCGCTCATGAGGCGCGCTAGAAACTAGAGGTGCATAGTAAGGCTCCTAAGGTACAGACAGGGCTGGAGCACTGCTGGCTGTTGGAAGAGCTGAATGAATAGGGTGACCCTCAAAACCCCTACCATGTCTACCTGCTACTACAATATAGACACCAGAGTAATGGCTCAACTCTCGAGACCTCTTGGCCTCTCTCTCCTCTCACTCCCTAGCGAGCATACCCTCGATCCTCCTAGCAATGCTCACTACCTGCTGACAAAGAATGTACATATCCAACTATCAAGCCATGCTAGATCTGATGGGCGGAATAAGTCCCTCAATGAATCGATGAACCCTCTTATAGACAGTGGCAACTAGAGCTGGTGAATGCCTAGCCAACCGGGTGTAACGGACCGCATACTCTTAACTGTCATAGTAACCTGACGCAAGTGCTCAAACTCTACATGACATGCATCCCTGAGGATCTGGGGAACAAATATTCTCAGAAGCATATCCGAAAACTGGGTCCAAGACAGTGAAGCAGCCTCGCCCGGAATGTCTATCTCATAAGTGTGCCACTAATCATAGGCAGCTTCCTAAAGTTGAAAGGCGGTAAAGGAAAACCCACTGGACTCTACTATGCCCATAGTGCGAAGAATACTATGACACTCCTCTAGAAATCCCAAGGCATCCTCTGATGCTAAACCACAGAACACATGAGGCTTATATTTCTTAAACCTCTCAAGCCTCAGCTGCTCGTCCTCTGATATAGCTGACTCATCCTCGAGTTGAATTGGCACTGTAGGTGATACAGGAATAACCACTAGGACCTGCTCCATCTTCACTCGCTGCTCAAGACTGCGGGCTGTGGAAGTCTGGGCCACTCCCCCCGCCTGGGATGTGTCTGCAGCATGGGGAAGGAACCCCGCCCGAGCCAAGGTGGTTTACATAGGCATGAACTGGACTAATGTCTCCTGCAAGGCTGGAGTAGTAGTGATGGTAGGCGTGCCAGGTGCCTGAACTTCGGCTGGATCTGCTGGCAGTAGCTTAGTGGCAACTCGCGCAGCTGCTTTGGTTGCATCACATGCGCGTCGACGACCTCTGCGCCGGCCCTGGCCTTTGATGGTTGCAGTAGGGTGTGCGGGTGCCTGATCATCTCGAGTAGAATGTGTCCTCACCATTTGTGAGAGAATAGAAGACAAAATTTTAAGAATTGATGTCAAAATATAGCACAGCAAGGAATTCAATTCAGTGAAGATTTTTCCCAAACAGTTATATAGCCTCTCATAGATAAGTAAAGATGTCTCCGTACCGATCAGCGAGACTGTAATAAACTGGCTTGTGTTTTGTGACTCCTATAAACCTAGAGCTCTGATACCAACTTGTCACGACCCTAGTTCACCATCCGTGAACATGTCATGATGGCACCCAATCATCGTGACCAGGTAAGCCTAATAGTGCGGAAACATCATAACTTGAAGAAATAATTAATTAAACTAAATAACTTAAGGAAAGTTGTATATAAGTGTCGCCTGGAAAATACAATCCAACATTTAAAAAACTAAGCAAATTCCCAAAACCCGAAAACTCACGGGCAACACAACATATATAAATGTATAGTAAAGGCTCCGAACTCCAGAATATCTAACAAACATAAGGAAAGAGATCTAAGTACTAAAGATAGAATAAAGAGGGAGACTCGTCGGTCTGCAGACGCAGCACATCTACCTCGAAGTATCCGTAATCCTCCATCCTCACCGATAGTACGCGTGAGTAGATATACCTTGATCTGCACATGAAAAAAACATGCGCAGAAGAGGCGTGAGTACATCAAAGCGGTATTCAGTAAGTGCAAGCCTAACCTCAATCGGGTAGTGATGAGGTAGGTTAGGGCCCTACTGAGATAAAACACAATAAATAATAAGATAACAGAAATAGTATAAATAAAGTCTACAGCGGGAATCTAAATCAGATAAATATGAAAACAGTAAAAGAAAACAAAGGCAACAATGCAAGGAGTACTGTTCTCAACAAGGAATAGTAGCCGGGGATCTCTTGGTATCCCGAGGATCTCTTGGTATCCTCATCATACACACCAAGGATCTCTTGGTATCCCGAGGATCTGTTCGTATCCTCATCATATACGCTGGAGATCTCTTGGTATCCCAAGGATCTCTTGGTATCCTCAATAAGTAAGTCGTGGATCTCTTGGTTTCCCAATATATAGAAGTACATGTGCCAAGGATATCTTGGTATCCTGCACTCTCAATCCAGAACATACCAAGTACACGAGAATCTCCCGGGAAACCATCCCGTAGTCCCAAATTAAACACACAACAACAACAACAACTCATATTCTAAGAATAATTGCCAAATCAGAACAAGTAACGGTACACTCTATCCTAACATGCTCCACAGAGTGCAAACAATACAGTTAATCAATTAAATAAGTAAGTCAGCTAAACATGCTTCTCTAAGCTAGCACATGTTGAACTAAATGTCTAAAATGAACAAGTAATTAGGAATCTCATTTTAAATATTTGAAGTAGAAATAGGTTTACAACAATTAGCTCAAGTACGCGCTCGTCACCTTATTTACGAGGAACACAAATACCAAGGATCATGTCCTAAGGGGAAAAGTCCCCCAAACAAGGTTAGACAAGCCACTTACCTCGAACCGATACAAAATCAACTAAGAAACCACGTCTTTGCCACGAGTATCCGACTCTGAACGACCAAAATGTATTCAATCCAATTTCATAATGTAAATAATATTGAAAATAACTGAATCCACTATTAAAATTAAAGCTAAGGCGCAAAAATAGGTAAAATGACCAAAATGCCCCTCAAGCTAACGTCTCGGAATCGAATAATTTTTACATTTTCGAGAACTTCGTACTCTCACGAGTCTAACCATACAAAACTCTTCCAAATCGAAGGTCAAATACCCACTCAAAACCTCATAGCTAGGTCTAAGAAGTTTTTCCCAATTTTCATTCAAAGTCCGAAATTAAAGGATGAATTCGTGATTAGATTAGTGGAGTTTAGTCATAGGAGAATAGAGAATCATTACCCAGTGATTGCCTTTGAAAACCCCTTGAAGTTCCTCCAAAATCTGAGCTCCAAACCTTGTGTTTTGATAAAAATAGCAAAACCTCACTTTTGAAATTTTAAGTATTGTTCAGACCATTTGTGCATCGCGAACACGGAGAGGGGAACGTGTTCGCGAAGAAAGAAAATTTATGTGGCTGAAAATTCCCTTCGCGATATCGAAGGTCTGGGAATGAAAGCTATGCGAACGCGATGAGGCTCATACGAACACATTGAAGGAATCACATGATGTCCAGAAGTTGACCTATACGAATGCGTTGACTGGGACGCGAACGCGGAAGAGGGAAATACTAAGCTTCGTGAATGCGGGGTAGGGGATGCGAGCGCGATGAAGGGGGGGGGGTTAATGATACACAAACGTGGAAGAGCATCAGTGATCCTGAAGAAGAAAAATGGGCCTGCACAGCTAAAGGATTTTCTGCAACATTTTTAACTCCTAATTGCTCTGTTGAGCATCCGAAACACACCCGAGGCTCTTGGGACCTCAACCAAAACTACAGACATATCATATATCATCATTAAAATTTGTACCAACCCTTAAACCACCTAAAACATTGCCGGAAACTTGAATTCATCAATGATTTGAACCTAAGAACTTCTAATTTCAACAAAACTCGCTATCGATAAAAAACCTTACCAAAACATGTCCGATTGACTTGAAATTATGCACGCACATCCCAAATAACATGAGGGTGCTACAAAAACTTCCAGAATTCTATTCCGACCCTCGGATAAAAAATTCACTATCGGATCGGAATCTTCAACAGTACAAGCTTCGACATTTCAAGCCTAAATGAGCTACAGGCCCCAAAATACATTCCGAACACGCTCCCTTCCCCGAAATATCCTAACAAAGCTAATGGAACTATCAATTTCCCATTCCAAGGTTGTCTTCACACTGTTCAAACTATCGACCACTTTCCAACACTTAAGCTCTTATTTAGGGACTAGGTTTCCCAAAACACTCCGAATTCTAATACTGAACGTCCCGGTAAACAAAATAGTAGAAATGAACTTAAGGGAAGCAGTGAATGGGGGATCGAGGCGTAAATTCCAAATGAACCGACTGGGTCATTACAAATCCGGAGTTTCAAATCCTCAGGACATCATTTACACTCATTACTCACCTCGAACTGGCTACTTCTTTAACTCGCGACGCCTTTGACCCTGGAAGTGGCCTCCACGTGCGTTGAATCTATCCAAAATCAGAACGAATATGTCATAATATGATATGGGAGCAATGCCGAAAACAAAATAATTGAAAAATACAAAAATTCTCGAAATTAGCTAAAACTCGAGCCTCGGGCCACATCTCGAAACTCAAATTTTTTTACATCAACGAGTTCCTTATCTCCCCACGATTCTAACCATGCCAAAATTATCCAATTCCATCACATTTCAACCCGTAAATCCGTGATTCTATCCAAGAGGGTTTTCTATGCTTTTCCAACAAAATTTGCGAATTAAATGCCAAAACTAGTAATAGATTCATGTTATCCAACAAAAACTGAGTTAAGAACACTTACCCCATTGTTCTCTCTGAAAATCACTCAAAAAATCGCTTTATTCGAGCTCTAAATAGTCAAAAAACTCAGAACTTAACATTCTGCCCAGAACGTTTTTTCTTTGCGTTCGCATACTGTAGATCGCGTTCGCAAAGACCAATCTCCCAGACCCTTTGCATTCGCGTTCCAGGTCTCGCGTTCGCATAGGCCAAGTGACCCGAGGCCCAATTTTCCTTCAACGCGTTCGAGATTACTCTCCCACGTTCGTGTATAACTTTAGCCCACTCCTTGGTGTTCGCGAAGGCCAAAATCAACTGCCTCCCATTTTCCTCTTCGCATTCGCGAGACTCCCTTCGCGTTCACTAAGAAGGAAACAAGATACCGGCAACCAGTAGTAGCTTTTTACCCAAATTCGATCCATTAACCTCCCAAAACTCACCCGAGCCCCCCCGGACCTCAACCAAGAGTTCCAACACATCCTAAAACCTATTCAAACTTGTTCCAATCATCAAAGTACGTCAAACAACACCAAATCTATCAATTCCCATCGAATTCAATGCTAATTTTTTTAGAAACTTTCAAACAACGTTTTTGATAAAACATCTAAATCACGTCCAAATGACCTGAAATTTTGCACGTACATCCCAAATCACATAATGATGCTATAAAAACTTTAGAATTCCTTTCCGAACCTCGGATCAAAATCTCACTTATCAACTAAAAAACACCAAAATACTAACTTCGCCAATTCAAGCCTAACTCTATACAAGACCTCCAAAACCACTTCCGATCACACTACTAAGTCAAAAACCACCTTCCAAATCTAACTGAACCATCAGAATTCACATCCAAGCCTCTAATTTATAAGTCAACGTCGGGTTGAATTTTTCAACTTAAGACTTCTTAAAAAAGACTATGTGTGTCATTTCTTATCAAAACTACTCCAAACGCAACCCAATCAACTTGACCACATAAAATATAGATAAAGAATCATACAGAAGCAGAAAAGGAGAAAAACAGAGTGTTAACTCATGAGATGATGGATCGTGTCATCACAATACATTCGTTACCTTTTGATGAACCTGTAATCAAATCATGTCAATGTGGTTGAGGTTCAATCACCCTACACATTTGTTACTAAGATGATATTTTAGAAATATTTCATATTATTTTCATATTGTGTAGGGTGTGAAGGAATATGTAGGAGTAGAGCCAAATAGAATTCAGTTCTACAAAAGCATCGATTACTCGAGTTAAAAAGGATGGTCATCTCTAGAAGATAAGACTAACTACGTGACTAATATTTTAGTAACACGTCACATGTATTCATTCTATCATATAATTATTTTAATTGATGTAATATTTTATGTAGAACAAAATGAGATATTTGAGAGCTCGGTCTATTTCTGAAGAGAATCCAATGACTATTTATGAAATTATTGATAATGTACTTGGTACAAAGTCGTGATATATTAAAGGCCTTGGCTATGGTTCAAAGCCTAGTACAACTACAAAAACAAAAAGAAGGACAACAGAATTAGAGGATACTCTTAGGAGGGCAAAAGAGGATGCGGCTATTGTACAACATGGTTTACAAGAACGTTTGAATGTAGCTGAAACTGAGGTAGCAAATCTGCTAATACAGATACAAACATTAACTTCTGAGTTGGGTTCTCTAAGGGCACGCCAAAAGGAAATATTAAACCAAATGAAGCGTCATTTTATTGGCTCATCACCCTCAAGGTTAGAAATACTACATTGTTAAATGATAAATTCAATTATAATTCTTTTAGCATCTAAGTTCAAATTTTTTTTAATGATACAACGAAGATTGAGCCCCCCCCAGATTATCATCTTTGGGTACATTAAACTTCCCACTATTTAATTTTTTCTCATTTTTATTTATTTGTATCACAATTCAATTATTTGTTTTACCAATGAAGCTCTACGTCTAACAAGAAGTTGTAATTTATACCAATTATATTTTATTTATACCATGATACCATACAATATTAACTTAAATTATAATTTTTTCTCTATCTTTTATACAGGTATATGAAGGTAACTATTGGATCAAGACAAAATGTAAGTGAAATGTCACTGCATTCCTCCAATTCTCAGTCCTAGTTTAGGAGTAGTATTTCTCGGATAGACTTTTGCGTTGGACATATTTACTTTAATTATGTTTCTTTTAATTTAAGGAGCTTTTATTTCAATATAGTTTTAATATTAGTTTTATGGTCAATGATGAATATTTTTGTTATTACCTTTGATTGTTTTTATTTTTAAGTTATTGCTTTGATTGTTTTATTATGTTATTTCAAATTCGTATAACGTCAATTTAAATCAAATATGAATATAAACGTCATCAAACATTTGGTATTAGTGACAAAAAAGTTCACTTTTGTATAGTTTTTAGGAATATCACATTTTCGTCACTAAATAAATTGAATTCGTCATAAATTCACTATATTTAGTGACAAAATAATTTATGTCCCAAAATCACCTTTTTATTCACTACGAATCAATTTTGTATTTTCTGACAATTGTTATTGTCACTAATTATGATAACTTATAGTGACAAATTTGTTTTGTCGATAAAAATATTTTTTTAGTGACTATATAATAGTTTTAATTACAAAATTATAATTGTCACTAATTATATATTTAGGGACGAAATACCTTTTTGTAGATAAAATGTAGTCTTTAGTGACAAAATTACGGTTTTTCAACCACGAAACATACGTAGCTTAGAGACATTTGGCGTCGTCACTAATTAAACTAATTTTTTAGAGACGAGGTGGTGTCATCGACATTAATGCACCTTTTTTGACGAAATCATACTATTAAGTACGATTTTTTGGTACTTTTTATGATAAATAAATCCGTCATAAATATTACGTATTTGGAGACAAAAAAAGAATTTCGTATTTAATACTTCATTATTTGGCGACAAAACACAAAGTTTCCTATATATGTTATTAGTGACGGTGTTCTAGAGACGAAATATTGACAAAATAAATTTCGTCACAAAAAATCTTTGGTGACAAAAAATGAATCATAGGTGACGAAATAATTCATCATTGATAATAAAATTTGTTGTAGTGCCTATTGAATAATACCAATTTCTCTTGTAACAATCAGTTGAATAAGTGTGAGATATGTCCACTAGCAAGACAAACTAGAATACCATTTCCACTTAGTAAGAGAAGAAGCTAATCTAGTTTGACTTGGTACACATGGATGGTTGGGGTCCTTATAAAGTTACTACTCATAATGGAATGAGATTTTTCCTTACCTTGGTGGATGACTGCACTAAATGGACTTAGATGTGACTTATGAGACTAAAGTTTGATGTGGTTTTCTTACTCAAAATTTTTATTTCTTTGGTCAAGACATAGTATGGTAAGCCAATTAAGGTGTTTATGTCAAATAATAGAGGTGAGTTTTTAAATAATTCTTGCAAGGAGTTGTTTCAATTTCATGATATTGTGCATTAAAGTTCCTGCACATACACCCCTCAGTAAAATAGTATAGTTGAAAGAAGACTTATGCATATACTTGACATTGCCAAAGCTATTGATTCCATGGATTTTTGCATGTTAGGTACTGGGGCCATTACATTGACATAGCTGTATGATTACATCATAAACAAGATTCCCTCCTCAATTCTTACAGGCAAATCCCCTTATGAAATGCTTGCTACATGGAAAACAATCTTCTATTTACACTTGAGAGTGATAAGATGCCTATGCTTTGCAACAAATTTAATCAAGCATGATAAGCTTGAGCCAAGGGCTGTGAGGTTTGTTCTATTAGGGTATGCATCACACCAAAAGGGTTACATGCTAATAGACTTGGAGCTCAAAGTTTTCTGCATTAGAAGGGATGTAGTCTTTTATGACGATGTGTTTCCTTTCCAATCTCTGGACCTTAGTTCAATAGATTTTTCTCTAGACTCTACTAATGTTCCTAGACATAATTTTATCACAGATTCAACACCAATTGTAATACAGGATCCACAGAAGGAACTTTGAACACAATCAATACCATGCTCTTCCACTTTACCTGAGACTTCCCACACCACAGATATTGCACCTACTACAATTTCTGATGGTGTTTCTATGCCTGTTGGTTCCACTCTAACGGATGTTTCAGAATTTAGCTGTGATCCACACACATGGTCAGAAGATTAGGAAATCAGGGAGTGTCTACACCTCCTATATGGTTGCAGGATTATGTTCAGCCTACTAAGGGGAAGTCCACTTGTTGTTGCGGATATCCTCTTTTTAAGGTACTCACCTATGATCACATTGCACCTATATACTAAAGATATCTATCCCAATTTTCTATTGAAGTAGAACCAATGACTTACGTAGAGGCAGTTGAAGATAAGAGGTGGGTAGAAGCTATGCAGTTAGAAATCAAGGCCTCGGAAGTCAATAACATATGGGCTCTTGTTCCTCTACCTAAAGGACAAAAGGCTATTGGATGTAAATGGGTCTGTAAGATCAAATATAAGGCTTCTACTGAAGTTGAAAGGTTCAAAGCTAGACTTGTGGTAAAAGGTTATAATCAGAAAGAAAACTTAGACTATTAAGAGACATTCTCACCTGTGGTTAAAATGGTGGCTGTCCAGAGTGTGCTTTCCATAGCAGCTTCAAGGCATTGTACCATCTATTAAATGGATGTGTACAATGCATTTTTGCAAGGAGATCTCTTTTAGTAGGTGTACATGACAGTTCCACAGGGGTTCAGTGATTCCACTGATATGTCCTTAGTGTGCAAACTACTTAAGTCACTTTATGGTCTTAAATAGGCTTCTAGACAATGGAACATGAAATTGTCCACAATATTGTAGAATATTGGTTTTACACAGAGCCACCTAGACTATTCCTTGTTCATCAAGCGAGTGACAAGAAATTTGGTGGTTGTTTTAGTCTATGTTGATGACTTGTTGATCAGAGGTGATGACATGCTGCTTATACAACAAACCAAGGATGATTTGTAGTCTAGTTTTAAAATCGAATACCTTGGTGAGCTTAATTTTTCCTATGCATTGAGTTTTCTTGGAGTGACAAGGGGATCTTGATGCACCAATGAAAGTATGCCTTGAAGTTGATCCCTGATATGAGGTTATGTCACGACCCAAATCTCTCTTCGTAAGGTGTCATGACGGCACCTAGTCTCTAAGACTAGCTAAAACTTAACAACAACAAATATATTCATCTAAATAAGCTGGAAAGCTGCCGCTCGGCATGTACAAGTAAGACCAAATACTGAGTGTAAACAACTCCCAAAGACCCGGTAGTCACAAGCCCTAAAGAATAGTTCTAAGTGTCTCTATTACTTCCGTATCTAGGAAAATAAAGAAGAATAACATAAAGGGATAGACGGGGACTCCGAGGTCTGCGGAAACTAGAAGATATACCTTGAAGTCTCTAAACAACAACAAGTACTCCAAACTAATAGCGGGGTTGGTAGGAGGTACCTGGGTCTGCGCACAAAATATGTGCAGAAAAGTAGCATGAGAATACCACAATGGTACCCGTTAAGTGCCAAGCCTAACCTAGGTAGAGTAGTGACGAGGTCAGGGCCCTATGGGATAAAATAATAAAATAGCAGATATAACAATATGATGAAAGCCTGAGAATTTAAAGAAAAATAACAACAAAACACATATTGGTAAGCAAAATGGGCACTCCTGAGGTACCATCTCATAGTCCCAAAAGTAAGTACTCAACAGGGGATATCCCGAGTTATCGCCTCGTCGTCCCAAAAGTAAATATGCAAGGGATCTTCCGAAGTACAGCCTCGTAGTCCCAAAAGTAAATTTGTAGGGGATCTCCCGAGGTACCTCCTTGTAGACCGAAAAGTAAACACACAGCTTGAAACTGATGGAAACAACAATTAAAAGCAAGAATCGTATAGTTTAAAACTAATACAAATCAAGAAAAAATAGGAACTCAGCTAAACATGCTGCACAGAGTTCAAATAAGCATTTAAGACACGTAGACATGCGATATTTGGCTAAACAAGATAACTACACATGTCGGGGTGTCTCATTTAAGATATAACATGTTACTTTTCAATAAAACCGGAATTTCAACAATTATACCATGTACACACTAGTTACCTTGAGTACACCCCACTAACATATCACAAAAATTATCACAAAAATACCAAATCCTAAGGGGATTTCCCTCACACAAGGTTAGGCAAGCCACTTACCTCGAGCCAAGCGCAATCAATCAACAGCAATGTCTTTACCTCTATTTTTGACTCCTAATGGCTCAAATCTGGTCAAAAGCAATTTTATACTATAAATATAACTATTAGAAACTAATCTAAGTAATGAAATCAAGACTTTAACAAGAAATTAGAAATTTGCCCCTAAAATTCGAGCCGAACCCACATCTCGGAATCAGATAAAAGCCAATAAATATGAATACCCATTTAACAAAGAGTAATTTTCAGCTTGAGGGCAGAGCCCGTAGATGGTGGCAGTCATATGTACATAGCAGGCCAGCAGATTCTCCTCCCCTCACCTGGGGTCTGTTCACTCAATTATTCCTTGATCGATACATTCCACCCTTTGATAGGGAAGAGTTGCCTCATCATCTTGAGCATCTAGAGCAGGGTCATATGTCAGTGCCCGATTATGAGGTGAGGTTATCGAAGATATCTCGCCATACACTCATGATACTTCTCACAAAGACAGAGAGAGTACAGTGGTTTGTTGTGGGGTTACACCCACTATCCGATCTGGTATGGACCGAGAGGTAGAGAGGGGCACGGTGTACTAGCTAGTGATTGAAATCGCCCGTAGGATTAAGGGCTACTGTTTGAGAGGTAGAGAGAAGATGCAGCAGGACAAGAGGGCTAGATTCTCCGGAGAGTTCAAAGGTGCCCGAGATAGGGGTAAAGGTTAGTTCGGGAGGGGTCAGCCCAGCATGCCCTCATTCTCAGCACCACCACCCTTCCCCTAAGTGCCCCAGCGAGGCCTTATTTCAGTGCGATACCGGAGAATTCATACCGTCCACCAGCCATTCAGGGTCCTTCCGACGAGTATTCTGGTTATCAGAGTTCTTCCAGTGCTCACTCCAGCGCCACACCATAGATTTGTATCGCCCACCGGCCATCCAAGGGTCTTCTAGTAGGTATTCTGGTTGGCAAGCTCAGACTTCAAGGCATCAGGCTATGGTGCCAAGAGGGTGTTATGAGTGTTGAGATCCAGGTCATATGAAGAGGACTTGTCCTAGACTTTGGGGCAAGGCGGTGCAGCAAGGTCATTAGTCCATGGTTCCATCCAAGGGGTGGAGTCCAGACGGGGAGAGGTTAGCCAGCTAGTACTCAATTAGGTGGAGGCCAGAAAGCCGGTGCTCTTGCTAGATTCTATGCTCTTCCAGCCATGCCAGATGCATTGGCCTCAGATGCCGTCAACACAGGTACTATTTCAGTCAGTAGTAGGGATGCATTGGTATTATTTGATCTAGGGTCTACTTATTCATATGTATCGTTTCCGTTTGTTTATTTCCTGATTGTTTCTCCTGAGCCTTTGGGTGTTCCCATTCATGTGTCCACTCCTGTGGGCAATTCTTTAGTTGTGGATCAAATCAACTGGTCTTGTGTGGTTACTTATTGTGGTTACCAGACTAGAGAAAATCTTCTATCGCTCGAAATGATTGATTTTGAGGTCATCCTAGGTATCGATTAGCTATCTCCATATCATGCCATCCTTGATTGCCATGACAAGACTGTTTCACTAGCTATTCTAGGATTGCCGAGATTGGAGTAGAAGGGTACCCTAGTTGATACGCCTAGCAGGGTTATTTTTTTCCCGAAGGCTCAGTGCATGGTTGAAAAAGAGTGTTTGGATTATTTAGCATACGATCGGGATACCACCGTAGAGTCTTCGCCGATTGATTCAGTGCCTGAAGTTCAAGAGTTTGCCGATGTTTTTCCTTCTGATCTTCCTGGAATGCCTCCGAATCATGATATTGATTTCTGTATTGATTTGTCTCTAGGCGCTCAGCCTATATCTATCCCACCACATTGTATGGCTCCTAAGGAGCTGAAGCAGCAGTTGGAGGAGTTGTTAGCAAAAGGGTTTGATAGGCCTAGTGTATCGCCTTGGGGTGCATGATAACTGTGATTCTTACATGTTTTATACCCTTTCTTTTTGGGCTATGTTTGTGAATTGCCATAAATTAGTCCCAAAATTCTTACAAGTTGCGCTTGATTGCAGGTTTGAGAGACAAGATGACAAATGTCAAAGATCAGCTCAAAAAGGAGTGAAATCTACCAAGTGACAAAATACAAGTGAAGCGGGGAAACAAATGACCTGCGCGGTCCGCAATGATGTGTCACGCGGCCGTGCAGGAGAGTTCAGAGGATGAATCATTTCAAGGCCAACATGTGCGATCTGCACTGCTTTAACATGTGGGCGCACAGAAAATATTAGAGACCATGCAATTTCCTAGTCAAGATGTGCGGTCCACGCTCTTTTCCACATGGTCCGTGCCAATAAGTGTTCATATACTCAGTCTATCAAGGAAAAAGCCCACGCGGCCGCACACCTAATCAGTGCGGTCCGCGTGGATGATGTTCAGAGAGCGTGGATTTGTACCAAAACACCTACGTGGGTACACTCCACTTCTACGTATGCGCCCATTACACTACACGTCCGCACATCATGTTTGTGCGGTCCGCATCCTGAGTGTCAAAAGCAAGATATGAAGACCCAAACACATACGCGGTCAGTGCCAGACCCTCAGGGGTATTTTTCTTCCGATTTTTCCTGTGTATTATAAATAGAACATTTTACCTTTTTAGGTTAAGTTGGGTGTATCAAATAGCAGCTGAGCTCGTGACTTCAAAGTTTTAGACTATTTTGGGAAATTTCATCTTGTATTAACGTGGATTTGAGTAGATTAACATCATAGTTATTTGATATGTCAATTTTATCTTTTATTTCTTCAATTTCTGTTTCTACTATGTCTAGCTAAACCCATTAGCTAGGGTTGTGGCTCAACCCTAGTATGGGTAATTAATGGGTGTAATTGTTTAATGTATGGATGATGTTGGGTATTTGTTATTTGGATTAATCTTATGTTTTCATTAAGATTTGGTGGTTCCAAACACTAAGTCTAGCTTAGTGGGTATTGACACTTCTTGAGAAAGAGATTCTATGACCCCAAGATTAATTCCAACAAGGAATTGGGGTGGATCCATGAGAATGGTAGTCCCAATTAACGGGTTAAAGCCCGAGAGAGTAATTGCCCAACTTGAACCCTAAGTTGCTTGGCAAATCGTCCTACCCAATTGGTCTCGAGAGATTCAATTGGATAAAATCACTCTTTCTACCGAGAGGTGTGAGAGTGAGTGAAAAAGTGCAACGGTTATAGCATAAGTACCATAATCATCATTTTTGTAGTAGGAATCTCTACCTGTTAGTTGACCACCTATGTAAATGCCATGACCCTAGTGCCTTTCTCTAAATTGAATACAACCTAGAATTAATATCTTAGCATAACATAGCTCTAAATTTGTAGTAATAAATCGTAGTTGATAATCAAAAGAAAAATAAAAATGTTAGAAGATCAATTAGGAGCTAAAAACTAGTCCTACACCATACAAAGACTCAACTCCAAATTGAAGCTCCTTGTGGAAAATTGACCCCGATGCCACTATTGGGTAAAAGTATTAGTGCCTGCTCTTCCTTAGGTTGAGTCTGCTGTGACCACTTTTTTGCGCCGTTGCCAGGGAAATTTACGGTGTTTGACTATTGGTTGGCTAGTTTTGTGTTTTTCTTCTTTTTCCTTCTTTTTACTTTCTTTTTTTGTGTCAATTCTCTCAGGTACCAATGGCTTTAAACGCACAAGATGCTATTGGCAACGTGTGAGTGGAGGAGGTGGAAGACATAGACCAAGAAGAAGTTTTACCCCAAGCACAAAGACGGGGTAGAAATGCTAATGCAAATGTTAATGCTAATGACAACATACCAGACCCTCCTCTACCTCCACCAAGAGTAGCATCAAGAGTTTTACACAATCAAGGGTACGCAAGTGCAATAGTTCCTCCCTAAATCTGGGCGCAGAACTTCCAAATCACCAAGATCATGCTCACTTTGCTTGAACAACGAGGTTACTTCACAGGATTCTCGGACCAAAATGCGTACAAGCATTTGAAAGGGTTTTCAGACACTTGTTGGGGGAGCAAGCAGACAAATGTTTCGAAATATGCACTGAGGTTAAGGATTTTCCACTTCTCACATCGGGGGAAGGCATTGGATTGGTTGGAGAGACTCCAAAATCATTCCATAACTACGTGGGATGAGTTTGTGGATAAATTCATCACCAAATTCTTTTCTCCTAGTCATTTGGCGGCTCTTCGAGATGAGATTCTAGCGTTCAAGCAAGAGCCAACGGAGCCCTAACATGGGATATGAGAGAGGTTTCAGATGATGGTGAAAGAGTGCCCCAACAATGATATGAATGATGTTATAATCCAACAGACATTCTATAGGGGTATAAACACAACAAACCAGTGCATTGTCAATCAGTTAGCCTATGGTAATTTTATGAAGCTTCCATACAACGAAGCTTGTGATGTTTTTGATGAAATTGCCGATACTTCTTTGGCATATCAAAGCCGGGCTAATGTTCCTTAAGGTGATCCCAATGTTATACATTTGCACAAGGAGCTACATGACCACGAACAAGCCATTGCTAAACTCACAACAACAATGAACTAATTGGCTAAGACGCAGCTTCAACAAGTTCAAAATCCGCTCCAAGTCAATGCCATGGAGGGAGTGAATATGATGAAAAGAAGGCAAAGAGGGAAACAACAACCTCAAGAAAATTTTGACAACTATGATGATGGTGATGGATATTCTAATGAAGTTTTTGATGACCAAAGTGAGGATGTCCAATATGTCAACAACAATCAAGGGAATAGAGGTAATCAAGGGAATCAACAATGGAGACCCCAAGCTAATTTAGGCAATCAACAAGGTGGCAATTGGAATTACAATAACAATCAAAGAGGCAATTGGGTGAACAATAACTCGGGGAAACAAGGTAATTGGAACGGGCAAAACAATTGGAACAACAACAATGGTGGTCAAGGTGGGTGGAACAATAATGGTGGTCAAGGTGATAGGGGGCAAGGCTGTCAAAGGCCCCCAATGTATCAACAACCAAACAACCCGCCTCCGTTTCAATATCAAGGGTCGAGTTCATCGGGCAATGACATGGTTCGAATAGAGAACATGTTTGAGCAAATGATGAAGAAGAATCATGACTCTGATGCTCAATTGGCCTCCCATAACACTTCAATCCGTAATTTGAAAGCACAACTCGGGCAAATTTTGCAAATCTATTAATACTCGCCCAAAGGGTGCTCTACCAAGTGATACGGTAGTAAATCCCAAGGGTGAGCATAATAATCATGTGATGACGGTGACCACGAGAAGCGGAACAGGCGGTGACGTGCAAGCCTCAAGAGGTAATTGAGTTGTGGTTGATGAAGAAGAGTTGCAAAATGATGAGATCTCATTGGTAGTTGAGGATATTGTTGAACCAAATGCAAGTGATGGTGTGAGAATTGAAATTGATGAGGGTGAGGAGGAGACTCAAGAGGCCGTGAACCCGTCTAGGGAGCACGTCATTGATATGCTCGAACCGGTGGTGCAAAAATCCAAGGCACCCTTCCCTAGACCTCCTCTGCCATATCCTCAAAGGTTGGCCAAGAAAAAAGGTGACAACCAGTTTAAAACATTCATTGAGATGATGAAGGGTTTGACTATAAACATGCCCTTGGTGGAGGCACATCAACAAATGCCGGGATATGCAAAGTTCATGAAGGACTTAGTTACTAAAAAGAGATCGATGGAGTGCGAGACAATAAAGATGACGCACCAAGTGAGTTCCACTGTACATTCAATGGATCCAAAGCTAGAGGATCCCGGAGCTTTCACAATACCATGTACCATTGGAAGTGCCGATTTTGTAGAAGCCCTATGTGATTTGGGGGCAAGTATCAATCTAATACCATATTCGGTATTCAAGACCTCGTCCAACTTCCATGAGGCTTCAAATGGCGGGCCGGTCAATAAAGAAGCCTTTGAGGATTATTGATGATTTCCTTGTTCATGTTGATACATTCATATTGTCGACCAATTTCGCGATCTTGGATTGCGAAGTGGATTTCGAGGTACCTATCATTCTTGGAAGGCCTTTCCTAGCCACGGGGAAGGCCTTGGTTGATGTGGAAGTGGGAGAATTGAACTTCCGTGTTGGTGATGAAATGGTGGTATTCCACGTGTGCAAATCAATAACGGCACCGAGGTGTGCTCGTTTGTTGACATTGTCAAGGCGATGATAGTGGATGACACAAGCGCAATGTCAAATGTTGAGGACCCACTTGAGGCCGTGCTCTAGAACATGGATGTTGATGATGATCCCGGAAGGGTGGAATGTGTGAATGCATTATATGGCATGGGCTCGTATTCTTATGAGCCGAGGAAGTTATCACTTGATCTTGAAAATTGCAAAACTCCACCCACCAAGCCATCTATTGAGGAGTTACCGGAGTTGGAGTTGAAACCACTTCCTCCTCACCTCAGGTATGAATTTCTTGGTCCTAGTTTCACTTTGCCAGTTAATTCTTTCTTCTTGTATGACTTACATGCAGGTTGACGCCACATTGACGGTTCTTCAAAAGCGCAAGCGGGCGATTGGATGGACCTTGGTGGATATTCGGGATATTAGACCCGCATTTTGCATGCACAAGATAATATTGGAGGAGGATGACAGGCCTTCTCTTGAATATCAAAAGAGACTCAATGATGCCATGCAAGAAGTAGTCAAAAAGGAAGTCACCAAGTGGCTTGACGCCGGTGTGGTGTATCCAATTTTTGACAATTTGTGGACGTCTCTGGTACAATGTGGGACAAATAAGGGAGGAATGATGGTGGTGACCAATGAAAACAATGAACTTATTCCGACTCGTACTGTGTTACGGGTTGGAGGGTATGCATGGACTACGGGAAGTTGAACAAGGTGACTAGAAAGGATCATTTCCCATTACCGTTCTTGGATCAAATGCTTGATCGTATTGCTAGCCGGGCTTTCTATTATTTTCTGGATGGGTATTTAGGCTAGAACCAAATTCTCATTGCCCCAGAAGACCTAGAAAATACAACATTCACATGTCTTTATGGCACATTTGCCTTTTCTCGATTGCCATTTGGATTATGTAATGCTCCGGCGACCTTCCAACGATGTATGATGGCAATCTTCACAGACATGGTTGATAATATATTGGAGGTCTTCATGGACGATTTTAGTGTTGTTGGGGTCTCATTTGCTGAATGCTTGCAAAACTTGGATCGTGTGTTGCCCGATGCGAAGACACAAACTTGGTTCTCAATTGGGAGAAATTCCATTTCATGGTAGAAGAAGGAATTGTGTTGGGTCACAAAACTTACAAAGTAGGGATTGAGGTTGATAAGGCAAAAATTGAGGTTATCTCAAGGCTCCTTCCCCCTACTTATGTCAAAGGGGTGAGGAGTTTTCTTGGACACGCAGTTTTCTACCGAAGATTCATCAAAGACATCTCTAAGGTAATTAACCTGCTGTGTATGCTGCTTGAGAAAGATGCCAAATATGTGTTCGATGAGAGATGTATGGAAGCTTTCAAGCTTCTAAAGCAAAAGTTGATGACTACCCCCATCATTACCGCACCAAATTGGAGCTTTCCCTTTGAGCTCATGTGCGATGCTAGTGATGTTGTGGTGGGGGCGGACTTGGGCCAAAGAATCAACAAAATGTTCCATCCAGTGTACTACTAAAGTAAGACAATAAATAAATCTCAAAGGAACTACACGGTCACCGAGAAGGAGTTTCTTGCCATTGCTTTTGCCATGGAGAAGTTTCTCCCATACCTTATGGGGGCCAAAGTGATTATTCATACCGATCACGACGCCCTTAGGTACTTGATAACTAAGAAAGATTCAAAAGCGAGGTAATGAGATGGGTGCTTCTCAAGAATTTGATTTGGAGATGTTGATAGAATGGGTAGTGAAAATCAAGTGGCAGACCACTTGCCTCGATTGGAAGAGGAAGGGAAGCCTTTGGACGGCCTTGATATAAATGATGCTTTTCTTAATAAACAAATCCTCTCGGTTTTAATGCTAGACATGCCATGGTTTGCCGACATTTCCAATTATCTTGTTACCGGTGTGGTTCCGTATGAGCTTTCTTCCAACCAAAGGAAGAACCTCAAGAGGGATTGTTTGGACTATTATTGGGATGAGCCGTACCTTTTCAAAATTTTCACCGATGGTGTAATTTGCCGGTGTGTTCCCGAAGAAGAGCAATTGAGTATTGCATAAGCTTGTTGTTCTTCGCCCTATGGTAGCCATCATGGTTGGGCGAGGACGGCGTCTAAAGTGTTGAGTTGTGCGTTCTACTGGCCTTCTTTGTTCAAGGATGTCTGTGACTTTGTCAAGAGATGCGATGAGTGGCAACGTTCCGGAGGGATTTCAAAGAAAGATGCTAGAGGTTGACATTTTTGATGTTTGGGGGATAGACTTTATGGGACCATTCGTAAGTTCTTGTAGAAACACTTACATCTTGGTAGATGTTGATTATGTTTCTAAATGGGTTGAGGCCATCTCTTTTCCAAACAATGAAGCTCGAAGTGTGGTGCCCTTCTTGAAAAAGAGTATCTTCACTAGGTTTGACACTCCACGTGCTATTATTAGTGATGGTGGTTCTCTTTTTTGCAACCGGGATTTTGACTATTTGCTAGACAAGTATGGGGTACCACTCCTTATCATCCTCATGAGAGTGGCCAAGTTGAGGTTTCCAACCGAGAGATCAAGAGTATTTTGTCCAAGACAGTTAATGCAAATAGGACCAACTGGTCGTAGAAATTGGATGATGCTCTTTGGGCTTATTGTACAGCTTTCAAGACTCCGATTGGTATGTCGCCGTATTGGTTGGTGTTTGGGAAGGCTTTTCATCTTCTGGTAGAGTTGGAACATAAGGCTATGTGGGCATTGTAAAAGTTGAACATAGAATGGGATGTCGCTGCAAATCTCCGAGTTGAGCAATTAAATGAACTTGATGAGTTTAGGTTTCATGATTACTCTAGCTCGTCCTTGTATAAGGACAAGATTAAGTACCTTCATGACAAATATGCCCTAGGGAAGGAATTCAAAGTTGGTGACATGGTTCTTCTTTTCATCTCCCTGTTGAGGTTATTTCCGGGCAAGCTGAAGTGTAAGTGGAGCGATCCTTTTGAAGTTGTATGTGTAACTCCTTTTGGTGCCATTGATCTCAAAAATAAGAATGGTAAAGTTTTCCGGGTTAATGGGAATCATGTCAAGAACTATTTGGGCAAGATTGATGACATCTACGTATGGCACTCATTCATTTGAAGTGAGTATGATGGTAACATGCATCGTGCAGCAACGTTAAATCAGGTGCTTCTTGGGAGGCAACCCATGTATTTTTCTTTCCCTTTGTGTTTCTGTTGTAGATTAGGATTTTTAAGCTGATAGTTTGTGAAGTGTTGCAGGGATAATGTTAAACCAGTGCAGGACAAAATGCAAAAATGCTCAGTCTCTGAAGATGGCCTATGCGGCCACGCAGCAAACCACTGCAGTCCACGTAGGCTTGAGCAATAGGGAGTTAAATCTCAGAAGGCCCAGTGCGGTCCACGTGACATTTCTGTGCGGTCCAGGCTTGAAGACCCGAAATTGCAGGCTCTTTGATAAAATTCCACGCGGACGTGCACCAAAGCACTGCAGTCCGCGTGGGGGAAGTGCAAATTACAGGTTCTCTGAAGTTACCCACGCGGCCGCTCACCAAACGAGCGCGGTTCGCGTGGTTGAGCAAGTGGTACTGCAGGCTACAAATCCAGCGGGGTCCACAGCCCTCTATGTGCGGCCGTGCTAGTAGGTAAGTAGTGGGTCCCAGATGTTTCTATATATAAGGGCCTTGGGTCTCATTTTAAACTTTTCGCAAAATTTTCACCTGAGGCTATCATTTTCACTGTTGCTAAAGACTAATTGTTCATATTGTTAAATCTCATTCATCCCTGGTAACAGCTCTCGCTCATTTAATTCATAGTAAATTTTTGTTTATTTTAATTGCTTCCCACTAGTATAACTTCTTATTTCTTCTCTTTTTTCTTAGTTTTAACTGTTAGATTACATTTTCTGTGTTTACTTTGAGCAAAGGGCATAAATTCTTGTTAAATAACTGAGTAGGGACACTTAGGACCCAAAATGTGAACAAAAACTTGACTTGATTGAACAAAAATCGTGACTTAGTTAATTTAGCCCTACACGGCAGCGCACCTTTTCTGCGCGGTCCGTGCTACTTGTGTGTTTTTTATATATCGTGTCTACGCGGTCCGCATGCCATTTGTGGGTGGTTCTCTCTAGCTCAGCGTTGCCGTGGTCCAAAATAGTGCGGACCAAGTGACCAATATTCAGAGAAGGTGGCATTTGGGTACTTGAACTGTGCGGACCACATTCCACTTTTGTGCGGTTAGTGCTGAACCAACGAGGCTGCGGTCCAAATTAGTGCAGACTGCGTCAGTTAGTTCATAGAGGTATGTGTGGGTGTAGTGAATTACACGGACCGCGTGCCTTTTTGTGCGGTCTGCGCCCCTCTGTCTATGTCACTGTGTCTGTAATTTTTGTTGCATTCAACTGAACTGTTTATTTCATCTCATGTGCTTCAACTAACAATGTTAGACATGTATTCCTTGCAGACAATGGCTCAAAAACGTGGTTCCAAAAGAAAAAAAACCCGGGAGAGGTGGTTCCTCCCGAGGGGGTAAAATCAAGAGGATTGTGAAACTCACTCCCCAAACTCAGGAGTGTCACGACTCATTTCCACAATAGATCATGATGGTGCCCAACTACCTTGCCGGGCAAGCCAATTTCGGAAAACCTTTATAAGTTCATCAATATCAACATTTTTTAGAAGGGAATAAGCATCCCTAAAGGGGTTTCAAGAACCCGAAATAGCAATCGAGTGGAGACATACTACTACAACCCAAAACTAGTATACTAAAATGTGTTCCAGAACCTAGTGTGACAGCTACATGAAATTAGTAGAGAATATACAAAATGAGTAATATACTATCCTACTGTCTGAATCAGGATAGACATAAAAACAAAAGAATAGAGATAACTTCTTCGGCTATAGATCATCAATGAAAGGAGGCAGCTCACCATAGATGTCCAAGGTATCTCACTGATGCACGCCCGAATAGTAACCAGATCCACCTGCCTCATATCCTGTACATTTAAGTACAAAAGTGTAGCATGATTACATAAAAATCATGTACCCAGTAATTATCCCACCTAACCTCGAAGAAGTAGAGACGAGAGGTCGACTTGATACTTACTAAGGTCAAATAATGTGTGAGATTAATTATAAGCATGGAATCTACTAGTATTAATAAGTTCAAGGCAAGAGAGATGAGTCATGTCTTTAAAGTATCACGATTTTTACAATTTCATGCTCAATCTCTAATAACAAGTAGTGTGAGTACACGTTTCGACCTAAAAATCATGCGCACATTATACCGAGGCGATGACCCGAACCAACATAATGAAATGTGCACTTGCCGATGGTTGGCTGCGCGTCTATAGATGCATCTATTCATACCGAAATGATCGGTCTGATCCACAAATAACAAATAAGCATCTAGAATGCATACGAAGGCAATACATATTAAATTATGCCATACAAGCCTTCAACAAGTGAACAAGTTTACTTTTATTTTTCCTTCTAGCCTTTAATATATACTAGCCAATAACATTAACATGATGAAATATGGATATTCATAGATATAGTATGACGTGGGTCCTAAACTACCCTGACAATCAATATAGTGATAGCTACGCACGGACTACCGTCACCTTGTGCCTACGTAGCTCCCGTGTTTAGCAACAATTATAAATTTTATGAAACCTAGGGGGACATTTCCCTCTCACAAAGTTATAAAGGAGACTTACCTCGCCCGAAGCATTCCTTCAATAACAAGAATAGGCTCCAACCTTAATTTGAAGCCGAACAAGCACCAACTAGTTAAATAAAGTAAGAGCTAGTCAATACCTGCTCACAAAGTTGAATTCCAACTAATTAAATGATTTCCCAACCTTTCCCGCAAGGTTTATAAATTCTGATCCCGAGCCCACATGCCCGGATTCCAAGATTTTTCGAAGGAAAATATTCTCCATAACCTAAGTATTATTAATATGTAAATTTTAGTTCATTACATAGCTAATTAGGTGGTAAAATCATAATTTTATCAAAACCCTATGTCTAGCTCTAACCCTTGATTTTATTTGATTATTATTATTAAATCTATGTAATGATCATGTATTTAGGCTAAGAGTGAGTGGGAATTACTTACCTTTTGATGTTATGTTGATACCCTCTCTTTGAAAGCTCCAAACTCGCCCAAGTATGGAGGAAAATGGGAAATAAATGCACTTGAGCTCGTATTAAATGAGCTCACTGCCCCTGTTATTTCCGCTTCTGCGGTCCCGCACTTACGGGTTTCCCCCTGGCCGGCCTGGCCGTTTCTGCGATAAAATTCTGCTTCTGCGGTCCAAGTGCCGCAAGAGCAGTTTTGACAGAAGTAGCAAAATTTATTCCTTTTAAAAATCCAACTTCGCTCGAACCTCGACCATTTGACGCTAGGGGCTCCCGAGCCCCGTTCGAACATACCGACAAGTCTGAAATTACGAGGCGGACCTAGTCGAACCCTCAAAACAACCAAAACAATACTAAATCAAAGAATCGAACCCCTAGACCAATTGGTTAAACTTAATGAACTTCAGGTTCTTTATTTCCTATCGACGGGTCAAAAGTCCCTTAAACTATTCAGATTGACACCAAATTTTACGGGTAGGTCCTATATGATATTTCGGACTTGTACAATGTTTCAGAACAAGAATCTCAACCTGATACCTAGGTTTTTAATAAATACTAAGATTCTTTAATTCCTTAAAACTTTGATTTGACAATTTTACACAAAAATTCCGTACTCGGGCTAGGGACCTCGGAATTCGATTGCGAGCATACGCTCAGGTCCCATATTTTCCCACGGACCTCCGAGGGCGTCAAATCATGAATCTAGGTACATTTCCCAAGAAATTTTACCGAAGTCAAAGTTGGCAATCCATACCCAGGATGACCTCAAAATCGATCATATCAAGCAACATAAGATCTACCCTAGTATTGTATCCACAGAAAGTAACCACACAAAACCGGTAGATCCGATCCACAACCACAGAATCACCCACAGGAGTGGACACATGAACAAGAACACCCAAATGCTCAAGAGAGATAACTAGAAAACGAGCAAATAGAGATGATACATATGAGTAAGTAGATCCTGGATCAAATAATACCGAATTATCCCTACCGCCGACTGAAATAATACATGTGATGACGGCATCTGAGGCCAATGCATCTAGCCTAGCTAGAAGGGCATAAAATCTGGCTGTTGCACCGGCTAGCTGGACTCCACCGGCCTGAGCAATATCGGTCTGTCCTCTACCTCCTAGCCTCTATCCCTAGAATGACCTCTACCACTATGACCTCCACCTCTAGGTGGCTGGGTCGCTGGTGCTGAAGTCACTGGCTGTTGTCCCAGCTGCGCTTCCTTGCCCCTAAGCTTGGTAAAAGTCCTCCTCAAGTGACTAGGATCTCCACACTCATAGCCACATGGTACGATGGCTTGCTACCCCGAAGACTGACCCTAAATATCCGTAGAACTACTAGAAGGAGCTGGAAGTGCCGGTGGATGATATATACTCTCTCGCGTGGCACTGAAGTAAGAGCCACAAGGACTCAGAGGACCTGAATACCCGCTGGACGAACCCTGAGTAGCAGGAAACCGATAAGAACCCTCTCGCATAGCACTGAAAGACGGAAGTGTTGGAGCTCCCCGGGCCGGAGGTGGTTCCATTTGAGCTTGGGGCCGGCTCGGCTGACCCCTACCATGCTGACCTCTGTCCCTAGCTGGGCTACCTCTAAACTCTCCAAAGAACCTCACACTCTTGTCCTGCTGAACCAGCTCCCTGCCCCTCTAGCGATACCATTCAATCCAGCAAGCAATCTCTACCACTAGTTGATATCCAGTACCTATCTACACCTCTCGGGCCATGCAGTTCCGGATACCTGGATGCAACCTCGAGACAAACCTTCGCACTCTCTTTGCGTCTGTATGAAGTATCATAAGTGCATTGCAAGATAACTCAGAGAACCTCACCTCATAATCGATCACCGACATCTGACCCTGCTCGAGATGCTCAAACTGATACCGCAACTCTTCCATCTCGGAGGGAGAAATGTACCTGTCCAAGAGCAAGTGAGTGAACTGATTCCAAGTGATGGGACGAGAACTTGCTGGCCTACTAAGAACATACGACTTCCACCATTTGCGGGACCTGCCCTCCAACTGGAAAGTGGTGAAGTCAACTCCATGTGACTCCAGTATCCTCCTTCTATGTAGTCTGTCCCTGCACCTCTCAATGAAATACTGAGCGTTCTCATGACATTCACCCACGAACACTGGAGAGCGAAGTCTAGTCCATCTGTCAAGTAACTTCAACGAATCACCATCCCCGACTGGCATGGCCTGGGGTGCCACTACAGCAACTAGCTAAACCCCATCAACGGGTAGCGCACCTGGAGTCTGATAAACGATGGCTGTACCACCTGGAGTCTGAGCAGTAGGGTTCTCTGCTCCCCCTCCTGTTTGTGAGGTGGATGGATCTGCTGGAAATTAACCAGCCTAAGTCATAGTGTCCATGACCTCCTGAAATTTTGATGCTATCATGAAATCCACCGAAATATGCTCAACTGAGGGCGCCTTGCCCTGCTGCTCAATGATCGGATCCCTCGCAGGATTTGCTGGTGGTGCAACTGGAATAGCTCTAGGTCGTCCTTGTCCCCTACCACGGGTAGGTTCCCTCCCCCAGCATCTACCTCGGCCTGTAGCAACGGGGGGAGCAACTCCTCCAGGGTCAGGAACATTGGCGGTACGAGTCCTCACCATCTGAGTAGTCTTTCCTAACACCATATAGCCTCTCGAAGATAAATACAGACGTCTCTGTACCAATCTGCAAGACTCTATTAGGTTTTTCCCGTAACACTGTGAGACCTACGAGAACCTAGTGCTCTGATACCATGTTGTCACGACCCATTTCTACAACGGGTCATGACGGCACCCAACTACCTTGCCGGGCAAGCAAATTGTGGAAAACGTTTCTAAGTTTATCAATATCAACATTTTTAGGAAGGGAATAATCATCCCCAAATGGGTTTCCAGAACCCGAAACAGCAATCGAGTGCAGACATACTATTACAACCCAAAATTAGTCTACTGAAGTGTGTGCCAGAACCTGGTGTAACAGCTAGGGGCAACTAGTAGAGAATTTACAAAATGAATAATATACTATACTACTGTCTGAATCAAGATAGAAAAAAAAGAAAAAGTACATAGATAACTTCTTCAGCTGCAGATCGTCAATGAAAGGAGGCAACTCACCGTAGAAGTCCAAAGTATCTCACTGATGTGCCCCCAAATAGTAACCAGATCCACCTGCCTCAGATCCTGTACATTTAATTACGGAAGTGTAACATGAGTAGGTAAACATCCTATACCCAGTAAGTATCCCACCTAACCTCAAAGAAGTAGAGACGAGAGGTCGACTTGATACTTACTAAGGTAAAATAATATGTGAGATTATTTATAAGCATGGAAACTACTAGTATTAACAAGTTCAAGGCAATAGAGATGCGCACATTATACCGAGGCGACGACCCAAACCAATATAATGAAATGTGCACTTTCCAAGGGTTTATGGTGCGCCTATAAATGCATCTATTCATACCGAGGTGATCGGTATACGAAGGCAATACATATTAAATTATGCCATACAAGCGTTCAACAAGTGTACGAGTTTACTTTTATTTTTCCTTCTAGCCTTTAATATATACTAGGAAATCACATTAGCATGATGAGATATAGATATTCATAAATATAGCATGATGTTGGTGCTAAACTACCCGGACAATCAATATAGTGATAGCTACGCACAGACTCTCGTCAACTTGTGCGTACGTAGCCCCCGTAATTAGCAACAATTATACATTTTGTTAATCCTAGGGGGGACATTTCCTTCTCACAAAGTTAGAAAGGAGACTCACCTCGCCCGAAGCGTTCCTTCAAGAACAAGAATAGGCTCCAACTTTAATTCGAAGTCGAACGAGCACCAACTAGTTAAATAAAATAAGAGCTAGTAAATACGTGCTCAGAAAGTTGAATTCCAACTAATTGAATGATTTCCCAACCTTTCCCGCAAGTTTCTAAATTCTGATTCCGAGCCCACATGCCCGGATTCCGAGATTTTTCGAAGGAAAATATTCTCCATACCTAAGGATTACTAATATGTAAATTTTAGTTCATTACATAGCTAATTAGGTGGTTAAATCATAATTTTATCAAAATCCTAGGTATAGCTCTAACCCTTATTTTATTTGATTATTAGTGTTAAATCTATGTAATGTTCATGTATTTAAGCTAAGAGTGAGTGGGAATTACTTACCTTGTGATGTTATTTTGAAACCCTCTCCTTGAAAGCTTCAAAATCTCCCAAGTATGGAGGAAAATGGGAGATAAATGCACTTGAGCCCGTATAAAGTGAGCTCACTGCCCCTATGATTTCCGCTTCTGCGGTTTGGGGACCGCTTCTGCGTTCCCGCACCTGCGAACAAAAGGCCGCATATGCGATTTTGGTCAAAGAGGGGTCGACCTCTTCTGCGGTCTGGGGGCCGCATAAGTGGATCCGCTTATGCAGTTCCTTGGCCGCTTTTGCGGTTTTCCCCCTAGCCGACCTGGCCGCTTCTGCGTTTCAAGAGCTGCTGGAGCAGTTTTGATAGAAGCAGCAGAAGTTGTTTCTTTTAAAAATCCAATTTCGCTCGAACCTCGACAAATTGACGCTCGGGCCTCTCGACCCACGTCCAAACATACTGACAAGTCTAAAATCACGAGGCAGACCTAGTCTAACCCTCGAAACACCCAAAACAACGCTAAATTAAAGAATCGAACCCTAATACCTATTGGTTTAACTTAATGAACTTCAAGTTCTTTATTTCCTATCGACGGGTCAAAATGCCCTTAAACTATTCAGATTGACACCAAATTTTACGGGTAGGTCCTATATCATATTTTTGACTTGTACTAAGTTTTGAAACCCGAATCTGAACCCGATACCGAAGTTTTCAATAAATACTAATATTCTTTAATTCCTTAAAACTTTGATTTGATAATATTACATAAAAATTTCGTACTCGGGATTGGGGCCTCGGAATTCGATTCCGAGTATACGCCCAGGTCCCATATTTTCCAAAGTACCTCCCGTGACTGTCAAATTATGAATTCGGGTCTGTTTCTCAAGAAAGTTGACTGAAGTCAAACTTGGCCTTTTAAGAAAACCTTAAGGGAATAATTGGTTTTCTATTCACTCAAAACTATTCTAACTTCCAAACCGATCACCCCCGGCAAGTCGTAATTTAGCTAAGGAAAGCGTGGGAAGTTTTATTTAAGGGAAAGGGGTTCCAAATAGTAAATCTACCAGTCGGGTATTTACAAAGAGATGACAAAGAAAACGCATAAGAAAATTCGAGAAGCTGACAAGGCTGAATCCCATTCCACGGGGAGTGGTATGCACCTTCACGGAGTATTACCTTGGAGTCTGCTCCCACCCACATGTCCAATTCATTTCAGCTCCATGATTCCCCTTTTCCGGATCATGGTAATGTAGACTTCGCCAAGAAACTGGTTAATGTCATCTCGGACTCGTTTGATGAGTCTGTAGCAAGTGAAGAAGAGCAATACTCCATATCTCCCACAGCTTCATTATCATGGGAGAGTGGAGGGTATGCCGAGGGAGGTGAGACACAAGTCGGGGGGATATAGCGTACTAGAAAATCGGAGGCATGGGAAGAAAGGCTTGTTAGTGAGGTTGCTTTTCACAAATTCTGGGAGTGGTGGCCCAAAAGAAAACTAATTCCGGAGAGGCAATTCATAGATTTGATCTTGTTCCTCTCAACCCTCATGTGCGAGCACAATTCCGCACTAGTGAGTGTTGGGGCTCTTCGAGGAACGCTGTGAGGTGGCCAATGAGCATATGTTAAAGGAGTTCTACAACAATGTTTACCATGTAGTTCGATACTCAAAAGTAACAAAAGTGCGTGACAAAGTTGTGTTATTTGATGGTAAATCACTGAATGAATTCTTGGGTTTCCAAGAAGAGGACGAATCTTAATATTTAGAAAAGCTGACAATGAAAGAGGAGGTTCATCCTTGGTTGGCCCAACACTTGGTTGCCCCGGGTAGAGTCCCAGTTTGGTTGAAAGCACAAGAGAAGATTCTGAGGAATACCCTGTACTTTGAAGCAAAGGGTTGGTTGACCTTTGTGTGTAGTCACCTTGACCCCTCCACCCACGATCATTCCATTCCCATTCCTAGAGATATTTTGGTGGACTCTATCATGACAGGGTTTCCTATAAATGTCGGCAACATCATGTCAAGGGTGATTTTTACAATTGGTCAGGAGACCCAAACAAACTATCCATTACCAAACACACTCTCTTTGTACTTCAGGGACTTGAAAGTGAAGAAAAAGAAATATGATGTCAAGGTACCTCCAGTGGCCCCGTACTCATGGTACAGTCAGTTGGGTCAAGACAACCCGAAGAGGGGTAAAAAGAATATGGCATCTACTTCCACCGCACCTTGCCAGTCTGACGAGCCAGTTGTCATTGAGCAGCCCAGTGAGCCTTCCACCATCCCTGCTACTGATGAGGCATTGCCTTCAAGTCCTTTGTCTACAGCTGGTCCATCTATTGCAGCTGACCTGGTAGTCCCTTCATCAAAGACTCACCGGTTCACCACAAACCAGCTTACCCATTCCCTTGCCAGTTTGAACTACTCGATGTTAGCTGCGACATCCAAGTTGTCTACCTTGACCACTGTAGTCCATACATAGAGAGCACTAGTTACTATCGAGATTCTTTCCTCCATTGAGGAAACAGTGAAGCAGATCCTGTCCAATCAGGAGGAGATGATGGAAAAGCAGGATAACTTTACCAAAGCAGTTGGGGATGATAGAAAGGCACTAGACAAATTGGCTCGGGAGCATAAAAAGTTGAGGAAGACAAAGGCCTCAAAGGAGTCAGTGCAGAAGGTGCGACACGATGTGGACAAGCTGTTGGCAGATCAAATGCTGCTTGATTTGTTTTTCGGGGATCCATCTGTAGAGCCAGCAGCTGTGCAGCCATAGAAGGAGGACCAGAGGCCGAGGAAGAAGAGGAAAATCCGTAGCATTAAGAGAGTTGTGGTAGATGTGGCTCCGGTTCAGTAGGATCCCTTCACTTCCCCACCAGTTAGCCAGCCAGTTCATGATCCGGTACTTGTCCCAACAGGGAAGCAGCAGCAAGCCGGGGACCGGTCTGAGGTCCCCACCGGTATAGAGGAGTTGGAGGCTGCAGCCCAGCACAGGGCGAAAGATGATGCTCGAGGGGCCATTCTATATCCTTTCTTTCATTTTGGTGCTTATTTTGATAGTTAGCATTGGGGACAATGCTAACTTTTATTTGTGGGGGTGTGGCCCTACCATTTTGATTGATACTCTAGATTACTCTGTATATTCTATTACTTTTAGCACATTCATAGTTGTTAGATGGCTTGTATATAACTGTTTATTCTAGATGCTCTTTAACTCTATGTATATATTCATTTCCCTTAGTTTTATATTCTACTCCCCTTTTGTACATATTCATTTGGTTTTCATTTTTGGTTTTCTAATTTCGTAAAAAAAAAATCGTTTTTGTTGCAAAGTTAGGCTCGTAGCCTTTTTGTTTTGTTTTGGCGTTTGCAATAAAACCTTGGTTTTCTTAATGCCACGGTTCTTTCCAAGAATATAGTGTTGTGTAAACCGGGTGGCTCTTCCGAATGACAAATGGCGTGACAACTTTCTTAAGGGTTTGAATCCATTTTTTATTTTTCTTTTTGATTTTCAAGTTTTGTAGTTAAGGGTACCTTAGGAAAAGCTTCACTTTGGCCTAGCACATTTGTCTTTGATCCTTTGGTCAAAGACATTATGTTGTGTTTAGGATGGTGAAAGTTGTGGCCTTGAGACTCTTGTGTTGACCAAACAATCATCATGTGGTCATTGTAGGCCATTGTGCGCTTGAATCGTAATTAATGTCCTTGTGGGCCCTCGACTCTGTCTTTAGCAATCCTTGAGTGTGTGGTGAGAACTTGCCTAGAACTTGCCCCAAAAGTTTGTTGAGGCAAAATCATAGGTGGAACTTGACTTGAGACGTGATTATAGACTTTCCTTGATCCAAAATGCAAAATTTGAACAATTTCCATGACCTACCAATGAAATAATCCCTAGTTCACCCATTTTGAGCCATAAACCTTTCTATTTCATGAACCAAGCTACAAGCCTGTACCCATTCATAATGAGACCTTCTCTTGGCACCCAAATCTTCCCTTGAGTAAATAGAAAATTTCTAAGTTTTGGGGGAGAGACAAGAAAGGAATCAATGTGGTAAAAAGTCACAAAAGTGAAAGAAAAGGAAGGAAATGAAAAAGACAAAAAGACAAAAAGAAAGACAAAAGTGAATAAGAACCAAAAAGGGAATCCAAGGACAACAAAAAAGTGAAAAAGGTGCTGAATAGTTGTAAAAGGAGAAAGGTTTTGAATTGCAAAAGAAAGAGTGACAATGTGTCTTTCTAACCCTTTGAAAGAAGTGAATTACTCAATTGAGTCAATAAAGTGTGCCAAAATGAATCAAAAGAAGTGCTTAAGGGAAGATTGAACCCATTTGAACAACAAAATGTCCTACCTTTTCCCAAAGCCTTCACAATGACTCCTCAAAAGCCCTATATGATCCTGAGTTGAGGGAAACCTGCATTAGTTGATACTTACATAAGGGGCAAGCATATGGTACTTAGAACCGAACTTAGGGCCATTTCATTGAGAGAGCTGAGTGAGAATCCACCCACCTCGATTTGTGTGCAATACTATAAAACGTGAGGTTCACTTAGGGAGAGTTGAGGATGTGTGATGGATTCCACAATGACCATAGTAATTGAGAAAGGTTCCTTGATGAAATGTGTTAACTCTTGATGCTCTTGTGTCACACTTGATCCACAAGTTTTCAAAGTTTAAATGTGTTAATGATGCATTCGCATAGAGGGAAATTGTTAGTCCCAATTGATTTTTATTGAGGTTACTTTAGGATAAACATGAATTACTTGGGAATTTTCCTTTGAGGGGTAGGTCTTATTTTATTTGCTTGAGGACAAGCAGAGGTTTAAGTTTGGGGGAGTTGATAAATGTGATTATTACATGTTTTATACCCTTTCTTGCCTGAGCTTTGTGCGTGAATTGCCATAAACTAGTTCCAAAATGCTTACAAGTTGTGCTTGATTGTAGGTTTGAGCGATAAGACAAGAAATGTCAAAGATCGACTCAAAAAGGAGTGAAATCTACCAAGTGACAAAATACAAGTGAAGTGGGGAAACAAATGACATGCGCGGTCCGCTCTGAGGTGTCACGCAGCCGCGCAGGAGAGTTCAGAGGATGAATCATTTCAAGGCCAACCTACGCGGTCCGTACTACTTTGACACGCAAATGCGCATAAAATTTCCGATACCATGCAATTTCCAATGAGTGTTCAGAGACTGGGTCATTCAAGGTAAAAACCCATGCGGCCGCACACCAAATCAGTGCGGACTGTGTGGATGAAGTTCAGAGAGGGTGGATTTGTACCAAAACACTTATGGGAACACACTCCACTTCTACGCGTTCCATGCCCATCACCCTACGCACTCGTGCAGTACATTTGTGTGGTCCGCGTCTCCAGTGACAAAATTAAGATATGAAGACCCAAATCCCCACGCAGTCGCGCGTAATTTTTGCGCGGTCCGCGACAGATCCTCAAGGGTATTTTTGTTCGGTTTTTCCTATGTAGTATAAATAGAACGATTTACTTTTTTAGGTTAAGTTGGATGTATTAGATAGCAGCTGAGCTCGTACATTCAAACTTATAGCCTATTTTAAGTAATTTCATCTTTTATTAACATGGATTTGAGTAGATTAACATCATAGTTAATTAATATGTAAATGTTATCTTCTATTTCTTCAATTTCTGTTTCTACTATGTCTAGCTAAAACCATTAGCTAGGGTTGTGGCTCAACCTTAGTGTGGGTAATTAATGGATGTGATTGTTTATGCATGAATGATGTTGTGTATTTGTTATTTGGATTAATCTTTTGTTTACATTAAGATATGGTGTGGTTGCAAACACTAAGTCTAGCCTAGTGGGTATTGACCCTTCTTGAGAATGATATTCTATGACCCCGAGATTAATTCCAACAAGGAATTGGGATGGACTCATGAGAATGATAGTCCCAATTAATGGGTTAAACCTCGAGAGAGTAATTACCTAACTTGAACCCTAAGTAGCTTGGGCAAATTGGTCTACCCAACTGGTCTTGAGAGAGTCAATTTGGCAAAATCACTCTTTCTACCGAGAGGTGTGAGAGTGAGTGCAAAAGTGCAACAGTTATAGCATAAGTCCCATAATCATCATCTTGTATTAGGAATTTCTACCTGTTAGTTGACCACCTAGGTAAATTCCCCGACCCTAGTGCCTTTCTCTATATTGCATACAACCTATAATTGATATCTTAGCATAACATAGCTCTAAATTCCTGGTGATAAATCGTAGTTTATAATCAAAAGAAAAACAAAAATGTTAGAAGATCAATTAGGAGCTAAAACATAGTCCTAGACCATACAAACACTCAACTCCAAACTGAAGTTCCCTGTGGAAAATTGACCCTGATACCACAATTGGATAAAATTATTAGCACCCGTTCTTCCTTAGATTGACTCCGCTGCGATTAGTGCACCAGTGCTACTTGTGAAGAATAAGGATGAGATATATGTGGATATACATTGATTACCGCCAGTTGAACAAAGCCACCATTAAGAACAAGCACTCGTTGCCCTGTATGGATGATTTGTTTGACCATATATAGGGTGCTAGGGTTCTCAAAGATTGACTTGAGGTCAGGGTATCATTTGTTGAAGATTTGGGATTCAGATGTTCCAAAGACTGCATTCAGAACTACATATGGCCACTATTAGTTTCTGGTGATTTCGTTTGGCTTGAATAATGCTCTAGAGGCATTTATGGACTTGATGAACAGGTTGTGCAGGCCTTATGCTGATTCTTTTGTTATCGCCTTCATTTATGACATCTTGATATACATACGTATCCTGGGGGAGCACGAGCATCATTTGAGTAGTGCTTCAGACCTTGCGAGAGCAGAAGCTTTATGCTATGTTCTCCAAGTGTGAGTTTTGGCAAGGTCAGTGGCATTCTTGGGGCATGTAGTTTCAAGAGAGGGTATTAGAGTGGATCCCAAGAAGATTGAGGAAGTTCAGAGTTGGCCACGTCCTATTACAGTGTCCGAGATCAGGAGTTTCCTGGGGTAAGCAGGTTACTACCGATGATTTGTGCAAGGCTTTTCATCTATTGCATCACCTCTGACAAGATTGACCCAAAATGGTGCTCCATTCTGCTGGTCCAATAATTGTGAGGAGAGTTTCCAGAAGCTCATGACGGCTTTGACTACGGCACCAGTTCTTGTATTTCCTTCCGATTCAGGGATGTATATGGTATATTGTGAAGCTTCTCGTGTTGGCTTGGGATGTATATTGATGCAGAGGGACGAGTTATTGCATATGCTTCACGCAAGCTGAAGGTTCATGAGAAGAATTACCTTGTGCACGATCTAGAGTTGGTGGCGATTGTTCATGCTATTAAGATATGAAGGCATTATTTGTATGGGGTGTCATGTGAGGTTTAAACCGACCATCGCAGCTTGCAGCATTTGTTTAAGTAGAGGGAACTTAATTTGAGGCAGCGCATGTGGCTTGAGTTACTAAAAGATTATTAGATTACCATTCTTTATCATCCAGGTAAGGCGAATGTGGTCGTGGATTCCTTGAGCAGAAAGGCAGAGAGTATGGGTAGCTTGGTATTCATTCCTGCTGAGATGAGACCATTAATTTTGTACATCCAATCCTTGGGTAACAAACTAATGATATTAGACATTTCGGAGCCCAGCCAGTTCTAGCATGTGTGGTTGCTCAGTCTTTGATATTGGGGCAGATTATGGCCCGACAGTTCGATGATCCACATTTGGCAGTTCTCATGGAGACGGAACTTAAGGGAGGTGCCAAGGAGATTTCTATTGGTGAGGATTGTGTGTTGCGGCTTCAGGGCCGTATATGTGTTCCTAATGTTGATAGCTTGAGAGAGTGAATTCTAGAGGAGGTCAACAATTCTAACTCCATTCATCTGGGTGCCACAAAAATGTATCGTGACTTGAGACAACATTACTGGTGGCGGAGGATGAAGAAGGACATCGTGGAGTATGTAGCTAGATGTTTGAACTGCCGGCAGGTCAAGTATTAGCACCAGAGGCCAGGTGTCCTACTTTAGCAGATTTCCATTCCGGAATGGAAATGGGAGAACATCACCATGAATTTTGTGGTTGGGTTTCCACGGACCTTGCGGAAGGTTGATTCAGTATGGGTTATTGTGAATAGGTTGACCAAGTCGGCCAACTTCATTCCAGTGGTGACTAATTATATAACGGGGCGATATGCTCAGATTTACATTTGGGAGATAGTTAGGTTGCACGGTGTGCCCGTTTCCATAATATCAGATAGAGGCCCTCTGTTCACTTCCCATTGGAGTTGTTCAGAGTGAGTTGGGGACCCGCGTAGAGCTTAGCATGACATTACATCCTCAGATTGATGGGCAGTCGGAGTGGACAATTCAAATTTTAGAGGATATGCTTAGATCATGTGTGATTGACTTTGGAGGGCATTGGGATCAGTTCTTGCCCTTAATGGAGTTTGCATACAATAACATCTATCAGTCCAGCATAGAGATGGCCCCGTATAAGGCATCGTATGGTCGTTGTTGTTGTTCTCCTATCGGGTGGTTTGAGCCTAGTGAGGCTAAGTTACTTGGTATAGATTTGCTACAGTATGCCTTGGATAATGTAAATTTGATTTAGAGAGGCTCCGCATAGCTCAATCCAGACAGAAGAGTTACGCGGATCAGAAGGCACGTGATATATCATTCATGATTGGTCAGAAGGTTCTCTTGAAAGTCTCGCCAATGAAGGGCAATATGAGGTGGGAAGAAAGGCAAGCTAAGCCCAAGGTTTATCGGTCCCTTTGACGTGTTGAGACGAGTTGGAGAGGTTGTCTATGAGCTTGCTTTACCACCCAGTTTATCGAGAGTTCATCAACTTTTCTATGTATCGATGCTTCGGAAGTATCATGCCAACCTATCACATGTGATGGACTTCAGTACCATTTATCTAGATGAGAGTTTGGGCTACGATGAGGAGCCAGTTGCCATTATTGATAGATAGGATCGCCAGTTGAGATCCAAGAGGATTTCTGCGGTGAGGGTCTAGTGGAGGGGCCAATCGGTTGATGAGGCAACCTGGGAGTCCGATGAGGACATGCTGAGCAGATATCCCGACTTATTCAGCAGTCCAAGTACTTTTATATATCTATTCGAGGACGAACGTTTTTTTAAGAGGCGGAGAATGTAACGACCTGGCTGGTCGTTTTACTGTGTAAAATCCCATTTCTATAAATAAAAATTACCCCCACTTTCTTTAGCTAATTTATGACTTGCGGGGGCGGTTGGGTCGGAAGTTGGAAGAGTTTTGAGTAAAAAAACATCCATTTGCTTCTTTAAGATTTCCTGAAAAGGTTATGTTTGACTTCGGCCAACTTTTTTGGGAAACGAACTCAGATTCATGATCTGACGGTCTCGGAGGGTCCATGGAAATATATGAGACCTGGGTGTATACCCGGAATTGAATTTCGAGATCCGTAGCCCGAGTAATACATTTTTCTGTGAAATTATTAAATTGAAGTCTAGAAGAATCAAATAAACTAAGTATTCATTGATTTCCTAGGTATCAGACTGGGATTCTGGTTCCGAAACTTGGTACAGGTCCAAATTATCATTTAAGACTTACCCGTAAAATTTGGTGTCAATCCTAGTAGTTTAAGGGCGTTTTGACCCGTTTGAAGAAAATTAAGAACTTGAAGTTCAATGATTTGATTCATCTAGCTTTAGGGTTTGATTCCTTGATTTAACATTGTTTTGAGTGTTTTGAGGGTTCGAGTAGGTCGGCCTCATGATTTTAGACTTTTCGGTAGTTCGGGCGGGGCTCAGGAGCCTCGAGCGGCAAATGGTTGAGGCTTGAGTGAAGTTAGAACTTGAAAAAGGATTGAAGTTTGCTGCTTCTGTCATAACTACATCTGCGGTTCTTGGACCGCGGATGCTGTCAGGACTCCGCAGAAGCGGCCATGGCAGCCCAGGGCAAAGACCATTGAAGCGGTTCCGCATATGCGGCACTTCGACCGCAGAAGCAGTCTAGTCATCTTGGGCCAGAATCACAGAAGCGGACCAATATCCGTAGAAGCGGAAATTTCTCTGCAGAAGCGAAATCAGCTAGGGGCAGAAAAGTTCATTTAATACGAACTCAAAGACTATTTCACTCATTTTTCACTCCACATTAGGCGATTTGGGTGGTTCCAAGAGAGGGTTTCCACATAGCTTGGTAAGGTAAGTAATTCCCCTTCTTCCTTAGCTTAAATACATGTATATTAGGCATATTAAATACTAAAAATTAAGTAAAATCAATGGTTAGAGCTAGACCTAAGTTTTTAATAAAACTAAGATTTGACTATTTAATTTACTATGTAATGAACTAGAAAATATATATTAGGGATCCTTAGGTGATAGAGAATAACTTCCATCGATAAATCTTGGAATTCAGGCATGTGGTCCTGGGGTCGGAATTTAGGAAACTTGTATTAATGGTTGGGAAATATCATAAATAGCTAGGATTTGATCTAGCCGGGTTATATTAATTAGTTCTTACTTTGTTTAATTAGTTTGGATTGTTCGGCTTCGAATTAAGGACTTAGACTCGTTCTTGGAAATTGGAAGTGCACTTTGGAGCGAGGTGTGTCTCCTTTCTAACCTTGTAAGAGGTAAATGTTCCCATAGGTATAATAAATAACTAAATTTCTTTTATATGCGAGGGTTACGTACGTACCAGGTGACGAGAGTCCGTGCGTAGAGACTATATGACAGTCCGGGTAGTCTGGGACCCTAAACAATGTTATATTTGGAATATCTGTAATCTTGTTGGCTATTGAATTGCTTAGATCCTAATGAGTTGGTAACTGGAATTCTAAAAGGTTTTAACTTCATATTTCTTAAATTATTAAAAGTGAATTGACTTGTACTTGAAAGAACATGTATTTCTATGATTACCTGCATTGCATGTGTGATTCGCGAGCAAGGTGATTGTTTATTTTTATTTTTACCATATCGCACGCATAATTCGTGAGAGGGGTAATAGATAAATCTATGGTTCGAGCTGTTCGACCATCGGCAGTGCACATTTACTTTTCTGTTTAATCGGGCCGTACGATCCTCGGTGGTTATTTGCACATGAGTTATCTAGTTTTCTTCCTATGGTTCAAACATCATAATCGTTTAAATATTTATATATGAATGAACATTGATTACAGAAGGTTAAAGGAAGAATTTCAATCTCATACATGGTAATTTTATGACTTGAGATATACCTATTTATCATAAATTATTCTCATTATTTCTTGGCCTTAGTAAGTATCACGTCAACCTCCCGTCTCTACTTCTTCGAGATTAGACGGGATACTTACTGGGTATATGTTGTTTGTGTACTCATGCTACGCTTCTATATTTAAATGTACATGATCTGAGGCAGGTGGATCTGGATACTATTCTGGTGCGCATCAGTGAGCACATCTGGGACTTCTAAGGTAAGCGGTTTCTCCTTCACGCTGACCCGCAACCGCAGAAGTCTTTATTTATATTTTTTTTTGTCTATCCTGATTCAGACAGTAGGTTAGTGTATTATTCTTTTGTGTATATTTTACTAGTCGCCCATAGCTTGTGACACTAGGTTCAGACACACATATTAGTAGATATTTATTTTGGGATTGTATAATCATTTGATACTTTTTTTATCTCTTCTCGCCTTAAATTTTAGATTTGAAAAATGGTATACTTAGTTTTGGTAAAATTAGAATGAGAACTCAACTATATTTTTGCGTTGGCTGGCCTCACAATGGTGTCGGGTTCCCTCATGAATTGTTATATAAAATGGGTCGTGACACCACCCATACCGAAATTACTCAAATCCGACAGCAAACTCTCAATCAAAACTACAAAATTCGGTTGAAGAACTTTCCCACTTTTCTCATAAATCTCACAACCCAAAACCTTTATTAAATGATAAAATTAATGATGAATTAGTGGATATTAATAAAAAATAAGTCAAGAATCATTACCCAATCGTTGCCTCTGAAGAGCCCAAAAAATCCTGCCTAAATCCGAGCTGTCTATCTGAAGTTATGATAAAAACGGCAAACCCTCGATTTTGAAATGCTTATATCTGCCCAGGTAAATCCTTCTTCACCAACGCAGAATGTGTCTCAGATTCGCAAAGTGAAAAATTCTCAGCTGCAAGATTTTCCATTCATGATCGAGGAGAAACTTTTCTTCCACCTTCGCGAACATATCGCCAATTTCACGAACACGAAGAACAAACTTCGCTGGCCTCCAGATACCTTACGCGAACGTGGCTCCCTCTTCGCGAACACGAATCACATGACCTTACCTGTCACCAGAATCCCTTCGCGAACGCGAGACTACTCTCGTGAATGCATAGAAGGAAACCAACAACAGAAACACCAGATTTTCTACAATTTCAACACGTCCAACTCCAGTCTGTTTACCACCCGGAATCCATCCGAGACCCCTAGAATCTCAACCAAATATACAAAAAAATCATAAACAGTCATACAAACTTAGACGAGCCTTCAAATCACATCAAATAACGCAAAAAACACAAATCACACTCCAATTCAAACTTAATGAACTTTAAAATTTCAAACTTCTACAACCGACGTTGAAACCTATCAAATCACGTCCGATTGACCTTAAATTTTGAATACAAGACATATTTGACATTGCACACTTACTCCTTTTTCCAGAATCAGAATCTGACCTTGATATTAAAAAGTCCACTCTTGATCAAACTTCCCAAAATTCAACTTCACCATTTCAAGCGAAATTTAGCTACGGGCCTCCATTTCACAATCCGGACACGCTTCTAAGTCTAAAATCACTCAACAGAGCTAATGGAACCGACGAAACTCTATTCTAGGGTCGTCTTCACACAATTCTAACTACGGTCAAAATCCTAGGACTTAAGATTCTGTTTAAGGACTAAGTGTCCTATTTCACTCCAAAACGAAAAATAAATCTTCCTGGCAAGTCACATAAGCATAAAATAATACAGTAGAAGCAATAGATAGAGGACTGGCGATCATATTCTCAAAACGACCAGTCTGGTCGTTACAGGTTAGCAGGGTCCAAACCTATCCATTCTTCTATGGAGCAAAACCTCAAATTAACTATCACAAAATTCTATGATTAAATAGCTTCTACTAGTGATTCTATACTCTCTGATCCTGGCCGCTATCAAAGATTTCTAGATAAATTGCTCTACTTTACTCGTCTAGATATTTCATTTGTAGTGAAGTGTTTGAGTCAATTCATGCATAAACCCAAGACTTCCCATATGGAGGCTGCAATAGGGTCGTGACATATGTTAAGTCTAGTCTTGGTCTGGGAGTTTTACTGGGTGCTAGATGCTCAAATTCTCTCTCAACTTTTTGTGATGTTGATTTGGCTGCTTGCCATATAGGCCTATCACATGGTATTTTGTCAAGTTTGGAAGCTCCTTGATTTCTTGGAAGTCCAAGAAGCAGTCAACCATCTCTCGCATCTTAACAGAGGCTAAGTATAGGAGCTTAGCCTCTACAATAGTTGAGGTGATTTGGATTTTTGGCTTGTTCAAGAAGTTGGGTGTTCCTCATTCTTCTTATGTTCCCATCTACTGTGATAGAAAATTAACTATTCAAATTATTGCGAACCGAGAGTTTCATTGATGCACAAAACATATTGATATTGTCTGCCCTTTTATTCGAGAAAAGGATCAACATGGGCTGATTAATACCATCTATGTACCTGCTACAGAACAGGATGTTGTCTTGCTAACCAAGGAACTTGGGAGATCTCAACATGATTTTTTGGTGTCCAAAGCTAGAAACGGAGAACGCGTTCAGTAGTAATAGCTTTGGGGGGAGGGGTGTAAAGGACTGTGTCCACACATGCAATGCCTTAGCTCACGTGTGTTTTAATTTAACTGTAGTTAGCATATTAGTCTGTTAATTGTGCAGATGTCCATGAGTTGGAACTAGTTAGTTGGCTAGAGTAAAAGTTAGTTATGTAGAGTTGTACAGTGTATTTCCGATACAATTTAAGATGAAGAATGTTATTTAGAGGAGAGGCAAACCCGAAAATAAAGAAGATAAAGAACACCAAATTTTAACGTGGAAAACCCTTCAAATTGAAAGTAAAAATCACGGGATCACAAAGATCCAAAAATCTCCACAATAACAATAATAATGTTACAAAAGTTCTCCAATTGGGAACACAACAAATGCCAAACACAAAGAAACAATAATCAATTGAAGAAAGAGTATAATCCACAAAAATAAAGCAGCTGTTAAAGGCACCAAGTCAGCTTCTCCGAGCCTCCAAATCCGATCTCCACTGCTCAAATTGAAGACCAAGATGTTATGAACATACATTCACAATTTCGACCCGATCCAACGGTGAACCAATCGAAAAACGTTATTTGAAGTTGTCTGGTTGGAATAAAAATCTGCGGTAAAACAAATACTTTTCTCTCTTCTCTCTTGATGAAAGCTCTCTCAAAAACCACTCTTATGTTCTTAAGTCTTTCAAAGACTTGTATCAATTAGCATGGAATAATTCTCTAAGGTTTTCCTATTTATAGATCATGAGTGGTGCTTTCTCTTAAAGCCAAAACCCACTCAATATAGGAATGAATCGAATCCAATTCCGAATAGGATTGGAAACCAAAAGAGAATAGGATAAGGCCTTTGGCGGGACAACATGGGCACGCGCCCAACAAAATCCCCCTCCAGCCAAGGGGCCAAATGTATCTTAAGTAAAGGAACTATTGAAAGGCTTCATGCTACCAATTTTCTACAAAATTCATGTTTACCTGCAAGCTTAACTACGAAGTCCTCAGGCTTGCTCCATATAAATCTCCTTTTCTAAATCACCATGAAGAAAAGCAGTCTTGACATCCATTTGCTCAACCTCTAAATCTAGACTTGCAGCTAAGCATAGAACCACACGAATAGAAGGCATCTTCACAACAAGGAAGAAAATTTCATCAAAGTCAACTCCCTTCTTCTGGCCAAAACCAATAACAAATAACCTCGCCTTGTATCTAGGCGCAGAGGTATGGTTATCTTGCTTTATTCTTAATATCCGTTTGTTAGATAAAGCTCTCTTACCGTTTGGAAATTTCACTAACTCACATGTGCCATTCTCATGGAGTGACTTCATCTCATCTTCCATCGCTTCGATCCACTGATATTTGTGAGTATCTTGCATGGCTTCATCATAATTCTCAGGTTCTCCCATGTCAGTCAAAAGTACATACTAATCAGGAGGATAGTGCATGGATTTTTGCTTCTCCCTTGTAGATCTTCTATGAGACGTTTTAGGAGCATTCAAAGTAGTTTCCTGTGTAGGAATTGGTTGCTGATAAACCACAACTTCATCAACTGGAGCATCCACAACATCTACGCCATGATGATCATTTTGATCTTGATCACTATCTCCATCATTGTTTTGGGTACCTTCATGTGCAATTGGTGCCTCAGCAATTGAAGTGGGATCAATATCAACTAAGCTCTCATTAATCTGAGAATCTATCTTCTCATCTTTGTCAATATCTTCAATAGTTTGGTCTTCAAGAATATTACATCATGACTTCTAATAAGTTTATTGTCAATTGGATCATAAAAACGATACCCAAACTCATCTTGACCATAACCGATAAAGATGCACTGCTTAGTTTTAACATCCAGTTTGTATCTCTCATCTTTAGGAACATGGACACAAGCTTTACACCTAAAAACTCTTAAGTGGTCATGAGAAACATCTTTGGTAAATCAAACTCTGTCCAGGACATCACCATCCAAAGTAACTGCAGGAGACAATTGATAACATATGCAACAGTGTTAAGTGCTTCTGCCCAAAATGTATTTGGAAGTTTAGCCTATGAAAGTAAGCATCTAACTCTCTCAATTAGAGTTGTATTCATCCTCTCTGCCAAACCATTCAATTGAGGTGTCTTGGGCGGAGTTTTCTGATGACGAATTCCTTTTTCCTTGCATAGTTATCAAAGGGACCACAATATTCACCACCTTTGTCAGTACGAATATATTTTAATTTCTTCCCCGTCTGTCTCTCAGCTAAGTTTTGAAATTCCTTAAACACGCTAAGTGCTTGATCATTAGATTTCAATGGATACACCCAGAGCTTACGAGAATGATCATCAATAAAGGTCACACAGTAAATTGCACTACCTTTTGACTTTACTTTAAAAGGACCTCACAAATTGGAGTATACTAGCTCCAATAAATCGGTCTTTCTTGAGGGAGGATGTCTATGAAATTTATTCCTTTTCTGTTTGCCAGCTAAACAATGTATTTTTCAGCTTTCCTTGTTTCACTCCAGAAAGCAAACGTTTCTTAGCCAAACATGTAATCCCCCTCTCACTCATATGACTCAATCTCGGATGCCAAAATTATGACAAAGTATCACTTTCCCACTAAATTTATTGAGTCATTTAGAATAGAGCCATGTGTCACATATAAATGACCAGACTTGACTCCTCGAGCCAATACTAACGAGCCCTTAGTGAGCTTCCATTGGCCATTAAATAGGGCATTATGGTAGCATTCATTGTCTAATCTTCCTTTGGATATCAAATTGAATGGAAGTCTGGAGCATACTTGACATCATGAAGAACTAACATTTAACCATTATTGGTTTTCAAACAAACGGTGCCAACACCAAACACCTTAACTTCACTAACATTGCCCATTTTTAACACTCCAGAATCAACAGAAATATAAGATAAGAAAAAATCTTTTCTTGGTGTGACATATGAGGTAGCTTCAGAATCTAATATCTAGCTCGTCTCATGAGATACCAAATTGATGACATTTTCATCATAAGCAAAAAGAAGGTCATCTCGAACAATAGCATCAATATTGTTCTCATTATTTTCAGTTTTCTTTCCGTATCTATTGTCTTGATTCAAGTTGTGGCAAAATCTTTTGATGTGTCATTTCTTGCCACAGTGGTTTCTTGTAATATTATAATATTTTGACCTTGACTTACTTCTACTTTTACCTCTATTCCTTGAGCCTCTTGTTCTATCTCTCCCCGGTCTTCAGTAACCAAGATATCTGCTTGTGAGACGAGCCCTGAGAGTTTCTCCTTACTTCCTCGTTCAACACACCACTCATAGTATATTCCATGGTCACCTTACCTCCAGGAGTTGAATTTGTCAAAGAAACACAAATAATTTTCCAAAAGTCTAGTAAAGTATTAAGAAGCCAAAGACATTGTATCTCATCATCAAAATTAACTCCCATTCTAGATAGCTGATCAAGGACGCCATGAATGTCATTTGTGTTATCAAGGATATGACTGCGTTCCTTGTATTTAAAGGTCATCAATTGCTTTAGTAAAAATAATTTGTTGTTCCCGGTTTTTGAAGCATAAAGAGTCTCTAGCTTTTCCCACAATGTTCTTGCATGTATCTCGTTCACAATATGGTTGCAAAAATTATCTTCAACTCATTGCCATATATATCCACATACTTGTTGGTGCTCGAAATCCCAATCTTCATCGGATATACTCTCGGGTTTATGAACTGAAAAAAATGGGTAGATGCATCTTTTTCACGAACAACAAGTCTTTCATCTTGCTTCTCAAAACATTATAATTTCTCGAATTTAAACATACCATCTTGCTCATATTTTCCTCCATTCCGTAACAATACGGATAAATAATGGAGGCTCTGACACCACTGTTATGTAGAGGAATAGGCAAACCTGAAGATAAAGAACACAAAATTTTAACGTGGAAAATCCTACAACTCGAAGGTAAAAAATCACGAGATTACAAAGATCCAAAAATATCTACTATAAAAATAAGAGGGTTACAAAAGTTCTCCAAATTGACAACACAACAAGTGTCAAACACGGAGCAACAATAACAACAAGAGCAACAACTAATCAATTGAAGAAAGAGTATAATCCACAAAAATAAAGATGTTGTTCGAGGCAAGAAATCAGATAGCTACGAGCCTCTAAATCTGATCTCAAGCGTTCAAATCCAAGACAAAGATGTTATAAAGCTCTGTCAAAATTTCAACCCGTTCCAACTGTTAACGAATCGGTAAACATGATTTGAAGTTGTGGTTGGAATAAAAATCTGCAGCAAAATAAATACTTTTCTCTCTTCTCTCTTGATGGAAGCTCTCTCAAAAATCACTCTTATGTGGATTTGTATCAATAATCATGAAATAATTCTCCAAGGTTATCCTATTTATAGATCATGAGTGATGGTTTTTCTTAAAGCTAAAACACACTCAAAATTGGAATAAACCTTATCCAATTCCGAATAGGATTGAAAACTAAAAGAGAATAAGTTTAGGCCATTGGGCCTTTGGCTGAACAACATGGGCATGAGCCCAACAAAGATCTCATTCTCTGCTTTCTCTTCTCAAAATGCGCTTATTCTCTTCTCCATATCTGATAATTGCTCCAGCTCAATCGTGAGAATTTAACAATATTGAGGCTGCTCGATTAAGCTAACGAGATTTGGAGTATGGTGATCTATGTTTCTGATGTTCAACATGAACTTAACATTGATGGCTTATTGTTTGATTTAAAATTTACTTATCTATAACTCACAATTTATCATTGTTAAAAATATAATAGAATGTTTTTTTAAAAATCATAAGCAAAAATTGTTTTGACTCTCCAAATACAAATATTTTCATGGTACTGAGAGTTTTTTTTAAAAAATTTTACTACGACGATATTTTTGGCAAGATACATATGGCTGATTGAGATTAAGGTTGTAGACTAGGGGAAAGTTATGAATATTTTTACAACGCACTAAAGTGAGATTAGTCAATTAGGAGATAGTTATAGAATGCTAGTGGTCATCTACTGATGGAGGGCTTTATCTGCTGGTTATTATTATACCTTGCATCTATTTCTTATTTCTTATATATGATGTTATTTTATTATGATTCTATTGATGATATTAATATATCGTTTCTTGTTGTTTTCTTGAGCCGAGGGTCTCCTAGAAATATCCTCTTTGTCCCTCGGGGTTGGGATAAGGTCTGCGTACATATTACTCTCTTCAGATCCCACTTATGAAATTATACTGGATTGTTGTTATTTTGTAGTTGATACATATGGCTGATTGCACATATACTGAGGGTTTTAGGTGACTTCTATTGTACAAGAGGTCGTGTGGTTCAAAACCAGATTATCTTGGGATTATAACCAAGATTAACCCATGATTTTAGTATAAATATTATTCCCGATAAGTATCTTACCAGTATTTTTCTTAACCCTTACAAAAGTCTAAGTCGCAACGGCATGATAATGGAGAGTCATTATATTGCAGGAATAAAAGGACGGCCCATGCATGAAACTTGTTAACACTATTCTTCTTTTTATATTGAAAAGAAAAAGGAAGGAAAAGAGAAATATGAGAAGAGAAAAAAGAAAAAGAAAAAAGTGCAGATAAGTTTGCTGCCTCTCTCAGTCTGACATGCATGTCACTGTACTGACCCATATTGGTGGTTGTTTGGAATCTAGGTAAGGTTTCAATCATTTTATCCATTATCTTTTCCACATAGGAAAAATCTTATCTATTGTTGTTGTAGGCACCAAGATGCTGATGTTCGCTAACAACACAAACAAGAGTTTTTATTTTAACATTTTTTTCGTTTACAAAACTACTACAACAACAACAATTCAGTATAATCTCACTTAATAAGGTTTGGGGAGGATAATGTATACGCAGATCTTACCCTTACCCTCGGATAGAGAGGCTGTTTCCAAATAGACCCCTGACATCCTTCCCTCCAAGAACTTCCCACCTTATTCTTGGGGATACCTTCAATATCGAAATGTTTTTCCTATTATGCTGCCCCATTCCACAGACTGATATATATTACCTTAGTTAACTTTAGGAAAATCGTTTTTGTTTAATATTTCTTCCATTTTTTCAGAAGTCTGGAAAATAAGAGAAGAGTAAATGGAGAGCAATTCTGTTGGTATTAAGACTACGTACGTATAAACAATAGAGGTAGGCCTGGATGACCTCTAGTACATTTTAACACACATGTTGATTGTCTCTTCTTCATCACCTCCTCTCTTTTAATAATTACATGTTACAACATTTAACTCAAATTAAGCTATTGTTATGAACTACACTCTCGTAAATGGAATAGTTTCGACAGTACTTTCTAATCTACGGTCCTTCAGAGCCAAAACATATGCATGTTTATTCTCGCTCATCAAGCCAAAGCTCAACCGCTAACTCAAATCCTCATTTTTCTTTACCAAATTCCATCTTCTCTCTTCATCACTGTTTTAAAAAGTGTGGGCGTAAGTTTAATAGTTATTTAATATTTAGTATTTTATATAATAATATAATTACAGTTAATATTTATAAACATGTAAAATTGCATAAAAATTGAAGAAAATTATAATATATATATATATATATATAGAGTATACGCTACGTACAAGCACAAGTAACTTACAAGCAAAAAAACTAGTCAAGAAAATCTATCATACACTACTTACAAGCACAACTAACCTGAATCGAAAAGAATAAAGTTTTTGATATGGAGGAACAAAAAGAATGACTAACCTACAATTTAAACTTTGAACTTGCTGTTATAAATGAAAGTGGAGTTATCTTTGTATTTAAAAAAATTGAATAATCGTTACTTTTGGGAAATATGAGCTAACTAGCGGACAAGATAAAAAATTGAGAAAGAACATAATTACGGCTTTAATCATTAAAAAAAGTCTTGACTTTTAAATTTAATATATTTTAATTCCTTTATAAAATTTTTGAGAATTACAAGCTGACTTTTGAGAATTTGGATATTATATGAACAGGTTATTCAACAAATTTTGTTTTAATTTTAAAAAATCTCCGAGCTTACGCATCACTATTAAAATGCGCCTCAAACGCCTAGGTGTATGCTCCGAATTGCTAGACGTACGCCTTTTGAGGCCTACGTCCCACACCATTACCTCAAAAAATTATTGGTACGCCTTACATCAGTGCTCGCCCCAGAAACGCCGATTAAAACGCTACTCTTCATGTTTGTTTCTTTCGAGAACATTTTGCAGTTCGAGAAAAAAATGGACATGTTACAGCTGCACAAATTCATAATTTGAGCAACAAAACCTAAAATAGTAGTCTCTTTTTTAATTGTAGGTCGTAAACTAGATATGATTAATAACTTCTTTTCTATATTCATCCAACAACAAAGTGGATCAACATGAATTATTGGAGAACAATTAGCTCATGAGCCAATTTCCCTTTTTCTGTAAGCGACATGCCCCAGAGACATCAATAGTAACAAAATGAAGTAACAAATCCTATCTCTGAAATGTTCTCTAGTTAACAAAGCCCTTCTATTCAATTTGTCCTTTATATGAAAAAACAAATTTCACTCTTCCAAGACAAGATCTAATAAATTATTCAAGCAGTTTCCATCAAACATGAACTGGATGAATGGAAGGAAATGCGTCTAAATTCTTACCAAACGAATCTGAGAGTAAATTAATTAATTAATGGCACGCAAACTAAGGTCTTTAATTTACGTGCCTGTACATGTATACGTTCTCCAAACAAAACATTCGCGTTGCATTAATGAAAAACAAGAGAATCTATTCGTTAGTACGGTCAAAAATAAATAATTTTTTGGATGTCTTCATACAGATTAAGAAATATACTTTTTAGTATTAATTAGTAATAAAATTGATCGTATTAATATTTACTATCTCACATAAACACTCCAAACACATATTCTAATACTATTTACTACAAGGACAATATGAGAAAAAAATATTAATTCACTCTTAAAATTTGAAAAAATAACTTATTTTAGACCATAAGAAAAAGGTAAAAGAAAAAAGGACTTATTTTGAAGTGAAGGGAGTATAACTTTAAAGCAATATTGAGCAAAAACGTACATATTTATCCTTTCTAAAAAAGTTGTCAGTAATATTCGTTTTTATTACAGTCACCTTGAAGAGAGAACAAGAAGAATAAAATGGCATTGCAATTCTTTCCCTATTTCTTTAGATTTCTCTATAAGATCCTCTACCTACTTCAGACAATGTAAATGACCAACAATTCATATATTTACAAGAAGAAGTGAAAAAAAAAAAGGTTACCTTTTTGGGTTGGCCATTGTTTGCATGAAAAACAATAGTATACCTTGTCTGGTAAACAGTCTCTTTGCCCTTTCGGATAGGGTTAAGGCTTGTCTACATATTACCCTTCTCAGACCCCACTTGGTAGGAGTATACTGGATAGTTGTTGTTGTTTACCTTCAATGGTAAATGATTTAGCCTCAATCAATTATAATTCTGACTATGTCTATCTTCTTTTACCACTAAAAACTCGCAAAACTCCATCTGAGTCACCAGCGACGAGGGTGCATCGATTTTCTTCCTTTTGCTGCCAGCATACGCTACTAACGAACCCATGGTTGTACCCCGTTACACCCATGGGTTCGCGGCCGTAGACCCATATCGGCTCGCTCCATCTTTTATCATACACATATACTTGATTACTTTCCGAGCCACAACAAATTAATCCACCGGGTCTCCATACCGATAACCCAACGAACCTCCTACTATTATCGTGCCCCTTATAGGTGCGAATAACATGTTGATTCTCCGCATCCCACATTTTTAAACACCCGTCTACGCTCGAAGAGACAATGGTACGTTCATCAAGAAATCGAATGTAAGTAACCGCTTTCTGATGTCCGTCGAGGACGAAAAGTGGGTCCGTCATTTTCCTCACATCGTACGCGTAGACCCTCCGGTCAGCGCATCCAACGGCCACGATTGCCCCTTTAAACGGATTGAATTCGACGCAACATACCGGATTACATTGCTTGCTAGGTTGTACCTTAGCCAAGCACTTCCCGTCGTCCCCGCAACGGGGGTCCCACATTTGCATGGTTCCGTCGTCCGACCCGGATGCACCCAAAACCGGATCCGAATGGCAATAGTCAATGCTCCAAATCCGTCTACCACCATGCTCATCTCGTTCGAAAACGGGCATTTTCTTCTCTAAGTCATATTCCATAACAACTCCATCATAGTCACCCGACCCTAAAATCCGACTCCCCCACCCGGGTTTCCATTTTAGACTACTGAGTTTTGCTGGAGTACACATGTAAAAGTTACATGCATTGCCATGATCCAAAGAAACAAGCCTTCCACCTTCTCTCTCTTCTTGTAACAAAGAATTTACGTTGTAAATTCTAATTTTCCTAGCTATTCCACCAGAAGCTAAGAAATTACCGGAAGGGTCAAATTCTAAAACACCAAGTGTGTCACAAGCAGATCCATTAAGGCTATTATTGCAAGAATTAGAAATGAAAGTAGAAAGATGAAAATCCCATTCACATCTTGCTTTTTCTTCTTCTTCTTCTTCTTCTCTTTCTACTAATTCTGATCCTAATTTCTCTTCTCCTTCTGCTACTTGTATTTCTACTATTGCTTCTAGTCTTGATGAGATATCTGTCATTTCCCATTCATGTCAAAGTGATGGTTAACTTTTTAAATAATAGTAATATAGTAGCAAAGAGAAGAGTTGGTGCAAGACATGATTTTCGGAAATTAAGCAAGAAAATATACTATATAGTACTAGATGGGTTTTTGAGTAGTATGGTGTAAAGAATCAAAGAAATTGGAGTTAGATTTGGTTACTGGTGTAGAGAGAAGAGAATAGTATATGGTTTAGTAGTATTACAAGTGGAGGAGACAAAAAGGAATTGTGGTAGAATATGTACCTCATATTTCTTTTGCAAAGAAACTTAAATGCTGTGGATGCTAATGCACACAGTGTTACGTGGAATAAGCAAAGCCTTTTGTCTCTTCATAAATATTCTGTACTCTTAGTAATTATAAGTCCAGTGAGATATTGAGAATTTAACATAAGGGAGTTGATATAGTAACCTTTTTTTTCAGCTTTGCAAGTTGATGATTCCATTCCATGACGTGGAAAGAATAGTGTCCGTTTTTTCTTTTTTTTTTGAGAATCGTTGTATCCAAGATTAGCTTGTATCCATCTAGATTAATTTTATAAAATATTAATTATTTCTCATTAGTTCAAGTACCGACTAATTATATCTATTAAGACTGGGACTGATGGAAAGAATTATCTCACGTTATTGCCTTCACTGAAATTTAACCCCGAGATCTAATAATTTTTATCCCATTTTATTTAGTGTTCCATGATTTTTTGTACCACTTGGCTCATAATGTGGGGACAATCATGGGATTTCTTTAATAGGCATCACCAGATTGGCACTTTCTCTTTTACCAAATAATGTGTGGATACAAATTTAGGGTATGACCGATTGTGCCTCCACGTATGCTTCTCCGAGTCCGTGTTTAAGTAGCTCTCGATTTTAATGTACATCTATATGTCCTATCAATTATATATATATATATATATATATATATATATATATATATATATATATATATATATATATATATATGCTATTTGTATGGGTCAAATTTGATCCCAAACGTCTCTACGATGATGGGTACGTCTTTAAGCATATATCGACAAAAGTAAGGACATAATATGGACGTGGTGACAAAGCCGACGTCACTTAAAGACTCAGCGCTTTCACTCAGAAGATGTTACCTACTTTTGTACCTTTTTTGATTATTTCGAGGAAGGTCTCCTATTATATAAAGGAGACCTTAACATTGTAAAGGGGTACCATCATTATTCTCGAATAATACAACTCTTCTCTCACTCTCTATTTCTGTCTCTACCTCTAACGATTACTTCTCTCTTACACTCATATTATCTTTTGATCTTTCATATCTACAATAACAGTATCGTCCTTCTAATCTATCGGTCATACTATATTTGGTTATGATTTACCTTGTTTATTTTTTATTGTTTTTATGCTTGCAAAGTATATCGATAACATTTGGGCCAAAAATTTGGCTTCGTCTGTGGGGATTTCGAGCATCAAATCATAGTTTGCACCTAGAGAACAACTGACAACCATTCTATATATCACACAAAAATAAAAAATTGCCAAAAATAACACAAGAATGAAAACTATAGTGGGTGTTACAACCAATCTCTTGGATTCTCTCAATGAGGTCGATGAAGAAGGAATCTTGAATGCAACCCCTAGCACCACCCCTGGTGCAGAGATCTTGCCTTCCACATCCGAGGATCTAACGATCTTGCATGAAAAAGGAGCATCAACATCTACTGCTAAGGAAGCACCCTCGGCGGTCAAGAAGCTACTGGACGAATGGCTAACAAGTACCCTAAGTGGCTTGGTTGAGAAATCACCACAAAGTAACCTCAGGTGTACACAAACACTAGGCATCACTGCTGCCATGGGTGAACCCGAAGTTGTACGAGCAAAAAACGAGCCCGTCGATGTGCGAACAAATGATGGCACACTCACAGCCATCCTTAAGAAAATTGAAGAAATAAAAAATGAAAACAAAGTACTCCGCCACCAAATAAAAGAACATCAGGAAAGGGCAGACAAGATCCCCGGTCCTCCCAAGTTGCTACCAAAATGCAACGTGGGAAGGTTAGTTGAACAACCGTATACCGAAGAAGCTACGCCGCACTCCATCCAGAAAAACTACAAAATGCCTCCTTGCTTAGCGGCATACGATGGAACCACAGATCCCGAGGACCATCTGGTCCACTATGTCACCGCCGTGAAGGGCAACTACCTATCAAAAGAACAAGTACCATCGGTGTTGCTGAAGAAATTCGGCGATACATTGACAGGAGGGGCCCTAACATGGTACTGTCAGCTACCAACTAGGGCAATATCAACGTTCGAAGAAATCGCGGATAAGTTCGTCACTGCCTATGCAGGTGAAAAGAAAGCAGAAGAAAGGGTCAACGACAGGACTTCCTGCCAAGTTAAACAGGGTATGGATGAGTCTACCAAATGTATCGGAAGTTATGGCAGTCGTCGCTTTCCATTACGGGCCAAATAGGGATTGTTCGAGGGCAACTAAGAAACTGCGCCGCCTTATGAAATATCCCCCTACCACATGGGAGGAAATCCACAATGCCTACTGTGTGGAGGTATGAGCGGACGAGGATAATCTTAATGGGCGAACCCAACGGCTAAAATGATATACTCAGAAATAAGGAGGGATCGACACAATGAGGGTCGGCGAGAATAACTCCCACGCTTCAATAAAGATCGACATCGACATTACATCAGATCCTCCCATCCACCTCCACCCAGGCATACAGACGCACTGTGGTGACATGTCGCCATGCTTCAAAACGAAAGAGGTACGCCCCATTCATTGTCCGCCGATAACTTTTGTGTGTCTCCTTCAGAAATAGTGTACGCACTAGAAAAGCTTGGAACCAAGGTGCAGTGGCCGCAGAAAATTAAATCAGAGCCCGCCACAAGGAAATCAAACGTCCTTTGTGAGTTCCATCAGGAACGGGGACGCAAGACTGAAGATTTCATAGGTATACTGTAAGAGGTAGTTAGAATGCTGAATCAGGGATATCTGAGGGAGTTGCTCAGTGACAAAGGATAAACCAACTTTGCATGCTGACGGGAACAACCCCAAGGGCCTCCGAAGCCGCCTTCACCAGCATGCACGATAAATATCATTTTCGGAGGCGGCGACGAATTGGCAATCAATCGCGTCAAGTTCACCACCACGCACAAGCTAAACCGGATCATCGCCCACGAACGGCATGACGACTTCGAAGATAGGATCACCTTCGATAAGTCCGATGCCGACTGTTTGTCTTTCCCTCATTATGACGCTTTAGTTATCATTTTACGTATTGCCGATATGGATATTTAAAGAATCATGGTCGACGATAGAAGTGGTGCCTGTATTATACATCCAAGGGTCCTCGTCCGAATAGGACTCGAGGATAAGATAATACCGCACTGCATAACACTAACTGGTTTTAACAATGCAGTGTAACGGGCCTCCGGAGAAATACCACTGCCTGTATTAGAAGGAGGAGTCACGCTGGAAGCAATATTCCATGTAATGAACCAAGAAACGGCGTACAACGCCATTATAGGACGCCCATGGATACATACCATGCGAGTGATCCCCTCAAGCTTTTACCAAGTGATCAAATTCCCTACCCTAGAAGGAGTATTCTGCATCCGAGTCGAGACGCGCACCATACAGGAATGCTACAAAATAGTTCAAGACAGTGCCCACACCAAACAACTAAATGGGGCGAGTGCAAAGGCATTGCAATCAGCTGTGTTGGAAACTAAGGTCAGTCCAATAACAGACACCATTAGAGATTCCGACATCACGGAGGCCTATAGAGCAACGGTTGAAGATCTCAAAGCAATCCAATTGGATGACACCAACCCTACAAAGAGGGCCTATATCGGGCACGGCCTCACTAACCCAAGTAATTATCGTGAATTCCTAACTAACCATGTAGATTATTTGCTTTTTCCCATACATATATGCCGGGAATCCCGTGGGACATCGGCTACCACAGGCTGAATGTTGATCCATTACACCTACCTGTACGATAGATGAGAAGAAAGTTCAATGCCGCTATCAATGAAGTGGTCAGCGAGGAAGTAGATAAGTTACTGGCCAACGATTCCATCAATAAATCGAAGTATCGCCAGTGGCTCGCCAATGTCATCATGGTCAAAAAGAAAAACGGGAAGTGGAGAATGTATGGGGATTTTACCAATCTGAACAAGACATGTCCTAAGGATTCGTTCCCACTGCCCCACATCGACCAGTTGATCGACGCCACGCCTTCTGTTGAGTTTCCTAGACGCTAATACAGCTACAATCAAATCATGATGGCCGAGGAGGACCAGGCGAAACTAACTTTCATCACACACTAGGGAACATATTGCTAGAAAGTAATGCTCTTCGGGCTCAAAAATGCAGGGGCTACGTATCAAATACTGGTCACTAAAATGATAAAGATTAGCTCGGTAAAACCATGGAAGTTTATATCGATGATATGCTGGTGAAGTTGACAAGGAAAGAGGACCACATCGACTATCTGAAAGAAGTTTTCGAGCTATTAAGAAGGTATGGAATGAAGCTGAACCCAGAGAAATGCGCCTTCAGCGTATCCTCAGGAAAATTCGTAGGATTTCTCGTATCGTAAAGAGGCATCGAGGTCAACCGAGATCAGATCAAGGCAATAGACGACATACCTAAGATTTTGAACAGCAAAAAACAGATACAAAAGCTGGCCAAGCGTAAAGATGCCTTTTCCATGTTCATCTCACGGCCCTCCGACAGGTGTCATAAATTTTTCAATGTGTTGAAAAAGGACAATGGGTTACAGTGGAACGAAGAATGTGTCGAAGCCCTGAGAAAATTGAAAGCATATCTATCTTCGCCACCACTGCTAGCCAAGGCAAATCAAGACGAGCCCTTGTTGGTGTATCTGGCCGTATCCGAGGTCACCGTTAGCATAGTCTTGGTCCGTAAAAATGAATGTACACAATCTCCAATTTACTATATTACAAAACAATAGTGGAAACCTAAACACGGTATCCACACCTTGAAAAGTTAGCTTTGGATATGGTCGTAGCTTCACGAAAGATCTGACCCTACTTTCAATGCCATCCCATAAAAGTAGTAACGACCTTCCCCCTGAGAAGCGTCCTACAAATGCCTGAATTATCAGGCAGCCTCGCTGGATGGGCCATAGAGCTCAGCGAGCACGATATTTCATATCTACCTAAAAATGCTATCAAGTCGCATGTACTTGCCGACTTTGTAGTTGATTTTAGCGCAGAGATACTACTAGAGGCGAAATTACAGGCACGAGGTTCCTCCTTCGACACCGACCTATGGGCCTTCTACACTGACGGTGCCGCTAATGCTTTAGGATCGGGACTGGTACTCGTTCTCGAGGTCCCCACAGGCAAAACTATTCGCCAGTTCTTACGATGTCCCAAAATGACTAACAACGAGGTCGAGTATAAGGCTATTATTGCAGGAATAAAGCTAGCCATTAAATATGGGGCTCGACGACTCATTCTCCACTGTGATTCCCAACTCAAGTGAACAAGGTTACCAGACCTACGAAATTAAAGAGCAGAGGTTGCAAAAATACCAGTCGGAAATACATAGATTAATGGTTGAATTTGACAAGTGCCATTTCGAACATATTCCGCGGGCATAGAACGTCGAAGCAAACAGTTTACCAAAACTAGCCGCAACCACTATCAACTTCAACAAAGAAAGCGTGGTTACCCTCCTTCATTCAGCTAGTGATCACACTAAGGTGCTCTCTTTAAATTTGACTTGGGAAGGCGCAACCAATTTGTGTCCTATTTGCAGGATAGGACACTCCCACTTGACAAAAAAGAAGCAAAGAAGCTCCGGATACAGGACTCCCGATATTGCTTGATAAATCACGAGCTCTACAAAAGAACGTTTGGCGGACCCCTGGCCAAGTTCCTAGGGCCGCACCACACAAAACCAGTACTCGAAGAGGTAAACAAAGGTCACTGCGGTGCCCACACAGGTAAGCGCACCCTCGTACGATATATAATACGGGTCGGCTATTACTGGCCCAGTATGAAGAAGGAGGCAGCAGAATACGTTTTGCCGATGTGAACAATGCGAAAAGTATGCCCCCATGATACATCAACCAGGATAACCCCTCCACTCATTCACTTTCCCATGGACTTTCATTAAATTGGGGATGGACATAGTGGGTCCCCTACCAACGGGTCAAGGAAAGGTATGACTTCTGTTACTTTAAGCTGATTATTTCTCCAAGTGGGTGGAAGCAGCTGTGTACTCCCAAATACGCGAATGGAAGTCATCGCCTTCATATGGAAGAATATCATCTGCCGAATCGGCATTCCTAGTGAGATCAGCTACGCTAATGGGTGACAGTTCATTGGCCAAAATAAGACAGAGTTCTTCGACAAATGACATATCAAGCGAATACTCTCCACACCATATCACCCCGTCGCCAATGGCCAAGAAGAATCTTCCAATAAAATAATACTGAACATATTGAAGAAGAAACTCGATGAAGCCAAAAGGCTATGGCCCAAGCTACTACCAGACGTGTTGTGGGCATACCAGACCATACCCAAATCTAGCAAAAAAGAAACACATTATTCACTGGTCTAAAGAACCGACGATGTCATACCGGTCTAAGTCGGTGAGCCGAGCTCAAGGTATTCACATACCAGCAGAGCAGAGAATGACATGAATAGACTTCAAGATCTCGATGAGGCAGAGGAAAGAAGAGAAATGGCTTACATTAGAATTGTGGATAAGAAACAACAAGTCGAAAGATACTACAACAAAAGAGCCAAAATAAGACCACTCAAAGTGGGAGATTACGCACTCAAAGCCAATACATTGGCATCGAAAGACCCGAGTGATGGAAAATTGGGCACCAATTGGGATAGAACCTATTAAATCAAAGCAGCAGCGAATAAATGAGCATTCCAATTAGAAACAATGGAAGGAAAAACGCTCTAAAACAATTGGAACGCAGCCCATCTTAAATATTTCCATTTCTAAAAGGCGTCTCCCAAGTCGTACTCTTTTTCCCTCACCCGAGTTTTTGTCCCAATTGGGTTTTCTTGGTAAAGTTTTTAACAAGGCGGCGAAAGGGAAAGTTGGAGATATTTGCAGAACTAATTAATCATACCATCCTCTCCGTCCACTCTCCAAACTGGCATGATAAAGGGACTAGCATGATCTCCCATCTCCAATGCATCAAAAGGCTACAACAATATTCACTATGTAAACGGCTATGGCCATCTCCAATGTATCAAACGGCTAAGGCCATTTCAATGTATATACGACTAAGGCCATATCCAAGGTACAAACGGCTACGGCCATCTCCAATGCGTAAATGGCTAAGACCATCTCTAAGGTATCATATGGGTAAGGCCATCGATGTCAACTATCGACCTAGTTCGACTACGACAATCAGGTGACTTGGCAACAGTCAAAGTCACTCATATGGCTAAGGCCATCGATAATATGATGGCGAAGGCCATCGCCGTCAACTGTCGACCCAGTTCGACTATGGCAAGCAGGTGATTCGATGACAGTCGAAGTCACTCATATGGCTAAGGCCATCGACAATATTATTGCTAACGCCATCGCTGTCAACTGTCGACCCAGTTAGACTACAGAAAGCAAGTGATTCAACGATTGTCGAAGTCACTCATATGGCTAAAGACATCGACAATATTATGGCTACAGCCATCATCGTCAACTGTCGACCCAGTTTAACTACGGAAAGCAGGTGATTTGACGAAAGTCAAAATCACTCGTATGGCTAAGGCCATAGACACTGCATGGCTACAACCCTCAATGCGAAATGGCTAAGGCCATCAATAATATGGTAGCTAAGGCTGTCGCCATCAGCTGTCAACCCAGTTCGACTATGGCAAGTAGGTTATTCGACAACAGTAGAAGTCACTCATATGGCTAAGGCCATCGATAATATTATGGCTGAGGCGATCGCCGTCAACTGTCGACCCAGTTCCACTATGACAAGAATGTGATTTGACAACAATCGAAGTCTCTCATGTGGCTAAGGCCATCGACACTATGTGGGTGTGACTATCAACGTGAAATGGCTAAAGCCATCGATAGTATCATGGTTAAGACAATCGTCGTCAACCATCGACTCAGTTCAATTACGACAAGCATTTGACTCAACGACAGTCAAAGTCACTTATATAGCTAAGGTAATTAACAATAATATGGCTAAGGCCATCGTTGATCATCGACCCAGTCCGAAGATGAAAATAAGGCAAGCGCCCACTCTACAAGACAAGATACCGAAAATTAAAGACAAAAATAAAGGAATGACAACAAAAGTACGACTTTCATTATTATTCTAAAATGCATGCACATCCTACCTTTAAAAGGTCCTCTTTACATTCCAAAATACAGGAAAACAAAAAATATACAAGTCCTAAGGGGCTTCACTGCCTTGCCTATCACCTCCTGCGTGACCACCATTTTGCTCATCATCTCCCTCTTGGCGCCATCTTGACCGTCGCCGCCCCCGGGATTGTAAGCCAAAGAAATCCAAGAGCCGAATTATGGACTGTTAACATCTTCGGAGTTATAGCTCTCCTGATCTGGAGGGTTACAGCTATACCCACAAGGTTCACGGGCAACACGGGCTATGCGTCGTTTTCTTGAACCTCCGCCTTAGTGTTTCAACCCGCAGATAAGTACTCTTTGAGTACGACCAATCTAGCTTTGGCGTACACCCACATCTCATGAACTTCACGATGTGCAGAATCTTTGGGCTTTGATGAAGCGGTTTGCTTGAGGACCTCAATCTCAGCCGCCTTGGCATCGAGTTCGGTGGTCAAAGTACTGACTCTGGTCTGCAGTTGAGCCACCTCCGCTGCTACCCTGTGACTAATCTCCAACTCCTCTTCCCTCTACTGAAGGAGAATCTCTAGCTTGATGTTCCGAGCTAATGCAGCCATCAGTTGCTGATCAACCTCCTCCAACTCGGCCACCCTCCGTTTCAACTGAGCCTCTTCACAGAACACTCGAAACTGAAGGTCTTGGTTGAACAGAAATTCCAACGCCTGATGCTTGGGACAACATTGTTTGTACTTCTTCGCCATTTTATTGAAGGTGGTCCCCTTCCTTTGCTCATGCCACCTCCTTTCCACCTCTAAAATGAGAGTCTAAAAAGGAAAAGAAAAAAAGGAAAGACAAGTCAATATGTACCAATGTTTTCCTTACGGCGCACAAAAGAAAAACTAAAGGTTACCTACAAGGAAGCGCGGGCGACCTTTCGAGACAGATCCCTGTCAGTAAAGCCCTTCAGCGTTTCACGCTCTACGTTTGCGCATAGCAGGGTCATCTCCGCTGCAGCCTACTCGGTGATCTTTAATAAATTATACCCTCCTGGGATTATGATTCGACGGTTAGATCTACCCGCCATCATCCCCACATGGGCTAGATCCCTCGTTACCTCTCCAGGAACGGCCTCAGGATCCACCCTCTCAACATCAACGCCCGCTTCTCCAATTGAGTATGACGAACCGCTCTATAAAGCATGGGCCGAGCTGGTATCTGCCACAGTTCTCCTGTGAGGGGCCAACCTCCCTAAATGAATGCCTCGGGCATAAATACTGGCCTCAGCTCTTGACGAGGATTGCTAACCCTCTTATGTGCAGTAGCTACCCCATTGCCCGTTTCCAAGCGCCGTCTTTTTCTCTCCAGCGACTCCTCATCGTCCAAAGTCTCCTCCATCGGTTGCGGGAGCGATTCCAAAGGAAGTACTTCACTTGTTGATGCCGCCACATGCGTAGCCTCCTACTTATGGACCCAGGAACTCTGTCATAGAACAAGCCACACGGTATGTCTTCAACCTCAGAATTAGTCCCCGCCCTGGGCGAGGTAACTATGACTACTCTCTTATTGGGAACATTGCGACCTGCCAACACGAATTAGTTAGGTAACAAAACTTAATGAAGTATCCAAATCAAATACGAAGGGTTACCTAACGGGTTGTACTGTTGATGAAACACGGTCCTAGTGCAACACTCCTTTGCATAAGGTATCAATTTCTCCACCTATGATTTAATGTCATCTATAGGCTGGGGCGGAGAAGCCCTCACTACAAAAAAACAAAAGAAGAAGTCACACCGGCGGAACGGCTAAAACAATGTACAACCTAGAATTCCACATACAAGGATACATACATTCAGAATTCCAGCTTTTGGGGAACCCTTTTGGGTTCGACTCCTAGTGTTCAGTTCTGGTATAGAAGTACCTACGCCAGAAGCCACGATTGGCCTTGTCGTCATCCTTCACCACCAAACCCTTTGTGCCGCGACTCTTCAGTTGCAACATGGTACCCCTCAGATAACCAGTGCTAAATAACTGCAAAATGTGGTGGATTGAGATTCCACACTCGGCGTCCTCATAAGTGCTCAAAGTCCTACAAAACTTCAAAGTGTAGGGAGTAAGTTGTGCGGGGCATATATTAAAAAACGTTAAAGCTCTGTGACGACCTGGCTGGACGTCTTTTGAATTTATGCCCCGTTTCCCTAATAACTATTTTCCCTAAGTTCATTTATGCTATTTTGGTCTGCAGGGACGCTCGGTGTGAGAATTCAAAGTGTTTTGGGACACTTAGTCCCTAAATAAGAGAATAAGTGTTGGAAAATGGTCCGTAATTAGAATAGTGTGAAGATGACTTCGGAATGGAAATTCGATGGTACAGTTAGCTCCGTTAGGTAATATCAGGATTGGTAGAGTGTTCGAAATGTATTTTGGATGTTCATAGCTCATTCAGACTAGAAATGCCGAAAGTTAGATTTTTGAAGTTTCAGATCAGATAGTGAGTTTTGATCCGAGGGTCAGAACAAGATTCCAGAAATTGATTTAGCACCTTCATGTCATTTGGGACGCGCGTGCAAAGTTCCAGGTCAATCGGATTTTGAATTGAAAGTGTGGTTTGGATGTACTTGAAGTTTTTAGGCTTGAGTCTTTGATTTGATCGAGGTTTCAGTGTTGTTTTAGGTATCCTAAGGATTGGTGCAAGTTTGAATGAGGTATTAGGTGGTATTGCTACTTTTGTTGAGATCGCGGGGGCCTCGGGATGATTTCGGATGGCTAACGCAAGAAATTCTAAGTATGTTAAAGTTGAAGGCTTCAGGCTTCTGGTATTTTTGCTTCTGCAGCTTGGGGACCGCAAAAGCGGCTTAGGGCGCCGCAGAAGCAGAGTATTTTTCCGTAGAAGCGGAGTTGCTTCTGCGACTGAAGGATCGCAGAAGTGGTAGGTCGGCACTTAAGGAAAACCACAAAGCGGTTGGCTTCTCTGCAAAAGTAGGACCGCAAAAGCGGTCCCTGGATCCATAAAAGTGGAAATTACTGCAATGTCAAGGGTTTCATCCGAGGCTTAATTTCAAAGTTTAAAAAATCAAGTTTGCGCTCGGGCAAACGCGATTTTGAGAGGGTTTCAAAGAGGAAATTATTGGGTAACTTTTCAATAATCCTTTTTGGTTGTATTCCATCGTTTTGTTGTTAAATCCATAATTTAAATTCGAATTTAGGATAAAAAATTGGATAATTTGGGTAAAACCTCTTTGGCTAAACTATTGAATTTTGAAAGGTATTTGACCTCCAATTTGGGAGATTTTATATGGTTAGACTCGTGAGAGTACGAGATTTCGGAAAATATGAAAATTATTCGATTCCGAGATGTAGGCATGAGGGGCATTTTGGTCATTTTACCTATTTTTGCGCCTTTGCTTTAATTTTAATAGTGAAATTTCTATGTTATTTACAATATTTTATTTGTTTTAATAGAATTTGGCCACTGGGAGTTAGATACTCATGGCAAGGGCATTGTTTCTTAGAGATTTTCGTACCGGTTCGAGGTAAGTGGGTTGTCTAAATTTGTGTGGGGGACCTCTCTCCTTAGAATATCTTTACTGTTGTTTCAAATGCCTTGTGCACAAGGTGACAGGCATATACTTGTGCTAGTTTGATACATTCACTTGACTTGACTTATTTAGAAGGTGTTTATTCACGTATTTAACTGTTAAAAATGCAATTTCACTGGTTTTAGATTAGGGAAACCATGTTAGTAACTTGTTTTCTCTAATTGACTAAATTGCAATATCAGTCCTTTTGTGAGCATGAAAGGCTCTAGATCTTTACTTGTAGCTTGTACTTGGCTTCTTTCTGTAGAGTCTCCGTCAATTCTATCCTGTAGCTAGCAGTACTATTTCCTGTTTTTCTCCATTGTAGTAGACACTCCATATATTAGGGCTATAGTTATGTTCTCACATCCTGTGTTGCCCGTGGGATTCTAGGTTTTGGGATATTATTTCAGAAGTTGCACATTTAGTGTATGTTCTAAGCGGCACCGTTATACATTTATTATTCTACTTAGTGTTTAGTTACTCTTTTTATTTCCAACTGCTAAATTCCGCAATGTGTTAGGCTTACCTGGTTGCGAAGACTGGGTGTCATCATGACAGGTTCACAATTGGTGAACTAGGGTCATGACAAGTTGGTATCAGAGATCTAGGTTCATAAGAGTCCAGGACACATGCCGATTTATTAGAGTCTCGCTGATCGGTACTGAGACGTCTGTACTTATCTACGGGAGGCTATGTAACTGTTTAGGAAAAAGCTTCACTTCATTTAATTCTTTGTCGTGCTATATTTTCGACATCGATTGTAAACTTCTGTCTTCTATTCTATGACAGATGGTGAGGATACGCACTATCTAGGACGATTAGGCACCCCCACCCCCACCTACAGCCACTAGAGGTAGGAGCAGGGGGAGGGGTCGTGGACGCGTGTGGGGTGCAGCTAGAGCATCTGCGCAAGCAACCGTCGAGGTACCACCAACGGATCCAGTCAGGACTCAGGAACCTGACATTCCTATAGCCCTCACTACTCCAGCTGTTCAGGAGGCATTGGCGCAGTTTATGCGCATGTATACTACGTTGTCATAGGAAGGGTTGCTTCCCCTTCCTACAGCCACTTCCCAGGCCGGGAAAGGAGCCCAGACTCCCGCAGCCCGCACTCCAGAGTAGAGGGTGCATATGGGATAGATTGCAGATATTATCATTGTCCACCCTGCAGTACCGGTTCAGCACGAGGAAGGGGTACCTGCTTCGGAGGGTGAGCAGCATAGATTGGAGAGGTTCAAGAAGTATGAACCCCCTATTTTTAGCGGACTAGCTACAGATGATGACTTAGGGTTTTTGGAGGATTGTCACCGCATCTTTTGCACCATGGGTATTATTGCTTCAAGCGGGGTTTCTTTCGCAGCTTTCCAGCTTCGGGGAGCCGCCTATGACTGGTGGCACTCCTTTGAGTTAGACAGTCTGGACAAGGCTGCCTCCATAACTTGGACTCATTTTTTTCAGATATGTTTCAGAGGGATTTTCTTTCCCAGAGCCTCCAAGATGCATGGTGCGTGGAGTTTGAGTATTTGCGCCAGGGCCCTATGAATGTCTCTGAGTATGCCGTCCGTTATACTAGGTTGGCCAGGTTTGCACCTGCTTTGGTGGCTAATGTTCGTGAGAGGATTCGCCTGTTTATCGAGGGTCTTATTCCTTCCATCAAGTATGGCATGGCGCGAGAGTTGGAGATGGATATACCCTATCAGCAAGTAGTGAGCATAGCTAGGAGGATAGAGGGTATGCATGCCAGAGAGTGAGAGGAGAGAGAGGCCAAGAGGTCTCGAGAGTCGGGTCATTTCTCTGGTACCCGTATTTCAGGAGCAGGACGTCATGGTAGGGGCTATGCTGGTCGCCCAGTTCACTCAGCTCTTCTTTCATCCAGCAGTACTCCAGCTCCTCCCAGAGCTCAGGAGCCTTATTATGCACCTCAGATTTCTAGCGTGCCTCATGCACAGGGTACCTCCAGAGGTCAGTCTAGCATGAATGGGCCGAGTCAGTCACCGCCACCGCGCCCTCCCAGAGCTTGTAATTAGTGCGGGGATACCCTCCACCTGGTTAGAGAGTGCCCCAGACGTAGGAGGGGTGTGCCTTCTCAGACTCCACAGCCTTAGCATGCTCTACTGGGTTAGCAGGACATTATTCCAGCTCCAGCCGCCACTCCACCTGCCCATACAACCAGGGGAGGGGATTGGGTAGATAGAGGTCACCCTCGAGGGAGGGGCCGGGCAAAAGATTATGCTATTCCTGATCGTGCCACGACTTTCGCCTCCGGTTGTGTTATCACAGGTATTATATTGGTTAGTCATAGCGAGGCATCGATTTTATTCGATCCAGGTTCTACTTACTATTACATGTCATTTTATTTTGCTCCGCATTTGGGTACAACCCAAGAGACTTTGAGCTCTCCCGTTTATGTTTCTACTCCCGTGGTGGACCACGTATATCAGTCATATTTTGTTATTATTCGTGGTTTTGAGACTAGGGCAGATCTTTTATTACTTGATATGGTTGATTTCGATATTATATTGGGCATGGACTGGTTGTCACCCCAGTGTGCTATTCTTGATTGTCACGCTAAGACCGTGACGCTGGATATGGCAGGTATTCCACGTATTGAGTGGAGTGGTACTTTTAATCACACTCCCATTAGAGTGATATCCTTTCTCAAGGCTTAGCCTATGGTTGAGAAGGGGTGCGCCGCGTATTTAGCTTATGTGAGAAATGTCAGTGCTGATACCCCTTCTGTTGACTCTGTCCCAGTAGTACGGGATTTCTCCGATGTGTTTCCAGCCGATCTTCCGGGCGTGCCGCCCAATGAAGACACTGATTTTAGTATTGATTTATTGCCGAGCACTCAACCCATATCCATTCCTCCTTGCTGTATTGCTCCTCCTGAGTTGAAGGATCAATTACAGGAATTTCTTGATAAGGGTTTTATTCGACCCAGTGTTTCATCATGGGCTGCTCCTGTCTTGTACGTATAGAAAAAGGATGGTTCTATGCACATGTGTATCGATTATCGTTAGTTGAACAAAGTTACATTGAATAACTGATATCCTTTGCCTCGTATTTATGATCTATTCGGCCAGCTTCAAGGCGCACCGGTGTTTTCTCAGATTGATTTGCGCTCAATTTATCACCAGCCAAAGATTCAGGAGACGGATATCCCGAAGACTACTTTTAGGACTCGGTATGATCATTACAAGTTCCTTGTCATGTCATTTGGGCTGACCAACGCCCCAACAACTTTCATGCATTTGATGCACAGTGTATTCAGGCCCTATCTCGACTCGTTTGTCATTGGTTTCATAGATAATATTCTAGTATACTCTCAAAGTCAGGAAGAACATGAGTAGCACCTGAGGACAGTGCTTCAGACCCTGAGGGAAAAGAATTGTATGGAAAGTTCTCAAAATTTGAGTTTTGGTTGAGTTCCGTGGCATTCCTAGGCCACGTGGTATCGAGTGAGGGCATTCAGGTAGATCCGAGAAGGTGGAGGCCGTGAGAGTTGGCCCAGGCCCTCCTCAGCTACAGAGATTTGTAGTTTCCTTGGCCTGGCATGGCATACCGTCGTTTTGTGGAAGGGTTTTCATCGATTGCAGCCCCTATGACTAGATTGACCAAGAAGGGTGATCCTTTTCAGTGGTCAAACGAGTGTGAGGCGAGCTTCCAAAAGCTCAAGAAGAATTTGACTTCAGCCCCTATTTTGATTTTCCTACTGGTTCGGGGCCCTATACGGTTTATTGTGATGCCTCACGAGTTGGACTTGGAGCGGTGTTGATACAGGAAGGTAGGGTTATTACCTACGTGTCCAGACAGTTGAAGGAACATGAAAAGAACTATATTGTCGATGACCTTGAGTTAGCTGCTATTGTTCACGTCTTAAAGATCTAGCGTCATTATTTGTACGGCGTGACTTGTGAGATTTATATGGATCATCGGAGTTTGCATCACTTGTTCAAGCAGAAGGATCTGAACCAGCTCCAGCGAAGATGGTTGGAGCTACTGAAGGATTATGATATCACTATTATTTATCACTCGAGCAAGGCCAATGTGGTAGTCGATGCCTTGAGTCGTCTAGCAGAGAGTTTGGGGTGTTTGGCATATTTACCAGCTTCAGAGAGACCTATGGCGATTGATGTTCAGGCTTTAGCCATTGAGTTTGTGAGATTTGACCTTTCAGAGCCCAGTCGGGTGCTAGCCTTTGTTGTTTCTTGGTCTTCGTTATTTGATCGTATCCGGGAGCGACAGTATGATGACCCTCATTTGCTTGTCCTCAGGGACAGAGTTCAGCATGGCGATGCTAGGGATGTGAATATTGGATATGACGGGGTATTAAGGATGCAAGGTCGGATCTGTGTACCCGATGTTGAGGATATTTGGGAGTTTATATTGACCAAGGACCATAGCTTGCGGTACTCTATCCATCTGGGTGCCGTGAAGATGTATCAGGATCTGAGGTAGCATTACTGGTGGAGGCGGATGAAGAAGGATAGAGAAGATTTTGTAGCTAGATGCCTCAACTGTTAGCAGGAAAAGGCTGAGCACCATAGACCGGGAGGGTTACTCCAGGAGAAGGAGATTCCGGAGTGGAAATGGGAGAAGATCACTATGGATTTTGTGACTAGTCTCCCTCTGACGGCGAGGAAATTTGATTCTATTTGGGTTGTTCTGGATCGGCTGACCAAGTCCTCTAATTTCATTCCAGTGTGCACTTATTACTCAGCGGAGCGGTTAGCGGGGATTTATATTAGGGAGATTGTCCGTTTGCACTTCATTCTAGTTTTTATCATCTCAGATAGGGGTTCAGTGTTTACATCACGGTTCTGGAGGGCCGTTAAGCACAAATTGGGTACCCGGGTGACTATGAGTACAACCTTTCACCCTCGGATGGACAGACAATCCGAGCTCACTATTCATATTCTTGAGGATATGCTCCGTGCATGCGTGATTGAGTTTAGAGGGTCTTGGGATCAGTCTTGCCATTGGCTGAGTTTGCATACAACAACATTTATCAGTCTAGTATTCAGATGACGATATATGAGGCCTTCTCTGGTAGGAGATGCATATCCCCGGTGGGTTGGTTTGAGACACGTGAGGCTAGGCCATTCGGCACTGATTTGGTTCAGGACGCGATCGAGAAGGTTAAGGTAATTCAGGATAAACTCCGTACGACCCAGTCCAGACAGAAGAGTTACGCGGACCAGAAGGTTTGTGATGTTTCCTTTATGGTTGGTGAATGGGTTTTGCTTTGGGCCTCGCCTATGAAAGGCGTCATAAGGTTTAGAAAGAAAGGACGTTGAGTCCGAGTTTTATTGGACTATTTGAGATTTTGAAGTAGGTTGGGAAGGTTGCTTATGAGCTTGCTTTACCTCCCAGTTTGGCCGGGGTTCATCCGGTATTTCATGTTTCGATGCTTCATAGGTATCACGGTGACCCGTCTCACGTGTTGGAGTTCACTTAAGTCCAGTTGGACAATTACTTGTCATATGTTGAGGAGAAAATGACAATGTTAGACAGGCAGGTTCGAAAGCTAAGGTCAAAGGATATAGCTTCAGTAAAGGTTTAGAGGTGGGTTCAGCCGGCCAAGGAGGCGACTTGGGAGATCGAGCGGGATATGCGCAACCAATACCCTCGTCTTTTTTCTACTTCAGGTATATTCTCTATGCTTGTTTGAGGACGAACAGATGTTTAAGTATAGGAGGATATGACGACCTGGCCAGTCGTTTGTAGAATTTATGCCCTGTTCCCCCATTAAATGCTTTCCCTAAGTTCATTTTGGCTATTTTGGTTTGTCGGGATGCTTGGTGTGAGGATTCGGAATGCTTTGGGACACTTAGTCCCTAAATAAGAGCTTAAATGTTGGAAAATGGTCCGTAATCAGAATAGTATGTAGATGACCTCGGAATGGAAATCTGATGGTTCTGTTAGCTCCGTTTGGTGATTTCGGGGTTGGGACATGTTCGGAATGTATTTTTGATGTCCGTAGCTCAATTAGACTAGAAGTACCGAAAGTTATATTTTTGAAGTTTCCGATCCGATAGTGAGTTTGATCCGAGGGTCGGAAAGGGATTTTGAAGTTGCTGTAGCACCGTCATGTCATTTGGGACGTGCGTGCAAAATTTTAGGTCAATCGGACGAGTGTTGATTAGGTTTCGAATCGAAAGTATGTTTTGGATGAACTTGAACTTCTTAGGCTGGAATCTTTGATTTGATCGTGGGTTCGGTGTTGTATTAGGTCTCTTAGGGATTGGTGCAAATTTGAATGAGGTATTAGGTGGTATTGGTACTTTTGGTTGAGGTAATGGGGCCTCGGGATGATTTTGGTTGGTTAACGGAAGAAATTCTAAGTGTGTAACAGTTGAAGGCTTCAGGCTTCTGGTATTTTTGCTTCTGCGGCTTGGGGACAGCAGAAGCGGAGCCACAGAAGCGTCCTAAGGCGACGCAGATACGAGTTGGGGCTCAAGTCAAGGAATCGCAGAAGTGAAGTTTTTTTTTCCGCAGAAGAAGAGTCACTTCTGCGACTGAAGGGCCGTAGAAGTGGTCCCTGGATCCGCAGAAGCGGTCCCTGGATTTACAAAAGCGGAAATCACTGTAATGTTAAGGGTTTTATCGGAGGACAAATTTCAAAGTTTGAAAATTCAAGTTTGAGCTCGAGAAAAGGAGATGTTGAGAGGTTTTCGAAGAGGAAATTATTGGGTAACATTTCTATGATCCTTTTTGGTTGTAATCCATCGTTTTATGATTAAATCCATCATTTAAATTCGAATTTAGGATAAAAAAAATTGATAATTTCAGTAAAACTTCTTTGGCTAAACTATTGAGTTTTGAAAGGGCATTTGACCTCCGATTTAAAGATGTTTATATACTTAGACTCGTGAGAGTAGGAGATTTCTGAAAATGTAAAAATTATTCGATTCGAGAAGTTGGCTTGAGGGGCCTTTTGGTTATTTCACCTATTTTGCGCCTTAGATTTTATTTTAGTAGTGGAAATAGTTACTTGCAATGTTATTTACAATATGTAATTGGTTTGAATAGATTTGGGCCACTCGCAGTCAGATACTCGTGGTAAGGGCATTGTTTCTTAGCGATTTTTCTATCGGTTCGAGGTAATTGACTTGTCTAACTATGTAGGATACCTTTACAATTATTTAAATGCCTTGTGCGTGAGGTGAAGGGCGTGTACTTGTGCTAGTTGTCGAAAATTCACTTTACTTGACTTATTTAGACTGTGATTCTTCACGTATTTAATTGTTAAAAATGTAATTTCACTTGTTTTAGCTTAGGGAAATCATTTTAGTAACTTATTTTCTCTAATTGACTAAATTACAATATCTGTACTTTTGTGATCATGCTAGGCTCTAGATCTTTACCTGTTGCTTGTACGTGGCTTCTTTCTAATAAATATTGAATTATTGTGATGTGTTTAGCATTGGGACTACGAGTTCAATTTCCGGGAGATCCTCTGTTATTGGTATGATAGACTACGGGTTCAATTTCCGGGAGATCCTCCGTTGTTGGTATGATGGACTGCGGGTTCGATTCCCGGGAGATCCCCTGTTATTGGTATGATGGACTACGGGTTCAATTCCCGGGAGATCCTCTGTTATTGATATTATGGACTACAGGTTCGATTCTCGAGAGACCCTTTTATATTTGTATGATGAACTGCGGGTTCGATTCCCGAGAGATCCTCAGATTTTGGTAAAAATGGACTGCGGGTTCAATTCCTGGAGCTCCATGTGGCATCTTGATATTGAGTGATGTTGTTCTGGTATTCGTAGATTGTATTTCCAGCCTGTTCCGTTTTACTTATTATTTTTACTAGATACTCGAGATTTATTGTATTCCTACTGTCTATTCATTTCATATTTATTCTTATGTTTATCTCAGTAGGGCCTCGACCTTCCTCGTCACTACCCAACCGAGGTTAGGCTTGGCACTTATTGAGTACCGATGTGGTGTACTCATGCTACTCTTCTGCACACTTTAGTTGTGCAGATCCACGTGCATCTGGCCAGGCGTATCATTAGTGAGTCCAGAGCTTGCTATCGTAGACTTGAGGTATATATGCTACGTCCGCAGACTGGAGAGTCTCTATCCATTCTATCATGTAGTTAGCAGTATTGTTTCCTGTTTTTCTATGTTGTATTAGGCACTCCATATATTAGGGTTGTACTATGTTCTCACAGCCTGTGTTGCCCATGGGATTCCAAATTTTGGGATATTATTTCAGAAGTTGTGTATTTAGTATATGTGCAAAGCTGCACCGTTATACATTTCTTATTCTACTTAGTCTTTGGTTACTGTTTTATTTCGAACTGCTAAATTTCGCAATGTGTTAGGCATACCTGGTCGCAAAGACCAGGTGCCATCATGACATGTTCACAATTGGTGAACTAGGGTCGTGACAAGCTCCAATGCTAAAGGACAAATCGATAGGCTATAACCGATTAAGAACGAATACTCGCAAAAGGTGCAATATCCGGGTCTATGCACATTAGCATAATCTGTTCCAGTCGGAACCATTTCCACATGGCCCGGAATGTTGTACGCCGCTCGAGATTGTCCATATGTGGCTGTAATAACTCACTATGTTCCCAGGGGAGAGATGTATTTCTTGTTTGAAAATCCCGTCGAATGTGCATTTATTGGGAAGCACATTTTCCGCTGAGAGGGGAACGAGAGCCTTTTCTGTCTCATTTTTTCGCTGCCAGGGGAAGGCGGAACCTTAGATGGGGCGGCATCCTTGCTCTTCTTACAACTTTAGCGTTTTACCATGATGTTCTATATAAAAAACAAAGTGTTTATAGAAAGAAATGAGGTTTCAGAAAAGGTAGAAGAGTCTCACACGAAATATCAGTTATCAGAGAGAAAGACAATGAAGAAAGTTGAAAAATATTTTCCAAAGGTTCGAAAAATGAATCTGATTGAACCTTTTGCCTATTTATAGGGTTAAGTTGTGCGGAAATCAAAAAGGCATGACCCAAAACAGTCGCAGGAAACCAAAATGTCACATCGCCTCTTAACCACCCCGGGAATAAGAGTAATGATGATGCATGCGGGTGATGACATCATCCCAAAAAGTGAGTCACACATCAACGGATCAACAACGTTGAGAATTTCACATTATTCCTGTTGCCGCTGAAGTATGAGGTCACTTTTTCTTAGACGAGGTTTGCAATTCCGTCATTGGAGATGCCTATTGAATGCGCCTCCAACGAAAAGGAGGACTAATTGTATGGGATCAAATTTGACCCCAGACGCCTCTACGATGATGGGTACGTCTTTAAGCATATGTCGACCAAAGTAAGGACACGACCTGGACGTGGTGACAAAGGCTACGTCACATAAAGACTTAGCGCCTTCACTCAGAGGATGTTACCTACTTTTGTACTATTTTTGATTAATTCAAGGAAGGTCTCCTGTTTCATAAAGGAGACCTTAACATTGTATAGGGGTACCATCATTATTCTCGAATAATACAACTCTTCTCTCACTCTCTATTTCTGCGTCTACCTCTAACGATTACTTCTCTCTTACGCTCATATTATCTTTTGATATTTCAGATCTACAATAACAGTATCGTCCTTCCAATCTCTAGATCATACTATATTTGATTACGATTTACCGTCGTTTATTCTGATTATTTTTAAGCGTACAAAGTATATCGATAACTTTTGAGCCAAACACTATTAATCTTATGAATTGTGTTTGTGGTCAAAAGCTGTTACGAATTTTAAATTGACACTCTTAGAAATCAGGTGATTTTCGTCAAAGGATTTTCGAACGAAATTGATCGAAAATATTTTCAAACAAGAGTATTTGGTCGCAAAAGTCAACAGATGTGACTGACAGCAAAAAATTAAACTTTCTGACCGATGTATGTCGAATGTTTGTCAAATATTTGGTCAAAGTTGTATATAATGTAAAAATTAATTATTTATTAAAATATTCTCAAATTTCTAACCGAATTCGATCAGAAACTTGTCAATTTTTGGTCAACCTTGCATATAATATAAAAAATATTATTTATTAAAAAATTTCCATATTTGTCGATCGAATTCTTTGTTTCTCGCGCAAGTAAAAAAACAAAAATGATCCACATAAAAGGGCTGCATAGTCCAATATCATCATACTTACGTGAATTATTTAACTACTCGGATTGAAGAGTAGATACTAATACTATAAATTGGTGTATTTCAATTAAAATAGCTGATGTAGCAAAGCCTTGGGTAAAAATAGCACTAGTGACAGTTATTTTACTTAAAATTAAAATATTTTTTTTAAATAAGGGAGAAACTCCATGAAAGGAAAATTAATGATTCATATAAATCGCTATTGGAAAATGTCCAAAAGAAATCCAACGAGTAACTAATAATCCCGTTATACAGAAAAATCTGACCGAATTCGGTCGGAAAGTGGTCAAATATTCTGTCAACATTGTACATAATCTACAAAAATAATTATTTACTAAAATTAACCAATCGAAATAGTTATATTTGAATATTTCCGACTTAATTCAGTCGGAAAATGCTTATTTACAAATTAAAATATAAATTTAATTATATTGGGTGTGTAAATAATAAAGAGGTTTTAAATAAATAATATTTAATATAACGTGTATATATAAGCTATATTCGATATACTATATATATCTATATCTATATCTATCTATCTATATTATATTAAAATCTTAAAAGTTAAATTACTAAAATGTTCTTCTAAATTATTCAAATACCTTACTTTATAAACAACGAAAAAAACTTATGCATAAAAGATAATGTCGGTTGGAATTACTCCTAAGTCTAACTAAACTCTAAAAGGTGTGTTGAACAGTTGGCATCCTTTAGAATTTGAAGAATCTTTTCTTTAAGCCTGCTTGGTCCAATTGAGTTGATTGGGAAAGTCTATTGAGTAACGATGACTTGGACACGATAGGCAAACCATTTAAATTGCTTACAAACTGATGAATGTGCTTTTACTACGTTTATTTTTCCAAGAGGTAAGTCTTCCATTTCCTTTTAGTTTCTTAGTTCTCTTTTATGCGTATTTTTCGTTTTGGTTTTTAATACTTCTGTTAGAATTTATAGAAAATTAGTCTGTATTTTTCATTTAATCTTGCATGACTACACGTGTTAACAATTTGTATATTTTCTTCTATGTTCGTATATTTTTCACATTTTTTATTAAATTACTATTATTTTTACGGGCATTTATACTGGTTGGCTAATCATTCCAAGTTTAAAATCCAATATATATCGGTCATTCGTTCTATGGGATTACTATTCTAATTTTTGTTCGGCCAATTCATGAAGTCATTCGTTCTATGGGATTATTATTCTAATTGTTGTTCAGCCAAAAAATTTCGAGTCACCATCAAGAATTTGATTTAACTTTATTTGTTTCTTTGTCACTCTGATTTCATTCTAGAGTTAATTTCTTATACTAATCAAATGCTACAACATTTGTTTTCAATTTGTGAAGTTTACGACTAAACCAACCCTTATTATTATGACCTGAATTTGTCTAAATGCTACTCTAGGATTTCTATGTAGTTTTAATATTATGATATTGTTATATTTCTAGAGATAACAAATTCATTAGCAGAAGAACGTTCTTGTCCTTTTTTTTCTTTCTCTAGAAGATATTTCTCCGCAAGGTTGCATACAATTTCTATGGGTTGCACCTATTGATATCCATTTTTTACTGTATGCGGGAGAATTGCATGCTTTTCACATCTCTACCATATTTATTATATTATGCAAAGGAGATCTGTCACGACCCATTTCTTAAAACAGGTCATGATGGTGTCCGATATCGTTGTCAGACCGATCAGCCAATGCGGAAGTATAATTTACTTCTTATTCTTACCATTACCAAAAATCAAGCATGATAGATTTTCAAAGTTTAAAGTTAAAGTCAAGTGGGAGCATTTTGGCGCCTATTGTGCAAGTTAGCATTTTGGAAGAAATTTCATAAGTTTGGCTTGAAGTACATTTTAATGTTATCAATGTCCGTTTTGAATTCTCAGACTGGGAGTAGCTCCGTATGGTGATTCTGGAGTTGGGAGCGCGCTTGGAAGTGAATTCGGAGGTCCGTAGGTCATTTTGAAGCCATTTGGCTAAAGATAAAAATTTGAAGGTTTTTGAGAAGTTTGATCGGAAGTGGACTTTTGATATCGGGATCGAAATCCGATTTCGAATGTTGGAATAGGTCCGTAATATCGAATATGACTTGCATGAAAAATTTGAAATCAATCGTACGTGATTTTATAGATTTAAACATTAGAAGTAGAAGTTGGAAATTTCAAAGTTTATAAAGCTTAGATTGGAGATGATCGATGATTTTATCGTTGTTTGATGTGATTTGGGGCCTCGAGCAGGTTCGTAATGTGTTTTCGGATTGGTTGGCGCCCCTGGTGTCTCGGGTGAATTTCGGGTGGTTAACGGATCAAAAAAGTTAGATTTTTGGAAGAGCTGGGCAGCTGGTATCTGGTATTTCCGCTTCTGCAAAAATGGGACCGCAAAAGCGGCCCCAAAGAGGTGATAGAGTGGACCGCAAAAGCGGGTTTGAAATGAGGCTCGAGGACCGCCGATGCAGTATAGATTTCGCAGAAGCGGGACCGCATCTGCGGAAGAGGTGATCGTAGAAGCAGAAAGAAGGGCTGAGCCCAGGACCGCAGAAGCAGCTAAATGGCCGCATAAGAGGACGCCGCAGGTGCGAAAATATTCCGCAGAAGCGAAAAACGGATGGGGCAGAAGGTTTTTAAAACCTGATTTTGGGTCATTTCTCACCATATTTCTCTTGGATTGGGGCGATTTTGGAGAGCTTCATGGAGTATTTTCCGTCATCTATGTTAAGGTGAGTTACTTCTTCTCAAGGTGAGCTTAAGGTGAGTTATTTCCAAGTTAAATACAAGATTATACCATGGATTCAGGCATGAAAATTTTGGGAAAATTGAGGGTTAGAGGATAACCTAGAAAATTAGTATTTTGGATTTTTGATTATGATTTTGAGTGGGGAATTAAGATAAAAATTATGTATTTGAGTTCCTAAGGTCATGGGTAAACTTTATCTTCAAGAAATTTCAGATTTCGGGGTACACGGGCCTGAGTGCATTTTGGTCACGGAGTTGGGAAATTGTATAATTTGAATTGTTAGCAAGCATTTGAGTATATTCTCATCAGTTTGCCGTTATTTGGCTAGTTTTGGAGCTTTGTGAGCTAGTTCGGCTTTCGGAAAGAGGCGAAGCACCGGTTATGAGTCTTCAGAGCGAGGTGTGTCTCCTTTCTAATCTTGTGACGGGGAAGTTACCCCATATGTGAGTTAACCTGATTATGTCCTCCTATTTGTGGGGACTACGTACACACAAGGTGACGAGAGTCTATGCATAGCTACTATTATGCTATTGTCCAGGTAGTCTAGGACCTAAAAGCATGTTATACTTGGATTAGTTGTGAACCCATTGATGGCTTGGAATGCTTAAATCATATTGAATTAACAAAAGGATTTCTAAAAAGACTTAAGCTCTGTTTTCTCAAAATATTAAAGAGAATTGACATTTCTTTGATATTTCCTCCATGTGGACTTCTTGACTGATTATCTGTCTGCGTGTGGTTATATTTCTGTTGGAACGGGCCAATCGCCTCGGTGAAATGGATGCATCTATGGTACGGGCCGCTCGACCCTCAGCAATGCACATTTTACATTTCTATTGGAGCGGGCCGTTGACCTCGGCATGGTTTGCGCATGTTTGTGCTTTATCTTAAACTCATTTCAGTTGCTTTATGCCACATTATGGCTCGAGATCATTTTATTAATAATAACAAGAATACTAAGGAAATTTTCCATGAAAGAATTATATGATTACTTGTTTTCCCATACCTGGATTAAAAATTTTGTTTATAAAACAAATCCACTACTTGAATATATTTATTAAGGATAAATAGTCATTGGACTGCTAGTGAGTGTCAGAATTGATCATCTCGTCTCTACTCCTTCGGAATTAGGTGGGACATTTATTAGGTACACGTTATTTTTGTACTCATGCTACACTTGATGTGCATTTTATTGCACATGTATATGTGATTCCAGTAGTCTACCGGACGTAGCAGCACGGATGGTTCTCGGACTAAGTGAACTGCATTACTCGAGACGGCCACAACTACGGTAGTCCCTTGCAGCACTGTATTTTCTTTCCGTCCATTGTATTCCGGACGAATGTTGTATTTTATTCCTCTTATCAGTAGTTGCTCATGCACTTGTGACTCCGGGTTATTGGATGGTTTCAAATATTGTATTAATCGTTAAACTCCTAATTGAGATTTGAAACTATATTTTTACAAAAATTTCTAAATATGGAAGAAAAATCATGTATTTCCAAAAGTGTTAAAACGAGATTTTATTAAGGAATCTGATTGGCTTGCTTGACAGCAGTGCCCGTCGCCATCACGACCCTTAGTGAATTTTGGGTCGAGAGAAAATGGTATCAGAGCAATAGGTACCCGTCGGTCTCACGAGTCATGAGCAAGTATAATAGAGTCTCGTGGATCGGTACGGAGACGTCTGTATTTATCCTCAGAAGGCTATAGGGCTGTTAGAAGTACTTCCGTTCTTGAATTCCTTACTTATGCCTTTGATTCGTTCCTACTCAGTCTTACGCGACGCGAGCGCTTGTTAAAAATTGAGAATTTGAAGATTAGAATTGGTACTACAAATGTGGTGCGCGATGATTTTCCATGGGATATTTTATTGGAATAGTATAGTCGCTTTAGGGAAGGATATGCTATTATTCAGCTCAGCAACATGACTTCTAAAATCCTTGAGGCTAGGCACAGGTTGCCATGATGCTTATGAGCAATTATTTTTTGCAGTGTTGTTGTGATGATAGGATGTTTGCCCATGTGTAGGGGCAGTGGATGAATTAAAGGGAGGTTTACTCAGTGTGTAATCAAAGGATTTAGTATTTTATTTCTGGCAGGGAAAAAGGCAGTCGGACTAAGAATGGTCAGATGTGGGCTAGTGAAAGTAATCAGACTCAGCATTTGCAAGCGTGGTAAAGCTTCTCTTCTATGATGGGGTGTCGTTGTCCTATGGGAATGTACCAAGTTCGTCGATGTTATAAACTGCTACAATTCCCCTTTATGGCAGGATATGGTGAAATAGTATTGGAGATAGAGCTGTCAGATATCGCATGATGTGGTGGTTTAAGATTGAATCAGAATTTCAGATGGATCAATAAATATGGCCTTTGGAAAGGTTCTAAAGTTAGCAGCTATGGTGGATTCAAGTTCCAAGAAGATAGATTTCATATAAGTTAATATTTGAGCAGCAAAGTATGAGGAAGGACATGTGCGAAGTGTCAGGCGGTGTTTAAAATTTCTAGAAGGCAAAGTATGAGAAGCAAGGTCGAGTGGCCGATTAAGGAAATGAGTTCCGCCAAAGTGGGAGAGTGGCAGGGGTTGCATATGGGCTTGGTAGTAGGAAGACTACGCGCCTTAAGGAGAGTTTGGATCGAATTGTGGATTCAAATGATTTGTGATGGAAGCCTACGGGTATGATCTGAAGTATGGGCTATTATGCGGCAGAAGATTGTTATGGCGGAAAAAAGCTGCTTGAAATGGAGAAGGGTGCAACATAACCTTGAAATTTAAAAGATGTTTCCACACATTTAATGGATGTTTGCGAGGGGTGAATGGGCTTGTGCAGCTGGAAGGTGAGCTCGGACTCAGGATAGGGCTATTGGTATCATGGTGAATGTACACCATGCAGTGGCGTGGGAAGACATCGGGAGGTGATTTCCCTAGGTGGGTTATTCCCTGTGAGCAGGTTAGCGGTCACATGGTTGGCGAAGCTTCTGCAAGAATTGTGTTGGTTTTTCAACAAGGAGATCGGCCGTGCGAATATAGATGATGATTAAGAGTTTTTACTGCAAGATTTCGAGAAAATTTTGATAAATTATGGCACGAGGTTATGTCAATAAGAGGTAAAAGATCCGGCGAACTCAAGAATGGCGATGTAATGGCTTCAAGCTAAGTGGGAGAGTCCCACCGCTTGTGATTGGGCTGTATGACTAACTACTTGCGTGATTTCTTGTCATTAGCATATTGATGGATTATTTGAGCTATGAGAGAAGACCATAAGTTGTAAATCGAGCAAATTAGTTCGTGGAGGCATGCGATGGTTGGCCTTATTGGCTCATGTGCAGACTAGGAAAAAGGTTCAGGATTTATGCCTCGTAGGGATATAAGTTTCAGAAAAAGTGATCTTGGCCAGGGGCCTCGCCGAGAGAGTATTCGTGTGTTATAAGATCTATGGAGTGAGATATGTTCGAGACCAAGTAAGAGCGGGTGGCTCTCAATAATGGTCCCAGAGAATTCAGAAGTTAATGTGTGGTTCCCGATGATTTCAAGCCTATAAGTACAGTTAAGAATCAAGCTCTGTAGCAGCATATGAGGAGGTGCCCAGAATGTTCAATAATGTGCTACCTTGTGGTATGTCATTTGAGAAATGTGAAATAATTTGTGAGATTTGAGACAATATGGTTTCGCAATTCAAGGTCACTCGGGGTGAGTGTTGAGGGAGTATGTTATGCGTTGAAGAGAATGAGTATTATTTCCAAAGCAATCAAGGATAAGTTGGAGGGAAATGGATTGATTAGCTATAGTTGAATTTGGCATGTTGGAGCCTATGGTCCATTCATTCAGCGTGATCGAGTTATGAGTTTGATTTGGGGCGGTACGTGTGAGGTTTTTCGGCAACCGTGATCGATGATTTATCAGGGGAATCTTCTGTTATGGCTCATTAAGTAAAAGATGATTTCGAAAGGGCTATGGTGGCTTGGACCACTACTTGCAGATTTGCATATCCTACCATTATGGGAATTTACCTGTGGGATGCTATGGTTCACCTAAAGTGAGTAAAGTGCAAAGCTCTTGTATGATAAAGTGAAAAATATCAACGTTTTCGGGGTTATGATGAAAACAATCGTGTTCTATCATATGTTGGCACATTGGATGAAGTGAGTAGCATGGAAATTCGAAGTAATGATCTTTGTTGCAGCTTGGGCTGGCAAGGATATAACGGGCTCGGATGAGCAAGGAAGTGGTTGAATGATTAAAGTAAATTGGTATTGTCTTCAGCCTAATCGCTTTTAAACTTTAGTGTATCCGAAGCTTTAAAGGCACATACTCGATACTTATTTCAGAAGACTGTGGGAGCGTATCCCACATGAAGATTGTGTAAGTGTGACATGTAATCGCTTGATTGACTAAAGAGTTAAGCAAGTATGAGGATTATGGTAATGTGATCAATTTGAGAATCTATGCTTGAAGGGCACTCAGATTCTGAGTCGTGGATTGTACTCCGGCTATGGGGTTGTTCTTACATATTACAAGAAGAAGGGAATTAGTATGGACCTTTGAAAGGTCATTGGCTTAATTTGATATGATCAGGGTCGACTTGAGGTCGGTGGATGTACTTAAATGTGAATTTGGTCTTGATAGCAAGCCAACTATGTTCATTTCAATGAGGTGTTCCTCATGGATCAGTTAGGGTGTCGTCTCGTTGTCGGATATTTCATTAACTGATACATTGCGCAGTGTGAGTTTTGAGACGGCATGAGAAATTGTGTATGTGTTGAGGTTCTGCGTTGCGATGGTGTTATGTGAGTCATATGGCTCTTGATTTAGATCTTGCATCGCACCTGAGATGTGCTTGAGTTTGTAGCTTATCACGCTATATGTCCCTTCAGGGATGGCATTATGCACTTAGCATGCTTGCGACCTAGACTTGGTACTTTATTGCAATGAGCAAATTAGCTCAATGTGTATATCCTTATGTGAGTTCTACGTGAGGATCGGGTAGCACGCCTGCATGGTTATATTATGAGGATCGGGTGGCACGCCTCCATGGTTATATTGTGAGGAGCGGATGGCACACCATCATGGTTATATTGTGAGGATCGGGTGGCACACCGCCATGTTTATATTGTGAGGATCGGATGGCACACCGCCATGGTTATGGTGTGTGGATCGAGTTGCACACCGCAATAGTGTGATGAAGAGTGTAGTTTTCTATATGCCAATTTTGTATGCTCTACTTCCTATTTTCTAAGAATGGTCCGTATTAGTGCGGGGGTTAGTTAATTCCTTCCAGAGTTTGATTTCTTGTTGGTGTTGTGTTCGGCGGTGGCCTATTGGCACATTGTGGCGTCATATGAGATTATGATTGCATTTAGAAGGCTTATTGCCTGAGCAGTTCGTACTGGGTGAGACGAGATTATTGGACTTAAGACCAATGCAATTAGATTATGTGAAGTAAATTAAGGATCTAAGACCATTAGATGGTTCAGAAATAGGCAATGACTCATGTCAGGGGATAGACCAATTGAATATTCAACAGTTGATTATGAATTTCGGCCTCCTCTCTTCCGTCGTGTCGGTGTTGTAAAGGTTAGAGCAAGACCTATGTAGGTCAGTAGGTGCAATCAGAGCATCAGATTCGTGGAATTTCGAGTAATTCAAACAGAAATGTTATTGTGGTCCTATGAGTAAAGTGATGCAAATTTTGAATTCAGCAGAGTTATGCAGTCATGTTTGAGTACAGCGTATTGTGATTGATACGGTGATCGTATGTTGGAAATGAGCCTTGCATAGAATTTCGGATGTTGGAATTGGGATCCAAGGCTTATTTATTTGAAAAAAGGGAATATCTTTAGAATTTATCGAGCTAATGTGCTCAACTGAATTGTTGTTGCACGAGAAGGTGCATGAGGTGCTAAATAGTGATTTCAGAATACTCCAGTATAGTTCTCAGCACGTTCGAGGACAAACATATGTTTATGTGGGAGAGAATATAACGACCCGACCGGTCGGTTTGAGTACTAGTGCTCCATTCAGCAGTCAGAGGCCATGAACAGTTTTATTTCGGGTATTATGACTTTTTCGCATGGTCGGAATTTAAAATTCAAGAAGATCGGAGTTAAATTTAGATGAGAACTCTCATTTCAGAAGCTTAAAGTTGAAAGAATGAACTAGGATTGGATTTTTGAGTAAAAGACCTCGGAATTAGGATGTGAAGGTTCCAACAGGTTCGTATAATGATAACGGACTTGGGAATATGCCCGGTCCCGGTTTTGGATAAATCGGGAGCATTTTGGTGCCTATTGTGGAAGTTAGTATTTTGGAAGAAATTTCATAAGTTTGGTTTGAAGTACATTTCAGCATTATTGATATCCGTTTGGAATTTTGAGACTGGAAGTAGCTCCGAGTGGTGATTTTGGAGTTGGGAGCGCGATCAGGAGTGAATTTGGAGGTCCGTAGGTCATTTTGAAGCCATTTGGCTAAAGATACAAATTTAAAGGTTTTTGAGAAGTTTGATCGAAAGTGGAGTTCTTGATATCGGGGTCAGAATACAATTCCGGAAGTTGCAATAGGCCCATAATATCGAATATGACTTGTGTGAAAAATTTGAAGTCAATCGGATGTGATTTGATAGGTTTAAGTATCGAAAGTAGAAGTTGGAAAGTTCAAAGTTCATAAAGTTTAGATTGGAGGTCGATCGATGATTTTATCATTTTTGATGTTATTTGGGGCCCCGAGAAGGTCCGTAATTTATTTTTGGATTGGTTGGGGCCTCTTGGGCGTCGTGTGAATTCGGGATGGTTAACAGATCGAAAGTTAGATTTTTGGAAGAGCTGGGCAGCTGGTATCTGGTATTTTCGCTTCTACGGAAATGGGACCTCAGAAGTTTGCCCCGTAGAGACGATAGGGTAGACTGCAGAAGCGGTTTTGATCTGAGGCTGAAGGACCACCGATGCAGTCTAGATTCTACAGAAGCGGGACCGCATCTGCGTATGAGGTGATCGCAGAAGCGAAAAAGAGGGCTGAGCCCAGGACCACAGAAGCGGCTAAATGGCCGCATAAGCGGACTCTGCAGGTGCGAAAATATTCCGCAAAAGAGAAAAACGGCTGAGTTAAACAATTAATATAATATTTCAAACCATCCCAAAATCCGGAATCATAAGTGCATGAGCAACTACTGATAAGAGGAATAAAAATACAATATCCGTTTATGCGGCCATTTAGCAAGTATAGCTTTCTCACAATTAAACATGAGCACAAGGTACCGAGGCAACGACCTGAACCAATAGAAAGAAACTGTGCACTTGTCGAGGGTCGACAACGCGCCTATAAATGCATCAATTCATACCGAGGCGATCAGCCCGATCCACTAATATCAGGAAATATCACGAATACGCACATAAAGCACATTTAAAGCCAAGTATTCCATACCATATCCAACAAGTTGTGCAAGTTGCTTTTATTTTCTTTCAAGTCTATAACACATCCTAAGGGATCTAATTAGACAATTAATAAGGAGATTTTTCATAAATAAGCATGATGTGGGTCCTAAACTACCCGGACAATCAACATAGTAGTAGCTACGCACAGACTCTCGTCACTTGGTGTGTACGTAGCCCCCGAATTTAGCAATAATTATTTGTTCATTAATCCTATTGGGATAATTCCCTCTCACAAGGTTAGAAAGGAGACTCACCTCGCTCCGAAGCGCACATCCAATATCAAGAATAAGCTCAAACCTCAATTCGAAGCCGAACGAGCACAAACTTGTTAATCTATGTTAGCACCCAATTCGCCCAAATGTGGAGTGAGAAATGGTAAAATGAAGGTTGTGTTTGAATTAAATGAACCCATTCTTCCCAGCTACTTTCACTTCTACGGCGGATTTTCTGCTTCTGCGGTGTCCCCTTCTACGGAAGCTGGGCCGCTACTGTGGTCCTAAGGAAAGCGGGCTAGACCGCTTCTGCGATCAAAGTGGCTGCTTCAGCGAGGCCGCTTCTGCGGTCTCATGGTCGCACCTGCGATTTTTCCTAGGCTGGCCCTGACCGCTTCTGCGGTTTGCTGAACGCTTCTGTGGTCCATGAACCGCAGACGCGGTTATGACAGAAGCAACAAGGTTTGGTTTTCCTAAATTTTTAGCTTCACTCGAACCTCCACCATTTAATGCTCGGGGCTCTTGAGCCCCACCCGAATATACCGACAAATCTGAAATCACGAGGCGGAGCTACTCGAACCCTTGAAACACTCAAAGCAACGCTAATTCAAGGTGTGTAACCTCAAAACCAATTGAATCAACTTAATGAACTTCAAGTTCTTAATTCCCTTTCCACATGTCAAAACGCCCTTAAACTACTCAGACTGACACCAAATTTTACGGGTGGGTCTTAACTGATATTTCGGAGTTGTACCAAGTTTGAGAACTTGAATTTGAACCCGATACCTATAATTTTAATGAATACTTAGATTCTTTAATTCATTAAAACTTCAATTTAACAATTTTACATAAAAATTAATTACTTGGGCTATGGACCTCGGAATTTGATTACGAGCATACGCTCATGTCCCATATTTTTCCACGGATCCTCCAGGACATGTATCTAATTAAAATCTTGACCTCAACAAGAAAAGAGGTAATAAATAATGCATAGTGTCGATGTTGTTAAAAGAGGTAATGAATAATTGGCTTGTCTAGCTCCTAATACTAGGCGCCATCGACATTATTAAAAACAAGGAAATGCAATTGAAACGGATGAAGGACCGTAATCTATCATCCATAAGAAAGTATTAGACGAAATATAGTTCATCAAATATTAAAAATTTCACATGTATCTAATTAAAATCTTGACCTCGACAAGAAAGTCACCACACTATAATCACATTAATCATTCTCAAATCTTTTGTTGTATTCTTTTTTAAAATTATAAATGCCCTCATTGATCATTGATGTGGTCCTGTAGAAAAATTGCAATCCGAGTTTAGCATACCAAATTGTGTACATGATTATTGAGGGGAAAATACAGAAAATGTCCTATCCAAAACAATTTTGCAAAGAATTGTCTTATTAATATTGATATTATTTATAATACCATTTAATAAAGGATTTTCCATACACGGGCAATGCAAGTATGGAGAAATTAGTGTACGTGTATATATATATATATATATATATATATATATATATATATATATATATATATATATATATATATATATATATATATATATATATATATATATTCTTAACTTAGTGTTTCTTTAGCCTATACATTGATAATAACACTAAATAAAAGTGTAAGTATCCATAAGAAATGTTAATGATTGATTAGTTTATGAATTGATAATAACTTAAGTAGAGCTGCATTAGTAGTATCCTTAAGTAATGTTAGGCTCGATTATTCTATGATTGATATACAATGCTATACTGTAGAGATATCTTAATATAGCTAATATTATATCGAATATAGATTTTATGATTGACCACCCGAAACTTACCCGAGGCCCCTAGGACCTCAACCAAATGCACCAACACATCCTAAGATCTTATTCAAACTTGTTCCAATCATCAAAATAACTCAAACAACATCAAACCACTCAAAACACATCTGATTCAAGCTTAAGTTTCTAAAATCTTACGAAATAAGCTTTTGATCAAAAAACTAATCACACTACGTCTGAATGACCTGAAATTGTGCAAACATACCAAATGACACAACGAACCTACTAAAATTCTCAAAATTCCATTCCGAACCTTATATCAAAATCTCACCTATCAACCGGAAATCGCCAAAATATCGACTTTGCAATTCGAGCCTAATCATACTCCGGATCTCCAAAACCCATTCCGATCACACTCCTAAGTCATAAATCACCTCCCAAAGCTAACTAAACCATAATAACTTACATCGGAACCCTCTAACACATAAGTCAACATCCAGTTGACTTTTCCAACTTAAACCTTCTTAAAAGAGACAAGTGTCTCAACCTTCACCAAGCTCCTTGCAGACTCAATACGACCAATCCGATACAACAAAATATAGATAACAAAGCATAAATAATCAGAAATGAGGGAAATAGAGGGGTAACTCATGAGAGGACTGGCAAGATCGTCACAGGTGGTCAGTTGACCACCCTTTATAACATGTTGCTCCGCCCATGTGCCAGGTGAAGCCAGGTTTTGAAACTTATGAGTTTGATAGTTTAATTCATTTAAGTTATTGGGTTCTAAATTAATAACTTTTTATATTTAATAACTTTTTGTAAACAAATAAAGAGTTTAAATCAAAGCTATTGCATGCTAGCTCTGTTTATGCTTGCCAAGATTGATGATGTTGATGTAACCACTTTTGAGGAAGAAGAAAATTTGCAAAGATACAATGAATTCTGGTGGTTTGGTTAGCTTCGAGGGATGAATTGTGACTTAGGAGTGCGATCGGAATTGAATTTGGAGGTCATATGTAGAATTAGGCTTGAATTGGCGAAGTTTGAATTTTGGCAGATTCCGGTTGATCGGTGAGATTTTGATCCGAGGGTTGAGGTCCAGAGGGCCTCGGGGTTATTTTGGATGGCTAACGGGTATGTTTAAGTTGGAAAAATGCAGCAGAAATTTGCAGAGAAAATTTTTTCATCGCGATTGCAAGCCTGTAGCTCCGACCTCATAGAAGGAATTAGAGGGGGCTCGGAATTTTCTTTCTGCGATCTCGTGAAGCGGGCTTGTGATCACGTAGGCTTGGGCGTTTGGTCAGTGCGATCGCGTGAGGGCGTATGCGATCGCGTAAGGTCTTTGGGCTGTGTTCTGCAATCGCGAGGGATTTCCTGCGATCGCATAAGAGGTTTTTTAGGGCCTAGATATTTTTGGTCTATGTGATCGCAATGGAAGTGATGCGGTCGCATAGAGGGTGCTACAGTGTTCCAGACAGAATGTTAAAAAACATTTTGGTCCGCGACCCAAGCTCATTTCCACTATTTATGAGCAAGCTTGGGAGCTTTTGTAGAGAGTTTTCAAGAGTTTGACTAGGAGTCGATAGGAGGTAAGTTTTATGATCTTAATACATTATTTTATTGAAGAATCATCGATAATTCTCTGATTTTTTGGTATAAAATTGTAGAAATTAGGGCTTGAGTTTACGATAGTTCAAATTGGGATTTGATAGGTCATTTGAGCTCAGATTTGAGAGTTATTCGTATATATGAACTCGTGGCGAGATGAGGATTCTGAAAATATAAGTTTTGTAATTATTCGAGAAGCGCGCCCGGGGCTCGGGTTTTGCTAGTTTTGAGATTTTTGTTATATTTCGAATTTTTACGATGTTGTCCCATTAGCATATTATGATATATTTGTACTAATTTTGGTTAGATTTGACACGTGTGGGGCCCAATTGGAGGGTCAAAGGAGTCGCGAGCGATGAATTTCACCGTTCGATGTGAGTAATACTTGGGAATGATATCCTAAGGGTTTGAAACCCCGGATTTACACATCTTAGTGTTGTATTGTGGTGACTTGCATAATGGACCTGAGTGTGGGGTAGAGCACCATTGGGGATTGTGACATGGTCCGTCCCAGTTGTTGGTTTTCACCGCGAAATGGTAAATGATTTGTTGTTATCATTATGACTTGGGCTCATTGCCATACTTGGGGCTTATTGCCGATTATTTGAACTATTTATGAACTATCATCACTATTTTCCTCACTATTTGAATTATTATTTGAACTCAATCCATGTGATTTACACTGTTTCATGGACTCAGCTATATTTTTCTCAAACTTGGAGTTTTAACTGATATTTGAACTATTGTTTGAGGCGAGTATTATTGTTTTACGGATGCCGAGTGCCTTTTGACTATTTTGGATTGATTGACGCCGAGGGCCATATGTTAGGTCATGAAGAGTGACGCAAGGAGGCTTTCACGCCTCGAGTGTTATGTGTGCATATGCATATATATGCATGGATCGGACTGCAAGCCGCAGTAGTATATTGCATGGTCGGACTGCACGGCGCAGTAGTATATTATATGGATCGACTACACGCCGCAGTATTATATTATATGGAACGGACTTCATGCCACAGTATTATAGCGCTTGGGTTGTAGGAGCCCCTCCGGAGTCTGTACACACCCCTAGTGATCGCAGGGTACCCATGGATCAGGCTAGGCGCCGTAGCGGCCATGCGCATTGCATTGCATTGCACTCACTCCTGGTTGTACTACGTGGCATGATATTTAGCACTCATATATTATTGACATACATACTGTTACTTGCCTTGTTTACCAGATACCCTAGTGTTATATGTTAAGGAGTGTTGTGCCCAAGGGGCGGACTTATGATCCAACTTGTTCTATCTAATATAGCATTCATATGCTGGGCTGTTGAAAATAAAAGAGATATTGTGAAAAAAGACTTTGATAAAATGATTTTGAACTGACCTTGAGATTTTTCTAAAACGATTTTTCATAGTATTTTGGTTTTTCTCAAAGGTTTGTACTGTCTTTTATAGCATTTTGTGTGCCCATACGTGTTTTCTTATCGTTCAGATACTATTCTCTCTTATTACCACAGAGTTGGAAGTACTCACTTTACTCCCTGCACCATGTGTGCAGATTCAGGTATTTTGGAAGTTTAGCTGAGATATATGCAACTTCAGAGTTTTATTGGAGTTGTCGAGGTAGCTGTCTCACGTTCGTTGGACCCGACTCTTTCTCTATTCCCTTATTATTATTTCTGCAGTTTTGAACGATTGTATTATTGGAGTCTTGTAACTCTGTATTGTTAGAGGCTCTACAACTCATGACCCCAGGTCTTTGGGAGATTATCCAGTTTGGTTTCCATCTATCAGTTAAGATTTTAGCTTTGTTGTCAATATTGATATTCAATTAACTGATTTTGAGCTTCATGCTCGGGTTGAGAGTGTAAGTCGGGCTTGCCTAGTATTTTAGTTGGTCACCATCACGACCGAGATTGGGGTTGTGACAATTTGGTATCAGAGCCTAGGCTACTAGGCCTCATGAGTCATGAGCCGGTTAGTAGAGTCTCGCGGATCGGTAAGGAGACGTCTGTATTTATCCTCGAGAGGTTGCTGAACCTTTAGGAAAACTTCACTTTCTTGGAATTCTTATCGTTCGTACTTGATTCAGCTTAACATAATAATTCTTTAAATTCCTTCCATACGTCTGTATGCGCACGCGAGCACTTAGTAGTATATGTTCCTCGATGGCTCGAGATTCCCCAATCGAGGGGCGAGCTGTAATCTTCCTGAGTTCATGTTGGGCCAGTCAAGAAGACTTGAGGCCGGATCTTTGCCTATGGCTGGAGCACCAAGGTGCTGATTGTGTGAGAAAGTTTTTTGAACGTATATGTTCAGTAATGTTCTTGTTAGCGGGGTTGGCCAGGGATATCCATATGGTGAGTATGTCAGTACTTCAAGGTATATCTATGTGATTTTGGCAGTGACGAAGAAGTTTGATGGTTAATGGATGAGTTGTTAAGCGTTTGTTTTCTATTGCGTTGTGATATGTAGCCCCAAGTTATGGGCGCGTGAAGAGTTTTCATGTCTCTTAGTTGGGAAGTTTACATTTCATGTGGTGGTATGAGCTCAGACTCAGAAAGACTAATTGGTTGTCTAACGTATATGATGGTGGAAGGCATGTTGAAATATTGAAATGAGGCGAAGCAGGTGGGTTATCTCATGCGGAGTATTTTGAGGGGTATGATCCATATGTGTATGTTAGAAGGTTTCATGTGTAATTGGAGGGTATGTGTTGAAATTTGAGGATTTGGGGACGCTTAAGAAAATGGACTCAGTTGATGTGGAAATGAATGCGTGGTTTGAGGAGAATGTCAGTGATAGACGACTTGTGTATTCACAAACTTGTAAATGACTTGAGTTTAACTCACTATAACATTGTGGCATTATTGGAGTAAAAGTGCTATGAGTTTTTAAGAGTGTCTTGATATATGGCTTTGAGCCAAGTTGGGGAGGTTGCTATTGGTGAGTTGATTGCACGGTTATATGCAATGCTGGTTCCGTTTCGAGGGATGATGATAGATAAGTTCTAGTTGTATAAATTGAGCCGAGGATGGCACGTGTGAAGGAAAATTTTTACAAAGGTTATAGGGTATTTTCGTAAATGTGAGGAAATATTAGGGTGTTTTTGAGCTGCTATTGATAAAGAATGCTCGGTGTATAGAGAAGGAAGATAGTTGTTTGTATCTGTAGGAAATCATGTTCTACGGTGTTAGAATACCAATAATGTATGAGTGGTGCCTTTCATTTAGAGCGGGTGAATTACCGCGGAGTAAGAGTGAATGACTCTCGATAATGGTTTTACTGTGTTCAAGATTTTGCATGTAACAATCAGGTGTCTTATCTTTTTGTATGTCGCTAGAGACCGTGCTTTCATTAGAAAAGATCAAGACTTGTGGTACTTTGTGTTAATCATGGGATTCTACGTATCTGCATTTTGAATGTTATGGTAAACAAATTCAGAATCGCAGGAAGTTCTTCAAAGCAAAGCATTCTGTAATGTGGTATCTCCGGGAAACGTTTGAGAGGGTATTCAGTGACCTATGGGTCTTAGACAGTGTGGTCTTATGGGAAAATCTCGTGTGGTAACCTGGGTTGAGGTATTGTGGTGTTACAACAAGGGATAATATCAAATTTAAGATTAATCGGGAAGGAAATTGGATAAATCGAATAGCTTGATAATGAACCGAATCGATATGGTAAGGATAAGATTAATTATTGTATATGTTCGAGGTAATGAGCCTTACAAGTATTGTGCAGCAATGCTTTTAAGTGCTGGCAGTTTGCTTAAGTTGGTTTGGGTAGAAGAATTCAGTCCTGACAGTTTAGCTTGTGCAATGGAATTGGGAGAAATAGTTCTTGATCTTTTTATCGTGGTTTGAAAATGAGTATATTTCCTATGGGTATGAGAAGCATGGAGTGTGTAATAATTTTTCTCCTATATGGGATCATGAAAGTTCTTGACTAGTTGAGTGCGTCGATGTCTGCGGGGCAGGAGAGAGATAGAAGTCCTCATGTTATCCTAGTGTGGTATGTCTATGTGTTATGATATGGAAAATTGAGATTTGCGTATTCAAGGTTTGGGTTTAATCATAATGTGGAGTCATTAAATTCATAAGAAGCACAGGCAATTGCAGGTGATTTAAGAGTCGATCTTCATATGATTAAGGAAGATGTTATTTCTAGGCTAGTGATTAGCGGGGGTTTATTTCAAAAAGGGGGAAAGGTAAGGAAAAACTGATAACTTTGGTGGTATTGCGGTGTTCTCTTGTTGGATCGATCGTTGATAATTGAGTTGTTGCTGGCGCAGGAAAATGTTTTGGATTTCTTTCGTGGTATGAATGGATACTTGATGTGTGTTATGAATTCGTACGGCGGAGTGTTGGACCAGGAATAATGATTCATGTGTTATATGTGTTGGAGACTAGAAGTTCTCATGATCTGACTATGCAGTGGTTGCAGATCGTGTGTATCGACATCGTCTAGCAGTTATGGAAATTGGAGGTCCGAGTGGATCTTTCTTTTCTTGGTATGTTAAATTTGGGTTATTATATTAGATTGCAGACTGGTCATCCCAATGTCAGGTTGTCTAGACTTATGCATTATGGGCTATGTCGCAAATACCACAGGCTGCGTGGCAAGGTGCATCGGACAATGTTCTAGCGGGGTATCTTGTATTCCAGAGACCAGCATACGACTGCCAAGCATTGCTTTATTGATTGGGCCTTCGTGGTAAATGTCGGTGTAGAGGTTTCTACCATTGATTCAGTTCCTGTATTGAGGTTTCGGATGTGTTTCTTGTGACCGGGCATGGGACTATATGTGTACACTGTAATGAGAAAATTTGGTCGATGTGCATCTCCTTTTGTGAAATATATATGTGGATTGGGTGGGACGCCGCCACGGGTATGTTATCTGGAACGGGTTGCACGCCATTACAGTGTGATGTTGAGAATAGTTTTCTATATGTTACCTTGTAGGCATTACTTCCTGGTTTCTGAGGAAGGTCAATATTGGGTGTTGCTTGGCGAATGGCGCATCGGTTGTGTCCTTTCAGGATTGAATAGAGTATATTACTTGCTTCACCGTGGGTGTGATAGATTGTTGGGTTTCGGACCTCAATCTGTGTATGGCTATCCATGTTGAGCATGGTGACTTGAGGTGCTTCATGCGTAACAGTGTTTGGATAGGATCGTGCGTTTTGGCAAGGCCACGCGAAGTTATGACTTTTCGAGGGGAATTTAGGTACTCTATTTCTATGATGTGAGAGAGATCTCAGTTTTGTGTTGTAATGGTACTGTTGAGCTCTAGGTAAATATCTTTTGTTGCGTCATTATAATAATTTGAGTATGTTCAGACTGCTTCTCATTGGTGCGTGTATTAGGATAGTTGTGGATTAGGCCTGCATCGAGGTGTCAATAACCAGAGGTGTGGTTGGAGTCGAAGTGGTCATTGGAGTCATTAATGAGTCGAAGTGGTCATTGGAGTTATTATTTAAAATACCATGTAATAAAGGATTTTACATACATCCTTAAGTAGGTGATTTTGGATTAGCTCCTGGGATTTTTGGTTGTTTTACTCTATTTCAAACAGTAGACTTATCAACCATTTTTGCTCGTGCTAGTGCCCCCAGAAATTATGAATGTTAATGAAAGAAAGTCCTTTCATCCTAATCTCATCTACTGAAAAGGGGGCCGGGCATAGCACGTTCTTTTTTGGGACACATAGGCTGTTACAGATGCATCAAAAAAGACTTTTTGAACCGCCGAATCCCAGAATGGAATCATTGAAGAAGAAAGGTATAACGCTTGGGAACCGGAACAGGTCATCCTTCAAACTACCCATCAATCATCCAACACGACCAGCTATTTATAAAAGAGAAATGAAAGAAAGAAATCAGTGAATGAAATAAGGCGATAATAAAAATGAAAAGACCTAGGAACGAGCAAGGAGGATTGGTTTCCCCACCTTAAAGTACCGAGCATTTTAGGGGTATAGCTCGCTGATATAAAAAAGCGGAAGATTCAATCGGCTCCCAAGCGTCCTTGGATTGAATCCTTAGTTAGAGAGAGGGGCTAAGCCTACGTAACGCGATGGGGACAAGCTTTTTTGTCCGCGTTCAGCTATGCTTTATAGATGGGCAAAAAGAGATTCAACAGTCGGCTGGGGAACTGGAATCTAAGCATACCAAGACTCAGGATAAGGAAGGGTAAGGCATCTAAGAATAAGGCAGGTAGACAAATACTCAGGCAAGAAAGAATGTCTCTTACAGAAAAGGCAAGAAGAAGAGGCCCTCGCTCTACAGGAAACCTAATAGAATGGGCTACTTCTTAAGGTGGAATGGACCACTAATCATAGAATAAGCACAATATTGCGCTATGGAAGGTTCTAGAAGGTTCCGCAGTGATCTAGGAGTTGGTGGAAGCTCCATGGAAGCACAAAGGAGTTGTGGCATCTTAGAGGACTCCAGAGAGTCCTGGGAAGCTGCCTAGGTCGGGGGATTGGTTTGAATAGCCCTATTGACCAGGAGAGTCAGTATTACCGCAGCTTTGACTTCAGCGTGCTTCCTGCTCGCAAGGAAAGAAAGAAGAGCGACAGGGTTCAGTTCAGATTTTACTGTTTGCAGCATGGGAGCAGATTCCCCAAAAAATCCCTGGGAACAATGAAAACAAAAAGAAATCTCGGCAACGAAAGCTATAGGGGACTGTATTGGCGATATCCAACGGTGAACAGCTGCCCAAAAGAAAAGTCGCTTGGAAGTCCGAGGACCTTTAGTACTGTACTCTACTCCCGAACCAGCAGCCTTCGCGCCACGCAAGATCGCCCCTTCTTAATTAGCTATTGTCTCCCCTGGGGGTTCGGTTCGTCAGAAAAGGTATAGTAGTCTGGGCCCTTTTAGATTCCCCTATTCTATTCCCTAAGTTAAGTAATTCTCTTGAGCCACCCACCATATTTATACATTGCTTTGAGCTAAGCTAAATAAGACTATTTCAATGATGGCCCTCCATGGATTCACCTATATAAGCCGCGACTAAAGTTGCAAAAATAAGAGCTTGAATACCACTTGTAAATAATCCATGGAGCATGACAGGTATAGGAACTACTAAAGCCACTAAAGATACAAGAACAACAACTACTAATTCATCAGCTAAGATATTCCCGAAAAGTTGGAGTGGCTAGAGGGGTGGATCCAGGGACTCGACCTCTTTCTTCTCCTACTAGGACTTGTTCTCTTCATTTACGGGGAAGAAAATTAAAGATTGGAAGAATTACAACATCCGGGGGAGAGCGACGTCATCATTGATGTGGTCCTGTAGAAAAATTACAATCCGAGTTTAGCATACCAAATTGTGTACATTATTATTGAGGGGAAAATATAGAAAATGTCCTATCCAAAACAATTTTGCAAATAATCGTCTTATTAATATTGATATTATTTAAAATACCATGTAATAAAGGATTTTACATACATCCTTAAGTAACTTTATATTTCTTTATGAATTAATAATAACTTAAGTAGAACTGCATTAGTAGTATCCTTAAGTAATGTTAGGCTTGATTATTATATATTTCAATATACTATTCTATACAATAGAGGTAACTTAATATAGCTAATATTATATGAAATATAGCTAATATCTTATTGCCTCCCCCGGGGTGTGAAGTAGCTGCTACTGTAGTGGCTGAAACTGCCCGAGATAGGCAAGTGCAAAATGATAAAATCTATGACAAGGCTTCATCAAGACCCAAAATCACGATGGGCACAGCCGGTGCCTGACCTGGTGCTGATGGAGTTTCCATGATTGGAGCCTGATTCTGAGATAGGGCAGCTGGTGGATCTGCATGTGCTTCCCTCGCTGCTTTGCCTCTGCCATGACCACGACCGCGTCCATGGCCATTGGTGGCCTCATCTGGTGGCACTGGTAGTTGTACACACTGGTAGCTCGTTTCTTCACCATCTGTGAGGGAATAGGATAACAGAAGTTTAGTACTCAGATCAACAAGTTCACCCGATAAGAATTTCAAGAATATGAAGTTTTCCCTAAAGGTTCTGCAGCCTCTCGAGGATAAATACAGGCATCTCCATTCTGATCCTCGAGACTCTACTGAACCTGCTCATGACTCGTGAGATCTATGTAACCTAGCCTTTAATACCAACTTGTCATGACCCTAACCCTTAACCCGATTGTGATGGTGCCTCTCGTGTAGATAAGGCCAGCCAGTCTAACACAATTTGTCCTTTTTAGCAATTAAATATCATAAAGACAGTTTAAGAATGATTAAAAAGCAACATTTAGCGGAATTAGAGATAACAAAGTTGAAATCCATCCCGACACAGCCCTAACTGGGATGTCAAAAGTCACGTGATCTATGATACTTAATCCTTAAATATAACTACATAGTCTCAAATATTGAACTATAAACGTAAAAGAAATATATAGACAGGAGCTCCAGCCTACGAATGTCAACAGCTACCTGAAGACTCCTCGAAGATCCGCTTGAAGCTGGAATGAATCAGCACTCAACAGCAGAACCTGCTACACCTGAATCAGCACACACGATGCAGGGAGTAATGTGAGTACTCTGACCCAGTGAGTAATAAATATAAATAATGTCTGAAAGTAAGAAAACACATAAACCACAAGGCTTCTATACTGAAACAGTAGAATCACTTTAAAAAGTAAATATGTGAAGAATCACATGAAATCCCTTTTTTTCAAAAAGTAAAACAATTAATTGACTGGTAAATTACAAATAGAAGTTCGCCTCTCGGGCAAAGTATCAATAAATCCACTCCTCGGGCAATAACTCAGAATAGTACCAGCCCCTGTGGCTCAATCTCAGAACAATACCAGCCCCGCGGGCTCAATCTCACATCACAATGGATACTCGCGCTAACTTGGGCTGTACAGACTACGAGAGGGGCCCCTTACGTCCCAAGCGCAATATCAAGCCATCTCGTGGCATCAAATTTAGGCCCTAGGCCTCATATAGTCAAGCCACCTGTGGCATATATATGTATATCAGGCGCTCGACCTCAGATCAATATCAATGTATCCTCACATCCGGCCTTCTGCCGTACTCAGTCTGAAAATTATTATGAGCCCCTCGGGTATTAGTAAAATAGTAGTTCTCAGCCCAAAAACATCATTTGAAATATCATTTCAGTCTCAAAACTGAGTACAAATAGCTTAGTAGTAAAATACGGAATATAGCATGACAGAGTTCAAGTAATAAGTCAAAACAGTGAGGAAATTATGATAATAATCCCCGAAGGGTTCAAATAGTTGGCATGTGACGACACAAAGGGTCATCACCTGTTTTCACCCCTTTTCCGTGCTTTTGATGTCTTGAAAACCTTATTTGTACTTTCCTTGATTTGCGTTGCAGTCCAAGCGCATAGCCAGAAAGCTTAAATAGGAATTCTATGTGAAAAATGATGAATTTTGATATTAATATGACTAAAGTTTACTTTGGTCCACATTTTGGAAAAGCGGACTCGATCCAGTGATGTGACGATCCCGGAGGGTCCAAATAAAAATACGGGACTCAGGCGTATACTCAAAATTCAAATCCGAGGTCCCGAGCACGAGAAATGAATTATTTTTAAAAAATTATTTTTCTGGATTTAATATTGAATTTGAAATGAAAATGGATTAGAAAGTTTTTGTATCGGGCCGGTATTTTCGTTTCAGTGCATGGTATAGGTCTTATACGTGATTTAAGATGTTTTTGTGAAATTTGGTTGAAATCGGATGTCATTTGACGTGTTTCGGACCTAAACATCTAAAAATGAAAGTTGATGAAGTTTGATGAAAAAGTGATGATTTTGAGGTTTAATTCATTGATTTTGATGTTATTTTGGTGATTTGATCACACGGTTAAGTTTGTAGGTTGTCATTGAGTTAGTGTGTGTGTTTCTTTAGGAGCCCCGAGGGCTCGGGAGTATTTTCGGAGGTGTTCGGGTGGTTTTGAACATAAGAAAATTGCAGAAAAGTTGCAGCAGGTGAATAGCGATTTCCTTCTTCGCATTCGAACTCTCCCTCACGCGTGCCCGTAGCCTTGAGTCTTCCTCATTCGGGTTTGCATCTTGAACCTCACGATTGCATAAGCCGAATTCAGAACCCCGGTGGTTTCCTCTTTGCGTTCTCATTGAACCGTATGCGAACGCGTAGCCCTACAGCCTTTCTCAATGCGTTTGCGTGGCCCTTTACGCGTTTGCATATAGAAATGTCCTGGACCCTAGTCCTTCCCTTCTTTGCGTTCGTGATTAGCCTCCAGCGTACGCGATGCGTCCCAGGTTCCCTTCTTCATGAACGCGACCCTCAAGTCGTGAACACATAGGGCAAAATCGCCTAGTTATATTTTTAAGTTTCTGAAGCAGTGCTCACGGGTTTAGTTCAAAATTATCATGAGCTCTCTTCTTCCCCAAGCTCTAGGAGTCCATAGAAGCCCCCATTCTTCAAGACCACATGGGTTAGTAAATTCCCACTCATTTTCCTTATTTTCTTTCATGAATTAGTGAATTTTCAAGCTTAAATCACATAGGTTAGGGTGGAAATTGGGGGAATTGGGTAGAGCTAGGGCTTTTAAATTTTCTTTGATTTAGACCTCATTTTGGGATCAATTTGAAAATAAATTTTATATTCGGGCTCGTGGGGGAATGAGTGATATGAAATTTTTTCGAACCTCGGGTTTTGTACAAGCAAGAACTGGGAATAGAAGTAGAGCCGTATATGCTAATTGCTATTTGTCGAGTACGGTGTATAGTCATGCTGACGAGTATCAATACGCTAGTATCTAGCATGACCGTGTGTCCCTATATTGTGATTTACCCTGAATTTATTGTGATTCTTCCATGCTTATTTGATGATTTCTATAAACTGTAAAGAGCATGAGAAAGATTATTGTGTTACGGATTGAGAAGGTATATGATTTGAAATAAATCTTTTGAGTGATGGCTCGAATGATAAAGTGAATTAAAAGGGATAAGTGTAAGAAAGAGGAAAAGCTTATTGTTATTCCCTTGTCGGGACATTTTATTTGAATTGTTGATTTTTCTCCCTTGCCGGGATTTAGTTGTGTTGTTATATTCCCTTGCCGGGATTTCTTTTTACTAGTTGTTACTTCCTTATCCCTTGTTCGTGGTTGTTGTCTGGGTGAGGTTTTATTATATATATATATATGTGTGTGTGTGGGGGGGGGGGGGATCAGGTTGCACGCCGTAACAACACTAATGATATGGGTCGGGTTGCACGCTACAACAATACTATAAATATGTGGATCGGGTTGCACGCCACAACAATGATAATTGTGGATCACGTTGCACGCCGCAACAATATTGTTATGTGATTGGATCGGGTTGCGCGCCGCAACAAATTATAGATTAAGTGTGTTTATTCCGGATTCGAGTTTCTGTTGGCTGTTCTATCTTTAAATTTAGACTCCTTGTTTTTAACTGCATGTTCCCTCCGCCTTTTATAAACTGCTTATTTCCTGTTTATTTTCCGCAATATATATTTCATAATTGCACATGTTTTTCTAGTAGTCTGGTCTAGCCTCGTCACTAGTTTGCCGAGGTTAGACTATGCACTTACTAACATATAGGGTCGGTTGTGCTGATGCTACACTCTATGCATCTTTTTGCATAGATCACGGTGCTGGAGCAGCTTTTGGACAGCAGTAGTAGATTTGGAGCTGACATCAGTCCAGAGACACTGGGCGGCTGATGTCCGCAAGCTCAGAGTCTCTTCTATCTTTACCTTAGTTTGTTATCCTTGTACCGGAACAAAAAAATTATGTTGTTATTTAGACATTGTACTTAGTATTCTCTAGATGCTCGTGAGTTTGTGACTCTAGTTCTTGGTTAGAGCTATATTGGATTTCCGCCTTGCTTCAGTTTATTATATTTAAGACTTCCGCTTTCCTATAAAGTATTTTGTGGTTTTCAATAATGTCGATGTTGCTAAAAGAGGTAATAAATAATTTTCTTTCCTAGCTCCTAATAGTAGGCACCATCACGACTCCCGATGGTAGAAAATCCGGGTGGTGACATGGCACGAAGCCCAACTATGGCAATCAGCCCAAATCATGATGATAACAACTAAGTTTCAGCCAAATACGCAGTAAAATCATCAATCGAGATGGGCCAAGTGACAATCCCCAATAATGCACGATCCCACACTCGTCATCAAGCTTGTGTCTCACCTCAATATAGCACTACGATGTGCAATTTGGACTTTCAAACCCTCAAGACATCATTTACAATCATTACTCACCTCGAACTGGATAAATCTCTAGCTCGCGACACCTTTGCCTCTAGAATTGGCCTCCACGCGCGTCGAATCTATCAAAAATCAGAACGAATACGTTACAATATACTAAGGGAACAAAGCTCAAGTGAAAACAATCAAAAATACCAAAAATCCCGCAATAAGGTAAACTTGAGCCCCGGCGACTATTGGAAATTCAAAAATTTTAACATCACTAGATTCCTGGTCTCCCCACGAGTACATACATATCAAAAGTTCTCAAATCCAACCACAAGTAATCCTTCAAATCCCAATTCAAAGATCCAAAATTTGAAGCCCTAGTTCGTCCATTTTTAGCTTAAGTTCCATGATTTTCTACGTAGATTTCCCAATAGAATCGAGTTGTAGGACCAAAATTCTTACCTCCAAACTTTTCTCCTTGAATCCCTCTTTAATCCCCTTCAAAAGCTCTCAAAATGATCAACAATGGAGGAAATGATCCCAAAATCGCGGATGAATTGACTTAAAACTTTCTACCCATGAGTCCCCCTTCTTCGCGATCGTGGTCAACACCTCGCGATCACGATGCACAAATTCGCGTTGACCTGACTTTCCACGCAATACCCCCAACACAAACGCGATGATTTTCTCCTCCTACACCTTCACGAACGCGAAACGCCTTATGCGAATGCGATGAACAAAAGACCCTGGGCCCCTCAGACCCAATTTACCCAATGCGATCGCGAATGCCCTCTCGTGAACGCGATGCACTAAACCCCATCCTTCTGCGAACCCGAAGCCCATCTCGCGACCGCGAAGCTAAATTCTGGCCTCTCTCAAATCCCTCTACGCGATCGCTATATACCTCACGTGATCGTGAAGGGCAATTCTTCTGCAACACTGAACTTGAAATTTCTGTAACTTTAAAACTCCATAAATGGTCTGATTGACTACCCGAAACTCACCCGAGGCCCCTAGGACCTCAACCAAATGTACCCAACACATCCTAAAATCTTATTGAAACTTGTTCCGATAATCAAAATACCTCGAACAATATCAAACCACTCAAAACACATCGGGTTCAAGTTTAAGTTTCAAAAATCTTTCGAAATACGCTTTTGATCAAAAAACCAATCAGATTATGTCTGAATGACGTGAAATTATGCACAAACATCCCAAATCACACAACGAAACTACTACAACTCTCAAAATTCCATTTCGACCCTTATATCAAAATCTCACCTATCAACCGGAAATCGCCAAAATATCAACATTGCCAATTCGAGCCTAATCCTACTCCAGACCTCCAAAACTCATTCTGATCACACTCCTAAGTCATTAATTACCACCGGAAGCTAACCAAACCATCGTAACTCACATGCAAACCGTCTAACACATAAGTCAACATCCAGTTGACGTTTCAAACTTAAACCTTCTTAAAAGAGACTAAGTGTCTCAAACTTCACCAAACTCCTCCCGGACCCAATCCGACTAATCCGATACCACAAAATACAGATAACAAAGAACAAAGAAGCATAAATGGGGGAAACAGAGCGGTAACTCATGAGAGAACTGGCCGGATCGTCACAGGTGGTCACTTGACCATCCTTTATAACATCTTGCTCCGCCCATGTGCCAGGTGGAGCCAGGGTTTGAAACTTATGAGTTAGAGAATTTAATTCATTAAGGTATTGGTTCTAAATTAATAACTTTTTTATATTCAATAAATTTTTATAAACAAATACAGTATTTAAATCAAAGCTATTGAGTGCTAGCTCCGCTTATGCTTGCCAAGATTGGTGATGTTGGTGCAACCATTTTTGAGGAAGAAGAAAATTTGCAAAGATACGAGGGAAAGATGACAAAAAAGAAAAACTTAGTTATCTTTCTTGATAGTAAAATAAATTATAAACTTAATTGATATCTAAAGTTGTATTCGTCTGAAAAATATTATTGTTTGTGTGTCAATCTACAAGAGTCTTGTTCATGACAGAGTAATTGAAACGGATGAAAGACCGTAAATCCATTATCCATAAAGTCATCACACTATAATCTCATTAATCTTTCACAAAAACTTGTACTGTATTCTTTTTTAAAATTTAAAAAGATTTCATTGATCATTGATGTGGTCCCGTAGAAAAATTACAATCTGAGTTTAGCATACCAAATTGTGTACATGATTATTGAGGGGAAAATCCAGAAAATGTCCTATCCAAGATAATTTTTCAAAGAATTGCCTAATTAATATTGATATTATTTACAATACCATGTAATAAAGAATTTGCCATACACGTGCAACGCACGTATGAAGAGATTAGTGTATATATATATATATATATATATATATATATATATATATATATAAAGTAATTAAATGTTTCTTTAGCCTATACATTGATAATAACACTAAAAAAAAGTGTAAGTATCCATGAGAAATGTTAATGATTGATTAGTTTATGAATTGATAATAACTTAAGTAGAGCTGCATTAGTAGTATCCTTAAGTAATGTTAGGCTCGATTATTCTATGATTGATATACAATGCTATACTGTAGAGATATCTTAATATAGCTAATGTTATGTTGAATATCTATATATATAGCGCGTGTGAGAGAGATATTCAACATAACATTAGCTATATTAAGATAGCTAATGTTATATATAGCGGTCGGAAATTTTCGACTAATTGCGGTCGGTCTAAGTTTGTGACCATTGTTTTTTCGTCCAACTAAAAACGGTCGGAATTTGATAGAAAATTATCAACTTTCGACCGATTTCGGTCGGAAAGTATGGACGAAAATCACATAATTTCAAGTATTTTTATATGCTGTTAAACATATTTTTGTGAGTTAAAATTCGGTTGGAATTTAATCAAAAATTATCAATTTTCGACCGATTTCGGTCGGAAAGTATGGACGAAAATCACCTAATTTCAAGTAGTTTTATATGCTGTTAAACATATTTTTGTGAGTTAAAATTCATGTACTTTTAATAATTTTTATATACACAATTTATGTTTAAACTGAATTCAGATGAATCAAACACATAAGCAGTAGCATCACCATATGATATAAAGTGTGGTCAAATAAACATCATTTTCCAGAAAATTGTACTGCATATTTGTTTGCCAAAACTAAATACAGACCACTGTGTGTGGTTTATTTGATCCCTTTTCAATTTAAATATGTTCTAATAAAACAATTTTTAAAATTTAAAATTTATGTAAAAATAAATAACTACTATTAAATTAAATTTTATCTAAAAGTTATTTCTTAAATAAATTTAAAAAATAAGCCCGTCAAAAATTTCTTCAACGAAAGTTTTGTGCAGGCAACCCTCTTGACTTTCTCTTTCCTTTGGTTTTATTCTTACTTTGATAGTAAAATTTCTATTATTTTTTTATGTAATATTTAGTTTATAAAACTATTTGTATTACAAGTATTTTTATTATTTAGTTAAATGTTTCGTATTTAATTTAAATATTTTGATGTATAATTCATCGATAAAAAAATTTATTCAGTTGTTCCAGTTTGAATGCCCTTGAAAGAATTTCTTACTACGCTACTATATGGAATAAAATTGGTTCATAACAAATGGTCAAATGGTAACATGACACGTGTGACTGAGGATAGGCAAAAGGCAAACTAAGTAATAATCAGTATCAGATATGACCATTACAATTGACGTATGTCCTGAATGAAGCATAGTCAATGGGAATAAATCTTGTATCTATCATCAGATAGTACTCAGTGAGGAAATACACTGTCATGTTAAATGATCGACCGTTGCAGGAAATATTTGCATTTATGGTCAGCCGTTATATATTCATCGATGACCCCTTTATTATCATTTAAGTGGGGGTTTGATTTTAGGATTTTCTTTCCCTAAGCATAGCTATAAATAGAAGACTCAGCAACTGTTGTGACACACAGAATTCTTGGCAAACATACGCTATGTTTTCTTTTTCTCTCAATTAAATGTCTTTATTTGTTCTTTAAAAATGCTTTTACTTTTTTTGTCTTCAAAGACATTGCGCTCGGAGCCAGGCTTGACATATTCTTCAACTTTTATTATTAAAATTCATTGCTAATCTTATTTCTTTACCATTTCGGGGTTAAATCAGTTCGCTTGTCTGTAAATCAATATAAAAATTCAACTGTAACATTTTATGGGTAAACAATTTGGCACCCACTATGGGGCTTAACCAATTATGTAATTGCTTAGGTTTATTACTCACATGTTATTTTTCTCTTAGCATAAAATTAAAATTAGCAATCAATAATGTCAAAATTAGGTACATTGTTGAGGGACGCGAAAACTTGCCTCAACATGAAGACTCAATTAGCGACATCCATAACAAAGGGGACAAAGCAACCCCAGTTCGTGAAGGGCTGTACGCCCAGTATGTGCGGCAGCCATTTACCGATGATGTTGAGGAGGAACACGTCATTGAAATAGTGAAAATATTAAGAGACACGCAGAAAGCCGTCTTGAGCCAAATCTCATGGCATGATTGGGTAATGATGGAATTAAAATAAACATTGTTAGACGCTTCTAATAATGCGAGCGGAAGAGGCGCGGTTCCTCCTAATGTTCCTGCAAATCAAATGACTCAGAGAGTTGATAACAACACCCCAACAAGCGAGGATGGTTTCGACGAAGCCGGAGGGACGGTAGTGGATAAGGAAAAAATAATGGGAATGATCCCTTCAAAACTGATCTTATGAAGTTTATGAGGGAGATGAACGAATGCATGGATCAAAATGCGAAGAAGCTCCACGCTTGGATGGATAAGATTTTGGGCGCTCCACCAATACTAAAAGGCCAAGATTCGAGAAAATAAGCACAATTATCGATTAAAGTTTAAATAGAGTGCAACACCAGAGTTGATTTAGAAGAGGTTCAATATGTCGGATATGACAAACTATGATGGGAATTCGGATCAACTGGAGCACATCACAACCTACACCGCGGCTGTGAAATAGAACGATTAGGCTCAATATGAGATCAAATCGATGCTGCTAAAAAAGTTTGGTGAAACCCTCACAAAGGGGGCCTTAATATGGTGTTCACTCTTACTTGTGACTCTTTTGAAATGCTTGTATATTTATTCATTAAGGCCCACGCCAGAGACAAAAAGGTCCAAGCCAAGAAGACAGACATATTCAGGATTGCGCAAGGTGAGCCCGAATTGCTGCGGGAATTTGTGATCCAATTCGAGAAAATGAAGATGATGATACAGGTGTACCATATGAGTGGGTAGTAGAGGCGTTAACAAAGGGTTTGATTTCATATAGCACCTATGCTTCTCAAAAGTTGAAGTAAAGCCTGCTTGAATTCCAAGAAACCACTTGGGCGGATGACCATAACCATTTCGAGTGAAAAATAAGAATAGAAGACGACCATCTTGGGTTCCTGAAATTAAACAAGGGACGAGATCAAGATAGAAACCATGAAAAGTTTAAAAGCGACTTCGATATAGATAGACAGTCTTCAAAAGGCCAGTTCCTACCATATGAAATGGCCGAGGGTCGTAGCAGCAACGGGCTTTAGTCCTCGGATAGGTTCGCTCCCGATAAAAGAGATGACCGTGGCAAGAACATCAGGTCACTACAAGAAACAGAGGTGCTTAGGGCCCAGGACTCCACATATTCCATGTTATCGGATTACTACTTCAACACCAGCTTAGTGGAGCTGGTATCAGCAATGTGGTATATCAATGAAGCATGATTCCCCAAGCCAATAAGATTTGGTCCCAGCCAGAGGGATCTAACTTGTGGTGTGAATGTCATGGGTCTCAAGGCCATAGAACTAGGTATTTCCGGCATCTACGTGAAGAGGCGATGACATTAAGGAAGAATCGCCATCTTAGGGAAGTCTTAAGCGAGCCAATAGGAACTATGGTCGAAGCCGGGAGTTTGCAGAGCCTTCGAAGGCACCAAAAATGTTTCGTTTGACTGTCAACATGATTTTAAGAGGGAATGAAATTAATGTTGTAAAGGCTATGAGTATGACCAATTCAACCACAGAAGAACTCGAGCAAGTCGCTTTATTCGAAGCGTTCTTGGAGAGGAAGTTTCACTTGTGAACATGACTTGATCCCGAGCTCAGGTTAGGATCTATTAAATTTTTTTAATGCTAATGCAAATTGATTTGCATGGACGCACTCGGATATGTCATGTATCCCATTGGAAGTGATGTACACAAGCTAATCCTAGAGCCAAACTACCCATTAGTAACGCAAAATAAGCATCTGATTGCCGAGGAAATAAACAAGTTTGTTAAAGAAGAGGTAACCTGGTTGCTTAATATCGCTTCCATAGGAAGGTAAAATATACAAAATGCTTAGCCAATGTAGTTGTAGTTCCAAAGAAAAATAACATGTTTAGAATGTTTGTAGATTATAAGGATTTATATAAAGGGTACCCTAAAGACTTGTTGCCACTGCCAAACATTGATCAAATGATTAATGCTACGGTCGGGCAATAGTTAATGAGTTTTCTTGATGCTTACTCCAGGTATAACCAAATCAAGATGAACCCGGAGGATCAGGAAAAAAATTCTTTGATAACGAACTTTGGCACATCTTGTAATAATATGATACCATTTGGTCTTCAGAATACCGAAGCCACTTACTAGAGGCTCATTAACAAAATGTTAGAAAATAAAATAGGCAAGATGATGGGGATATACATTGATGACATTTGAGTCAAGTCTTCTGAAACACCTCCAAGAGACTTTCGTTATCCTAAGGAAACATAACATGAAACTCAACCCAAAAACATGTAGATATAGAGTTAGCTCCGGTAAGTTCTTAGGGTTCCTGGTCTTGCAAAGAGGGATCGAGGTAAACCTCAATATAATAAAAGTTATCAAAGATATCCCAAAAAAGCTAACGAGCATGAAGGAGGTACAGAGGCTAACTGGCAGGTTGGCAGCCTTAAGCAGGTTCATCATGAGATCCTCAAGGAAATGTCATCACTTCTTCTCACTTCTCAAAAAGAAGTACGACTTTAATTGAACTCCCGAATGCCAACACCCATTGAAAGGCCTAAAAAGGTACCTATCAAGCCCTCTATTACTGTCAAAATCGGGGAAAGGTGAGTAGTTCCTTATTTATCTAGTGCTCTCAAAAGTAGAGGTAAGTGCAATTTCCTGTCTATTATATTAGTAAAATATTATCGGGATTGAAGACTAGCTATCCGCATCTCAAAAGGATGGATTTAGCTCTCATAGTTGCCTCTCGAAAGCTTAGACCTTATTTACAATGCCATCTGATAGCCGTTGTGACAACTTTTCTCTTAAGGAATGTTCTTCACAAGCCTGAGTTGTCGGACCATTTTTCTAAATAGGCAGTTGAAATTAGTGAGTTCAACATCGAGTACTAACTCAGGACTAATATCAAGTCACAAGTTGTAGCCGCCTTTATGGCTGATCTCAATCTTGGATTAATGCCTTTGGCTGCTAAGGAAGTAGTGCTGGTGTCGGAAATGACATTGGGAGTTTGGACCTTATTTACAGATGGAGCTTCAAATGTAAAAGGATCCGGGTTTTGTGTGGTTCTAGTCACACACTGAGTAGAAACCCGATGTAGGCCATTAAGACTATTCCAGTAACTAACAATGTAATCGAGTATGAGGCTTTGGTTATAGGACTTAAACTGGCTTGGAGACTTGGCTCTGAGGTTATCGAGATCAAATGTGATTCCCAACTAGTAGTAAACCAGGTGTGCGGGGTTTTGAAAAAAGAAGAAGAACGCAGTCGATCATGCACATTTCGAGAGAAGAGAATATGGAGGAAGATGCATTGGCTAATTTGGAGTCATCTGCAGAGATGAACGAATCTGACTCTCATATTATCATTAAAATCCTACATTTGATATTGGATGTTAATGGTTCTTGTGAAGTCAATTCAACCAACCTAGTCTGGGATATGAAGAATGAATTCGCAGAACATCTTCAGCATGGCAAATTATCCGAAGACCTAAAGGCCTCTCGGACACTATGCACCAAAGTGGCTCGTTACTTCCTCGTGGATGGGAAATTATATAGAAAACCATACCAAGGTCTGCTTGCCGGATGCTTGGGAGCCTCGAAGGCAGACTATGTGATGAGGGAACTCGACGAATTTGTGGGAACCATTCTGGTGCAGATTCATTGCTTATAAAGCTTGTTAGGGCAGGTTACTATTGGCCCTGAATAGAGCAGGCCGCAAAGGCATTCATTCAGAAGTGCGCCAAATGTCAACTTCATGAACAATTGGTATACCAACTAGCAGAACTCTTTCATTCAGTGTTGTCCCCTTGGCCATTCATGAAATAAGAAATGGTCGGTCCTCTACCATCCAGACCCGAAAAGGTAACATTTCCTATAGTTTTAACTAATGACTTCACCAAATGGGTTGAAGCAGGTCCTTACCAAAATATCAGTGAGCTTGAAGTGATTGAATTCATATGTGACCACATAATCTGCTCATTGAGAATACCAAAAGAGATTGCATGCAACAACGAACCATAGTTCGTAGGCTCAAAGGTTACAAAATGTTTGGAAGGTGTGAAAATCAAGAGGTTAAATGCTCATCATACCATCCATATGCTAACTGACCGGCGGAATCAACAAATAACACGACTATCCAAAACCTTAAAACGAAGTTAAAAGCAGACAAATGCAAATGACCCGAAGAGTTACCATGTGTGCTATGGGCATATCAGATGACTGCAAAATTGAGCACGGGATAAACAACTTTCTCACTCGTATATGGCACAAAAGATCTGATACCAATAGAAGTGGGGGAGCCAACTTTATAGTTTTTCGAGCAAACGAAAAAACAAAAGATTAGGCAGTGCTGGTGAATATGGATTTACTTGATGAACACAGGGACTTGACGTACATGAGAATGGTTTCTCAAAAGCAAAGATTGGAAAGATACAATAATTTTGAGGGCCAATATGCTCTACTTCGAAGAAGGTGATTTGGTTTTAAGAAAAGTGACCCAGAGCACTCGGGAAGTCAACGTTGGAAAGATCGGTCAAACATGGGAAGGTCCTTACCAGGTTTCAGCTATCACCAGTAAAGGGTCATACGAGTTGGAAAATCACGATTGAGGCAAATTGCCCATCCATTGGAATGTGACTCACCTTAAAAGGTATTATTGCTGATGGATGCTACCAGTACTGAAAGTATGTGCTGCACTATTTTTCCACTCGACCAGTTTTTATCCCAATCGAATTTTCTAATAAGTTTTTTAACGGGGCAGCAATGAAAATCATACTATGAAAAGAGCGTTATTGGAAAGAATAAGACCTTTAAATTAAAAAGGATGGAAGTCTTCACATTAATGGTAAACCTCTATGGGGATGGTTAACTAATCATTGGCTCGATGGTAAATTGGTGTTAGAACGCAAAGCTTGCCATCGAACCAAAGACTATTCAATCATTCACAAGTTGTTTTCACTAATGATGCAAAAATTCTAATTTCCTAATTTGCATACTTCGCATTCGAACACTGTGGGAACAGTATGAGATACGGTATAAAAAATTACACAAAAACCGAGGACTGGTGGAACCGGGAACAATAATATCTCATCAGGACCGAGGACCACATGACCAGCCTCATAGAAATGAGTTATACAGGTTAGCCGTGTGTATTGGAAGTTTTATTTACTTTAGCAAATGAATGATTATGTACTTTTAATGATTGAAGGAATCTAATTGGGGTAGATGTTACTATGGTTTGACTGACATATTTGGGGCTTATGCTATAGCAGTTGCACAATTTTACCCACTCTCACACCTCTTGGTAGGGAGACTGATTTTTCCCAATTGACTCTCTCGAGACCAAATGGGTAGTCAAATTAGGACAAGCAACTAGGTTTCAAGTAGGGAGATTACTCTCTCGGTATTTAACCCGTTAATTGGGACTATCGTTTCTCATGAGTCCATCCCAATTCCTTGTTGGGTCAATTTTTGGATCATAGACTCTCTTTCTCACGAAGAGTTAAACCCACAAAGCTTGAATCAGTGTTTGCAACCACCAATTCTAAATTAATACATAAAATCAACCCAAATAGAAAACATCCATAGTCAATCTAACCCTAGATGGAAACACTCATCAATTACCCACATCAGGGTTGAGCCACAACCCTAGCTAATGGGTTTAGCTACTCATGCTAGATACATAAATTGAAGAAATAGATGAAGAACTAAGCATATTAATTAATTACTAAAAAGTAACTCCATAATCTATTGTAATTATAAAGAAATAGTGCCAATAGTGGTTACAAATATCGGCGCAGATCATGTCTGAAGACAGAAGATACAAAAGGTAACCTAATAATGGTAAAATATTCAATTTATACTAGGCTGGAAAAACTGGACAATAATACCCCTGCGGGGTAGTGCGGGCCACACTGAGCTACTTGACTAACTTGGGCTTCTCTGAACTTAGACATCGCGGACCGCAAGAAGTGTACCGCGGCAGTGAAGGGAGTTGGCACGGTTCGCACAAGAACTACCGCAGACCGCATGGCATTATCTTAGCGAAATTGTAGTTCTCAATATCTCTTGACCGCTGCCCTCACAAAGGAGTAGTGCGGCCACAGAGCTTTGACCACGTAGTGTGAGATATGTACCACGGCTGCATTACCTCCAGCCTGATTATACCAACTCTTTGAACAACCTCGTGCAGCCGCATTCAACTTTGCACGGTCCGCACTAGGCCCTCTTTCCTTAGATATTTTGGTCTTTGATACATGAGCAGGTTTCAGTCCTTTTTGAGTCAATCTTTGAAATTTTGTCACTTTGTCAATCAAACCTGCAATCAAGCACAGCTTGTGAGCCTTCAGGGACTATTTTGTAACAATATATGATCAAAATATAGGCAAGTACGGGCATAAAACATGTTAAAATCCTAACTTATCAACTCCCCCAAACCTAAACATTTGCTTGTCCTCAAAAAACAAAATAAGACCCACCGCTTAAAGGAAAATCCAAGTAATTCCAGCTGACCTAAAGTAACCTCATCAAACATCAATTGGGACTAACAATTGCCCTCAATACAAATGGATCATTTACAACATTTAATCTTTAAAAAACTATGGATCAAGTGTGACACAAGAGCATCAAGAATTGACTCACTACATCAAGGAACTCTCTCAATTACTTTGGTCACTGTGGAATCCAAACTCACACCTCCTCAACTCTTTCTAGGAAAACCTCACCTTTTAAAGTATAAGCACACAAATCGAGGTTAATGGGAATTCACTCGTCTCTCACAAGGAAAGGTCACAAGATCGGATCTAAGTACGATATGCTTGACCTTCATGTAAGTATCCACTAATGCGAGCATCAACCAACTCAAGATCATATACTGTTTTTTGTGGAGTCAATGTGAAGGATTTGTTCTGAGGGTAGGAAAACATTTTGGTCTATATGGGTTCCATCTTCCCTAAACCACACACACTCAAGGATTGCTAAAGATATAGAGTCAATGACCCAAAACAACCTTAGACACGATTGAGCACACAATAGTCCCGAAAGACCATATGATGTTTGTTTGGTCAACACAATAGTCTGAAAGTCACTACTTTCACCATCCTAAACACAACCACTTGTCTTTGACCATGAGATCAAAGGTAAATTTGTCAGGCCCAAGTGAAGCTATGCTTGAGATACTCTTAAATATAAACTACTAAAATAAAAAGAGAAATAAAAAATAGACTCAAACCCTTAAGAATATTGTCACACCATCCATCATCGGGAAGAGCCACCCAGTTCACACAATAATCCACCTCTTGGAAAGAACTGTTGCATTAAGAAAACCAAGGGCATATTGAAAGCGCAAAAATGAAAAAAAAAGGCCGCGAGCCTATCTACTAAGATAAAAATGAAAAATTTGTACGAAAATAGAAAATAGGATGAATATTTACAATTGGGGGTTAGAATATACAACGGGGGATGAATATATAAAAAATGTAACTTTACAGACATATCATAAAGAAGATAAGAATGTACGATAAAAGTATCTAAATGTAAAGTTATATAAGGACCAAATAGAAAATAAACAAAATAATATACTACGTCAACAAATATATACAATCATTCGGATAAAAAGTAGGGCGTACACCTACAATTAAAAGTTGTTTGTCCCCAATGCCAACTAAATAAATAAGCATCAAAAGTCAAGATGAAAGTATATAGGAGCTCCCGAAGCCTCGTCTGTATGCATAGGAACATGAGTGGTCCCCGGGTCCTCTGTATCTGCGTGAACCTTAGAGTGGTTCCCGCTCTCCTGCTACTCAGCTGCTGCGACTGGTGCCTAGACCTGGACAGCTTGAAAATCTGGGGCATCCTGTGCCTGACTGAATGAGCCCTCATATGGGTTTGCCACCGGGATGACCACCTCGTCTGCACTAGGGAGCTTCCTCTTCTTCTTTGGAAGCTTCTGAATCTACTCCTACTGTGGCTCTGCTGCTGGTGCTGCTGCTGGGGCTGGATCCCCAAATTGTAGGTCAAGAGGCTTCTGGTATGCCAATAGCTTGTCCACATTTGCTCTCAGCTCTTTCACCAACTCCTTGGAAGATCTAGTCTTTCTCATCTTCTTGTGATCCCGTGCAAGCTCCTTCAAAGCCTTGCCATTTTAGTCAACCACCTTAGACAAGGTAGACTGACTGGTCATAATCTTCTCCTAGTTCTCCAGGATCTTATTCAGTGTGTCCCCAATGGACTATGGATGCTGAGTTGTCTAAGGTGCCGACTGAGCCTCAATAGTAGCAGACAGGGTAGACATCTTCGATGTTGCAGCTAACATCCAGTTGTTCAAACTAAGCAGTGTCTGGCCCAACCGATGTGCATTCATGGGATGGGCACAGGGAGATGGGATCTCCGTGCGAGCTAAAACAGAAAGACCAGCAGTAGTGGATGCTTCAAGAGGGAAGTCATCAACTGTAGTGGCAGCAGGCACAGTGGAAGGCTCGGCAGAAGGCTCTACCACAACCGGCTCTTCAGCCTGGCTTGTTGGGGATGAAGCAGGTGGCTTGTAGTTCCTTGTTGTCTGGGCCACTCATGTTGTACCCGGAGAATGGAGCCACTGGCTTGACCATGACATCATAGGACTTCTTCTTCACTTTTAAGTCCCGAAAGTACATGGTTAGGGTGTTGGGAAATTGGTAGTTTCTGTTGTGCTCAAACCCCACCGTAGAAATCATACTGGGACATCACATTGCCCATGTTGATTGGGTAGCCTACAATTTTAGAAGAAATAAGCATAACTTGGGCAAGTGGAATGGTATGATCATGGGAAGTAGGGTGAAGTTTGCCGCATACAAAATGTCAACCACCCCCTAGCCTCGAAATTGAGTGTCCAACAAAGTATCTTATCCCCACTGTCAACAAATCTTGAATAGTATCTGGGATTCCCAAGTATGGAGCTAACCACGGACGAACCCCCTCACCCATAGAAAATTTCTCATTGTAGAGTTTATCATCTTCGTCTTTGAACCCTAAGTATTCATTCAATTCCTTCCCCGTAAACACTACATTCTAGTTCCACACTTTGGACACTTTCGTGCCCTTTTCAATGTGGGCCAAGTTGCAGTAGAACTCATTGACCATATGTTCATTAGCCTTCATACAATCATCTACAAAATGCTCCCAAACCACTTGAGCTCGGAATTGTCTATACATATTAGGGTGTAGGGGAAGAAAGTCTCTGTCAACGAAGCTCTTTTCAGGTATTGACTTTCTTAGTGGAAACCATTCCCTAAATTTGTGGACCACTACTTCGCTGACAAATCTATCTTCCTAAGCTACAGGTTTTCTTGTCCGTTCAGAACCTCCAACTTGGGGTACACCACTCTCGAGTACCTCCTCATCACTACCATCTCCACCCTCCTCATAAAATAAAGTTCTGGGGGAGGAAGAGTACTCACCACGGCTACTAAGCTATCAGATGACTCAGAAGATACACGTTGGGCAATGGGTGAAGCAGGAACTGAGGGAGCTGGCACTAAGTCGGAGGAGAGGTCTTGAGAAGGCACGTACTCACTCCCTGATTGTTCATGAGTTGTATCAATAATCCTTAGATTTTTCCTTATGTGCAGTCTAGGTTGGGGAGTGAGTTTAGCTTGTTTTCCTTTGCCTCCCCGGGAGGAATCACCTCGGCCGGGTTGTTTGGCACATTTACCTTGTTGTTTGACCATTTTCTCAAAGCACACACACCTAACATGGTTAGGATAAGCACAAGAATTGAAACATACATTGAATTTCAATTGCAGAAAGCAGTAGAAGAGTTGCGAAATCAGTTGCAGAACATGGCACCGAAGCCTGCACAAATTGGAGTGCGGCTGCACTTGTGGGCATCATAGACTGCGCAAAGGCGACCATGATCCGCATCGGGCGAATGCCCAGAAAAACATGTCTCTGAATCATCCCACCATGGTCCGCAAAAAGTGGAATTGCGGCTCTGGTGGGCCAGCGCGTACCGTACAAATTGCAATGCGGCCGCGCTGGAAACAAGTTCACTTTCAGTTAAGTGAACATCATGGTCTACACAAAATGGTAGTGCAGACCGCGTCAGTACACCGCAGACTAAACAAAGGTGATCGTAGGCCCCGGAGAGTGTTTAGCACAGGCACTAAGTTAGGGTTTTTAATTTCTTTATTCTTGATCAAGTTTTCACCTATGTTGTCCTTACTCAGTTTACCCAGTCAATATGCACACTAAGCACCCCAGAAACTAACACATAAACTAATCTAAACTAATAAAATAAAGAAAAACTTGAAGAAAAAGAAGTTATGGCTACTGGGCATGAGAAACAACCTGAATTCGTAAAATTGAACAAAGAAAAAGGATGAAGTATTACCAGATTATGATGATGTTATGCAAATAATCAATACAAGCGAGAATTTACATTAAGAGAGACGATGGACAATAGAAAATAGTCTCCGAGAGTCAAACGTTCGAAAAGTGTAACCGGTGACCCTTGGGCTCTATATATAAAAAATGATGCAGGCCCTAGCCTTACCTACCAGCGCGGCCGCACAAAAGCAACTGCGGACCACACTGTATTTCTTAACTTGAAGCTTAAGAAAGCAACACTCGCGGAGCGCACAGAAGAAGACCGCGGCCACGGAGAACCCACGCGGACTCCACTAGATGGAATGCGGTCGCGGTGGCAAACTTCAGAGAGCACCTGTTTTGGCTCATGCCAGTGGGGACTGCACAATGTGCACTGCGGCCACACTGGCAAACTTCAAAGAGTGTGCAATTTTTTCCAACTTGTTTTGCACTGCATCAACATAATCCCTACAGCATCTCACAACAAATTAACTCAAAATCCTAAGCTACAAATAAAATCAAAGAGAAAGAAAAAGACACCGGTTGTCTCCCAAGAAGCGCCTTATTTAACATCGCGGCACTGCACATGTTACCAGCACATCATTTTAGATGGAGAAATGCCACCATGTGGCTATCATCAAATTTCCCAAGATAATGCTTGATAAGATGCCCATTGACTCTGAAAACTTCACCTTTTTTTGTTCTTCATATCAAGAGCACCAAACGGGGTCACAAATACAACTTCAAAGGGCCCACTCCACGTTGATTTGAGCTTTGCTGGAAATAGACGTAACCGAGAGTTGAACAAAAGAACAATATCACCAACCTTGAATTCCTTTCCTCAAGCATATTTGTCACGAATGTACTTCATCTTGTCCTTGTACAGTGATAAGCTGGAGTAGGCATGAAATCCAAACTCATCAAGCTCATTGAGTTGCTCAACACGGAGATTTGCCGCAACATCCCATTCCAAGTTCAACTTCCTTAAGGCCCACATAGCTTTGTGCTCCAATTCGACCGGAAGATGGCAAGATTTCCCAAATACCAACCGGTACAGAGACATACCTATTGGAGTCTTGTAAGACGTCTGATACACCCATAGATCTTCATCTAACTTTTTCGACCAATCGGTCCTATTAACATTGACCGGCTTGAAATATACTCTTTATTTCCTGGTTAAGACCTCCACTTGACCGTTAGCTTGAGGATGATAGGGGTTGGTCACTTTGTGATTGACTCCATATTTGGCAAGCAACAAATTAAAAGTCTTGTTGCAAAGGTCCGACCCCCCATCACTAATGATAGCACGAGGGCTGCCAACCTTGTGAAGATACTCTTTATAAAAAATGCCGAATCACTCCGGGCTTTATTAGTTGGTAAAGCCATAGCTTCAAACCACTTTGAGACATAATCTACCGCCATGAAGATGTATGTGTTTCCACAAAAGCTAACAAATGGACCCATGAAGTCGACGCCCCAAATATCAAAGATATTCACTTTGAGAATTGTCTCTAGAGCCACCTCATCCCTTCTAGAAATCCTACTGGCTCTTTGGCATTCATCACATCTTTTGAGAAGATCACCCACATCTTTAAACAAGGTAGGCTAATAAAATCCGCAAATAAGCACTCTAGAAGCCATCCTCGCCCTTCCATGATGGCCACCATAGGGAGAGGAATGGCAAGCCTCCAAAATACCCAATTGTTTCTCCTTTGGGACACATCGTTGAACCACACCATCGGTGAAATATTAAACAAATATGGCTCGTCCAAAGCTATCCCGCTTGAGCTTCTTCCTTTAGTTGGAAGAGAGCTCACACGGGATGATTTCGGAAACAAGATAATTTGCGACATCGGCAAACCACGAAATTCCATTCATTGACCCGCGAGGAGTTTCTCATCAAGAAAAGCATCATTGATCTCATGGCCGTCATATGGCCTCCCCTCCTCCTCCAAACGGGACAAGTGGTCCACCACTAGATTCTCACTTCCTTTCCGGTCCATAATTTCTTGATCAAACTCTTCAAGAAGAAGAACCCATCTCATCAATCAATCTCACCTTGGAATCTTTCTTGGTTATCAAATACCTAAGGGCGGCATGATCGGTGTGCACTATAACTTTGGCCCCTATAAGGTATGGTCGAAACTTTTCCATAGCAAAAACAATAGCCAATAACTCCTTCTTGGTGACTGTGCAATTCCTTTGAGCCTCATTCATGGTCTTGCTTGAGTAGTACACTGGATGGAACAGCTTGTTGATCCTTTGGCCAAAAACAGCCCCAAATGCAATGTTACTAGCACCGCATATGAGCTCGAAAGGAAAGCTCCAATTTGGTGCGGTGATGATGGGGGTAGTGGTCAACTTGTGTTTAAGAAGTTCAAAAGCCTCCATGCACTTCTCATTAAAGATAAATTGGCATCCTTCTCTAGCAACTTGCATAAAGGGTTAACTACCTTAGAACAATCTCCATGCACTTCTCATCGAAGATGAATTTGGCATCCTTCTCTAGCAACTTGCATAAAGGGTTAACTACCTTAGAAAAATCTTTAATGAACCTTCAATAGAAACCCGCGTGCCCAAGAAAACTCCTCACCCCTTTGACAAAAGTAGGGAGAGGAAGCCTCAAAATAACCTCAATCTTGGATTTATCAACCTCAATTCCTTGCTTTGAAATTTTTTGAACCAACACAATACCCTCTTCTACCATGAAATGACATTTTTCCCAATTGAGAAATAGGTTCGTGTCTTTACACCGGGCCAACACTCGATCCAAATTAACCAAGCACTCGTCGAAAGAATCCCTAACCAAACTGAAAAATCCATGAATACCTCCAAGATATCCTCCACCATGTCGGTGAAAATAGCCATCATGCAATATTGGAAAGTCGTTGGGGCGTTGCACAATCCGAACGGCATTCTAAAGAAACCAAACGTGCTATACTGACATGTAAAAATGGTCTTTTCTTGGTCTTGCGGGGCAATTAGAATTCGATTGTACCCCGAGTAGCCTCTAGAAAGCAATAGAAAGCCTGGCCCGCAAGACGATTTAGTATTTGGTCAAGAAATAGCAATGGAAATGGTCCTTTCTAGTCACCTTGTTCACTTCCGATAATCCATACAAACTCTTCACCCGGTGACTATTCTAGTAGGAATGAGCTCATTGTTGTCATTGGTCACCACAGTCATATTGCCCTTCTTCGGTACACATTGCACCAGTGAAGTCCACGAGCTGTCGGAAATAAGATAAACCACACCGGCATCTAATCACTTGATGGCCTCTTTATTCACCACCTCTTGCATTGCCTCATTTAGTCTTCTTTGATGCTCCAACGAAGGCCTTACATCCTCCTCCAACATGATCTTATGCATGCAAAATGCGGGGCTTATTCCCCGAATGTCGGCCAATATCCATCCAATCGCCTTTTTGTGCTTTTGAAGAATCCCCAAAGTGGCATCAGCCTGCATGTTAGTTAAGCAAGACAAAAGAATAGAAGGCAAAGTAGAATTTGAACCCAAGAATTCATACTTGAGGTGTGGAGGAAGTGGTTTCAACTCCAACACCGGTGGCTCCTCAATCGATGGCTTTGTTGGTGGAGTTTTGCAGTTTTCATGATCCAAAGATAACTTCCTAGGCTCATATAAATATGAACCCATAGCATGCAATGCTTCACGCACTCCACTCTACTAGCATCATAATTGACATACATATTAAGAAGCCCGGCCTAATGGGGATCTTCAACATTGATCATGGAACTTGTGTCATCCATCACCACAACTGTGACAATCTCCACAAATAAACTTACCTCGGTGCGACTGGGTTGTCTCATTGATTTGCAAACATGGAAAAAAACCTTCTCATCCCCCACACAGAAATTCAACTCACCCGCTTCAACATCAACCAACGTCGACCCGGTAGCTAGGAAAGGTCTCCCAAGAATAATCGGGACCTCAAAGTCCACTTCACAATCTAAGAGGACAAAGTCGGCCAACAATATGAATTTACCAACACGAACAAGAACATCATTAATTATTCCTGAGGGTCACTTCATTGATCGATTTTCCATTTGAAGTCTCATTGAGGTTAGTCGAGGTTGTCCAGTTCCCAAGGTCTTGAAGATCGAGTATGGCATCAAATTAATGTCAGCTCCCAAGTCACAAAGGGCCTTGGAAGAATCCACACTTCCAATAGTGCAAGGAATAGTAAAAGCTCCGGTTTCCTCAAGTTTGGGTGCTATTGAATGCATTATGACACTTACTTGATGAGTCACCTTAATTGTTTCACACTCCATCGACCTCTTCTTAGTTACCAAATCCTTCATAAACGTTGTATACCCCGGCATTTGCTCAAGTTCCTCCACCAAAGGTACATTTATTTTAAGGCTCTTCATCATGTCTATGAACTTTTAAAAATGGTTGTCATTCTTTTTCTCTGCTAACCGTTGAGAATAAGGAAGAGGTGGCCTAGGAAAAGGTTCCTTGGCTTTGGGCACCACCGGCTCGGGAATGTCAATCACGTGTTCCCTAGACGGGTTCACGGTATCTTGTGTTTCCACCTCGGCCTTATCAATATCAATTATCACTTCAATTTTCACAATGGGCTCAACAACATCTTCAACTACCAAAGGTTCATCATCATCTCGCAAATCATCATCATCAACTACAACTTGTTTTTCTCTTGAGGCATGCACATCACCGTCTCTTCCACTTCTAGTTGTGACCGCCATCACATGGTTGTTATCTCCGCCCTTCGGGTTCAGTACTGTAACACTTGGTAGAGCAACCTTGGGATGAGTATTCAAAGCTTGAGAAATTTGACCTAGTTGCACCTCCAAGTTCCAGATAGATATGTTATGAGAAGCCAATTGCGCATCAGAATCTTGGTTCTTTTTCATCATTTGATCAAACATACTCTCAATTCTCCCAATATCACCCCCGGAAGAACTTGGATCTTAAGAAGGAAAGGGAGGTGGATTTTTCGGTTGTTGGTACATAGGGGCCTTTGAAAGCCTTGCCCAAGATTTCCTTGATTGTCCCTTTTATTCTACCCTCCATGATTGTTGTTATTGCTCCAATTAATGTTGTTCCCATTCCAATTGCCTTGATTGTTACCTTGGTTACCCCAATTGTTGTTATGATTTTTTTTGTTCCAATTGCCACCACCTTGTTGTTGGTTGTTATTATTCCAATTACAACCACCTTGTTGATTGCCCCATTTTCCTTGGGGACGCCATTGTTGATTCGAAGAATTGCCTCTATTCCCTTGGTAGTTATTAACATATTGGACCTCTTTGCTTCGATCATTATCACTCATTTGAATAACTACCACCATCATTGTTGTTGTCATATTGCTCACAATTACTTTAATTTTATTGCCCTTTTTGCCTTCTTTAACATAGAAACACCTTCTATTGCATTGACTTGGCGCGGATTTTGGACTTGTTGTAATTGCGCCATCACCAATTGGTTCATAGTTATTGTAAGCTCGGAAATAGCATGTCCATGATCGTGCAATTCCATATGCAAATGGATGACCGTGGGTTCACCTTGAGTCACGTTTGCTCGGCTTTGCCATGCCGAAGAGGTGTCAGCCATTTCGTCAAGTACTTCACATGCCTCTTGGTAAGAAAGTTTATAATTCCCTCCGGCCAATTGGTTCACACTGCATTGATTTGTGGTGTTGATGCCCAGATAAAATATTTGTTGAATCGTCGCCTCGGTCATGTCATTATTCGGGAACTCTTTCACCATTGTTCTATATCTTTCCCATATCTCGTGCAAAGGTTCCGTTGGCTCTTGCTTGAAGGCTATAATTTCACCCTAAAATGTCGCCATATGACTTGGAGAAAAGAACTTGGAAATAAATATGTCCGCCAATTCATCCCACGTTGTATTGGAATTATTGGGGAGCCTTTCTTACCAAACTAACGCTTTACCCCAATGAGAAAATGGGAAAAGCCTCAATCTCAACGCATCCTCGGACACGTTTTTTTGCTTGCTACCCCAGGAGGTATCTACAAACACCTTCAAGTGCTTACAGGTGTTTTGATCGAAGACACGCATAAAATACCCTCTTTGCTCTAGCAAGGTCAACATACCATTTGTGATTGGATGTTACCCGCCCGGATTTGGGGAGGAATAATGGCAATGGCGTATCCTTGATTTGGTAATACTCTGGGAGCCACACTTGGACGTGGCGGAGGAGGGTCTGGAATCTGCTTGAATCATTGCCTCGGTCATGTCATTATTCGGTAACTCTTTCACCATTGTTATATATCTTTCCCATATCTCGTGCAAAGGTTCCGTTGGCTCTTGCTTGAAGTCTATAATTTCACCCCAAAATGCCGCCATATGACTTGGAGAAAAGAACTTGGAAATAAATATGTCCGCCAATTCATCCCACGTTGTGATGGAATTATTGGGTAGCGTTTCTACCAATCTAATGCTTTACCCCAATGCGAGAATGGGAAAAGCCTCAATCTCAACGCAATCCTCGGACACATTTTTTTGCTTGCTACCCCAGGAGGTATCTACGAACCCCTTCAAGTGCTTATAGGAGTTTTGAACGAAGACACGCGTAAAATACCCTCTTTGATCGAGCAAGGTCAACATAACATTTGTGATTTGGATGTTCCCCGTCCGAATTTGGGGAACAATAATGGTACTGGCATATCCTTGATTTGGTAATACTCTGGGAGCCACACTTGGCGGTGGAGGAGGAGGGTCTAGAATATTGTTGTTTTCATTTGCGTTTACATGTGCATTTCAGCCTCTCTGTGGACCTTGAGGTGAAAGAGGCGCCTCATCTTGGTCGAGATCTTCTAATTCCTCCCTCGCCATGACATTGCCATGAGGGTCATTAGCACTTAGAGCCATTGGTACCTGAGAATTTATACAAGTGATAGCTGCCAACTCGATGCTACACTATGGTAGGAAGAGCGGGTCGTAATAGATTTTACCCAATGTGAGGATCGGGATCGATTTCCTCAGGGAGCTAGTAGTGAAGTTGGATTTTCTGTCTAACCTAGATATGTGTTTGTACTCCTAATGTTACTTCAAACATTTTTGGGTTTTTGATTTGTAACTATTTTTATGAAACTAGTGATTAACATCAAATTATACTACGACAATATTGCTAAGTTGTATCTAATGGGAAGAAGGGCACTACGCTCGTGACACTACCTAGGTGGCTACTTGAAGGGTAGATGTTACTAAGGTTCGATTAACATATTTGGAGATTATGCTATAATAGTTACACAATTTTACCCACTCTCACACCTCTTAGTATAGAGAGTAATTTTGCCCAATTGACTCTCTCGAGACCAAATATGTAGGCCAATCAGAACAAGAAACTAGGGTTCAAGTAGGGTGATTATTCTCTCGAGATTTAACCCATTAATTGGGACTATCATTTCTCATGAGTCCATCCCAATTCCTTGTTGGGTCAATTTTGGGGACATAGACTCTCTTTCTCAAGAAACGTTGAACCCACAGAGCTTGAATCAATGTTTGCAACCACCAATTCTAAATTAAAACATAAAATCAACTCAAATTTCAAACACCCGTTGTCAATCTAACCCAAGATGGCAACACCCATCTATTACCCACACTAGGGTTGAACCACAACCCTAGATATTGGGTTTAGATACTCATGCTGGATACAGAAATTGAAGAAATAGATGTAGAATTAAGCATATTAATTAATTACTAAAAAGAAACTACAATAATCTATCGAAATTGTAAAGCAAAAGTGCCAAAAATGGCTACAAATATCGGTACAACTCACGTCTGAAGACAGAAGATACAAAACATAATTTAAATTGTAAAATGTTCTATTTATACTAGGATGCAATAATTGGAAAAAATACCCAAGGAGGGTCAGTGCAACCACACTGGGCTACTTGACTTCAACTTTGGCTTCTCTGAACTTTTACATCGCGGACCGCGAGAAGTGTACCGCGAACGCGGATTTGGCGTGCTCCGCACAAGAACGACCACGGACCGCATGGAATTATCTTGGCCAATTTGTAGTTCTCTAAGTCTCTTGACCGCGGATCGCAAAAAAGTGTAGTGCGGCCGCGGAGCCCTGACCACGGATCCTGAGATATGTACCGCCCGCCACATTACCTCTAGCCTGATTATACTAACTCTTCAAACCACCTAGTGCGGCCGTATTCTACTTTGTGTGGTCCGCACTAGGCCATCTTTCCTTATATCTCTTGGTATTTGATATTTGAATATATTTCACTCCTTTTTGAGCTGATCTTTGACATTTTGTCACTTTGTCGATGAAACCTGCAATCAAGCACAAACTGTGAGCCTTTAGGGACTATTTTATAACAATATATGATCAAAACATAGGAAAGTAGGAGCATAAAACATATTAAAATCCTAACTTATTAATAATGCAATAGAAGAAGCCATGGTAGTAAAAAGGTAGTAGAA